>CM064330.1:43176616-44540616 GCA_032595735.1 Pelochelys cantorii
CTGTTCATAATTAATTGGTAATGATCTTACTGAAAAAAATACAGTGGCATAAATATAGGTTTTGAAGGGTTACGTTTTTATCAGTAATTGTCAATTTTACCACACACACAAATCGATGAAAAAATATTTCCATTGATGATAGTAGAAACTTATATATAGGTAAAGTAAGAAAATGGTGCTTGAGAAAGTAATAAAACATGATTTTAAGGATGTTTACTTTGTATATTTTAACGTATGCTACTGACAATTTAATTTTTGAATCTCAATGTCTGTTCTTATTAAATAACTTTATCTGGATCCGCAGTTATCTGACCCACCAAAATCTCCACAATAGTGACAATCTAAATGGATAAAAATGGGGAAAATGCTTAACATCTATAGTGCTCATTGAAATTATAAAAATAAAAATGCTGCCAAACATATCTAAATATCACCTGAGGTAAACATGAGCTTTGGAAAAAAAAAAAAAAACACCCAAACCCCAGAAGCTATTTCATTGCTATAATAGTTTATTATAATTTATTAGACCAATTTAAAGCAAATTAATAGGTGGTTTTGGAATAAAGTACTCTTTATACTTACATCAAGCACAGTATTGTGCAAACTAGATAATTTTTCCATGCTGGGAAATGAGTGTATTTTATCAGGTGGTAGCTATTCAATTTAACTAAATTTTGACAGCTGGAACACAGCTGTTCAGTAGTCATAGAGAACTCTAGCTCTTTGAGAGAACTGGATTGTGATCAAATCAAGAGGCTTTTCTTTGGCAATTAGGAATATTTAATTAATTGAAAATATTATCTTCTCCTAAAAACCTGATCTTATTTCTATCGCTATTCAGGAAAGTACTTTAACTTGCTTAAAATAATGCACAAGTTTAAGTGACCTTCCTGAAGAAGAAAACTTTCCTGAATCGAGTCCTTAATCACAAGCACATTTTTTTACAGCAATTTATGTCTCTGATGTCAATTAGTCTCTTTGAAGTACAGAAAAAAAGATGCAAAACTATAAGTGCTAAGTTCTTTTGGCAGTTTTGCTCAGTACGGAGTGAAGGATCAGGTCTTTAAAAAGACATAGAAATACAATTTGGTAGGATCAACAACTGTTTTAAAATCTAATTTACGCCATGCATTTGGGTAAGGTTGACATTTTCTGAAATATCACATATTTTCACTGAGTAGTAACTGAGCTGTGTATATTTTTGCTTTACTAAGCTCATAAAAATTATGCAACTATTAAGTGTCAGATTCTTATCTGGTGTAAATCAGTATAGCACAGTGAAGCTATGCCAAGTTATACCAGCCAAGAATCTGGCCCTAACTGGGCAGTCCCAGAAGCTGTGTCTACTCTATGAGGAAGATTGATGCTGCTACAGTCAATTTTCTGGAGTTCGAATTAGTGGGTCTAGTGAAGACCTGCTAATTCAAACTGAGAGGATGCTCCCATTGGTGCCTGTAGTCTTGCTCCTCATGAAGAGTAAGGGTATGTCTAAACAGCAAAGTTATTTCCAAATAACAGCCGTTATTTCGAAATAACTGTACTAGCGTTTACACAAGCCAACCACTCTTTTGAAATTACTTCGAAATAGCAGAGAGCTTATTTTGAAATTGGTAAACCTCATTCCACAAGGAATAGCACCTATTTCAAAATTGCTATTTCGAAATAAGCGCTGTGTAGATGCTTATTTTGAAATAGGGGGCCTCCAGCCCTTCCCAGGGTGCCCTGCTGGCCACTCTGGCCCCCACCAGGAAAACTCCTCTCCTCCCTTCTTCCCCGGAGCCCTTAAAGGGGTAGACTCTGGCCACAGTGCCTGTGCCAGCTCCAGGCCTGTCAGCCCAGAGCCAGCAGTCACTGCCCCTGACCCAGTGGCCCCTGCATGAGCCAGGCAGCCAGTGCCAGCCAGCCTTCCACCACTCCCCAGGACAAGCCTGCCAGCTCCCAAGAGCCTGCCAGGGGCCGGAAAAGGTGGGCGCCTGCCTGGTCCAGTGTGGAGATCAGGGACCTAATTCAGGTTTGGGGGGATGCCTCCAACGTCCATGATCTCTGCACTAGACGGAGGAACGTGTCCATCTACGGCAGGATGGCTGCCAGCCTGGCCACCAAAGGCCACATCCGAACCCAGGAGCAGGTTCAGATGAAAATTAAGGAGCTGCGGCAGGCCTTTGCCAGGGCCACAGGGGGGCAGCTCCTGAACAGGGGCAGACCCAGAGAACTGCCCCTATTTTGACACCCTGGACCGCATCCTGGGGGGCGGGACGGCCTGTGACCCCCAGGTGGTCATTGACCCTGGGGCAGGCATGGAGAAGGAGGAGGAGGAGGGTCAGGAGCCGCAGGAGCCCAGAGGGAGCGTGCCGCGCAGCCAGGACCCCTGAGCCGTCTCAGCGGATCTGTCACTGGTGTCATCCGGGGAGGCAACAACATGTGAGTGCCATCACTGTCCCCTTACGCGGGGGCTGGGAGGGAGACCAGGGACTGCGTGCATGGGCCTTGCTGACCACGGATCACGCAGCAACCTGTGCACGTGTGAGCACGTGCCGTGCCACCCCTGGGCACGTGGCCCCAGCTGGCTGCCACACAGGGGCCTTGGCCTGTTAGCCACACGTGTGTGTGAAGAGAGACATGACATGCTCCTGACTGTGGGGCAGGACACAGAAGGACGCCTCCACAAGCCCCCTCTACACAGAGGCAGGGGACATCCCCCCCACACACACACTATATACAGCACAGGAGCATGGGTGCAGTCCCGGGGATAGCAGGACATCCCGAACATGGCCTCTGCGCAAGCACATCGGCTCTGATGGTGCAGAGAACTGTCGTCCTCACCTTGCAGAGGGGGGCTGGGCTTCAGCCACTGTGTCCCCAGGGAGAACTGACCACTTCTCTTGTTTCTCCACAGCCGCGCCAGCTGCGAGTGCAGGACGCACCACCCCACCTGGGACATCCTCCCGCACCTGAGGACTCCGCAGGCCCACCCGTGCAGTGGAGGGGTACCAGCAGGAGCACCTGGGGGCACTGCGAGCCCTGCACTGCACCCTTGACCACTGGGTACAGGAAGATCTGCAGTTCTGGCGGGAGCAGCTTGCCCAGGGCTGTGCCATCTTTGAGCACCTGCAGACCCTGGTGCAGAGCTTACTGCCTCCTGCCGCTCCAGCGCCTGCTGCCTCCCCAGCTACTGCTCCTCCTCCCACTCCTTCTCCCCCTCCCTCTTCTTCCTCCACACCCTCCACCCCCACCCGCCCCCGGGGACGCCAAGGCCCCCGCACCCACGGTGCTAGGAGAAAGTTGGGCTGGCGAGATCCCCCAACCTTGAGCTTCTCCTCCCTCTTCCTCCCCCTGCCAGGTCCCTCCTCCCAGGTTTCCCCCTCCCCTCTCCCACCCTTCTTCCTCCCACCGTCTTTCCCTAATCTCACCTCAGTTTCATTCCCCCTTTCCCCGCCCCGTTTTGTTCAATAAAGAGGCTTTGTTGTCATGAACACACGTGTCTTTTATTGTACAGCAGGAAAGAGGGTTAGGGAGGGGTAAGTGGAAGGACATGAGGGAGGAATGAGGCACAAGCCCCCAGTGGGGCACACCAGGGAGACTGTTACTGCCTGCAGAATGTGCTGCCAGGCTCGCAGCAACACATCCAGGAGAAGCACCAGAGTGCCCAGGGGCGGCTCCGGCTCCATGCTGCGGAGTGCTGTGGTGTCCTGAGTGAGGGCAACTAGAGAAGAAAATGCTTTGCTGTCCCTCAGCAAGGTAGGCAAGCAAGAAGGGAAATCTGAGAACTGGCTGTCCGGGGGGTCCCTTTAAACGCAGGCCTCAGATACCTTGTGTGGCTGCTGCCTGAGGCTAACTCCTGACCTGATGCCCTGCCAGAACTGGTTCCAGCTGGCCTTAAATGTGATTCAGCGTCCAATCAGTGTGGACACGCTATTTTGAAATAGCAAAATGCTATTTCGAAATGCATTTTGTGTCCAGATGCGTTATTTCGAAATAAGCTAGTTCAAAATAATGCTCTAGTGTAGTCATACCCCTAGGGAAGTTGACTTGAGTGTTTGCTCCTGTCGACCTCCCACTGTGTGGCCAACCTGAAAACACAATTTTAAGATACATCAACTCCAGCTATGTAATTAATGTAGCTGGAGTTGTGTGTCTTAAGTTGACTTTCCCCTTTAGTGTAGACCAGGCCTAAGAGGTATTTATTTACCAAGTTGCCAGTTGCATATTCTACCTTTTAACTGATCTAAATTTAATTAAATCACTGAAATGGTTAAAAAAACTTTTATGTTTAGGTAACTCAAAGCAAAACAAAAATCCAAAAACATTTTTCAAGTTTGAGCCAAGAACAAGCAAAGGCCAAGTCATAATCCACTGAAAATATTAATTTACCCAAAATAAAATGTGCAATCAAAATCATCAGTGAATAGTTTTACATTACTTTTTGCTATGATATAATGATTTTGTGATGTAAAGTTTAAATAAATTATTTGTAAGTTATTACCAAGGATGGTGCATAGTACATGTAGCTCATGTAAAGCTCTTTATGGATTAAATCGAAAGGCTGTTGAAGTAGTGATGGTCTTTCTCATTACTTTAATTAAACCTTATAATGCACTGATAGACTAGACTTAAAATAGAGCATTAGCAAAACATATGACCAAAGAACCCCAAAGGGAAAAGGAATTTCTAGATTTCTTGGAGAGTTACACTGAGCAATAGCAATTAATTTCCCTTTTTTTCCAGGGGAAACCCATGACCTTTGGTGAAGCAAAAGTATCCAGAGTAGTGGATATAGCTTTTAACAATAATGTGGTCACAGAAGTCACTGTGCTAAATATTTTTCTTTCTATTTTTTCCCAGATGAAAAAACTTCAAAGATTTTACTAAAAAGCTAAATGCATGCTTTCATGGAGATACTAAGGGAGGGGATTTGCACAAGTACTTGGGCACCTACATTTCTGTTTTAAGTACCTAAATCCCAGATTTGACTCTATTGTGATCCACAAAACTCCTGCCTAATCCTGTAGGCACCTAAGGATGTGTTTGTAAGAGAACAAGTCTCAGACCCCCGGTCAACTAACTCTGGCTTGTGGAGCTTGGACTACAGTTAGTAGTGTGAGTGTTCTTTCTGCTCTGGAACCTGGGCTTACAGACCCTGAGCTTCCTCTTCATGGCTATTTTTAGCCCTGTTGCATGAGCTTGAGAGAGTTGACCCAGGCTGTGAGACTTGCAATCACAGGGTTATTTTTGTAATAATAAGCAGAGCACTCTGCTACCTACTAACTCATTTGTTAGGCCTAATCCAGGAAGCATGCATTTATGTAACCACCACCAGCTGCACTTGAACCTCAGACATCTAGAGTTTAGTATAGGAGCCTCTACAGCTTGAGCTATAAAGCCAGCTGGCTCTCACATTAGGCTGTAGAGCTCTCGTGTTCTTATCTCTTGCTGTATGCGGTCTAAGTGCCACTACATGGGACAGTGAACCACACTAAGGGGGTACACGTACTGGACTGCACCACACTCAAAATCCAGCAGCAACAGCAGGTGTCCCACTTAAAATTGTCAGTCACTAGCTAGAGCATTCACCTGGGGTATGGGAGACCCCAGCTCAATGCCCCTGTGTCTGCCAGCAGGGACAAAAGGGCCTGCTCTGGGCCAAGGAATATGTAAGAATTTATCCACAGTGGAAAAACGGGCTAGAGACAAATCGATGGCACACAGGCATGGCTTTGTAGCCAAGTGCTCATCCCACTTCCTCCCAGAGGTTGAATGTTGTCACAAATCAGCTGATTTGTGGCATTCAAGCTCTGAGAGGGAGGAGCAGGGACAGAGTGTGAATCAGTCAATTCACAGTGTTCCAGAAGTGCTGAGAGGGAGGGGCAGGAGTAGGTAAGTGTGGGGCCCCCAGCACAGGAGGAGGGGACAGGGAGGGGTGCATAGGCTGCATTGTAGAACCCTGATGGGCCTCATGCAGCCCATGGGCCACAGATTGCCCACCACTGCTCCATATCTAATATCACAATTAAATACAGAAGGGGAAAATGGGGGCTATAGGGGGCTCCCCCCCAGTATAGAATGTCACAATGTCTATATGCTGGGCTGAATTTACTCAGGTGCTGAGGAGTCCATTGGTAGGATGACCATACCTCCTGTTTGTCCAGGACAGTCCCTGTTTTAGGCCCCATTTCAGATGTCCTGACTCTTTTAGTAAAACTGGGTATTTGTCCTGTTTGCTCCTGACAGTTGATCATCAATTGGCAAAAGCAAATGGAGCCAATGCCCATTTTGGCCAAAAAGGTAAGGTGAGCCCTAATGGGGGTCCCCAGAGGAACTTTGGGGGTGGGGAGCAGTGAGTGACAACATGAGTCTCAGAATGGCACAATTTGGCTTTTCAGCCCTGGGCGACATGGAACTCAGGTGGTCAGCTCCAACCCCAGTCCTGGGTGGCATGGCTCTTGGGCAGTCAGCACTGGACAGCATAGGGCTTGGGTGGTTAGCCCCTGGGCACCAAGGGGTGCAGGCAAATGGTGATGTCGGGTGCCTTAGGGCAACCCTGTGGGCAGCTGGGGGGAGCCCTCTGGCAAGTGGCAACACGAGGCAGCTCAGGCCAGTCCCCGGTTTTACTTTGATAAATATGGTCACCCTATCCACTGGCAATGAATTCTGAGGCCAAAGGTCAAGGAGTTTGGGTTGCAGTTATAGAATTAACAGAAAGCACATTTCTGTTGATAATAATAATCTACATTATATTTTACTCAGGCTAATCACCTTTTAAATGAGAGAGAGAAGACAACGCACATCCAAAGTGGGCTGTGAAATTGCTGGTTGATAATTCAAGACCAGACTGATGCCTGTTTTTGCCCCACTCTCTGCCATTACTCCTTCTATAATCTCTCCATTTCCCCCTGTCACTTTTCACAATATTGATAAAGACAGGCTGTGTCCTGAGGCTGTGTTTACTCCTCATGAGATTCACAGCCCACCTCCTACACAGCTCAGCAGGCTTGTTCCTTCTCCTTGATGGGGTTCTGCATTACTGCATCTGTTTATCCTGTGCGTGTGGGGGTGATGTTCCTGCATTCACCACTTTTATTTGGGCAAGGGGACCCAGCAGGAGGGACCCTTCAAAATTAAAACTTAGATTTTGACATCATCCCACAACTTGGGTTGCGGTGGCCCTCAGGATAGGCCTGACTTTATCTGGGCCCGTCCAAGTGGGCACTCAAGCCTCACTGAAAGAGATCTACGTCTGAGCAGCCCAGCACAGATGTGTGATCTGATTTGAAATGTTTGCATAATCTGCTCTGAGTAGTGTCTCATCTCAAGTTGTGGGAGCTTGGCTTGTGGGCAGACCTTGGAAAGGTAACACAAGTTCTCTTCCCAATTTGAACCTGATCACACACTCACAGACCTCAAATACATTAACTTAAATGCTTATTTTATTACCTTCAAAGACAGTCATTACTGGCTTCCTAGACTAGTCCAGTTATGCTTCAGCCCCACTCAGGAACTGCAACTACTTTGGAACTGCAACAGAATGGGATATAGTAAGGCAGTATTAGTTATAACTATTATTATTTCAAAGGAAGTAGCATACAAGGGGACAGAACTATAAAAATGCTGGTGCCCTCGGCCAGGTGTGTGTGTGGGGTGGCAGCTCTACACTCTCAGAAGGGGTGGTGTCTCAGGCAGAAGGGGTAGGGCTGAGGCTAGCTTCCTCCCTGCCAGCTCTTCAGTGCTACCAAGAGCACACTGTGAGGGGCTCCAGCAGTGATTTAAAGGTGGTGGCGGCGGCAGTCAAAGCTCTGGGCTCTTTTGAATCTTTGGGTCCAAGGGCAGTTGCCCCCTTCAACCTCCCTGTCAGTGGATCTGGTGCTATATAATAAGGTAACATAATGCAGCTACCTTTTGTTAGCACGGTAACAGAGGTGCCATCATCCAACACATTTGCCTCTCAGCAGTTTGTTTTTCTGTGAGCAGATAATAAATACGGCAGTAACCATGAATTGCTTTGTTCTCTTTTATCATAGCAGACCTGGATTTCTCCCTTGGTGATACTATGTGGTTGTAGCTACTATAATTAAACATTTAACAAGGAAATTTGGTCCTGTGGTTAAAGCTCAGAACTGGGAGGTCGGACCTGTTGCCTGGGACACATGTTTGTATGACCTTCCGGGAAACCAAATAATCTCCCTGTCTCAGTTTTCCCACTAGTAAAATAAAGATAATCCCACCAAGCTCATAGGGGTTTTATAAAACCTCCTTGGCTGCAAGGCACTAATGAAATGCAAATATTATTATAAGATTCTAACGAGTACACGTCTCATTTTTTCTTATTTGTTAGAACCTCATTTCTTCCTTGTGAGCTGACTCCAAAAGTGTTCAGTCATTGTTCTTGCTAAGCAATGTATCCTATTTGTTTGGCAGAAGCTTAAAAGATTTGGCAAAATTAGCAAGATGTAAACAGCAACAAGCTTTTTATTTTCAAAAATAGTCACATGAAAAAAAAAAAAAGAAACAAAGGCAAACAATGACACACTGAAATTCTAAAGGAGGTTTGTTTATATTCCAGAAGAACTGGTGCTTTGGTGTTGGCAGTGGTAGTCGCGCTGCATATGCAGACCTAGATCTCAAGGGTTTTATGTTCCATGTGCCACTGAAGTTCTCTCAATCAGGACTCGGTGTGCTCTGTATTTCTTACTTCATTACAGCAGGTATTTTCCATTCCTTTCAACTATATATACACACAATTCACTTTCAAGGAGTGCAAGATATCCGCTAAAGGCCCCCTTTTAAAATGCTGTTTTTAATTAGTTCCTTCCACCATTTAACAGTGGTAGTGAACATGTGGGGAGCAGATCCTTATTTAGTGTAAACTGTTATAGTTCAACTGATGTTTATTCATGTGGCCTGTGGAGTTTTTACAATAACATATATATCATTATTTTCTTTGTTTCTCTAATTGTGCGATATTTTGTTGATTATAGCATTTAATAACTGCGTATTCATAAATAAAGGGAAAGCAAAAGGCTAATTGCTCTGTTGTAGTTGTACATTTCTTTACATGATAACACAATGGTACTAGATATTTTCCTGTTATATAATATAACAGTGTTGTAGGAAACCAGTGGAAACCAATCTGTATGATAGTAAAATGGGATTGAAAGGTTTTTAAATGGTTCCAAGTGTCATAATAGAATGATTTGGGAAAGCTTAATTTTTAAAATTGTTCTTATCAGAATACAAATTTCATTATGTTCAATGACTTTTTCAAAACTTCATTTTATTTGAATTGTTTAGTGAACAGCCTCCTGTTTTCAAATGTATTTCTTTAATTTAAATCCTTTCCTACACTTTGTCTTTTAAAGGACATTTTTTTATGCTGATTATTGTTTCTGTGATCCTCAAGCAGGCAAAATGTCTTTAAAAGGGAGAATTTTACTTTGGTGAGCTATCCAGTGGTATAAAAGCTCTTAATGAAAGCCTTTCAGACTCTTGAGGAAAGCTTGATTGTGTAGTGAAGCAAAATGTCAGCAAGATAGGCACACAGGAGCTCATGTTAGAATGAGATGGTCTTTAAAAGCACGACAGGAACATCTGACGGATGAGGCAGAGGAGAGAGCACATGGGAGAAGTGGAGACAATTTGATGTACTGAATGTACCCTTTTCCAAAGCGGAGATGATGCAAAACTCTGAAGTGCACTCTTTGGCATAAGCCCCCAGTACCAATAAATGTTAGTGTAAGGAGGAGGCAGAGGGTTTCCTGAGTCCCAGTGTGCCAAAGGATTAGTCTAGATTAGTTGTGGGCTAGCCTTGAAATAGAATGGAATTAGGAAACGTTCAGCCTCCCTATGAATAGGTGATCCACAATGCTAAAGGAGAGGGCAGTCTGGTCACTGCCTCTTGCAAGAAGATTCACTGTCCTCACCCCGCAGAGGTGGGGCACTCGGAGTATACGCCAAACGTTGGAGGCCATGTGACCAGAATGTACTGTGCTTAGGTGACATAGGGCTGGTGTAATGGCCAATTCCAGAGGGCAGTTCCAGCAGCACAAGTTACTTGTGTGAGGGGCTGCCCTGGACTTCAGCTAGGTTTGAAGGGGCAACAAGTCTCAAGAAAGGCTATCATGGCTTTCTTACTCCAAACCTGCACTGACAGAGCTTAGTCACACTGGGGGTCTGGCCCTTTGTGTCAGAAGATGGGGTAGTAGAGTTAATGATTTACAATCCAGTCTAGAAGGGGTACTGTAGGCTACAACATTTCTGTGACAGGCAAAGAGAGGCTCTGTAGCTCACTGTCCTGCTGTGTCTTTGGTTTGTATGACCCAGTTTCAGAGTGAGTTGCACTTCATCCTGCCCAGCTGATATCTGCAAACTTGCATAGGGTGCAGTTCACTTTGGGCTTTGTCACCTGGGATATATGATCATTATTGAAGTCAGCTAAAAACACATTATCCAGGTTGATTTTACAAAGTGGTTTTTACCTTTTTACCAAAGGCTAAGCTTGCTCAAACTGCAGATTTCATTTGGTCTTAGTAAAGTAATGTCTATTATGTTTTGTACTTTCTGCCATTTTTTCCTGCTAGAAATGAACTTGGGAAGCATACATATAATCTCACTGTATGATTTTAAAAGGATTACTTTTCGTTTATTACCCGGAATCCTTATAGGCCATGTCACAGCTGGGTTGTCTCAGCTATGCAACATAAGAAGATTGCTGTAGACTAAGCTGGAGGACTTGGTATGAATGTACAGCATACTTGTCTGGCTTTTGTAAGGAGGATTAGCATGTCTAAATGAGAAACATTACCTATTATTTAGTCTTGGGTTGCAGTCACAGAGTAATTCCAACATATGTTGAACTCCCCCTTTCGCTATTCTCCTCTAGAGAGAAGTGCCTGATGTAGAATATTTGTGAATATACAATTGCAAGTGGGTTTCCTGTGTGCAGAAGTGAGGGATTTTTATATAGGGATTTTAAAAAAATGTATCCCACACTTAAAATTGATGCTGACTTGGCTTAACACTACTTGCTCTTATTCTGCACAAATTTTGTTTCTATTCATGATTTTCTCACTAGTGCAGATCCACTGGCTTCAGTTCATTACATAAGCAGATAATCTTACCCTGTACATTTTCCATTAGAATATCCACAGCAATTAAAATGGTAAAATAACGTCGAATTTGTCACCATGTTCGATATTTTGCAAATATTTTGTGATCATTTGAACTGTTGGCAAGTGCAATATTTGCATTGTTGTTAATCATTATAGTGTTGTTTTATTATTATTCATATACCTGCAAAAGTATTCATGGTACTTTAAAAATTTAAAAAAAATGCATCTGTTTTTTTTTAAATATTGTTTGTGATGTTGGCCCAGTAGGGGGAGTTGAGTTAATGATTGTCAAGACTATTTCTCACTCTGGCACTTCAAGTGCAGAAGATGGAGGCCTGCAAGAGACTTTAAAATATCCTGCCACTAAAGGCTTCTGCTTAAAAACTTCCCAGGGTCACAGATTCCCTGATCCTGAGTGGTATACTGCCACCATCCAAACGCAAAAACCCTTTTAAGAACCCAGGAAGATTCACATGGGAATGTCTCCCTGTGTGGGGTACCCTCAAACTCTTTAACTTCCCCTCTAGAGAGACCTTGAAAACAAATTGTAATTTCTTAATAGCTGACCTTTCAATCTCAGGCACATGCACACAGACCCTCCTGCCTTCTAGGACATAGGAATCAGATCATGGTCTTAAAAAGGTGATTTTATTAACAAAACAAAGAAGACACACTTGGTAAAGCATATTTGGTTGCTAGGGGTTACAGAGCAATTGAAAAAAGCAGGTTAAAAACAGAGAATTGATTCCCTGGGATTCAGTTTAAAAGTTACAGTGGGAAATGTTAATGTTACAGGCGGAAAGTGAACATGGGCTCAGCGCAGAGGAGTTAAACAAACTGAAAAATAAATAACTGGATCATATCTGACTAAACGTTCCCTGTGCTACTTATATTTTTGTTGTTCCAAGATGTTGTTCTGTTGTTCCTAGGCATGGATACCATTGGAAATTACATGCCTTGTTCCTGGCTTAACTCATCTCTTCCAGCTCTTGCTCAGATCACACAAAAGACTGCAGCAGGGAAGTCCTGCTTTTTAACTAAAAAACTCACACTCTCTTTTCATTGGCTCTCCTAGCTTTCTGCCAACACTTCCGGGAGACTCTCTTGGACTCACTGTCTCTAGGTATAACCCTTACAGGCAATGTAATTAACTGAATGCCTGGGATGTTCAGAAAGGGTACTAGCTCCCCTCGCCCCATTCATCACAGTGATTCCAGTTAAAATTAGTTAGAGGTGAGATTAAGAAGGAAGGAACTGGAATAAAGAAGTGTTGAATAGTATATGAGCTTTGATCTGTAGCTCATTGGGAACCATTCTTAATGAGTTGTAAGCTTGGGTCCCTTACCTCATCTATTTCATTCTTTGCAATTATCACACTTGCCAGTGTGCCTTACCAATGACAGACAATGGGCATGTCTGCTCTTGGAACTGCAGGTGTAATTCTCAGTGTGAGGAGCCCCTGGAAACTCTGATCATGTGAATATGTTAGGAATAGAGTGTGGCAGTGTAAGTGAGGGGCTGGCCACCCTTAGTAAGTTCTTAGGGTTTCAAATGGGAGACTAGATCCTGTTATTACTTGTGTCACCATGGCTACACTCTATTTTTAGCATGGTAGCTTGACCAGAGCTGGTACATTTATGTCTCTTCAAGCTGGAAAATAGACCTCCTCAGGTCAAAGGATAAACATGTCAGTGTGTTAGGAAGAAACAGCCTTTCCCTCATACGTTTGACCAGACAGTCCAAATCAGGTGGCTTTTTGCCTCCTACCACCTCTCACCAAAGGTCAGAAGTTTTTGGATCAAATAACTTAAGGTCAAACAGTAGCAAAAAATATCTAAATCTAAGGCTCCTTAGCTTTGCTACAGGAGGACAAACCACTGATGTTACAAAAGAGAAATCAGACAATATGTGGCTCATCTATTCATTCAGAATCTGTCAGTTTCTCCAGGCTGTCAGTCTTACCCTTTTTCCCTTGACATGTCTCAGAACTCCATTTCCCATGGTATCAACAGTAAAGAACTCTGTACACCTTTGCTCTGTGGACAGATCATTTGAACCCCTCTCCCCACTGCTGTGATGTGAACCTTTATTACTATATTACTGGCAATGCATCTTGACTTTTTGATGGTGATATTTGCACAGATGTGCCACCTTGGGGACTGAACCACTTTATGCCCCAGTTTCTAGTACAATAGCCAGGTGTATAGTGACAACACATTCTGCTCTGAACTATAGTTATTTTTCCAATTTTCTCTCAAATCCTCTAACATTTCAAAAGCTTTGAGTCTGTTGCAACTATGTCTTTTTCTTTTCATACACCTCGGTTGTAATAAAGTTTGCTGCATGTTAAGAAGACCTCTCCAGAGAGAGTTTGTGTGTTCTCTTTTTGCGACAGCATTTGGATATGTTTAATGTCACTCTCCTTAACATGTTATTTCATTTTCCACCAGCCCCCTCATTTTTTTTCTGAGTTCTCTTGCACACAAGACTATCTTCAGTGCAAAAGTGCTATGATTCATCCTGGAAAAGCATTCCCTTTTCATTTCTTAATCCCATATTCATATTTGGGAAACAAGTTCTTGGCTTGTTGCCTGAATGCTCGTATACTTAGAAAGCCTGTAGTAAATGCCTTAGAGCAGTGTTTCTCAACCTTTTTTTATAAAGTAACCCCCTTTTTTAAAAAAAATTATAACTACCCCAGTACCTACAGTTTTCAGACACACCAAATTTTTTTCAACCATTGCAACACATTGGTTTAAACAACTTAATCGTAACTGAGTGGGGGATGAAATTTTTGGGTGTAAAAAGTACAAAAATAATAAAACGCTGTAAAACTTAAAACAAAAATTCAGTTTTCTCCAAATTTTGGTTGTGTTGATGTACCCTCCCCCCAAAACTTCTCTCAAGTACCCCTACGAGTACTCATACCACTGGTTGAGAAACACTGCCTTAGGGTAATGCTGACATCCAGAAAGTTGCATGCATGTACTATGTCTGGGGGCAGCATCTGGGCGCTGAAATAGGATCTCAAACACAAAGATCTTACTCCCTTCCATGAAGAGAATTTCAGGGTAGGATAGTTGCCTTTACACCAATTTACTCTTCATTACGTACACTTGGTTTCTCTGTTAAGCTCACCTCACTGCATTATTTAAAGCTATGAGAGAGTGTCTTTGTTCCCCAGAGTAGCAGCATTATGTAGGCTAATGTAAAGATTTTAAAAATTAAGACGTACTGAATTCAGGAGCACAGACGTGGGAACTGGGCATATGGGGGTTCTGCAACACTACCAGGTTTTATGTGGGTTTCTGCTCTCAGCCCCATACCTGGGGCTCCGTGCTGGCCCCCAGCTGTGGCCCTGCCTTGGCCTCCTTACACCTGTCCATGTCACCCCCCTCCCAGGGTCATGGCTTTACTCCTCGCCTCAGCTCAAGGGGGTGTAGTGGTCATGGACCATGTACGAGGGGACTACAAGGTAAAAAGTTTGGGGATCACTGCTTTATAGTTCTGCTGGCTTTCAGCATTCCCCACTATACAAAGTCTTCCAGCACCACTGCTCTATTTCTTCAGTCATGTCCATCCTTCACTGCAGTAACTTGCATCCCAATGAGCTTGTTTGGAATGCTTACTGTAGACTAGCACAAGATTCATCCCTTTTAAAAGGATGCTGCTTAACAGGGCTGTGAATTCTCATCTACTCAGCAATACTGCAACAATACTCTCTGCTGCACCAGGAAGAGAGCAGCTGGCAATGGCAGCTGCAGACTTTCCCATAGTCCAAAGGGATCACTACTTGTCAATGATTTAATTTGATCTGAACAGATTTAGGATTCAAAACAGCTTTTGGATCAGCGTCCATGCTAAGTCTGTGGGCCTGATTCTCCACTCTCTTGCATCTTGTGCCATTTATTTATATTGGTGTAATGTGGCCCTGATTCTGCAGCATACCTGGGACTGCTTTGTGCCGCTTAACAGCCTTCCACCTGATGGAGTCTCAAACCTGACACATCTAAGTGATACAATAATTGTATGTTATTAATGTTAATCTTTTAATAATGTGGGGGCTAGTCATTTTTAAAGAGCACCTTAATATGTAAAATAATAGATGTACTCTAAAATAGGTAAGAATAGAAATACTCTAAAATACACTGTGAGGCTTTTATTGGAAACAGAAATCTTTTAAAGAAAGACACATCCACACGAATAACATATGTTCTAAAAATTGGTTGAAGATGTAGCTTTACAAATGAAGCAGTTACGTCTTTATCATCAAGTTCATCGTCCTGTTTAAAACTGTAAATGTGTAACTATTTAGTAGGCTTTGCAAAGAGTATGTGCCACTGTGCAAAGAGCTGGATTGTACATAATGTACTGTTCATGCAATGCATGGAGAGAATTTTCCCACTGAGTAGACAAGTATGTTAAGCCTTTTGTTTGTTATCTTGGCAGCTTTGCTAACTAGATCTGTTCCCTTTCACCCTTTCTCTTTAGCACTGTAAATGGGTGATTATTTCTGGTCTGTTTCAGACAGTTTCTGATTTCTTTCTCTCTTTCTCTGTGCACACTGTGGTAAATTCTGCATAAATCTCTACGGTTGCTTGCCCTGCTTTAACTTCAGAAAATATTTGGCATTACAGGCTAAGGGTATTCTCAGGAGTTTTTAAGGGATACTCTATTTTCAGCAAGAACTTGTGTGCCAACTCTTTGTGTGTAGGAGGTTCGGGATTCTAGCTGTTTTCAGCTGTTAAATCTGACACTATTACATGGAGGGGAGTATAGCTCCATAGTATGGTTGAAAGCTATTGCAGCATTCTAACAAATGCATTGCATTCCAACAAATCCTTGCACACTGTATGAGATGTGAAGGACTAATTAATTGAGCTTTATGGGCTCATTGTGCCCTGTAGGCACAGGCCCAAGCTTTCTGGTGGAGCAGAGTTCTCCAAAGCACGTGAGGATCACATCTCCTGCTGGTGTTCCCCTTTAAGGGACAGTGGGCACTTCCTTCTTTGGTCAGTAAGTTCTGCTGGCTAGTATGGTAGGGAATAAGTTTACAGCTCCATCTACTCTCTTTGCTTCCTGCCCCTTTTGGTGTGACTAGTGCTGCTAATGGAGTGTGAAAGGTCTGACAGTCCATTTGCACTTTTACTCATCCATTCCTTTTGCATCTGTGCAATGGCCCACAAGCTCTCAAAATCTCTCCTGCTTATGTAAGAAATGATCAAATAGAATTCTGTTATCATAATTTCGGTTCCAGTGCAGCTCTTGTCACTGTAGTCAATGCAAATAAGTCCTTGGTGCTGGGAAGCTCTCACATATGATGCATTGGGAAATTGTTATACTGTTACAGGAACACGTTTTCCCCCTTTTTTCTTTCATTTTGACACTGAATGCCTGTTTTTCAGGCATAGGGCCTATATTATTTGCATCCGGTTAGCTGTACAGTTGTGTATTTATGCACCCAAGTAGATCCAAAGGCCTAATTTGCCTTCACAATTTTGGTAGTTGCAAATGCAAATTAGACATACAAATGTGGCCAAATCTTAAGTCTGAACTTGAATGTCAGACTCCAAAAGGCCCTTAGTTTGTGTGTGCGCAAATATTCTGACTGGGGTTATGTAATCATGAGCCTACCATCCAATTTGTGTGCACAATTGCATATTTATCAATGCAGAAGAGACTTCTGTGCACAGACAAAACTAAGGCTGTTTAAAATTTGGCCAGAAACAAGCAAATGAAAATGAGTACTCATGTACCTCTTCTGCCAGATGTCAGTAGCAGTAGTACAGATCAGGTTCAGTGCTGCCTGTGTGGTTCCCTCTTAAAGTAAATAAAATTATTGTCTTATCCAAGCCCAGGTTTTAGGAACTTATGCAGTGACAGCCTGCATAACACAACACTGTCACAATACGATGCCGCCTGCATTATACCACAGCACCCCAGTGTTATCACATTGCTACCTACAGTGACTGCCTACATAACAGCATCACATAACACTCTCATACAGGCCCACTGACTGGGGTGGGGGTAGGGTACTTGCCCTGGGGCCTGGCACTTCAAAAGGGCCCAGAGCTCCAGGCTGCTGCCACTGCTACAGTTAGAGGCTTGGGCCCTTTAAATCACTACCAGAGTGCCACGCAGCATGCTCCAGAAAGCATTAGGGGCTGTGTGGGGAATGACTCCAGCTGACTTTGAAGGGTGCTGGGGGCTGACTGCCCCCATTCCCATCTCTTCTGCCTCAGGCCCTGCCCTTTCTGGGAATGTGGAGCCAGGCCCTGCCCACATTTCACTGAGGCCTGTTGGCCCCTCTTCTCCCACATCACTGCATGCAGTAGCAGCCTGTATAAATACCCAACTCAATCTCATCACATTACTATATTACATACAGAAGTAGCCTGCATAACTCCATTACACAAATGCTTGTGTTGATAGGTCATCTCTTAATTAGGGATGTAAAAGAGTAGTCGATTAGTCGACTATCCTATAAGCCTAGGCTTATCAGGTAGTCGAGTCGACTACTTGCGTTTCCCCTCCCCCTTGCTGCCTCTATATCAGAGGCAGCGGAGGGAGGGGAGCAGGAACCAGTGCTGGGAGGAGCTGGCTTAAAAGCCAGTTCTCCCAGCACCGTCTCCATGGTGCCACCTGTTCCCCCCCCCCCACACACACTGATAGACGCAGCAGTGTGTGGGGGAGGGATCGGGGAGGCTGCTACCAGTGGGGAGTTGGGACCCCCGTGGACAGGGGCTGCTGGACCTGGTGCAAACCAGGACTGAGCAACCCAGCTTAGTCCTGGCTCACACCAAGCCCAGGAGCTACCGCTGCTGCAGCTCTGCAGTTTAAATATAGTAGGAGCTGGGGTTCCTGTGCCTTCCCTTATTGAGTAATCGTGTAGTCGATACAATTTGTATCGACTACATGATTACCCTGTTACCTGCCTCTTAACATCCTTTCTCCTAATAACCAGCCCACAGAGACACAAGGCTGCATTCACCATGGAAAAAAAAAGACCCTGTCAGATTAGTACTCACTGTAACAGCCACATTACATCAACAAACCAAATTCTAACACATGTGCTGTTTAAATTGAGTTTTCGGTCCAGTAACACATATTGCAGGATTGTGTTTAGAGGTTACATCTGATTTCCCTGAAACAGTTCCCAAAAGCAGTGCAGGTGTATTACAGTGTTTCAAGGCATGCATGGTTTTATTTAGATTTAGTGATAAATACAGCTAAATAAAAGCTTTCTGCTAATGGATGTTAAGTAATATCAAGTCCCATATCTTAATCAGCTCTCAGCTCCAGCCCAGTAGAAAAAGGCTAGTGTGGTACACAGTGTGTCTACCTGTAGACAGTGAGACACAACTAAGCATCACAAAATTAACAGCATTACAATTTGCATAACTATTACTTGTTTGTATTTCTTTAGTTCTATTACAAAACTATATTTTTTCCAGAATGTTTTCTCCATAGTCTTCTTCCAGAATAAAATAGAATATCTCTATTAAGAAATATATCAAATGACTTTATTATTCAAAGCATGACAACAGAACTAGAGCAGGGAACAGTTTGAATGCAGATTTGGATAAGAATATGAACTTCCTCAGAATCTGGGGGAGAAGGTTGTCAGGTGAGTGCTTCTGGCCCATTACAGTGACAGGCTAAAGCTGGGAAGTTCACATCTGCATCTGTAAATGGGCTTTCCCAAAAATGTAGTGGGGGGCGGGTGTAAGACAGTTGCAGTCATTGTTCAGGTTTAAAGCAGTCTGTAAGGAAACAGGTAAGAGGAATAAATATTAACCTTTATAACGAAAAACTTCCCAAGGAGAACTGTGGGCATGTAAAGGGAAGCTACTGAACTTTTACGTTTTTTTTCTCAAGAATTTCAAAAATGAATAGGTGCTTGTAGGTGTCTCAATTTTGGGGTGTCCATTCTGAGACTTTTAAAAGGCCCTGATTTTCAAGAAGTGCTCAATACCTGCTTTCTGAAAACCAGGCTCCTTTAGGAGGTCTGTTTTGGTCCTCCCAAACTGGAACACTCTAAATCACTAATCGCTTTTGAAAATCTTGGCTGAAGTGAAGAAAACCACACTTGTGTTGCTTCTATTTTTCTTGTTTATCTAGTGGTCTGCTCCTCCTCCCACTGAAGTCAATGGCAGAGCTTCTACTGATTGCTTTGGTAACCGGAGGAAACCTAGAGTTTGCCAGAATTATTTGCAAAGAATCAGCATAGTTTGCAGAAATACAGTGCTATTTCATGTGTTCTGCTTTCCCTGATCAGTATTTGCCAAATAAAATCTCTTGCAATTATTCTTTTAGCTGGCTATATCGTTGAGGTCCAGCTAAGCAGTTTATCATATTTTTTCCCTGACCAGACAATTTTTTTCCTCAGTCTTGCCTGACCCCAGTGATCCCATCTTTCATGTTTGTGTTGTGAAAAACTGAAAAATTGCTTTGGTTTCCCCACAGTAAGACCATCCTTATAGTATCTGTTTCAATACAGAGAACTCCTCAGCATCATCAGCATCTAGTTAAAGAAAATAGGTGTATTAAATTATATGAGCTGAGGCTGATCTGGAGCAGCCTAGCTGTTAAGCAAAGATGAATAGTCTAGAGACCTCAAAGGATATAGTTTTAAATTCTTCATTCTCAAAATATTATGGTGAATAGTCATGCCATAATCACCATCACATAGCAATATTTTATTTTTACAAAATTGTTGTCTATATTCCTGTTCAATGCTTGTTAACTTTATTCTGCTCTTGTATGGAAGGCTAAAATATCTGTTATCAATTGTCCTGGGAGATCAAAGTGGCAGTTTAGAATATATCTGGTCATCTGAAGAAGTGGGTTGTGCCTGCGAAAGCTCATGATATCATCTACATGTTTTGTTAGTCTTTAAGGTGCTACTAGACTATTTGTTGTTTTTTAAGTTTTTCCTGTTACAGACTAACTCGACTACCCCTCTGAAGCTTTAGAATATATGTATTTATCTTATGGCTGCCATTACCACAGTATCTCACTACTTCACAATCCATAATGTATTTAGCCTTAAAACACCCCTATGAATTATCCATAGCAAATACTGGGAGGTGGTCCCTGCATCACTGGGGACATGGGAATCTTTCCACTGATGTCAGTGAATGAACAATGTTGTGCACATTTCAAAGGACAACAAAAATGTGGGAAGTGTGTGTGTGTGTGGGGGGGGGGGGTAGGCAAAAGTAGGAAGTAAACAACGGATGAACTTATTCTGTCCTGTTGTGTCATTTCAAATAATTTTCCATCAGCCAATACATCTGTACTAAATAGTACCCTGTGTTTCCTTCCGCTCAGTGATAGAGGCCAAAACTGTGGAAATTATGTGAAAATAGTCATGGTGATTGTGGGGATAAAGGGACTACAGTAGCCTCTCCTCCCCAAAGCATTCTCAGTATAAAACTCTGTCACATGATATATTTTATTATATATATTTATTGGCTGTCAACTACATGCATGATTATTATTATTCCAGACTAACTCCTGCAGTTCTTACTCAGTATTTGACTCAGGCAAAACTCTTCCTTGAGCCAAAGGAAGCTGTGACTCAGTAAGGACTGAGTAATAACTTCAGGTCATATACCCATTGCTGTAGGAATGTCTCTGTCTTCATTTCCCTCCATCATTTTCACCCTCACTACAGCTCACTAAGGGTGCATCTACACAGCACTTTTACCTCAAAATAAGCTACACAGTTTGTACTATGCAAATTGTGTAGCTTATTTAGGTGTTATTTCGAAATAAGGTGCTATTCCGAAACGTCCCTTATCCCTCATGCAATGAGGTTTACAGGGACATCGGAATAGCGAGTTCGTTATATTTCAATATAACGGGCTTACTGTCAGGGGGAGGGATAGCTCAGTGGTTTGAGCATTGGCCTATAAAACCCACAGTTATGGGTTCAATCCTTGAGGGGGCCATTTAGGTATCTGGAGTAAATCTGTTAGGGATGGTACTTGGTCCTGCTGTGAGGGCAGGGGACTGGACTTGATGACATCTCAAGGTCCCTCCGAGCTCTATGAGATAGGTGTATATATAGTAAGATGCAGAATAACTATTTTGGGATACTGGAGGATATCCCAAAATGCCCCACTGTGTAGACATAGCCTAAAGCAGCATGTGAAGCTCAGGGACTTTCCTCCTGGTATAACAGACACTAACTGCTTGGGTTTCACAGCTGGTGTTATAAAGAGGGTGGTAAAGTTTTCTGTTAAGGTCAAACAATGATACAGATTATTGTGACTGGTGCCATATTGCACTGTTCTCTTTGACTTTCCCTTTCTCCCTTTCTCTAGTTTCCAAAATTCTTATGTTACTGTTTCATGCAACTGTATTTGAAATAGATGGGCACTTGGGCAGAAATACATTTTTCAGAAGCCATAAAAATAGTTTATTTTCTTTTTATTAGCACTACATAGATTTAAGGTCACTCTTGTCTCCAAAAAAAGATAATGAGGAGGAAGTTCTCATTTTGGCACTGCACTTGGGGTTTGAAACATTGCTGCTTTCCAAGTATGACACCGGGGTCATTAATTAAGTGCTAGAACAGGCAACGTCAACCAAATGAAACCAGGGGAAATTACACTTCTCTTTGCTGACCTATATAAAGACCATGTGAGTTTAAATCATATTGAAAGCTTTATGGGGCCCTCTAGCCCAGTGTGCTCTGCAGTAAATATCAATGTACTTCAGTGAGATTGTTGCTAACTAGGACCGAATGGGTTTTGAGTGCATTTGCTTCCTTTTGAAAATTTTCTGCAAATGGTGAGTAACAAATGAATTTTAAGTAATCTTTGAGGCACATGTACAGAAAGCAAATGTGAGTTAATAAATGAGTGTTTGCACATAAAACTGATTCTAAGTTAGACTTATCCAATTTGTAAACAAAACTAATACACGACGACCTGTGTGTGCACTCATAACGTCTTGTGATTCAAATAATGCAATGCCCTGCATCTGAATTATAGACCAAAGGGACAGAATTATTTGGTGAATAATTTAGGTTAAAAGTCTGAGGAAAATGTGGGCAATTTGTGGAGGAGAAAAAGGCTAAAATGTGGCAGATTATTTACCCCTCTCTGGGTTACAGTTGCGGGGGAGGGAGAACAACAGATTTGCCAGGCCCCTGAGCAAATTGGGTGGTGGTTGGCTCTGTGCTCCTGGAAGGGGTGGGATCGCAGGCGGAAGGGGTGAGATTGGGGGGCAGCCAGCCCTCAGCATTGCCTGGAGTGTACCATGCCAGACAGTCCCTCCAAGGCAGCCCTCAGAGTCACCCTCATCCTTTTGTGTAACAGACCTGAAGGGTGACACTACCTCCACTGTCAGCACCAGCAGACAGCATGCTGCTCAGCAATTCCTTACTCACAATTACCACCTCCTCATTTCATTCCTCACTCTCCTTGTCTGCTGTCCCTACCAGTGTACCTTATTCATTTCTGTTTTTGCAAATCATGGGACACTGTTAGATTGCTGTATGTACCAGAGATCAGAGACACCACATACATATTTCAAGGAGGATTGGCTTGAAATGAGAAATTAATTTTGGTATGTTGATAGTCCTTTGATGCTGGCTTTTGGGGAGTATTCCACCAACAAGATTTTACTTGCACAAATACTTCTGTTTTTTATTATGTCACTTATGTATTCTCATTAGCTGAAGGTGCATGGATGAGAGGTTGCTTGTGAGAGCAGAAGGGAGAGATTTTTAAATCCATCTCACCAAAGACCCTGGCACAGATGCATTTGAAATTTGTAGATGCTAAGGATGTTAAATATTGGTTAATTTACTAGTCGAGTAGTCGATGGAATTTCCAATGGTGCTCTTGTACATTTCAAAGGAGAAATGTGAAACTCCATGTGCAGCCCGGGGCCAGTGGGAAGTCCCACTGATTCCGAGCTGCACACAGGTGTGCCAGGTTTGAAATGTACAAGAGTCTCCAGCGGGGCTTCTTGTGCGTTTCAAAGCGGAAGTGCCCTCATGGAGCCCAGGATTAGCAGGGGACTTGGAGTCCCCCACTGACCCTGGGCTCCATATTACACTGCCGATTTGAAATGCCACATGGAGCCTGGGATCAGCTGGGGACTCCCCAGTGATCCTGGGCTCCACGCAGCAGCTGCCACTTTGAAACGCCGCCTTGGAGTTTCGAAAGGGCAGCGATGCACTGCTGCTTTTAAGTACCCTATCTTCCCTCCCTCCTTTGCTGCCTCTATCTGATAAAGGCAGCAAGAGGGAGGGGAATCGATTAGTCGACTGACTATCCTATAAGCATTTGCTTATCGGATAGTTGACTAGTCGACAAGCCCTTAACATCCTTAGTATATGCAGTGCCTCATGCAACCACTCCCTTCTTGATCTGTCCATAGCTTGGCTAAGACTGAATAAAGAAAAACTGCTACTCCAAATGATTATGTAGTACGACTTATAGGTTGAGAAAGCTAAATGGAATTGTTATGCTGTTACAGTCTTATAACCTTACACATGGTGAATTTTAGTGTTGGTTCTGGGACAAACCTGACTCATAATATTGCTGTTGTAAAAATTGGTAAATTAGCCACATTTCAATCTGGAAATAGCTAAAAATAATCCTATACTTCAGTATGGGAATATATGCAAAGTAGGTTGCGTGGACAACTATAGGAATACCAGTGCAATATTTAATGATATGAGCAGCATGTCTTTCACCCTGAAATAAAATTTCAATATACAATTGACCTTCTCATTCTCCTCATTTGAAGTAGGCCTGTTTCCCCCCCCCCCTTTTCTTGAAGTGAGCATAATGATAGTTGTTGGATTTACAGCACTGAAAGCTCAAGTGCAAACTTCCTCCTATTGATGTGTCAATGTGATTCAGCCCTCACCTGGAAGGGGGCTCTATGAAAACCTTCCAATACATTGCCCTGTCCCTCTTTTGTGGACTCTGAGATTGTTTAGCTGCATCAGTTGGTGAAGGTACGACTTTAGACTGATTCAGTTCAATGGAAAGGCTGAGTGGATATTCCTTTTCATTTAATCCAGGTTTATTTCAGTTCAGCTTTAGTCAATTAGGAGCAAGTGTAAGACACATTAAAATAAGACACTTTTAAATTTAAGATTTATAATGTCATAACTGTCAGTTGGGACAGTGAAAATTCCTCCTCCCTTAACCCTGCTTGGGGAGCAAAGCTATGTCAGCAAAACCTCAGATGATGCAGCATTGGCCGTGGTTGGAAGACAGGATACTGGGCTAAATGGCCCTTTGGTCTGACCCAGTATGGCCGTTCTTATAAAGAGTTGTTCAGGGAAGTGATGTTCCTACAGAAAATTCCTTCAGTTGGTGCATGCTGTGCTTACACTAAAATGGCTATGTGTAGACATAGCCTAAAACAAGTGTATTCCACACATAAATTGGCACCAACTTACCTAAACTTGTTTAACTAAACTGGTACAAATTTGTGTTCAGACACATCTAAGTTTTTTCTTCCTCTTACACTGTTCTCTTTCCATCTCTCCTTCCCTCCCTCCCTGTGCTTGTATTACCATCCTCTCTGCTATGAGTGTGACCGCAGCAGACTGAATGTGATCTGAATCATAAATTCTGAAGAATCTCTGCACGTATCTTCAACAAACTCAATTCAAGTCACTCTCACTGCAATGCAAGGGTGAACATAGCTGACTAGCACAGGAGCACAGCACAAGGAACTGGACAAATAAAGAGGATCTGTAATTCATTAAAAATCAACAAACCACAAAATCCATAACCCTTGTGACTTCAAGGCTCACACATACATGGTCCTGGCTAGGGTGTGTTTATGAAAAAGCAGTTCTCACTTGCTTCTGTAGTATTTTCATTGCTGACCACAGTGCCTGACATGAAATGGTGAGAGAAAGAAAGCTGTGGGCCCAATTCAGCTCACTGAATCCCATGGCAAAACCCCTATTCCTTTCAATGAGAACAAGATTCTGCCTTTTGGGCCTGATTTTCAGAGGTAATAAGCCCCCAGGACCAGATCCTGAAACTCTTTCTGATCTCAGTAGGAGCTAGGAACCTAAACACTTTGAGGCCCAAAGCCCCTTCTAAAATCAAGGAAAGCTTTCAGGCCTATGTTTTTAGAGCATGGATTTCACCCAGATACACAAACTATATAGTGAAATAAAGACTCCTTAGACTGAAGAGGCTGCATTCATCACAGCTAAAACATTTCCCAAGCCTGGTAAGAGCACTTTCGGTAAGGGCAGGTCTACCCTGCAGCATTATTTCAAAATAACTCACATTATTTCGAAATAACAAAGTGCACGTCTACACAGCAAGCCCATTATTTCAAAATAATTTCAAAATAAGGGGCTTCTTATTCCGAAATCTGCAACCCTCATTTCACAAGGAATATCGCCTATTTCAAAATAGCTATTTCAAAATAGGTTGTATGTAGACGGGGCAGCTGTGGTTATTTCGAAATAAGTGGCCACTCTGTTCGTACTCATCAGAACCCTATAGTTCCCCTTTGCCTGCCCTTAAAGCTGCAGCTACAGGGGAAAGGCCTTGTGGCACAAAGCATGCCCTGCCAGCCCTGTGCCTCACACCAGCAGCCTTCACTGCTTTCCCTGATGCTATGGCAGAGCCCTGCACGCCCACTGAGCCCTCCACAGCTGCTAGGCAGCCAGCTCCCAGGCCCCTGCCTAGGGGTGAAAGAGAGATCCCTCATGGACTGATGCGGAGATCCTGGACCTGATCGAGATCTGGGGGGACCAGTCCAACCTCCAGGATCTCCGCACCAGATGGTGAAATGCTGATGTCTATCACTGGCTGACAAACAACTTGGTCTAGAGGGGGTACAGCCGCATCCCCCCCCCCCAGAAAGAAGATCGAGGAGCTCTGCCAGGCCTACACAAAGGCCAGGGAAAGAAGTTCCTGATCAGAAGCAACATCCCAGACCTGCTGCTTCTATGCCCAGCTTGATGGCATCCTGGGAGTGGGGCAGGTCACCTTCCCTCCCCTCACCGTCGACTCTGGCCAGAACACGCCCGTCATCATTACTTTCCCTAGACACACATTGGGGGAGTTGGTGGGCGGCGAGGAGCTGTGAGTCACACAGCACGTGCACATGCATGTGGGTGCACGTGGAGCACCAAACAGCCACAATGAGGCTGCTACACAGGAACCCTGCGCTCCTCCTCACAGGGTTCCTGCACAGGCCTGCCTTACTTCCAGCCCTGTGGTGGGACACCTTCCCACCACAAGCCACTGCTGAGGAGGATGGGGTCATGGACACACACACAGTAGTGCCGCACATGGCACACAGGCATGCCTACACTCTCGGGGCAGCATCCACTCCCAGGCAAATGTGGGGAGGCAGAGGACACTGAGCTCCTGCCAGGGAGCCTGCCTGGAGGGGGAGGAAGAGCAGGGGACTCCGGTAGCGCCCCCCCATAGCAAGTGACATCTGCCACTTACACATAGCTCCCTCAACACCCTCCCCCCTCTATCCTTCAGTGGGCAGGGATACGCGTCCTCACCCTGTGGGATGCTCCCACTGCCAGACCCAACGTGTGCGCAGCATGGAGGGAAGCTTGGCCACCCCGTTGCTCCCCTCCCATACCTGCTTGTCCTTTGGATGTGCGGGTAGCAAGGCTTCCCCGGGACGTCCGTGCCCTGCAGGAACATGCCTACTGCCTAGGCCACAGATGGCCTTGCTCACAGTTGTCTGACCCGAGACCTTTTGGTGTTGCCTCATACATTAGGGCTAGGCTTCAGGCACTCTGTCTCCTGGAATGACTGCCCTTCTCACACTTCTTCACAGCTGGAGCAGCTGCAAGTGAGGGGCATCCACCCCATCCCATGACATCCTCCTGACTCCATGAGACCTGCAGATGCTGGCAACCCCAGGAAGACCTGCAGCAGGAGCACATTGCCTGCCTACGTGCCCTGCAGTGGGCTCTCAAGCAGCAGGACCACAGACTGGATGCCAACCTGGAGCTACACCACATCACCTGGCAGCTGTTGCAGCATGTGGCTTTTACCAACGCCGTTGACCATCTGGTGGCTGCCAGTGAATGGTCCAGCAGTTGCGACCCTGCTCTTGCTCCTGCTCCTGCCCCAGATCCTGCCCTTGCCCCTCCGGCTTCTTCCCCAACCCACTCCCTAGCTGCCAAGGGCCCCCCACACGAAGCGGTGGGAATACCTGGGGCAGCTGCCAGGCTCAGACCCCATCCTTGAGCCTCTCCTCCTTCCACCTCTATCCTCCCTCTCCCCCTCTCCGTTTCATTCCTCAGTCCCTCCCCAGTTATATTTACCCCAATTTTTAAAAAGTGTATTGGTTTATTGTGTCTGCAGGGGAGGGGAGGGTGAGGGATGACGAAGGGGGGAAGAGAGGGCAAGGGAATGGAGGAGTGGGGGAGGAAAGGCACAGAGGGACACTGCAGAGGCCCCTTATGGGGAGACCCAGGGGAAAGTGTCACAGGTGTCCTTGTCTGAAACTCTCCTTCAGGGCCTCTGGGATGTGCACAGCCCCCTGATGGGCCTGTCAGATGGCAGCCATGTGTGGCTGCTCAAAAGCCCTTCTGAACTGCTTGGTCTCTGCCCCCCACCGTGGCAGGAATGTCTCCCCCTTATTTTCACACAGGCTGTGCAGGACACAGCAGCCCGCTACCACGTGGGAGAGGTTTTGCTCGCCAAGGTCCAGGCAGCTGAGGAGACAGCGGAACCTCCCTTTGAGATGGTGACAGTGCCTCCACAACAACTTGGACCCTGCTGAGCCTACGGTTGAAATATTCCTTGCTTTGGTCAAGGTATCTGGTGTAGGGTTTCATCAGCCAGGGGAGCAAAGAGTAGGCTGTGCCCCCCATGATGCACAGTGGCTTGTCCACGTCCCTGAAAAAAAGTTGGGTAAAGAAGTGCTGGCATGCATCTTCTGGAAGACTCTGGAGTTCCTGAATATGTGGGCGTCGTGCTCCTTCCCCAACCACCAGGCGCGGATGTCTGTGAAGCGGCCTCGGTGGTCCCCAACAGGCTGCAGTACCATAGAAAAGTACACCTTCCAATTAATAGAATCAGAGTCCTGGTGGTCAGGGGCCCGGATGACAATGGCCCCCTGCAGTTAGGGAGGGCTATGGCAGCAAAGCCAGTGACAATGGGGTCCACGTTGCCCAGGTTGATGATCCTGCACAGCAGGATGGTGTTGATGGCCCTCGCCACCTGTAGAAGGAGACAAACAGGGAATCACAGGGTTCCCAGGGCCCTTGGGAGTTCCTCAAGCCCAACCTCCCTTCCCACACACCAGGACCAACTCCAACTTACTCCCATCCCTCGGCAGAGCTTTGTGAAGGTGGGACTGAAAAAACCTTCCAGGAGGAAGCTTCCCCCCCTTCCCTAGGGAACCTCATTCCAGCAGTTCACCACCCTCTGGGACAATAGCAAGAGCGAGTCATACCTGCATGACCACAGCCCCAATGGTCAATATCCCCTTGCCAAACTGGTTCCTGACTGATCGGTAGCTGTCCGGCGTGGCAAGCTTCCAGAGGGCGATGGCAACCCACTTCTGGAGGGGGATGGTGCATCTCATGTGGGTGTCCTGTTGCCTTAGGGAAGAGGCAAGCCACTTGTACAGCTCCAGGAAGGTGTCCTTCCACATGTGGAAATTCTGAAGCCACTGCTGTTCATCCCACCACTTACTGACAATATGGTCCCACCAGTTGGAACTGGTGTCCCAGTGCCAGAAGCAGCAGTGCACGGTGTGTAGGGCAGGACAGGAGGGGCCACGGTGCATGAGCCGCATGTGGAGAGAGGAAAGGAGGTACCCTACATGGAGTAGCAGGTCCTGTTCCTACAGAGCCACAAGGGCAGCCTGTAGTAATTGCACCAGGAGGTGCGGCAGCAGGTCTAAGAGCTGGCCACTCCTTTCCAGAAGGTCCGGCTCCATGGCTAGAGTCCTGTGGTGTTATCAAGGGCAACCAGAGCATGCAGTGGGAAGAGTTTGCTGTCCCTCAAGGAGGTAGGCAATGGAGGAGAGACTGAGACACGACTGTACAGGGGGTTCCTTTAAGCATGACCCTCAGTGACTGCTGTCCTGATGCCCTGCCCAAAGTGCTTCCAAGGGAGTTTAAGGCTCCAATGAGTGTGGACACACTATTTTGAAATAGCTTAGTGCTATTTCGATAGGAATTTGTAGTGTGGACATGCTATTTCGAAATAAGCTAGTTTAGAGTTTTTATTCCGAAGTAGCTTATGTCAACATAAGCATGTACTGTAGACGTACCCAGAGCATACTGTATTTCTTATGTATCAATTGGCTCGCTTATTCATGGATAAAGCAAGCTGTTATGCATGTTATGACATACAAAGGAGAATTCCACTGTCCAGACTCACCATGAAATAAAAACACATTTTTCCTTTATACACAGGGCAAGAATTGGGTCAACAGGAAATGAAGACTAAATCTTATAAACAGGAATAAAAGAGTAAGGAGATAGGCAAGTCAGAACTGAAACCAAATTTTCATTTTTGTTCTTGGCAAAAAGTAATAGTAGATTATGAATGAGATGCAACATTTACCCATATGCTTTCTAGCATGGGCTTAATTTACAAAAATATCAGTTTATTACACAATGGGAAAGGGATAGTTAGATTTAATCATTTCATGTAACTGACATACAATGCTTACAGCTACTGGGTGTGTTCATTAGGTAACAATTTAAGACAACTTGGACAATCCAATAGCCTCTTCAATGGTTTTTTTGGTTTGCATTTTCTCCCTCTCTTTAATTTCTGTCCATTTTTCTTTTTTCTGTTTTTTCCTCACACTCATTTTTTTTCCTTTGTGAGCATATTGCCAGTTTTTGATGAACTCTACTCCTGAAATGTGCTAAATTAATACTAATCTTGGTAAAGGAAGTCATGTATTTAATTTCCAAACAGTAAAAAAAATGGCGGCCAAAACGTCGCAAACCATCATCTTTCAAGTTGCCTGAACATTGTCCTGGAAAGATCATATCTAATGGGAGAGGGCAGGCTACCAAACTACCCATTTGTGTTGGGATTTTTAATGTGGAAATCTGAGCACTAGGACTACCATCTCCTTTACCATTAATAGCTCATAAATAGCTATCAGATACTAATTGTCAGTCACTGCGGATAAATCGGTAAAATGCTAAATGTAAGACAATGATTTACTATAGATCTGAAAAAAAGCATGTGTGGTCTGATTTGAAGCCCGTTAAAGTAAATAGCTCACCATTTTGAAAATTAGGCCACTTAACTGAGTGCCTGAACATCCTCTAGGCACCTATTGTTGAAACTTATGGTTTAGTCACATACAAAATGAGTAATTCCCCTTTTCGCGTGGGACAGGAGGTTGCATACCTTGGGGTGTGTCCAGACTGCAGAGTTTTTTTGGAAAAAACTTCACTTACGTCCACACTCCAATTGCGTTCTTTCAAAAAAAAAATCAAAAGAATGCAGGGGTTTTTCTGACATTGGTTAACCTCATTCTACGAGGAAGAACACCTTTTCCGAAAGAGCTCTTTCCATCCAGACTAATCACAGCTCTGTAGTTCCTGTGTCCTGGCAGCTCTTAAAGCTGCAGGCACCCTGGACTAGCCTTGTGGCAGGAAGCCAGCCTTGCAGCAGGACCTTGCCTGTGCGGCTCTGACGGCTCTGACCCATGGCACAGCCACAAGCCCCCTGACATGCCCCTGGCCCGCACAGGTTGCAGCACCAGGGCTCAGAGGACCCACCCAGGGGCATCAAATGCTGGGCACCTTTCTGGACTGGGCTGGAGATCCTGTCCCTCCTGGAGCTGTGGGGGGAGGAGACCTTGAAGGATCTCTGCTCTAAGCACAGAAATGTGGACATTTATGGGTGCATGGCCAAAGCGCTGGCCCAGAGGGGACACTACCCCCGCCCCCTCGACTAAGTACGGAGCAAGGTCAAGGAGCTCCGGCAAGGGTATGCCCAGGCTAGGGAGCGCAGCTCTCACTCTGGAGTAGGACCACACTCCTGCCCATACTATACAGAGCTGCACCAGCTCCTGGGGTGTGGAGAAGCACTTTCCCCATCCATGCTGGTGGATTCGGGCTTGGAGATACCCATGGTCACCCAGATGGGGCTTCTGGAGGAGAAGATGGACGACAACGATCAACAGCAACTGCAGGAGGAGGAGGAGGACTCTGGTAGCATGGTCACCCTCATGCTGGAGCCGGTACCCCAGGCCCTGGACATCTCCCAGGCATCATCTGATGCTGGGGAGGGATCATCAGGTAAGTGCTCTCAGTGTGTCACACACACAGGGCAGGGGAGACGGGTGCACAGGAGATGGGGTTTGATCATCACTCGTCATGCTCGGCCTGGACAGCAACACCATGTGGTCTCAGGACCCAGCCCATGAGCACACACGGGTTGCTTCTCACAGGCTGGGGGGAGGCCCCACATACGTCTGACCCCTGGGAGAGATGTCCTCATCCCGCTAGCCACTGTTGGAAGCAGCCTGGGCACAAGGGCACACACAACCCCACACAGACCGAGGAGTACTGTACACTGCACAGGGCCATGCCTGCGTGCACAAGGCACCACTCGTGGACAGCGCTGCCAGGTGAAGGTGTGTGTGTGGGCCCCAAGAAGAGTCAGGCTGCTCCAGGCCCCTCTCCCACCCATAGGATCCCACTGTGGCCGGACACTTCCATGGCCTGCTTGTCTATGGGGAGCAGGGGAGTGGGCAGTATGATCCCATGGGAACCTCGAGGCCCTTGTGAGGCAGGGCCTGCTGTGCAGGCCACACGTGGCCTTGCTCGCAGGCCTTGCTCACTGAGGAGGGCATGGCCGCAAGGACAATGTCTGCTTGGATGGATGACTGACCGCCTCTCCCTCTTTTCCTCTACAGCCAGACCAGCCATTGCTGAGGGGCAATCCACGCCATCAGGGGCAGTCGCCCGAACCCGGGGGGAGCTGCAAGTGCTGGAGGGTGCACGAGGACCTCATGTGGGATCACGTGGCCATCCTGCATGACACGCAGCAGACCCTGGCCCAAAAGGTCCACGGTGACACTGATTGGTGCAATCGCATGTGAGACCAGCTTGTGCGTCAGTGAAAACATGTGTGCCGCCATCTGGGAAGTGATGGCACTCCAGGCTCCTGTCCCCACCCCCTGCTCCCGCTATCCCTGTTTCCCTGCCATGCCCATGCCCCTTCCCCATGCTCCCTCTGCCAGACCTGACCCTGCTCCAGCCCCCACTCCTGCCTGCCCCCTGTTGTCCCAGGCCCCATCCAACCCCGAGTTTGTCGAGGTCCTTGGACCTGAGATGGCACTTCCAACCGTACCATACACCACTCACAGCCCTGAGCCCCCCTCCTGCCTCCCCCATCCAGGTTCTCAACCCCCCCCTCCACCCCAGTTACTTTTACTATAAAAAACAATATATAAAGTTTGTGTTCAACTCACACATGGTGTCTTTATTAATTGTACCGGGAAGGGAGGAAGGGAGGGGTTGTGGTGGGAAAGGTGTAGGGGGGCAAGGCACAAGCCCCCAGTGGGGAGGCCCTGGGGAGAGTTAATGGGGTCCTTCAGAGAACCTCTCCCTCAGGGCCTCACGGATGAGCACCCCGGCCTGATAGGCCTGGCGGATGGCAGCTGTGCGCAGCTGATCAAACGCCCTTCCCTTGTGTCCGGCCTCCATCCCCCACCCCAGGAGGAAGGCCTCCCCCTTGCTGTCCACTATATTGTGGAGAACACAACATGCCACGAACACCTCAGGCATGTTGTGTTCCCCCATGTTAGAGGCAGTTCATTAGTGGGTAGGCTGCATCCCCAATGATGCAGAGTGGCATCTGTACGTCCCCCACGTGAAAGTCCTGCTGAGGGAAGAATGTGCCAGCCTCCAGGTTCTGGTAGAGGCTAGAGTTCCTGAATATGCGGGGATTGTGTGCCCGGCCCAACCACCCAACAAAAATGTCTACAAACTGTCCCCGGCGGTTGACCAGGGCCTGCAGCACCGTGGAGAAATAGCCCTTCCTATTAATGTACTGGGTGGCTCAATGCTGTGGTGTGCAGATTGGAATGTGTATCTCATCAATCCCTCCTCTGTAGTGCAGAAAGCCCAGGGCAGCAAATCTGGCCACGATGGGGTCCAGGTCTCCCAGGCAGATGACCCTGCGCAGGAGGATGGAGTTGACGGCCCTCACAACCTGAAGAAGGAGACAATGAAACACACAAAACTTAGAATGAGAGGGAGTGCCTGAGTCCTTGGGAGGTGCCCGTCCCCCTCCTCACCGCCCCCTGAAACACCCCAGGAGCCACCCCTTAAGAGGCCGCCCATCCAGCAGCAGGGCTGTGTAAGGGCAGAATGGCACAACCCCTCCCAGGGACAGGTCTTCCCCCCCACTCCACCCCCACACCCTCCCCCAGGCCTTTCCCAAGGGTTCCCCTTTTCCAGGACCACCCCCATGCAGGGACTGCAGCCTCAGAGTGCCTTACCTCCATGAGGAGGACCCTGATGGTGGGTCCACACCAAACTGGTTGCCCACCGACCGGTAGCTGTTGGGGATGGCGAACTTCCCTACGGCAATAGTGACCTGCTTCTCCAGGGGGATGGCGAGCCACAGGTGGGTGTTGTATCTCTGGAGGGCAGGAGCAAGCCAGGCATACAGCTCCAAGAAGGTGGCCTTCTGCATGTGGAAGTTGTTGAGCCACTGCTGGTCATCCCACTGCTCCATCACCAGCCAGTCCCACCAGTCGGAACTGGTGTCCAGCCTCCAAAATCATCTCTCAACTGTGAGGTGCGGGGGCAAGGGCGTTGCTCTCGCATCCAGGCAGAGGGACTCACAGATGAGCTTGGAGTCAAACTGGGGCAGGACGGTCAAGACAGTCTGCTGAAACTGCTGCAGAACTTGCAGCGTGACAGTGTGGGGCCATCACATGCCCAGGGGCAGCTCCGGCTCCATAGCAAAAAACAAAATAATGCTGTGGTGTCCAACAAAGCTGGGCAACCTGTAAAAGCTTTGCTGTCCCTCAGAGACGTAGGCAAGCACGCAGCAGAACCTGAGAAACAGCTGTCCATGGGGGGGGGGGGGTCCCTTTAAGCACACGTCTCAGCCTTAAGCAACAGCACCCGGAAGTAACTGCTGACCTAATGCCCTGGCTGAAGTGGTTCCAGGTGGCCTTTTATGCTAGAGAGCATCCAGATCACTTTTTTGATGCGCTTGTGCAGTGTGGACGCACTCTTTTGAAAGAAATTTCTTCAGAAGATCTCTTCCAAAAAGGCTTCTTTCGAAAGAAGCTTGCAGTCTCGACATACCCTTGGAGTTTTAGCTGGTGTATTGTGGCTATTTACTGTCAATGAAACCTGAGGGGAAAATAATGTCTGTATTTTTAGTTCCTTGTTGAATTGAGTTGTAAGAAAAAAACTGAACAAGTTGTTCATGCAAGTTAGAAACTTATTAGAATCAGGTTAGAGTCATAAAGATGCATGTCTCAAGAGACTTTGTGGGCTGGAGAGAGACAAGCTCTAGCTACTCACTGCCTGTGTAAAGCTCTTTTGGAGAGGGACAGAAGGCATTTGAAGCCCAGGGCTTCAATAATTGCAGTTGGTAATACGTTTGCTGATTGATTTAGAAGCAGACTGATTGAACTATGCAACAAATGAGTCATGGATTGTGATGGCTAACGCATAATACCCTTTTAATTATTTGAGTATTAACCTCCAGATTAAAGCAAACTGCAGTAACTGGGCCAGTCAGAGAAAGTTATCTGGATCTGTTTCTGGCCCCCTACATCTCAGTTCCTTAGGCGACAGCCTGACTCCACTGAAATCAATTGCAAGGTTCCCATTGACTTCCATAGTGACAGGGATTCACCCTTTCTTGTTTACTCTGATTACTTAGCTCTCAGATTCCTCCTTCCCCATTTTCTGAGCCATCTTCTAGATTCCCAAGCCATCCCTTCCACAACAAGCACAGCATTGTGATGTCCATTTCGAAACATTTCTATTAAATCCAATGTCAGAGTCCTGCAGTTTTTCCTGCAAGGGAAGCATGAGCAGCCATTACTGTGCAGCAATTAGCACAGGCATAAACATTGTTTGGTGAAGAATTATCCGCGTGAAAGCATGTTGTTCACTTAGGGTGAGGTGTGTTTTGGTGAAAGAAGCAAGAGGAAGTCCCTTTGCACTATGGATCTTCCTTTGGGGCAGGGCCCTGGGGTGGGCACTAGGTGAAGTGGCTGCACCGGAGTGTCTCTTTGTGCTGGCCCTATGTTAGCTCGGATGGGTATGGCTGAGGCAGAGCAAGAAGCCCTGGAGTCACTGAAGACCCAGTGCCTTCATCACTTTGCACAAGGACTATACTGCAGCCTTGCACTCTGATCTGGCGTTACAGCCTCTTGCACCCCTGCACCTCACTTACTTGAGGGCCCTCAGCCTGCTGTTATGTGAGTGGTGTGAATTTCAGCCTGTGGGCGTGAACCCTAGAAAGAGAGGTTAATATGTAGATCATGGGTTCCCAAACTGGGGGGGCATGAAGAAATTCTCAAGGGGGGCATGAGGTGACCCAGCTGCCCCCCCGCTTCCTCCGGTCATTCCCCTCCCCAAGTTTTGCTGCTATTTTTGTTTTTTGGGCCCCGGTCAGTTCCTTCGTTTTTTTGTTCAACAAGTTTTGCTGCTATGGAGGGGGGTGAGTTCTCAAAAAGGGGGCGTGATGCCAAAAAGTTTGGGAACCACTGATGTAGATAGAGTTTTGTTTGTTTAAGTATAGCATATTGAGGCTATAGGCACCAAAGGAAAATGTGGCACTGCTCGTACATCTATTTAATATATTTAATTTTATCTATGAGTCTGGGTTTCATTCTGCTCTCATCACCATATTGCAAGGACAGGCAAGATACAGTCTGCAGGCTGCATCCAGACCGCCAAGCCACTGGATCAGGCCAGTGGGTTGCCCCACTGGGATCCTCAGGTACAGAGCGGCCAGCTGCTTCCGAGCAGCCCCATACCACTTTAACTGGCTGGCTGCTCCCTGTGGCCACCCTAGCAAAATCTAGGCACTGGGAGCAGTGGGAATCTTTGCATGCTGCCCCCCGCCACCCTAGCAAAATCTCTCCGCTCAGAAACTGGCCAATGGGAGCGGAGAGATTTTGGTAGGGGGTGGGCCAGTGCATGAAGCCTCTCCCTCTCCATGGTGCCTGAAGCAGAGAGCCACAGGGAGCAGCCAGCCATTTTGAGCAGCCTAGAGCCTGCATGGCTGTTGGTTGGGAGCCACCTAGGTAAGCACCATCCAGCCACTGCCTGCCTCTGGCACTCCAGACTCTCCCTCCCCACAAATCCCTACCCCAGATCACCACCCAAACCCTCTGCACCCCCTCCTCCCTTCATCCAGGTCACAACTCCCTCCCAGACTCTTCACCTCATTCTACACCCTCCCCTAGGCCAGAATCCTCTCCTGCACCCAAACCCCCGCCCAGACCTTGCAGCCAATCCCTTGCCCCAGGTCACAACCCCCCTCCTTCACCCAAACTCCCTCTCAGATCCCACAATCCAGTCAGAGTCCTGCTCCCCAGTCTCCTACCCTAAGCTCCCTTCTGCACCCAATCTCTGGACCAGACTCCGCAACCCTGCTATAGAAAAGTGTGTACCTTGACCAAAGACCAAAATCTTGGAATGGCCACCCCATCAAAAATTATTGCCCACCCCGCCATATTGCCTCAAATTAGAAATTTATCCTAAGCAGAGCACTGTTGTTTAAACATTTCTTACATTCCTTCAACCTGCAAAAATGACATTAAAGATGACTTAGAGGTATTAATGTTTACATTTTCTGTACATAATATAATTAGTTTATAGAATAGAGAATTATATGAGCCCTCTGCTCTTTTCCTAATATATATCCAGTTTCTTTCTCAATAAAGGAAATATAGGTCTCTCACCCTCAGCATAATTTATTCGTTTTTTTATTGGATTTCTCAGACTTCAATTTCCTGCTCATAACTGGATTTTTGTTTCCATCTTAGTATTAAATCTCAGTTACATTTCTCATGTACAGTACATTTTCCTACTTTTCTGTCTGAATTGTGAGGCACTCACTTCAAAGGTGCTGATGGAATATTATTCTCACAATGCCTCTGTGAAGCAAGGATGGATTATCCCTATTTTTCAAATAGTGAACAGCAGCACAATGGTGGATTATTGAGGAGCCTGCGGCTGAGCCACGAATTGAGTCCAGATCTTCTGAGTTTCCAATTCAGTTCACATATTCTCAACCAGTGGTCAGCGAACCCTGGCTGAATTGTCTGCAGACTATGGCTTAGATTTCAAAAGGGTCCGCACCTGCATTTAACAGTGTTTAGGGTCCACAAATGCAAAAAGGGTTGAGAACCATTGTGACTAGCCCACCCTTCCTACCTCAACTAACATTAGTTAATACATGTTTTAATATTAATATTTTATCAGCAGGACACTTTGGGTGCAGACACTACTGAGGTGTTGTGAGCCTTGTCAAAGAGCAATTTGATAATGTTTCCACATTGTGGAGGAACATGACAATTCATAAATGACCATGAAGGAATTAAATGGCTCTTCACAATGTGTATTTGTCTAAACTAGGAAAAATAGCAAAATATTCAGCACTGCTTTCCCTCACAACTATTTACCATCCAGGTCTTGCTATCATGAGGCTTAGTTGAACAACAGATAAGGTCTGGACTGAAAAGCTTTCCCTGCACACACTGATACAAGAGCGAGTTGGCCCTGGTCCACAATGGGAAATTATTTCAAAATAACAAGTGGAGCGGCCACACTACCAAGCCCGTTATTTCGAAATAAGGGGCTGGTTATTTTGAAATAACAACTCCTGCTTTCCATGAGGAATAACGCTTATTCCAGAATAGTTATTTGGGAATAGTGGTAGTGTGGATGCTCCACTGCTGCTCTTTTGAAATAACTACTCCCCAAAGTCATTCAAAGTAATTACTCCCCAGTAATTACTCCAGGGGTGGGCTTCAAGTCAAGGTAGCACATCCAGATTAAGGGAGCCTGTCTCAGACTAATTTTGAGGCTTCCCTGTAGTGTGGACATGCTATTTCGAAATAGTTGTTTGGGGAGTTATTATTTCGAAATAAGTTATTTTGAAATATTTTCCTAGTGTAGACATGCCCTTAGGGAATACTGTTACTGTCACAGCTGGCTCCTTGGTGCTTGGAAGCCCCAGCCATGGACCCGAACTCCCTTGTGCTTGGTGCTGTATATACAGAGACCAAAAACAGGGTGTGTGCCCCCAAAAACTTTCAGTCTAAATTTAAGACAGAAAACTGTTGGCTATAGACAGACAGGAGCACAAGGAAGAAATGAAACAATATCAGTCAGCATGAAGGCTGCTGTGTTCTGCTAACTTTCATGTCTACTTCCTGATGATTGTGCATATTAATAGCATGTTGCTAGTCTTCTGTGAACTTGTCACTTGTGATTAACAGCCTCCTAATCCTTTTTCTGTGCTCATCTTTGCCTATGTCTGTCACAGTCGGTAGCTTGTCTAATGCAAAAGGAAGGATGACAAAGTCCCCTTTTTCCAGGGGCAGGAGATCATATTTGCTGTCACAATTGTACATGCTTTAGCCGGCCAAAATATTGACTCACCAGTTTGATTAATCTGTAGCAGAGATTGAAAATAGTTCTTTAACATGTATGTGAGACTCATTAATGTATTAACATAAACTGAACATGTTTTTGAATACCTCCCTGATTGTCACAATGTGAATTTATATTACCTGGACCTCTGGAACATGGTCATTTTTTCAGATGCCCGTTAAATCCTTTTTTATAATGTGTCAGCATAGGCAGAAATCAGAACTAAATATGCTCTGGATGCCACTTTTTTGCTTATATACTGTAGTTGATTCATCACATTTCATGTGTGCTTGGATGGTTGCTACCCTAGTGGGATAAATGCTGAGTTTGTGCTTAGCTTCTGCCTGCTGTCTGATTCATACGGGCAGGCCCTGGCATGCATGTGAAGGGTTTTTTGTTCATGCAAGCATCCACTGATGTGAATCCAATGGCAAATTCAAGAACTAGTGAGTAGCCAGTTGTATGTGACAGTTTGTATTAATTGGAGATGGGAGGCAAATGGAGAATTTTATTCATTATTTATTCAGTGTTTTGAGACTCTGAAAAGACTTACCACATTTCTGCAGAATTATACTGATATACAATTATTATGAACAGCACAGCAAAGCAAATGTCCTCAGAATAATCTAGTAATTCTGTTTGTGTCTTATTATGAAACTCCATTTTGTTCACTATAGCTCTAGTTAATCAATGCAAATTCTATTCCACACACCTTTCTAGGTACTTCCATTACAGAAGTGTCCTCATTAAATAGATCATCTCTCAATGTCAAAAAGAAAATAAATCCTCTCAAATAAGCACTATTACAAAAGAGATTTTCAATAAAATGTAATTTCCTCTCTGTCTAGTGCTAAGCCAAAATAAACACCAAAATAATGTTCTCCTCAACTCAAAGACTGATAGGAAAAATGGGGGTATCAGAGCAGTAGTACAAGTTCATTACAGTGCTGAGAATTTAAAGAATTCCAGTTAAAATGGAATAGTTTTCATATCACCCCTATGTCTGAAGAAAATAGACACCAAAGTTGAAAACTTCTGTCCAGTATGCAACCTCCTCAGGACTACAGACATGCTCTCACTTTTAAATGGTGTGGAATATACACATATCAGTTTGTGTTTATATCAGAAATAGAAATGACAATTTCTCAAACACATGAGTATAGCACAGAAGTGATTATAATGGTATCTATATTGCATATGGAGAACCAACTGAAAGCAGGATGTATGAAGGGATATGGTAAAACAGCCCTCCACAGCTTTCTATCTAACACTTTCTTAGCCTTCCTTTTCTTGCTATCACCCACCCTTAGGTGTCCTTGGGGGTGTAAGTTAAATCTACTCAGAGCTAAACTGAAGAAATATTGTGACCATTTCTTTCAAATTTTTGGGCTTGTGTGAAAATTTTTCAAAAAATAGGCAAAAATTAAAATTCTGAAAGCATTGACTGGCTCGAAACATTGACACATCTCTCTCTCTCTCTCTCTCTCTCTCTCTCTCTCACTCTCACTAATACCACTGTAATACAAATTGATATTTGGTTTTTTATCTTGTTTTTTAACTCTCTTTATGGTCCTCCACTAGCATTAACTTCCTCTTTGTCTCTGCTGGACACTGTTATCCCATGTCTACACTAGGAGTATGTCTACACAGCAGGGCTAAAGTTGAATTAAGCTGTACAACTTCAGCTATGTCAATTGCATAGTTTAATTCTAAATAGCTCAACTAAGCTTTTGGCACTGTCTACATAGCAGGAAGTTGAAGGAAGAACACTCTTCCTTCAACTTCCCTTACTCCCCATGAAATTAGGGTTACCATGAGTCAGAGTAAGAAGTCCTCCAGCTCGACCTTATTTCAGAATAATTGCTTGCTGTGTAGACATGCTCTTTGTTATTTTGGAATAATGTCGGTCAGTTATACAAAATAATGCCCCTTATTTCAAAATAACAAGTGGAGTGTTCACACTACCAAGCTCTTATTTCAAAATAAGGGGCTGGTTATTTTGAAATAATAACTCCTGCTTTCCATGGAGAATAATGCTTATTTTGAAACAGTTATTTCAAAATAGCAGCAGTGTGGATACTCCACTGCTCTTATTGCAAAATAACTACTTCTAAGAGTCATTCAAAGAAATTTTTCCCCAGTGCTTCCTGGGGCTCTAACTCAAAGTAGCACATCCTCATGAAGGGAGCCTGTCTTGGACTAATTTTGAGGCTTCTCTGTAGTGTGGACATGCCATTTTGAAATAGTTATTTTGGAAGTTATTATTTTGAAATAATTTCCTAGTGTGAGAACCTTCTTCTCTGTAGCTCCTGCCACCTGTAATTGCCTTCCTGTGTGACTCTCTGCATCACTGCCTTTCCATCTAATTTCAAATCTGAGTTGTTATTAATTGTATTTTTATTACCATAGTGCCCGGAGGCTTCAGTTACAATCAGGGCTCCACTGTGTTAGGCACTGTACAAACATACTCTGCCCCTCCAATGATGTCTTACAGTCTGAATTGACAAAGACAGATAAAGGAGGGGAGAATAGGAATGCTATCCTCATTTTGGATACTAAGGCCCAGAGTGAATACGTGACTAACCCAGGGTTACACAGGATATGACAGAGGGATGAATTGAATCCAGATGTCAGTTCAGTGTCTGAGCTTCTCTCTCTCAGAGGGGTTTTCTTATTCCTCGCCTGTCCAGTTCCTTTTTCTCTTCCTCTTATTTGTTAATATTGATTCTTTATCTAGTCTGTGGCTTTATTTTTGATCTTTGTAAAATATTTTGGGTTGCAATTTGAGTGATGAGATTCAAAATCACTCCATTCCATGCATCTGATGAAGTGGTTTTGACCCACAAAAGCTGATGCCTAAATAAATCTGTTAGGTGCCATAGGACTCCTCATTAAATTAATACTATTGTAATCACAGGGCACCTGTGCCTTCTAACCTCATGGTAAATAAATTAAATTCAGATACATCATGCATTTTCCAGACTCCATCCCCTCATACAATTCCCATTGGCCAATACAATATACCATTATCTTACTTTTTTCCAATATCTAGGTGTTCTTTCATTGCTCATAAGACTCTGTATATGTCTGGAAATGCAAAGAACCATGCTAAAGGAGAAAGACATTCTTGTAAGAAGGGTGGATCTTGTAGGCTGTCCCACTAAGCTGGCCAAATAGCTTTTAAGCAGGAGGTTGAAACAGATGAGCTGCATGACTGAATGCCATACTGTTGTAGCCTTGTTGGTCCCATGATATTAAGCTGGGTGAAATAATATCTTTTATTGGATCAACTTCTGTTAGTGAGAAGTTTTGAAGCTCACACAGAACTGAAAAACTGTGTGTAAGTTTGAAAACTGGTCTCTTCTGCCAGAAACAATGGGTGCTCCCTAAACGGGGAGGGGGACTGCTTCCTGAATCATGGCCCCACTCTCCCCCCACCCCCCATAGCCCCACCCATGGTCCCCAGGTGTCCCCTCTTCTGACACCTTTGGGCCAATTTAAAATATTACTATTTTCAGCTTGTGTCTGCATGAGTGGAGGCAGCCTTGAGATATCCAATTACATGAGGATCAGTTGTGGCTGTTGAGGGAAGAAGCCTCAGCCAAGAATGTCCCAAGTATCATCTATTCTTCAGTTAGATGCTAATGATTCAGGATGGAGCATTGCTGTCTTGGTTGGAGCCACTTGAAAAATGTTGCCCACACACATGTGCACGCGTGCGCTTGCACACACAAAGAAGCTTTAGCAGATGCTTGTGGGTTTTTTTTTCAAGCCTGCAGCTTAGAAGTTAGTAACGCAGAGGGGAGACATTTATGATTGATGCTGCACTCCCATGTTGGTCTCAGAGGGTCAACATCTGCATTCTTTACACAGTAAGAGCTGCTGTTAGGGGTTGGCCTGAGCAAGGGCTTCAGGAATCTGAGCACAAACATCTGTCTCAAGAATAAAGAAAATAAATCCTCAGTAGCTGTTTGAAGAAAGGAATTTAGGGCCGAATTCTGAGATCCTTTGGGGAAAACTGTAGAATGAGGGTGACATGTGGTGGGGGCAGGAAGGGTCACATGTGCTCCAAAATGCCATGGGGGAAGGGAGAAGGGGCTCTTCTGCCACACTGCCCGGCTGCTGCACTCCCCCAGGCAGCCTCCAGCCACAGTGCCTGGGAGAGGAGATGTTGCCCGATGTGGTGCAGGGGCAAAGACCCCTTACCCTGCCAGATAATGGGCAGGGAGGGCAGTGGAGGGGGAGAGGATGGAGTGTTGCAGCAGCACTCTCCCAAGTCCCAGGCTGCCTCTGGTCACGCTGCCTGGGATGCTGCCTGCCAAGATGCAGTGCAGGGAGGGGAGGGGAGGGAATGGGCTAGCTGCATTCTCCTGGGCAGCCTCTGGCCATGCTGCATAGGACACTGCTTACCGACCACGGCAGCACAGTGAGCCAGATAACCTTTCCTCCATTGCTCCAGGTAACATGGGCCGGGGAAGCAACAGGATGGGGAGAGCATTTGGGCTTGGCTCCGGATGGCACAGGGAGGAGTCATATGGGGGTGGAGTTGGTTCTCCCTTTGTGTCCCGCCCCAATAGTCACCTGCGCTTTAGAACATTAATTGAAAGTAAATTTGGAATCTGTAATAATTAATTTTGGCACCAGAACCTGGGTTGTAAGAGATCTGCTCATTCAGACAAAGAGCGGATTCATAACCCCTGACTCAGCAGGGTAGCTGTGTTAGTCTGCAACTTTAGAAACAGCAAGTGGTCCCGTGGCACCTTAGAGACTAACAAAATATATATGTAGGCTACGTCTACATTGGCAAGGTTTTGCGCAAATACTTTTAACGCAAGAGTTTTTGCGTTAAAAGTATTTGCGCAAGAGAGCATCTACACTGGCATGTGCTTTTGCGCAAGAGCATCCATGCCAGAGTAGATGCTCTCTTGCGCAAGAAAGCTCCGATGGCCATTTTAGCCATCGGGTTTCTTCCGCAAGAAATTCATGTTGCCTGTCTACACTGGCCTCTTGCGCAAGAACAGTTGTGCAAGAGGGCTTATTCCTAAGTGGGAGCATCATAGTTCTTGCACAAGAAGCACTGATTTCACACATTACAATGTCAGTGTTCTTGCGCAAGAACTCCCCGCCAGTGTAGACAGGCAGCATGTTTTTGCGCAAAAGCGGCTGCTTTTGCGCAAAATCATGCCAATGTAGACACAGCCATATAGTATCATGAGCTTCCATGGGCACAACCCACTTCCTCAGATGAGCTTGAGCTTCAGTGTTCAGACAAACTCTAATTTCAAAACGTACCAATTTCAAAATTGTATCCTTACAATACACGGTGTGCAGTCTCAGACCAGCCCCTAACTGTGTTTGAGCTAGAAAAGGTCTTTTAGAAAGACATCCAGTCTCAATTTAAAGATTTCAGTTCACATGTTTCAATACAAAAATAAACCCCACTCCCCTCTGACCGGACACCCCTTCTGGTCACTTACCACTCACATTGCAGCCCACACGGGCTATCATCAAAAAGCTACACGTGTACTTGGTGGGCACCACACCCTGAAAGAAATAATTTTCTGATCCCGCTCTGTGGGTCTTCAAAACACCTCCTACCTTCTCAAAACCCATCATCAGAAATAAGCTCCCCACTGAGCAAGACCCACCAATCCTAATTGGTACCTGACCCAGCCAAAACAACAGATGCAAAACCTGCATATGTCTATCCACTGCTATAATCCCCCCCCCCCCTCACACACACCACACCATCCGGGGCTATGTCTATACTACATCCCTCTTGCACAAAAGCCTATGCAAATGAAACGTGGATAAGCATATTGCTGTGCTTCATTTGCATAATTAATTAGGGGCTGTTTTTGCACAAGAGGCTTTTGCACAAAAAGGAGCCGTCTACACAGCTCTGTTTTGCACAAGAGCCGTTCTTGTGCAAGAGCCCCTTGTGCAAGAGACGTTCTTCCTGAAAAAATGAGGAAGAAAGGCCCATGTGTAGGACAAGAGCTGCCAATGTGACCAATGTTGTCAAAGGAGTGTCCAAAGGAACAAAAGAGTGAGGAACATGTTCAGGGGAGCAGAAGCAGTGGGGAACCAGGTAAATAGATATCAAGATGTCCAGGAAACGGGGAAGCCCTGCAATTCTGGGGAAAAATAACAGTAACGTCTGTAAAGACATAATGTTGCACTCATTGAAGGCAATGGGAGTTTGGCATTTACAGCTTAAACCCTGTGCATTGCCATAGATTTTAATGGAGTTATACAAGCAATAAATTAGGGCATAATTTGACTCCTTGACTATGGAAAACCTATTGCTTGAGATATTTAAGATTAGACTGGGTAAAGTTCTATAAACTACACAGTAAGGAATAATTCTGCATCACTCCATCATCTAACAGGAGTGAACTTATGGCCCCCTTGAAGTAAATGACAGTTTTCCCACTGACTTCAGTTGGTCTGGAACTTCACCTACAGTTTTTTAATCTCTGACTTCTATGGTTATATAGCCTACCTCTCATCTCTCTTACTCTGCTATAAGGCCACTGGTTTTACTAGAATACCACTGTATTTCAGAAGATCAGTGAGCAAAACTTAATGGGTTCCACTGAAATCTAGGTATCATCTCAGCTGATATCATCCAGTTATACATTCTGGTCAAAGCACATATTGTTTCCCATTTTATTTTTATTTCATCAGGAACATGCAGCACAATTTTCTGAAATTAAACATAAACAGCATAACGGTGCTGAGCAGCTGAATGACTGGAAGAAGAGGAAGAGAAAAAAAATAGGTTGACATTTCTTTGGACTGAGCAAATCCTGATCACTGTAATAAAAACGTTAAGAGTTTTTTCTCTTGTAATTTTACCCCAACAGGATTCATCTGGTTTACAGCTAAGACTGAGTTCTACTCATGCTAGTGCCTGATTTCAATCACTATGGAGGTTGCAATGCCCTGTTTCCCATGGTAGGGGATGTGTCTCAGATGCCATGTTAGGCAACTGCTAATGAAGCAGGATGTTTGTTCACTGAGCAAAAATAGTTTTGCAATTATTGTAAAAAGAAGGCTGAGGATTTGAGTCCCCTTCATTGCTGCTATTGCCATGTTTACAAGCAGACACAAGGACAACCTACATAAAATTTACACATATCACACATTTAATGGGATTCGTCACACACCATCTGTGCAGAGTTATAGGCTATTCCATTTTCTTATGGTAAGAAATACGTCACACAGAGGCTATAACCCTTCACAGGCAGACGTGAAACCAGTAATTCTCTTCTGTTTTTAATTACTCAGATGCCAGCGAAATCCTCAGTATCAGCTAATAACAAAGAAACTATTTTTTATTCATTGGTCATCACATTTCCCAATAGTGAAACAGGTTGTAAAAACCAAACAGGATGGCTAATTTTATCTGCATATAAATGTGCTGCTGTCTAAGACAAGTTAGATGGAGCTTGAAAAGGAGTTAAAGCAATTGACAGACCCCGTCTTCAGGGCTAGTAATTGACTTTTTGCCATTTTGTTTTTTTAGTAGTAGCCTCAGAGGGAAAGGCTTCATTTTTATGTCATGTGATGCTACATTTATTTATGGTAGTGTGCATGGTCTTGGGGTGGGAGTTCCTCCCTGTATGTGCAAATTATGGGTTCCTTTCAGGTTATAATTGCTGCCTTGGCTTCATCGTTGGTACACTGTGTACTCTGCAACTTTTTATGTTTCAATTTTTCCATTTTATAGTGATCATAACTTGTTTAGGGCTTTTTTATAGCCCAAGAAAAATAAGGATTATATGAAAAGCTTCAGGTCTTTGATGATTTAATTATCCAACCAAAGCCATGTTACTCTTGAAAACATTCACAGCAGAACAAGTGTTTGGAAAATGCAGTTACCTTAATTAGTAACCATTAATAAGGTGGATCAGGCTGGGTTCTGCACATACCTAAGCACGAAACAGTGTTGTAGATGAATTGAAGTGACAATGACAAAAAAATGAATATAACAAAACAAGGTGAAGGCTTTTCTCCTTGTTGATTCTGTACAAGATAAGAGAAAGGAGGGAATTAGCACGCAACTGTGTGGAAATTGTAGCTAAAGTGACAGATCCTCCAACTGAACAGTAAAAAAAAAAAAACCCAACTGCACAAACACACGCACACACAAACTCCCAAAAACTATGCAAAGTGGAAATAAAGAGCCATATTCAGTGGAGCTATGTTGATTTGCACCAACTAATGACAGAACCCATAATGTAAAGGTAACCTCTTGAAAACTAAGGCCCAATTCTGACCATATTTGAAGTCAGTGGCTAAACTTCCATGATCTTCAGTGATAGCAGGATAACTTACAGTACAAGTCTCAGACATTATACTAACATTATTTACATTCTGTGTTTCTTGGATATGTCCGTTGATTAATTTTTACCACTTCCTGTTCATTTGTTGAAAATCTATGCTTGTAGAAAATTCAAATACTTAGTATTTACATTAAAAATAAATACAAATAATGATAAAAACTGCACAGCTGTGAGTATCAGATATACTAGAGCAAATTTGAATTTTGGAAGACAACAGGCCACAGAGTGCAGAAGAATGGAAATAATAATAAAAAAAGATAATGAAAGCAGAAGTTGGGGGGGGGGGTAGGGAAAGAAAGCTGCTTTCTGTCTTCTAATGACCTAAGATCGTGTACTACTAGGAAGATATTTGAAGTAGTAAATATAGAAAATAATTATCCATTGATAATTAAAACTTACTCTCAAAAAGATACAAATGACTAAGTAGGCAAAAGCTATGCCACTTTACAGCAGCTGAACATTGCTGTATTTTTCTTTGTGAGAGGTTTCATAAATTCAGTTTGATGTTTTCCCTTAACTGTTGGTAAGAGACACTGCATCATGTGACAGGGAAATATTTTGCATTCCTGGGGGTGCTCAAAGTGCCTTATAAAGTTAAGTCTTACAACATTCTTGCCTTTAAATGTGTGGGTGTAGATCTAGATCTAGATCTATAATGCTGCAGCATTCTAAATTAATCAACCAAAATGCAGCAGATACAGCAATAGCGCTATTGTAAAATCAACTGCTTCAGTCCCTTACTGCAATACATTTTATAAAGGTTGTTAGATTAATAAAGAAATTGAGACACAGAGTGTGAGAGACTTGGCCAATGGACTTATCAAGGAGGTGTACAGCACTTTGCAGTAATAAAACCTAGGGATGAAAACCTGGCTGGTAAAATAATGTAAGGAAAACATTTAATGTACTATCGCTACCTTGTGAAGTGATTTGGAAGCTGGAAACTAGGAGTACATCTAGACTACAGAGCTATAGGGAGGTATCCCAGAAAAGCTCTGCTGCGTCCACGGAACGTGTCCGCTTTTCTGAAAAAAATGGAAGAGCGGGACATGTTTTGTCGGCATCCCTGTAAACCGCATTTTTACGAGGAAGAAGGCATGTTCTGAAAGAGGGTTTTTTCTGACATTTGGCCCTGTGTGGACGGGTCAAATGTCGGAAAAGCCTCTTTCGGAAAAAAAGTGGAAAAAGATACACAAATTATGGTTCGCAATGTGCATATCTTTTTCCAACTTTTCTTTGTAGTGTAGACATAGCCTAGGAGTTGAACCAGTAGGATGTAGCAGTGGCTGATGGACCACAGTTTGAGAACTGCTGTGCTAGGCAATGATTCCTATCAAAAGGCTGCCTCCAGAGCAAATGACATGACTCAGAGATAGTTTATCATTAGAGTCTGCTAGTGTGCAAAGAGGACTGTTGGTGATTAAGGGTTTTTTGACTATACCATCTCTCATGGCATTTTGATGGCTATGGGCATTTTTAAAAGAGCAAACAAACAATTATAAATGAGTTCATGAACAAACATTAACCAACAGAAAGAAAGCAGATTTTTTCCATATATTTCAATAAAATGGCACTCACATTTGAGTTTACAGGCTGTTGGCTTTTGGCTTGACCAAGGATGAGCAGCTGACATTATTGCCAGGGTGTTTAGCTCTGCCTGGCATACTGGAAATGAATAACAAGTACATTGTTCCTGTCACTTTAAGTAGAATAAAGTTTATTACAGTTACCAGGCTGAAGTCATAACAAGATCAGTCACACACACTATCCTAGATGATTTATGGGGAACATTTTCACTTTGAAGGCTCTCCGGGGTTTTATAAGAAGCATTTCCTGAAGGGCACATCAGTTCCTTTAATCAAAATTCAAGCCAGTTTTTGAGCACAGAACAGTTTTGGGAATCCCGGAAGGAGCTCTGCCAGCTTTAATATTGTCATGGAGAAACTCTTGTCTCTGATGTTAAAGTTTAAACTTCCCATTAAATGCCTATTGCCATCCTAACTAATTGCTTCTAAACAGAACCAATCTGCTTAACATTCCAAGTTCTTCCTTAAAGGTAGACTATTTTATATGGACGCCTGGAGAGAATCTGAGCAGAGGCTTAGGAGAAATGTGCCATGGAAAAGCTGAAGTGGGTTTCATTTGTGGAGATTTTACCTACATGCTTTTGGTTCCTAGTATTTCCAAAACAGCTTGACTGAGAAACTCAAATGTCATTTTATTCTGTTGGGTTTGAGAAACACCATTATCTCTCTCTGCTTCCTTGTGCCTGAGGGGAGGAGTTGAGTTAGAAGTAGTAATGTGCACGTATACATTTGACAATAAGCATGTGACTAATACACAGTATTAGTCACAATGTCCAGATATGATCCACATCACACATGCACAGAAAGGGTTAGTACCTCAGAGGCAGCTGGGAAGCAGAAATGAAGGTAACTTTAAGACCCCTTCGCTCCCTAATTTCTGGGGTTGTTCTCCACTGGGCTGATTTTTAGATCCCAAGACCTGCTCAGTTTCAAGTGCTTTGAATATTAAGAGCCAACCTCTGCTGATGATTACACTATTGTGTATTATGAATAATCCCAGTGACACCAAATGAATTACTCTGCGTTGATGCTGGTGTAAATTCAAACAGAATGTGGCTCCCAAAATGCAAATCATTGCCTTAGTTGAGAATAGCAGGTGTTTTATCTTCAGAGGAGTGAATGTTATTAACTGTTGTTATGAAATAAGAAGCCAGATACAGCAGCATAACTTCAAAGGGGATTGTTCAGAGGCCAACAGGAGCAGAATTCAGCCCCCCACACTGTAAATGGCAGTAACTTCACTCATTGTTAAAAACCCAGATATTGCTTAGTCGCAGTGCACCCACACCTCCTGCCCAGTCACATTTCAGCCTCTTTTCTATCATCCACCTGCTTTGAGTGCTACCTCACAGCTAACAGACCTTTCCCTCAGCACACCTAAGTACCACTCTACACTTCCCAAGCCCCTCTGCTCCCAGGGCAAATGCCAAACCATTCAGCAAATCCAGGTTTGGCATAATCCCTTTCCCCATCACAATATGCTAATACACAGTGCACTATGATTAAAGAGCAACAACGTGGTTACAAGGGCCCAATAAATATTTGCATTGCACTGAATTATTATTTATTAAATGAGACATCAAAATGTGTCGGAAGTGGTTTTAGATTTAACCAATTCATAAAGAACTAGAATCCCAACTCATCGGACCTAAGTGAGACTTGCTGAAAGAGGATATCATTTCACTGAAGATGCATCCATTTACATCCAGTGGGCAAAGTTTAGCCTATTTTGTTCAAGCATCATTGTTTTCAGACCTACAGCATGCTCAAACATAAAACAGGTATGGAGAAAGTGAATAAGGAAAAGTTATTTACTTGTTGCCATAACATAAGAACTAGGGGTCACCAAATGAAATTAATGGGTAGCAGGTTTAAAACAAACAAAAGGAAATTTTTCTTCAGGCAGTGCACAGTCAACCTGTGGCACACCTTCCCAGAGGATGTTTTGAAGACCCGGACTTTAACAGGTTTCAAAAGAGAACAAGATAAATTAATAGAGGTTAGGTCCATCAATACTTCTTAGCCAAAATGGATAGGCATGGTGTCCCTAGCCTGTTTGTCAGGGGCTGGAAATGGATGACAGGAGAGGGATGACTTGATGATTACCTGTTCTCTTCATTTCCCCCTGAGATATCTGGCATTGGCCACTATTGGAAGACAGGATACTGGGCTAGAGGGACCTTTGGGCTGACTCAGTATGGCTGTTCTTATGTTACATTGCAACGAAACAGCCCCTTAGCCTGAGTCTTGCATGGGCTAGCCACAAGTTTTCAATTGCAGTGTATTCCTATCCTCAGGAATCATTGTAGAAGAAAATCTCCCCTGACCTAGTGATTCCATTTCCCAACATCCTCTGGTTATTTTTCTTATTTACCAATGACATTAAAATCCTTTTGGATTCCTTAATGAAAACCATCTGGAGGCTTAGAAAGAAGGGACAGTAAATATCTTTATTGCTATAATCATTCTTCTTTTTCTCAAGCAAAGCTACACCATAATATATTGTCCTTCTGGACTACAATTTGCGTATAAAAAATCTCAAAAAAGATGATGTGCAGGTCAAGCAAGTCCAGAACCAGTTTTCAGGTATCATTGGGGAAGATGAAAAGAGTTGGGGGATGGTCTCTTCAGCCAAGATTTTTAGCACAGAAGTTCAGTATGGTGCACAGATGAAAGATCAGATAGATGATTTATGTCAAAGCCTCTTCTTGGATATGTGTGAGGCACTGCTGCTCACTTCAGTGGAAAAACTCAAAGGAAGACAAAATAAGTTGTTACACTAAAAAAACTTAAAAACCAAACTCACATGAGAGAAATATGTGACATGAGAAGCAAGGTGAGATGTGAGACAGTGGCTCTGAACCTTGGAAATCTTTCAACTTTGCACGCTAGTCTGGGGCCAAAAAAAGCTAGAAAAACTTGTGCTTATATCTTGCAAGAACTGTGGGTCTGAGGGTTATCTGTAACAGATTAAGGCCAAGATAAACCCAGTACTATATATTATATTATATTTAATATTTATTAAAGCTGGCCAGAAAACTAATTTTTTTCCCAGGAAAATTTTCAAATATTTCTCTCTTCTGAACTCTGGCTAGAGATCCTGCTGACACAAAGGTTGATAAAGGAACTAAGCAGGGGAGGAGTCTGGCAAGCTCAGAGAATAGTTTAACTGTCCACTGGGCAAGTCTGTTTTTTAAACTTTTTGCTTTCAGGAATTAATAATGTGCTGAAAAAGGGAGGTGATTCTTTCTACAAACTGCTGGTGCTAATTTGGAAGCAAATGAGAGTTATGCAAAGGTGGCCTTAAACTGAAGTGTGGTTTGCAAGTCATGATGTGGACAGAGAAAGACAAGTTAAGGGGAACCTCTGTATTAATGTTGCTTTTATCCTTTTTTTCTTTGTTTGAAGCAGTTTTCACTTCCCTTCCTGTCGTTACATGATACTGTTATTGCACAAGTGGTGCTTTGTGTTTAAAGTAACACAGAGAGTTTCCCAGGCAAAAAGTTGAAGTACAGGCTATGTGACTAAGAACGTGGAGTGCTTTGAGGGAGCAGGAAAGCATTTGCAAGGTTTAAAAATGGAGCCAGTTTACAAGCTCCTGGGACAGAGTTTACAAGTTCGTTATGTTGATCACTACTCAGCTGAGATAAAGGCAAATGCATCAAAGGGAAGCTGCTACAGTAACTTGAAGTGGTAAAATGCATGTTTTGAACAGAATTATCCCATAGAAATATTATGGTCCCTATTCTCTAGAGTATTCCAACTTCTGGAGGGTACATAACAAGTGTGTTACACAGGGGTCTGTTCTGGGACCAGTTCTGTTCAATATCTTCATCAAAGGCAAACAGGATGAAGTTTAATAAGGACAAATGCAAATTACTCCACTTAGGAAGGAACAATGAGTTTCACACATACAGAATGGGAAGTGACTGTCTAGGAAGGAGTACTGCAGAAAGGGATCTAGGAGTCATAGTGGACCACAAGGTAAATATGAGTCAACAGTGTGACGCTGTTGCAAAAAAAGCAAATGTGATTCTGGGATGCATTAACAGGAGTGCTGTGAGCAAGACACGAGAGGTCATTCTTCCGCTCTACTTTGTACTGATTAGGCCCCAATTGGAGTATTGTTTCCAGTTCTGGGCACATTTCAAGATATATATGGAGAAATTGGAGAAGGTCCAGAGATGAACAACAAAAATGATTAAAGGTCTAGAAAACATGACCTATGAGTGAAGACTGAAAGAATTGTGCTTGTTTAGTATAGAAAAGAGAAGACTGAGAGGGGACATAATAGCGGTTTTCAAGTATCTAAAAGGGTGTTACAAGGAGGAGGGAGAAAAATTGTTCTCTTTGGCCTCTGATGATATGACAAGAAGCAATGGGCTTAAATTGCAGAAGGGGAGGTTTAGATTGCACATTAGGAAAAACTTCCTAACTGTCAGGGTGGTTAAACTAAGGATGTTAAGGACTAGTTGACTAACTGATAAGCAAATGCTTATCAGACAGTCGAGTCGACTAGTTGCTCCCCCCCCTTGCTGCCTCTATCAGATAGACGTAGCAAAGGGAGAGAAGAGGAGGTACTTCAAAGCGACAGTGCCGCATGGAGCCCAGGGTATGGGCTCTGTATGGTGCTGCTGCTTTGAAACGCTGTGGGAAGTCTCCAGCTGACCCTGGGCTCCACGTGGCATTTCAAAGCAGCAGCACTGCATGGAATCCGGGATCAGTGGGGGACTCTGAGTCCCACACTGACCTGAGGCTCCATGCGGGCACTTCCACTCTGAAATGCACAAGAGCCCTCACTGAGGACTCTTGTACATTTCAAAGCTGGCACCCATGTGCAGCCTGGGGACTGCGGGAAGTCCCACTGACTCCTGGCTCCACGTGGGCGCTTCTGCTTTGAAATGCAGAAGTGCCTATCGACTAGTCGAGTAGTCAATGGAAATTCCATCCACTACTCGACAAATCAATTAATCGATATTTAACATCCTTAGGTTAAACACTGGAATAAATTGCCTCGAGGGTTCATGAAATCTCCATCACTGGAGATGGGGTTGGACAGATACCTGTCAGGGATGATCTAGACAGTGCTTGGTCCTGTTGTGAGGGCAAGGGACCGGACTCGATGACCTCTTGAGGTCCCTTCTAATTCTAGGATTCTAGGATTCCATGATTCTTTGTGCCCCCACAGCAATGCAGAGTACGCCTGAGCCTAGCAGACTGCTCCCCCACAGGATTTCCTCTGCCTAAGAGATCCCTCTAAATCAGTGGTCTCCAACCTTTTCAAGCACAAGATCACTTCCTGAATTTAAGTGCAACCCAGGATCTACCTCAAACCCAAATACCCTTGCCCCACCTCCTACATGCCTCTTCTCCGAGGTCCCGCCCTGCTCACTCCATCCTCCTCCCTTTCACCAGGCTGGGGCAGAGGTTTGGGGCACAGGCTCTGGTCTTGGGCTATGGAATTTGAAGTGTGAGAGGGGCTTTGAGCTGAGCCTGGGGCAAGGAGTTGGGGTGCAGCAGAGGGTTCAGGGTACAGGCTCTGTGAGAGAGTCTGGATACAAGGGGCTCAGGACTAGGATGGGGCTTGGGGTGCAGGAGGGGGTTCATGACTGGGGCAGGGGATTGGAGCTGGCTCTAGCTGGACAATGCTTACCACAGGTGGCTCCTGCGTAGTGGTGCAGTGGGGCTAAGGCAGATTCACTGCTACCCTGACCCTGCACCACGTTCAAAAATGGCCAGCAAATTCCCTCCATCCCAAGCCCTGTTGTGCCCCCCTCTATTATGTGAAGATAGAATGTAGGGTGGAGAGGGGGCACCCTGACATCAGCACCCCCTCCTCTCCCTTCCCTGCTCTGAACAGCAAACAGGAGGCTCCCAGGGGGTGGGGAGGGAGGCAGTTCCAAGGCAAAGGGCAGAAGATGCACAGCAGTGGGGGGAGGGACATCTGAAGTGCTATGCTTGATAGCCTCTTGGCCAACCAATCAGGATCACCTGTCAGAGGCGCCAAGATCTACCAGTAGATCCTGATGGTGACCACTGCTCTAAATGTTCAGTGGAAATATGTTCAGGTTATAAAGTTAGGTCCAGAAGTGGATCTGAATCTGAACTTCTCCTTTGTTTGTGGGTGCAGGTATTTGGATGTATGGCTCTAGTCCAGCCCATTATAGAGACTGGTCTTTGTCATGAAGGAGATGGAGCTGAGTGTCCCCAGAATTTAATGTGTAGTATTCTGATTCCTGACCATTAGTAATTTCTAAAGAACATGTTGGATCCCATTCTCCTCTCACTACGGTGTAAATCAGGACTCATTCCACTGAAGAAATGGAGTACTCCAATTTCCAAACAGAGCAAGTGACTGGAGAATCAGCCTCTATATTTGCTAAGTATTACAAAATGTATAGAAAGTACACTTCAAGAAACGCTGCTCCCCTGCGCTTGCTAAGAAACACCCCTCTATCACACTGTTGCCCTCTGGTCTAGTCTTTGTCTGCCTTTTCATATTTGACAGGGAACATGTCTTATCTATGTCTGTAAAGTGCAATACAAATGTACAGCAACATACAAATCTTTTGTAAGAATTATAATGTAAAGCATTGTCAATTACAGTCAACTGTGTGGCAAATTCTTTGCTTATTTCTTAATAACAGACAAAATGTTGCCATTAGCTTCCAATTATATGATTGGCCATGTCTTTTTTGCATATTTTATTATAAATGCTATTCCTAAAGGCAGAGTTAGGGAAAACAGCAATTCAATACAGATCTATTCCTTTTTCTGAGCAGGAGAAAGCTTTTTTCAGTTATACCTTCAAGCAGACAAAAGGTCGGGCTTATCCTTTAGGCTGTGAATAGTGGCACAAGTATCGATGTTTCTGTAATTCACTCTTGTGTTGACAAATTCTGCTTTTGAAGAATCTTTCTGTAGAGATGAATGTGCAACTCTGTTTTCCAAACAAGCCATCTCCCAAATGTGTCAATCTGCCACACCAGTAGCTGCTTAAATATTTTGGTATATTTATTCAAATGCATAAATACATGAAAGGCACCAATTCTATGTTCTGGGCATGTTGCCTATAAATGAAACACACAAGATAGTGTAGAAGACTGCCCATTCACCAGAACCCCTAACTTCAGTGCTGCCTCACTAGCCTGAGATGGTTCACACTTTTGATTCGGACTGTTCCTAGACTTTGTCTTCCATACTAAGAACTTTTCTCCACAGCCTTGTATTGTCACTTCCTAAATGGGTGTGAAATGCTGCCAAATCAGCACAATGGCCGTGACTACACAAGGTGCAAGACAATTGAAAATCAGGCCCAATAAATCAAGTTAAATTCCTTTGCAAGCCAAAAATGAGGACATGCATTCCTTCCTGTTTTATTGCTGAGGTTCTTATCAAGGCTTCCTCCTTATCATTTATTTCAAGTAAGCTGATTAAAAAGTCATTAAAAAGCGATAAAATATCTTCATGGCTGGAATCCGATTATAAAGACAGTCCCATTCTTCATTTGCCATTTTGCAATGTTAATAGAACAGTTGCCGCCACCACTGTCTTCTAATCCCGGACTGGTCATTTTAGCTTAAGCTTTGGCTTTACTGTAAAAATATATGTTTTGAGATAGCTTTCTTCCCATACAGTCCTAGTGGAGGCAAGGCACAGCCGTGATGAAGCTAGTTGTTGTCAGCCTTCTGTCCCTACCTGGGGCTTGCCTCCATAGTTACTTTTCTTTCCTGTGAAGCCATAGCCTTACACAGTATGTTGTGTCAAGAGCACAGAGCTCAGAAGAGGGAGTTTCACTTGACAGAAATAGTTTCTGACCAGCCATCCTGCAGATCATTAGCCTGTTTAGCTAAAGTGTGAGTATGCGGATTGGGGAGGGCAGGCTTAAAAGTGGATAAATTTGGCTTCATGAAATTGCTTCTGTCCTCTCTGATCAGTGTCAGCTGGAATGTTACTTTGGGGGCTAAAAAGGGGGACATACTAGACAGTAGGAATGAATCAAAGTGTACTTATAGTATACATACGGGGGAGGGGAGAGAGAGTGAATGTGATGGTGTGGTGGAATGGAATAAAGGTTGTATCTGTGTGAACTGGGATGGCTGCATTACTCAGAAGTGGCAAAGCCATAGTGCTCATCCTGGACATTCCAAACTGGTGCCGGTAAAGCCAGTACACCAAATCACGCCTTGTTTGTACTTTATATAGCTGGTTACATGAAGTCTGAATTACATTTCAGAAAAAGTTGTAGACAGGGCCAGGATCCTTTGTTTCCTATGTAGTTGGATTCAAAGTCTTAGGAGAGAGAGGGGAAGAAGACTTCAAATTATCTTACACCCACTTGTACCTTGCCCTTTTCTTTAGATTATAAATTCTTTGGAGCAGAAATCGTCGTAGGAAATTCTAGAAGGCAAAAGTGCATGTGAACCTGGGACAGTAAATTAAATGGGTTTTGTGAAGACAGCTTGCTGGAATTGAAGCAATATGTTTTCTGTTCTATTGCTCAAGTCCATTTCTAATTGGATACTGAATAACTGAAAAGGAATGCCCGTGTAACTGAATGCTCACTTTAACCTTGAATGATAGTCTGTCTGAGTCACGAAAATGGTGGTGCACTCAAGAAGAGAAACTCCAAGTGATTGCATGTTCGTGATGTTTTAATCAGCAAACAGTAAACATTTCCGTATTTGAGCTTTAGGCTTTTGTGTTGCACTTTATGGCCAGAAGTCCCCGGCTGTGTCTATACTGGTGTGATCTTGTGCCAGAGTTATGCAAATGAGGCTCAGCATGGAATATCGCCAAGCCTCATTTGCATAACTAATGAGCTACCATTTTTGCAGAAGAGGCTCTTGCGCAAGACGGAGCAGTCTACACTGCCCCTTCTTGCACAAGAAAAACCCTCTTGCGCAGAGCCGTTATGCTGATTATTTTCAGGCATAACGGCTTTGCGCAAGAAGGGGCAGTGTAGACAGCTCCGTCTTGCGCAAGAGCCTCTTCTGCAAAAATGGCGGCTCATTAGTTATGCAAATGAGGCTTGGCGATATTCCACGCTGAGCCTCATTTGCATAGCTCTGGTGCAAGATCGCACCAGTATAGACACAGCCCCTAAGCATAAGCATCCGTGATACATTCAAGCCTCACTTATGTAAATATCTCCTTATAACAGATGTCAAAAAACCCTCTAATGTCTCAGTGCCCTCCATGTTATTCTAAGGTCATTGAAACAATATGGTCTTTTGGAATGCCAGTTTATTGCTAAAACTCAGATCTGCCTGCCTCATTGAGGGTATGAATAGAATTGCTGTGGCATTGTTCTTGGGTTTGGCATACAGACACTACATAATGTGATAATCACTGTGGGTTGGGTCAGACAGCATATGGCCAAAATACCATACCTGAGGGTAAACTTCTGACCCTGTGGGATTTTTCTCCCCAAAAAATGTTTTGGAAAAGAAATAATTACTATCCTTTCATAAGTCACTCCTCACTCCTGGGAACTGGTTCTCCTGTGAGCTACTGTGGTTTTAAAGAGAAATGGGAAATTCTTAATTCAGCCAACAAACTAGAAGGAAAACAAACCAGGAGGAGTAATACTAAGACTGGGGAATGTTTTTAGGAAAGCGTGTTCTACAAAAACCACATCTAGGAAGTCTCATTCACATGCAATTTAAGCCTGAGAAGTTCAACTTTATCTACAGGAGCTGGATATTCAGTTCCCATTCAACTGGGAATGAAAATTCATGGGAAATGGGAATCTGTATCTTCTAGGCAGCTTTTGAAAAAAATCAGTCAAAAGGTTTGTATTGGCCCATTATTTCAAAGTTTGGATTCTCGTATCCATTTTTCTGAGGTATGTGTAGATGTGTTATTATTTTATATTATTGTAGAACCTAGGGCCCCAGTCATGGATCAGGATCATGGATCACCAAGGGCAAGTCATGCCTGACTAACCTGATTGCCTTCTATGACAAGGTAACTGGCTCTGTGGACATGGGGAAGTCAGTGGATGTGATATATTTTGACTTTAGCAAAGCTTTTGATACAGTCTCCCACAATATTATTGCCGGCAAGTTAATGAAGTATGGACTGGATAAATGGACTCAAAGGTGGATAGAAAGCTGGCTAGATTGTCAGGCCAATGGGTAGTGATCAATGGCTCGTTGTCTGACTGGCAGTCAGTTTCAAGCGGAGTGCCCCAAGGATCAGTTCTAGGGCTGGTTTTATTCAACATCTTTATTAATGACCTGGATGAGGGGATGGATTGCACTCTCCACAGGTTTTCAGATGACACTAAACTAAGGGGAGAGGTAGATTTGTTGGAGGGTAGGGATAGTGTCCAGAGTGACCTAGACAAATTGGAGGATTGGGCCAAAAGAAATCTGATGAGGTTCAACAAGGACAAGTGCAGAGTTCTGCACTTGGGACGGAAGAATCACAAGCATTGTTACAGGTTGGGTATCGACTAGCTAAGCAGCAGTTGGGCAGAAAAGGACACAGTGGATGAGAAGCTGGATATGAGTCAACAGTGGGCCCTTGTAGCTAAGAAGGCTAATGGCACATTAGGGTGCATTAGGAAGAGCATTTCCAGCAGATCTAGATAAATGATTATTCCCCTTTATTCAGTATTGATGAGGCCACATCTGGAGTATTGCGTCCAATTCTAGGCCCCCCACTACAGAGAGGATATGGGCACATTGGAGAGGGTCCAGAGGCAGATAACGAAAATGATTAGGGGGCTGGAGCACATGACTTACGAGGAGAGGTGAGGGATTTGGGTTTATTCAGTCTGCAGAAGAGAAGAGTGAGGAGGGATTTGATAGCAGCCTTTAACTACCTGAAGGGAGGTTCCAAAGAGGATGGAGAGAGGCTGTTCTCAGTAGTGACAGATGTCAGAACAAAGAGCAATGGTCTCAAGTTGCAGTGGGGGAGGTCTAGGTTGGATATTAGGAAAAACTATTTCACTAGTAGGGTTGTGAAGCACTGGAATGGGTTACCTCAGGAGGTGGTAGAATCTCCATCCCTAGAGGTTTTTAAGTCCTGGCCTGGCAAAGCCCTGGCTGGGATGATTTAGTTAGGGTTGGCCCTGCTTTGGGCAGGGGGCTGGACTCGACCTCCTTAGGTCTCTTGCAGCCCTATGATTCTAGGACTCCACGGTGCTTGTCCTATACAAACACAGAACTAAAGTATGTACAGTCATTAGATATGAGAGCAGAGAAAATAGGACAAAAATTAGTTGCAAACATTCTTTTAAATGCCAAAGTGAATATCAGTGAGAATGTTATTTGTATCTACAAGAATTCAAGCATTTCACTATCTCAAATCCTAGCAAAAAAGTTTTTTTTTAAACTCGCTTAAATATATACCTCAAGCAAATTTTGTTCATATATTCAATAGCAAAATTTGCAATCTATAATTAGCACTAATCAATACAGCACAAATTGTGAATTGTATCTGTAAAGTATGCACACAGCTTAAAACTTAAGTGTTTGTGATTTTCCTAAGTCATCCTGACAGGAAACAGATACAATACCCCAATGACTTATATAACAAACACAGAGCCAATTATGAATTGTAGATCCCATTTTAAAATTTGCAAGTTGCCCTATTCATGATCTAAATCACCCACAGCCCAAAACTATTTGCTGAAAGAATACATGAATGTTTGTCAATAACAAATACATTTGGAAGTGGTAATATAGCTGTGGACAGAAAAATGTGAAATTGGTTGAAAGTTGTTTTTTTAATTATTGGCTCATCTCTGGCATACTATGTGAGTACACATAAATTTTTTAACCTTACTGTTTGGCTTGTGTAAAGAGTTATGTCACTTGAATGTGTACATGAGATATCACCATTCTTTAAAGGTCATTATAACATTTTGTAAGGATAAAGAGAAGGAAAATAAAGTTACTCATTTATATAAAAAGTTATATGTTCAGTTTGTAAATACAGAGCTGTGAAAATGGCAAAAGAAATGTAGTACAGATAACATTCTGTAGCTCAATGACTTATTTGAAATAATTTCCTATACAGAAAGGGAAAATATTACCAAATAACTTCATTGGCCAAAGAAGACTGAGTCTAATGTATCCTTAACTCGTCTTCCCTTTTTCCCTTAGAATTTATGTGTGCAAATAATTGTACCTGCAGCTGCTTGCTCCCCAAATCAGACAGCACTCTGCTTAGCTGAACTTGCATTCACAATCAAGTAATGAGTCAGCCGCAAGACAGATCCTCATTTGACCCTACGAGCAATTGTTCCTATCTTTACCGGCAGATGCAGAAAGGGAGTCAGTGATTTAAGTCATGCCCTAAATGTGCTGAAGATCAAAGATTTAAAGGCTCATCGAATATGCATTTCAAAAATTTACACACATTATGAAAGTTAATGCCTTGGGATCCTGATTTATGCATTACCCTATTTAATAGTAAGAGTGAAGTTGAAATGATCAGGAGACTCACTTCAGATAGGATAGGAGCAATTGAGCCTTCAGCCTGCAAGAATCCTTCACTTCTCATGACCAGATTTTCCTGGCTTCTCCTTCCCCTAGTCATCCAGACAGGCTTCTAGCATGCGTAGCCTTTCCTAAGCTCCTGAGAAGTCTCCTTTTAGCTACAATGATGCTGTTGATATTTTATGTGAACACATCAGTACTATGGGCTATTAAACCTCTTGACTAGCTCTGGAAACATGCTGTGTATTACTTGCAGTGCTACAAACCAGTTAGAAGAAAACAATTAGAATGAAATGGTTCCATTTGCAAATGTTGTACTTCTATTGTGTTCTTGTTTTTAAACAAGACACAACCTATTATATAAACCCGCTTGACATGAACTAGCTCTTATGTTCTTCCTTGTCAATGACTCTCTCTGTCAGTCTGGCTTGTGATTCCCAGCCACGTGCCTTACATACCTCAGTAGCCCATAAGGCTCCCAGTTCCTTAACACAATCATCTATGGCTGTCCCATCTACTCTCCTGTTTCCCAGGTCCTTCAGTACAATTCCTTACCAGTGTTTATAAAGGGAATGGCCCTGAAAGCACTTAATGTGAGTTGTTTAAAACCTTACATGTTGAGACTCAAAGTTGGAATCAATTTACTTTCATAGCCAACCTACATCCTCTTGGATTCCCCTGTCTGGGATGCCCCAGCATGTATGGCACATTATAGATACGGAGGTACTGCTGAATGTTTGCCACTGCTGTCAGATCCAACACAATATAGGGTGGAGGGAGAGCAGATTCACTTTTACCCTCAGATTTGTGTAAAAGGAGGACTTAAAGTGGCCATAAATTTCCTTTAAATTTATGGCAGTATAAAATGGTCTTAATATAAATGGGTATGTCTACACAGCAAAGTTATTTCGAAATAACAGTCGTTATTTCAAAATAACTTTACTAGCATCTACACAGTCAAACAGCTATTTCAAAATTAATTTGAAACAGCGGAGCGCTTATTTCGAATTTGGTAAACCTCATTCCACGCGGAATAAAGCCAAATTCGAAATAGCTATTTTGAAATAAGTGCTGTGTAGACACTTATATCGAAATAGGGGGCCTCCAGCCTTCCCAGGGTGCCCTGGTGGCCACTCCAGCCTCAACCAAGAATACTCCTCTCCCTCCCCCCTCCCTGGAGCCCTTAAAGGGGTTGACTCTGGCCACAGTGCCTGTGCTATCTCCAAGCCTATCAGCCCAGAGCCAGCAGTCACTGCCCCTGACCCAGTGGCCCCAAAACATGAACCAGTGAGCCACTGGCATCCAGCCCTCCACCGCTCCCCAGGAGCAGTCTGCCAGCTTCCAGGAGCCTGCCAGAGCCTGGAGAAGGGGGGTGCTTTCCTGGTCCAGGGTGGAGATCATGGACCTTATTCAGGTTTGGGGGGGGGATGACCCCAACATCCATGATCTCCACACTAGATGGAGGAACACGGCCATCTATGGCAGGATAGCTGCCAGCCCAGCCACTAAAGGCCACATGCGAACCCAGGATCAGGTTTGCATGAAAATCAAGTTGGTCCAGCGAGACTCCCACCCCTGAGCCCTGAGCTTCCCCTCCCCCTTCTTCCCCTTGCTTCCCCCTTCCAGCTCCCTCTCCCACCCTCTCTTCTCCCCTCTCCTGCCTCCTTTCCCCAGTCTCACCAGAGTTTCATTCCCCCCCCCCCCAGTTTTGTTAAATAAAGACAGTTTGTGTTTATGAAAATACGTGTATTTTATTTTACATCAGGAAGAGGGGTTGGAGGGGGGAGTAAGTGGAAGGATGTGAGGGAGGAATGAGGCACAAGCCCCCAGTGGGGCAGACCAGGGAGGCTCTTAGTGCTCCTCAGGGTGGAAGCTCTCCCACAGGGCCTCCTGGATACTGACAGTCCCCCGATGGACTTCCCGGATGGCAGCCTGCAGAAAGTTCAGCCAGGCTCACAGCAACACATCCAGCCAAGAGAAGCACCAGAGTGCCCAGGGGCAGCTCTGGCCCCATGTTGCAGAGTGCTGTGGTGTCCCGAGTGAGGGCAACCAGAACACGCAGAGACAAGATGCTTTGCTGTCCCTCATCGAGGTAGGCAAGCAAGCAGGGAAACCTGAGAACTAGCTGTCCAGAGGGGGTCCCTTTAAGCACAGGCCTCAGCCTCAGGCAGCAGCCACACAAAGTAACTCCTGACCTGATGCCCTGCCGGACCTGGTTCTGGGTGGCCTTAAATGCGATTCAGCGTCCATTCAGGGTGGATGCACTATTTTGAAATAGCAAAATGCTATTTCGAAATGCATTTTGTGTGTAGACGCATTTTGAAATAACTTATTTCGAATTAACTATTTCGAAATAAGATATTTCGAAATAATGCTGTAGTGTAGACATACCCAATAAGAATAAAGCTTGACATATCTAAGACAGGATGTGGAACTAAGCTATAAAGATTCAGTTTGGATCAATGATTCAGATTTTGTTCAGAACCATTTCCCTGTTAGTACCATTTCCAATGCCATGGTAAAAGGTTCATTGTTGTTTCATAACAGGTCTTCATTTTTCAGCAAGTTATAACTTGTCTTCATAATTTTGCTCCAGTTTGAATTTGACATTTAGGCTCAACTTGGAAGCACATCATTATTTGTATAAAATTGCAACGAAATCCTCCTGGCTGGAGGTTTGTGGCTATTTAAGAATATGTTGTGCTTATGCTATTTTAAAATAATAATATAAGATACAGTTATATAAAGTCTTTCATCACAAAACACTTAATTCACCCACCAATGAAAAGCAGTCACTTCTGGGCTGCCTAACTGTGCACAGCAATTCTACACAATAGGTTATGACAAGAAGTGAAAACTAATACCTTACTGAAATTGCTTTGCTGTTGTTTTCTTTAAGAAATGTGCTGCTGACATAAATCCATGAGTCGAATAGAGTTTTTTTGACAGAAACGCTGACACAATCTAACTAGAGAGCTATGAATGTTGCTACTATAAAATAATACAGATATATACAGTGTAATTTTATATTCCCTTGTATTGTTGATTTCATTCCAACTCACCTTACCCACTGAAAGCTTTAGACTAAACTATGTAAAATACCATTTGACTTTGTTTCCCTTGTTAAGTTTCCATGGAAGAAGTCACATGATTAGTTGCTTTCCTGGACTGAAGCCTAAATGTTATAGGATGTAAACTTTTCCAAGAGTGGAAGGAAAAGGTTATAAGTATGCAGCAGAGAGAATGTGCACAAGTCAAGGAAGTGCTAGAATAGCTGTTTTGGCACTTACTCTTATTCCGCCGTTGATTTATCTCCACAGCACTCTATTTTGTCAGTTAGGATTGGAGTTTGTAAAGTAACCTTCTGAGTGTCAGAAAATGAAAGAGTTTAAAGACAAGAAGCCCTATTTAGGCTGATATGTCCATCATCTACCAATGCAGGAATGTCCTCTGCAATACATACATCTGTACTTTTATCATGTGGAATCTGCTAGAAAGGAAACCGTATGCTCAGGACACTTGTGACTGAGTTATTGTCATTTGATTGCTGTGGGGTAGATTATGTGAAATGAAATTCTCATCTGAGGTCACAGTGAATGGCCTTCTAATTCACAAAGTGTCTAGATCAGCAGTTGTTGTCTGTCACAAGGGACAGAGCAAAGACTGAGTAGTCACAGGACACTGAACTAGTCACATTGGTGGGGTGATAGGTGTGGAACCTGTTTATCGAATAAATAGGTAAGGGTCATCTCCAGGGTTATCCAGGAACTTTTCCAAACACAGTATACACAATACAGCACCTTTCGTGCTCTTCTAATGTTAGGCTTTTTACTATGAAGATTCAATAATGAACTTTAGTTGCTAAAGTGCTGCAGGACCATTCGTTGTTTTTTAAGTTTTTTCAGTTACAGACTAACACGGCTACCTCTCCGTACCTGTTTGACATTCCTTGTATTTATCAGCCGATCACACCTTATGGCTGAGAATACTCCTGCAGAAGGTGGGGGCCCACAAGAGAGCTTAAAAACCATTCCTCTACAGGCACTGGTTACCAAAACTTCCCAGAGTCACAGATTCCCTGGCTCTGAGAAACAAATAAACATATTGCCACCATCAAGTGATTTTATCCCTAAAACTAGGGGTGAACACTTGAACCCCCCCCCAGGGGTACGCCAAACACTTTTGCTGCAAAAAAGCTTGAAAAAAGAAAAGAGAAAAACAAGCTGCAGCCTCTAGTAGCTGACTTCTCAGTCAGAGGCATGCAGAGTCACACAGATAGACTTTCCACGACACAAGAATCAAATCATCACCTTAAAAAAAGTGGGTTTTTTAATTACAAAACAAAATATATAGTTGATAAAGCATACTTGGTTGCTATATGTTACAGAGCAACTAAGGAAAACAAATTAAAACACAGAGAAAAGTCTCTGGTTTGAACTGCTCTGTGTGAATCTATGCCTCCCCGCCCCATTTACCATCGAGCCCAAACCACAAAATAAGAAAAATTACCGAATGTGACTAGATTCACTTTTCCCCTTACTTACTTCCAATTTTCAGTTTGTTCAGTCCACTCCCATGCCCCAAATTCCTTGGAGACATGGTAGTCCTGCCTGGGTTTAAATCATTCTGTGTCTCTCAATTCCTGGTTTTTCTTTCCCCCACAAAGAAAGCAGGCAAGGAATCTATATCTAATTCAGATTTCAACACTCTATAAAGACTGTTTCTCCCGGCCCCCTGGCCAACACCTTTGTTAGCTAACTGAGTTTACTCCTGAGTCACCGGGTGCTGATCAGTACTCCTCCTGTCCATTACAGGGGCATTTTGCACTAGGCTACCATGAAGAATCCTGTGGCCTAAGGTTGAAATCATAGGCCTGAGAGTTAAAAAAGGCTTTGAAGTAGCATTGAAAATTATTCAAAGATTCACTTAAGCACCAATGAGCACAAAGACTGTTCCAGATGAAGAGGCATCAGAGATTAGTTGTGAGTCCTGTTGTTACCATGTCTGGTATTGCTGATCCTATCAATTTCCCTCTTCTCCATCATTTTAATTTTATCTTCAAACAGGAATCTATTAAAGAAAAATACAAAATATCCACCATTAAAACAGCATTTTGAAGGCCAGGAGAGTCCCCTCTTCCCTTGGAATCAAGGACTAAGACATATGGCTCTGTCTTGAGTATTGTGACCTCCTGCTGGCATTATGGAGAACTGTAAATCTCTATAGATTTTGTAGGTGTTATTTTTGTAAGTATGTATACACACACACACAGAGACAGACACGCACACACACCAGAGAAGAAGTTCTAGGAGGCCAAAGGTAACGTCAGAGCACTTCTTTTTTCAGTGCCCTGATTGTGCAGCATTCACCAAGAAGCTATTTTGTGGCCTTCTCTAATATTTCTTTCTCAGAGGGTTGAAAGGACACATGCTGTCAAGTAAACACAGGGAAAAGTACAGGGACCTGAAAAAAACCCTGCAATTTTGTTGGTAGTAAAGAATCTTAGGATATAATATACAAACTTTGGAATTGGCATCCCCACTTTAAAAAGTACTGGCACATTGTGCCAGATATTGCTGGCTGAACTTTGTAGCCCCTGTTACAAACTTGTATGTAACTATGGCAATGACTGTTTTACAGGCCAACAACAACAGCTCATGGGATGGAAAATATTTCCCCCTTCCAAACAACTATCATGATCTACACTATTAAATATGTTAATACAGATGAAAATAGCATCCTATTATGTGCCTTTGTCCCATATTTTGTGGACATTTTTTTTGTATGTATGTACAAGACATAAAAAGCCTCCTCACCTTTTATCCTCAAATCCTGCTGTCCTGTCTGAGATGTCACCCTGTAAAATGGCCAGAAGTGTCTCCATTTCTTCTTCTCAGAAAGAACCCAGAGTATCAAAATGGGCAAGTGTTCAACAGCCTTTATACCTGGAGTTCCAGGTAATTCAGTCCTCTGCTCTCAAGCTTATCCAACATTGAGATGAAGCTGTTTGGAGACATTATTAGATAAAATAGACTTAGGTGCTAGCATTCGGTGAACAAACTCCACATGTCCTTTTGTCAGATATAATCTTTTAGGGCTTGTCTCCACTGTAAAATTAGAGTAACTTTAAGTTAGGTCAACTTACAGCCATCTCAGTAATTAAACTGGCCATGGGTGTCCACACTACACTGCTTCTGCTGGTGGTGCGCATCCTCTCCAGGAGCGCTTGCACCGACTGAAGTGGAGCATTGTGGGGTTCTGATAGCAGGAGTGGGGACATTGACTGCCATGCAGGGCTTACAGCTGGAGCTCCCCCCAGATGACAGCCCCAGTTATGAATCAGGCACTAGGCTCAATTACACAGCAGGGAGCCTACCAATAGCGAAACTGACATTTTTTGTCTGTTTCACAGCTGCTATTATTTCACATTTCCTCTCCTGCACTGAGATTGACAGCTCAAGCCTTCAGCCCCAGATGAGGCACACAGTTGCAGTACTCTAGCTCCAGGGCTGACAGCCAGAGTGAGAGACCAAAATGTAAAATAAGAGCAGCCATGAAACTGACAAGAATATGAATTTTACTGCTGGTAGGTTCCCTGCTGTAAAACTGAAACTGGCTGGGCTCACAGCTCTTTGTGTCAGCTCCTGGTGGGCAGAAACTCCTGCTGTGACTCCTGCAGCTGGGGCTTTAGATTTATATATCAGCTGAAGAGAAAAAAGTGCATAGGCTAAATAAGGGATATATCACTTCCCAAAGCCACCTTGATTGTTTGTAGGATATACACATATTAGGGGCAAGGGATGACATTAAGCAATTTGTTGCTATTGACTGACATGGACAGAACAATTCAGCATAATGTTTGGGTCAAATTACATTGAGACAAATGCATCATCTGAGCTATCAGAATAAAGTATTTTCTTTCTTTCTTTCTTTTTTTTTTTTTTGCACTGCAGTTCTTAAGCTGAACCCTACAGAAGAAATAAGAAGCCACAAATAATATTTTCTAACGGTGATACTATCAGGCCAAGTTCACATCACACATTGCAGATGTTTTAGCACCACTAAAGAATCTCTTAAGAAGTTCAACGTAAAATTATACCTTCAGAACTAATTAATTAATTGTTAGCTTAGGCACATGGCAATATAAATAAAGAGGCAATGCTTCAAGTTAAGGAAGATTTTGGAGCTGTTATTACAAGACTGAAAGCCAGTGGTTTATTTCCATCCGAGGGAGAGCTTTGAATGCATAAACTAAATACAGACTGAAAAAGTGATGTATGCAATTGTATTTGGCTGTGTCTTCATACATGCAAGGAAAACTACAGTGAACTGTGACCAAGAACCATTGGAGGCAGTTATGGAAAAAGACTTATGGTAACACCATGTAGTGCTTCAAAGAATGGTGTTGTAGAAATACAACACTGTGATCAAGTTATTATCCTATATTCACCTCCATGTTCTTCATATGCACTTTTATATATTGTATGTTAAGCACTACCTCATTTGCATATCAAATGGAATGATAATGGGCATAATTTTTTTCAGATGTATGTTGTATAATTCATGTATAATTTCTTCCTCTCTTTGTTGTCTCAATCCTCCTTTCAATTTTCTCTCTATCAGAGCTGTTTGTTGAAAGCTTGTGTTGGATCTCAGACTATAGCAGGCTGCTAAAAGAATTGTCCTACTTTGGGATTTCTCTGGGCAGGGTTTACACAGAGTATGCAACGGAGCAGTGGAACTAGAAAAGTATCATCAGCACAGGAAACAGAAAGTTGGCTTTGTTATCTGCCTGAACTAGCTGGCATGTGAGAGCAATTTTGAGAAAGCTGATACCTCTGCTTTCAACTGCCTAAGCAGGTACTGAGTGCTCCAGGAGTGGTAATAATGCTGGCATTATGTCTTGCCTGAGATGCAACATACTGAAAAAGGGTGCCCTACATGATGACTGTTTTCCTATATACATGTCAGAACTTCCACATGATTAGCTATGTTTAATACAGCTCTGCTTCCTTGCTGCTGGCGATGAGAACTTCTCCTCTCTTAAAACTGCAGAACTAGTAATGAGTTCAAATAATGGCCCCTAGGAAAATAATCCCTTTAAATCATTGCTTCAAAAAAGAATCTCTCTCTAGTTTATTACATAGTGAGATAAAGCTCTGATGTCTGCCTTTTGTTAAAGGTACTTCGCACATGCTACAGCTCATAGTTATCATTCATGCTTTAACAACATTGTTTCCATAGCTTAACACCCCAGAAGCATTGAAAACTTCTGTAGAATGTTATAAATTTGAAAGATTGTTGCTGAGCACAAGAACATTTCTGCAAGGGAAACCTGTTTAGGCTTGAACTAAAAGGCTCTGATTTGGGAACCCAAGACTGAGAAGTCAGAGCTGGAAAATGGGACGTCTCTAATATCTTGGACTTGCAGTGACATATAGCTTACATGTCTCCTTTTAAAAACTTATGTTAAGCCACAAAGAAACATTTTTTTGAAGGGATTGTGTCCCTAATTATAATAAAGGTACACAATTAACATTTTAATAGCCATGCAATTGTTGAAACTATTTTTGAGGCACAGTGAATAACATTGCTTATCATCTCAGTATAATATATGAAATGTGTGACATGACTTCAATATGTGAACAAGTGAACATTTTTGAAGATGTTCCTATAGCTTCATGGAAGTGTCTCCATCTTTTCCTTTTCTTGTTCTGTTTCTGTTCTTTGCAACTGTTTTTCTATTTTGTTCCCATTAACACAGAAGCCAGGCTTGTGGCCTAGATGCTTTCATTCATATTCAAAAGGGCCTCAAGTCAGCCTCTGAGTTTACACTCATTCTATGTGCCCAGAAATAATTACATGCAATTTTGTGGGCACAAATAATTTCAGACACATTTTATAGCACACAGACCTTTAACTGTAACTATTTCTTATAGACATACCTCAGAGTTTGATCCAGGATCCATAACCAGGGGCCAGCTTCTGCATCAGGGGAGGTCAGGTGTTGTAGCTTGCCTTCCAGATATGGAGTTGGGCACTCTTCCACCACATGAGTTATTGTCTGCGACACTACCTCCAGTCATAGCATCAAGAAGAAACCAGTCCAATCCAGTGCATTGCTATGGCAATTCTGGATGAACTAGAGCATGGCCCGTTGAGCCTGGTCCAGGATCTTTGATCCAGTGGACAGTGAGGGAAACAGGCACAGCAATTGATTCCTCAATTTACATAGTGTATTAAATTCTCATTTTTACTGATGCTTCCACTCTATAAGAATGTGTTCTTCAGCTCCCTAGTGGTGCTAATCACCTGTTCATGGTAAACGGCTAGTTGCACTCTTGTCTAGGTTTGTGTAAGCTGCCTTTACAAAGTGGTGTCCAGAGATCTGCTCTGGTCCACACCTTGGACTGTCAGAGTGGGATTCCTCCCCTAAATATGAGCAGACCTTTCAATTGGGGCTGCATATTGTTTCCTGTCTGAAAAGGGGGCACCAATCAGCTGAAACTGTAAAAGGTTGGTTTCAGCTGTCATAGCAGTCCAGGCAGACTCCAGGCTAGCACGTGCAAACTGGAGTTTGATGTATCATTCAGGAAATCACTAATAATACCAAGGGTCAATTTCAGCTTGGTGTCAACAAAGCTGAGTGTGGTGCCGCCACCTTCAGACACCAGAGCAGTAATCAGCTAGAGCAAACACCAGGCCTAACACAGATGTACTAAAGGCCAAAGGGTCAGCTCCCCTGGAAGTGCCCAATAGCTTTCTTGTCAAAATGGTAGAGAAGAGATGGTTGCTTTCAGATATTACAAGAGAGGCCACTTTGCCAGGCTGTGGTTGATTTTACTTCCAACATGCAACTGACTGGAATGGAAGCAACCACCCTTGTACAAGGACTGAGATGGATTGATTAGTAAGACGATTATTTAGATGGTAAATACAAGCCACCGTCTTGGTTTCAGTAAGAATTAGTCTCAATTGCTGGAAGTGGGAGGTCAGAATATCCCCATATTGGCTCCGATCCTACGGAAATAGTTTCTAGTGTCAGTGATACAGATGTTTTGAGTGAGCACATGTTCTGCATTTCAGGAAGGTCAGATATGTGTCTGGTGAAGAAAAGAGGAGCCAGCTGACTCCTGTGAAAGCCCATTGAGACATTTAAGGCAACTGATTTTTCCCTCTGACTTGCTGGATGAAGTTTTGGTTAATAATCATTTTTTGGACAAACTGCACCATGAGCTTACACAAAATAATTTGTAGCAGCTTAGCAGTCAGTCTGACATCCATCCAATGCCTTCAGGATGCCATCACATCAATAAGAACTGCACAAACTGTCTTTCCTGACTCAAATATATTTTCTATGTATGGAGTCAGACAAGGTCCCTAATTTTAAGTGCATTGTCCTCCCGTGAATCCAGCCTGAACACGAGGCTGCTGAGGGCAGACTATATTACAGGCGGCCCCCGACAAGCGACGTGATTGGTTCCCGGGGAAGCGTTGCAAGTCGGGGGCATCGTAACTCGAACCCTCATTTACAATAGGCGCCGTGTGCCATCGTAAATGCAGGCCAAGGACGTAAGTCAGGGGTTTTTTGGCCCCTTCCGCACTTACAAAAATGATTGTAAGTGCGGGGGGTTGTAACTTGGGCGGTCGGAAGTCAGGGGTTTCCTGTATTGATCTGTATCAGAGCTAATCGCTTCATGATCTTATAGGCCAGTGTTTCCTAAATTGATCTGCGGATCCACTCAGAAAGCTGCTACTGGGCTGCTCTGGTTTGTTTACTTACTGGATCCTCAGCCATGGAACCTTGTGGCTCCCTTTGGCTGTGGTTCACCATTTGCAGCCAAGGGGAGCCCCAGGAAGCAGCAGCCTGGGTCATGCAACATTATTTCAACAGCGTTCTTGTATAATGGTGAAACATTGTTGCTGAGAAAGTCTGAAGAAAAGAGAATTGACATTTTTTATTTTTGTCTGCATCAGTGGTGCCACAGTAAGTGACAGAACAAGACCAGCAATGAGGAACTTCATAGCCAAACTCAGCAACTGCAACCATCAGCACTTTTTTGGTTTTCTTGGTATTGATGTTTTATTAGCATGGAAGACTCACAATTTATAAAGCAAATTTACCAGGGAAGACCACTACTTTGGCAGTGATCATGCGGACGCCAAAAGCTTCAGTGGTGTCAGAAGACTGCAAGTGATGGACATAGAATGGAAACATCCAACAGACTGTCTTAAGGACATATCTAGAGATTGATTCGGGTGGTACCTCATTTGCAAAGAGTCTACATCCCTTGGCTCACTCTCCGGATCATCACTTTGCTGTGGTGTGTGGGCATGGGAGGACAGGCGCATGAATACTAACATCCTGGAAGAGTCAAACATGACCAGCATTGAAGCTATCATCATTTACTAACAACTTCACTGGACTGGTCATATGTTTCGGATGCTTGATCACTGCCTCCCAAAACAGAATCTGCTTTCCAAGCTGAAGGAAGGATGGAAGAACATTGGGGGGCAGAGGAAGCGATTTAAGGACATGTTGAAGGCAAACATGAAAAAGTGCAGCATCGGTGTCAACACTTGGGAGAACTTGCCCAAGACCATCCCCAGTGGAGAGCGGTAATCTGTGAGGGGGAGGCACAATTTGAGAGGTCCCTCTGCAATGCAGATGAGGAGAGGCGGACAAGGGGAAAGAGCAGCAAAAACTGCCCCATGTTCCTCCTATAGCCACTAGCACCTGCCCCTCTTGCGATGAGACCTGCAGCTCCAAAATTGGGCTGGTCAGCTATCAACAGATCCACAAATAGGAGGGTGACAGGAAGACATCCTACTCTTTATCAAGTGACTGCTGAGAGAAAGAGAGAGACATCCCTTGTGGATTTTGCATTGATGACAATGAAGTAACATCAAACTTCATGACCGTGTCCACATGTGATTTGTTGCAAATGCTGTAAAATGTTCCCAGAGTCGTTGTTAGGTGCAAAATTGAAGGAATAAAGTTAGAGGCCCTGCCCTTTCATTTCTAACAAGTTGTGAAAGAATTTGTAATCTGATCATTATATTATAAACTAGAAGATTTACCCGGTGTTGCTAGGGTCCTTAACTCAAATTAATTTTTCTTCATTTAAATCATTGTTCTGGAGTGGGGTGGGGATGAGGGGGTTCAGTATGCAGGCTGCCCTGAGGAGAGAGGACAACCCCAGCCCTCTTGCACCACAACAGCTTGGTGCCAGGTGAGAAGCGCCTCTCCTTTGCCATAGCAGCTGCAAGGGCACAGCTGGGGAAAGCAGTATACCAAATATGGTGGTCCTAGTTCTTACCATTTAGGAGGAGTTCTTGAACAAATGGACTCACAGATGGACAGATAGACAGACACATGCACACTTCTAAAATATATAGGAAGAATATGTGAAGGATGAATTCCAGTGGGAAATTAGAGTATCTAGAAATTTAAAATGTATTCAAATGGCGGTGTTGAGAAAGTTCTGGGGAATATCAGACTTACCTTTAATGGCAACTGCCTCACTGTTTGTAATGGTTGTCCATAAATGCAGATGTAGTTTTGTTTTTGTTTACAGAATAGAATGTAAACTTATTGTATAAATAAAATAATTAGATAAATCAGAATTGTTTATGCATTCATGTTGGGAATAACTTTGTATTGAAAGTCATGGGTTGATGTTTATATAAAGATTCAGGAATTTGGAGTATATTTTATGTTCATAGGAAACTGTGCTATGTGGTTTGTCCTGATATTAGGTGAGGTGGATGGCAAAATATAAGTGAGCTGGAACATCACCATTTAGATCTGTGCAAGAGTCTGGGAGCCTTCTTTTTCCACCTCTTGCCTGGTATTAGTGCACGAACACAATGGATTATTTGTTTTAATATGTGAACCAAGGAAAAAACAGGAACAGTATTGAGGATTCCCAGCAATAGAAGTATTGAAATATTAAACTAATGCACACACTCATAGATGTTGAGGCCAGAAGAGACCATTATGATAAGCTAGTCTGACCTTTTTCATGTCACAGAATTATTATAGAACCTCACGCACCCACTTCTGTAATAGTTTCGCAATCCCTGGTTGAATTATATAAGTCATCAAGTTTTGTTTGAAATCTTGATCTTGTACCTTCAAGTTACCAATAATCCACCCTTTACTCTACTTCAGATTAATAAGAGACTTGTGCCTCAAGTAAGGAAGGCAAAGAAATTCCAAGGTCTTTGCTTGTATAACCTGGGAAAGATTCCTTCATGACTCAATCAGTTAGACTCTGAGCATGGAGGCAAGACCAGACAGACAGACACATGGGGAAGAATTCCCTGCAGTACAAGCCTTCCCTTTGTACTATCCCATCTCCAGCCATTGGAGATATTTGCTAATAACAGATGAGGATGGGCCATGTGACATTGTAGGAAATCTCATTATCCCATCCCCTCCATTAACTATTGAGCTCAGTCTTGAAGCCAGTTAGGGCGAGGTTTTTTTTTTCCTTTCCCTGCTGTCCTTGGACAGCTTTTCAACGACTTCACTCCTCTGCTAGTTAGAAACCTTGGACTAATTTTAAGCCTAAGCATGTTGATGGCTAGTTTATATATATTTATTCTTGTACCAACATTGGCCTTTAACTTCAATAACTCCAGTCCCTCCCTATGTTTATCCCTCTGGTGTATTTACAGAGTGCAATCATATCTCCCCTCAGCTTTTGTTAAGCTAAACACGAAGTACATTTAGTTCCAATGCAGAGCATATTGGATAATTTCAAACAAGGACACGAGACAAACTTACTGAATTTTGTTTGCAGCATGGAACCTTGTCACTCCTGAGAAAAGGCTGCATTCATATGAGGAGTGGTGAAATGATCATGCTGAACAAGTCTGGAAAATGCCTTCAGGTCTTGTGCAGATTCAAAATTCTATTTCATCCCACTTTTTAAAAACACGTACATGGCATGTTGTGTGAACACTCTGGGTGATGTTCCAAACACACACCCACGTAAAATCCTTCCTGAGCTTTAATAATAATTTGGCTGGCTACCTCTGGGTTTGTAAAGGACTGTTGTAACATTGCTTCAGATCATAAGATTTTTATTGATCTGTTTTAAACATCTAAACGAGATAAGTGCACACTAGGAGCACACAAAATGACATGGGGTGAACAATATTCATTCAACAGATCTCATGATGGCAGTTGGTAGTGCAAAAATGTACCAACTGCATTAAGTCTTCTGTATGTAGTTGAGCTTTTAAGCAATAACCATCTTAGGTGAAATTCTGGCCCCAATAAAGTTGATGGCAAAACTCCCATTGACTTGGATGGGGCCATGATTTCATCCTTTATATGTTTGACAAACATAACTGAACTAAAGGATAATTTGACCTATTTTTCCACTCAAGCATATTTTATGCAATTGTTGGAAGCACTTCTAAGAACTTTTTAAAAACTTATTTGGTCACAGTCAGGAAGAACATAAGTAACTGCCTAGAAAACTTGAGTGAAGGAAAATTCAAGTCTTTGAGCCTGTGGCTCCTTTAAAGAAAAAACGTTGAAAGATTTGTTAAGTGCAAAAAATTTTAACTTTGAATGAATTATCTGCAACTTATCAAACACACTGGCTACATTTGCCTTTTCCACCTGTTTGTGAATTTCCTGTTAACATGTTGCAAAGCCTTGAATTTATTAGTTATTCCAAATTTGTCATTAATTCCTCCTGTGAATTATTCTTGGGCTACAGATCATTTATGAAGACTCACAAAACATGTTGCCAGGACTATCACATGATATTCTTTCTATTATCTCAGTGGATGATTCCAGTAAATTAATACTAACTAAAAATATGTAGTACATTATGGGTGCCTTACACCTTCCTCTGACCCATATGATACTGGCCACTTTTAGAAACAGGATACTAGATTAGATGCACCTTAGATCTGATCCAGTATGGCATTTCACTCCTATACTTCTAATGAATCAACAAGAAGTGAACTGAAAATTATATATTTCATCAGTCCTGCAAGATTCTGAATTTTCTGGCCCCATATCACTAGGGGTATATCTACCCAGCAGCGTTATTTCGGAATAACTGATGTTATTCCGAAATAACAAAGAGCGCGTCTACACAGAAAGCTGTTATTTTGAAATAATATTGAGCTGGAGGACTTCTTACTCCAACTCCTGTAACCTTCATTTCATGAGGAGTAAGGGAAGTCAAAGGAAGAGCGTTCTTCCTTTGACTTCTTGCTGTGTAGACAGCACCAAAAGCCAAATTAAGCTATTTCTACTTCAGTTATGCAATCGACGTAGCTGAAGTTGCATATCTTAATTCAACTTTTGACCTGCTGTGTAGATGTGCCCAAAGACTCCCATTGATTTCAATGGGCATTGAAGTGCCCCCGAAGAGTCATGGTTGCAGGTAGAAGCATCTAGTTAGAACTAACTGTGCAATTTATATTACTAAGACTCTCAGCATGAATTGCAAATGAACAACTTCAAATTCTGCAGTTAAAGCTACAGTTCAACAAATTAGATTTATACAAGGTCTGTATAGTCTTCATGGATATTTTACTTTGCTAAAATAGCAAAAAATGTTTTAAATAATTATTTACATTTTTATTCTTTTTGGTGAAATCTCAAAAATTTTATTTTTTCAAAGTTTGCAAAGTCACAGATGTTCACAGTATAGTCAAGTCTTTTTACTGCTTTTTTCCCCAGGGGTGGTGGTGGTGGAGTGCACCAATATTTGTCTGGGAAGATTATATATATACACACATTTAATGGTTACAAAACGCATATATTTTGAAGGATCAATTACTATGAAGGGAATGCAGAATATTTAATTATCAGGAAGAACAAGATTATAGCAGTGGAATGGTTAACCATTATACACACAGATCCATGAAAACTATTTTGTTAAAAATAATTCTGTTTAGAGGCACAAATGGATTACATTTTACTGAGTTCTTTGTCCTGCATTAAGACATGTGAGAGGAACAGTTAGAAGTTTTGCAGTGCAGGAAAAGAAAACATTCTCAATATTTCTCCACCCCTTCTTCCAGTCTTTGAAATTTAGGTTTTGTAGAGGTTTTATCATTTTTTTTTTCAGTTTTGACTTGTTCCTTCATCACAAAGACACTGGACCCGGTTCATTGTGGTTATTACTGTGGATATATTTGTCACAGTTTATCTCATGTAACTGTAAATTGAACATTGTTGAGGTTGGAGTTTTAGATGCTGATGAATGACAACCAGAATACACATCTTCCAAACCCAGGAAGACAGTGGATCAATAAGACTAACAGGAAATGGCTTCAGTGGAGCTAGAAGTTCATTAATAAAGAGATCAGATAAGATGGACCCTTCACCTGAGGGTGAGGTGATTGTTGTTTCCATAAGCATACAAATTTCAATCACTTTCTGACAGTTTTTCTCTTCAGCTTGTGTAGGGGTGAGTTGCAGCTCTTGGCACATCTCTGATGTTGAAAGAGATAGAAAACCCTAACTCGCATCAGTGGTGACTCTGCAGGGAGCAGAAATACACGGATACGTCTTTTATTTAAAAACAGGCTTGACAACTCATCAGATGATAGCTTTTGGAAAATAATTCCATGAATTATCCAGAGGCTAATTAAAGTCATGCTGATTAAAATTGATTGACAAACAGCTAAAAGAAAATCACAACAGAATAATTGTCTACATTTGTCATCAGTGGCTAGGACTGCTAGAGTTGGTTGTGAATGTGCATTTTTGGGACTGTTCCAGAAAACACTGTTCTGAAACAGTTTTTCCACCAAATACAGTTTTTTCATAGAAAGGTAACTAAGTAACATAATACCATGTATTTTCATCCATAGCATCTTATTTGATTTGGGTTCCCTTTTTCTTCACTGCTGTATACTGTGGCTTAGATTCAGGGATGTTAATATTTTATGTCTGTCCATTGACAAATATTTCTTAGCTCAGGCCTCTTTTTAGCAGATGTTCATTATTGGTCCTGACTGAAAGAGTTGCTATTACTATGTCTGAACAGGCCTTGGAGAACTGTTAAACTCCGGATTGAGCCATTCTTAGTTCCATTCTGAGAGTGATATGTCAAAAAGTGCTCAGCATTGATTAATGGGAAAATGTGACTTTTTGACCTCAATGGGAATAGAGATAGGCCATTGTTGAGGGTTTTTGAGAACCCCACCCAAAGTGTTCCTGCATTGTTTAAATGTGATTTTTCACATTCGGTTGTTCTCACAATGGTTGCTTCTGTAAGAGGAGATGCTTATGAATTGAACATTAGCAGTGCTAAACGCCCTGAACTGTAAACCTTATTTTTCTTCCTCTAAATTGACTAATATGGGAGTTTTGTCAGAGTAAGAACTGAATAATGACTTCAGGATTAGGCCTCCTGTGCTGTATTCATAAGGAACCTCTGGAGGTGACTGTACCGCTCTACAGTTGTTCTGAGTAACATAATCTGGTAATGAGTTTTAAAATGCAAGTGCAAAATATGTAAACAAACAGCTTCTAATCTACGGCTGCTGTTTAAATTCATTAGAGAGACAGGTTGTTCGCTGATGGGGGAAAAGGGATAAAATGAGAGTAGCTGGAACAAGGTACTTATAATTGCTCAATATGCCTCTGAGTTTAAAAGGAGACAAAATAGTAATGATGATCAGTGATTAATTCCTCTATTTTTTCATTTTTCTCTTACTAGCTTTCCAAGTGAACTGCTTTAAGTGGAAATATTAGGAAAATCTGTCATTTTAAAGTTGTATTGATTATAAGGGCAGTGTGAAATGCATTCTGTTTCAACATGTGTGTTCTCAACAGAACTGTTAGTGAAGTCTAAGGGTGCATCTACACAGCGCCCTAAACTTGAGATAAGATATGCAAATTGCATATTTTATTTCGACTGTATTTCGAAATAGCTTATTTTGAAATTTGGTGTGTCTACACAGCACTAAATTTCAGAATAACACGCTATTTTGAGACATCCATAAACCTCATAGAAGGAGGGTTACAGGGATGCCAAAATAGCATGCTCGTTATTTCAAAAATTATTTTGAAATAACAGGGGCATTTCAAAGATGTGGGGTAGCTATTTTGGGGGGAAATAGCCCCTCTGTCTAGATGTACCCTAAGAGAGTCACACCAGTATAGACCCACTGAAGGCTGTGGGATTGCACAGCGGCCATTGAGAGGCTAATTCGACATTCAATCAGCAGAGCCTTATCAGAAATGGTGAAAAGCCTTTTTGACTGAGTCCCAAGAATGGCTTTTCTGTTTTGGCAGTTATACAAAATGCAGTTTTATCCATAAATGGGGCACATTTTCTCTGGAAAAAAATGAGATGGCCGATACAGAACCCCATGGGACTGTGCTTGGTTGCTACAGCTCACAGTGCACAGTGGTAAGAGCCTGGGAGGTGGGAAATTCTCAAGTTTGCAGCTCCTCTGAACATTCTCTGCAAGAGAATGGCTGGCACAGTAGCTGCAGGAGCCACTGAAGTCCTGAAGTGTGAGAAGTGCAGCCTCGTCATGGCATCCTTACTGCTAGCAGTTTGAATTGGTCACTGGGATTTCTTCCAGCTCAGTCCCTCTGGAAATCTCCAGAGCACTTTGTAGTGGATTGAGGGAGGACTGTGAGAGTGAGAGTGAGAGAGAATGTTGTGGGGGGAGGTGAAGAGCAGTCAGCAGTTAATCTGGACACAGCCAGCTTAAAGCAAGATGGGGTGAATTGTTCTACTCGTTTTAGGAAGCAACCTGTTTCCTCTTTCTGTTTTGGGGTTTTTGTGTGGATTCATTCTGATTTCTAAGAAATAAAGTAGTGTTACATTGCAAACGTCCAGCAAGAAGATTTATGTTTCTTTAACCAACATCTCATTGTGTATGTTTTGAACATAACACATGTGGGCTAATAGGCAGTGTTTCCAGGATTTGCCCTAAAATACAGATAGACTCATAGACTTTAAGGTCAGAAGGGACCATTATGATCATCTAGTCTGACCCCCTGCACAATGCAGGCCACAGAATCTCACCCACCCACTCCTGGAATAATCCTCTCACCTATATCTCAGATATTGAAGTCCTCAAATGGTTTAAAGACCCCAAGATGCAGTGATCCGTGCCCCCTGCTACAGAGGAAGGCAAAAAACCTCCAGGGCCTCTGCCAATCTACCCTGGAGGAAAATTCCTTTCCGACCCCAAATATGGCGATCAGCTGAACCCTGAGCATGTGAGCAAGACTCACCAGCCAGACACTCAGGAAAAGTTCTCTATAGTAACTCCTATCATCCCTCCATTGGCCTATTTACCACTGATCGTGAAAGGTCAATTAGTTACCAAGATCATGTTATCTCATCAAACCATCCCCTTCATAAACCCATCTAGCTTAATCTTGAAGCCAGATAGGTCTTTTGCCCCCACTACTTCCCTTGGAAAGCTGTTCCAGAACTTCACTCCTCTAATGGTTAGAAACCTTCATCTAATTTCAAGTCTAAACTTCCTAATAGCCAGCTTATATCCATTTGTTCTTGTGTCCACATTGGTATTGAACTTAAATAATTCCTCTCCCTCCCTGGTATTTATCCCTCTAATATATTTAAAGAGAGCAATCATGTCTCCCCTCAGCCTTCTTTTGGTTAAGGTAAACAAGCCAAGCTCCTTGAGTCTCCTTTCATAAGACAGGTTTTCCATTCCTCGGATCATCCTAGTGGCCCTTCTCTGTACCTGTTCCAGTTTGAATTCATCCTTCTTAAACATGGGAGACCAGAACTACACACAGTATTCCAAATGAGGTCTCACCAATGCCTTGTATAGTGGCACTAACACCTCCTTATCCCTACTGGAAATACCTCGCCTAATGCATCCCAAGACCGTATTAGCCTTTTTCACGGCCATGTCACAATGGCAGCTCATAGTCATCCTGTGATCAACCAGGACTCCGAGGTCCTTCTCCTCTTCCGTTACTTCCAACTGATGTGTCCCCAGCTTATAACTAAAATTCTTGTTATTAATCCCTAAATGCATAAACCTTACACTTCTCACTATTAAATTTCATCCTATTGCTATCACTCCAATTTACAAGGTCATCCAGATCTTCCTGTATGATATCCCTATCCTTTTCTGAATTGGCAATACCTCCCAACTTTGTGTCATCCGCAAACTTTATTAGGACACTCCCACTTTTGGTGCCAAGGTCAGTAATAAAAAGATGAAATAAGATTGGTCCCAAAACTGATCCCTGAGGAACTCCGCTAGTAACCTCCCTTCAGCCTGACAGTTCACCTTTCAGTATGACCTGCTGTAGTCTCCCCTTTAACCAGTTGCTTATCCCCCTCTCAATTTTCATATTGATCCCCATCTTTTCCAAGTTAACCAATAATTCCCCAGGTGGTACTGTATCAAATGCCTTACTAAAATTGAGGTAGATTAGATCCACTGCATTTCCTTTATCTAAAAAATCTGTTACTTTCTCAAAAAAGGAGATCAGGTTGGTTTGACACGATCTACCTTTTGTAAAACCATGTTGTAATTTGTCCCAATTGCCATTAACCTCAATGTCCCTAACTACTTTCTCCTTCAAAATTTTTTCCAAGACCTTGCATACTACAGATGTCAAACTAACAGGCCTATAGTTACCCAGGTCACTTTTTTTCCCTTTCTTAAAAATAGGAACTATATTAGCAATTCTCTAGTCAAATGGTACAACCCCGGAGTTTAGAGATTTATTAAAAATTTTTGCTAATGGACTTGCAATTTCATGTGCCAGTTCCTTTAATATTCTTGGATGAAGATTATCTGGGCCCCCCCGATTTACTCTCATTAAGCTGTTCGAGGTTGGCTTTTACCTCGGATATAGTAATATCTACCTCCATATCCTTATTCCCATTTGTTATGTTGCCATTATCCCTAAGCTCTTCATTTGCCTCATTAAAGACAGAAGCAAAGTATTTGTTTAGATATTGGGCCATGCCTAGATTATCCTTAACCTCTACTCCATCCTCAGTGATTAGTGGTCCCACTTCTTCTTTTTTTTTTCTTCCTATTTATATGGCTATAAAACCTTTTACTATTGGTTTTAATTCCCTTTGCAAGGTCCAACTCCACATGACTTTTAGCCTCTCTCACTTTATCCCTACATGCTCTAACCTCAATAAGGTAGCTTTCTTTGTTGGTCCCTCCCATCTTCCACTCCTTATATGCTTTCTGCTTTTTCTTAATCACTTCTCTGAGATGCTTGCTCATCCAGCTTGGTCTAAAACACCTGCCTATAAATTTTTTCCCCTTTCTTGGAATACAGGCTTCTGATAACTTCTGCAACTTTAACTTAAAATAATCCCAGGCCTCTTCCACCTTTAGATCCATAAATTCTTTAGTCCAATCCACTTCCCTAACAATTTTCTTGATTTATTAAAGTTAGCCCTTTTGAAATCAAAAACCCTAGTCTCAGATTTATTTTTGTTTATCCTTCCATTTAGTTTGAACTGAATTACCTCATGATCACTTGAGCCAAGGTTGTCCCCTACAACCATTTCATCTATGAGGTCCTTCACTACTCACCAAAACCAAATCTAAAATGGCATCCCCCCTTGTTGGTTCAGCAACTACTTGATGAAGGAATTCATCAGCTATCACATCTAAGAAAATCTGAGCCCTATTATTATTACTAGCACTTGTTCTCCAGTCTATATCTGGAAAGTTGAAGTCTCCCATGATTATGCAGTTTCCATTAGTATTTACTTCATTAAAAACATTAAAGAGGTCTCTACCCATATCCAAATTAGATCCTGGTGGTCTATAGCACACCCCAAGGACTAACCCAGGGGAGGATCTGATAGTTTTCTTTCCCAATGTGATTTTTGTCCAGACAGACTCTGTCTTCTCCATTCCATCACTTTTTATTTCTTTACTATCTACCTCATCATTGATATACAATGCTACGCCACCACCTTTACCTTTATTTCTGTCTTTCCTAAACAGCACATACCCTTCAATACCTGTACTCCAGTCATGCCTAGTATTCCGCCATGTTTCTGTTATTCCTATAATATCTGGTTTCACTTCCTGGACCAATAGCTCTAGTTCCTCCATTTTGTTACCTAGGCTCCTCACATTCGTGTACAAACATCTTAATTTTTGCTGTTTGGCCTCACTCACATTCTTTACCCAATTTGGCACGGACATTGTACCTCCAATATGACCTACTAGACTAGTATCCACTCTACCCTTCCTCCTTAGGTCCATTCTCCTACCCCCAGCTATATCCTTTCTTACTTCGTTTTCCTCCCTCTCAATGCTAAAATCCGGCATAGAGATTACCTGGACATCTCCCAACTGTCTCCCCCAAATTCCTAGTTTAAAGCTCTTTTAATCAGTTGTGCCAGCCTCCATCCTAGAAGTCTATTTCCCTCCCTGCTTAGGTGAAGTCCATCCTGAGAGAACAGTCCTCTGTCCATGAATGCCTCCTGGTGGCCATACATCCCAAAGCCCTCCTTATAGCACCACTGCCTGAGCCATCTATTGAGCATCATAATCCTGTCCCTTCTCTAGGAACAGGCAGAATCGCACTAAAGATCACCTGAGCCTCGATTTCCTTAAGCGTCTTCCCCAGCCTGGCATAGTCTCCCTTGATTCGTTCCAGTGAGAATCTAGCCATATCATTTGCTCCTACATGAAGGATGATCAATGGATTCTTTCCCACTCCCTTTAGGTTCCTCTTCAACCTCAGTTCCACATCCTGTATCTTAGCACCTGGCAGACAGCACACCCTTCTGTTCTCTTGATCAGCTCTGGTTATAGGCCTGTCTATTCTTCTCAATAAGGAGTCCCCAATCACGTAGACCTGCCGTTTCCTGGTGACAGTGCGATTCTCTGGTCTAGCTCTTGTTTCTTCTGGCTGCAAGTCCTTTCCATGCCTATTTCCCCTTGTAATCCTCTTCAACCCATCCTGTATCCTCCTGATGCTCATTATTGGTGTTGTTTCCATCGACTCTTCCCCTTTATCTATGGGACTAACCACTCTTCTTTTCTTCCTTGCCCTTCTACCTTCAGTAGCCACCTGTTGTACCCCTTCTTCATTCTCCAACTCTGCATGCCTGTTCTTGAGCTCTATTTCTCCTTCACTGGCCCATCTTTTCCTCTGTCTCGTTCTCATAGTCACATGCTTCCATTGTCCATTTTCTTCGCCCAGCAGTCCCCCCTCAGAGGTCTTTGATCCTGCTTCCATCTGCATGTCTAAGCTTTCCCCTTCAGCCACCTCATGCCTTTGCTCCATCATCTGCTCGAACCCCCTTCTAAACTCGACCAAAATTTCCACCTGCATCTCCAATCCTCGGATCTTTTCTTCCATCAGCTCTATCAGGCGGCACTTCATGCAAACAAAACTCCTTTCAGGTACCCCCTTCAGAATCACGTACATACCGCAGCTACCACATCCAATCATCCTCCTTCTGTCCTCCACTACCTGGGCCATGGCCACCACTGCCTCTGTGTTTATCAGCCTTCTCACCTAAATCCTGTTAGTACGGCAAACACAAATACAAACCAAAACACCCTCCCCGCACGACAAAAACAAACCCCAAACGAGTCCCGCAATCCAAACTCCCTTTACAAACTCCCACTCAAACTCCCCTGTTTACAGCTCTGTTTGCTGGCTCCTGTGCCGCTGCAGATCTACAATTTAGGTGTCTATAATTTAGAACTAAGAGTATGAATGTAGCATTTGGTATGTGTCACTAATACTTTTTATGTCTTTTTTATACTGAAAAGACTTTTTATTTGTTAGAGAAATTCTTTACTTTGCAAATGAAAAAATGTGCAGGCTTGAAATGAGGCAACATGGAGTTTGGTGATTATTTGTAAAGAAATTCAAAGCAATGGAAATTTGAACATTGCCAATTCAAAATTGGCTCCTTTTTTAAATAAAAGAGAGCTAAAACGTGTCCTTTCTTGACTGAAAGTGTATTCACTACAAGAACATGCAAAAATGTCTGATTCTACAACATGTTTTTCCCAAGATAAAAGCATCTTGATAACCATTTCCATGGCATGAGAAAAGGAAAATAACGTTTCAGAAAAATTCCCCAAGGAAACAGTGAAAAAAACCATCTCCAGGTTTGCAGAACCTTATAAATAGGGGTGACCTGCCCTGGTACTTTTAACCATCAGCTGCCGCAGGATTAGTGGATAACTGCATCATCATAATCTTGCCACAACTAGTAAAGTATCAGTGTTAGGAACTAGCAGCCATCTGTTCACCAGAGATTCATTATAAAGGTATAAAGAAATTAAAGGAGGGGGAAGCAAAATAAAAATTTCATCTCCTGTTTATGGGATGCTTTGAATAAAATAACACCGTATCTGCAATTTCCCTGAAAATAGGTACGTCTACACAGAAAAATTATTTCAAAATAATTAGTGTTCTTTTGAAATAATTTAGTCCACATCTACATAGCTGGCAGTTATTTTGAAATAATGTTGAAATACTGTCAAGCTGGAGGACTTCTTACTCCGACTCCTGTAACTCTCATTGTACGAGGAGTAAGGAAAGTCGGAGGAAGAGTGCTTTATTTCAAGTTAAGTCCTGCTATGTAGACAAACCCAGTATGTCCCCATAGAGTATAATAACACACTGCAATGAATAATCTTTCAGTGAAGGCCCTTCCATGGGAACATATCTAGACTTGGCAAAGTCAGAGTTTTTTAAATAATTTCAACCGGTAATACTGATGTTTATTTTTAAACATTTGTTTTGTTTTATCCATTTAAATATTCACAGTTATGCAAAATTATGTTTTAAGCATTTGTCTATTTGTATTTGTTTAAATAGTCATATCTTTCTTCATCAGTTTGTATGTATATGGTGAAATCAGTGTTTACTGACACTGACAGATGAAAATGGAATCCTTTCAAGCGTAAGTATATCGTAAGAACATAAGAACATAAGAATGGCTGTACTGGGTCAGACCAAAGGTCCATCTAGCCCAGTAGCCTGTCTGCCGACAGTGGCCAGCACCAGGTGCCCCAGAGGGGGTGGACCGAAGACAATGATCAAGCGATTTGTCTCCTGCCATCCTTCTCCAGCCTCTGACAAACAGAGGCCAGGGACACCATTTTTATCCCCTGGCTAATAGCCTTTTATGGACCTAACCTCCACGAAATTATCTAGCTTCTCTTTAAACTCTGTTATAGTCCTAGCCTTCACAGCCTCCTCTGGCAAAGAGTTCCACAGGTTGACTACGTGCTGTGTGAAAAAGAACTTTCTTTTATTAGTTTTAAACCTGCTACCCATTAATTTCATTTGGTGTCTTCTAGTTCTTCTGTTATGGGAACTAATAAATAACTTTTCTTTATTCACCTCTCCACACCACTCGTGATTTTATATACCTCTATCATAGCCCCACCTTAGTCTCCTCTTTTCTAAACTGAAAAGTCCCAGTCGCTTTAACCTTTCTTCATATGGGACCCGTTCCAAACCCCTAATCATTTTAGTTGCCCTTTTCTGAACCCTTTCTAAGGCCAAAATATCTTTTTTGAGGTGAGAAGACCACATCTGTACACAGTATTCAAGATGTGGGCGTACCATAGTTTTATACAAGGGCAGTAAGATATTCTGTGTCTTATTTTCTATCCCTTTCTTAATAATTCCTAACTTCCGCCACTTTTTGACCGCCACTGCACACTGTGTGGAAGTTTTCAGAGAACTATCCATGATAACTCCAAGATCTCTTTCCTGATTTGTCATAGCCAAATTAGCCCCCATCATACTGTACGTATAGTTGGGGTTATTTTTTCCAACATGCATTACTTTACACTTATCCACATTAAATTTCATTTGCCATTTTGTTGCCCAATCACTCAGTTTGGTGAGATCTTTTTGAAGTTCTTTACAATCTGCTTCTGTCTTGACTATCTTAAACAGTTTAGTATCATCCTCAAACTTACCACCTCACTGCTTACCCCTTTCTCCAGATCATTTATGAATAAATTGAACAGGATTGGTCCCAGGACTGACCCTTGGGGGACACCACTAGTTACCCCTCTCCATTCTGAAAATTTACCATTTATTCCTACCCTTTGTTTCCTGTCTTTTAACCAGTTTTCAGTCCATGAAAGAACCTTCCCTCTTATCCCATGACAATGTAATTTACACAAGAGCCTTTGGTGAGGGACCTTGTCAAAGGCTTTCTGAAAATCTAAGTATACTATATCTACTGGATCCCCCTTGTCTGCATGTTTGTTAACCCCTTCAAAGAACTCTAATAGATTAGTAAGACATGATTTCCCTTTACAGAAACCATGTTGACTTTTGTTCAACAAATTATGTTCTTCTACGTGCCTGACAATTTTATTCTTTACTATTGTTTTGACTAATTTGCCCGATACTGAAGTTAGACTTACCGGTCTGTAATTGCCAGGATCGCTTCTGGAGCTCTTTTTAAATATTGGTGTCACGTTAGCTACCTTCCAGTCATTAGGTACGGAAGCTGATTTAAAGGATAGGTTACAAACCACAGATAATAGTTCAGCAATTTCCCATTTGAGTTTTTAGAACCCTTGGATGAATGCCATCCGGTCCTGGTGATTTGTTAACATTAAGTTTTTCTATTTGTTCCAAAACCTCCTCTAATGACACTTCAATCTAGGACAGCTCCTCAGATTCATCACCCACAAAGGACGGTGCAGATTTGGGACTCTCCCTAACATCCTCAGCTGTGAAGACTGAAGCAAAGAAATCATTTAGTTTCTCCGCAATGGCTTTATTGTTCTTGATTGCTCCTTTTATATCTCGATCGTCTAGGGGACCCACTGGTTTTTTAGCAGGCTTCCTGCTTCTAATGTACTTAAAAAACATTTTGCTATTTCTTTTTGAGTTTTTGGCTAGCTGCTCCTCAAAATCTTTTTTTGCTTTTCTTATTACATTTTTACACTTGATTTGACAGTGTTTATGTTCCTTTCTATTTATCTCACCAGGATTGGACTTCCACTTCTTGAAGGATGCCTTTTTGTCCCTCACTGCTTCTTTTACATGGTAGTTAAGCCACGATGACTCTTTTTTAGGTCTCTTAGGGTATGTCTACACTACCACCCTAGTTCGAACTAGGGTGGCTAATGTAGGCATTCGAAGTTGCAAATGAACCCCGGGATTTAAATATCCCGGGCTTCATTTGCGTCTTCCCAGGCGCCGCCATTTTTAAAAGTCCCCTAGTCTGAACTCCGTGCCCGCGGCTACACGCGGCACGGAGTAGGTAGTTCGAATTAGGTTCTCTAATTCGAACTACCGTTACTCCTTGTGGAACGAAGTGTACCGGTAGTTCGAATTAGAGAACCTAATTCGAACTACCTACTCCATGCCGCGTGTAGCCGCGGGCACGGAGTTCGGACTAGGGGACTTTTAAAAATGGCGGCGCCCGGGAAGATGCAAATGAAGCCCGGGATATTTAAATCCCGGGCTTCATTTGCAACTTCGAATGCCTACATTAGCCACCCTAGTTCGAACTAGGGTGGTAGTGTAGACATACCCTCACTGTGTTTTTTAATTTGGGGTATACATTTAAGTTGGGCCTCTATTATGGTGTCTTCAAAAAGTTTCCATGCAGCTTGCAGGGATTTGGCTCTAGTCACTGTGCCTTTTAATTTCTGTTTAACTAACCTCCTCATTTTTGTGTAATTCCCCTTTTTGAAATTAAATGACAGAGTGTTGGACTGCTGAGGTGTTCTTCCCAACCCAGGAATGTTAAATGTTATTATATTATGTTCACTATTCCCAAGCAGTCCTGTAATAGTTAACTCCTGGACCTGATCCTGCACTCCACTCAGGACTAAATCAAGAATTGCCTCTCCCCTTGTGGGTTCCTGTACCAGCTGCTCCAAGAAGTAGTCATTTAAGCCATTGAGAAATTTTATCTCTACTTCTCTTCCCGAGGTGACATGTACACAGTCAATATGGGGATAATTGAAATCCCCCATTATTATAGAGTTCTTTATTTTGGTAGCCTCTCTAATCTCCCTCAGCATTTCAATGTCAGTATCACTGTCCTGATCAGGCGGTCGATAATATATCCCTACTGCTAAATTCTTATTACTGGAGCATGGAATTACTATCCATAGCGATTCTATTGAACATGTTGATTCATTTAATATTTTTATTTCATTTGATTCTACATTATCTTTCACATACAGTGCCACTCCGCCACCTACACGGCATGCTCTATCCTTCCGATATATTTTATATCCCGGTATGATTGTGTCCCACAGATTGTTTCCTCATTCCACCAGGTTTCAGTGATGTCAATCTCCTCCTTTAATACGAGGTACTCTAGTTCACCCATCTTATTAGTCAGACTCCCAGCATTTGTGTAGAAGCACTTTAAAAATTTGCCACTGTTTATTTGTCTGCCCTTCCCTGATGCATTGGATTCCTTTATATGCGGTTGTTTGTCTGCTCTGGCCCATGGTTTGTCCTCTCCCCTCCTCTCTTTCTGACTACAGCTTAGAGAATCTCTATCAATGGATTCTCCTCTGAGAGAAGTCTCCATCCGATTTACGTGCATCTCCGCACCAATCGGCTTTACCCCATCTCTTAGTTTAAAAACTGCTCTACGGCCTTTTTAAAGTTTAGTGCCAGCAGTCTGGTTCCACCCAGGTTTAGGTGGAGCCGATCCTTCCTGTATAGGCTCCGCCTCTCCCAAAAGTGTCCCCAGTTCCTAATAAATCTAAACCACTCTTCCCTACACCATTGTCTCATCCACGCATTGAGACTCTGAAGCTCTGCCTAACTACCTGGCCCTGCGCGTGGAACTGGAAGTATTTCCAAGAATGCCACCATAGAGGTCCTGGATTTCAGTCTCTTTCCTAGCAACCTAAATTTGTCCTTCAGGACATCTCTCCTACCCTTCCCTACGTCACTGGTACCTACATGTACCACGACCGCCAGCTCCTCCCCAGCACTGCGCATAAGTCTATCTAGATGCCTCGAGAGATCCGCAACCTTCGCACCAGGCAGGCAAGTGACCATACGGTTCTCCCGGTCATCACAAACCCAACTAACTATGTTTCTAACGATCGAATCACCCACTACTAACACCTGCCTCTTCCTAACAACTGACGTTCCCTCCCCCTCAGAGGTATCCTCAGTGCGAGAGGATACCGCAACATCCTTTGGAAGGAGGGTCCCAACTATGGGATGGTTTCCCTCTGCTCCCATTGAATGCTCTGTTCCCTTGAGACTTTCATCCTCCTTAAGAGCACTGGGGCTCTCAGACTGGAGGTGGGACAGTACTACAGTGTCCCGGAAAGTCTCATCAACATATCTCTCTACCTCCCTTAGCTCCTCCAGTTCAGCCACCCTGGCCTCCAAAGCTCGAACTCGGTCTCTGAGGGTCAGGAGCTCCTTGCAACTGGTGCACACATATGCCACCCGCCCACAGGGCAGGTAATCATACATGTTACACTCGATGCAATAAACAGCATAGCCCCCACTCTGCTGCTGGGCTTTTGTCTCCATTTTTCTTATGAATAAGTTTAATTATAAACTGGGCTTCTTATTAAATGTCTGGAATAGAGATTATGATAAAAGTTATGTTTAAAGAAGGTCAGAAGAAACTAGCACCCTCTTACCTCCCTCTCAAAACTCCCTGTTCACAAGCTCCCTGGTCGCTGACTCACAGCTTTATAAAGCCCTGGTAGCCCGTCCTCCTGACTAAGGCTCAGCCAATTAACAGAGGCTTCTAGATTTCAAACCTATAGAAGTTCACAGCTTCCAGCTGCTGGCCACAGCACACGCTCCTTCAAACAAACAAACAAACAAACAAACAAACAAACAAACACAAGCTCAGCACACAGCAAGTAACCCCCCCCCCCACAAACACACACTACAGACAGCCACTTACCTCAAGGGTCCCGTATTTACTCCTCCTTTACCTGGAGAACTCCCTCTCAAAACTCCCTGTTTGCTGCTCCTGTTCGCAAGCTCCCTTCTCATAAACAGCCACCTTCTCCTCCATCAATGTGATATCTCTGGTAAGGAATTTAGGCTGTCTAAAGTTTTCCACCAGGGTTTAATATTAATTTTGCAGAAAGAGAAACACTATCCCATAAAATATGGTTTTAGTCATTGAAACTAAGTGCCTTTACAAACTGAGACTAGCAGAAAGTGACCACAGGGCATTGAAAATAGTTATTTTGCTTGGTTGTGCTTTCTATTAATAATCAGATATATTCAGTTAAACTTACCTGAACCTACAGGATCGAAACAAGGGTTTATAATGCTCACAAATAAATATTACTTGCACCTAAAGAATGACATCCAACAATGTCAGCAGTTATTACTGACAGTTACAATGCACCAATAATCCTGTGTAATGAATCAATTATTAGTATAGAAGTCAGACAGAGATAATCTCTTTACTAGCTAGTCAGCACTTTGTCAGGCCATGGAGGGGGCAGATGCTGTTTACCTAAAACAGATTTCATAGCTAATCGTTAGTGAAGCTGGGAACCAAAAAGTCACATGGAGCTCTCTTTAATTAAGAAAAGACTGTAAAACTTCCCAGCTTTGCAATTTGTGTCTATTTACTTTCTATTTGTATTTGTGAACAGATTCCATTTTGATATTTCTTCTATATTTTATTATTTTGGTTCTTTAAAAAAACATTTTTTCCACAAAGACCTCTCCTTGGCCTTTTCTACACTAGTTGGAGAAAATGTTGCTACAAACTGTCATTTGGAATACTGTGATCTATCAACACTGTGCCAACACAAAGCAGCTGAGCCTTAGTACAGTTCATAGTGCCATGAGGTGGCAATGTTTGGAATGGGGTCTAAGCTGACTATGAAGCATGGTTACGCTTCAATGTGGACAGGCAACCACAGACATGTGGCCTCACATGTTGAGTCATTTCTCTTAAACCCATCCCATTGTGTTTGAAAATTACTCCAAAATCTTGCTTCTAGCACCAGCTTTGGGCCCATTGGCAGAGCTTCTTTAGGAATCCCAGATTGCACTGGTACAATTCTGCTTATAAGGTGCACTGTTTCAGAGATTCTAAGATCAGAAAGGACCATTGTGATCATCTAGTCTGACTTTCTGTCTAACACAAGCTGCAGAGCTTCCCCAGAATAATTCCTACTGTGTGAATGGGGAGAGGAGGAGGGAGGGCCATACCAAAATGGGTCTGTCAAAAACATTTGCAAAAAGTTTCCATGAACAGGAAAGAAAACGCTGTAAGAACAAGTGAGACAACTGACTGCTATGTCCAACTGACAATGTCAATACCATGGTTTCCTTGTTTAGACAGTACTAGTTCCCTAGTCTCTGGTTGTGTAGAAGCCAGAGCACTGACGCATCAGCACAGACTAGGCATCAGGAGGCACAATGACTTCTAGACCTGCTCACTATTCATGACATTATACAGTGGTTTGGTGCAGGTCTCTCCCCTGGTTGCACTAGCCCTCCTTTGTGGGCTGGTGCATATGGGCAGGGCCAGGGGCCTGGTTCCTCCTCAAGACACCAATCCTTTCCAGGAAATTGCTCCCTGAAAGGAACAAAGAAAGGACAGATCTTGCCCATTGCTGTTGTGATCAGTCCTTGCACAAGTCGTTCAGAAAAGGGGGAGAAATGAGGAGTCTTTTTTCATGGACAAACCCTCTTATACCAAGGCCAGTCAGTCTAGCCCCAAAGGAAGTGACACGTTTTACTCTGGAGGCTGGGCAAGATGAACAGCAATCCTTCCTGTTTGGGCAACTAATGAAAAGAAGGAAAACCAGTAAATTATTTTGCTTTGTTTTGTTTTTGTTTTAGTTAGCTGAGAATTCACAAGCAGATGGCATAGAGGCAACCTCCCTCTGCTGTCATCCCATCTGTCCTGTCAACCAAAGAGAATTCTGTTCAAGTGCCACAACATTGTAGTGGGGCAATGCACTAACTTCTCAGCTACAAAAATCTGGGTTTTAGTATTCATATATTCATATTTCTATAGCGCTCTGAGACCCCAGTCTCAGTCCAGGGCCCTAATGTGCTAGGCACTGTGCCTTCACTTCCCCAAAAGCTTACAATTTAAATAATTAATTCAAATCCTGGCTTAAATCAGGCATGAACATGTAGCTTGTATGTGGCCTCCAGAAAATGATTATTTAATTCTCTGCTTCATAAGCCCAGGACTAGACAGCAGCTATGTCACCACTCAGGCATGACTATGCCTGGCTCAGGACATTACAGCTGCCCTCTCAGCTTTAGGTACACTGAATTTGTTCATAAATTATTTTTTAAAGTTATTTTGCATTTCTTATAGTGCTGTAGGGAGATTTTAGTTTTGTTTGAGGCACCAGAGAAATGAAGGTTCAAAATGAAACAGAGACAATGCAACTGCTAAAAGACTGTCACGTGCGTGAGAGTCCTTGCTGTTAACCTGCTTTGGTCTCTCTAAGGGTATGTCTACATTAGCCACCCTAGCTCGAACTAGGGGGCTAGTGTAGACATACCCTAAGCACCTACCCTTTTGAACTGGCTATCCGAGCATCACCAGAGGATTTCTACTGATTCTTTTAATTCCACTTAGAATGAGCTGACCTGAATGAGACTGGTAGCAAAATACACCCAATACTATTTATCTGTATAGATACAAGTGAAATGGCCTTGTGAATAGGAAAGTCACATAACACATGGGCCCTGGAACAGTCTCAGTCAGCACACCTCCAGTTCAAAGGTTCAGTGAGCTGCGTAAGAGCAATACGGATATTGGTGAGGATACAGATATTGGTGAGGCTTTGGGAATTAAGATTCTATTGTGACACTCTGCACCTCAAACACCCCAACACCATATTTACCAGGGTGATATAATTATTAGGTGTTTTGTACAAATTATATATTGTGAAATACCATTTAAAAAATCTTAATGTGTTAAACATTAATATCCTATTGGATTGTATGTGCTGTCATTGTATGTGAAGTTTAGGAAGTTTGCTATAGGTGTGTTACTAACATATGTTGTGAGGTTGGAAACACCCCCAAGCAGTCCTTCAGGTACAAAAAAGAAGAAGCCAGACAGTGTTGTTAGCTCGTTAAGAGGAATACATACACACTCACAAGGATTATCCCAGGAACTATATAATGGAAAACCCTCAGGCCAAGTCTATATTAGATCTGGAAGGTCAGGTTAAGGTTTTACATAGCTGGAGTTGGCTTACTTTAAGCCAAGATTGGTGCTGTCTTCATAGTGGAAGGCTGACAAGAGCAAACACTCCTATTGGCTTCCCTTACTCCTTGTGAATGTGAGAAGTACTGGCACTGACTAGACCACCCTCAGCATTTGATTTAGCGGGTCTTAACTAGACCTGCTAAATCGAACACCAGAAGATTGATCTCCGGCACAGCAAGTGGAGATGTGGCCTCAAAGACAGCAAGTACACAATGGAGACTGTTTGACTCACTATCACAGCAAAGGATCTTTTCAGCATGCTTGATGAAGTGATAAAAGGGATAAGTGACATCATTGCTTGCCCTCACTCCCCCTACAAAGGAACACCTGAAAACACATCTAGAGGTCAAACACTTTGACTGGGGGTACTGATCCCTCATGGGAAAGCAGGAATCTCAGCCTCTATATGGTAGATTAACAATCTGTTTGGACTGTCAGGGTGAGGGACTGCTTGATTCAAAGCCTGTCCAATTTAGGTTGCAATTTTGTTTTATTTCTTCAGTAAACTACTTTGATCTGTACACATATTACTTATAACCAGTGCTTTTTTTGTTTAAAAAAAACGGTGCTGGTACTCCAGGGGAAAAGTTGTTGAGCTCTGACTGGAGGTGCCGGTACTGCATCTGAAGGTGCCCGTACTGCGTACCGGGCAGTACCATCACAAAAAAAGCACTGCTTATAACCATTTAAATCTATCTTTCTGTTTTACATTTTACCTAAAAACTGCATGGTTTGAGTGAAGTACATGAAAAATCCTAGTTAACAAAAACCAACGTATGTCCCCTCCACATTTACGCTAGTCAGGCTTTTGACGCGGGCAGGATGATACCCCTAAGCAGAGGATATGGGGTGAATTGGCTGGAGCATCTCTAAATTCATGAGAGGCTAGCAAAAGCATTCATGTAACTCATCTGCGTGTCTTCTGATTGTGAAAGATTGTGTGAGTGCAGGACCCAGAGAGGTCTGCAGCTTATCACAGCATCATAGTGAAAGAGAGGAGCCCAGGTTGGTGGTACAGGGATTCGGCTATAACAATGCTCCTAGTTGTACCTTGGGGACCCTATCGCACCTATATAGGCTTAAGACATTCACTGGTCTTAAATGCATGTAAATTTAATTAAAAATAGTAGTTGCACTACAGCTGCAATCCAGAAGGACGTACAATATTGGAAAATGAAATCTTTTCCCACATGTTGCTTGTATATTTATTACCGTTTAAACAGCAGAATAATTCAATATTTTAATATTATAAACCAAAATAAAGTTATTTTTATTGCAATGTATATTTAAGATTTGGCTGCTTATTTGAAAAAGTCTAATCTCTTATGCATGTAAAATAATATAGCTTTCCTTTCTATTTTGAGCAAGAAGAATCAGAGGTGTGAAAAATATGACATAATACATGGTTTGATTTTGATTCAGACTGTGTTTTAGGTAAATGTTTTCAGGTATAGATGTACATTCAAAAGAATGAATATGTCATATATAAAATATACACAGGGTTTCTTATGAACAAAACTAATTATTTTCTATTTTTTTTCAAAATGTCAGTGAAATGGCCATTTTTACATTAAAACCTGTAGCATTAAAATTTTATTTTTTTCATGTTCAACTCATGTATTTTCAAAACAAATGTCTGCATTTTTTTCCAAAATTCAAATATTTAAAAAAGGAAAATGAGACCACGATCGAGTGAACAGTTATGCATGACTAAATTCTGTGGATTTTTAAGATTGTATTTTATTTGTAAAACTGTATTATCAATCAAAATATAAAAGACCTTCATTACTAAGCCATTTCAGTTTTATGTTGATGTTTTGTGTCATGCCATATATCTTAGTTTCTATTGGGAGCCATGGTACCTGATAAATACAGCTTCAGTAAAAGCACATCTCTATACCTTTAAAACCATTTTCCCTATTGTGTGTACCAGATGGCACACAATGTGCTGTTTCTACCAACTTATCCATGGGGATACCCCAATCACACTACCGCTGGTTTGGCATGACTGTGCATACAAAGCATCTTCCCTATTCAGTTTTGAATTGAATAATAACATCCACATGGGGATGTAACATCTTTAATTAGATCATTGTCTTTTGGTGAGAGATACAAGCTTTCGAGTCACACAGAGCTCTTCTTCAGGTCTGGGAAAGGTACTCTTAGCATCGCAGCAAAATGCAAGGTGGAACACATTGTTTTAACCCGAGTAGTTGGCACATATTGTAAGGGATCATTTAAGGGACCCTTCTAGATATTACCTCACCCAACTTGTCTCTGTAATATCCTGGGACTAACATGGTTACAGTTACACTGCATACAGTATAGCCATGTGTTATGAATAGATAGAAACACATATGGAATAGCACTTGCCCCTTTTACCCATAATATGACTATATAATATTGGAGCTAGAGATGGATTTAGGGATTTAGTAAATGGTGGACCCCTCTGACCTTAATTATTCTAATGCCTTCTCTAATCCTACCAGAACTATGCAAATGAAATGCACTTCTGGTATCTAGCATAAAGATTACTTTGTAATGTTTAAGCGGCAATTGGGATACATAATGTGAAAAATTCAAAAGAATGCAATATAAGCCACCTGCTGCCAAGATTCTCTGATATCAGAGAGCACAGAGACATGGTGGCCCCTATTAATCAGGCAGGAAGAGGGTGGAAATACACCACATGACAACTCCATGTGTGTCCTCCTCTTTACGTTCAGAAGGAAGAGTTCTGCAAAGGGGCTGTCAGAATGGGAAGTGGGTTTTTTAACTTTTTTTGATCTGCTCCCAAACAAATATTCAGGGGTAACTTTAAAAGCTGGTAAAGCACAAGGCAAAGGATATAAAGAGAGTAGGATCATTGCACTCATCAAAGAGTACAGGCCTGAAGATACTCAGTTTTTCCCTTCCCCTGTCGATGGGGAGCCAGAATATTGTCTCTATCTCTTTTCTTTCTTTGAAAACTTGATGACTGAGAAGTTGATGTCTGAGATCTGAAAATGAAAATAATCCTGTTCTTATTACTACCACCTTATATTTAACACTGACAGAGGATCCATTAGTTAGTACTCCTACACGGTGCTGAGCTTGGGTGACCATATTTCCCTTCACTGAATAAAGGACTTCTAGTAAAATGACTTGTATACAAGTGAGTTCAACGGCAATCAGTCAGGACTATGCAGTACAAACATTCAAACTAACATCAAGTTGAGTCCCTTTTAAAAAGAAATACTGCATAGTTAGTGTCTTGTTATTTACCTTCTGATCTTTAAGGCACTGTTTCTCAAAGTGGTCCGTGAAACCACTCTGGGAAACCTGCTAACTGGCAACGTCAGTGTGTTTACCAGCTCTGCAGCCACGGAGCCTCATATTACAGTGGCATGGAAAGGATGGCAGGGAGGGGACGATTTCGAGCCTGTTCACACCCCAAACCTGCAGGCTCCAGAGCAGCCCTGGGCTGTAGGGTCTTGAGTTTTCCCAGGGTTCCAGCCCTGTCAGAGGCAATGGGTGAAGGAAGGAGCCTGTCAGCCAAGATGTTGGTGAGTTGAACACTCTGACTCGGGGCTGGTTCTCTGCACAGTACTGGGAACAGGATGTGCTCAGCTGGAGAGGCTATGGAGGAGCAGCAGGGCTGGGGAATGGTGAAGGGGCAAAGCAGTGAGAGGACAGTGAGGGAGAGCACATAAGGGCTGATAGGTGGGCATCAGAGGCACACTCCTCAATCATCGCATCCCTGATGGAAGTCTCCAAGGAGCCCCCAGATCCCATTTCAGCACAGCACTGCCTCAGGCTGGCTAACTCAGATTCACTTTACAGTTTTGCTGAAGGTGGGAGCTTTAATTTCCTCCAGGGGCTATCAAGAAACTGAGCCAATGTGGGATGCAGGAGGAATATAGTGATCATTGCACATCCCAGCTTCCCTAATAATGCCCCTTGCCCAATATGCGTTGTCCTCTTTGCGCAGCCCACCCCCAGCCTAATGCAGCCAACTGGACTTTTAGTGACCTAGGCAGCAGTGCTGACTGCAGCTGCCAGGGTCCCTTTTTGGCGAGATGTTCCAGTCAAAAACTGGACACCTGGCAATGCTATTTTGGGGGGGGCTGAACTCAGGGCCGTCCAGAGGATTCAGGGGGCCTGGGGCAAAGCAATTTCAGCGGCCCCTTCCTGGCACTCCCTGTCTCAAACCTCAGACTTCAGACATTCTCATGGGGGCCGCTGCGGGGCCTGGGGAAAATTGCCCCACTTCCCCCTCCCCGCCCCCCCCAGCAGCCCTGGCTGGACTGAGCCTGGTTCAGCTGAGCTGCAGTGTCAGGAACTCTGTGTGCATTTTGTGTCATTGCATCTGCAGACATATTATCGCCGTGGGTCCTGTGCTAGGGTCTGAGCGGTCTCTCATTAGCACAGACTCATTGGTGAATCTGGGCCAGTGTCTGCAAGCACTTTGAAATGAAAAGCATGACATAAATGCTAAGGCTCTCAAGTCTTATATCACTTCATAGCTGATTCACAAATGTGATTCTATGAGAGCGTGCTGGGGCTTCCTACCCATAATCCTCACATTTTGTTATGAAATCTTATTCTCTTCTCTATGAAACAACACACCAATACTCTACTCCATGGAACTGGACATGCCTTTGTTAGGCTTTTTAAGGGTAAATATATTTATTGGCCTTATGAGAAAGCAGGTGGATGGCAACAATATTCTGTTCTCAGCATACTGAGAATTTCTGGTTTATTTTAATGATAACTTCACTCTAGGAGAATGTTTATGAGGCAACAGATATCTCCTCTGGTGCTGATTAGCAGTGACACTGTAGCCAGAGTGCTTATGGTCAGCAGGAGATATTTATGCTTCCCACATACTTCTCAAAGGACTATTATGTGGCTCTTAACAAAGTGCCATCAATAATTTATTTGATAAATTTAGCTGTGTTTCGTAGGTACTAATTGCCTGGGAACAGCTTCTGATTTTTTTGAATGTATTTGTTATTCAAAATCATTCATAGAATAATAATTCTTGACCTACAGATTGCGAACAGTTTCTTGTTAACATTTGAAATGCAATGTGTATTACTGACTGTTAATTGGACCCACTGATTATACAGACTAGCATTTCTGTTCTTTGAATGGACATGTATTAGTCCTGGAACTAGGTTTCTGGTGCAAACAGACACATTTATGATATAGGAGATCACTTTTAATGAATATTCTGTATTATTTACTTAAAATGCACTTCTTGGCAGTGATGTGCTATCAGTATTTTCTAGAATATTCTTGAGAAGCAAACTCAAAGGAGGCACGAACCCAGCTGAAACAAATTGAACAAAGTATCAGAGGGGTAGCTGTGTTAGTCTGAATCTGCAAAAGTGACTAAAAGTCTTTTGGCACCTTATAGACTCACAGATTTATTGGAACATAAGCTTTCGTGGGCAAAAAGCTTATGCTCCAATAAATTGCACATTCTCAGAATTTTTTTTCAAGTATTCTTCCAGTTCTCTTAGCTTTGAGAAAGAGAACAAAGAAAACCAGTTAATTACTGTCTAATAAGTAATTAGAGAATAAAGAAAAATAGTTAATTACTGTCTAATAAGACTGACAAAGTTTCTGAACAAAAAATGAATGCGCATAATAAGAGCCAATACTAAGCTGATAAGGGCAAAAGACACCAAATAGCCTAAGAACAGGGCATACAGAATATTAAGTCTGTTATGGTTCATAGCAGATCTTAAATGCCTGGATAAAGACTGCATTTTTCTGAGATGAATGAAATGATTTGAAACCAGATAACATTGGGGCTTAATTCCCTGAAAGTCCAGGAAAAACAGGCAGATCTTAGGGGTGGGCTATTATATTTTATTCACATTCTCTTAGCTGAGGAATGAGGATACAAAATTCATTGCTTTAAAAAGTGTCTACAATTTATAAAATTGGAGAGCAGTACTGAGTTGCAAAAGACACTAGGGATGGTGATTTTTTCTTTCTAAATGTATTACAGAAATGTTGGCAGCACTGAGAGATCTCCGAAAGGAAACCAAGAAAGTTGAATGGGAGGCCCAGTAAGGATCAATGCTCATCAGCGCACAGAAGTTAATTGTTGGTACATGAAAATTTGCCATCTATGATGTGTGAAGAGGTAACATTTCAGGTCAACACCCCCACATAAGGATGGGGATCTGTGAGACTACAGGAAAAGGAGCTAGTGGTTTATGCACCCAAGGCTCTCATATCCCTAGAAACACAGTAAACTATGTGCAGATCAGAAAAAAGAAGCAGACACTTAGGTTCAACATGTGTGCAGCAGGAATGTTTCCGAGGTGAGTGACCATAAATAAGCCTTTGGCAGCAATAATGGGGAAAAAAACCCCACTGTTGCATCAGCACCACTGAGGCTACTAATATGAGGAGTGATCTGCAGAGGAGCTGTAAAACACCTGGATCAAGCTACGGGACAATTCCCCAGTGCCGACATTGAGAAAGATAGTCCTAAATTTATCTTCTGGGGACCTAGCAAGTGCTGCTATGGGGGCCTGGTCTGGCCAGGACTGATGTATCAGGGATCTTTTCTGCCATGCTGCAGCCCATAGGCAGCCTGGGACTGGTTGCTTTAACTTAGACAGGTCTCCTAGGGCTGGAGCTGCAGAACAACTGAGCTCCTTAACCACTCCCTCCTCCTGTCCCTGATGTGCCAGCAAAAGTATGATACTGTGGAGCACCCCAGAGCAGCAAAGGAAATACCAGTCAGTGACAGCTGAGGCAGATTGTTTTTGCAGGACTTGAGTACATGCAGAAGTCATATGAGACACAAGACCAGTTAAGCGGGCCTGTGTCAGGGCAAGAAGAAAAAGGACAGAACTGAGAACTAAAAGTAGTTAGAACTAAGCAAGAGCCCGAGTTGTCCACATTGCAGAAAACTGTCCCTGCTGCTGGATCAAAGGAAAAATGCTTGTGTCGTCCCATGACAGAGTTCTGCACATTCCATGCCATGCTGCATGAGATCAGCCATGACAAAGCTTATTCACTCAGGGCCCGGCAGAGCCGAACAGGAAAACCCTGGCTCTGCTCTTAAAATAAGCCCCCGTTTTGTGGTGCATGCCATGCAAGTTATTGATGACGATAATAACAAATGATTCTGCAGTTTGCTGCCTGTGGGTCTTTTGCTGAGACCACAAAACTGATGCCTTGCCCACCTTTCATGGCCATTACAATGACCATGGCATTTCCCATGAGAAAAAGTGATCCTTCTCTCCATTGCGATGCACTGTCCTGTGCCCTGGCTGTGTGCCTGACTTCTGCCTCCCATCCCAGAATTGACTGTATTTCAGCAGTGGGTAAAAGGACTTGGGATCCTTTGGTATACTCAGTGCTACTCTCAGTGTGGGATGCTGTGCCAAAAATACACCACTGAGTTGGCCTGCTCTGTTATCCACTATATGGAAGAGAATGTGACATGCTACAATTTAAGAATGACAGGGGAAAATATAGTTGAAACAGCAGCACAAATGAGATAAATAGATATGACATAGCAAAGGGGCCTGGGAGTGCTCAGTTGGTAGGGTCTACAAGACAGAATGTTCAGCAGGAACATAATCTCCGCTTACAAATACCCTCAGTGAAATGGAGAACTTGGGAAAGAGAGAACTTTCTCATTAACACAAGATGCTGGAGCAGAGAGCAAGGAAGGAAAAGGTTAGGCTTTAGCCATCAAGAAGATGTTTTAACAGAGCAATAAAGCATCGGAGCTGACTGCAAAGAAGTGGTTTGAGGCATTCTCACGAGACATGCACATAAAACCAGCTATTAGTGTGAACAAGGCAGCATGTAGTCCTGCAAAGTGATGGGGGTCAGGTAGGATGACTTGAAAGGCCTTTTCTGTTGGTCTTGACTATGAGTTACAGTAGTTATATTTTTAAAAAAACAAAGCCTCTCAGCTGTCCCTTGCCTTGTTGGGAAAAGTGCTGGAAAAGCAGCATCTAGCAAGCATGCTACAGTCTGTGGTACTGCACATGCTCATCTGGGAAAGGAGGCATGTGATTCTGGCATGCTGCTGTCATTCATGCTAGAGGGTGTTCCCGCAAATGCACAGATGGCCTGCATATTGAGGGGAGGAGAGAAAAGTGCATTTATTTTGCTGCAGAGCATATGTTGCATATGTTTTCCCTCAAACATACATCAAATGCATTGACATTTGGGCTGACTCACCTCTCCCTTTGTCCCCATTGAAGGACTGGAGAGACTAGTTTGAGATGCTGCTGGCTCCTCTTCTTCTGGCACAAACTGTTCCTCTTTCCCAGTGCCCATGAAGAGGCTGGGCAGAGTGGCACAGATGCCACAGTTGAAATACTCTTTCCCCAGGGCCAGCTGCTCTTTTCCCATGTGCCAGGGAGGCTGGTGCAGGGAGCTGCTCCTCTGGAGCTGCCTTTCTTCCAGTGACAGCTGCTCCTTCTCCTTTTTTTGCCAGGGAGGCAGGCACAAGTTCCTCAAAGTGAGTGGGAATGTTAACAAGTGGCAGTCATTGCCTTGTTTACTGGGTGGTAGCAATAAAACTAGTGTTGCACCAATAATTCAATAGTCAAATGTTCAAATTCCAGAAAGCTGCTACTCAAACACTGTTTGGGAACCGTGAGGTATAGTTAAATATGGAATGAATAGTGGTAACATTGGAGCTATGGTGAGCAGGAGCAGCAGGGCAGCAGCAATGTCACAAGACGAGGTGGCGAAACGAACAAACAATTTGTTCACTTTCATATGTTACAAAGAGAAGAGGCAGAAATAAGGCAGTAGCCTTATTAGATATCAAGGATAAGCAGAACACAGTACTAACTGCCAAAACTGGATCCGTGGACTATACATCATCATCTCCCAACTGGCTCATTTATTCATATCAACACAATCTCCAGAAAACCCTAACTAAAGCACTAATGCAAGGCAAAAATCTAAAAACCATCATGAGGTAGGAAAATTTAGGCTTCCCTGGGTAATCCATGATGTAAATCCCCCATCATGCTGAACTTAGTGAAATAAAGGCCTGATTCTATGGCAGTCTAGATTGTCATTGGGACTATACTTGGTGTGATTTAAGATTTAATCTGAGTGAAGATGGTAGAACCTGCCTCATGAGTTTCAGAATATGGGGAAATCAAGCTTGGGTACATGCTTTAGTTTTTTCCAATGTGACTGCCAGTGGTTCAGGTGGTTCATCAACTAGCTCCCTCAAGACTTTGTGCATGTCATCCAGATGTGCTGATCTGTATATATTTAATTAGTCCAAATATTTCATTTACTGTTTTTTTATGCAACGCCTCTTTGGACTTGGGACTTGACTTTGTCCTTCAAATGAGCATAATTTTTCACTGTGTTATGACTGGCTACAGATTTCCCCCTAACAGGATGAGTCTGTCAGCTGTCATGGTGAACTGCAAGGCCCACCTTTTATATGGGACCACAAGGAGATCAGTGTAGGATCAGTTAGTTTCAATGGCATTATATTGTCATGTGTATTTGAGCTGATTGGAGAGAACTTTATTTTAGCAAATTAAAAAAAATTGTCAAGGCACCCCAAATTTTAAATGTGAGTTCTTTTACTATAGTAGCTCTGAAATTAATAATGATAAAATCAAGGGGAGTTGGTGCTTAATCTGCCTAGGCTTTTGTAAGTCTCAGCAGGCACTTATCTGCATCTTACCTAAGGGCATATCTAAACTACAAAGATTTTTCGATAGAGGATATGCAAATTCTGCAGGAATTTGGAACATGTGCAAAATTTTCAAAAGCACCTAAGTAACTTAGAACCATAAACTCTATTTTCAAAATTGACCTGGGCTACTAGGGCCCAGATTTTCAAAGGAATTTAAGGGCACATCTAAACTATAAAGATTTTTCAGAAGAGGATATGCAAATTCCCTGGGAATTTTAAAAAATTAAAAAAACAAAACACCCTTTTTCAAAAAAAAAAACCCGCTCTTCCTAAAAAAAGGAGGTTACACGTAAACCTCCTTTTTTTAAGAAGAGCGGTTTTTTCGATAAAGGGTTGGTTTTTTTTAAAACCATGTCCAGACTATTTTCATTTTCAAAAGATCCTCTTTTGAAAATGTGATTGGAAGAAGGTATGCAAATTCCCGGGGAATTTGGATATCCTCTTTTGAAAAATCTTTGTAGTTTAGATGTGCCCTAAATGCCTTTGAAAATCTGGGCCCTAGTAGCCCAGGTCAATTTTGAAAATAGAGTTTATGGTTCTAAGTTACTTAGGTGCTTTTGAAAATTTTGCACATGTACCAAATTGCCAGGCACAAAGCATTTCCAATAGACCCTGGGCTGGCACTTATCTGCATTGTGGAGAACGTGTCTGTGGCCTGCAGAGTCAGGAACCTGGAAGAAACAACTATACTCAAAGTTCTAGTTTTGCTAGTGGGTTTTTTCATGCATGGATAAGAGCCTGAATTTGGCAATGGTTTTTATTAGTCACCAAGTTTCCTTCTCTCTATCTCCCTTCATTTCAAAAGCAAGAGAGAGTTTATTGAATTTTATGCAGTGTTTTTTAAAAAAACAGAAATCAAGTTTGCTAATAAATGCCCTGCCAGTAGCAACTCTTACTTTATTAGAGTTAACCAAATATTTTAGTAATACTCACAGAGCTGTGTGTTCAATGTGAGAAGGGAGCTGCTTAAGAAATATCTCCATCTAACTATTATGTATGTGTTTGTCTGTGTAAAGGATATATATTTAGGGACAGAGGATGTCACATGACCCCAATGAAAACATCAGATTTATTTTTGCACATTAACCACAGCTTTTCATACCCTCATTACTACTAGCTCTGCTACGCATGTGATGGAGGCCATAACAAATGGGTAAAGATGGAGATATTTTCAGCTAGGCTATGTAATCCCCTATATTTAGACTACTTTTTTCTTTTTAACATTATATTTAATTGGCATCTGGATCTGGGTAGGTGTCTGTCTGTCTGTCTGTCTGTCTGTCTCTCTCTCTCTCCCAAGTTTCCATGGTTTTAGACTCTCATCCACTCACTTGATTTCTGCTACATCTGTTAGCTGGGGAGGGGCAACTAGACACATTCAAAAGGTAAACCACTGACCTATTTCCATTGTCCTACTATATATCCTGATACAAAGAGAAAAAAGGAAAAACATGGAGGAAATTGCTTTGAAGCACAAGGTGGCTTCTCAATCCCAAGCCAAGAGGTACAGTGGAGTTTTTGAACCCTTAGATGTGGCCTGCAACTAGTACCACACTATAAAAAATAAGGAACCAACCCTACAGTTTAGAGATTTCTTCTGCTGTGAAAAGGTTGGTGATGAGTTCAAGGGCTCTCTGGTATCTGCCCCACTACAAAGGAGAATGCAGTGTTTCTGCTGCATGTGGGTGCAACTGCCCCTTCAAGATCTGAACCTATAATATGCATAGATACAGGGTGCCTGGGTGTTGCTCAGATGATGGAAAACAGCTGGAAAGTCAACATAACTGACATCCCTGGGTTGTACAGAGTCAGCATAGATGTCTCTATGTCACTGGTATAGGGATGTGTGTTATTAACTTCAATAGATATGTGGCTGGAGGGCGGCCATACTTAGGCCTTGTCTACACTTACCTAGAGATGACACTCCAGAGATGGATCTTCCAGGGTTTGATTTAGGGGCTCTTGTAAAGATCCACTAAACTGAACACTGATGGTGGCCCCATCGACCCTGATGCTCCATGGGGTCATGAGGAGTAAGGGAAGTTGACAAGAGAGTTTCTCTCATTGACTTCCCGCAGTGGGGCCCCTGCAGAAGTTTGATTTAAGGTACATCACCTCCAGCTACACAATTCTTGTAGCTGGATTTACATATCTTAAATCAAATTTCTCCCCTACGGTAGACCTGGCCTCAGATTAACCTGGTATAGCAGGCCTTTCAGGCCACAGCCAATTAGTACAGAACCATCCCCAGGACTGGAGAGTCACAGCTGGCTTGTTTGCAATATTCCTCCCAGCTTTTTGGGCATAGCTGAGAATTGATCCGTCAAGGATTAGTAATAGGTGAAGTCCAGAATGGTCCAAGCTTGGCTCAGAAAAGGATCCCATACTTAGGATGCTTATCCAAATCATCTGAATGTTCTGAGCCTGCACCATTATTTAAAGATTATTTCTGAAGAGGAAATACCTCATACTTGTTGTGTTTGCATTAAGAAACCTGTAGTCTTGCATCTGAGAAGAGACAACAGTTTTAATTATACAGCCCTGAATGGACGGTCACAGAAAATGGAGCAATATACTGTATCTTGAGTTAACTTTAAGATGGCACCTGGTGGTATGGAATGGGTAACTGAAAATGGGCAGAGAGAAGTAGTCTCTGACATTTCATTCTGAAGGACCCCCAAAAGTTTTACGATCTATATAAAGGAAATGCAGGTAACTCTGGGATGGAATGTGGCAACCATGTAACCACACAAAACGACATAAAAGTTGAAAGGAACAGATAAAGCATAGCATATCCACTATTGCTGTCCCATTCATTTACCTTCCCATGCTGCCTTTTACTGTTCCTTACATCTACCTTTTGCATAGGGCCACTGTCTTCCCTGAGCTTCAGCTTGTCTGCATACCTATTGGGAACAAGGGGAAGTGGTTGCCATTTTGAAAGAGTGCAAGTTTTCAGTCCTTGTCTTGAGAATACATTTCTAATTATGGAGAATCATGTCCCACCCCTCAAAAAAAATCTTAAATAATTCTTTAGATGGAGCCAGTACAAAAGATTTCAGCACTGTTTTAAATATACAGCAAGTATGAAGAGCCTGATTTATCCTGTTATTAAAACCAACCAAGATGAAAAAGAAACAGTCTAAATCATGGTGCTAAATTTCTTTTTGAATTTTAATTTTAATTCATAATCTAATGATTTTACTTGTAAATTTTCAGCAGATTTGTTCTGCACTCAGCAAAGAAGTTCTGTAGTTTAGGGCAGATATACAGTAGTTTTGGTTCATAACAGAAGTTGGAACTACTGCTTCTAAGTGAAAAACTCAATCTAGCCCTGACTATGCAATCAGTGCTTCCATAATAATAATCTACTGCAATGTAAATGGCCAGATTCTAACCTGAGTAAGATAGTGAGCATGAGCTCTTTGTGAAAACCATCATTGGCTTTCTGAGAACAGGCAGTTTTGCATGTCCTCTTCGAGGTGAAAACTCCAATAGCAGTATATTGGGTAATTGGTCATTCAGCAGATGGAGCTCTTATCACTCAATCACTATTGAACTATCACTTGGAAGAGGCAATCTGCATCAATAATTGCAACCATGCAGTGATATGAGCGATAGAAAAAACATTGACAAGGTTGAATTGTTACATTCTTTCTTTTATTTCTTCAGAGAAATACTAAGCAAATGCTTTAGAATCACTAGGCAGATAATCAAAAGTGCCTACTGCACACTATATAGATGTTATCATTCATAACACATGGTTAACACTTCAACACGTATTGCCTTCAAATTCTGAAGCCACGCTTTACATTAGCAGGCTTAAATGATACGGAGTTGTGAGTGACTGCAAACTAGGTGAAATTCAGGTGATGAAATGCCAAGATTGTGCAAAATATGAAGACTCTAGTTCCTACTTGCTAACTGGCACAAAAACCACAGAAATATTAGTCCTTAGATTTGCCTTCCAAGTACAAAATGATTGCTGGCAGTACACTATGAGCATGTCAAGTTTAGGGAGTATATTAAAAGAGGTCAATCAGTGGTTTTCTTTCTTTAAATGGTAGCCACTGAAAAGTTATGCAAACACTTCAGCTGTGGAATATATAATCTGACATTTGGCAGAGCTCCCTTGTTGATCCAAGGAGTGAAGTATGCAGTATATGCCTAGCAGTTGTTTCACTGCTCGTTCAAAAAGATAAACTATCTCAGACATATTTTTCCTCTTCTACTTTAACTAGACCAATTCCAGCAAACAAACCTGATTCTCTGGTATTCCAACAATACCACAGTTTCTTTTAACACCTATTTATTCTAGAGGAGAGGACCTGCAAAGAGGAATCAGGGTGTCAGTATGTGCATGTGCACGTGAAAAAAAGCCCAAATTGGAGCCAGTTATCTAAACGAAGCCTCCTCTTGCCAGCATGGGTGGTTTGAGTAAAACATGACCCAGAGCCAAACTTCCCTATTTGTGGGTCTCCAAATAAAAACGTCACCAATGAGATGTTGCAAAATCAAGACATCCCTGACTTTGCCTATGTTTAGCTGAAACAGAGATGGGCTAAAATCAGAAGCATGCTTCGGAAGCCTGGCTCTCTTATTCCAGACTAAGGGGATTCTGATATAATACAATGTTGGCTGTACTAGTTTAGGATTTGGTTTTGCAAAACAAAAAATGTTTCCCAGTTCTAGGGAACTCTCCTCCCATATTAAAAATTGCAAATATGCCCCACGAAATAATCCAGGTTTCACTTTCACCTTAGAAAATAACCAAAGAAACCACACTTACCAGAGCAGCCCATAGAGCACCTGATACAACACAAAAGTCACGCAGCTTCTGAGAATGGAATTCGTGTACTGACTTGGGCATTCATTTTATTGCACTTCAGGGGAAAAATCTGGGCTAAAATTAAAATGAAATAAGGATTTGTGTTTCATTGCTTTTTCTTTCTACGTATGGCTACGTCTACACTGGCATGATCTTGCGCAAAAACTCATTAGTGCAAGAGTTCTTGTGCAAAAACTCTTCCAGAAGAGAGCGTCTACACTGGCATGTGCTTTTGCGCAAGAGCATCCATGCCGATGTAGACGCTCTCTTGCGCAAGAAAGCTCTGATGGCCATTTTAACCATAGGGGCTTTCTTGCGCAAGAAATTCATGTTGCCTGTCTACACTGGCCTCTTCTGGAAGAGCTCTTGCGCAAGAGAGCTTGTTCCTGAGCAGGAGCATCATAGTTCTTGCGCAAGAAGCACTGATTTCATACAGTAGAACGTCAGTTTACTTGCGCAAGAACACACGGCCAGTGTAGACAGGCAGCAAGTTTTTGCTCAAGAGCGGCCGCTTTGGTGCAAGATCGCGCCAGTGTAGACACAGCCTATATGTTTTTGTTCTACAGAAATAATTGTTTCATTTTAGAGTTATCTTCTCTTTTAATTATAAAAGTGGAGAGAAGCCCTGTTTTCAAAGTAATGCAATTTCTTCCCCACATACATTAAACAGATATGATGTTCTGAAAGTGGATATCTAGGTAATTGATCCACAAGTGCACTATGAACTTATTAATAACTTATTTGTTTTATGAGGACCTGCTCTGAGACAAGAACCTGTTCTTGATGCATCTTTTAAAAAGCATATTTTCACTGATTAATGTTCGTGTTTATATGTGCATTCTGACAGTCGCTCAAACAGGGAAGAAAATACTGTAAGGTGTGGCCTCCATTATGCTACAAAAATAAAGAGGGATTGCAGAATAACTGATCTTCCCAGAGATGAGATCACAATGTGTGAAGGGAATGCGGCACAAGACAATTTTAAATAGCCTGGCATGTTATAGCATGCAAAATTCCTAGCCAGCAGAAGCCACTGGCCGCCAAATTTATTCCTAAGGCAACACTATCAAAATCAGTGGAACTGTGAGAAGGTGAGGTACAGGAAAGGGAAAGAAATACTATGCCTGACATTAGCTATTTCTTTCCACACACCTAGGACAATGTTTTATAGTGATGACACCAAATGTGAGCATATTTATCTTTGTGCATATGGACGATATTGATCGCCAGGCCTGCTGACGGGTGGGGAGGCCAAGAGGCAAGAGAGTTCAAAGCAGCCCTGGAGGCCAGAGCCTCAGGCCCTTTAAATTGCTGCTGGAGCTGTGCCAGGGGTGATGTCCACTCCACGCTCTGGGCAGCACTGAGGGCCAGCTGCCCTCAGCCCTGCTCCTTCTGCATTTGGCCCCACCTCTCCCAGGAGCACAGAGCCAGGCCCTATCCACTTTACCTGGGGGCCTGTGGAGGCTGTTGGCTCTGCTGTTGATTCTGGTTCATCATTGCCCTTTACCTTCTGTAGTCGTTTACAGCTGTGCAACGTGGGCATAGAAAGCAATCACCACAATTTGGAAGTGTGTTGCATCCATTTTGCACTGGTGTACAGACAACAGGTGCAGGGCAATGGAGAACCAGGACCAGTGTACATTACTTCTAATTTTGGGCTGGATTCTGTGGTCTGGATCATCTATATACATCCCAGGGAGCATGGCTCAGAATTCATGTCACAATCCCTGTGGGTACCTATCCCAGGGAAACTAATGATCCAACCAGCAGACCAAATGGAGTGATGAATCCTGGTCACATACCACCTGGGGCACATCGCACATATGGTAAGATGTACCTTCCATGGGAGGCAAAAAGGCTTCTGGGGTTGGATAATGTGTGCATGTAGTTCTGAACTTGGCAATTAGTTTTAGAGGCTGTGACTTGTGAATGAGCTAAGGCTTGGATCTGTTCCTCAACAGAGCACACAGAAGCTGAGTGGGTATCCAAATAACCCCTTTCTGGAATTTGGATTGTTTGGTAATGTAAAAATAACACCCGCTTCCTGGGCTTGGCTGTTGCAAAGCTGTCTCTGACTTTGTATCTTCAGTCTGCATTACCCCAAATGGCACTGTTGCTATAGCCCCTGTATATTCTGGTTAGACCTAATTACCCACTCTCAATAGGGAATCCCTTGAATTTGAATACAGCTGTTTAGTACCAGAATTTAGAACACAATGAGTTCTGCACTCTTCCTTAAAATGTTTTGCAGTGTCACAGTCCAGCCACATCCTCTGTGAAATGATCAAGCTGATGAATGTGTTAACCAGCTTGTGATGGGTTACTTCTTCTGCCCATGATACCATCTACATTTTTGTCAGTTGATAGGTGCTGCAGGACCATCTGTTGCTTTTAAAGTTTCTTCTGATTTGTATTGCTCATTTTACAAACACATGCACCAAGGCCACATCCTGCAACTAGTCTCTGAGGGTATGTCTACACTACAAAGTTAATTCGAACTAACAGCCGTTAGTTCGAATTAACTTTAATAGGGACTACACATGCAAACCGCAATTTCGAATTTAATTCGAAATAGCAGAGCATTTAATTCAAACTAGGTAAACCTCATTCTACAAGGAGTAACGCCTAGTTCGAATTAAGTAGTTGGAATTAAGGGCTGTGTAGCCACTTAATTTGAACTAGCTGGAGGCTAGCTCTTCCCAGGTTGCCCTGGTGGCCACTCTGGGCCAAACCAGGGAAACTCTTCTGCCCCCCTCCTGGCCCCGGAGCCCTTAAAGGGGCACGATCTGGTGACAGTGCTTGTGCCAGCTACAAGCTTGCCAGCACCCAGCCAGCAGACCCTGCACCTGGCACGGCATGAGCCAGCCACCCGCTGCCACCCAGCCCTCCACCGCTTCCCAGGACCAGGCTGGCGGCTCACAGGAGCCTGCCCGGGGCTGCAAGTGGCGGGTGCCCGGCTGGTCTAGTGCGGAGATCGTGGATCTCATCGAGGTTTGGGGGGAGGCCTCCAACGTCCATGATCTCCGCACTAGCCACAGGAACGCGGCTGTCAACAGCCGCATGGCTGCCAGCCTGGCCATCAGAGGCCACATGCGGACCCAGGAGCAGGTCCGCTGCAAAATAAAGGACCTGCGGCAGGCCTACTCCAGAGCCTCCCAGCCAGGGGCCGACCCGGAGGCATGCCCTCATTATAAGGCCCTGGACCGCATCCTGGGGGCTCACGCAGTCCATGCCCCCCGGGTGGTGATCGACCCTGGGGCAGAGGGCCCCGTCCCTGACATGGAGGAGGAGGAGGAGAAGGATGCCGAGAGCCAGGAGCCTGCAGGGAGCCTGCCCACGACCCAGGACCCCCGAGGCATCCCACAGAGCACGTTGGCTGTGTCGTCCAAGACTGAGGAGGGCTCCACATGTGAGTAACATCATGCTCCCCTTATGTGTATGGGGTGGAGAGTGGAGAGGGAGCCCAGGGACCATGTTCCTGGGGCTTGCCCACCATGGAGCAGCAGCTGGGTGTCATGCAGGGGCCCTGGCCCGTTCCCCACACGCCGACCTTGCCTTGCAGAGGGGGGCTGGGTTTCACCCACTGTGTCCCCAGGGAGAACTGACCACTGCTCTTGTTTCACCACAGCCACAGCACCTGAGACTGCAGGGAGCACCACCCCGCCTGCAACAGCCACCCGCACCCGGCCAGCAGGCACACCCGCAACCTGGAGGACTACCACCGGCAGCACCTGCGGCTACTGGAGCACCAGCTCCGCACCCAGGACCACTGAGTCCGGGAGGACCTGCAGCTGTGGCAGCGGATCTTGGAGACGCTGAAGGAGCAGGGCCATGCCCTCCACAGCCACCTCCAGACCTTGGTGGACAGGTTCCTGCCTCCTCCTGCTCCAGCCCTTGTGGCCGCCCCAGCTCTCGTTCCTCCTCCCACCCTTGCTCCCCCTCCCGCTTCCTCCACACCACCTGTCCTTCCTGCTCCACCCTCCACACCCACTCTCCCCCGACGCCCTTGCACCCGCAATGCTGTAAGACAGGAGAGCCAGCAGGACCCCGAACCCTGAGCTTTCCCTTCCCTTCCTCCCCTTCCCAGCTCCCTCCTCCCAGGTTTCCCCTTTCCCTCTTCCACCCTCATCCCTCCCTCCCCCCACCCCAGTTATATACAATAAAGAGAGTTTTTTTGGGCAAAACAGGTGTTTTTATTTTACATTAGGAAGGGGGGTTAGGGAGGGGAAAGGGGAAGGAAGTGAGGGTGCAAGAAGGCCCCAGTGGGGCATGCAGGGAGAGTTCAGTCCTCCTCCACATGGAAGCTCTCCCGCAGGGCTTTCCAGATCTGGATGGCCCCCCACTGGGCCTCCCAGATGGCAGCAGTGCGGGGCTGAGTGTACTGGCCAGCCATGTGGTCAGCCTCAGCCATCCAGGCTGGCAGGAAAGCCTCCCCCTTCCGCTCACATACATTGTGCAGCACACAACATGCTGCCACCACGGGAGGGATATTGTGCTCGGCGAGGTCGGGCGGGTGAGGAGGCATCTAAATCAGGCTTTCAGGCATCCAAAGGCCCCCTCAACCACAATGCGGGCCCTGGTGAGCCTGGCATTGAAGGCCTGCCGGGAGGGGTTGAGGTGCCCTGTGTAGGGCTTCATCAGCCAGGGCTGTAAGGGGTAGGCCGCATCAGGCAGACGGTCATGTCCATGTCCTGACCCTGATGTGGCGGTCGGGGAAGAAGGTCCCGGCGTGCAGTCTCTGGCACATGGAGGAGTTGTGGAACACCCGTGCATCGTGTGCCTTGCCGGACCAGCCCACATTTATGTCCATGAACTGGCCCCGGTGGTCAGACACGCCTGCAGGAGCACGGAGAAGTACCCCTTGTGGTTGATGTACTGGGAGGCCTGGTGTTCCGGGACACGGATGGGGATGTGCGTCCCGTTGATGGCCCCCCCGCAGTTGGGGAAGCCGAGGGTGCTGAGCCCCTGGATGACCACGTCCGGGTCGGTGAGGCAGACCACCCTGCAGAGCAGCACCTGGTTGATGGCCTTGACCACCTGCAGAGAGACACACCAAACCGCGAATCACTGGGGCGCCCGGATGGCTGGGAGTGTTCATTCCCTGGCACTGCCTCGCGCCCCACTCCCAGAAGCAACCCCCGCTGCAATCCTGGCCGCTGCGGGCAGCGTGTAGTACGTCCGGGACAGACTGAACCCTCCCGTGCGGGGCACTTTTTCCTCCTCCCCCCCCGTTTTCCCTGGGGCAGCCCATCCCCTCCTTGCAGCCTCCCTCCCCAGCCCCCCCAGCCCAGTGGCCGGTGAGTGCTGACCTGCATGAGCACTGCTCCGACGGTGGAATTCCCCACGCCGAACTGGTTCCCAATGGATCAGTAGCTGTCCGGCGTGGAGAGCTTCCACAGGGCGATGGCCACCCGCTTCTGGAGGGGGATGGCAGGCCTCATGAGAGTGTGCCATCGCCGCAGAGCAGGGGCGAGCCACTCGCAGAGCTCCAGGAAGGTGTCCTTCTTCATCCTGAAGTTCTGGGTCCACTGTTGGTCTCCCCAGCGCTCCAGGATGATGCGGTCCCACCAGTCGCTGCTGGTGTCCAGACGCCAGATGTGGCAGGGCACGCTGGCATCCAGGCGCTGCTGTGGCTCCTCCACGGCCCCCAGGGAGGCCAGGGGGAGGGGCAAGGGTCTGACATGCACCAGATGGTGCCAGGCAGTCTCCAGCATTGCTGGCAGGCTTGCAGCAGCAAGTCCAAAAACTGGAGCAGAATGCCCAGGGCGAGCTCTGGCTCCATGGTGCCAACTGTGGCGGTGTCCCCAATGGGAACCACCGACACAGGCAGGCGGAGATGAAAACGCTTTGCTGTCCCTCGGCGAGGTAGGCAAGCAAGCAAAAAAGCTGAGAACCGGCTGTCCAGGGGGGTCCCTTTAAGCACGAGCCTCAGATAGCCTCAGACAGCAGCCACACAAAGCAACTACTGACCTGATGCCCTGCCGGAACCGGTTTCAGCTGTCCTTAAATGTGACCCAGCGTCCAATCAGTGTGGATGCGCTATTTCGAATTAGAAAAATGCTAATTCGAATTAGTTTTTGGGTCTAGATGCGTTATTTCCAATTAGCTTATTTTGAATTAACTAATTCGAAATAAGTTAGTTCGAATTAGCGCTGTAGTGTAGACATACCCTGAGATGCTGAGCACTATACAATACACAGTATCCTTGTGGTTGGTGCAGCGCCATAGGAATAAACCCAAACCACCCAGAATAGGCTGCCTCTCCAGCAATACTATCCAGCTTGTCATGGTGGAGCAACATCTGTAGAATCAAAGAGCAATGAAGGAAGGAAGCCATCATTTAAAACACTTAAAGGAATAAAAGATGTCCAAGATAAGACTAATTTTTTCAGCAATGAATGATGCTCTGCTTTTCTAGCTGCATTCTTCAGTTGAGCACAAAGGCTGTAACCAAGACATCTGGTTAAAGTCTGCAGTGCAGATAATACTGACTCCACAAAGGGAATAGAGTACATAATCCTGTTAAGTTTCCTGTACAGAAGTGACTTTGTCAGGACTGTTGCAGAGTAACGTACTACTCATAGTAAGGAAGCCTGGCAGAATCAGTCTAGTTCTTAGGTTGCATTAGCGCCCCAAATATGTTACACGCTTTGTAAAAACAGATTCAAAGTTCCTCCTCTGAAGGTTTGTCCCCCTCATTGATGAACCTTAAAAGGCATAGAAGGTTAATTGGGGCTAGCTTGCAAATTTGCTGTTTGCCCTTGTTCAGGGATGACACATAGCTAGCTGCCCCTCTCCAGGAGCAGATCTTGGAAGGAATTCTTAGTCACAATTCCCTCCTTCTCCCACTTTTGCTCCAGAGGAGGAAAATCTACACTGCCTGTATGGGAAGGTCAAAATCCTGCCCTTGGTTTGGAAGCTTGTCAGAAACATACTAGAATGATCCAAATGCCTCGGAAGCCGGCTGGAAATCTCACAGGAAAGATCTATTCCACTTCTTATTCCCCCACTGGGCTGGTGTCACTGTGACAAGAGCCCCTCTCTCTGACATTTGGCACTCCGACTTCTGGCTGGAATTTGGAAATCTAGGAGCTGATGAAAATTAAAACAAATCCATTAAAAATTAAACCTTTCAAAAATACTCAGTTCAGGGTTGGGTACAACTTTGGACAAAAGTCTCAGGGGAATGGATGGTTCAAATTGTCTCTGAGCAGCCAGGCAGCCACCACCAGCTTCTCCAGAGCTGGAGTTGCAGGCAGGGTGGGAACAGCCAGGCAGCCACCATGCGGCTCACCCTAGCCGTGTGCCGGAGCTGGAGCTGGGTTGCGGTGCAGCCCCAGAGCTGAAAACAGGTTGTTTTATGTTTTATTTTGCACTCTCCCAGCTGGTCTCTAGAGCTGGTTGCGGGAAGATTACTTTTCATTCAAAAATGTTGACAAAAATAGTTTTAATTACACTTTTGCTTTGGAATACAGGTTTCTCTCCAAATCTGTTTTAAATAGAAAAATTGGGGGTTCGAATTCTTGATGAAATGTTGAACATTTTTAATGAAACCAGATTATTTTAGCTGATCTTTCATTCAAAAAACATTTTCTGTTAAAAAATGTTTCAGTGGAAAGTGTTGAACCAGTTGCACTGGTCACATATTTAAAGTTAGGCTTTGATGTTGTAACATGAGCTGCTCATACAGAATGCTGCATCCCACTGTTTTCAGTCAGATTCTGCAATGGGTGCAGTGGCCTGCCAGGCAGAATTAAGGCCTTAATTCATTTCATGCTGGCTGCCCCGCAGGGAGAGGGAATTGCTGCCTTTGGTAGACAGAGCACTAGCAAGCCCACATGTGCTGCTTTGCTAGCCCTGCTTGGGAGTGCTTGAAAATGTGTTGTCTGCTCGTAGGTCACACTCAACTGTCCCAGGCAGGCAGGACTGCCTAGTGTCACTCAAGTGATCAGGGGCATGCTGCCTGCCAATAGAAAGTGGTACTGCTCCCCGCAGGAAGTATTAACTATATATTAATTCTGGGGGATTTGTTTTTAATACCATTCTGTGGTATTTATTTCTCAAATCTAAAATGTCTGCCTCCTTCTCTAGTAGGCTGTGTATGGGCACAAATGCAGCCTTCTCCAGGCTTAGATCAAGACTGTGGCTCACCCTACTCCCTGCACATCGCCTTGCTCCCCAGCACTGACTGCCTGCAGCATGAGTCACAGTGTGGAAAGAAGAGAAGGATCCTGAAGCCACCACGCCACCTCTCATGTGGATAAGCAGATGGGGTTGCGAGTGGGCAGCGTCCTGATTCTGTGGCTGCCAATGCTTCAGCAGGCAGGTAGGGGAAGAAATCCCATGCTGGGCCAGGGTGGATTACTTTTCCTCACAGAGCCTGGGAAGAATCCCAGACCAGAGTGTGACTCTGAATTATAATTCAGTCCCTCATCTTTCCCAGGGGCAATGCAACTGCGTGCTGCCTCTTACTCAGTGCGAGGAGTAAATCCACAGTCTAGTCCTTAGTGAGTCCAGACAACTGAGACGAAGCAAACCTGATGTGTGATTTTCTGATTCTTTGGCATAAGCCTACTGTACATAAGCACTGTTCCTGAGGACAGTGAATGTTATATTGTCATTGAAGATAATTGTTCATTTTGCTATGGCACAGGTTCAGATGCAGCATATAAGCTATCATGTGTTCCAACTTGCAGAAATGCTAAAGGACAGTTCAACCCCTCAGAGTAGAGGAGGGCCAAGTGCAGAGTGAAGGCTCAGATTGGGCAGTGAAAGCAAGACCAGAGATGCCCTTTGAAGGCTCATGATAAGTCGACATGGGGTTTAGGGATGAGATAGCTTCACAGTGAGAGGGGAAAGTAGCAGAAGACTCTGTCACCACCAGTGGAGAGAGGTAGATTCTGGGAATCGAGTCATTTAGTAGCTGAACCAAATATAAGGACTGCAGCACAAGTGCTGAGAACAGAGAAAAATAGGGTGGAATGAGATTGTACATGGTGCTCCTTGTCTGAGGGCACAAAGTGTTGAGCACAGAACTATACACAATTCTATTAATTATTATAAAGTGCTTACCTGTGATGAGCCATTCTCCTTCAGCACATTCCATACCCTGACATACCTGCTGCCCCAAAGGTATACCTATCGAATTATAATGTGCCTTATGAGAAAGGTGGGGCACTAAGCTGGTGTATCACAGTGCATTAAATAGATTACCACACCAGCTATATTGTAAAAGAGAAATAGCCTTGTTCCACTCACTTGTTGATGTATTAATTAGACTGCAAACTCGATCAGCTTCTGTCCTTTCTTCTCTTTGTTCACAGCATGGCATGACATAGCAGAGTGCTGGTTCTGAATAGGTCTTTTAGGGGCTATTATAACACAAATAATTCAATTATTATTATTAATAAATATGTTTTGATAAACTTTACTGCATTTTCCCACAAAGCCTCTTTTAGCATACTACTTGAATCCAGTGCAATCTGCCAAAACTTTACACTTTCCTCCTTTCATTCCTCTCAAGGGCTCGGTCCTGCAAGATGCTGAGTTGTCCAACCACAATCCAGCAAAACAAGGCTGTGCTGCTCTTTAAGCACATGAGAAGTCCTAGCAGAGCTGAGGGGACAACTTGTTATTTAAAAAGTTAGGCACAGGTTTAAATATCTTGCGAGATTCCTGCCAGAGTGCTCTGCAACTTGCAGGATTCAGTCTTACAAAGTATGTTTTCTAACAGGCCTTGTAAATCAAATCCACTCAGAAATGTTGAGAAACCACACACACACACACACATACACAACAGAGCAAATTACACCTGCAAAACGTTGTGCTGTCCACCCTACCATCCTCTTCTTGATTTTTAGATGGTCCTCTTTGATTGTAAGCTCTTTGGGGCAGAAATATTTGGACAGATTCTCCTTTCATCAGCTTAAATCTGGAGTATCAGCACTGAGCTCAGTGGAGTTATTTCAGATTTACTCCAGTGTAAATGAGAAGAGAATTAGGTTTTTAGTTCTCTAATCTGTCTGCCAGGCACTTAGGGCTAGATTGTTATTACCCCAGCATGGATGCACAGTGGGGAGAGATGACACAAAAAGACTTCTCTCCCATTTGCCTCCTGCTTCCCTCTATGCAGGGGTCACCTATATTGTAGTCCCTCTACGCTGAACTGATGCACAGTGCTTCTTGGAGGAAACCATGGATGCAGCTCTGCCCTCCTCTCCAACATGTCCCTCAGCACTCTCTTGGTATACATAAATGGATAACTAACTAACAGTAAGTCAGACTTTTTACAGGGTTGTTTGTGTGGGGGTTGGTTTATTTTGCTTTGCGCACCTTACATCCGGTAATTTTAACAGTTGAAATGGCTTGTTTGACTTTGATATTCCAAATAACTTCAAAGCAAAGGAACTAACATGTGAGCCTGCCTGACTCTGACACAAGTTTTACCTTAGTGTAACTCCACTGTCTTCAGTGGCATTACTGTGAGGATGTGTGAGAGGGGAAGCCATTCCTATGTGCTTCCCACATGCATCCAGCTAAAGATAGAGTCTGCAGTCCTGTCTCAGGAAAAACTTCCATTGACGTCAAAGGGTCAAATCCTAAGGCCCCTTTTCACTTTTTAATTTTTTTCCCCTCATTCCTTACTTGGACAAATTCCCATTATATTCCCTGGGATTTTGCAAGCTTCATCTACTGTCAATGGGAATTCACCTGAATAAGGAATGCAGGATAATGACATTGGCTTTTAAGACACGCCAAAGCAAATTAAATGGGTTTTTTTTGTATTATGCACAAATCCTTTGTAATTTTGGGAAATGATCAGGTGTCCTTGTGATTGCTGCCATAAAAGAACATAGACAGCAAACAGATGGAGTTATTGAAAGAAGTGTTATTTACTGAAAAATAAATTCTTTGATGATACTGTCTTTGGCCGGGTTGAAAGATCAAATCAGCAAATAAATACACATTTGATTATTTGTTTGATTTGAACTTAAGCCAATGGTTCTATATATCATCATTCAGTTTCAAGTTACTGTTATCTAACTAAGTACATCTTTCATGTGCTTTCAATTATCACCATGTATCTATCATTATGCTATGGTGGTCAACAGGAGTTGCTGAGCTGGCATGAATGTGCCCTCATATGTTCTGCCTATTCAAAACTTGAGAGGCTCAGAAAATGATTTAGTTGTCTTGGAACTGAATTTCAGCTTTTATTTCAGATGAAATGTCCACATGAAGATTATATTTCCAAGTTATATTTTCATATAACCATTAATGTTATTAGACAGGGAATTTATAGTAAATTAATTAATCATTAAAATGTGTCCTTGGATTCAAATTTTGCTATTTTTACCACTAGAGTGACTTATAACTTTAGCATAATATGGAATAGAGCTGGCTGATTAATAGAAAAAGGAATTTGCAGATAGTTTTGCTAAGAAAAGCAGTGAGGTTTGATGCACAGTTACTTGTTCGATCATGTTGTTTATTCTTTGTATTAGAATAGCCACCAACTATTTATGAAAATGTTTCATTATCTTGAAAGTTTTACAGATTTTAGTACAAATTATTATTCGTGTGATAATTCCTGTCAGAAGGATGTTGTTTGACTTTTGCTATTATCACTCATCTATCTTCTTTTAGTTTTCAGGGACGCCAGATGGGCAGAAATAAACTTACGGCGTGGGATGGGTTACTTGTTCGATCATGTTGTTTATTCTTTGTATTAGAATAGCCACCAACTATTTATGAAAATGTTTCATTATCTTGAAAGTTTTACAGATTTTAGTACAAATTATTATTCGTGTGATAATTCCTGTCAGAAGGATGTTGTTTGACTTTTGCTATTATCACTCATCTATCTTCTTTTAGTTTTCAGGGACGCCAGACGGGCAGAAATAATATTATAATATGATGTAGATAACCAGCTACACAATGTGAATAGCAAATATGGAGCACTTACAGTGAACAGTTCACGAAGACTTCCCAGGCTGAAATTTGTTCTCATAATCTGTAACAAAAAGCTTTATTTATGGAGGAAGAGATTTCACAATGAATAATTTGAGGAAATTTAGTCTGGATAACTGGACAGTGTGTAGACTCAGTTTTGACACCTGTCAGGCAGTGCTGGTTTCCAAACTTCACAATACCACTTTTAAAATAATTAAATATTTTACCAAAGACAAAGAGTTCCACCTCCATCCTGCAACAAAGCACTACATTCTATTATACTTGTTTAAGTGAGCCTAGAAACTGGCCTAAAATTAAGGATATGAGAAGAGATGAGGAACCCTATATAATAGAACAAACCAGCATCACCTTTGTTAGGTAAAAACATGCCTCTCCAAACTGTCATCCTCCTTTAGGGAAGTGCTTAAGTCCATTCTTCTTCAGGATAGCAATTACTTAAGTGCTGTCCTGAACAGGATGCTTTTCTGAAAAATCTCTTGGGGTGGATGAAGAAAACAGTGGCTAAAGGAGACCCAGTGGATACAATGTATTTTGACTTTCGAAAACCCTTACAAAGCACCTCACAAGGGTCTGTTAGGGAAGCTAAGTAGTTGTTGGACAAAGAATATTTGGTTACTGATTAGAAGCTAAGAGACTGAAAAAAAATAAGTATACATGGTAAATGTTAAACTTGGCAAAAACCTAATAATAGGATGCCACACTGTAATATCATTTGGAGATAACACAAATTATTTAGGGTTCACATGATGAAAGTAGGACTATGAAGAACGCCATAGGGACCTCCAAAAACTGAGTGAATGGTCAGCAGACTAGCAGATGAAATGTAATGTTGACAAATACTAGGGAATGCACACTGGAAAGAATAATTTGATCAGACACATTTCTGGGTTTAAAATGAACTGTAACCTGTTCAAGAAGTAGTCCTGAAGGACAGGATAGACAGTTCAGTGAAAACCAAATGCTCCTGTACAGTATCTGGTACTGACCAGTCAGAGAGGGTATGTCTACACTAAAGCGTTATTTCGAAATAAGCTATTTTGAAATAGTTAATTTGAAATAGCTTATTTCAAAATAATGTGTCTACACACACAATGCATTTCGAAATAGCATTTTGCTATTTCGAAATAGTGTGTCCACACTCAGTGGATGCTGAATCGCATTTAAGGCAGCCCGGAACCAGGTCCGGCAGGGCATCAGGTCAGGAGTTACTTTGTGTGGCTGCTGCCTGAGGCTGAGGCCTGTGCTTAAAGGGACCCCCCCTGGACAGCCGGTTCTCAGCTTTCCCTGCTTGCTTCCCTACGTCGATGAGGGACAGCAAAGCATTTTGTCTCTGTGTGCTCTAGTTGCCCTCACTCAGGACACCACAGCACTCTGCAATATGGAGCCGGAGCTGCCCCAGGCACTCTGGTGCTTCTCTTGGATGGATGTGTTGCTGTGAGCCTGGCTGAACTTTCTGCAGGCTGCCATCCGGGAGGTCCATCGGGGGACTATCAGTATGCAGGAGGCCCTGCGGGAGAGCTTTCACCCTGAGGAGCACTAAGCGCCTCCCTGGTCTGCCCCACTGGGGGCTTGTGCCTCATTCCTCCCTCATATCCTTCCACTTACCCCCCCCAACCACACTTCCTAATGTAAAATAAAATATACGTTTTTTCATAAACACAAACTCTCTTTATTTAACAAAACTGGGGTGGAGGGAATGAAACTCTGGTGAGACTGGGGAAAGGAGGTGGGAGAGGGGAGAAGAGAGGGTGGGAGAGGGGAGGGGGAAACCTGGGAGCAGGGAGCTGGAAGGGGGAAGCAAGGGGAAGAAGGGAGAGGGGAAGCTCAGGGCTCAGTGTTGGGGGTCTTGCCAGACCAACTTGATTGTCATGCAAACCTGCTCCTGGGTTCGCATGTGGCCTTTGGTGGCCAGGCTGGCAGCTATCCTGCCATAAACAGCTGCTTTCCTTAGTCTAGTGTGGAGATCATGGATGTTGGGGGCATCCCCCCCAAACCTGAATAAGGTCCATGATCTATGCCCTGGACCAGGATCTGTGCCCGGGCCCTGGCAGGCTCCTGGGAGCTGGCAGACTGCTCCTGGGGAGCGGTGGAGGGCTGGCTGCCAGTGGCTTGCTGGCTCATGTTTTGGGGCCACTGGGTCAGGGGCAGTGACTGCTGGCTCTGGGCTGATAGGCTTGGAGATGGCACAGGCACTGTGGCCAGAGTCAACCCCTTTAAGGGCTCTGGGGGGGGGGGGGAGGGAGAGGAGTGTTCTTGATTGAGGCTGGAGTGGCCACCAGGGCACCCTGGGAAGTCTGGAGGCCCCCTATTTCGAAATAAGTGTCTACGCAGCACTTATTTCGAAATAGCTATTTAGAATTTGGCATATTCCTCGTGGAATGAGGTTTACCAAATTCGAAATAAGTGCTCCGCTATTTCGAATTTATTTTGAAATAGCGGTTTGGCTGTATAGACGCTAGGAAAGTTATTTCAAAATAAGGGCTGTTATTTCAAAATAACTTTGCTGTGTAGACCTACCCAGACAGACTATTCAGTCTGATCCATCATGCATTTCATATGTTCCTAAAAAAAGATTGTTATTCAGATAAATGCACATTCTTAACTGTTTCTATATTTGAACTGGTTGAATTATTTGTTGCAATTACTATTTTTGTGAGTTTTGCCATTTTTTTTGCTCACAAACCCATATCGATTGCTACTACTGTATTTAGTATTTGTAATAATATTGTGTAATACTTTATATATAAATAGATTTCAACTGAAGAGTTCTTTGCCAGTTGTCACTTTAACCATTTCTTATTCCTTGTTCATTACCTTATTTCAGGCTCCAATATAGCTGATATGTAGTAAACATAGTTCTCATAGTTCTCATGAGATAGAAGTGTGTATTCTACAATAATCATAAAATAGATAGAGTCATTTATTGTGGCACCTTAGTAAAAGTAAAGTAAAAATTATTAAGGTTCTGATCTGCCATTGAGCTCTGTGTGGGTGAATCTGTGGATTCACACAAATGCATGACTGTGCCTGTGTAGAACCTGTTGCTGTATTGGGACCAAAGCTGTCTGCACTCAGAATCTTCCTCATAGCCCTTCTTATCTTTTCTGTTCTACAATCAGTGTTGGCCCAAATCCAGAGGCCCTTATGCAGTGTTCCTCCCATCCCGACCCAAAGTCCTTTGAAGTCACTGAAAAGATTCCCATTGACTTCAAAGGTTCTTCTGTCTTCATTCAGGCAGACTGCCCATATTCTCTAAAAAATAGTTCACATTTGTCAGATAAGTGGTAGATTCATGACGCCATATCTGCGAAGTATTTTTCCGAGTTTGAAATTAAAAAATATTCAAATAATTTGATATGGAATTTGTCAAATGGATTAGTTGGCATCTGTGTTTCAACCTGTGGTAAAACGGAGTAAAGTCCTCTGTATTTGGGGCACTATTAAAAAAAAAAAGAACTTTTTAAGAATAGAAAAATGTTTGATGTCAACACAGAAACCTCCATGACATGAAAATATTATATACTTTAGCGCCATTACTCCTTTCTGTGTTTCCTCTTCTGTACATTTCCATTAACTTGCAGGTTTACGGTGACACAATTTTCTTGAACGAGAGCTTGCTGCCCAATTTCTGTCATTTTTGTCTTTCCTTCATTTTGGCTTCTTTTCTGACTGGTTCACTTTAGCCAGATTAACAAAAAAGATAATGCTGCATTTCTACTAATAAGTCTCATGGCGTCCTCGCCAGTTGGCTGAAGGTCTAAGGATGTGGAAAATACATATCCAATTAGAAGCTGGCGGAGGTCCCCATCTGGCTAAAGTATCAAAGGTCAGTTCCAATTGAAAAAGCAAACACTGTCCCTTATGTTGTTTTATACAAAGCACAGAGTGTACTCCTCTTAAAATGCCTCCTCCTTAGATATATGCAAAAGCCCCACAAGAATCAAAATGTTAGTAAAGAGCAAAATGCATTTCTGGGGCCTGTTCATTAAATACACATGGTTCTTCCTGTGATGCAGAGAAAGTGATCTCTATCCTCTAGTCTATTCCCAAGCTACAAGCTACACTGCTCTACCAATCAAGGTAAAAAATGTAGAAAATGGCAGGTTTGAAATTCATCGTTGCCATGGATTTTTCAAGATACACAGCAATGAGTGCCTAAATGTCACAGATTAGAATCAAGACCAACAAATGTAACCACTTTATAATCGAAAAGAAACCACTAACAGCCTACATATGTTTTCGCCAGCAGTGAAGGAGGCCAGAGTTCAAGAATATAAAACTATGAATTGGGGGAATTGTGGTTAAGGTAAGGAAGCTGCCCAGGGATTATGTATTACAAGATCCTTCTAGGCCCCTGTCACTTTAGTTCCAAGATGTGCTGCTAACCAAATACTGAAGAATCACAGTCTTGTTCTCTTCCGTAAGACAACTTTACTGTTTGTTCAATGCTGCCTCTGCCCCTTCCCCCATACCCTCTTTTTGTGAAAGAATTCAATAGTTCACAGGAGTTTTGTATAAAATACAGTCAATATTATTATTTGATTTTACAAGATGAAAGATTGCTGGTTAAAAAGATCATCTGCTGGATTTGTGGGTTGTACAGCCAGTGCTTAGTAAGCATTTCTTTCTTTCTTTCTTGGAATATAGACAAATGCTGTGATTAAAAAATATTCCCTTTCCTTTGGTTAGTGGCAAAGAAAAATGCAAAAATTGAGGCAGGAAAAGCAAGAATACGTGAATACATTCCAAAATGTTAGCCTTTGCTTAGTCCAGAGTTTCTCAGACTGTGGGTCCTGACCCCCTGGGGGGTCGTGAACAACTTAGAGGGGGATCGCAAACAACTTAGAGGGGGGTCGTGAGCAACTGAGACGGTGGTTGCAGCAATGGAGAGGGGGGTCGCGAGCAACTGAAAGGGGGGTCGCGGTATCACAAGTTTGAGAACCCCTGGCTTAGTCAATTATAAATAAATGTATATTTCAGTCTTTGGAGAGTTGGATTTATTAATTGTGTGTATGCCCTGCAAGCATAGTCTAAGCTTGCAAATGACAGATAACATGAATGTTCCCTTTTGGTATGAGTGGAAGTTCAAACCCTTAAAGGACTATTCCTTTCTTCTCAATGATACAATTAAGAAACATATAGCAAGCTGAAATTTAAGAACCATCTCTGGTCCCAACAAGTCCTATCCATGTACCGATTTAGAAAAAAATATTGTTGAGACAATCCAACTAGAGCTATGCTAATCATCATTTTTTCAATTCACTATCTGAACCAAAAAATTGGGAAAAAGTAATTTTGGATTGATATGAAACAAACAAAAAATGGTTCTTTCAGAGAAACAGAATTTTGTTTATTTTCATGTAACTTCCACTTGGCATAAAATCTTAACAGAGTCTGAACCACCTGTCTCCATTGCTCACATGGTTGATGAGTGCCCTCTCTACTAAGCAATAGTATGAGGCCAGAGGAGCTGGTGGGAAGGAGAGGCCATTGCTGCTGCCTTCTCTTGCTCCTCTGGTATCTTTGTGAATGGGTCTTGCTGTGACTCTAATCCGATTTTTTTTCCATGTCAGTTTTACAAATAATTTTGGCCAAATGGCTGAAACAGCATTTTTTGGTGTCTAAACTATTTGCCAAAAAATGTCACCCAGCCTGCAATGTCAGCATTTTCTATTCTTTCAAGGTCATGCTGTTTTTCTAGTTCCCTTTAACCACCGACCAGTTAACTTCTTTTTGATTTTGGACTCTTCTCAATGGAAACCAAGGCACAACTCTTACAAATTAATAACCACCACTTAAGGATAGTATGAGGTCTCTTGATTAAGTCTTCATATCTACCAGGTTATATGTTGCCTGGGTTTTTCATCATGGTAGGTGCCTGAGTGAGCAGGGCCTGTCTAGATAGTTATCGTTTTGTGTGGGGGGGTTTATTTTAAAACTAGGCCACCTGGCAAAGGGCCTGGAAAAGTGCCTATAGGCCTTGTGCTGTCTTCTCAATTATACATGTCTCCTTTTATACTGGCAGTCTTCATGCTGTTCTTGAAGTAATTTGGCCTGCTTCTAGTTAATGTATAGTTGTTATAAGTAGCAGTGGAGCATTATAGTTGTTTCTATAGCTGAGTTAAGAACCTGGGTGATCAATAAGGAATAATTTACAAAGAGTGGGTTAAATTTTCTGACCAAAACTCTTTGAGGTGAAAAATGAAGACACAACAATATTGAAACTTTCATAAATTTGTGTCTGCCAAATTGTTTTGTTTGAGAACCAAAGCCCACAAACATTTCAACATTTCTAAATAAACTGTTTCCATTTTTTAAATTTAAACCAATATTGCATTTCAAAATTTCCTTAATTTAAAGAAAAAAAATGTTAGAAATCAAAACAAATTGTTGTATGTCAAACTTAAAAAACATCAAATAGTCTGGTAGAATATTTTTTTAACTTTTCAATGTGCTGTTTAAAATTAATTTTGGGTGTGGATTTTTTTTTGAGTCACTAGAGAACAACAACAACAACAAAATCCACTATTTGCATAGCTCTGGTCATAGCAAATAATAGAGTAGGGCCATGTCAAATTCACAGTCCATTTTGGTAAATTTCACAATGATAGGATTTAAAAAGTTTAAATTTCACAGTTTCTGATATTTAAATCTGAAATGCCATGGGGTTGTAACCATAGGGGCCCCAGCCCAAAAGGAGGGTGTGGGGAGCGATCACAAGGCTACTGTATTACCATCCTTACTTATGCACTGCTCTAGTGTTGGCACTGCCTTCAGAGATAGGCTTCCAGCCAACAGCCACAGGACTTCTGCAGCCAGGGGTGATTCCCAGAGGGGGTCTGGCCCTGGGAGCAGCCCATTCAGGGGAAGAGGATATCCAGAACTCAGCACAGAAGTAAGGATAGCAATACCCTACAATAGACAGATTTCATGGGGGAGACCAGACTTCACGATCCATAATGTGTTTTTTATGGCTGTGAATTTGGTAGAGCTCTAAATATCAGTTCCAGAAGTAAATTCTGAATAAACCCAAGGACCTATTTGTGGGGCTTTGCACTGTCATGGAAGAGACCTTCATTCTCTTTCTAGACACAGTTTCTCACACTCCAAGGCAAGCTGTCATCTTCGGGAGGAGACATACTGGGCCTCTGCAAAGAGCAGGTCTGATCCAAAGCCTATTAAAATCAATAGTGACGTATCTGGATCAGTCCTTAGGCGTGCAACCCCTCTGACCAATTATGAAGCATGCATGACAAATCCCAAAGGGAGTCTTGCTCAGTCTTCCCAATTCCTTGGTTGAACAGCTGGTCAATGCAATGTTACTTTGATAGTATGAGGAAAAACAGCAAACTTTCAAGGTTTATTTAGAGACAGGAAGGTAACTTTCCCTCAAGGCAAAAATCTGCCTGTAGTTTTTTAGACTGGCCAATACGCTGATATCCTTATAATGTATATGTCTTGATTTCCTTGAAGATAAGGATTAAATTGCACCATCTCCCAGCCACATATTGAAAAATTGCATATTTCTCTTTGATATCCTTAAGCTTGTCTGAAGCCCTGTGAACAGAGCTCATATAAATATAAGCAGAAATGGTAAAGAAACGCCAGCATTTGATCTGTGAAGGACGAGCAGCAACGTTTACAAACTGTCAGTGTAGATTTTGTGCATGCGTGCCTGTGTGTGTGGCATAGCTGAGCTAGCTGAGGCAATAAAAAAAGAACAATATTCCTCTGAGGAAAAATTTAATTGAAACACAAAAGAAAATTTATTAGACTGTGGAGATCTGGAGTTTGAAAGGGCTTATGATTCCCTCCCCTAAATATGTGTGTGTGGTTTGCAAAACAGCCAGGGTCTGTTGTGTTCTTGAGGATGTATATAGCCCTACTTACAATGTTCATGATATTTTATATTTTTGAATGCTATAACTACACTTTTAAAATGAAGGAAGATTGAATTAAAACTAGATCTAAACTATCCCCTTGCCTTATGTCTTCTCTTATTGCATCTTCTTGCTTATTTATTTTTAGTGGTGTTTTTGTCTTTTGTTTAGCCAAACAAAAAGAGGGGGAGCACTTTGCATCTGTTTTTCTAAAGCTAACTTTGATTTCAAAAGAATTGTCACCAGTGAGATGATGACAGTGTCAGGATTGCAGCATCAAAGGCAACTTTAAAACTTCTTTCATTTTGAAGGATTTTGGATTCTTTGCTAACGATGGTGGATAGTCTAGTGATTAGTGCACTCACTTGGGACTTGGAAGACCAGTCTTCAATCTGTACCACGAATTTCGTGTCCAACCTTAGCCTCTCTGTGCCTCAGATCTCCATCTGTCATAGGGGATAATGGTAATCCCATACTTCACAGAGGTGTTGTGAGCATAACTACATTAAAGATTGTGAAGTACTGAAGACAACAGTAAAGGGAGTCACATAGATACCATAGGTAGGTAGATTTTGGTTTGAGAGAGAGCCCTATATGTAAAATGAGGAGCATTGATGGGGTGAGTTCGGACTATTTGCAGTTATTGGAACAACAGGGAGTCCTGTGGCACCTTAGAGACTAACCAATTTATCAGTGCAAAGCTTATGTGGGTAAAAGCCACTTCATCAGATGAATTGGAGTGGAAGTTACAGAATCAGGAGGATATATAAGGAAGAAGTTGCTTGTGTTGTTCAGTTGTTGGGTTTCATGTGAAGGTGCGGGGTGGTATAGATTAGATCAGTGGTTTTCAAACTTTTTTTTTTGTGACCCAGTTGAAGAAAATTGTTGTTGCCCATGACGCAACAGAAGTATATCTTTTGACTAGCGTGAGGGCTATGGGGTTGGTGTGTGGCGAGAGGAGAGAGCTCCATCTGGGTGTGCAGGTTCTGAGGTGGGGTAGGATGAGGGGTTTGGAGTATAATAGGGGGTTCCAGGCTAGGGGGCAGGGCAGAGGGGTTCAAGGTGCGAGAGGAAGCTCTGGGCTGGTGTGGAGGTGGGCTTCAGGGTGAGTGCAGGCCCCATTTGGGGGTACAGGCTCTGAGGTGGGATGGAGATGAGGTGTTTCGCGTGTAGGAGGCAGCTCTGGATTTGGAAAGGCTCAGGGCTGGGGCAAAGGATTGGTGTTCAGGGTTTGAGCATGAACTGACATTAATTCATTCTTGAACTGACATTAATTCATTCTTCTTTTCTTGATCTAATCTTTTCCTCTGCTAGCTCCCAGTTAGCAGTGCAGCAGGGGTTCTAAGGCAAGCTTTCTGCCTGTCCCTGGCATCATGGACTGCACTGTGCCCTGGAAGTGGTCTGCAGTAGGTCTGGCTCATGGGCAGAGGTGCACAAGTGGCTCTGTGTGCTGCTTTCACCCACAGGCACCAGGCTCCATAGCTGATGCCCGGGGTGGAGGCAGTGCAGGGAGCCCTATCCAACCCCACCTAAGAGCTGGACCAGCTGCGGGCCACTTCTGGGACACAGCAGGGTCTGCAGTGCCAGGACAGGTATGAAGCTTCAGGTGGGGCTGCTCAGGGCCCTGGGAATAAAACATAAACAGAAAGCCTGTACTGAAAATGGCACAGGGGACAAGCAACTCACCTAACAAGAATATTCAGTCAGTAAAGACTTGCAGAGAAAAGATTAGATCACGAAAAGAAGAATGAATTAATGCCAGTTCAAGTGGACTGATAAGAACAAGCATAACAAGGGGGGAAAGAAGTACCGGGGAGAAATTAGTCCCATTAATAAGTGAGGAGGAGATGAATCATTAACTTCTCACTTCCTTGTTTTCCTGAATGGCAAAAATTTTCCATTATGGTAGTGCTTTATAGATCCAAGCGAGATCAGGCCTCCATTGTGTAGGCTCCATGCCAGCAGAAAGCAGAAGACTGTTCCTGCTTGTAGGAGCTTACTCTCTAAATGGACAAGACAGAGGATGAGTAGAAGGGAAAATGAGGCACAGAGAGGCAATGTGACTTGCCCCAGGTCACACAACAGGCCAGTGGCTGATCTAGAAATAGAATCCAAGTCTCCTGATTCCCAATCTAGTGCTCTACCCACTAGTCTGTGTCACCTCCCCTAACTGGAGATTAACCTAACCTTTGTAAAATGCTCCGAGTACTACAGATAAGTACACTCTTTAGAAATGCCAAGTATTTTCTCTGTCAAGGCTGAAATGAGGGTTTTGAAGATGGTTTTAAAATTCTGTAGCCCTGCTCGCACTGATCAGCTGAACTATATTTAAAAATAACTTGGCAATGAACATACAATGAAACCATATATTTCATATGGAGTTTTCAAACATGGTTCATGACCTAGTGTAGCCAGGTCTGCAGATGTAACAATTGTGTGGTGACACTAAAACAATTCTGTCCACACCACTTCCTGAAAGTCAGTAAATCTGTACAGTTGGACTCCATTTGCCAAGTTTCCGAAAGCAACAGTACTTTTGTTGCAACAGGCATGCAACTTGTTCATTTCATGTTTTGAACACATCATTGTCTGCATGAGCTTCGCAGTTGGCGGCCACCAGCAGCTGTTTTTTCTTTATTCACCAGCTGGCATACTGAGAGTATTCTGCTATCATTTACTTTTTCGTTAATGGCTGTGAATGTGAATGCCGTTTGATAAGCTGCATTTGCATTCCGTTAAATAATTTGTAATCAATATTGCAATATAAAAGCCATTCTTCCCAAGAGTCCTCTAGAACAGAACTTGTTCCTACATGCAGCTGCCATATGTAGCAAATGTATGGAGAGGAAGTGGTTTGTATCTTTCTTTATATAGTGATGGATTTATGGCTATGCTGTATGGTGCAAAAAAGAACTGTTATTTCCTTAACACTTTGGGGTGCTGTACTTCTTATAAACTGAAATGTCTATAATGCCAGCTAATTATAAAAAGCTAGAGTAACTGTTGCCATCTGACATCTGATGACATGATGCAGGAATGACACTGATTGCATCTTTCTTCCTTTTCTACTCAAGTTTTTACTTCACTGCTCTTCCTTGTTTCACTGTTACTTCCATCTCATGGGGGCAGTTCCAACATATGATGTTTCCTAGTGCCAACATTGCACTTACATTTGTCTCATTACTATGATTTTCTATGTCATGAACAGGTGTGTTGAATGCATGATCCTGGAATACCAGCATCAGTGAAGGCTTGAAGAGTTATCTTTTAAAAATATATCTCAAAACACATAATTTTACAAAAAGTTTTAAATCAATGAAAGCATTTCAAATGTATACACAATCCAAAAAGGTTTGAAAAATGACACATTCTCCATGCAGCTGTATGTAAACCCTTCCAAAGTTCTGTCCTAAACAGAGTAATACATTTTCGGTGTGTCAAAATTTGTCTGCAGTCTGTGAAATTGAAAAGTTCCAGGTTTGCCTTATCCTCATTTTCCTGTCACAGAATCCCTCTGCAAACAAACACTTGGGGTTTGATATGTGTGCTCATTTTCGCATAGATTTGACAGAATCAGCTGCTAGACTTGTGGCTGTATTGGAAAAAATAACATATGGCCTACCTCATATTGTTCTTACGAGAAAACATAGAGCTCACAATTCTGCTTAGAACAGGAAACTTGAGATGTTTGTGGATATTCACATATTAATATTTTATTTTATATCAAGCACTCAGAAATGTGGTAGGTGTTTTACATAAATAAATCAAAACAAGTACTATGCTCCCAAAGAGCATTTGGCCAAAATTCAGCATGAATAGACAAGGAAGAGAAAAGTCAAAAGTGAAAAGTAAAATTGTGGGATTACTCAGGATGTTTGACATATACCCATCTTGTTACTTTTCTTCCTGTTCATTTATTTTTCTCCACTAATTATCTTTCCTGTCTGCAGGCATGCAACTCATCTACCTCAGTGTTTCTCAACCTAAGGTGGTCATTGGATGGGCTTAGGGGGTGAGATCAAAAGTGCAGGGCAGCATTAGGAGGTGGCAAGCAAGGCAATTGCCCAAGACCCCATGCCATAAGTATGCCCCGCAAACCTACGTTATATGCTGTAATGCGAGACTGCAAGGGTTGGGGTTCACAGAAGGCTCACAAGTGCAAAACAGTCTCAAGTCTCACACTGAAATGTAAGTGCAATATTTATATTGCAATCAATTTATTTTGTAATTATATGGTAAAAATGAGAAAATACACAATTCTTCAGTAATACTTCTGTGATATTTTTTACTTTTTATGTCTGATTTTGCAAGTGAGTAGTTTTTAAGTGAGGTGAAACTGGGCAAATCAGGACAAATCAGACTTCTAAACAGAGTACAGTAGTCTGGGAATGTTGAGAACCACTGCTGTAGGGATATATTTTTTGGATGAGATATGGATAGAAGAATACCAGCAATGTGAAAATCAAATACAAATAATTTGAATAAGATTCATATTACATAGGAGACATATTCCATGTCTCAAATATTAAGAGAGTTCCACTAACTGAGGGAATTATAGGAATATATTTGGGCCACTATTCAGGAATGTTGTCTGCAGTATTATGGTACCAGAAATCAATGAAAAAAATTAATTTGTCCTTGTAAATCTGGTAAACCAAATATATAATTGATAATAATATTAACTCACTTCCCACTGAAAGGGTTGCTGAAAGAATATGTACTGTGTGGTGTGCTCTGTTCTAAGTAAGCCTTGGTGTGATAGCACAACAGAGTTTACATACCAATTCTTTATTTGTGAAACTAATCCATTTCCTTTTGTAAAACTAAGAGATACTTTTATCAGCATAATAGAAAGAAAAAAAGGAATCGTAGAAAGCAATAAATGTACCAGGCCACTGCCTTCCACAGTCAGAGAGCCATGGTGACTGAGAGGAGAACCTGTGTTTTTCTGGATTTCCCCAGCTGGATCAGGTTACTTAAATAAATACAACTTCTCTCCCAGAACAATCAGCTGATAATGGTTTTTGCTGAGTTGGCTGATACTCTTCATTGCCTGGGGTTGCTCATCCAGTTGGGATCACAGAAGAAAAGCCACATGACTTCCAGCATGTGACTTGTCCTGTATCACATACCTCAATGAGCCAAGCTCAGACTTGCAGTACTTTGTGAGTAGTCTGAACATTAGTGAGTAACTAGAGGCAGCAGCAAATATTTGTTGAATTTCCATTTATGGAGAATTTGTAGGACTAAATAAAGTTCTGGTAAACTAATTCAGGGTCCTGGATTTAATGTCAAACTAGAGCTGATTTGGAATATTTTTGCAATGCAAGTCACACTTCAAACAGCACTAAAAAGCATCCACAACACAAACACATGCATAAATGATCAAATCCAAAATTTGATAATAAAAGGCTCATCAATCTAGAAGATAACAAGGTCCAACATCTGGATATTAAAGCTAGAAACATTCAGACTAGAAATAAAGTGCATAACTTTAACAATGAGAGTAATTAATCTTTGGAACAATTTACCAAGGTGTTTGTGGATTTTTCATTGCTGGCAATTTGAAAAATCAAGATTAGATTTTTTTCTAAGATAAATGCTCTTGTTCAAACAGGAATTAATTCAGTGAAATCATATGGCCTGTGTTATACAGAAGGCCAGATTAGATGATAACCGTGATCCCTTCTGGCCTTATAAGGTATCATTAATTTTAAAAAATCACTTTTGAGATCTTCTGAGAAAACTTTGTTACAACAGTTCATATTTTATCACTTTTCCTTCTCTTCAGTCTCCTAGTGATATGTAAATGCTGGAGTAAAAGTTCTTGCCTGGTTTAAATGTGTTCTAATTACACCCTCCTTAGGCACCATCTCTTTTCTCCTACTTTTAGCCCATGCTCTATGAGGTATTCAGAATTAATTTACACAAACCAAATAGACAATAGCTCACTAAACAATTAAGAAAAATGTATTTAATCAGCTATCTTGGAATTGGACTAGCCTCCTGCTATCCACAGGTGTAGAGCAGACATGGAAAATTCCCAGAAACTATTGGGTTTTTTATGAAAGGGGTGAGGCATTATCACCCTTTCAACAGTTGAGGGTTCCTGAAAGACCAGTTCTCTGATGGCAGCAACTCGAGATAATTATATTGCTGCTCAAAATAATAGTATGTATGTGTGGAATTCCATTTATTCTCAGAAGCTGCAGTAGTGACACCAGTTATTTACATACTTATTGTCAAATAGATCATCAGCTATTTTGTGGGAGCTCAGAGATGATCACAAGATCTTTAGATGGAACAACAGGAACTGTGCAGTCTAAACAGGTTACTTTTCATTTTTAAGAATAGGCACATCTGTCCTCTAAATCCAAACAGGCTCTTTCCTTCTTAAGAAATTGTTTAAAGAGCCCTATACATAAGATTTACTTTGTTTCTGAGCTAGTCTCCACAAAATACAAGAATCCATCAAAAATAATCTTATCTTAACATTTAAAACAGGAAAACAAAACCAGTTTATATACATAAGCCATATCTGAGAAGCAAACATATTTAAACAATATATATAAAACAGAAGGTCCTTTTTCTCCTGAACCAGTGTAAAACATTTTTCTCTCAACAGTCACTCGATAACGAGTTGGATGTCTTCCTGTCACCCTCCTATGTGTGGATCCGTAGAAGGCTGACGAGACTGATTCTGGAGCTGCAGGTTTTATTGTAGAAGGGGCAGGTGCTGATGTCTATTGGAGGGATGCAGGGCAGTTTTTGCTGCTCTTTCCCCTTGTCCGCCTCTCCTCGTCTGCGCTGTGGGGGGACCTCTCAAATTACAACACCCGCTCACTGATTACCGTTCTCCACTGGGGATGGTCCTGGGCAAGGTTCTCCCAAGTGTCGACACCGATGCTGCACTTTTTAATGTTTGCCTTCAACATGTCCTTAAATCGCTTCCTCTGGCCCCCAAAGCTCCTCCGTTCTTCCTTCAGCTTGGAAAACAGAATCTGTTTTGGGAGGTGCTGATCAGGCATCCGGACCATGTGAGTAGTCCAGTGAAGTTGTTGGTAGATGATGATAGCTTCAATGCTGGTCATGTTTGACGCTTCCACGATGGTAATGTTTGTGCGCCTGTCCTCCCAAGGGATATTTAGGATAAGAACATAAGAACAGCCAAAGGTCCATCTAGCCCAGTATTCTGTGTGCTGACAGTGACCAGTACCAGATGCCCCACAGGGAGGGAACACAACAGGTAATCCTCACATGATCCCTCACCTGTCATCCATTTCCAGAGAAACAGAGGCTAGGGATATCATTCCTACCCATCCTGGCTAATAGCCATTGATGAACCTAATCTCCATGAATCTATCTAGCTCTTTTTTGAACCTTGTTAAAGTTCTAGACACCACATCCTCTGGCAAGGTTGACTGTGCGTTGAGTGAAGAAAAACTTCCTTTTATTTTTTTTAAACCTGCTGCCTATTAACTTCATTTGGTGACCCCTAGTTCTTGTATTGTGGGAATAAATAAATAACTTCTCCTTATTCACTTTTTCCATACCAGTCATGATTTTATAGACCTCTATCATATCCCCGCTTAGTCTCCTCTTTTCTAAGATGAAAAGTCCAAGTCTTTTTAATCTCTCTTCATATGGGACCCACTCCAAACCCCTAATCATTTTTGTTGCCCTTTTCTGAACCTTTTCCAATGCCAATATATCTTTTTTTGATGTGAGGTGACCACATCTGTACACAGTATTCATCTGTATGCACATCTGTACTCAGATTCTCCTGAGGCAGTGTTGATGATATTATTCAAGTGCCTTCAGGTGACGCTCATGCGTTGTCCAGGTTTTACATGCGTACAGCAGTCTTGGAACAACCACTGCACAGTACACAAGGAGCTTTGTCTTGGCACCAGCAAACTTCCAGATGGTGTGAAGATTGTCTACAGGATGAATGGGAAGCTTTTCAACCTCAGGAGACTGAAGGCCAAAAGCAAGACCTCCATGACCTTGATCATGGAGCTCCAGTACGTGGATGACAATATGGTCTCTGCTCTTTCCTCTGTAGCTCTTCAGATCATCTTAAGCACCTTCACTGAAGCGTATGAGACTCACGGCCTCACACTGAATATCAAAAAGACCAAGGTGCTCCATTAACCCGCGCCGATGGGACAATCTCATGTACCATCTATTAAAGTCAACAGAGAACTGCTGGAAAACATGGAGCATTTCCTGTACCTTAGAAGTCATCTCTCTGCAAAGTCGACATTGACATGGAAATCCAGCATCGCCTGAGCTGCGCAAGCTCTGCTTTTGCCCGCCTGACACGAAGGGTCTTTGAAAACATTTTTAAAAATGGGTAGAATCATAACAGGCACCAAAGTCTCTTCCAGCTAGGGAAATAAAACAAAGAAAAAGTAATGCGTGTTCCTCATAAGTATTAGTGTATGGCTGTAGAGCCTAGTCACCCAATACCACAATCTGATTGGCCGCTTGGGCCTTTTAGATATGGCATGGCTGTTCATCAGCTCAAAATGGTGCCTAATTGGAGCTCATCACCAAAACACCCCACAAATCCATCCACCCACTATGCTAACTGGGATAGAGGGACAGCTTTGGTGGGATAATTAGGTATAATGTGAGGTGAAGTGAAGTACTTTAAGGGGCAGAGGGTGAAAAAGTGGTAACATAAAACCTCTCACACTTGTTTTTTGAATGTGTACAAACAAGACTAAGTCTCAAATACTTGAGTATAGCAGAACAACACTCCACTCTCAGAACATCAGACAACTTCAGTGCTCAGATCACTTTTGCCCACACTACTCTTCATCTTTATAATTCCTCCTTGCCCACTAGCTCATTTTTAGATAGATGGGGAATTTGCAGTGTTCCCTGAGCCTCATCTGATTCAGGCTATTTTGGACTAACATGGTGAAGAGAAAACCCTGCGAGATGCCTTTAATTGTTTACTAGAAGATTAACCCAAGATTTACCTTAACTCAGGTTTGGTTTTTTCTTTAAATAAAATGAAAATGTACAAGCCTAATTTAAGGAGGGGAGGGATAGCTCAGTGGTTTGTGCATTAGTTTACTAAACCCAGAGTTGTGAGTTCAATCTGTGAAGGGGCCATTTAGGGATCTGGGGCAAATCTGTCAGGGATGGTACTTGGTCCTGCCTCTCAAGGTCCCTTCCAGCTCTATGAGGTAGGTATAAATCATTGTTCTAGGGATGCAGGCTGCCCTGGGGAGAGAAGACAGCCCTGGCCCTCCCTCCCTGTAGCAGCTTCAGGCCAGGTGAGAAGCATATCTCCAGCAGGCACAGCCCAGGGAGAGGTACATGTTCCCTGGCTGGGACAGGTCCAGGTTCATCTACTCCCTGTGCATTGAGGAATGCAGCAAACTGTGCACTTCCCCCTTGCTCCCTAATGAAGGGGAACAGCCAGCAATGTCCCCTTGGGAATAGGGGGGGAACTTCAGCCCCCCATCCAACCTAAAGGGTGCCAAGGGGTTGGAAGCTCTGGACTAGAGTAGTCCCAAATGGCTGGGGTAGGGCACCACCCCCAAGCCAGTTTCTTTCACCTACCTGGTGATTCCATCTCTTTTCTGTGTGGTTTTATGAGAAAATTCCCATTCCAGGCACATCCCATTGTCCTGGCACAACCAAACCCTTACCTTGCTTTAAGTTATGGTAAGAGGCAGCTGCATTCCAAATTTGATGGCCCTACCTCTTACCATTTAGGAGGAATTCTTGAACATGCAGACAGTCACACTCACTCCCAGCCAGACAAACTCTCTCAAATATATAGTAACCCTGAAAGCCTAAGCTTTGAGTAGTGAAACCCTATTTATTTTATTTGCCAGGAAACCCAGAGTTGTCAATGAATACACACATAACTATAGCATGGTTTGGAAATTACTGCAATTCAGATCTTATCCAGATAGCTCAATGTGTTTACTCTCAGGAATTTTAAGAGTTGAATGCCTGATTTATTTTCATGGAAAATATCTCAGAGTGACATACAACCTCAAATCCATCTCTGTCCATTAGTACAGGAACCCTTTGTATTGGTGATTGAGACAAATGATCCGCAAGATTCTATGTCTAGCAAGAAGCAGGACCAGTCAAGAAGACATTCAGTTAAACAATTGTTAGAGGAGAGAAATAAAGCAAGCCCTGTACAGAATTCCATGTGGGTAATCTGGGTGCTAAGAATTTGGCTTGACTCAGCTGGTCCAACAAAGCATTTAAGTACATGCTTAACTTTAAGGCTACGTCTAGACTGGCATGATTTTGCGCAAATACTTTTAACGGAAAAGTTTTTCCGTTAAAAGTATTTGCGCAAAAGCGCGTCTAGACTGGCACGGAATTATCGTTATAATGATGCACTTTTGCGCAAAAGCAGAAGCCCGGAACCATTTTGCAGAGGACAAAAGAGCACCAGCCCTTTCCGGGGGCGGGGGGCTGGAGCTCCTTTTTGCCACGTGCTTAAAGGGATCTCCCTGGACAGCCGTTTCTCTCCTGCTCCATGCTTTAGGACCTCTTGTAGGGACTGACAGCAATAGCAGTTTTGGTGGTTGCCCTCTGCCTTTTGGACACCACTGCCTTTTGCCACCTAGTGCTTTTGCCTGGTTTTTTTTTTCTTTTGCCTTGTTTTGTCTGCCACGGAGCCAGGGGTGGCCATGTGCCTGCTCTGGCCACTGCCGGCCATTTTGGAGTGCCTGCTGCTGCTCCAGGCTGGTGCCCTCCTGTTCCAGGACCAGGAGGCGCAGACCACTTTGGACTCCCTCACCAGGGAGGCCATGGCGTCCCTGTGGCATCTCCACCCCAGGGTGTAGAGGCCACTGTGGAGACTGGACACCAGCACGGACTGGTGGGACTGGCTGGTCCTGGGGCAATGGGGTGACCAGCAATGGCTCTGGAACTTCCGCATGCAAAAGCGGACGTTCCTGGAGCTGTGTGCCTGGCTCGCCCCTGCGCTCCAGAGAGCCACCACCCGGCTGTGGGCACCCATCCCCGTCGAGAAGAGGGTCGCCATCACACTTTGGAAGCTGGCCACCCTGGACAGCTACCAATCGGTGTCACACCAGTTCGGGGTGGACAGATCCACCGTCGGTGTCATTGTTATGGAGGTAAGTCCCAGGGGAAGTGGGGTGGGGGGAGGGTGCTGCACTCCATGCCCGGGGCAGCCAAGTCTCCAGGCTGGGTCACCCAGGGGTTTGGACCATCCCTCCCTTGCACAGGCCTGCTGGTGGGGGGGGGCGTGGGGGCCATGGTGTGTGTGTGTGTGTGTGTGTGAGGACAGAGGGAATCACGGGGGAGGGGGGCCAAGGGAGTGCACACTCACCCCTGCCTTATGTGATGTGTTCCCCTGTGTTTCTCTGCACCCTTCTGCAGGTCGTCCACGCCATCAATGATGTCCTGCTCCCGAGAGTGATCCGCCTGCATGACGTGGATGCTACGTTGGCCGGCTTCGCTGCCCTCGGGTTCCCCAACTGCGGGGGAGCCCTGGATGCAACCCACATCCCCGTCCAGGCCCCGGAGCATCAAGCAGCCCATTTCACAAACAGGAAGGGGTACTGCTCGATTGTTCTCCAGGCCCTCGTGGACCACCGGGACCACTTCCTGGATGTCTATGCGGGCTGGTCCGGCAGGGCACACGACGCCCGCATCCTACGCAACTCCGGAGTATTTCGCAGGCTGGAGGCGGGCACCTACTTCCCCCGTCAGAAGTTGACTGTCGGGGATGTGCCTATGCCCATCTGCATCATCGGGGATGCGGCCTACCCCCTGCTGCCCTGGCTAATGCGGCCCTACATGGGACGGCTGGACCAGAACCGGGCCCGGTTCAACGACCGCTTCAATCGGGCCCGGAATCAAGTGGAGTGCGCCTTCGGCCGCTTAAAAGCCCGCTTCCATTGTTTGCTCACCCATCTCAAGATGGGTGAGTGGAATGCAACGGAGGTAGTGGCCGCGTGCTGCGTGCTCCACAACGTTGTGGAGCGGAGTGGGGAGGCCTTCCTCCCCGCATGGATGGCAGCCGAGGCACAGACTTATGAACAGCCCCACACAGCTGCCATCCACCAGGCGCACCAGGATGGGGTGCGCATCCGAGAGGCCCTGACGGGCATGTTCGCACAGGCCCCATAGTAGGGTCGCCTCGGTCTCCCCATACAACTCCCTCCCATCCCCTACCCTTCCCCCTCCCCTCCCCTTAACTCCCAATTGTAAATTTACTTGGTTATACTTGTTTTGTTGGGTACGAAGACTCCTGGTAGTCTTGTCTGTCAGGTCAGGTCAGGTCAAGCGGAAGGCTTGCACCTACCAATATAAATTGGATCCAGAGTTAGGTTTAGTTAAACTCGCTATCGTCGTCGTGACTGTTCCATCAGGCAGAGTCGGTTCGAAGCATATCGGCTGTCATCGTGCATGTTTGTTGGGTGCGTCGGACGAAGCTAGGGTTTTTCTTTTAGTTGAGGCTAGGTTTTAGGCCACCATCGCCTGTTTGAGCTGTCCCGAAGAACAGGAAGAGGATTTGTGGTTCTTGCGGAAGGCTCAAGTCAGTGTACCCGATTCCAGTCATCTTTGAGGGATCTCCTGGCAGTTCCTCATCTGAGGCCCGGAAGGACCAAAGGATTGAGGTTGCCAGCAACACTACAATCATCCCTGCATCTAGACTATGTAAATATTCTTTGTGTTCGTGTTTTAACCTTTCTTGCTTGTTTGTTATCTATGTTAATATAGTCTTGTGGTTTAAATTTTACTTAAAGTGTCAGTATTTATTTATGCGCCACAAACCAATGACCAATTAAAGGAATGACCGGTGATAGATACGGTATTTGGTGTCCGCATTTTGTAATCTTCTGAAATTTAGTTGGCTAATTGGCATCTCAAATCAATTATTTAAGTTACCTCGAGTAACACAATAAACAACACAGTTTTGTTTTCATCAGAAAAACTGGGTATGTGTTTATTTACAAGGGGGAGAGGGGGAGGAGACCTTGAACTGGGAGGGGGAGAGGGAGGGGGAAGAGACCTTGAACTGGGAGGGAGAGGAGCTACTCCTCAGAGGGGTGGCCCCTGCGACCACTCCTGCGGGGGCAGACCTGGACATGGGGGGCAGGCCGCACGGGGTGGGCAGGAGGTGCAGGAGCATGAGGGGCAGGAGCAGGAGGGGCCATTGCAGGAGGGGACAGGGGCAGTGCTAGGGGAGGGATGGCGGGGGCGTGGGGCAAGGCCATGCCGTAATGTATGGCATGGCCAATGTGGGCGGTGAGGGTGGCGATCGAGTCGGCCATCCGCACACACTGGGCCTGGAAGGCGGCCCAGGACTCCTGGTGCCACTTCAGGTCCGCCTCCACGCGCCAAGTGATGGTAGCCTCGAAGCGCTCGACAGCCTGCACGTGGCGCCGAAGGAGCTGGTCCCAATGGCAGAGCCTTTGCCTCGGTGGTTGGGTGGCTGGGGGTGCCGCTGCTGCCGGACTGGAGGGTCCCCAGCTTGTGCTTGGTCCCGCTGCAGGGAAGAGAAGAAAGGATGGGTCAGTCAGGCAGGCTGGCCACTGTCCCCACACCTCATGCCCTCCACCCCTGAGCCCAGGTGACACCACAGTGTGGCTTGGGCCCACTCGGTTCCCCCCCGCCCCCCGTGTTGTATGTTTGCAAAGAGGACCGCCCCGGAGTAGGGTCCTCCTCCATGTATTGTAACCACCGGTCTGTGTCCTGGCCCCATGGAGGGTGGGAGGGCGCTTGTGTTGTGTTAACCTGTGGAACTCCCTGCCAGTGGAGGCTGTGAGGCTTTGGGCTAATCAGTGGTGTTTGACAGGGAGCGAGATGAATCCCCACACAGTGCTTGGGAGCACATCTGGCAGAGGTGGTCTGGGCTCTCAGATCCCCATCGCGTGGGATATCTCCTGGACAGAACCAGGAGAGTGACTGGGGAGCGTCCCATCCTTGCAGCAAAACTCAGGCGGCCCTAGGGGCGGCCCGAGCGCTTCCCCCCCTTCTCCCTCCCACTATCCCTCACACACGTAGCCCAGGGACATGTGTGGTCACAGTGGGGACTTCCCTCGGGGAGCCAGCCAAGGCACCAGGAGCAGGCGAGGGGCTCAGTGGGGGCCACGTTCACAGGGCTGTGATGCTGTGGTTTTCCCAGGAGCAGCTGGCTGTGCCTCACAGCCAAGCATGGGACAGTGTGCCATTCTCCGTGCTGCACCCTTGCGGAGGTGTGGGCTCTGGCCTGAGTCCCTGGGGCCCTGGCTGTTTCCAGCCGGCATCCACCCTTCCCCCTGGTCCCGCTGGATGTGTGTGAGCAGCACGGTCCCAAGAGTGCCCTGGAGCTGCTTGCCATGGCCACATGCTGCTCGGTCACCAGGCTGCATGTGGTTGCACGTGCTGCTTCCTGCCTAATGCTACACAGCGTGCAGCTCACGTGGCCTGAGTGACATGCTCTCCCCCCCCCCCCGCCCTTGTGAGTGCAAAGTGCAACACTCACCGGTGGATTCTTCCCCGGCCTCCGAGGATGCGCGGGAGACGTCGGGGCTGCCGGAGGGAGCCTGCTGGGTGGCAGTACTGGCCTCATCCTCTGATGCACTGCTGTCTCCTTCCCCCGCCTCGGTGGTCCTGGTGATGGGGGGGGGGGGCGCTCATGCTGCTGTCAACGGGGACCTCCGGAGCCGGTCGTAGTAGGGGCAGGTGTCTGCTCCTGCACCCTGTCCCTCGCTGGCCCGCACGTAGCCCAGGCGCAGCTCCTTGCCTTTCGCCCGGACTTGCTCAAGGGTCTGGGCTGGATGGCCCTGCTGGGCGAGCGCCTGGGCCATGCGGGCGAAGATGTCTGCATTCCGGCGCCGGGAGCGGGTGTCTTGGAGGGCCTCCTCCTCCTGCCAGAGGTCCAGCAGGCTGTCCAGCTCCCCCGAGGACCAGGATGGGGCCCTTCGTTTGCGGCTCCTGGGGGCCTCCTGCGCTGGGGGTGTGGGTAGCTGATCCCCCCCCTGGAGCTGCCATGGTGCTTGAGGGTGTCTCCTGGATGGCAGGGGCCACGTGGCAGACCTCTGGCCAGAGGTACGAGGAAGGCTCCTGCCGCGTGAGCTCAGCAGCCTGTGTCTGCTTTAAGGGGGATCGGGTTACCAGGAAGTGCCAGGGAGCTGACTGTGGCTACAGAGTCTCCAAGCGTCCATAGGGCTTTTTTCCGTTTAGCCTGCTTTTGTGCAAAACGTCTTAGCTGCCTGTCTACACTGGCCCTTTTGCGCAAAAGCATTTGCGCAAGAGGGCTTTTGCCCGAACGGGAGCGTCAAAGTATTTGCGCAAGAAGCACTGATTTCTTACATTAGAACGTCAGTGCTCTTGCGCAAATTCAAGTGGCCAGTGTAGACAGCTGGCAAGTTTTTGCGCAAAAGCAGTCGCTTTTGTGCAAAATCTTGCCAGTCTAGATGCAGCCTAAGTGTCTATGCCCATCAGCTTTAGTGGGGCAACTTGTGTGTTTAAGGGCTTTGCTGTCTTGGGGCCTTAACATCCACAGAGATTATTTGTCCATGGGAAATGAACTGGTTTTATTTCCCAATGAATAAAATAACTCATGTCTCTAGTACTTCATTTTGTTTGGATAACAAGTGTGAAAATTTATTCTATTATGGTATTTTCAGACTTTAAAAAAAACACAATGATTTTGTTCCCCCAGCTAACACATTCAAATTCTATGACATAAATATGACACTTAAGGCCTGGACATCATATTATTGCTGCTCATTTTGACTGTGTACTTAATACAAATCCAAAGTTTGGCCGCTAATAACTGTTAAGATAGGTCTTGGGAGCTGATGAAAAGAAAAGTAAGAATTTCTCCTTAAAATAATCAGATCTATCCTGCATACCATTTTTCATGCAGGAAAGGGAAGAAACAGTTCAAGAGATGTGATGAGAGGTTTTTTTTAAACCTAATCCTGAAAAAAGAGCATTTTAGCACTGAATACAATGGGAGTTGTTAGTGCTCTGCTCCTCTCAGGATGGTACCTTTAGAGCACCACAGAAAAAAAAAATCAAAGCCAGGAAGTTAGTTTTCAGTGTGGAAAATTCTACATTTAGTTCCTTTTGGCAACTGTGCTTGTGTATATCAGCAGTTGACTGGTAGAGGCGAGTGCTGTATGAGGCAGGGTTAAGGTGTTCTTCCTTTTTTAATCTGGCATAAAGGCTTCTGGCACTGTGACATGAAAGAGACCAGGTTTCCTGATGGAAATCCAGAAAAATTAAATTAAAAAAATGGGCCTGACATGGTCAAACTAGAGCATCTGGCCATATATTACTCAGTGACAAATGCCTCTTCGTTTTTGCACACACACATTGCAATTTTTTGCTAATCTTAATCAGCAATTCCATTCAGCTGTAGTGGGTGCTACTTTCTTTCTCTCTAGTCCTTTCTTACAGTAACAGCTGAAGTAATGAATGAAAGGTAAAGCTCCCTTTTATCTTAAAAACGAGTAGTCCTGTGGCACCTTAGAGACTAATAAAAATATACAGTAGCATGAGCTTTCATGGGCCAAACCTACTTCTTCAGATGAGCTTGAGTGGAGAAAAAAGAATTTATATATTTATCAGAATTTAAAATGGAAAAAGAAGGGAGAGGAACAAATGTACCTGTCAATAGTAGTGCCAGTGCTAATAAGGCTGAGTGGACTGGAAGTATCTTATACTTAGCTTCTGATGTCAATGACATGTTAAAAGCAAGGAAGACTGCTGTTCTAATGGGCCATCCAGTTAATGTCTTCATTCAGGTGGAGGAAAACGGCATCAAATTTGCATATAAAGACAAATTCTGCACTCTCTCTCTGAAGTTGGCTTGTGAAATTCATATGTAGAAGAATGGCTACTTTTAAATCCATGGCATGTAGGCATGTAGATAAAAATGATCCCTCACTCTCACAGGCCCTGGTAGACAGGTCAGTCTTTGCCTACAGACAACCCTCTAACCTGAAGCAAATTCTTTCCAGCAGCCACACACCACACCTCAGACACTCTTGCCCAGGAACCCAGCCATGCAATAAACCCTATTGCCAATGCTGTCCACACATCTATAGAAGTGACACCATCAAGGGACCTAACCACATAAGCCACAACATCAGGGGTCCCTCAGCCATGTATATTGGCCAAACTGGACAGTCTCTGACACAAATGGACACAAGTCAGACATCAGAAATGGTAACACAAACTTGTAGAGGAACCTTTCAACCTACCTGGCCACTCATTAATGGATTTAAAAGTAGCCATTCTTCTACAAAGGAATTTCACAAGCCAATAACAGAGAGAGAGAGTGCAGAATTGATAGTTCTGCAAATTATTTGCATTATTTGCCAGAAGTGCCTAGAACACAAGCATGGTAAAGTTCAGGGTTCTGATTATGCCAGTACCCAAGGGTACAATACACTAGTACCTCTCCTATGTTATCATCTTGTGCTCCAGAATCTTGCCTTATAAATAAATGAATAAATAAATGAAAGAAAGGCTCTAGCTGTTATGGTTGCCTCTTGAAAGACTGTTTTACTGGAAAATTGTTTTTTATGAAGAATGTTTGTTTGCTATATATTTTGTTGAAAAAATTAGCCAAAAATTAGGAGGGGTTGACAGTTTTCAATATTAGCTGAAAAGTCAGTGTCTATGGAAGATTTTAACAAAAATGAAAAAAAACCCCTAATGTGCCTATGAAATTTTCCTTGGAAAAATAACCTATTTTACAACCAGTTCTAGCTCAGACCGAGAACTTTGGTTTAGGCCCACCTTTACTATAAATAATCTATCAATGATGGAGGGATGGAAAAGCAAGTGTTTCAGAACTTGCTGGCAAGACCCAGATCAAGGGCAGCCGCAAGTAACAATTTATGGCTTGATCCTCAGAATCTGCACTAACCATAATTGTACACAGGGTTCGTGTGGGTATTTGTGCAAGAAAATGGGCAGTTCAATGTATAGCCAATTACATACACAGTCGCAATAATTCTATGTACAAATCAGGCAGTTAGGAAAATCAGTGTCTCAGTGTCTACCTGACAGTTGTTAGGAGGATACACTGTAATACATGAGGGCTGACTGTGATGTTGCTTTTTCTTGTCAGCATAATTAGCAATATGTTTTACCCTGCCAGCTAGAAAAACTACACAACAATTTGGGTGGAAATGAGCAGCTGAGTACTAAAAAATTTTTAAAAACCCTAATTATTATAATAATACTTAGCACATTTGCAATGGGACAGATGGAATAAGCTAGAACCTCCTCCCCCCCATATTCACTAGTCTGAACGAAGCTGCAAGACAAGAGCTGCAGTGATGTCTGATCCTTATGAAGCAGTGCTGCCAAAAGAAATTCCTCTCAGCCACACAGAGTTCTCTTTGTTGTTCCAGGAGAAATGGGGGAGGGAGGAGGAGTGGGATTCGCAAGCTGTCAGTTTGCTGTTCAGATATGTCCTGCTTGTCTGGAGGCACTATCAGGTTGTGCTGCAGGTCGAACCAGAGGGAGACAATATAAATCCCCCTTTCTCACGTCTGCTGCTTTCCTATGCGTTTCCATTGTCCACAGCTCTGTTTTCAGAGCCTCACACAGAAATGAGTTTAGAACAAAGGTGGGCAAACTTTTTGACCTAAGGGCCACATCCGGGTAGGGAAATTGTATGGCGAGCCATAAATACAAGGCTGGGGCAAAAGACTGGGATGCAGGAGGGGGTGGTCAGGCTCTGGGGATGGGGTGTGAGAACAGGTGCAGGAAGGGGCTTAGAGTAGGGGGTTGGGGTTTAGGACGGGGTGTGGGTTGCAGGAGGGTGTTCAGGGATGGAGATGGGGGCCATAGTTTGCTCACCCTGGCCTGTATCTCAGAAATACAACATATTATTGCTGCATATCAGAAATTACTTCCCCTTCTTCTGGTGGATTTTTTATGATAAGCTTTTCTACTCACTTCGTTTCTCAGAATAGAATCTCAGCTATTTTCCCAACCATTTCACAAAAATAAGAATTGCTTTGTTTTAAGGAAATACCAAATGCTTATTAAAACATTATTTTTGAGGTTTAAACAGCCCCTCCATATAGTGTACATCTTTCATGGCAGATGGAGTTATTTAATATGTCAATAAGTAGAGCTTTTTGCTCTCATCTCTTGTCTGCCTTCAAGCCTCCTTGCTGTTGCTTTACTAGTACTAATTTAGTGCTCATGTATGTATCTGCATACTTTCTATTTTAAAAGACAAAACAATCCATAACGAACATTACAATGTTATAAACAATAATAACTGATTAAGCCTTTCACCACTGCTGCAGTATTTAAGTACTATTAACCTCACTTTACAGATAGGAAATAGGAACTGAGACATTAAGTGACTTGCCTAAGGATACAGAAGAGAAAGTCTGAAGTTCAGGCCTCTGTACTGCATGTTTGTCAAAAAAAGCATCAGGGTTGTCAAGCATGCATCCAAACCAGTATAACAGATGTTTGCTAGGCAGGACTTAGCGCTAAAAACATATGCTCTTTTGAGGGCTCTCCACTCTGTATGGGTCCAGTGTGGTTCTTTACCACATCTGCCCTACATGGCCCACAGCAATTCTGTGGTTGTTGCTGGGTTTCACAGCTGTGGGATGTCCAAGAAACCCATGCGGGAGGAGAGAATTTGGAAGAGCCCTACTGAGGTTGCTGGTTAATTCTTACTGAGCCATCCAATCCTTCTACTTTCCTGGCTGAGGGACAATCCATCCACCCCCTCCTATTGTTGTATGTTGCAATTAGACATGAGGAATGTTACTGAACATATAGCCTCCTTGATATTTTGGAAGAGGTGTGGTTGTTCTCTTCTGACAGACAGTCAGAAATGGGAGACTAAGTGGGGCACATGGGCTTAAGAGAATTTCCTTTTTGACAGTTCTGAAATGTCAGAAAAGGGCAAATGTTTCGGTGTTTACTAAGACCCAGACTAAGAAACTGCAGCAGCCGCTTACAAAATCATAGAAATGTGCATCTGGAAGAGACCTCAAACCCATCCTTGAGTCCATCCCCATTGCTGAGACAGGACCAAGTAAACCAAGACCAGTGAGGGGCCACGTAGGTTAGTGAATGGGCTGCATGAGTAGCCCTCCTTCATCTCAGTGGGTTACAAGATTTCTATAACTAAGATGGTCTTCTGGGATAGGGTAGTTTTACTAACTGCACTTGCATACCTAGAATTTGCGGGGTGTGCTGACTGAACTGTATCAACACTCTGATTGGATGCAGAAGAAGCGCACGGCTCACACAATGTTGTTTGCAATGAGCATACACCTCACTTCACATGCCCTTGCTTTGTGTGTGTGTCATGTTAGTAATACTGGTAGGAAAAAAACCTACGCAGATAAAAAACAACAGAATCTGTTAACTTTGCACATGGGCAACAGTAAACAAAATGCCTCATGGGCCATACATAGAACCCCAATTGACACATGCATCCCTTGGACTGTAGGTTGCCCTCCATTGACCTAGATCCTCTCTGACTGTTGTTTGTCCAGCCTGTTCATAAAAAACCTCCAGTGATGCATATTCTAATATCTAGTTATCCACATAGTTAGAAAGATTCTCCTAATATTCAAAGCCTAAAGCCTCCCTTGCTGCAGAGTTCTACCTTTAATGGATGTGGAGAACAGATGATCACAGTCCTCTTTATAACAGCCCTCAACATATTTAAAGACTTATTAGATGTCCTCCTCAGTCTTCTTTTCTCAAAACTAAACATACCCATTTTTAAACCTTTTTATCATAGTGCCTGTTTTCTAAATCTTTTACCATTTTTCTTGCTTTCCTCTGGACTCTCTCCAATTTGTCCACTTCTTTCTTAAATTTCCCCAAACTAGATACAATAGTCGAAGTTCCAGCTGAAGATTCATCAGTACCAAGCAGAGAAGAAAAATTGCTTCCTGTGTCTCACTGACGATAACTCCTATGAATACACTCCAGGATAATATTTGCCTTTTCAAAATTGCATCACATTGCTAGCTCACATTTAATTTGTGATCCACTATAATTCCCAAGTCCTTTTCTTTGGTACTACTGCCTAGCCAGTTATTTCCCACTTTGTATTTATGCATTTGATTTTTTCGTTCCTAAGCACAGAACTTTGTACTTTTCCTTATTGAATTTCATCTTGCTGATTTCAGACCAGTTCTCCCACTTAATAAGGTGCTTTTGAATTTCTTGTACTGTCTGCCAAAATGTGTGCAACCACTCCCAGCTTAGTGTCATCCACACATTTTATAAGCTTACTCTCCACTCCATTAGCCAAATTATGAATGAAAATACTGAAGAGTACTGGACCCAAGACAGACTGCTTGCAGGAAAGTGTGTTGGCCTTTTAAGGCTGAGGGACAGGGCAGAGGGTGCAGGCTCCGTTCCAGAGATGTTGGTATGAGCACAGCCTCAGGAAAAGGCAAAAATGGGAAGAGATGAGATGGTCTGTGGGAGTTAGATGAGGGATGGGAAGATTCCAGGACACTGTTTATTTAAAGGCCCAAGATCAGGAGCCTAATAGCACAAGTTGAGACAGAACTCTCCTCTCTCCTGGCCAATCAGGAGGAGCTCTCAGAAGGAAAGGGTATATAGGCATCCTTCTCTGTCAGAACAGGGGACAGAGGAAGGAAGTCCCAGCTGAAGGGCTAGGATTCAGAAAAGGGCAACAGAAATGATTAGGAGTATGGAACAAGGAGAGATTAATAAAAATGGGACGCTTCAGCTTGGAAAAGAGACAAGAGAGACAATATAAAATCATGACTGGTGTGGAGAATGTGAATAAGGAAGTGTTATTTGCTTTTCATAACACAAGAACTAGGAGTCACTAAATGAAATTAATAGGCAGCAGCTTTCTTATGAAGAAAAGGAAGTGTTTCTTCATACAATGCACAGTCTGCCTGAGGTAATCTTTGCCAGAGAATGTTGTGAAGGCCAAAATAATAACAGGGTTAAAAAAGAACTAGATAATTCATGACTATTAGCCAGGATGGGCAGGTATAAGGTCCCTGGCCTCAGTTTGCCAGAAACTGGAAAGCGGTGACAAAGGCAGAATCATTTGATGGTTACCTAGTCTGTTAATTCCCTCTTGGGCATGTGGGATTGGTCACTTTTGGAAGATAGGATACTGGGCTATATGGACCTTTGGTCTGACCTAGTATGGCCATTCTTATGTCAGGGTTCTGCTGGGCAAGAATAAAGGCTCCATAGCAAACAGGATCATCGGAGACAGGTATGACCTCTGGAATTATGTGATGGATTTTATGTTTATCAGACTGAGGACTGTTTTAAATTAATTTCAGCTACTTAACCAGGTCCAGGGGAGGACTGATGATTACCCTGAAATACACTATCTGGAACTCTGTGTCCCTGCCCACCATTACAGGACCCTACTAGATACTTACTTGCAGTGTGGCCACAAACCATCGATAATTACTGTACATTTGTTCAACAACTTTTGCACCTACTTTATATTAGTTTCATCTCAACCATATTTCCCAAATTTGTTTATAAGATTGTCATATTGAACAGTGTTAAAAACTTAAATGACATCAACTGTTTATCTACTTGGCTATAAGCCCAGTAAAAGAAGAAATTAGGTTGGTTTGGTTGGAGTTATCCTTGAGAATCCAGTTTAGCTAGTTCTTTTCTCCCTATTATCCTAGGTACTGTGGCAAGATCCTTGCTCAGGCCCTTGCCCTGGGACGGCTTCACAAATCACCAGGAGACCCCCTATTTGGTGCAATCACCCATGCCGTTATTGTCAGTTTCCCACCACCTTCTATTTACAGAGTCTTTACAAATCAGCAAACCTTTCCTTCACCTTCTGCCTGGGAGCACACTCAGCCACACCCTGACCCCTTGCTCTCTTTGGCTATGTCTACACTTGTGGCTTCTTGCGAGAAATATGCAAATGAGGCTAAGCGTGGAATATCTCTGAGCCCTATTTGCATACCTAATGAGCCACCATTTTTGCAGAAGAGGCTCTTGCACCAGAAGGAGCGGTCTACACTGCCCCGTCTTGCACAAGAAAAACCCTCTTGCGCAATGCTATTATTCCTGAAAATAATCGGTGTAACAGCATTGCGCAAGAGGGGTTTTCTTGCGCAAGAAGGAGCAGTGTAGACCGCTCCTTCTGGCGCAAGAGCCTCTTCTGCAAAAATGGCAGCTCATTAGGTATGCAAATGAGGCTCAGCGATATTCTACGCTTAGCCTCATTTGCATATTTCTCAGGCAAGAAGCCATGAGTGTAGATATAGCCTTTCTGGCCTCTTTCCTCTGCCTTATATAGCCCTCTGGCTAATGAGGTCCACAGCTGCTTCCATTAGCCTATCAGGCCTGGGCTTGCTCAGCTGTCTACAATCAGCCAGGCTACAGTGGCAGAGTTCTGGCTTAGCCAGCAGTCTGTCACATACCTCCCCCTTGTGAACCACCAGGTTTGGGCCTGCCTTGATGCCCCAGTGCCTCTCACAGCTGAGCGTATAGGGCCAGTCCTTAAAACTCTCTGCCTTTTGAAGTGCCTTGTCCTCCTTTTTCTTGGGGTCCTCCTTGAGGAGCTGTCCCTTAGCAAGGATCAGAGTGGCCCAGGGAGGGGGGAACCCAAGAGCAAGGGAGTCCCCTTGGGGCAAATCCCCACTTGTGCTCAAACATTCCCTAGGGGCTTCTTCAGGAGGCTTTTTTCACTCCCTCCCTGCAAAAAATTACATTGGTAGGGGCCTCACACAAAACACACCCCCATTGGGGGAATCATTGCACTGGGGGAATCAGGGTCCTGCCCCACTTCATGTGGTATCATCTGTGCCTCAGTTTCCCTCATCTTCTCATCTGGGGTTGATGTCTCCTTTTCTGGGGAGCGATCCACCTATGCCTCCTCTCCTTGGGAGGGGCTAGGGCTACCCATTACCCCCAGACATGCTTCCCATTTGTTCCTCCCCACAGGGTTAGGACACCACCCTACTACGAGCCCTAGTTCCCCACACCAGTAGCACTGACGGCTATGCCTCTGTCTCCCTCGGGGCTATCTTTTGCCTTTACCCGAGGCTCCCCTCTTGCTTTCCTTTCAAATTGGTCCCCGTCCTGACCTACCGCCACAGGATACGGTATCTGGTCCACTACCCCCACTCATTTCCCCCTGGAATCTGTCACTCAGTTCCACCTGCACCTGGGCTACTGAGTAGGACCTCTTGCCCCCATGGATGCATTCTAGCATCACGTCTGCTCCAGGGAGCATCCATTGTGGCTTCACCAGCCCCTTCCGCACTAGCGAGTGGGCCAATGCAGAGTCCATTAACCCTCGCTGAGCCTTTCTCCCCACCCGTATTAGGACTGTGGGCAGGCTCTGTCTCTTGTCAGGTCCCCCCACCTGAGTCAACCCATAGAACCCTACATATCCACAATCCATATTGTCCAGGCAGTCTTGCTTCCTATGCCCTGCCCTCCCGCATTGTCAGCAAGTCATAGTGCCAACCCCCACAGGTGCTCCTCAGGGCGCCTCCTTCCTCTCCTGGCCTTTCCCAGAAAAGGGCTCCTCTGGCTTCCTCCCTGGTTCCTTGTCCCTGTAGGGGCAGCCTTCTCTCTGGGGAACCTCTGCCTTGGCATACTCCTCTACCAGCCTGACTGCTGCATGAAGTGTGTCAGGCTGGTGATGCCTGACCCACACACGGATACTCTCTGGAAGGGCTTGAAGCAACTGCTTGAGTACGAGCAAGTCCATTATTTCTTGCACTGTCCGTGCCTCTGGCCTCAGCCAATGGGGTGCCCAGTCTAGCAACTTTTGGGCAAACGCCCGAGGCCTTACTGCTGCTGTCCATAGAGCTGACCGAAATTTCTGCTGGTACTTTTCTGTGGACAGACCCACCCGGTCCAAAATGGCCACTCTCACCGCCTCATAGTTGCAGGCTTGATCATTCCCCAGGGTCATGTAGGCCGCCTGAGCCTCTCCTGCCAGGTAGGGAGACAAACGCAGGGCTCAAGTAGCTCTCTCCCATCCGGCGCCCAGGGCTACCCATTCAAACATCCCCAAAAAAGCATCTAGGTCATCTGCTGGCCCCATCTTCCAGAGTCCCCGGCCTGCTGGTCGGGTGCCATCCCCTCCCCTGGGACTCACCAATTTTTCCAGGAGTTGCTGCTGCACCTTGGCCTGCTCCTTAATGAAGAACTGCAGGCTTTGCTGCTGCTCCACCTGCCATGTTAGCAGGGCCTCTCTCTCTGCCTGGTGGGCCTGCTGCATGTGCTCTTACTGCTTGACCAGCCACTGCAAGGTCTCCTCTATCTCTGGGCCACCAACCACATTTGCTGGTATTGGATCCCACCTCTGACACCACCTGTAGCATGATCCTTCCTCAGGCCCTTGCCCTGGGATGGCTTCTGGTCCACAAGTCACCAGGGCTACATCTACATTGCGCTCTCTTGAGCAAGAACATATGCAAATGAGGTGTGGTGATAAATATTGCTGTGCCTCATTTGCATACTTAATGAGCTGCCATTTTTGCACAAGGGGCTTTTGCACAAGAAGGAGCAGTCTACACTGTTCCTTCTTGCACAAAAAAACGCTCTTGCGCAAGAGCCATTCTGCCGCTTATTTTCAGGAAGAACAGCTCTTGCGCAGAAGTGGGTTTTTGCGCAAGAAGGAGCAGCGTAGACTGCTCCTTCTTGCGCAAAAGCCCCTTGCGCAAAAATGGCAGCTCATTAAGTATGCAAATGAGGCACAGCAATATTTATCACCATACTTCATTTGTATATGTTCTTGCGCAAGAGTGCGCAATGTAGATGTAGCCCAGGGGACCCTCCTCTTGGTGCAATCACCCATGCATTTATTGTCAGTTTCCCCACCACCTTCTATTTACAGAGTCTTTACAGGTCAGAAAACCTTTCCTTTTCCTTTTCCTGGACATACACTTAGCCACACCCTGATCCCTTACTCTCTTTCTGGCCTCCTTCTTCTGCCTTATATAGCCCTCTGGCTAATGAGGCCCACAGCTGCTTCCATTAGCACATCAGGCCTGGGCTTGCTCAGCTGTCTACAATCAGTCAGGCTACAGTGGCAGAGCTCTGGCTTAGCCAGCACAGTGCTTACAAACTGATTGTTTAATAATTTATTCCTGTATCTTTTAGGTATCCATTAGTCTACAATTCTCTTTGTTCTCTTTTTAAACAATACAGTTGGACTTCCCTGGTCCAGCATCCTTGGTACCTGTCTGGTCTCGGATGAGGGATTTTTCCATACCAGGGGAGGTCATATCTGCTCTCCTACTATGGTTACCCCAGCCCTGGACCAGTCACTGGCCTCCGGGCCGCTGGCCTCTTGGCCCTGCCACCCCTATCAGGGAGCCCTGCTGCCCTGCCAGCTCCCACCCTCCCACCTTCCCTGCTAAGCCAGGCAGCCCAGCTCTCTGGGCACCGGGCTCCTTGCCGCACCAGACAGCCCTGCTGCAGTGCACCAGTCTCCTGGCTCTGCCAGGCAGCCCCGCTGCAGTGCGCCTGGCTTCTGGACACGCTGGGCAGCTCTGCTGCAGCACACTAGGCTCCTGGACATGCCAGGCAGCCCCACGGGGTTATACCAAGCTGCGATGCACCAGGCAGCTCAGCTGCAGGAAGCCCAGCTGCCAGCCTTCCACTGGGACTCTCTGAACTTGGAATATCCGTGGTCCTAATGGACCATGGATGTTGCCAGACCAGGGAGTCCCAGTTAACAGAGGTTCAGCCTGTAGTAGCTATGTTAGCCCTTCTCCAGTCCTCTAAGACCTCATCCATCCTATATGAGTTCATCATAAAGATCATTGCTAATGGTTCCAACATTGTTTCAGATAGTTCCTTAAACACCTGCGGGTGAATATCATCAGGCACTGCCAACCTAAATAAATCCAGAAGCTTCAGGGGGTAGCTGAATTAGTCTGTACAGGATAAACTTAAAAACCAACGAATGATCTGGTAGCACTTTATAGACTATCAAAACATGTAGATGGTATAATGAACTTTCTTGGGCACAGCCCACTTCTTCAGATGACTGGAGTTTTGAGTTTAGGATGTACAGACCCAAAATAAATAGGGGAAAAGGGAGATGGGGGAAGGAGGAAAAAAAGGAGGGGGGGCGGGAAACAAGGAGCAGAGAGTATGAAAATATCAAAGGAAAAAACAAGTGGCAGAACTTGCATCTATAAACACCTGAAGATTGTATAGTTAAAAAGAAGTGAATAAGGATCAAAGGATAGCAATATTGAGAATCTACACAGACAAAGAGCTGTTTGCACCTTCATTGAATGTTAGGCTGATAATGTCCCAGCCATCCCCTCATCTAGATTTAGGCCATTAGCATGAGAATTGAACTTGTGGATGAATAGTAATTCCAACACCTCTCCTTTAATCTGTCCTTTCCTTATTCTAGCCAACTCTTTTAGGGAAGGCTGAAGCAATTTAGGCATTAAACACCTCAACTTTCTTGATATCCATTATATGCTCTTCTTCTCTGCTAAGTAGAGCACCTACACTTTCCTTCATCTTTCTCTTGCTCTTAATGTATTTATAAAACTTCTTCTTTTTCACCTTTTATGTCCTTTGCTAAATGTAACTCATGTTGTGCTGTAGCTTTTCTGATTTTGTCCCTACATGCTTATGCTATTCCTTTACACTCCTCCCTAGCAATCTGTCTATACTTCCACTTTCTGTAGGATTCCCTTTTGATTTCCAGATCATTAAAGAACTCCTGTAAAAACAAACTTCTTTTAAAGCCTAGGGAAGCTGCCTTGTCTGAATGGAAGCTACTGGAATAACCTGATACATCTCTCTCTTTCTTTCTCTCTCCCTAGATTTAGGACTGGAATTACCTCCCCAGTACACAAATTGCAAGGGGTGAGAGTTGGGATATGTATATTGCTTTGGGAATGCTTCAGAAAGCTCCTTAATATGAGTCTCCTCATCTTCGAGCAGTTATACTCTTCCTGATTGAGGAATGGCTGTTGATCCCCCCGCCCCTGCCCTTGTGCTCTGGGACTGACCGTCGCCAGGACCAATTTGTACAGAGCCCAGCCAGTTTACATGGCTTGCTGAGGCTTAGCAAATGCCATACTGCTGTGCAAAGTGGCCTCAGGATTTAGGCTTTCATTAGTGCAAGGATGTTTCCTCAACCACACTATGGTATTTTCAGACTGTGGGACTGAAGGAACATGAAGGCCCTTGTGGTCTACATTTTATTTGAATCATTGGAGAAACTTTTCAGGAGCTTATTTACCCCAGCCAAAGTGTTTGCAGCTTTGCATGTATTAAGTTCCCTTTTCAGGCTGTTTTTCATAACCTCTCTTATATATAAATTTGGCCTTGAAGAACTGAAAAATGAAAAATGCCTGGAAATGTTTTCAGAAGGGAACAATATAAGTGAGTGTTGTGTGTATAATTTTCAAATTATCCACTGATGTCCAAACTCGAGAATATCCAAACTATAAAGTCACTGAGATATGCAAGCATCCCATCTGTGGTCTCCCACCCTACTCTAAAGGGAATGATATGCAAGCAGCTATAGTTAAGTTAATGAGAAACAGCATTTCAGTATTCTGGATGATGTAGAAAAGGTGGGGTTTAGAATAAACATTTCTTGTGCCAAAACAACATTAAGAACGAGGCATATTATTTTCCATCTGCTTTTTTCCCTTACTCACAATATGATGCAGTAGCATATTTAAAAAAAAGTATAAACTTCTCAAAAACAGCCGGCAAAGTACTTTCAGCAAAGCTCTATCTAGAAAATAAGAAGGTTAAAGGCAATCTGGCTTTGGGGATCTGAGTTCTATTTAAAGCAGCAGCATCATTTCTATGCATAAGAAGTTGCAGGAGAATCATGCTGGTATGATCACACAATGTGCTGAATGTCTTGACGTTTTTTAATAAATAAAAACTCCTCCATTTAAACAGCCAAGAAGTATCCTTTGTAGTTATAAACACAAAAACATTGATGAGCTGAGAGTGTGTGATTTAGATTGTTTTATAAACAGGGAGCCCATGTAGTAGCTGAGGTCCAGAATGAAGATGACTCAAGAAATCAAAAGGATGAAATAAGACCATCACAATTTCTTATCCAGTTCTGGCAGTTCATAACATCTCCACAGCTCTGTGGATTAGAAAGGAGGCTCACAGAGCGGCAAAGCTGGAGATAGTGTAGTAGCTAGAAGCAAGGAGTATTTTTTTTAAAAAATTAATTTTCTAGTAAATAAATATATTCTACTAATCAGCTAGTGTTATATTTTCTGGAATGTGAGTTTTATATCAGTAAATAGGTAACAGGAAATCTGAGTGCAGTTGTATTACAGCCATAAAGTTATATTATATAAAGCAGGCAATAAAAAAGGCTGGGGAACAGACACAAAAATAATTCTTATGAGAGTTAGAAGCATGGAAGGGCCTGTATTCATACTGAGTTTTGCAGCCATGCAAGGTAGCTCAGTCATCTCCCTCCACACAAAAGCTAAATTCCATGTAAACGTTGCAAAAATGTAGTGATTTGTAAGGCACTCCTGGGTCTCCAGTGGAAATGCACATCACACATAGATAGACGTTATGTTTGGGACAGATCCTCATCTGATGTAAATCAGCATTGGACTATCACCTTCATTACAGCAGGTAGTATGGACTATGTGTATTTATTTATTCAGATTTAATGAACAGGGATGATAGAAACACCCTCCAAGGCTCTCACTTCTTCTTCCAAAACTAGAAATTTATAATAAACAAACATAAGAACTGATATTTCATACCACATTCCAGCATAAACGGGGCAATAGCCTCTCTGTGACATTGGCCAGTATCTTCAGACAGAAGGGCAAGAAACCAAGGAATGGAAAATGAGGGAGTAACCTACTTATATGGGGAAATTTCTTCTCAAAGTCATCAGCTGACTTATACCCTAAAGCATAAAGGTTCTGTCTTTAAAAACAAAACAAACAAACAAAAACAATTTAAAAAATGCATGAATCTACTTAACTGAACTACCACAGTGAATCAGATCCACCCCCAAAATGTAGTTCTCCCATGGTATCCAGCACTCATCCACCTGCCTCCAGATGCCAGAGACAAAAGATGAACTTTGCAGAGTGTCAGGGAAGCTTACAAATCAGGGTTCTGGCAGAAGCAGGGAGGGGAAAAGCCTTCTTCCACACCAGGTGTGCTGTAATGGAGACTACACATAGCAGAACCTTCTAACAAACACTAGTGGCTGGGAGAGACATTGCAACACCCACCCACGCACCCCCCCTCCAATTTCGTGATTATTAGCAAATAAGTAAAAATAAAGTGAAAGAAGCTGGGATAACACATCACATTTATGTTGATAAGGTTCGTATACAGTACACACTTTATAACACGTATCAGTGCACTACACTATACTGCGTAAGGGCATGGCCACATGCCAGCCCTGGTGCTCTGGAGCTGTTTGTGCAAATGGTACTGGTAGTGGCCATGGATTCACTGCCACGTAACTCAGAACTCTCTGGCTGTCATGTACCCATGAAATAAAATTACTGTTTGAAACACAGATGCAGTAGCTACTCAGGGTATGTCTGGTAGAAACAGGGAAGTGCTAGATATTTCTGTCTCAGTCTCAGTTCTCCATCCACATTTTCCCTCTGGATGATCTCATCTGCCAACATGGCTTCAGCTTCCATCTTTTTGCCAGTGACTCACAGATCTACCTTTCCACTGCTGATCAGTCATCCTCCATCTAGTCCCACCTGTCTATCTAACCTCTCCTTTAGGACGCCTTACTCTTAGCTTATGCTTATCTGGGCCAAAATTCAACTCCTAGATGCTTCTCCAAAGCTCTCTCCCCTTCTCGTTCCTGACAGGTTGACAACTACATCAGCCCGGCTCTTCTCTGTTCAAAACCCAGCCACGAAGATCTTTTGTGCCCACGATTGTGTCTGCATCACCCCTCTTTTGGAATCCCTCTAATAGCTCCCCTCATTCTACTGCTTTAAATGTAAGCCTTTTGTCTTCACCCTTGAGGCCCTCCACCACTCTTCCCATCTCGTCACTTATTGCCTTGCCTTCCACAACCTGCAAGTGACACCAGCCTCATTCATCTCTTTGCTGTCTTTCCTCTCCCCCATCTCCTTGTATCTTTCCACATGACCCTATGGAATTCTCTAGCCAACCTTCCCTCACATTACTCCTGAGCACCCACCTCTGCCATGCTGCCGTTAAGAAATCAGCCATTTAATGATGGGTAAAAGGGCAGATGGGGTTCCATCCAAACCATATGCATATTTATAAAATAAGTGTCTATTTGTTCCCCTTTTCCCTACCCTTCTGCTTTTCTTGGATTGCGAGCAACCCAGAGCATGGATTGTGTCTTTGTCTGTCCACAGTAGGGCCTCTTGACATATCTACTATATAAATATTAATACCCTATTAGAGTGAGGAGTTCAGTCCAATTTCTAGGCTGAGGAGCTTGAGGGTAACTTTAGATACAGGTGAGAGATCTGTTTCCTCTGTCCATCTCTACAACCGCTGACTTACTCCTTCCAGGTAAGACACACAATGTGAATGTTCTCCTGGCAGAGCTCAGATGCATTCTGTCATGGCTGAGTTATACTTGCTTTCCTTTCTGCTTGACCCAGGAACAATCTGACCCTGATGTTAGATGGAGAGCTTACGTAAGAGAGTTAATGAAGGCATTGTGGGTTGTGCATAGAGGCATGCAAAGTAATTAATGCCATCCCAAGCTGTCACAGCTCAAGCTCAGAAATGGGAAAAGCAGCTCATGTAAAAGAGAAAATGTAAAAAAAAGCACCCATCTGGTTTTCTTTGCAGCCCACATCCATCCCTGGGCATGCTGCTCTTGACGCCATGTGAGAACAGTGTGGGGCAGTGGGAGAAGAGACAGCTGTGCACCACTGGAAATGGGATCAACCTGGCAGGCAGTCTTTTGGGAAGCAATGAAGAGCATTTACAGCACACACAGAAAGAAATTATGAACAAACCAACAGAGCAAATGAATAAAAAATGGAACACAGAGAGAAGAACATACAGAAATACCGACCCTTTCAGGAGCTAAGGGAGAAGTGAAAAGAGAATGGCAGAAGTAGCAGAGGGAAAGGGGGGAGGTTCATCAACATGTTCACTGTGAAAACCATGGGATGATGAACAAACAGAATCATACCACAGGCACTGGCGTGCTAAGGGTACCATCGGCCAGACTGGAGCTGATTGAAGCAACCTAGTGTTTCAGACCCTCACACTTTGGAGAGAATTATTAGACAGGGGGCTGTCTAAACTTTAGGTGAGTGGGGGAAATGAAGTGCTTGGCTCTTTAATAGTGGACACTGCTTGATGATATTTAACACTGATAGGTAGGATTCAGGAGTGACTCAAATCATGGTGTAATTTATACATCTGATGGTTGGTACAAGGAAGTGTTAGGGGATACCTATTTGCACCAATTTACCATGTAAACAATCTGCCACCACTGTTTATAAGCCTTCTTGAGTGAACCCTTAGCATTCCCCAGTGGAGGAGCTCACAAGGAAGCTATGTGATGACAAACTCTTGATCTTGCAAGGGTGATCTGGAGTCCACACCCTGCTTTATTGTTGAAGCTGAATTTCTAATATTTTTACATGTATTTTATAGTGTGTGCAAAGGGATCTGGATGCTAAAGCCCCTGATTCTTTAATATGAAGTCTAAATCTCAGGACTCAGATAAATTCCTAGTGCATGCAAACACATACATATATAAGGATCATATAATTTCTGATGCCAAAACATATAGATGCGTATAGGCTGCAATTTTAAAATATGGAGACTGAGCCTTTCTGGGGGCAAGGAAAATGTATTTTATTTCCTATTTATTTTCACAGTGGTTGCTATCATTTTACAACTCTCCTGGCATTTTTATTGGGAATCAAAATAGTCCCTAAAAGCTATTTCTTACATTTTGTACAATTCTATCATTTCTTGTGCAACTGGCATCCTGTGCTCCTAGACTGGCCACTCTTACTAGGCTCTGGTTAGCAGATCTCCATGTCAAGCAGCTTTTCTGCTCACAGATTAGAAGCAGAGGAAGATGCTTGGCATGCAGAATTCCTTAAGCAGCTTCTGTGAGGCTAAGGCACTGGCATGAAGTGCTTCTGATTCAATAGTCATGCAGCCCCAGATGCCACAGTCTGCAAACCTCCACCTGCAATCCTGCAGAGGTAATGCTGGAGGGCTGTCTGCATGACCTTCATCTCTCTGTTCCCTAGTGGTGCTTTTTTAGGGGCAGGAAACTCACACAGGCCTGAAGAAGGAAGTCAAAAGGGTGGCTGGAGAAGATGAGGACTAGAAGGTGGCAGGAAGTTAGCCATTTTTACAGATTGCTGAGGCTCAACCAGATTTGTGAGACAACTTGAAAAAAAGGTAGATTAGAGTGCTGTGAGCGAAACTGCACATGTGTATTACATCCGGGTATGTCATATATATATTTGCACGTCTTCACTTGGTTTGATCCAATCACTGCTTTAGTTGGTTTCCCCTTGTTTTTGGCTCTGGATGTGAGCCCTCACAGAGCCATGACAATTCCCATGTAGGAGGCTTCAAGTTTCTCCTTCAGCTACTGCCTGACCTGGAGGCCTCTGTTCTCCTGAATTCTGGCACCTTTGAGTATCAGGAAGATAAGCGTTTACTTCTGTTATTCTATATTTTGCAATATGGCCTATAATGCTCTGTTTTGGGGCATAGTTTTTTTGCTGCAGTAGTTTCTTGCCTTAGCTGATGCAAATTGGCATGGTTCCATTGACTGCAATGGAGCTACTGTACCAGTATTCCTATTGACACCAGACTCCTATAGATTTCCATCTTGTGTGTATGTGTGCACATCTAGGATATGCAGATAGCAATATCCTGAGCTGAGGTCATGGGAAGACACCTCTCTGGGATCCTCCATGAAGCCCAACCATGGGCACCTTCTCAAACAGTCTCAATTGAAGCTGTTGGACGTGAAAGTGTTTACAAGCTGGCTTAGAGCTTGTTCGATCCTAGGAATACTCACGACATGTTCAGAGCACTTGTGTTGGACGTGAAAGCATTCCAGGTGTTTTGATACTGGTGTAAATTCCAAAACCCTCTTGTGCTGACAGTCCTCTTCTGGGCTTACACTTTTGGCACCACTGTGAGACGTGATGAAACCAAGCAGAAGGCTGATATGGGGCAACGGCACGGCAGTCATTTGTCTCAGCTCCTCCAGTGCATTAATAGCATTGGAATCTTTGCCAACACATACACATAAACAGCCTATAGACTGAAAATCTGTGGCTCTGGGGGTTTGGATGAATAAAGGGGCATCCTATAGCCAGTTACACTTATCATCTGTACGGCATCTGTATATAGCTTCCATAGCCACACATAGTCAATTGGTGTGGCTTTGTCCATAACTGGTATTCCACTACTGAAGCATTGAGCAGCTGATGTCACTTTCAGTCAAGGTAACCCATAGTGATTTGCTGATAACAAATTACTGTACAAAAGAAGGAATACAGATATTATGCTATTTGTCTTACTTATATGTGGCGATACTCTAAGGCTTGCATAACATTTATCTCACATTTAAACTGCCAGTTGTCTGATCACCTACTTATGGAAGATAACCAGAACAGAAATCATTGGAAGATAACTGAACTCCTTATTTAACAAGGGACATAGCCATGCTAGCAGTAGAAATGGAACTCTGGTATGTTGGTACTATCCTGAGAGAGCTAAAAATACTGATTTTTATGGATCTTTAGATGCTCCAAAGAACCAAAATTCTGCACTTGGCTATGTTGTACAGAACTGCCAGTCACTGCTGGAGCCACTATCAGATTTCCCCCTATGTCTTTCTAGAGTTTCACTCTTTCTTCCCTGTAGATATGAAGAGGAGGTTGTGGGTGCCTGCCACTTCTCAGTGCATAATTCCAAAAGATTGCATACTGTTCATACAGCTGTGTTCGAGTTTAAGAACACAACACCTAAGGTCAGCCTTCATCTACACATCCAACCCGCACTGAATAGAACTGAAGCCCCATATCTCGACTGAATGTAATAGATGTCTCTGATGCAGGTTTCCTGCTAGCTGAAGGTGATTGTTTCACATGTATGACACATCCCTTACGCTCTATAAAAATCACATCTCACTTTCACTTTTCAGACAGACTCAGAGGACAGTCATCCTCCCCTTGGCACTGCTTTAAGGACTACGCTTCTCATGAGTCTTGTAGTCACTGAGGCTCCTTTTTAAAATTTCATCCGAAGGCCTTTTACATAAAATCATGACCAGCTGCAGTCGCTTCATCTCTTCATCTTTATCCATGTCAGGCGAAAGGAGCTCACGCATAACTAATGACCCATGTTCATTAAGAGAAAAGCTGTCACTCAGAATCTCCACTGCAGGTGCAATTTAAGGAGTGACACTGGATGTAATCATTCTTTCCTTTCCACTGGGGGTTGTGCCTCTCATTAATTTCATTTTTAATTATGAATGTGCAGAGTGCAGCCCAACTTCCATTTGACAGAAGGTGCCCTGGCTGGGTTTCTAATCTGGCACCTATTCTTTCTGGTAGTAAGCCACTTCTACATGCATCCGATTTTCTTCATTATAGCACCACATCTAGAGAAAAGAAGGGGTTACTGAAGAGATTGTTTGCCTGTGGTCGGATGAAAAAAGAAAGGACACATTGAAAAGGATGACTGGTTTTTGGACACTGTTATTTTATAGGCCATAGCTATTGTTTTTGTAGATGGTCCATTTTCTATAACACCTACTCTTCTTCTACAGGATTTTAGCTCTTATTTGCTTAAAAAGGCACATGAGACTCTTTCTTAATACAGTTCTTCTGGGGATTTTTTTCACCTACCCTCATCTCTTGAAGGAAACAAACTCAACAAAATGAGACATCCTAGTCCAAGCTTAATATCCCCTTCCCCTCTATGTCTGTTATGTCTTTCCTACTATCTGAATAACTGAGGCTAGGTTGCACTGACAACTCTAATGATTGCTCAAGCACAATCTATTATGGTTTTTGTATTATAGGTTGGACCTCTCTGATCCGGTAAGACCACAGAAGTTGCTGGACCAGAGAGCTCTTGGACCAGAGAGTCAGGAATGGCTGGATGTCCAGCAGCAGAAGGGCCAGTGGCTGGGAGTCTGGCCAGGCCTGGGAGTGGAGCTGGGTGGGCAGTCAAGCTGCGGCCAGTGGCCAGGAGATCGGGCAGGGCCAGGAATGAAATTGGTCTGGCATCCAGTGACTGGACCCTGACCTAGCCTGGGAGTGGAGCCAGTCCAACAGCTGGGGGGACCAAAGCCAGGGGCAGAGCTGGGCTGGTGGGCTGGCAGCAGAGGCCTGGTGGCCAGAGCCACCTGGGGCTTGGGGAAGAACCTGTCCAATGGCCAAGGGTCAGGAAGCCTGGCTGGGTCTGGGACTGGAGCCCTTTCGGCAGCCTGGGGCCAAGCCTAGCCTTGACTGGCAGCAGAGTCCGGTGGCTGGGGCCAGTATGATGCTACACCAACAGTGGGGTCGGTATGCAGGAGGGAGCCCAGCCAGGCAAACTCCCTCCTTTGGGACCCATCGAGTCCCGAGGGTGCCAGGGAGGTCCAACCTGTATGTATTAATTCTACTTAATAAACTCTTTATGTACAAACCATAAGTGTATGAAGTTATTATACTACTTTTTGACTATACCCATAGCTATCCAGCTATATTGTTCCTTCCTTAGATACTCTAGACTCAGAGCTAGATACTAAAGCAGTGTGGGACAAAATCAGTATGCAGAGTGCACAACTGAAACTGTATCTAAAGTAATTTTTTCAAAATCTTTTATTTTAGCAATTGCACCTTTTGTTCGTTTTTATAGTACTTAAAGTTAGCATGAAATGCACACTGCACAGGTGTTTACACAAGACAGGAATCCAAATCTCTATCTAAATCCAGGCCAGAGGTGAATTTTACAAATCTAAATCCAAAGCTGGATTTACACAGCTCTATCTAAATTTAATTCAGTATACTAGCAAATGCTCTCAAGAGCTCAGACATGCTGTATTTGGTACTGTATGTGATTGCAGATTTTAGCTGTAGGGCATGAGGTTGCTTTTCCACACAAATCTTCCACAGCAATAATCATAGTAAATTACAAATATAAGATGCAATATGTGGGCTTTGTTCTATTTTAATGGTCAGTTATTCCTTTGAAGAATAAGGCTTTGGTGTGACTGGTGTTCTTAGCTTTTAGAGACTTCCGACCAGTTCAATATGCAATGACTTATAAAGAGGAAAGAGATAGCAAAATGGCATCAAAACCAAAACAGAATGATGTAGTGTCTGGAACTAAGAAAGGTTGGATGACCAAACCACAGTATTTAAATTAGATTTGAAAGAATCTTTTAGCTGGAGATCTAAATTCTGGGGCTGTGTCTATACTACACCTGTGTGTCGACAGAGAGGTGGAGATTAGGCACGTTGAAATTGCTAAAGAGGCAGTGTAGCCAGACATGAAACCCATCTTGTTTCCCCCTCCCCCCCAGAGAGCAAGAAAAAGGCAGTCAGCCTTTGATGCCCTGGGAACGCAGGGGTGCTGCTTGTCCCTGACACTAATAAACAGAAACCAGACAGTAAATGGGCTAGCTGACGACCAGGGGACCTCCCGCCGCCCTGATGGCTAGCACCAGTAATTGACATGCCTACACTGTCCCAGGAGAGGAATCTTCGCCCATCACATACTAGAGGTGCCCATTGTCTGCATTTTCCCAGGTGTGAATTATGCTTTGCACCCTTCGTGGGAAACTTGGCATTCAAAGCCATTTTACCTAATTGGCCACTTGAGACCAGGAAGAAGCCTAGGTGACCCAAGGGGTATAAAGAGGGGTTTAGTAGCCCACCCCATTTGAGCTCCAATCATCTACACCTGCTGGCAGGTATTGGTGGTCTCCCGAGGTCTGTGGGACGCCCAGCCTCGCCCTACTTCTTCCCGAGGGATTGAGAGAAAGACGCTGGCCATGCCAAGTCTGGAACGCAGGGGTGAGAATATATACCTGCTAGGTGTCTATTTTGTATGCATTTAATAAGAGCTCAGAGAACCAAAAGGGTTTCATGGTACCTGTAAGTGACTTATTAGTGTAATTTCTGTCCTGTCTTTTGTAGTGGCTGTGTTATCTGTAACACAGTAGTAGCATTTAACAGCTAAGTTTACCCTGTAACAATAAAATAGTAACTGTTTAAGCTGTGACCTGACTCCTTCAGTTGCTGTAACAGAACCAAGCACAATTTTAAAAAGAACTCCAGCCGGTCATAAGGGACAGATATAGGGAGAGCTTGAGCATTAGATCATGTCGCTTCCAGGGGACAGATCCGTTGGGGCATCTCTCAGCCTCCCCAGGCTGCCTGCTGCGAAGGGATCGTGTAACCTAGCAGTCAAAGTCTGAGGTGTAAAGCTCTCCCTGTAACTTTTGGGGCGCCCGTCAACCTCCTCCAGGTTGCCCGCTGCTAAAGGACCCCAGTCCTAGCAGTTGAAGTCTCGGGTGTATAATACACACACACCACTCACTGCCCTGACCACCAGCTGACAGGCAGGGATTTAAATATCCTGCGCTTCATTAGCATAAACATGGCCACCGCTTTCTTTTTGAAATGGAGCTTTTTCGAAAAACAAAAACAAATACCGGCAGTCTAGATGCAGATCTTTTGAAAAATAAAACCTTTTTTGAAAGATCCTGTATTCCTCAAAAAATGAGGTTTACGGAATCTTTCGAAAAAAGGTTTATTTTTCAAAAGATCCGCGTCTAGACTGCCATTTTTTTTTTCGAAAAAGCTCTGTTTTGAAAAAAAAGCACAAGCCCTTCATGCTTTCTCCAGGTTGTTTGCTCTTCAGCTATTAGGTATTAGGTATTGAAAGCTATGCCAGAAAGCTGCAAGAAAAAAAAGAAACTGGACTATATTTCGGAGCCAAGAAGTGTGTTAGAACCATATGGGAATATTCCTGATGAGAGGACTGGATGATTCAGGAAATTCATAATGGATTATGGAGCCTTTCACTTGGAGGTCACTGGTTTAAATCCAGCTCAGTGCAAAACTGTGCTTTTGAATTTTCATTGCTTTGAATTTCATACATGAAACCTGAGACTTTGGCAGCATTACCAATTGCATCTTGGACAAAAAGTGCCGAGCAGGAAGATAGTACACTCTGATCCTCCATCACAGAGGCTATGTCTAGACTGCAGGCTTCTTTCAGAAGAACCTTTTTTCAGAAGAGAGCTTCCAAAAAACTTCTTCTGAAAGAGCGTGTCCACACACAAAAGCACATCAAAAAAGCAATCTGCTTTTTTGAAAGATAGCGTCCACACTGAATGGACGCTATCTCGTATTTAAGCTGTGATTACTATGGATGGAGTGACCACCAGGGCACCTGTGCTTTTTCCTCTTTCCTCTTCTTTCAAAAGAACTCCCTCTTCCCTGTCCACACATGCCTTTTTCCAAAAGAGTTCTTTTGGAAAATGGCTTCTTCCTTGTAAAAAGACGATTACCAATGCCGGAAAAACCCCTCTGTTCTTTTGATTTACTTTCGGAAGAATGCAATTGCCGTGTGGACATAACTCAGGTTTTGTTAGAAAAACCACCATTTTACCAACAAAACTCTGCAGTGTAGACATACCCTTAGAGATGGTGCTGGAACCCAACCAGGATGATCTTTCAAAGACAGAGCTGTGACACACCTCCAAAAAGCAGGATCCATCAGATCCTACAAGGAGTTCTTGCCATGATGACGATGGCAAATGATACCTTAAGTATGAGAAATCTGGTCTGGAGGAGTAGTGCCCAGGCACTCGTATGCTTAGTATTATACTTTTTTTGCTATGGAGATCCATTAATATAACAAAGCAGCAAACTGTTGGGCTGGCACTGAAGTGCACATCTTTGCTCCACAGCTAAACTGAGTATTTATTAGAACTGGTCAAGATCAGAATTCTACATGAGTGGAAATTCTGATATTCAGAAAATGATTTTCATTCCAATTTGGAATGGAAAATCAAAATCATGAAATTTTTCATGGAACTGAAAGTTCAGGAAAAAAATTGAATTTCCTTTCAAAATTTTATACTAATGTTTTTAGATTCCTGAATAAAAATATATCAGTTCTCCTTATTTTGACATTTAAATGTGTTCCTCTGAGTTGCCTCCATGCCTCATGGGTATTGTATTTTGGCTCTCTCATGTCCTCATTCTTTTTTGTCAGCTTGGCTCCCCAGCAAGACTATATCTCCCATGGCACACCCTGCTCCTGGAACACACTTGATGCACTTTGGAAGTCCACCAGGAAATGAGACAACAGTGCATCACAGGAGAAGGGAGGAGCCCAACCTATTAAGAAGAATGGGAACATGAAGCACCTGAGCTCTTGTTTCATGATGCAAGATCAAGCAGACATTGATTAATGTTGAACTGATCCAAAATTAAATGCTTTGATTTGGCTCAGCAAACTGGAATGTTCCACTTCAGTAGTGTTCCACAATGATGATGATGCAGATCTGGAAGCGGGGGATCTGAGAGGGACTCCGAGCTGAGGACTCCAACAAGAGAGAAAATATGCTCTGAAAAGAATTGTGTGTGGCAACTGCTCCAAGAACAATGTGTTGTTTGGTTTAAGTTTAAAACGAGAGCAGATTTACATTGAGATCAATCAGTAAGAAAGCCCATTTTGCAATACTACCCAGACAGTAAGCATATTAATTGAATACAGAGTAAGAGAGCATGGGTGGCCCTTTTCTTCTTTTGTCTGAAGCAGGAGGTTCACAGTGACTCTCAATTCTCCTAATGCCAAATTAATCGTCTGTAACCCCCCCAAACTGATTTTTGTGTGTTTTAATGGCGTGTGTGCCACATTTCTGTAATCAATTTGTTCACTTCAAGGCAGAGCCCTGCAATGTGATGCTAAAAGCACTGATTGTTCTAATTCACTACTATTCATGACTACTCACTACCAACATTATAATATATGCATTGCCTGCCCCCCTTATCCTACCCCAAGTCAGGAATCAAATGCTCATTATGGAACTAGAACAGATGTGGTTAAGTACAGCACACAGTATCGTAAGCTCCCAAAATAAATGTGCTTACATAACAAGTAAAAATCCCCTATCTTTCCCCTCGATTCTTTTGGCTGAAAAGCTCAGAGGAAATCTTCTGTCAGTTCAGATAAAGGCTCATTTTACTCTATCCCTGATAATGCATAATTGTTTAATCTCAAGAACATATTTCAGCTCCATTGGGAAGGCAGCAGCAAGCACTGTTGCTGAGCAAAAAAGCATTCCCAAGAGAGGCAATTTTTTGTTCATCTGTTTTTGTAACCAGAATGAAGAGAATCCCACTCAAAAGCTGAATATTTGTCAAATGCCCAAATCACTCAGCAGAGAAGGCTAGCCCTAGACATAGCCAGAATGACATGATGATACATGCACATGGACAGAACACAGGACGCTATGCTGGGCTTGCATAATATTGTGTGCATGGAGAGCATTTAGCCATCGACTCAGGTGGTCAGAGGTTGATTACCAGCACACTATGGACTCCCTAAACTGCTGGACTTACTCGCTGAATCTATGCAGGTTTTATCTGAACACAGTGTTGCCTTGCTGCAGCTACCTCATGTACTTTGTGACTACTTTGCAAAAGCTCTAGCTGAAACCTCTCTTGATGAGCAAGTAGTAGAAGCTGAGCATTTATTCTAGCTTGCATTTTGAGAAAAGGATATGAAAATAAATAGCATCAATAATAGGAGTAACTAGGGGTGCATCTACACAGCAAAGCAATTTGTGAAGTAATTTTAAAATAAAGCGCTATTCCAACAAATCCCCTAACCCTCATTTAAAGACACGGAATTGCTATTTCAGGATACTTCTGGTAGCCCCACTGTCTAGACATAGCCTAGGGGAGTTCATCCACTGAACTACAGGAGTTACACCCAGGATATTCTGAGAATTTGGATTGTTTTTCACCACTTTCACAAGGCTTCCAGAAGGTCTTTTGAAGTCCCCCCCGAAAACCTCACCTTTTTCTGCCACAGTGATTGTGTAATAAAGTACTAGGGTATTCACTAGGCAAAATTTGCACCAAACCCGCACCTAAATTAGCAGGGCTAGCATGGAAACACTCCCCCATTCATACATACACCTGTGCTAACTACTCACTAGTTCTAGTAACAACACTTCTGTTCTCTAGTGTAGGCAAAGGCTAAAAGTGAGCAAATATTTAGGGCAGCTGTGTAAGGCAGTGTCTCAGGCTGGTACATGTGTCCTAATTACTTATCATTAGTTAAAACCTGCTACTCTTCAGTTATCTGGAAGCCAGTGGTTAAAGATTTTTTTTTAAATTCCCGTCATATAAATTCTGACTGTGTAATACACTCACCACAAAGGAACAGGAAAATGCTGAGAGCAATACTGCCTCATATGCTTATGTCTGCAGATTTTTAGGCTTCCTTAATGACTTTTAGAATGAATGAAGCCCTCTTTGTGCACCTAAAAGTACTGCATCTCTTCCTAACAGTGATCACTGTAGGAAGCTGAGAACTGTAGTATAGAAGAGCCACTGTATTCTTGACATAGAAAAGAAAGTAAAAAAAGCATTAGAAATTCCATCTGTAAGTGCAACTAAAGAATGTAGTTTTGCAGCCTGAATAGTAAAAGAAGAAAAGATCCACCCGCAAAAATCATGTTTGCTCTGGTTTGAGCTGGCAAAAGTTATTTCAATAACAGGTTATGGAGAATGTTACTTCAAAGTCCTGAATCAATGGAGTTTTGGAAGCAATTGTTGCAATTTGTATCCAAAAATGATTTAACTTCCCCAGTAAATGATGTGTACAAATGGCACACACCACTAAACCACATATGCACGCAATGTATGAATTCCCACATTCCTGCCTTACCATTCCAGCCTTAGCATTTTTCCAGTGTTAAAAGAAATGAATCAAGCTTGCAATAGGATGTGGGTGCAAGTGCCAAAGAAAAAATTAAAATCAGTTGTCATTTTAAATTACAAATCTTAGAGAGCTTTGTTTAGATGCTCAATGCCCTCCTAAATCTTTCTGCTACTGTGGGTAAACAGCTAAAGGTGGAGTTCTTTACAGCAAAGCCATTTGGAGTTTGTTTGCTTGCTTTTGGGAATTTGTCCATTTATTATGATCCTGATTGTTATAAAATGGTCAGTATCAGCCAGGCAAAATGTTCTCTCATGAACTAATTTCTTGTTAGTGTTTAACTCATCCATTTTCATCATTTGGGTTTCTGGGAGAAGGGAAGTTTTGTAAAAGGGTTTTCTGGAATGCACCATAGTTCATATATTGGCTTGGTTTTGTTTTAGATTGATGGAAAGATTTATTGAAAACATATAAAAACTGAAAGGCAATAATTTCATTCCCACTGTAGATCTGGATGCTATAAACTGCACTTGTAACTGCCACCAGGCAGATTTGAATCTGGGATCTCAGTGTAGGAGCCTCTAAGCTTGACCTATAAAGCCAGCTGGCTCTCAGCTTAGGCAGTAGAGCTCTCTTGTTCTTATCTCTTGCTGTTAAGTGGTTTAAGTGCCACTACATGGGACAGTGAACCACACCCACTAGGTGTGTGGGTTACACATACACAAGCTTCAAAAGCTTTGGGATGCACAAATCCAGAATCCCTCCCAACCACCTTACTGTGTGTCCAGAGCACTAATGCAAAATGAAATTAGCAAGGCACAAGGCTTCCTAGGGACTATTACATAGGCTCACATTTGCATACAAACCAGCATAATTAGGACTCTTTAGTACACGTTTAGCAAATGTTAATGGCTAGCATGTTTTAAACTGTTTACCTAGAATGCAGAGAGAGATTGAGACATGTATTCTATCAGATTGAACATGCTAAAAATAGTAGCACCCTTTTAAGTATGAAGGGAGATGATGCAATGCCTTTTAAAAAAAGACAGTGGTGTTCTTGATGTCAGAGTGAGTTCATTTACACAGCAGTTAGTTATTAAGCTGCTCTACTTTTCATACATCCTGATCTCTGAATGTTAACTAGGTCAAGTGGCAGAACACTCTCTTGGCTGAGAGTGGGGTCTCATCAGATACAGTAGCTTTATGCTCATAAGCAGCATCCTGTGTTATATGGGCAGGAGACAGGGGAATGGGATAGAATGGGGTGTGGGTGCCCTGGGCAGGACTGGGAGGGACAGCCTGGAGGCAGAGCTGGTGTAGGCTGGCATCATCCACTTCCTTCGACTGTGTTTCTATTTCCACCTCCTCCTCAAGGATTCCACCTTCAAAAGGGGGAGGGAGGGGCAATGCCTTGGGCAAGTACAGGTCCTGCAACATGGCTTTAACTGAATTATCCTAGCCTGGAGATGACAGCTGCAGGAGCATCAGAGCCAGCAAAAGGCCTCAAATCTGCAGCTTTGGGATAGGGAAGTAGACCCATGGTTCAAGATGTGAGGGTGGCAGGTGGAGGAGGAGGAATAAGGTACATACCTTAAGATCTTCGTGGAGTTCCTCCACACACACACCCCAGTTCCTTTGCACTATTATAGCTACTAGCATTTCCTGTCCAGTTGTGATGGTAGATGTACACATGGTCTCCTCCCTCCCTTCCTGCTGTTCCCGGGGGCGGGGAGGTTTGGGCCAGCTCTGGCCACGTGGCTGCCTCCCTTCCCACTGCTCTGGGGCTGGGGAGGCTGGAGCCATGTGGCCTCTTCCCACCCCATTGCTCCTGGGGGCAGAGGGATGGTTGGGGCCATGCGTCCTTTTCCTTCCTCACTGCTCCAGGAATGCTGGGGCGTGTGCACAATCTTCCCCTCCCCCTGCCATGGGCAGGGAGGTTCAGGCCATGCGTCCTCTTCCCTCCCTATTGCTCCAGGGATGCTGGGACACGCGCACACATGCTTTTCCCTTCCCCATGGTGGGGGGAGGGGTCGGACGCATATGGTCTCCACCCTCCCCATAGTTCCTGGGCTGGGAAGGCTTCGACCGTCTTGGGCCATGGGGTCTCCTCCCTCCCCACTGCTCCCAGAGGCGGGGAAGCTTGGGCTGTGCGGCTTCTTCCATCCCCGCTGCTGCCAGGGGTGGGGGGAGGGGTGGGGTTTGGGGCCATGCAGCCTCTTCCCTCTCCGCTGCTCCGGGGATGCTGGGGTGTGCTCACGTTCTTTCCCTCCTCATGGTGGGGAGGGTGTGTGCACACTCAGCACACTTCTCCTGCTCCTGCCCTCCCCATGGTGAAGGTGGGGCCTCAGTGGAGGGGGCAGGGCTGTAAGTGGGGCTGAGGGCCTGACTCCCCCTAGAAACTTCTTAAGTCTTCTCAAATGTTCTCTGTGACAGACAATTTGATGGACGCCTCTCCTTTTATAACTATATAGATAAGCAAGCAAGACCCAGTGCCATAGACATTCACAAGGAAGTTACATTCTTGGGAGCATTAATAATACTATTCTGAAACCTACAGCATAAACTCTCCTGGGCAAAGACTTTGTACCTATACATCTATCTCATTCTTGGAATTGTACATATTAAACAATATAAAGCTATTCCAAGGTAAGATGATACTCTTCGGGCAAAACCCTGCCCCCACTATATGGCAGTAAATGGCAATAATTTACTGTGGTGAGGACATTTTTCCTGATGGAAACAGTGTCTTTCAAGATCATGTCTCTCTAAGATACTTTGTGATGGATATAAACTTAGTTCATATCTCTGTTATTTTCATGTGTATTCTCCAAAACCAATATGTTGCTTGTTTTTCTAGCCAATATGGAAGATTGCCCCTTGAAAAAATGGTTTATCGTGTTAGGATTCTTCAAGATACAACACAGTCCTCTGTGATGTGTTGTTGCAACTGGAACCAGGCACAATGTATAGCTAGTTATACAATGTAACAAGAAATGATATGACAGAACAGAAACACTATGGAGCAGTCTGTTTTTCTTTATTTACATTGTAAGTGCCTGAGCATCCTCTTCTTGTAGTCAGTGGCAACATTTCAAACGGGCAAAAGCAGTATCTGAATTCAGTGTTATTGAGAAACAACACTTTTTTTTCTGAAGGCTCGTCTTTGCTCTCCTTCTCACATGTCTGTTCTCATTTCTTCATCATTTACTGCTCTGGGAGAGATGCTGAAGGAGTCTCAGAAGTGCTGAGCTAATAATTCACTCCTTTTATTCAAGGCATTTGACTTTGTTTTCTGTCTGTGAGCAGAATGGGTTTTCATAGATTAATTCAGGGTTTGCATTTGCTGAACACCTTTTTTTATTCTGCATGATGTTTCTTACTCTATGGCTATGTCTAGACTACATGCCTTTTTTGAAAGAGGCTTTTTCTAAAGATACTTTCGAAAAAAAGCCTCTTTTGAAAAAGAGCGTCTAGACTACAATCAGTACTTTTGAAAAAGCAAGCCGCTTTTTCGAAAGAGAGCACCCAGGCAGTCTGGATGCTCTCTTTTGAAAAAGCACAGTTTGCATTACATAGCACCTTTTTTAGAAAGAGCACTTTTGAAAAAAGGTGTTCTTCCTTGTAAAACGAGGTTTTCCGCGGTCAAAAAAACTGCAGCGTTCCTTCAATTTACTTTTGAAAGAATGAGGCAGCAGTCTAGATGCAGGTAAAGATCTTTTGGAAAATGGACGCTTTTTTTGAAAAATCCCTGTAGTCTAGACACACCCTAAGATCGTGAACCCATGAACTTTCTGAGTCTTCACTGCTTGATATCTCAAGTTCCCTCTACACCGGTCACAACAATCGGGGCGGCCCGTTGACCTAGGCAAACTAGGCAGTTGCCTAGGGTGCCCCGTGATTATGTCACGGCCATTGACGGCCAGCAGGCGGGGGCGCAGATCGCGCCTTCTGCCTAGGGCGCCAGCTGCCGCAGCCAGCCTTGGGCCACTCCTGACAACAATCACAATAAGATGACATGGTTTCTGATCCCTGACAGGGAGTCACTCATAATCAGGAATAGGGGTTGAAGAAGCCATTAAGGCTTTGCATCTTCCAGGGAAAGACAGCAGAATAAGCCAAATCAAAATTTCTCCTTGCTGGTCCACACAGACATAACCTGAGTACACAGACAGGGCACTACTGTGTTTGAGCTAGATTGTGGATGTAGGCCACAGTCCTTTCCAGAGGGCAGGATGGAGGGGTTAAGCCAATGTGATACTGTCCTTTCCCCCCACTATCTGACATTCTGGAGAAGCTGTGAGCAGTGCCCACCCTTCCGTGCTCTCATGCCACAGGGTGGATTTTTAAGTTTCTTTCCCACCATAATACAGAGTGCACAGTCCCAGCTGTAGTCAGATACTTGTCTGTCTTGTTCTTGCCTCAGGGCTCAAGGAAGGAGTTTGGAGAACACTGTACTCCAGCTTCATTAAGTGAAAGACATTAACTGCCTTTTTGTTGATCGTCAGCATACAATCAAAGGAAATAGTCACAGAAATGGTGCAGAGAAATAAAAAACCTGTCTGCTAGGCGGGCAGTGTAGGACCCCAGGCATTTTCAATGGGCCAGATCCAACCAGCACAGCTTTGTAGTCACAGTCAGATATGTTTGCAATGCCTGGGCAATTTTCATGAGTGTCTGTGTAAGTAAAACTTGATTGGTTGAATGTTTGCAGACTGTGAACACAAGGAGCCAAGAATGTGGCCAGTGGGAGTTCATTTTAAGTCTGGTGAATACAGAGAATGCTGGCCCTATTGACTCCTCATTACTGCTGAGGCATTTAGTTCATCTCCAGAAAGTGATTTTGGGGGACCTTATTTCATGTACCACGCACTCCACTCAAACACTCAGGATAAGGTTAGTGTTGCTGAAAGCAAGACGAAATTCCGTGCTGTCCTACTGTTTCTCCCTAGGCTGTTCCATCTGTAACATACTCACTCTAGTTGTGACATTTGAACTATTATTTGAAAATAGATACTTATCTTATACAAAGTATGCAGTAGCACATGAAAAATGGGTAAGCATACAAATTGGTTTGTATCACTGGGTTGCTTGTGCAGGTCCAGAGTAAGCAAATTGATTTACCTTTCTTCACTCTTGCATTTTTCTTTTGTGCATGTACAATTTAAGTGCCTAGCTTTGAAAATACAAAAACTTCCAACTGAAACAAGTGTTGACACTGAAGATAGGGGTCTCATGGAATATCATGAAGAACATTATATTTGCAGATAAATGTGTACGCAGAGGTTATTTTCCATGTTTCTCTCCTTTCCCTCATCCTTCCTACCTGCCAAAATACAAACGTTCCTTTTTATTTTGTATTAGGAGATAAGCCCACAGCAAAATCTCTCATTCAAACACCCTCAAAGTTTAAAGAAAATTAGATCTGGATTCTAGGTTTGCCATCCCCTATAAAATGGGCTGGATTAAACTACTGGCTCAGAAGAGCCCTGACTTTTGTAGAAGACCAATTCCAGCTCTGACCCTTATACTTCGGTCCCATTGTTACTTTTTTATAACTAGTTAAATAGGGAGAAAAAATGGATCTGAAAGCACAGGAACCCTCACAGCGGTTTTATTGCATTAAACGTAGAATTAAATCAGACACCTTATATGCTAGCATGCTTAACTTTGTTATTTCACCAATATCTACCTTATCTGTCTTGAACACTTACAGATATGTTCATGCTATGATTTCATGGTTTCACAGAGATCAGTACAAATCTTTCACTGTTAGAACTGGGACACAATTACACTTGAAGTCCAACTACAAGTGTTTAGCTTGGCTGAGTATGAATGTATAGATGACTTTAACACAATTCTTCTAGTCTCCTTTTGGAGGTAGCTGTACTATTTCATCGGAAACAAATTTCTCCAAGCAAATTTAAGCACTTTAGATTTGTACTCTTTTATAGACAGGAACTGAATTTTCACACTGGTACTGAGGCTTCTTTCTCTAGAACTACTCAAATCCCAGCTTCAAATTACAAGCAAATTCTTTCTGCCTTGATGGTAAAGTCCTCTTAGAATGTGTGCCATATCATTTTAAAACAAGTTCTTTATAATATCATGTTTGCAGCACCTTATACAACCAATGGGATTTCTACCTGAATATCAGCTCCGTTTTCATCTGTCCAATTTTCATCCATTGCCTGTAACCCCAGAACCCCAGCAGTCAGCCATTTTGTGGGTCCAGTCACTACCAGATGAGAATGAAATATCACTTAACTAGAAATAATCTTAGGGCTTTGAAAGACAAGGCCAAATAGCTGCATGTTTGCCATTCTGCTAATCAGAATGGGAGTCTGGGACAAAGAATTAATGTACCATGAGAATGGAAGGAAAGTTTGGACAGTCAGCTTTGGTTCAGTGCTCCTGCCACATAATTTTTATTGTTGTTATAACTAGAAATACTATAAATCCTTTGATAAGAGCTAACAAACAATTTGCTGATATGAGGAAAATTGGTGACCCACTATGGGTTATTATGATAACTCCTTAGGAGTCATTAGTTATGTGCTTTGTTTAGATTAGCTATAAAAGATTAAGCAAAAAGATATTCTCTGGAGCAGGCCACAAAAGCTTTTCTTTGGTCAAGATCTGGTACCAAACTTCCCACCAGCTGGACAAAAGGAGGCCCCTTGGAAACCTCTTTGCTGATTCTTTGGAACCATCTCAGACTTTTGGCACATATAAATGTTTGGGAGGCTCTGAACTTACTGTCTCTCTCTCTCTCTCTCTCTCTCTCTCTCTCTCATAAAAAAAGTAGTTTTAGGTAAAAGCACACATTTGTGCCAATCATTTATCAGAAAGAGGAGTTGTGTCCCCATTGATTTATTCCTGACACAGCTTGGAAAGAAACAATTAAGGAGTCACTGCTTTGGATTCCGAAAACTCTGCGTTTGTCCAAAAGAATAACAATGGTGTTCACATCTCTGCCTTGGCTTCATATTTAAATATCATTAACAATGCACTGAAGTAAAGTCCAGCTAGAACTTCAATATGTTAGAACCACTTTCCACCCCAGAACAGCAGCTGAGCTTGGCTGCAAATTGTTGGTTTCTAGGGTAAATGCAGGGCAAGTGGCAGAGTATTCTTAGTCCAGTAGTAATTTTTTAGCACTGACCCTGTTCACTGTGAGTGCCATAGGATCTTACATACTATAATAAAATTTAAAAAGTCATCCTTTACCTTTTGACCAGAAGGTAAGATATTACCAGTTTGAGCAGGCTTTTTCTATATTCCTAATGGGGAATGCTGCTACAACCATCAATGTCTTATCTGTCAGAAGATGACCTACACTATGGAATGTGCCCTCTTCTGTGGTTTCCAGACACTGAATTTGTTACGCTTCAGGGTATGATGCATTGGCTGTTATTTTTTACTGCTTAGCTGATTGCTCTGTTCTGGCTGCTGTTGATAAAAATACAAAAACAATATTTAGTCCTTACATAGGACTTCTCATATGTAGATCTCAAAGATTATCCTCATTTTAAAGATTGTGAAACAGAAGCACAGCAAGGATAATGACTTACCCAAGGTACCTGCTCATGGTAACTTCAGAGACTCTTATGTGATTGTGATGTTTGTTGTTGCTATTGTTCAATATTTCATCCTGGATAGAGCACTACATAGATAAGTACAATCAGGCTGCGTCTAGACTGGCAAGTTTTTGTGCAAAAGCGCCTGCTTTTGCGCAAAAACTTGCCAGCTGTCTACACTGGCCGCTTGAATTTGCGCAAGAACACTGACGATCTAATGTATGATCGTCAGTGTTCTTGCGCAAATACAATGATGCTCCCGTTCAGGCAAAAGCCCTCTTGAGCAAATGTATTTGTGAAAGAGGGCCAGTGTAGACAGCTAAAAAGTGTTTTGCGCAAAAAAGCCCCGATGGCTAAAATGGCGATCGGGGCTTTCTTGCGCAAAACCGCGCCTAGATTGGCACGGATGCTTTTCCGCAAAAAGTGCTTTTGCGCAAAAGCGTCCATGCCAATCTAGACGCTCTTTTCCGCAAATGCTTTTAACGGAAAAACGTTTCCGTTAAAAGCATTTGCGGAAAATCATGCCAGTCTAGACATAGCCTCAATGTCTAGCTACAGTACCCAGGTAACACATGACCCACTCATAGGCCACACATTGTTTGAGTCTACCTGGGGGAAAAAGGGGACAGAAATGCTCACGTCTAACATAGAGAATCACCTCACAAGGGGAAGCACTGTACTGAAACCCTGCAGCGGCCAACATGCAGTATCTCCAGAGAAGTGATGCATTTTGGCAAAGGCAGAAGCATCTCAACAAGTAAAAGAAAGAAGGGATTTATTAAGAAAGCACCTCCAACAGGAGGGTTGGACTTGGTGGAACCACTATCAGTACCAGCCCCTTCAGAAATTGCTGGAACATCCAAAAGTGACTGAATATGCCTATTCTGGCAAGCTGCAGAGAGCAATAGCAAACATGTTCTTCTACTGCATTTAAATCTTTTTTGCCAGTTTAATTACACTGAAATGACAACACAGGAAGCAGCAGTGAGCCTGTGAACAGAAACTGAAAGCTGGACTTGTCTAGTATCTGTGTCTCCTTCAAAAAACCTGAAGAGACTTTGACAATAAAGCAGACACTGCTGTATACGTATCCCTAGCAAAAGAACTTGTTTTGCAGTTGTCCTCAGACTCAGCAGCTAGTTAAGTATTTAAAAAGAGAAGAATATGTACTGGCAACATTGCCTGAAACATATCCGTGCCTCAAGGGCACAGCTGAAACTGGACGTGTTGCCAAGCGACCTCATGCCATCAATGATCTCTGAAAAAATGTTCTCATAACAGAATTCTGAAGGCCATGGCATCTTCCTCTTCCACTTCTTTCCCAGCAGCTGAAATGTGCAGGCCAGGTATAGCCAATTAAACTGAATGTACTTCTAGAACATCAGGGAGTACTCTAGAAAGTACGGAAATAACTCCCACAGTCATATTGCCATTAGCAGTAATAAGAGCAAAACACACTTTCGAGTGTATCTCAGCATATTGATAGTTTGGCATCACAGCCAGGAAGGAAGAATTACTATGCACACAAACTCGACTCCCTGTCAGCAAAAGCATATTACTATGAACATGGATATGGAGAGAAGCATTTCATCATGTTAAAGATAGCTTCAGCAACAGTTTTCTCCATCAAATGTCTGCTATTCAGAAAATGTTCCTTTACATGTTATTGCTAATAGAAGCATTATGAAGAAGTCCTTTATATTCATTTAGACTTAATTGGCCAAGTTCAAGACAGTGATGCATAAGAGATGCCAGGTACATGCCATTAGCAAGATGTGGATTGGAGTCTAAGCTGATATATTTATGTGACAAGGAAGGGAGCCAGAAGAAGCTACTTTAACTTACACTGGCTTAGATTACTTTTGACTAATCTCTAAATTTGGGCCATAATATTCTGAAAAAACCTGTGTTCATTTAACCTGGCAATTATAAAACACTTTGAAGTTTCATCAAATTTTGTACCAGTGTTTTATTTTCAATGGATTACATTAAGGACACATTCAAAAAACATTTTAAAGTTCCTTCCAGAGCTTCTTTTTGTTAAATGATTTTCATTTCTTGTGCTTGAATTGTAATGACATATCTTTGAAGCATGGTACAGTGTTTTAACGAAGCAATTAGTTTTGTGTAACAGAAGCTCAGTGCCAGAGATAAGCCAAAATTAAAAACAATAAAATTTTCATGAAATATGTCACAAAATTTTACCCAAATTTTAAATTACCCACATTTATGATTATTTTTAAATGGAATATAGCTAATTAAGTCTATGCATTTGTGGAATGTTTTCTGAAGTGAAAACAACATAGCTTGAAAATATATTAGTACAAAACCAACCAAGATAGTCACAAAAATTGAACCAGTCTCTACTCCATTTTGAAATTCCCTTCTAACCTCACCCTTGTGAACACTGAAAGCAAACCTTGTCACCCTTGTGATTGGGGTTGCCTGGATGCAGCCCTCACTGGAAATACCAAAGTCAGGGCAAGCTGCAAAACAGAGTGCAGATATTCTCCACACTGATTGGTAACACTGAAGTTAGACTCCTCAGTACAGTGAGAAGTTATTTAAAAACTCTGCTCACGTATACATAAGATTCTTCTGACCCCAAAGGGCCATCAACATTACCAGGTCAGCATAGGTTGCATCTTGCCCAAAATACAAAGGTAATATTAATAAATGAATGAGATCATCACATTTGGCAGATTATAACATTTCTGCAGATATCCTACATGACATAGCAGGCATAACTCATTGCCATTTTACAATATTGATATTCAGAATGTCCTAAAGTGTCCCCCAAATTCCATATAGCATCACACTTTTTCATGCCAGCCAGCTGTCTCTACATCCCTTGTGAATTGTTTTTTGTTATGAGCACCAACATGGAGAAGAGATGTAGTTGACTAAACACTGAAATTCCAGTGCGCAACCAATGGGAATATACGTACTTTACAATTATATAGTATGCATCCTCATAATATCCTTTACTTGTTGACATAATGAGCCATGCCACAGAGTTTGTTATACCTTCTTCTTTATGGCATTGCAAATGCTTCAAGAAAATGTCCTGCAAATTTATTGTGGTTCTTTCATGGCTTCTGCACTTTTATGCAGCTCATTTTAACAACTATCTAAATAGCTGAAGACATTATGTAGTAATATAACAGAACCAAAAACCATGTAAAACCTCAGACGAGGGAATAAAGGATTAGGTGGGTACCACATAAGCAGGTGAAAATTGGAATGGTTAGAGATGACAGCTGTGTATTCTTAGGATCATAAGAATGGCCACACTGGATCAGACCAAGGGTCCATCTAGCCCAACAGTCGCAGCTGCCAGCTGCCCCAAAGGGAATGAACAGAACAGATAATCATCAATTGGCCCATTCCCAGCCCCGAGAAACAGAGGCTAGGACACCATCCATGCCCCTCCAGGCAAATAGCCATTAATGGATCTGTCTTCCATCAATGTATCTAGTTATTTTTTAAAACCTAGTTAAATCTTGGCCTCCATAATATCCTCTAGCAGGGAGTTCCACAGGTTGACTGTGGGTTGTGTGAAGAAATACTTCCTTTTGTTTGTTTTAAAACTGCCTACTATCAATTTCATTTGGTGACCCCTAGTTCTTGTATGATGGGAAGAAGTAAATAAGTTTTCCTTATTTACTTTCTCCACACCAGTCATGATTTTATAGGCTTCTATCATATTCCCATTAGTCATCTCTTTTCCAAGTTGAAAAGTCACAGTCTTATTAATTTCTCCTCATGTGGCAGCTGTTCCATGCCCCCAATCATTTTTGTTGCCCTTTTTTGAAGCTTTTCCATTTCCAATATATCTTTTTGAGATGAGGTGACCACATCTGCTCATAGTATTCAAGATGCGGGCATACCATCAATTTATAAAGAGGCAATAAGATATGTTCTGTATTATGTATCCCTTTCTTAATGATTCCCAACATTCTGTTTGCTTTTTTGACTGCTGCTGCACACTGAGTGGATGTTTTCAGAATATTATTCACAATAATTCCAAGATCTCTCTCTGTGTAGTAGCAGCTAAACTATACCCCATCATTTTATATGTATAGTTGCAATTATGTTTCCAATATGCATTAGTTTATTTTTATCAACATTGAATTTCATCTGTCATTTTCTTGCCCAGATTGGTAAAATCCTTTTGAAGCTCTTTGCAGTCTGCTGTGGGCTTAACTATTCTTAAGCATTTCATCCTAAGATATGTGTGTGTGCATCTTTTACCAGTAATTTTAGAAATCCCTAAGAAAACTACCAGAAACCCCTTGAAGCATATACTCACCAACCCCCCTCTCTGGAGGTAGGTGTCTGGCCAGGTGGGAGGGGGCAGGAGTGGCCTGTGGGTGTGGAGTCTCAGTGGAAGGGGTGACGGGTTGTGGGGGAGTCAGGCTTGGTTGGCAGAGGGGACATGGGTGGCCCAGAGGGGGAGAGGGGTCAAGCTCGGATGGAGGAGAGGGCCTGGTACAACCCAGGGGAGGGTGGGGTAGACTTGGATGGTAGAGGGGACCTGGTGCAACCCAGGAGGGGGTTTGGGCTCAGATGGCAGAGGGGTCCTGGGTGGCCTGGGGGTGGGTGGGCCCAGCATGGACCAGGGTTGGGTGGACTCAGATGACAGAGGGGACCCAGCCCCAGCAGCTCCTCCTCAGCAGCACAGCTCCCCAGGGCATGAAGCAGGAGCCAGAGCTGAAGTGCCTATGCCCGGAGGTGACAGCGCCGAGGCTGATCACAGCAAATGTTTGAGAAAAGAGCTGGAGGTGGGTGGTGGCAGTGGTATGAGGATGCAGATGATATGATGATGTAATTCTGTTGCCCCTCAGGAAAAATGTACACACACACACACACACACACACACACACACACACACACACACACAGAGAGAGAGAGAGAGAGAGAGAGAGAATTTAATGAATGGCTATGTGATGACTTTACAATGATATTACTCTTTGCTCACATGATACAATTTATTGGGATGTATGCACAATTAGAATGGTTAAAACTAGGGATGTTAAATTGAAGTTATTGAGCTAATTGTACCATTGATTTGTATCGACTATATGATCAGTTGACAGGACCGATGCGCAGAGTTGCAGCGGGGGTAGCTCCGGGAGCCACCTGCTCTGTGGCTCTGCATTTTAAATATAGTAAGAGCTGCTGGGCTCTTACCACATTTAAAATGCAGAGGCGCAGTGTCCGCACAAGCCAGGACTGCTTGGTCCCGGCTCGCGCTGAGTCCAGCGGCCCCCTGTTCGTGGCAGACAGCCCTGGCTGCTGTGAACAGGGGCTGCTGCCAGAGCAGCCTCTGTTCGTGGAGGCCAGGGCTGGCCACTGGCAGGGACTGGACTGAAGTAGTCCTGCTTGCCCTATGTTACCGCTGTGGTGCTTCAGCATTTGAAGTGTAGCAAGACATGGGGCTCTTGCTACATTTCAAAGGCTGAAGCGCTACAGTGGGAACCCGTGAAAGTGAGAACTGCTTCAGTCCCCGCTTGTGCCATTTCCCCCAGCTGTGCCTCTGCCTCTCCTGCCCCCTGAGGAGACAGTGCTGGGAGGAACAGGTTTTTAAGCTGGCTCTCCCCAGCACTGGCTCCCGCTCCCTCCCCACTTGCCATCTCTGATACAGGCAGCAAGGGGGGAAGAAGCGACAAGTCGAGTCATTACTCAACTATCAAATAAGTTTATGCTTATTGGATAGTTGACTAGTCGCTTACATCCCTAGTTAAAACATGAATATTCTCATCATCTCCCTGCCTTTTTCACTTCCCACGCCTTTCTAGGCAGACTTAACTCACTGTGGCAAGGAAGACTAGAGTCACCCATTGGCACAAGCAAGCTCAATTTCACTGATGTCAGCAGAAGTCCTCTCATGTCAGTTGTGAATATGGCCCATCAATTTCAATCTCTCAAAAATTAAGGAAATGATCAAGCCTGGTAAGTATTAAAATATTTTGAGCTAAACACTCAAAATATTTTATTTTTAAAATGCAAGCACATTAGGGGGCAAACTGTTTTTTTCTCTTCCTTCTCCCTTTTAGCAGGAAGAAGCCCTGCCTCTGTTTTTGTACTGTATTTTTCTATATTACCAGCAGAATCAGGGTTGACAGCATCAGGAGGATGGGATTCCTGAAGATTGCTGCCTCCGGTTGCAGCCTTAAGAGAACTAGGGAATGGAAGAGGGGAAAGAGAAAAACTTGTGACCACCTCCTAAGACTTTGGTATCTTGGAAGCAGAAGAAACCCTTTGAAAACAGATAGAGCTATTAGGATCAAGGGTGGAGGTGGACAAGGCAAAAGAACTAACTGCAATGGAGAGGGAAAAAGGTGTTGGGGCCAACCAGCAAGTAGTAAAAGTGTCTCTGTTCACTTACTTGCCCAGTTACCAACAAGGTTCCTCTTTCTATCCATATGTGGAATAAATTTTGTTATGTGCACCGACATGTGTGGATGTGCACTTTCAGTAGAAACACATGCTGCTAGCTGTGGGCACTGTGCTAATCAACTGGGTGGCATTTGAATCTCTCCTGGGTGTTTGCCCAAGCGTTCAGATTTCAAGGAATCCTGGTTACCAGACTTGACACTCTCCCCACAGATGTTTGATTTTACTTGAAATATGTACTGATTACAGCACTATGCCACCAAGTAACCAATATGTATTAATGGAAGGGACAGTGTGGACTAATATAATCAGTCAAACCACTCTAAGGAATGTAGTACATTCATTCTATCATATCTAATGCCTAAAAAGTTATTGCTTGCACATACTTCACTGCTAGAGCCAAATAATGTTCTTGGGGAGACAAGAGAAGGACATATTCTGAAGTGTTACATGTGAAAAAGAGGATATTACTCATTCCTGCAGTGAACAGTTATTGTTGGAGAAAGATCTATAGACACCAGGAGATACTCTGCTTCCCCTGAGTCTCAAAGGGAAATGTTCCAAAATATAGAAAAGTAGAATAATTTCTGGACTTAATTACTACCACCAAAATATTGTAGACAGAAACACAGGACAATCAAAACCAGAATAGATTTTTCTTATTTTGCCCCAAGAGGTATTTGCAAAAGAAGTAAAAGCTAGAAAACAAAGATCTGCATGCCAGATGGAGAAAAAAAATATATTTTTTTTCTCTCCATTTGTTGGAGAAATTGTTTAAGGACAGTTTATCCTTGTGATAATACGATCCCTGTAACACTGCCAATGTCTCTGAGACATAGTGTGATTATTGTACAAGTGATGGTCATACAAATTAAATTTGCCTGGGAACTAGTGAATTAACTTACACACCCGATGTAGCCAGGATGCAATTTAAACAAGGACATTTATTCATTTCAGTCCCATGTGAAGCAGAGGGACTTCATGTAGGAATTCACAGGATCAGAATAAGGCTTTAAGTTGTGTTCATTCATGTTTGTACTTGCTTTCTAGGCTTGTAAGAGAATATAATATGCTGAGGATTTCCTTGGCCAAATATTTTAAATAGCTTAATCTTGCTATCTATCTAATAAGTCAACATGAATAAATCACATATATGCTTGAAGGTAGAGCAAGCAGATTTCTCTGATAAGCAAGTCAGCCTCCAAACTTATTTCCTTTTATTCATTCCAGTTTGCATGTTGGAAAGCTAAGTCGTTGGTGTAACTGGCTGTCAGTTAATCGCAAAGCATGACCCCACTATGAAACATAACAAAACAGGGCACATGATATGGGAGCATAATATTCTTTAGATTACATATAATTAAAGTAAAATAAAAATAAATCTCAAATACATATACTTGCACAAGTTCTCAAGGAACTAGCATGCTAACACTAGCAGTGTAGCCAGGGTAGGATGGATAGCTGGATCCACAGCACTGAATAGCCATGCCAAGTATAAACATCCCTGGTACATGGATAAGTACTTGGGGTGTCTAGCTCTTGCCACTGCTGCTGCTCCCCATGCTATCTCAGCTACTCTAGTATTTCGAGCATGCTAGCTCATTGGAAGCTAGAGAAAGCATGTCTATGCATGCTCAGAATCACACCCCTCATCCATATGTAGACACAGGCGAGTTCTTCGGGGCAGGAACCATGTCCTTTAATTGCTTGCAAAGTACCATGTATCCCTGTGGCACTAACAATAACAATGCGTTTACAATACATAGGGGAAGACTGAGCACAGGGGAAAGGCATAGTAGCAGTGACAATCCCTGCACATCCTTGATTGCAGAAAATTGTATGGTTAGTTCACTTGTCAAGGCAAGACTTCCTAAAGTGGAATAGTGAGGGCAGGGTTTTGGCACAATGGGGAGCACAAGCTGCTGCTTCGCAAAGGGAGTTTGAAGCTGCCACACCCCATGTCAGAGCTCCCCCTGAGGCTGGGGGACTTAACACCACACTCAGAAAGATAATGTGCTTGCAAGCCCACAGCATATTGTTACTGAGGGAGGGGTTGAAGAAATTAAGAACAATGAATTGGAAACAAAAGCTTTAATGTGCCATAGCAGTAGTGTAATATTCCACGTTTCTGACTCCTGCTTGCAAGGGTGAGCTCATCCTTTACTGCCTTTTATCTCAGCAAATTATGGAGCACCGGGTACTGACTTCTCTGTTACTAAAGAGGTCAGGTTGATAATTAATAAGAATTAAGCCATGAAAAGGCATAAAAGCCCCAGATTTGAATGCCTGTTTATGACACTGGTTATTATGCAATTGCTCAACTTCAAAAAGAGCCAACCCAGTGTGGCACTTTAATTACTTTATTTTATTACGTTGACGAATTTTATGGACCTTTCACTCGCTGCCAAGAAATGTTATTTCTGAACAGTTTCCTAACATGGCGAGGGTGTTTCCATCCTACTGATTTTCTAGAAATAAATGTATAATCAGAGCACCTCTAAAAAAAGATTTTATTTAAGTACCTATCGAAGAAAAAAGAGAGACTATTGTCATTGGAGGGAGGCGCTCCTGGGCATTCCCATATGCATTTGGAGGATAAAAGGGAAAGTCATGCCATCAGTATACCAATGCTCTGATTGCCTCTTGTCAAATGACCCCTAAATTCCACTCACTAATTTCCATATCTGTGCCATGACATTTCTGTTACTTTTCTAGATTTAAAGGAGCAAACAAGGAGGAACATACTTGCGCACTAGTGGGACAGAAAGGGGATTGCTCCTCCCACTGCTGGGGGAGAAAGTGGGCAAAATATGCTGTGTGGTGGGTAAGTCTCTTGTGAACTCTCAGTGTTAGAAGGAGGGTAGCCATATGGCTGTTCATGGAAATTGCATCATCATTTATATGTGACCATGGCCATAAAACCCTCTGCCTGTCTCTCCAAATCATAAACAAAAGAAGGAAAGAAGTTTGTAGTCATACAGGAGCACGATCAAGGAATGAGAGAGCCAAGGAGAAAGGAAAGCTTTGAAAAGAGTTAGAAGGACCTGATTTGTGGGGTAGTCAACATAGTTAAAACTAGAGTACTGGGAAAACAGTTCCTTTCTTTTTTTTCTTCTTTTTACGTGTTCCCATAACAGAAATTACTAAGGGATCATGTGACCACGCTAATGGCCATAAATTCAGGACCGTTTAAAGGAATTAGTCATTCCCATGCACAGTGTCAACTAGAGGAATTTGCTGAGAGAGGTCATATTAAATGCTTAGTCTGGATAATTTCACAATCAGTACTATTCCTTGTTGCGCAAGATAATTAAGATCAACCAGATCTTATGCTTCATAATATAAGCTGATCACATGTGCAGGTTATTTTATTAGCAAAGAGTGCAGCTGAATTTAGCTTCCGTTGAACAAGTGGAACTTTTTAAAATCCTATACTCTAGGGTTGCCCCTGTACAAAAATCAAACCTGTTTTGAGGTAGCAGTTCTGGGTAATCTGCAAGCATGCTCAGTGCACACTGCCAGCTATCTCTTTTTTTAGGTAGCTGTTCCAGGAAATCTGGAAGGGTGGTCGGTACACATTTCCAGCTGCCCAGTGCTATAGGCTCAGGATCTCCAGGATGTCCTATTTTTTATATCAAGGAGACAGCAACAATATTGTGCACTGCTTTGCATTCTGTTTTCCTAGTGTCCTATCAATAACAGTCCCTCCAAGGAACATGGGCCTTCTGACTTCAATTCCACTGAAATATCTTCCCTATTTTACAAACATTTTAATACAAAGATTAAATACAAACAGTTGATGTCTGTACACCATCCTGGGTCCCTTTGCTAATAGTTTGCTAGCACATTGCCAAGCTGAAGTCTCATTTGTACCACTGACTTAGCTGGTTTCTCCCGCTCTTCAGCTCCCTCTGAAACCAAAATGCTTAATACACAGCTCCCCCTTTCTTTCCCAGCTGCTGCATTTTACACCAGAGTAACCCCTTTGATCAAAGCCCCTCACCTTGGATAACAGGCAATCCAAACCCAGCCAGGCAACTGTTCTTCCTTTTGTGCATCTGCTCTACAGTAGAGGAACCCCACAAAGGTTTGAGATAGCAGGCCATTCAATGAGAGAATGCTTTAACTCACACCATACCTTCAGTGTGGTCATTGTATGACAACCTTAATTCTTTCTACAGAGACGTACATCTTGAGTGCCTTGTCCATCACTGATCCTTACTGTTCAAGCCACTAGCACCTTTCACCATAACAGGATTGCTCCACACACACACTCATCCTGATACCTTAATTTTATTTTAATGCAACATTATCCTTAGATTCCTTTTTTTGCATTTCGGCATACAAGAAATCTGTTAATTAGTCGTGTGCAGAAGTCTTGATTTTCTCATTCAGTTTTAGCCCTAACCTGCTGAGTGATTAATAAGACTCATACAGATATATTGCACACTATACTTCTTTTGGTTAGCCACATAAAACTACCAGGTGGCTCAAGTGAAAGATAATCAACAAGAGAAAATTTACTCTTAACAATAATATCTTTAAAGGACCGACTATTAAAATAATAAAAATAAGACTCTTTAAATACATCATATGTGGAAATAGGCTCTCATTTAGAGAAGAAGGGCTTTAAATAGAAGAATGCATCAAAATATCAGTGTAACATTTGAAGTTGTTTCTGTATTAAACTTGGAACCAAGAGCGGAATAAACATTTAGAACAGTGTCAGGTGTCAGTCATTATGGCCATGAGAACTTCTTCACATATGATATGCTCCCTCATGTGCAGCCTCCCTGGAAGAACAGGGTGTAGCAGGGGATAGGGTGTGGAAACTTCAGGGCAAGAATACTCATGACCCAAGGCGATAAAACTAGTAAGAGTAGCCCAGCTGCTCGCATTTCACACTGTCGAGTTGTGATTGAGTTACTATTCCAGCTGGGCAAAACTTGCCAGATTCTCTTCACATTCATGTTTTAATAAATTTTTAAAAGCTGGAGGAAGAAAGTCCGGCAGGTTTTTCATATGCCAAGTATGTGGCCCAGAGAATCAGCCTTTATGTGAGTGTGATTATAGGTGGAATGCATACACTTTGTCCTCCTTTCCTTCTGCGTGTCTAGATCTGTAGAAAACAGGCAGATCTGGCCCTCTGCAGCTGCCTGTCTGCCTGCCTTTGGGCAGTAGCCTATCGTTCCGTGTTTACACAGTACCTAGAACAATGGGGTCCAGGTCCAAGTCTCATGCTCGCAGGTGCTACGTTAATACAAATAATAGCATTAATACTAAAGGTGTGTGGTGGCAAGTAGCCATAGCACTTTTCCAAGTCAGGGACTTGCTTCCCCTGTTTTCCAACTACACACTGTAGATGTTTTTAAATGGGGGTGGGGAACCCAAGGCATGGATCAGACCCCTGAGGCTACGGGCTTCCCTCCCATCACTGGGGGATCCACACCAGTGCTCCAGCCCTTGGCTGTCCCCCTGTGGGGCTGGAGCACACAAAATCTACTAGGCTGGGCCCCCTAGGCTCTTGTGTGTGGAGGAGAATGGGGGCAGTGTCTTTCTCCTCAGCTGGAGGCCACATCAGTGAGGGTTTTAGGTCATAAGGCTTATGTAGTGTAACAGCGCATATCAACAGTAGCCCACACTCACCAGTCACTCCAACGTCTTAAATAAATAACGAGGACACAAAGGACAGAAGTTTCAAAACACCTCAGCTTCCATTCAGACCCATTAAATGAGCAGATTTTCAAAAGTTCTTAGCACCCAATTTTTTGTAAAATACTTGTCCTAGGAATTATTTGGGGAAAGTTCTATGTCTTGTGCTGTGCAGGAGATCAGACTAGAGAATTCCAGTGGTCCCTTCTGGTCTTGGAATCAATGACTGTATCAAACTGTACTGTTAATGTCCTAAGCTATATGAGAAATCTAGCCCTGATTTTAGATGCCCAGCTCTTCTAAACACTCTAGCTTTAAAAAGTCTCAGAGGGGTAGCCTTGTTGCTCTATAACTTTAAAAACAAGTAGTCCTATGGCACTTTAGGGTACATCTACACTGCGGTGCTATTTTGGATACTTCCTACATCCTGAAATAGCATTTTCTGCACCTTGACAGTGCACCCGTTATTTCGAAATATCTTGAAAGAACCATGAAAGCACAACTAAAAGAGAAAAAATTTCCCATAAGTTCTCTCAATCCGTGCAGCTTTATTTGAATACGATCAATAATTGCACAAAAAAGATGCTGTAGAGAGGAAATCAAAAGTTAATGTGACAAAGTGGCTAGACACTTAAGCAGAATCAAGACTACAAGCTGTTGTGGTCTGAAAAGTACTTAAAAATTAATTCAAGACAGAACAAGAAAAAACTGATAGATTTCCAAAAGTGAAGGTTAAAATGGTGTCAAAACATGCAGAGACTGAGTGCAAGTGAAGATCTGATGGCAAGCACAGGCAGAGACAACTCAAAAGGCTGTTGGAGGAAATCTGAATAAGCATTGCCAATACCTCCATTCAGATGGCTTCGAGAACACGAGGGAGAAAAAACCCGAACAAGCAAGTTCATTATGGAAGAAAAAAATCCACCATAGCTCCTTAGATCCAAGAAGTTAAAATGTCTCTGAATTACAGCAGCCCACTAGAAACCTTTCAAAAGCATACTTCCTCTATCCCACTGCAAACAGCACTGGGGCAAGGATCAGTTTGGGGAACAAGAGCCCTAAAGGAGCTGTGCAAAACCAGAGCTAGGACAGGGCTTTCAATAGGAACCAAATGGGTGTAACTTGGTGTTCCCCAAAGACCAACTGGCCTTAGCATTAGACAAACCCGTGAAGTATTTTGCCATCCAACCTCCCCAGAAACCTGTGCCAAAATAGAAACATAATGTCCCACTTCTGTCCCCTTCCCTTTAAATCCCACTCTCACCCAGTGTGAGGGTTCTGGGGTTTCCAACTCATAACTAAGGATAGATTTTCCTTAGCCTACTTTTGGATACTACTCAAAAGAGTACCCTTTCCCCCTGTGAGAGAGGCAGAAGGCAGCTAAGAAGGACTTGGGTCTGCAAAGAGTTTAGGTTACCCATTTTCCCATCAGTCTATGGCTATGTCTACACTACAGAGTTTTTCCAGGATACCAAAAATCTCTGCTGCATCCAGGGAACGTGTCTGCTCTTCCAACACTTTTTGCAGAAGAGCAGACACACTCTTTTGGAAGCCCTGTAAACCTCGTTTCACGAGGAAGAAGGGCTCTTCCGAAAGAGGAGGTTTTTCCGAATTTTGGCCCAGTGTAGATGGGCCAAATTTTGGAAAAGCCTCTTCTGAAAAAACAATTGGAAAAAGAAGTGTAGTGTAGACCTAGACTAGGTCTGTCAGCAAAACCTCAGGTCTTTTTTACTCCTAGGCAATGGCCATTTTAATCCAACTGTGCCTTCATGATGCTGGAAAGGAGGCAACGTTCCTACAAGGCTTCAGACAATTTGACCCCAATGAGAAAAATGCTTTTCTGTATCCACAGCATACAAAAAGCACAGTTACACTATACCCACTACTCCAGGGAATGAAAGTGAGGCAGCTAAAATGGATAAAGAGGCTTGAAAAGTTCAGAGCAAAAGGTTAAATTAATGTGTGGGAGGAGCAAGGAACCAATCAACTTTCATCTACCTTTGGCTGGCCAATGGAGGCAAAGATCACTTGAGGAATGAAAGTCTCCACCCTTGCATGTATCTCCCACCTCCTCCCTGCCCCAATTCCTATTGAGGCTGCCCACTGCTCCCCAGGTCCTGTCAATATTACCTTTCCTTGTGTTCAGAGGTCACTGCTTGCTCAGAGCAACTGACACAGATGTAGGGCCAGCTGGTAGAGTGCTTTCAGTAGCTCTCACCCATCAGGAATTGCCTGTATGACTCTGTGTCATAGAGTCATAGAAGATTAGAGTGGAAAGAGACCTCAGGAGGTCATCTAGTCCAACCCTCTGCTCAAAGCTGGCTGAACCCCAATGAAACTAAGTAGGATTTAATTTATAATTTGTAAAAAGATGCCCTGTGGCCTCTATCTGACTTTTATTTGCTGATTAGCCATGATGGCATTGTTTTGGTCTTCTTACATTTAAGCTATTAGTCTGCAAGAAGCTCTCATTAACATTGCTACTTATGGCAATGCCCTTCCATAGTTACACTTTTCTCTCACTCCATTGGAGATAATTGTTATGGCTGTTACGTGTATAAAAGACACTGCAGTGTTGTGCAGGGAGCAGGGATGGATTCACATCAATTACTACACTCTTTTTGTGGAGCTTTAATAAGAAAGCAAACAAAAAATAGGGACCTTCTATTTAAAGTTTCTAGAGTGGCACACATTGTAGAAATGCATCAATTTTATAAGTGCCAGGATTTTTTCCTCCAGCATCTTGTTAGAGCCTAAAGAAAAGAACACACTGCTTTATGCAGCGATAAGCTTCACAACCAGCATTACTGGGTTCAGTGAGGGAGAACAACAAAAGGTTCTTTGAGATTAAAAAAAATGCAGCCTAAAACCACATGCTGTCATGTCAATGTTTTATAACAACTTTGGCCCTAGTCCTACAAGTGAATTTAACTTGGGGACTTTTCAAATATTAAGGGTTGTATAGTTATAGGTTATTTTGGGGTGGGGGAGCAGATTCCAAGTCTAGTTATGGGTAGCCTGGGGGGGGGGAGTTTGAATAGGCTGTGATCTGTATGAAGAATCAGCGACAAGCTTTCGACTCTTGTGACAAGCTCTTGTTGATTTGCAACGATTCCCATTCTCCAGGTTATCCTTCCAAAGAGACAAGCTAGAAACCTTTATTGAAATAAAAGCTGAGATTCTCTTGTATGTCCCTAGGGTACATCTAGACTGGCGGGTTTTTCCGGGATACCTTTGGTATCCCGGAAAAACTCCACCGTGTCCAGGGAACGTGTTTGCTCTTCTGCTTTTTTTGTGGAAGAGCAAACACGCTCTTTCGGAGAGCCCTGTATACCTTGTTCTATGAGGAAGAAGGACTCTGCTGAAAGAGAAAGCTTTTCCACCATTTGGCCCCATCTAGACAGGGCCAAATGGTAGAAAAGCCTCTTCTGGAAAAGCAATTGGAAAAAGCTACGCAAATTGCTTTTTTCTGATAAAAGAGGGTAGTCTAGACCTAGTCTTCCAAAGTACAAATGGTGGGGGGGGGGGGGGGCGGGACAGACACTGCAAAGGCTGGCTCAGTTTGTTGGTAGTGGAGTTTATTGAAAGAGCTGTGAGGCTGCCAAAGCTGGCTGTTCTTGAAGCCAGGCTCACCAACAGGAAAAGGGGGAAATTTCCCCAGGTCCCATCAAATCAAAGGGGCCCAAAGCTCTGGATGCTGATGCTACTACTGTAGCAGTGTTGGTGCCTAGAGCCCTGAGCCTTTTAAACTTCTGCATGGCACGCTCTGGGGAGTGCAAAGGGGAGGAGCACTGCAGCCTTGGTACCCCCACACCTTGCCAAGCCGACATGGCTGTAGGCTTCCCTGGTTACAGTTCTACTAGTTCATTTTTCCTTGCACCTGGATCTACCTACAACTGGACTACACAGTAGACTCATGCAGCCTACAGAGCATTTAAAAATAAAGTGCAGATTTCATTAAAAGTAAGAAAGAAGTTTATAAAAAAAAATCCAGATCAGTCAGAGGATTAGCAAATAATTATTGAATGACAAGTTGAGACACACACTGTTCCAAGGTCTCTGGATAGGCTGTGTTACCTAGTGGATAGGACACTGGACAGGAACTCACAATAGCTGGATTTTTTTTCTGGCTCTGTCACTGCTTTGCTTTAACCTTGGGCAAATCATGCCCTGCCCCTTGTCCTTTGTAAAACAGGAGAAATAAAAATGACTTTCTTTGTAAAGCACCTTGAGATCTATAGTTAAAAAGCACTGTACAAGAGCTAGTTATTATTGATCATTTGCCCCAGATCCCTAAAATAATATGGAGATATACCATCTCATAGAACTGGAAGGGACCTTAAGACATCATCAAGTCCAGTCTCCTGCCCTCACATTAGGACCAAGTACCATCCCTGACAGATTTGCCCCAGATCCCTAAATGGACCCCTCAAGAATAGAACTCACAAGCCTGGATTTAGCAGGCCACCACTCAGCTATCCCTCCCTCATTTAGTAATTTCCAGCCTGGCTAGGACAATAGTAAACTCAGATGCATTAAGCTGGGGTGAGATACTATTGTGGGTTGGGAGCTGCTGATCCACAGAAAAATCAGTCAGGGGCCACACCCAAATGAGAAGCAAACCCTTCCCCCCTCTCCCCCCCCCCAAAAAGCAAAAAACAAAAAACAAAGCCTCACTGACATGGCCCCTGACTGAGAAGGAGAAAGACACTCTTCACATTCCAGGCTAGTAGAGTTTGTGTTCTCCAGCCCCTCAGGGAAGTGGCAAAGGCCTGGAGCACCAGACCCAATGCTGTGGGGGAGCCCTGAGCCTTGGGGGCCAGATCCCACCACACCTTAATTTCCCCATCCCTGCACTAAGCAGTAACAAACTGTAGAATGACTCACCTACTCTCAGTAGCAGTATTATCTGATTTAGAAACTAGTCCCAATGTACTTTAATATCACAGTGTGATTTTGTGTATGACTGGTGCCTGGGAGCTTTATACTAAAAGTAGCAAGCCCCAGGCTGTTAGCTTTTTAAACTATTGTGCTTGTACTTGTTTCTTAAGTGGCAATTAAAGAAGATTGCCTTTGTCTATTCATAGAGGGAACATCTACACTGTAGGCTGAAGTCAAGTTAAACTAGCAACTTTGGCTATGTTAATTGCATAGCTGAAGTCAAAGTATCTTAACTTGGCTTTTGGCACTGTCTACACAGCAAGAAGTTGAAGGAAGAACACTCTTTCTTTGACTTCCCTTACTCGTCGTGAAATGAGAGTTACAGTTATTCTTACAGAATAAGAAACCCATTATTTTGAAATTATTTTCAAATAATGGGCTTGCTGTGTAAATGCACACACTGTTATTTTGAAATAACATGAGTAATTTCGAAATAAGTGTGCAGTGTAGACATAGCCAGAGGGATTAACTGCTGCGGCTGGGCCAAGGTAGATAGAAAGCTGGCTAGATTGCTGAGCCCAATGGGTAGCGATCAATGTCTTGATATCTGGTTGGTGGTCAGTTTCAAGTGGAGTGCACCAAGGATCGGTTCTAGGGCCAGTTTTGCTCAACATCTTTATTAATGATCTGTATGAGGGAATGGATTGCACCCTCAGCAAGTTTGCGGATGACACTAAACTAGGGGAAGAGGTAGATATGTTGAAGGGCAGGAATGGGGTCCAGAGTGACCTAGACAGATTAGAGGATTGGGCCAAAAAAAATCTGATGAGGTTTAACATCCCAAGCATTGTTACAGGCTGGGGACTGAATGGCTAAGTAGCAGTTTGGCAGAAAAGGACCTGGGGGTTACAGTGGATGAGAAGCTGGATATGAGTCAATAGTGGGTCCTTGTAGCCAAGAAGGCGAATGGCATATTAGGGTGCATTAGGAGGAGCATTACTCGTAGATCTAGAGAAGTGATTATTCCCCTTTATTCAGCATTGGTGAGGCCACATCTTGTCCAGTTCTGGGCCCCCCCACTACAGAAGGGATGTGAATACCTGTGAATACAGCGGAGGGCAACCAAAATGATTAGGGGGCTGGAGCATACGACCTATGAGGAGAGGCTGAGGGATTTGGGCTTGTTTAGTCTGCAGAAGTGAAGAGTGAGGGGGGATTTGATAGCAGCCTTCAACTTCCTGAAGGGAGGTTCCAACGAGGATGGAGAGAGGCTGTTCTCAGTAGTGACGGATGGCAGAACAAGGAGCATTGGTCTCAAGTTACAGTGGGGAGGTCTAGATTGGATATTAGGAAAAAATATTTCACTAGGAAAGTGGTGAAGTACTGGAATGGGTTACCTAGGGAGGTGGTGGAATCTCCATCCCTTGAGGTTTTTACGTCCTGGCTTGACAAAGCCCTGGCTGGGATGATTTAGTTGGGATTGGTCCTGCTTTGGGCAGGGGGCTGGACTTGATGACCTCCTGAGGTCTCTTCCAGCCCCAGGATTCTGTGGTTCTCTGATTCTATGACTATGGCACAAGCATAGATTGATTTGCACTAAGTCAGTCTGTGTGTCTGTAACAGAAGACTAGAGATGCCTTTCCCCAGATCTCATTCATATAGTCTCCTTTGTAGCTGGGTACTGGTCTTCTCCAGATTACCCATAAGAATCCTTGTCCAGCATGTTACACCTTGTCTCACTCTCCAGTATTCTTATTCACATTTTCTAGTGCTTTGTACTATTCTGCATCCACAGCCATGTTCTTTCTTTTTTTTCTAGCAATGTTTCTATTCTCAAGTACTTCTCAGACTTCATTTCCTAATGAGAGGGGCATAAGTAGTATGCACAGTAAATTGTGTGGTATTATGCACAGCTTATGGATGTTTATTTTGCTATTTATCTGCCAAAATATGATTTATTTTACTGGCTGGCAGAATATCTTTGGCAGTTTTTCATATCACCATGAGAGATATATAAGCCTCATCTATGCCCTGATGGAAATGAAATGACTGACTCCTCTTCCCAAAATTGGAAATCCACTACTTTTCAAGTCTGAACAAGAGTCACAATATGAAGAATAGGCCATAAAGCGAAGAGACCCAGAAAAATAAATTGGAGGATTGATTTGAAAGCCCTGCTTTAAAATATTGGGATCCCTGCCTATCCATGCATGTATAAAAGAAAATTTAATATTAAGATGCTTGTTAAACATACCTCTGATATCTAAATTGTCTCTTTCCAAATCACTTCATGTTTGGTTCTGAGTCTCACATTTTGAAACTTCAGAGAGATCTATGATTTTCAAATGCCTGTGCTTAAAACCAAATATTCTAAAGCTTCAAAAGTGACCTCATGTTTTCCAGCACACACACAGAAATACCATGGAATTCTGTTGTAAAAACACAGAATACCATAATTCCATTAAGAAAATGCCATAATTTCACAAGTGCAAGCATTAATTTTTGATGCTCTCAATGTAGATACTGTAGTATTTTAAAAAGGATTTGAGACTGTCAGATGAATAACAAAGAAACAATGAGAAGTGGAAGTAGAAGACTTTGTCGATCCCATAATGCAAAATATAGCTGGAACCAATAATGAACTCCATTACACTTTTAAATTTACATATTGTAGGCTACAAAATAGCAATGCCCTAATATGGTACATTTTGTAAATGTGTGTTTATAAGAAGGTAAGGATCCTAAAAGTGGATTTTATTTCTCTTTTCTTGCTGCATTACTAATTTTCTTATTCCCTGAAGCATGAGATTGGATCTTTCTTATTAGAATTATAGGACTGGAAGAAACCTCAAGAGGTCATCAAGCCTAGTCCCATGCACTCATGGCAGTACTAAGCACCCACTAGACCATCCATGACAGGTATTTGTCTAACCTGCTTTTAAATATTTCTAATGATGGAGAGTCCCCAACCTCCCTAGGAAGTGTTTCCTAATCTCAAAACTCCCTTGCTGCAATTTAAACCCATCGCTTGTTGTCCTATCCTCAGAGGTTAAGGAGGATAATTTTCTCCCTCCTCCTTATAACAACCTTTTTTGGTAATTAAAAGCTGTTATAATATGTCTCCTCTCCATCTCCCCTTTTCCAGAATAAATAAACTCAATTATTTCAATCTTCCTTCATAGGTCATGTTTTCTCGACCTTGAATAATTTTTGTTGCTCTTTTCTGGACTTTTTCCAATTTATCCACATCTTTTCTGAAATGTGGCACCCAGGACTGGACACAATACTTCAACTGAGACCAAATCAGCACAGAGTAGAGCGGAAGAAATATATTATCCTGTTAATACATCCCATAATGCTGTTTGCTTTTTTTCACATCAGTAGTAGACTGTTGACTCATGTTTTGCTTGTGGTCCACTATGCCCGTTAGAACCCTTTCTGCAGTATTCCTTTCTATGTAGTCATTTCCCTTTTGTATATGTGTGACTGACCGTTCCTTAGTGGAGCACTTAGCATTTGTTCTTATTGAATTTCATCCTATTTACTTTAGACCATTTCTCCAGTTTGTCCAGATCATTTTGAATTATAATCCTATTCTCTCAGCGTGGTATCATCCACAAACTTTGCGGCTACGTCTACACTGAGCATTGTTGTGCAAGAAGATGTGCAAATGAGGCGCGGCAATGAATATAGAGAGTACACTTATAGGCTACGTCAACACTGCGCACTGTTGCGCAAGAAGATATGCAAATGAGGCACAGTGATGAATATTGCCGTGCCTCATTTGCATACCTAATGAGCCGCCATTTTGCACAAGGGGCTTTTGTGCAAGAAGGAGCTGTCTACACTGGTCTTTCTTATGCAAAACCCACCTCTTGCGCAGGAGCTGTTCTTCCTGAAAATAAGCGGCAGAACGGCTCCTGCGCAAGAGGGTTTTTTTATGCAAGAAGGAGCCGTGTAGACAGCTCCATCTTGAGCAAAACCCCCTTCCACAAAAATGGCAGCTCATTAGGTATACAAATGAGGTGCGGTGATATTCATCGCCGTGCCTCATTTGCATATCTTCTTGCACAACAATGCGCAGTGTAGCTGTAGCCTATAAGTGTACTCTCTATACCGTTATCTAAATCATTGATGAAGATATTCAACAAAACTGTATCCAGAACTGATGCCTGTGGAACATCACTCATTATGCCCTTCCAGCATGACTGTGAACCATTGACAACTACTTTCTGGGAATGGTAAGTGCACCCACCTTACAGTAGCTCCATCTAGATTGTATTTCCCTAGTTCGTTAATGAGAAGGTCATCTGAGACTGTATCAAAAGCCTTACTTAATGTCTATGAATATCACATCTAACACTTCCCCCTTATCCATGAGGCTTGTTATCCTATCAAAGAAAGCTATCAGGTTGGTTTGACATGATTTGTTCTTTACAAATCCCCGCTCACTGTTACTTATCACCAGGGTTGGCCTTACCATGAGGTGAACTGAGGCGGCCACCTCAGGTGCCAGACTGTGAGGGGACCCCACTACGAACCAAAGTGTAGAAAATTGTGTCTGCTGCTGGTGCATATGTATTCTGTCTGCTCTAGATGCACAGAGATGGTGGAGTGCCATGAGAGGAGTAGAACAGGAAGAAGGCAGAATTGAGACCTTTCAAAGTTTTGGCCCAAGCGAGGGGGCATGGAGGCATCATTTGAGCTCCCCGCCTCAGGTGCCAGTTGTGGGCTGGCCCTACTTATCACCTTATTACCTTCTAGATGTTTGCAAATTGATTCCTTAATTATTTGCTCCGTTATCTTTCCTGGCACAGAAGTTAAGCTGACTGGTCTGTAATTTCCTGGGTTGTCCTTATTTCCTGTTTTATAGATGGGCACTGTATTTACCCCTTCCCAGTCTTCTGAAATCTCTCCTGTATTCCATGATTTTTGAAAGATAATAGTGAATGGCTCAGATATCTCCTCAATCAGCTCCCTGAGTATTCCAGAATGCATTTCATCAGGCTCTGATGACTTGAAGACACCTAGCTTGTTTAAGTAATTTTTAACTTGTTTTTTCTATATTTTAGCTTCTGAACCTACCCCATTTTCACTGTCATTCACTATGTTAGGTGTCTAATCACCACCAACCTTCTTGGTGAAAACCATAACAAATTAGTCATTAAGCAATAGGGATGTAAAAGGTTAACCAGATAACTGGCTGGACTGAAGCGGCCCCGACCGTGGTTAACCAGTTAAACATTTTGTTTCACAAGTTAATTACCTAACCAGGATTTTACATCTCTATTAAGCACCCCTGCCATTTCTACATTTTCTATTATTTTTTCTCCCTCTTCATTGAGTAATGGGCCTCCTCTGTCCTTGGTCTTCCCCATGCTTCCAATATATTTGTAGATTTTTTTTGTTAGCCTTTCTGCTCTTTTTGTTAGTTTGAGCTTGTTTTGTGCTTTGGCCTTTCTACTTTTACCCCTACATACTTGTGTTATTTGTTTATATTCATCCTTTACAACTTGACCTGGTTTCTACTTTTTGTAGGATTCCTTTCTGATTTATAAATCATTCAAGATCTCTTGGTTAAACCAGGGTGGTCTCTTGCCATACTTCCTCTCTTTCCTATGCAGTGGAATAATTTGCTCTAGTGCCCTTCATAATGTCTTTTTGAAAAACTGCCAACAGTTTTAAATTATTTTTCTTAGACTTGCTTCCCATTGGATCTTACTTTCCAGCTCCCTGAGTTTGCTTAGGTCTGCCTTTTTGAAATTCACTATTATTAGTGTGCAAACTACTGAATTAATTATAGATCCTAAAATTATCCCACCCTTTAAAAAAAATATAGCTACATCTGTTTCCTCTGGCATTGGGCAGGATTTAGTTACAAGATAAGGAAGGAAGCTTAGGAAGACAATGTATACAGTTGGGGTTATCAACACACTAAAAATGTTGATTAGTAGCTGGTGTGTATGATCAGTGGAGGTGGGAATTGATATTATGGTAACGTCACACTTTTGAACTTGCAATAGAGATGATACAGAGCAAGTAAAAGCAGTTAGGCACAGTCACTGATGACAGGCACGAGGGATGTAAGTATGTAACAATCATACTTCAAAATCAGTTTAGCAGGGTTTTTTTTAAATTTACACTGGAAAAAATGAAGGTTAAAACTATTTTGTTTTCACTTAGACTACCTTAATTTCTCTCTTTTTTGCTCCTTCCTCAAATTTTTCTAAGCTACCCTGAATGAGCTTAGAAATAAGGTTAGGTCCTTAACAAACGATAAGTAGGAAAAAATAGGTTTGTATTAATATATTAGGTCTGACTAGTCCTGATTGCTGGGGAATATGGTTCTGGCTCAAAATCTGGTGGTTCTGGCCAATCTTGAGAAACAGAAAAGTGCCAATTGAAATGTTGTGAAGCTACAGCAAATGTACTTCTAACAGATGCTTGTTTTAACTACATTTGACAACAAAAAATAATTAAAAAAAACTCCACACAGAGCAAAACAGGGAGTCTAACACAGTAGTCTAGCACATTTGAATTTGAATCATAGACTCTGCTTCCAGGAAGAGAGAAAAGGCAGAAGTCAGGAGCATTTAAATATATTTTCTCCTAGATTTTTTTAAGATCCTATAGGAATTGAAATAAATTAAGCTGTCGAGATTTGTATATCTTCAAAATAGCACAACTCCCAACTGAAGTTAAAACTGCCACAATTAGAACAAGCATTTGTCTGGGCTGAGCCTCTAGGCTAATCAGAGTCATTCAGGGCTAGCACAGACTTCTGTCTAAACTAAGCTTCCCCAGTTGGCTTAAATTTTTTCTGGCTAGAATAGGGCTCTTCACAGGTCTCTTTCAATTATCTCTATCTGAGCCAATCTCCCAGGCTAAATTAATTCTTTCAAACCTAGGTCAAGCTTTATAGCTTTTTCACTCCACCCCCTCTAAGCTTCAGCCAATCAACAATCACCTGCAGAGACAGCCTACTCTATCACCTGTTCTGGCTTTTTAACAGAGAAAAAAGGAGGAGATGGATGGTCTGGTGGTAAAAACACTGAGTTAACACCCATGAGGCTGTGGTTCAATTTCTTGTCTGCCACAAACTTCTGTATGATGCTGGGGAGATCATTTACCCTTTTTACCTCAATTCCCCATTTGTAAAACAGAGATCATTCTACTTCCCTTTCTCTTGGGGGTGTTTTGAGGACAAATATGTTAAAGACTATGAGGAACTCAGATATTACTATAACGGGGACCATAGATGCATATAGAAAAATTTTCACAACATCAGCTTTGCACAAAACCCAGCAAAGTTAAATAAGTTCCTATTGGAACTGTAGAGATATAAATAGTGGTACCCAATATGGAGAAGGTAAAGTGTCTAGCTTTGATGCCAGCAGGGTCCATATAAACTCATTCAGATTACCTGAATGTCATAAAACCCATTCACAAATTCAGACTCAAAATAAAATAAGGCCTCTGTTTTAAAAGTGAATGTAATTAACCATTGGTACAATTTACCCAGGGTCATGTAGGATATTTAATAATCAACATTTAGTATTTTTTTTAACAGATATACTCTAGTTCAAACAGTAATTAATTCAGGGATGCCCTACGGCTTGTGCTATGCATAGGGCACTTGCAAATTCATGATCCATTTTGATCAATTTCACGGTCATAGGATTTTTAAAATTGTAAATTCATTATTTCAGCGATTTAAATGTGAAATTACACTGTTGTAATTGTTGGGGTCGGTGTGTGTGTGTGTGTGTGTGTGTGTGTGTGGGGAGGGGGGAGTTGTAAGGTTTTTGTTATCAGGTTTGCCATACTGTTGCCCTCACTTCTGTGTTGATGCTGGTAACAGTGTTGCCTTCAGAGCCTAATGCTGGAAGCAGTAGGTAGAGCCACCGCCAGCACCAGTGCAGATGTAAGGATGGCAAGATATATTATTGCCACCCTTCTTTTTAGGCTACTGCATTCAAAGCTGGGCCCTCAGTCAGTGGCCACTACTGTCTGGCCACCCACCTCTTAAGGCAGCAGTGCAGAAGCAAGGATGGCATAATATGATATTGGCACCCTTACTTCTGCACTGCTGCTGGCAGGACACTGACTTCAGAGCTGGGTGCCCAGCCAACCGCCACCACTTTCTGGCAGCCTAGCTCTGAAAGCAGCAGCACAGAAATAAGGGTGGCAATAGCATAGCCTGCCATTCTTCCCTCTGCACTGCTGCTGGAGGTGGCTCTGCCTTCATAGCTGGTATGGAGTGGTATTGCCCTCCCCTTACGTCTGCACTGCTGCCTGCAGAGCTGGGCCTTCAATCAGCAGCTGCTATTTTTTGGTCACCCAGCTCTGCAGGCAGCAGTGTGACATGGTATGTTATTGCAACACTTACTTCTGAACTGCTGCTGTTGTCAAAGCTGGGTGCCCAGCCAACAGCTGTTTCTTTTTGACTGCCTAACTCTGAAGGCAGCACAGATGTAAGGGGGTCAATATTGCAACCACCCTAAAATCACCTTGCAACCTGCCTGCAACTCCCTTTTGGGTGGGACCCCCAATTCGAGAAATGCCGGTTTCCCATGTGAAATCTGTCTAGTATAGGGTAAAAGCACACAAAAGCCCAGATTTCACAGTATATGACATGTTTTTCATGACCCTGAATTTGGTAGGGCCCTATTTTATGCAGGAGGTCAGACAAGACAATCACAGTGGACCTTTCTGGCCTTAACATACATTAACCGAGCACAGATTTTGGTCACGGCCCATTCGCTCAGCCTTTGTGCTATACCTAAGATTTTGTATAGCACACAACAAGTCAGACCTAATTTCTGCAGAAAAACTCCTGCATTCGTTCAACCCATCAGCAAGGTGAGGCTGGAAAGCTAGTAATCATGAAGCTACACAAAACAAGTAAAGAAGAGAAAACGAAACCCATTTCTTCTAGCCCTGTAATGCCTGCTACTTATATTTGCTCGCTCTGCTATTCATAAGAATTTGGTAGTGTAGGTCAGTACAGATCAACTTTAAAACAAGAAAATAAAGTGTGTTTACAGAAAAAATAAGTTGCTCCCTTTCACACCAGACTAAATTTTTTACAGTGAGGAACAATATAATCTGAAGCCAGCTATTGATAATGGAAGCACTGGCAGGCTCTTTAAATTGAGTGGCACTAGCAGCTGTTGCTACACAATTTACAAACCCAGTCTTTATTCAGGCAAAATTCCGTGATTAATGTCTGCAGGATTTGTACCAGCATGATTTTTACACCCTACTCCAGTATCTCAAAATTACAATTCCTGCTTATAAGAGCTTTTACTTTAAAAATACACCCATTACATTGAGGTCTTTCTTTGGTACACTCTATTCCCAAATAACTGGCTGACATATTTTTTTAGGGAGGAATAGGGAGCTTCTTTCAATAAGAGCTCAAGGATGCCTGATGTTTTTTTCACAAAAGAAAGTTAAATTCTCTTTCATCAAATATTTGCTTTAACTGCATTTTGTTCCATTCCAAAGTCTCTATTACTAGTCCCTTTTGGGAGCAAAGATAATCTCTGTACCCTTTCAAAAGGCCTACAGTTAGACCTTTCCCTTGAATCCAGACAATTTTTGACATTATGACATTTTCCTGTATAATACAGTGCTAAAGTACACTGTTGACAGATACTCTGCCAGTTAGTGATTTCCCCAGGGAAAGTGAAGTAGTATAGACTTCCTTCCTCATTTTAGAAAAAAAACACTGAACTGTGTTTTTCCAGGCAGCTGGTCAAAGAAGCAGGTGTCAGGCTTATAAGAAAGTCTGAAAGTTCTGCATCACAGCCTTCTTCCTCAGCTGATGTCAATACCCAAGTCTTACACTGTGTCCATTCCTTGTGTGAATAAGAAAGTACTTCCTTGTTACTCTAAAGCACACTAGACCGTGCCATGTATAATTTGACACCAATTTCCTCTGCAAGTTATAAAAACAACTTCCAGTCCATGTTGACTTAATTTCCTACAATAACTCTGTGTTACTTCTGGAAGCTAATGTCTCTGTGAAAGTTGTGTGGCTTCTGAGTTTTGATTTCATTTGGAAACAGCTATAAATTTGCAGATTTATACATCTCTGTCCGATTTAGATCTCCCCACAACAGTAGTGGTATTTGAGATTTTACAGTTTACCCCCACCATCAAATGAGTCCATGGCTCCCCGTTGATTTCCAGAATAGAGTCAAAATTTGCACCCTTCTTGTTAAAGCCTCCATGGACTTGCTTTCCTTATGGATTATGTCATACTCTATTCACTGCCACACATTTCCTCTGCTTGTTAAGTACCATCCTTTATGTCCTATAGCACAAACTAACCACTGTTGAAGTGACAGCCTTCTCCTCTGCGGCTCCCGCCATCTGGAACAGTCTCCCTAAAAAACTCCACTTCCCTGGCTTTCTATCTGCCTGCATTTTATCTCCGTATGCTCTTTCCAATACAATGTATTCCTTTTCTTTGTGAACTGTTTTTCATTCTGTAACTCAGCCATTATTGTTTCTCTCTGCAATGCGAGAGAAACAATAATTGAGAATGCAGTTTGTGTGAGAGGCTCCCCGAAATAAAATGTGAGGATGTATTTTATTATCTTGATTTAAGGAATATTCAGCATGCAGGCACTATATTATATACTGGAAAAACTGGCTGATTTAAAGGAAGATGTTAGGAAGAAATACCGAACAAAGAGGTTACTGTTATAAAAGTCAGCAGTTGCCAAGAATTACTACTTAGTGGTATATGAGACTCTGCTGTTTATTTCCTATTATTATTTCCTCCCTCCCATTTCCTAAGAGGAAGAAAAAGTGGCAACATCTCAAATTGGCTTGGCAAAAGTCTGCCTCATAATGGTGATTACTGTACACAGGTGTTTTCCCATCTGAGAGCTCTCTGGGTGCTTTCTTTTCTTAAAATTGATAATGTGAAGCAAATCTTACAGCATACAGTTAAAGGAATAGAAATGAAAGCAGAAGATGAACATGAGTTGCAATCTGACCCAGTGAAGCAGGTCTGCAGTCACTAACCAAGTGGCAGAATCCTACAACAGGCCACAGAAAACATCAGCAAGATGGCACTAACAATTAATGTTTGTTTCAGGGTTCATTGCTGGAGAATGTGGGGGCTCAGCTTATGCCAGCACAAATGCCATGAAAGCTGTGGTAAATATGAGAGTGAAGACTGAGAGGGAGGACAGCTTAGTGCATAAGGCAATGAAGTAGGACATCAGAGTCACGGGTCCACTTTCTAGCTTCACTTTATCTCTTAGGGTGTGCCTATACTGCATTCTTACCTTGAAATAAGCTATGCAATTTGTGCTAAATAAATTGCAGAGCTCAGTGTTTCCCAATTGGTGCTCCGTGGAACCCTGGGGTTCTGAAAAGCGAAAATAAGGGGTTTGTGAGAACGCAGCACTTCCCCGCCTCTTCTTAAAGAGACAGAGTCTATTTTGTTTATGTTTTTTTTTTCTTGACAAATTTTACTCTGGCAACCCTAGGGGTTCCTTGAAATTCTTTTAAGCTGAAAAGGGTTCCGTGGCCAAATAAAATTGGGAAACACTGCTATAGCTTATTTTGAGGTAATTTCAAAATAGCTTATTTCAAAATTTGGTGCTGTCTACACAGCACCAAATTTTGAGATAACTCACTATGCCCCTTAATCCTTGTGGAACAAATGTTACTGGGACGTTGGAATAAGCTACCTGTTATTTCAAAATCTATTTCGAAATAATGAGCTGCTTCAATAGATACGGAATAGCTATTTCAGGATACCTCCGGTATCCCAATATAGCTCCAAAGTGTAGACATACCCTTAGTGCCACAAATCCCAATGTACAAAATAGAGATAATATTTTAACATTTTCATCACTTGTCTTAGCTATGTAGATTACAGGCTCCTCAGGGCCGGGGCTGTCTCTTAGTATTTGTACAGCACCTAACCCAATAAAGGCCTGGTTTTGTTTGGGGCTTACTGGTATTACCATTATGCAAATAAATAAATAACACTGAGGATACAGTACAGAAAGCAGATATCTTACTCAGTGCTAGTGAGAAAAAACATCTGTATGTATGATGTACAGTGCTTTGAAAATGCTATGCTAGTTTTCAGCTCAGAGTAATGAGTATAGTTGTGCCATATACAGTTTCTTCTTTTTCAAATGTACAGTGCTTCTATGACAGAACTCTAAGAAGGGTAGCCATGTTAGTCTGTATCTGTAAAAACAGCAAGGAGTCCTGCAGCACCTTAGAGACTAACAGATTTATTAGGGCATACACTTTTGTGTGTAAAAAGTGGGTTTTAGCCGCAAAAGCTTAAGCCCTAGTAAATCTGTTAGGATACGTCTACACAGCAGTGCGTACCTTGAAATAAGCTACTCAATTTGCAAAATAGCTTACTTTGAAATTTGGCACTGTCTACACAGCACTCATTTTGAAATAAATCGCTATTCCGGCATCTCACATAATCCTTGTGCAATGAGGTTTACAGGATGCCGGAATAAGAAGCCCATTATTTTGAATGTATCCCAAAATAACACCACTGTGTAGACGTATCCTTAGTCTCTAAAGCTATGCCTAGACTGCAAGCCTCTTTCGACAGCATCTTTCGAAAAAGCCTCTTTCGAAAAAGAGCGTCTGGATAACAAGACTTTTCGAAAAAGCAACTCGCTTATTTTAAAGAGAGTCTAGACGATCTCTTTCGAAAAAGCCCTGTTTTCATGCAATAGCGCCTTTTTTCAAAAGATGACTTTCGAAAAAAAGGCATTATTCCTCGTAGAATGAGGTTTACCACCATTGACAAAACTGCCACATTCTTTCAATTTACTGTCGACAGACTGTGGAGGTAGTCTAGACGCAGGTACAGTTTTTTCAAAAAAAAGGCCACTTTTTTTCGAAAAAACCCTGTAGTCTAGACACACCCTAAGATGCCACAGGACTTCTTGTTATTTTCTATGACAGAAGACTTTCAGCAAGAAATAGGTGTCATTTGTTGGAGTCAGGTGTCAAAACCAGGATATTTATGTTATACACAATATCTGTAATCAGGAGAGCTGACAGCCTGTGTGGACCGCTTGGCAAGGTGTGCATGGGTGGGGCTGGTTCCATGCTCCTGGAAAGGGCAGGGCCTCAGGCAGAAGAGGCAGGGCCAGAGGCAGGGCCAGGGGCAACACCTGCTCCCCTCCCCCCTGGCTCTCAGAGCCACATGAAATGTGCAGTGCAGCACTTTGGTGGCAATTTAAAGGGTCTGGGTCTCCAGCCACAGTTGCAGCGGTGGACAGGCCCTTTTGAATTGCTGGGACCTGGGGCAACTGCTCCCTTAGTCTTCCCCACCCCTCACCCATTGACAGGCCTATGTGTAACCAGATAGGAAGTCCAGGATGTGATTTAACTTGGGAGAAAGCTCACACTATATCCCACTACCTACCAGTTTAGTATACATTGCCTTTTATCAATGATAATTTTAGACTACAATCAGTAATGTGTTCCACGTTATGTTGAACACGAAAAATATGATGGTGCAAACACACTACTTAGCTTGTTAGTGTGTGCACCTGCGTAATGAAACCCTGGGGAACTGCAAATTGAATGAGAAATTATCCATTTTGCATGTAACTATCTGTTATTCATCTGCAGTGTAGGTGCTTTTCCAAAAATGTAGCCCTCAATAGTATATATTTTCAGTGCTGAAAATGTGTTCTTTCTGAATCAAGCAGAGATGCAAAGCAGACTAAGAAGACTGTCAGAAATCATACACATTGGCGGTTTTTAAGTTATGGAAAATAAGAACAAAAGTCTCCATTGATAGGTAGCATAATGGGTGCACCTTTTTTGTAACATGCTGCATTAATTAACCCTGAGCACAAAATGGATGGGCAGGCGTATTGTCGTGTGTAGAGGAAGGTTGATCTACTGGGAAGAGACTTATATTGAATATGACCAGACAGGGGTAGTTTTGCAGGTAAGAAAATCAGGAAGCTTTGCATTCTAGAGAGGAAATTTTGGTAGTTTGTCATTGGATTGGATGACTGAGGAAGAAAGGTGGCTTTCATGCAAAGTAAATTGACCTGTGACTAGAGGAGGGTTTGATAGCTGGTCACATTTCATTCTGGGGTGCTTGTTAGAGACGGAGAGGGAGAGCAAGGGGAAGGTTTGACAGCTGAGTGAGTGGAACAGGTCCTGGGGATGGTCAGGAGCCACAAGAAAGGTTCCAGGAGGCAGAATCTTTTGGGGAACTCCTTAGCGCTGAGAGGGAGCATGGCTATGGTTGCAGTCCTGCAGGCGCGCAATATACTTCCTCCTGCTTTGCAGGGGACTGTGTACGGCAGGGGTGGGAAACCTCAGGCCCTGGGGCCACATACGGTCCCTGGCTTGCCTGGATCTGACCCTTGAGTGTCAGCATTGGAGAGCCAGTGACCCACCCACAGGGCTAGAGCACATAAAATCTATTAGCCTGGACTCCCCTTAGGCTCTGGTGTGAGAGCGTAACATGGGGAGTGTCTTTCTCTTTCTCATTTGCTTCTCACTTGCGTATGGCTCCTGACCCAAAAAAGGTTCCCCACCCCTGGTGTAGGGTGTGGAATGGGGGGTGTCCTCACTCTTTTTCTCAGGGTGTCTTGATCCCTAGTGGGTAATAGGCAGTAGCAATGGTGGTGTCCTGGAACTTGCACTTGTGCCTTACTGCTTCCTAGGTTTCTTGGTCCTTCTTCTTGTACCTCTGGTAAACTACTGTGCCAATCTGGCCTCTAAGAAAAAGACTTGTTTAGATAAGAAACCAGAGGAAGCTGTTGGAACCTTAACAGAGGTGCTCCAGGTTGATAGTGAGCTCCCTTTAGAACTAATCCCATGGTTTACAGAGGGTTCTGAGAGAGATAGACTATATTTATATTAGTTCTCTCTGTTCTGAGAGAGGACTGTATTTATATTTTAATAGCCACTATATTCTATTTAAAATAGAATTTAATTTAAACCCTTCATTATCTTCACAAAATATCTGTGTTTGGGAATATATATATATTTGTCCCACTTTCAATTGTTGCAGTCACCAGTTATAAATGGATGGGATGAGATACTAGTATCCTGGCAATTAGATCTTGCAGCATTTTGTAGTCCAGGTGGCAGCATTTTGAGGCATGCCTCACAGTGAAGTGATAGGCATACAACAAGCTGCTTGTCTGGCGGCTGCATGCCACAGATGAGCTGACATGTCTCCACTGAAAAAAAGTGAAGTGTGACATGCCTTTCACTGTACTGAGAAATGTAACACGTTAAAAATGCTGCGGCCTCCTCTGACATTGTCCAGAAGCAGCTTCCATTCAGTTGTGTTTTCGTCCAGGGAGGTCTTGACAGATAGATAGAAGGAAGAGCATTTGCAGGAGGCTGTATCAGCAATTTGTACTGAGTCATTTGGGCTAAGTAAGAAGCATCATGCACATCTCACCTGTCATAGGATATAAAAGGGCTCTAGGTGAATGCAAGTATTTGTGATTGATGGACCCAGAGCTCCAAAGTGTATCCTCAGTGAACATGATGTCCCCACAGGCTGCCATTTGCAACTGGATTAATTTTAATAAAAAGAAGGATAAAGATCACAAAGCAAGTGGGATAATTTTTTATTTATGTAGAGGAAGCTCATTTACATTGCTTATTGCAGCAAATGTATGTACATAATGCTGTGCTCGTGAAGTGTTCCCATGGTGCAGATAGGAGCATGCAATAACAGGAGAGTAATCTCCCAGTTTTAGCCCCTGTTTCTGGATCTCACAAACACAGGTACATATGACAGGTACACCTCTCCTAATGTCTTTTTAGGAAGACCTAAGTATCTTGGCACATCTCAGGGCTTTTCTACAGGAATGCTTAGTACTAAGCAAGCTGGGATATAAACCTACCTTGCTCCAGCTGGCCATACACAATGGCTACAATACAAAAGAGGACTGTGATTCCCTGCTCACATACACATACAAGATCTCACCGAGGTACTGCAAGTAGAAATCACATTGTAGCTTTGATAGCATGGGCTCTGACATCATGACTTAGCTATACTAAGTATATACCCACCAGTTTCAGGTGGTTTTGCATTTGGTATGCCTGCCACTGCCACTGGCCATGCTACTGCCCCTACACCACTCTTTGTACACACAGTGCCTCACTGAGAGGGAGTGTGACTATGTGTATGCAAGCAAAGAAGGGTTGCTCATAGTATTGACATAACCTCTATGTCCATGTGGACCTTGCTTCTGCATACTAAAAGTTCCCTCGGGTACTTTTATCTAGATTTTCAAAACCTGCATGGACATGTTACTGCCATGCAGGGGAATTATCAAAGGATGATTTGAACTCATAGCTATGACTGAATAAATTCCCATGGGGAAAAGAAAGGAACCCTGGGGAGTTAAGTATCAAAGCTCTGTAGACTTTTAAGAAGAGGCTGCTGCTAATCTCTCAAACAATGTTTCCCCTTGTTCTTTTTTTTAACATGAAGATCTGAGACCAGAAAGAAGAGATGGTTGCTTTGTATAAATATATCAGAGGGCTAAACACTGGAGAGGAAGAGCTATTTAAGCTAAAGGACAATGTTGCTACAAGATCAGGTGGGTATAAACTGGTCATGAATACATGCAGGCTGGAGATGAAAAGGTATCTAACAATCAGAGGAGTGAGGTTCTGGAACAGCCTCCCGATAGGAGTTACTGGGACAAACAACCTAATCAGTTGTAAGATGAAGCTTGGAAAATGTGTGATGGGATTGTAGAACATGGTTGCCTACCATAGCAGAGAACTGAACTTGATGAACCAAGTGTTCCTTTCCAGTCTGATGTCCTATGTTCAGAGATGTATGCTACTTCAGTACACTCTATACAGTGTAGCAACTGTGTCCCTAATCAGGATATCGAAGCAGAACATTTTCCCAGGCATTTCAAGAAGAGAGGTTTGGGTTGGGTTTGGGTTTCCTGCTATTTATTAATCACTCCTTATTTGATAGTGAAGCTGTTAGGCCATGAAATGATGAAGCAGGGGTAAGCCTTAAAATCTGGTGGCCTGACTGCCATACACACTAAGGCCCTTTTACACTCCTCTGGCACAGTAAAGGGGCTACAATGTAAATGAGAATAGAGCCCTTATTGTTTAAACTTACCTTTGATGGAGGTGAATAGAGGCAGCCTCTTCAGCAGGAGCACCTTACTGACCCCTACTAATCCCCCCTAAAGTAAGATTGCCCATTAGCAGGAACTTTCTCCTAGCATGCCTTTCTGGGAGGCTGGCCTTTACAATGGGCAAAGCAAGGAAGCTGCCTCTTTAAAGTGGCAATTTTATACCTGGCTGCATCTGTCTCTGTTTCAGCTGGGGAGTATTTTTTTTCTCCTTTTACGTTGTCTTTTAGCTTTACATTTCTTCTTTCTGGAGCTAGAGCACAAAGGTATGCAGAACTCACAGTACATGCTGTGTTTCCAATACTTTGGAAGTGTAATTATCACCAGTATTACAAATGACATCTAAATGGCTGTCAAGTCTGTAAGTGTTCCCTGCTGCAAGAGACATTTTATAGTTGTGGTCCTAATTTGAAATTGTTTTCAATCTCTTCAGCTGAAGATCGATGCTATAAAATTAAGGAAAAATGAAAGTGAAAATGTAGCTTCCCTGAACTTCTCTTTATGAATCACATTGTCTGTCTCACACGCATACTCTTGGCAATGTGGCTTTTCCCTTTAATATGCTGTTTCTGCAGGTCACTTTTGTGATCCTCCAGAAATCTGCAGCAGTAAAGAGGAATCAGTGACGGGAAGATGAGTCTTGTGGATAAAACAATGGTTTCAAACTTGGGACATCTGAGCTCAATTCCAGACCTTGCCACAGACTTGCTGTGTGACCTTGAGCAACTCACGTGGACAGGATCAAACCCTGTGAACAGTCATGCTTCTGACTAACTTTAAGCACTTGAGCTTATTCACATGCTTGAAGTTAAGTACATATCTCTCTATGTCCTGAGCCTGCCTTCCCTGCCTCAAAAGGCTGTCATGTGGATACATTTATTCATTTTTATAGTGATGCAGATTATGTCCTAGACAGATATTAATCTTTGTTTCTAAGGGGTTTTGTCACATCTGGTGAATGTGCATCTGAAAAGGTTTGTAACATTCTATGAATAAACATTCATAAAGCTCAATGGTTCGATGAGTTACCAGTTGTGCTCATGCCACTCTGAATCAAGCTAATTGGAGCTGTACACTCACAAATGACAAGATCCTTAGATCTCCAGTATTTTTAAATCTCTTGGGTCTGCCAGTTGGGGAGGAAGCCTTGTGAAAACTGTCTGTCTTATTTTTAGCATTCCTGCTTCAAGCAGGGAATAGAAAGTGTCAAAAGCGAGAATGTGCATTTGAATGAGATGACAAGCTGAGCTGAACATTTTAAAAACTCATAACTGAAACTGGGGTTCCATCAAAAACCTGTGTCTGAAATCCATTAACTTCGAGGAAGTTTGGATTTGAATCTGGATTTGAACTACACTACTTAGACACTTCTCGAGTCAAACGAGGCTCCGTTCACATTTTGTGTGAAGATTTGAAGAAGTTCTTTCATTTGAAGTGATATATCCAGACCAGGACCCTTCCAAAAGTGCAAAGCAATCTTGTGAATACTGATGATGCTGAATTAAATGCTGCAGTGATCTTTCCTTTACGAGCAGATATTGTTCTGCACTGAACTGTGGTCTTCCTCAGTGTAAGGATAAAATAGAGAGATTCCCACTAATTAGTCTTCTACAATAAACACAACTATGTTAACAATTCCTGAGCTGTGGCATGGGGGTGGGATTGTATCAGCCACTCTAATGCCATTGAGATTTAGATCTAGCTGTGTTCTTTAGTCAAGAGACAAATTGGCACTAAGGCATGAGAGCTATAGCATCCTCCTACAGAAGAAAGGCACTTATCTGAAGGTGTTCCTCCTCACCATGTGCAGAAAAGTGCTTTATGCTTGGTTAGCTTAGGTGCTGGACCATCTCCTCATGGTGGCTCCATTGACTTCAACCAGCTGAGGATCTGGCCTGCTATATTTAATTCCAACACACAATCCAAGTAACCAGCTTATGTACTGTGTACATGAGCATGGATCTGGGAATACTTAACTCCAATGGCTGCTCTATGGCTGCTGGTGGACTGTTATGCCTCTCAGCGGGGGGACAGCAAATCCATCCCCTAACAGAGATAGTCCAACCAGCAGGGATGCACCCATTTGTAACATGCAGACTTTCTTACTGAAAGTCATTATATCTTGGAATGAGGCCAGCACCCTGAAAAATTTCTGTCTGACCCAAACCATTGCAGCTCATCTGCTTAGCATGCAGGAGACAGAGCAGTTGCTCAAGCTGGGCCTTACGGCACTGACATGCACAAGAGGTACAAATGAATGTGGAACTAACCACTGTCAGAGCACAATGTGCAACCCCTTTGTCCAACTTGGCTTTTTCCCATTAATTCCTCCACGCTGGCACATAAACACACAGCCCACCCACTTGCTCGCACAAGCTGAGATAAACAAGTGAGTAAACAAAAACCTATCAACAAACAAATCCTCTATAAAACAAGTCATTTCTCCTGGGGAGGAAGAAGGGAGAGAGAAACTTGGGAAGCATTTATCTATTACAGCAATGGGGATGAGATACCAAAAGACCTGGATGTACTGGCCCTAACCCAAACCTGCCTATACAACCCTCAGTGCTGTAGGTAAAGGAACAACCAGGGAGCATAGCTCCCAGCTCCATGTTAACCAAAAGGTTCAGACCCTTTGCAGGTGGTCCTGTGACCCTCCTTACTCACTAATTACCTGTGCGTGTTCCCTTTGTCCCCTCTCCATCACCCTAACAGCAAATTTGTTCATTTACCTTTGAGCTATTTGCCATCTATGTTCATTACATTCCAAAATAACTTGAAAGACCCTCTAAACTTTCCTGAGGCTACTCTGTTGTTTCAGTCAATGATGATCTCCTCAGGCCAAGGCCAAGAATGTTTATTCACAGACGGAATTTTCACCACCCTGGCAGAGGCCAAGAGGGGCAGTATGATTATGTTTAGCAAAAGAAACTCCTATGAAAAGAGAACACTGTACAGGAGAGAGTCACCAGTGTTTCATTGTTTCTGTTTTCACTGATTATGTAAGGATGAAAAGTGCATGCCAGGGAGGGACAACTGCCTCTCTGAATGTGTTTTCGGGCTGCAATAACAAAACCAAACTCTTTAATTGTACATTACAAATAAATGGAAATTGCTGCCACTGATGAGTATGACACCAACTTGGCCTCAATTCCCTTTAAAGACAAAAAGGGAGTTGTCAGTAGGTGACTTTACAATAAATGAATAAAAGGGAGCAGAGAGCAGATTTCATTTCAAAATGGTATTTTGCTTGAAGGAAGAAAAAGCAAATGTTGTATCAAGAAAAGGAGAGGGCATGAGTGTCTCTGTCAGCCAGTCTAGTATATTAAGCAAAACCTTCGCACTGAAACCTTCAGAAGAATATTCACTACATGTACCATCTCACTAAAACAAGAGGGCACACCTGGTGAATGCACTCTTGAAGGGGATAAGGGCCTCCCTTCATTTTGATTGGTACAGGGGAATCCGGTACAGCTGCCTAATGGTTTCTGGAAGACCATGAACTGGATTCTTAACTGATGCCAACCAGTGTACCCCTATTGATAAGCTTACTGCTAGAGAAACCAGCTACACTAAGACTGGGGTAGTGGGCAGGTTCTTCCTTCTTCCTGGTCAAACAGAATAGCAGAGAGGGGAGAAGTGCTACCATCATTATCAACTCTGTGTCAAGGGGGGTGAAGTACTGCATTCTGGGAGCCTGCTGTTGAGCAGTGAAAGTTCTACTCAGGTGAAATGAAACTTTAGTTCAAAAGTGATAGTCCTCTCTAATGAAACCACATCGGTTGGAGAGTTGCCTGCTGTATCACTAAAATTGACTTCTGTGGGTGGCAGCACACTATATTTGACTTACCAACAGTCTGTTCCTATTTCTGCTAGAGGGGGCGTGTGCATATAATTAGATTTTTTTTACACATTTTGCACATGGGAATTAAATTGACATAAAAACAGTGCATCTTGAATGGTTAGAGAAGTCTCCTCTCACTCTAACCGGTTTTGAACCATTGGCTTTATCAGAGTCAAAGGGGACAGTTGCCCTAGGACCTGGTGATTGAAAGGAGTCCAGGACTCCCAGCTGTCACCACTGCTACTGCAGCAGTGGTGGTGGCAAGAACCCCAGGCTCTTTAAATCACTGATGGAGCACCACGCTGCATGCTCCATGTGACTCTGAGCTCTGGGGCACTGTGTTCTGGGCAGCGCACAGAGCTGGCTGTCGCTGGACTCACCCCTTCTGGGAGTGCAGAGCTGGGCTCACCCCCTTTCATCCACACCTTGCTCAGGGGCCCATACAGTCTGTTAGCTCCCTTAGTTGGATATCTTAGTGTTTCACGTTTGTGGGGATCTATCAGACAATAAATAATTTTAGCACACTAGGCCGCATCATTCGTTCATCATCCCCTTTAAAGAGAATGTAAATCAATCAAAATACACTGCAGAACAGGAAGCATGCCAATCAGAAACAGATTTTATTTCCCTTTAAGCTAGGCAAGGAACAATAGTAACACCCTCAGAAAGGCTCAAAAGATGAGGCATAACACAAATATTCAAATTACGTTCCAAAGACACATTACTCTGTGCCATGTAAAACCTAAATTATATTAACATGTGACTTAATGGAGGTAGAGCTGCTCTGAGGCAAGTTATGTAAACATCTTTCTGCAATTAGGCAACATCATTTTCCATAGTAAATCTCATGAAAATGTTCATAGTATTATATAAGGTCATAAAAATACACCCGAACCTAGGAAATCCTAAATCACTATTCTGAAGTATTTGTATATTTCCAATGACATCAGAACTTTGGCTTTATTTTGACAACGTCAGAAACATACCAATCGCCCCCAGTTTCCATTTTCCTTTCCTAAGTCAGCCTCATACGTACTTTTTGAGAACAGCACTTGGACTCTACCTAGCAGGAAACCTCCCATATATTATATATTGGCATTGTTGGGGGAAAGTCAACATGGTTTCAGTAAAGGGAAATCATGCCTTACTAATCTGCTAGAATTCTTTGGGGGGTTCAACAAACATGTGGGCAAGGGGGATCCAGTGGATATAGTATACTTAGGTTTCCAGAAAGCCTTTGACAAGGTCCCTCACCAAAGGCTCTTAAGTAAAGTAAGTTGTCATGGGATAAGAGGGAAGGTTCTTTTGTGGATAGATAACTGGTTAAAAGACAGGAAACAAAGGGTAGGAATAAATGGTAAGTTTTCCGAGAGCAGAAAGGTAACTGGTAGGGTCCCCCAAGGCTCTGTTCTGGGACCCATCCTCTTCAACTTATTTATAAATGATCTAGAGAAAGGGGTAAACAGTGAGGTAGCAAAATTTGCAGATGATACCAAACTGCTCAAGATAGTTAAGACCAAAGCAGACTGTGAAGAGCTTCAAAAAGATCTCACCAAACTAAGGGTACGTCTACACTTGCTCCCTAGTTCGAACTAGGGATGCAAATGTAGCTGACCGAAATTGCTAGTAAAGTGGGGATTTAAATATCCTGGGCTTCATTAGCATAATCTCGCCCGCGCACTATTCCGCTCGCCAGCTGATTCAAACCAGGAAGTGCGCTCTGGGACGCGTTAGTTTGAATCAAACCCCTTGGTTCCAACTAATGTTACTCCTCAAAAAATGAGCGCACTTCCTGGTTCGAATCAACTGGTGAGCGGAATAGCGTGTGGGCGAGATTATGCTAATGAAGCTCAGGATATTTAAATCCCCGCTTCACTAGCAATTTTGGTCGGCTACATTTGCATCCCTAGTTAGAACTAGGGAGCAAGTGTAGATGTACCCTCAGTGATTGGGCAACAAAATGGCAAATGAAATTTAATGTTGATAAATGTAAAGTAATGCACATTGGAAAAAATAATCCCAAATATATATACACAATATGATGGGCACTAATTTGGCTACAACTACTCAAGAAAGAGATCTTGGAGTCATTGTGGATAGTTCTCTGAAAACATCCACTCAGTGTGCAGTGGCAGCCAAAAAAGCAAATAGAATGTTAGGAATCATTAAAAAAAGGATAGAGAATAAGACAGAAAATATCTGATTGCCTCTATATAAAACCATGGTACGCCCACATCTTGAATACTGCGTACAGATGTGGTCACCTCATCTCAAAAAAGATATATTGGCATTGGAAATGGTTCAGAAAAGGGCAACAAAAATGATTAGGGGTTTGGAACGGGTCCCATATGAAGAGAGATTAAAAAGACTTGGTCTTTTCAGCTTAGAAAAGAGGAGACTAAGGGGGATATGATAGAGGTCTATAAAATCATGACTGGTGTGGAAAAAGTGAATAAGGAAAAGTTATTTACTTATTCCCACAATGTAAGAACTAAGGATCACCAAATGAAATCAATAGGCAGCAGGTTTAAAACAAACAAAAAGAAATTTTTCTTCACTCGGTGCACAGTCAACCTGTGGAACTCCTTGCCTAAGGGTGCGGTGAAGGCTTGAACTTTAATAGGGTTCAAAAAAGGGCTAGATAGATTCATGGAGGTTAGGTCTATCAATGGATGGGTAGGAATGGTATCCCTAGCCTCTGTTTCTCTCAAGGTGGGTAACAGGGAAAGGATCACGTGAGGATCCCTCCCTCTGGGGTATCTGGTATTGACCATTATGGGCAGACAGGATACTGGGCTAGATGGACATTTGGTCTGACCCAGTATGGCCATTCTTATGTTCCCATAACCCAAAGTTCCTGAACAGGCAAACACAAGAAAACACCAGAGACATTTAAACACCTCTCCCCAACAACCAAGAACCTGTTCTTTCTACTATTTCCCAGATGTTTCCCCATAAAAATTCTCCCAGTCGCAAAAATACGTTTAGCTTTTATGCATTTTACCCAGAAAAAATATAACCTAGTGTCAGACCTGTCATTGCTTACAGCAATCTCAAAAATCTATCAGTGCCACAATGAGGACATATGTCAATGAAACAATTTCTTTTGGATACTTTGGATTTCATTCCAGTCCTAATAGTATCCATGCACTCTTTACTGACAGCTTCTCCTTAATACTCAAAACCACCTCTGTTACTTCCTTCTTAAATGGTTTATTAAACTGCATTTTTCTCTCCTTTTCAATGCCTCTTTTCAAGCTACAACATTCGTTTTCCAAATCTCCCTGACTCTCATTTCTCTTGCACCCCATCCATCTAAAATGCTGCTGCTCCAATCATATTCCATTTCCTATTAACTTGAATATTTCTCCCCTTTCTTTTGAGCAACTCCTCCTTAGCTTCTACGTTCTGTGTAAATCTGTTATCACCTACGTTTCCTCCCTTGCCATGTAGCACATTTGATCCCAAATGTTCAAACTGACATATAATAATATTGGATAGTCAAAATGGGTGAAACGTCTTGTATTGGCCCAACTTCAGTTGGTGAGAGAGTCAGGCTTTTGAGGTATACTGAGTTCTTCTTCAGGTCTGGGGAAGTTACTGAGTGTGTCATTGCTAAATACAAATATAAAAACAGATGAGGGCTAACACTTGATGCAAGAGATCATTTAAGGACGACCTAGATGGTTAACACCCTTGCAGCTGTAGTTTTCATGATGAATTTGTCCACAAATTATTCCTCAAGTTGGCCCAAGAAGAGGTTGGCCTACTGGGGAGCCATCCTAGTGCCGAGGGCTGTTGAAGGAATTTTTGAACTCACAGAAACCATCCTCAAATCACTCACCACACAAAGAAACAGTTTCCTTCCATTTCTCCTCACTATACATCAACATCCCTCACCATGATAATATCATTGCCTGTACCAAGGAGAATGAACAGCATCAGATATCTACCCCAAACATAACAGAAATTCATCCATTCAACCATCACCAATGATAATTTTATGTTCACAGCAAATCAAACCTTTTGTTCAACCCATGGGAACAGTTAGGGTTTCCAGGACTGCTCTCCAGTGTGCCAACCTCTTCTTGGGCCACCTCAAGGGAGAATTTCTAGACTACTGTCATACTGGAAGGGCATAACTAATAGGGTTCTTCAGGGGTCTGTTTTGGGACCGGTTCTATTCAAGATCTGCATCAACAATTTAGGTATTGGCATAGAGCTTACTATTATTAATTTGGAGATGATACCAAGCTAGGAGGGGTTGCAAGTGCTTTGGAGGATAGGTTCATAATTCAAAATGATCTGGACAAATTGGAGAAATGGTCTGAGGTAAACAGGATGAAGTTTAATAAGGACAAATGCAAAGTACTCCACTTAGGAAGGAACAAACCATTTCACACATACAGAATGGGAAGCGACTATCTAGGAAGGAGTACTGCAGAAAGGGATCTAGGGGTCATAGTGGACCACAAGCTAAATATGAGTCAGCAGTGTGACACTGTTGAAAAAAAAGCAAACGTGATTCTGTGATGCATTAACAGGAGTGTTGTGAGAAAGACACAAGAAATCATTCTTCCACTCTACTCTGCTCTGATTAGGCCTCAATTGGAGTATTGTGTCCAGTTCTGGGTACCACATTTCAAGAAAGATGTGGAGAAATTGGAGAAGGTCTAGAGAAGAGCAACAAAAATTATTAAAGGTCTAGAAAACATGAGCTATGAGGGAAGACTGAAAGAATTGGGCTTGTTTAGTTTAGAAAAGAGAAGACTGAGAGGAGACATGATGGCAGTTTTCAAATACCTAAAAGGGTGTTACAAGGAGGAGGGGAAAAAATTGTTCTCCTTGGTCTCTGAAGATAGGACAAGAAGCAAAGGGCTTAAAGTGCAGTAAGGGAGGTTTCAGTTGGACAGTAGGAAAAACTTCCTGTCAGGGTGGTTAAACGCTGGAATAAGTTGCCTAGGGAAGTTGTGGAATCTCCATTTCTGGCGATATTTAAGAGCAGGTTAGATAGATATCTATCAGGGGTGGTCTAGATGGGACTGGGTCCTGCCATGAGGGCAGGGGACTGGACACAATGACCTCTCAAGGTCTCTTCCAGTTCTAGTGTTCTATGATTCTACTGGACCATGAAACCAATGATATACCCGAGATACATCAATGCTCTGGCAGTGTAAAATGGAAAATAAACTATATTTGTACTCGTTATATAGCCCCTTTGCATTGCTTGAGTGATGTAAAGAGGCCTTAGTATAAATGAAAATCAGCCCTCCAGACCATAATTCTGTACTGGGGTGCACTGGGCAGTCCCTTACTTCTAAACAGAGTCCTACTGACATTAGGGAACTTTTAATAATTTTGCCTGGATATTCACATAGACTGTATTTTAGGCATGTGGCAGCAGCTGTCACACTGATATAATAGATACAATTGAGCCAACATCACTTCCTCCACATACAAGGCAATTATGAGCTCCTCTCCACTTTTTGGTAGAATAGCACTTCAGGTACTCGGGAGCTATATATTGTGATAATAAGAAGCGTCTTCATACACTAATGTTTTTGTTTCCTAGCTTCATTGCCTAATTTTCTGTCTCAGGCATTCCTCCTTGTCATCTGCATCAATATCTCAGCACTTTAAATTCTTCAGATGAAAGTAGTCATGCTTCCATCTTCCTAGCATGCAGCAGCAGCAGCAGCACACTCCATTACCATAGCAACCCAGTGGTGCCTAAGCAACAAAATAAAACTGTCAGGCAAAAAGTTCTAAAAAAAGACCCTGACAAATAAGTCATAAGTAAACACAGCACGTAGTTCTGATCAATAAAAATGTGCTTGTGATTTAAAATTCAAATGTACCCAGAAACAAACTCAAAACCAAACAGTAAACTGCACTTGCTGAGCTCCACCAACTGTAAGAAAGCAAATTTCAAATAACAAAGGCAAATATTTATTTGCACAAAGCACAAGTCACCTCAGGAAATAATTGCCAAAGGTGTTATTGAGTTCAAGAATTTAGCAGGATTCGAGAAAGGTCCAAGAAAGTGATATTCATGAGGCTCCACTGAGCATATAAGAAGAGATTTCCATAAGCAGGGGGAATTCAAATATAAACCTTGGTCAGGCCAGATTAATGGTGCTACCTTAAATTTAGGAATCCTGTAGGTGTCTAGTGAATTTTGGAAGTATTGACTTATTGGAGGTTGACAAAGAGTTAATCAAACTCTCCAAGGTTTTCGGCAGACAGGATACTGGGCTGGATGGACTTTTGGTCTGACCCAGTATGGCCATTCTTAAGGTGAATGACACAGTGCACCAAGGCTAGCAAGACAGTGGTGTTCAGAGCTCCTGAATTAGGAGAGATGTGATTCAGAAAAGCAGCTTGCTCCCTGTGGAAGACATGAAACAGCTGGGTGTCAGATAGTTTTAAGATATACTTTGCGGGGGTTCTTTAAGATTTACCAGCTGACGTGTTGATTTGGAAGGATGTAATATCAATACCCAAAGATGGTAATATTTTCACCCATAGCAACAAGGTATATGTAGTTGAGTTCCCAGAAGTGAAAAGTGAGGCAGGACAGGTGGGAGGAGAGAATGCCTTGAGCTCATATTCTGCAGAGAATAACAAGGCATCTCTAGGAGAAATCACCTGCCCCCATTCCTGAGACAGCTCTTACTGCTGACAGAAGCCAAGCATTTGCATCAAAGTGCACTAGAAAAATCATTTTTAATAAGAGCCTATTAAGGAAAACGGGGGAAGGAAACAAAAAAGCATCCCATTGCTTTCTGAAGCAAAAACTGACATCCACTGAACAGAATTATTTGAACATAAAGAAAGACTAATACAATTGTAGTGTGTCAAACAGTTAAAGCCTTATCTATTTAACAGAAACTGTAGGGTCATGACAGACCATTCTGCATTGCTGTAGAATCAAAGAAACCAATCCCAAACTGCTACTGTAGCACATCAGTATCCAATAATATGATATGGAAAGTAAGAGACAAGAAAATATAGTAGTAGACAGTTCAGGCAAGCGGGTTATGAACGGATGCCTCTGGATCAACCCTGGGCTGACCATACTGCATCATTGTAAGAGGGGAGGGGAGACCTAAAGAACACCTTATTGTCAACAGGCCATGGGCTCACTGGTGTAATAGCAACTCCTAATTGGCCTGAGCAACTCATCACACCTAGCACACCACTGTCATAGGATGTAACCAGAAAGAATGTCATGCAAGGCCTTCAAGAAAACCTATGTTCATACTGGTCATTCTATCATTGTGAAATGTACGTGCAGATACCATGTAAGAAGGGGGATGTGGGTGTGTGTACACTGAAAATAACTCAAAAGATGTATACTCATCTCATATGGCTGCCTGAGTTCACTTGAAATTAAGCATTGTAAGCCAATACAATGGAAGTCCTGTTTTCACATAAAGTCAACAAGAAGATGTGAGGTCAGCAAAGAGTCACGACACCAGAGAACAAACTGTGGGTGGGATACAGTAGAGATGATTTGGAAGTGGAGGGAAGGGAAGGTTATCCTGAATCTGGTGGCAAACCAATGAACTTTAGGAGAAAGGAAAAGGAGAGCCTTTCATCCTGCACCTAAGGCTATGTCTACTCTACAGGCTTCTTGCACAAGAAGCTTTTTGTGGAAGAGATCTTCCGCAAAAACTTCTTGTGCAAGAGCGCATCTGCTAAAGCGCATTGAAAAAGTGATGTGGTTTTGCGCAAGAGAGCATCTAGACTGCATGGATGCTCTCTCAAAAGGAAACTCTGATTGCTATTTACAGAATGGCCACCAGGGCACCTGTGCTTTTTTCGATTGCCTCTTTTTTTCCTCATAGAAAGAGAAATACCTATACAGGAAAAACCCCTCTGTTCTTTCATTTTACTTGCACAAAAACTCTAGCCTAAAAAAGTAATCGGACAATGTGATTATGCATATGAAAACTTTGCAAGAAAACTCTGGGTGTGATCCAATTGCTTTTAGATAGATGGTTCACCTGTTAATGTTTAGTCTAGAGAAAGCATGTATTGATTTTATGTGTAACTTTTCTGTTTTCATTATTCATATTCTCTCTCTCGTATATCTTAACCTTTGGTAATAAACTTATGATTGTTTTCACTATACATATATCTTGGTGCAGTGATGTTTTATAGGAATTGATCCTCAGGTGAGCCAAATAAGCCAACATGTTCACTGTTCTGTTGGGGTTTTGCCTGTGTCAGAGATTGGATATCTTCAGAGAGGCTTGCAGGTGGGGATGCCTTTTTGTGAACCTGCAAAGCAGAGTGAGTATTGCTCTGAGATGATTGTTTGGGTGGCTTACAGGCTGGCAGCATCAGGGAGCTCACACCCAGTCAACCATCAGCAAGCCTCTCTCTTACTGGTGGGTAATAATATGCGGTAGAGTCCAGGGCTCCCTCAAAACTGTCACACCTATTTCTTATCCAAAGCCTACAAGAAATCAGTCATATAAGACATTAACAAACCAGTTCTTCACTCCACCATGCAGTGCACTGATTTTCAATGAGCTACCATGTCACAGGCAGGCCTGCCAATGGGGGGGAAGGATGAAGAGGGGCAAGAGGGCATCTGCTTCAGCGGCAGCGGCTGAAGCCCTGGGCCCTTTCAATTGCTGCCAGAGCCTTGTGTGGCATGCTGTTGGCAGCTCTGAGGCTGGCTGGAGAGGAGCATGGCACGGCATGGTCCAGACAATGTGCCTCTTCTGCCCAAGGCCCTGCCCCTGCTGGGAGCACAATGCTGCCCTCCCCCCTTGCCCAGTGGCCCGGCAATTCTGTTGGCCCCCAGCCATAGGTTTTATCTTAAAGGTGCTAGATGATCAATATTCCTTGTCCTTTTTCACTGTCACACTACTGTCTTCCTGTTCCCTAGTTATTGCAGGGTCCAGATTTTGTATTTTTATCTCTCTTTTTTTAAAAAAGATATGCCTAGAAAACTTTTGTATTCTGTTATTAATAAAAACAAAAGGTCATCTAGTCCATCCCCTTGCAAATGAAATACAATTCCGTCTTTTAAATTATTAGTGTTTTGTCCATTCTAGCACACATTGTGACACTTAAAAATAGCAATAATACATGTCACAGCAACAGAGGCATCTACTACATCTGTTGGGAGATTATTTGACAGTACAATAGATCTTGCTGTCAGAACATTTTTACTGATATTCAGTCTAAATGTTCCCTTTCTGGTTTCATCACATTAGTTCCAGATTGCTAAATAATTATGCTAAATAATTCCTCTCCTTTCTTCGTGTTTACAGCTTTCAAACATTCATACACATGTTTAGCTCTATTTCATCTTTCCTTGTAAAATATTTGCCACTCCCAGTATAACTATATCACAGTTTTCATGTTCTTCCCTAAGTCGTCATTTTCCAAATTGTGGATTAGGACTCTGGAGGGGAAGGGGACATGGTCCAGCAAAAACCGGCAGGACCACGGTTGTTCCACTACCAGAGAGTCCCAGTGGAGGGCTGATGGCTGGGAGCCCTGTAGGCTGGCAGGACAGTGGGCTGCTGACAGCAAGCTGCCATCAGGACTGGATGCCGGGTGCTCTGCAGCTGGGTTATAGGAGGTTTCCTGCAAGATAGAGTCCAAGTGATATTCCCAGAAAGTACGCACAAGGCTGATTTATGAAAGGAAAATGGAAACAGGGGATGATTGGTATGTTGTACAAATAGAATAATAAGAATTTTTCAATTTTCACAATGAACAGAAGCCTAACACTTAAGCACACATCTTTACTATGTGTGCCATGAAAACATCGCCATGTATAGACATAAAATAACATATTTTAAGTATGGGGGGAAACTGATATCTGTAATAACGGTTGGTAAATGTTGACTTTTAATGACCACCGCTGTCTCATAATCTGGAAAATGAGAATGAGCACCTATTCACATTCTTATGAGCTAGAGGAGGCTCCAGCTAAGAGTCACAATCATTGTTTGATAAGGCTGATATAAAGGGAGGGATTTTCAAACATGGTCACTCTTGACATAGTTGCTGATTTTGAAAACAATGACTCAGCATTGGTCTAACTCTACTCACATTAAAAATCCTAGGGTGCATCTACACAGAACCTTAAACTCAAAATAAGAGTTGCATATCTTATTTTGATTATATTTCGAAATAGAGAACTATTTCGAGACATCCCCTAACTCTCCTGGAACAAGGGTTACAGGGATGCCGGAATAGTGCACCTGTTATTTTGAAATAATGGGCACGTTTAAAAGATGTGGGGTAGCTATTTTGGGATACCAGAGATAAAATAGCCCAACTGTCTAGATGTACCCCAAGTTACTTCAATGGATTTAAGCTAATGCTGAGCGTTTTCAAAAATCTTACCCAAAATCTTGAGTTGGAATATTTCCAACTGTCACTGGTAAAATAGAGGAGACACTACTGGATGCATAATCATGTCTCTGACCTTCCACTACCTTTTTTCTGTTGTGTTTACTTTGGTAGCAGGAGAATGTGTCAGCTACATAATAATCTGTGAGACACACAACATGGTGATAAAGAATCATTCATTGTAGGAATAAAGGAGAAACAAGGATTACATTACACTACAATCTGGAGTACTGTGTCCAATTCTGGGCCCCCCACTAGAGAAAGGATGTGGACACATTGGAGAGGGTCCAGCAAAGGTCAGCAAAAATGATTAGGGGGCTGGAGCACATGACTTATGAGAAAAGGCTGAGGGATTTGGGCTTATTTAGTCTGCAGAAGAAAAGAGTGAGGGGGGGATTTGATAGCAGCCTTCAACTTCCTGAAGGGAGGTTCCAAAGAGGATGGAGAGAGGCTGTTCTCAGTAGTGACAGATGGCAGAACAAGGAGCAATGGTCTCAAATTACAGTGGGGGAGGTCTAGGTTGGATATTAGGAAAAACTATTTCACTAGGAGGGTGGTGAAGCACCGGGAGGTGGTGGAATAAGTCTCAGCTCAACAAAACCGTGGCTGAGATGATTTAGTTGGGATTGGTCCTGCTTTGGGCAGGGGGCTGGACTTGATAACCTCCTGAAGTCTCTTCCAGCCCTAGGATTCTATGATACATTAATTTAGGCTGCTTTAAAAAGGGTTTTCTCCCTTTGACAAACATAATGGATATAGCTGCAGACCCTCCCTTTACTAAACATGGCCCAATTTTTTAAACATTTTAGTAAATATATGTAAGTTCTGCATAAGGAAAGCAATTAGAATTTAAAGGTTCAAAAAGAGAATAATTTGGGAATACCTTTCCTAGGTTTTCCCTCTAGAGGAAATGCTGCAGACATCAGGTTATCTTCTTACAAATGCATGGTTGTAGAAATTTTAGTGTCAACTTCCCTCCCTGCTCCACCCCCAACCTCTTTTCTTACACTGAGTCAGGCCTTATAAAGATGAAGACTTAGTTTCGTTTTCCTTCCCTGTAGCCTGTTCATTGTTACTAATGATTTCAGGAATCACAGAGGTGGGAAAGAATCAGGGCCTGATTCTGGTAGATTTTTATGCAGATGGGCAGGGAGCGCACAAGAAGCTCCCTCCCACGCACAGCTCCCATCCAGTTCTGATTCTCTTGTGGTCTCTGTGTATGGGGGATTGTAGGGACTGCCCCATTAGTATTCCCTCAAAGGGACACATGACTCTAAAGGTAGTGAGAGTGTAGGAAGCAGGGTCTGGCCCCCTTTGCACTGCTCTATGGTGCAATATGGCCTCACTGGAGGGCTCAGGAAATGAATGCTCCTGCTTGATGTGCAATTCCTGCCTGAGTTTCCCATCTATGGGTACTTTCCACCTAATCTAAATACTACAATTTGCCCCTTACTAAATACAGTTCCAGTGACTCAGATGTTCATTTACAGTAAGAGCATCAATGACCCGTTAAGTTCAGTGGCAGGGTAGAATTAACATAAAATGTAATTCCCTGAGGTTGACAAATTATGCCCTAGATTAAAAACATGCATGGATTTTGCTGGATGTCAGCAGGAAAGGATTATACCATTTCCAGACTTTACTCGCAATGGGAGAGAGATTATGATGATTACATGTCAGAGATGTGGCAGTGCTGAGAGACATTACATCTGTGAGTCATTCACAGTGGCAGAGCTAACAGAGCCACAGCCTGGGTAAAGGGATTAAGAGGGCAAGACAGACACATGCCCAGGGAGTGGGTGTATGTGTGTGTGTTCCTTAGGTGTCAAGACAGATAATTAAGGATTACATTGCATTAAAAGTATCAAGCAGGACACATTCACATACCAGTTGCATTGTTAAATTGGTCACCAAATCTACTTTCCTCTCCCTTCTCCCAGAGGCTTTCCCAGTTGTCCAGTGCCTCTGAAAAGCCTCTATACCAGTGTTTCTCAACCTTTTTTTTTATAAAGTACCCCTTTTAAAAAAAGTTATAAGTACTCCCAGTGTGTAGAGTTTTCAGACACACACATTTTTTTCCTACCATTGCAACACATTTGGTTAAACAACTTAATCATAGCTGATGTGAGAATAATAAAACTTAAAACAAAAAATCAGTTTTCTCCAAATTTCAGTTGTGTTGATGTACCCCCCCAGACTTCTCTTAAATATCCCTAAGGGTACTCATACCACTGGTTGAGAAACACTGCTCTATACCAAATAACAGAATCAGTTTAAAATTACTTATTTCAGTATAGTTATAAAAATTAGATAAGAAACACGGTATTATTATAATTTATTAATACAGCACCATAGATGCATGGTGGTACACACTGCCGTCATCTACATCTCCAAAGAGAGCTAGCTTTCTTTCTTTCTTTCTTACAAGATTTCCTCTTAGTATTTTAAACTTAAAATAGTATCTATTCAATCTATTTGAGGGATCACCAGTCCTTCATGACATCTGGGAACTGGAATTGCTAACTATCCAAAGTAAATTTTTGGGAAGGTGTCAAGAAATATACATCATGATCCATAGTATCAAGAAATTTCACCTTCTTGACTTATATAGCAAATAGCATACGCTCAGCAAAGCTCAGGGCTTTCCTGTTCCCAGTCTAATTTTTTCCATTGTTTGTGTGTAATTGTGGGTTGCTTGGATTGCATGTTGCAGTCAAATGTTGGTTCCCCATGGTTTTAATCCTGCTCTGATTTATTTTGTCATGCTGTTTCCTTTATGGTAAATCATGTTGTGTCAGTTTATTTATACTCTCATGTGACAGAGAACGTGGAGTCAAGAGACAAACCCTAATCTATGTACTTAGCAGTTGGTAAATCATAGTGGTACTATTGGCTCACTAGGATCCTTGTCATAGACATTAATTTCCCCAGCTACAGTCCAAGTGAATGGCAATAGCAGAAGAGACAGACACCATCATCTGTGTAGAGACAGAACTCAAGGGTTGGATTAGAACTAAATAGGAGGTGGATACATCAGTACCATGAGGCTCCTAGATTTGTGTGTATATTTCCTATTAGATGTTTAGAGAATGCATAATGGTATACTGTATAATAAAGGTTTTTATCCTCATGAAAGTGTTCCTGTGTGAGTGCCAATAAGCCTTTATATCACACCGTCCTTCATTTTTATATGATGATATATAATTGAGACTAGTCTTAGTGCCTGTCCATCCACACAGAGATCAACTCAGTGCCTGCATATTTTCCTTTATAAGAGCAAATCCAGCATTTCAGATTCTAACCATTTCCATAACAGAAGACAAGTTCTCTTCATCCTGAAGGAAGAGAGAAACAAGCACAACCTCTTAGAAGGGGATGTAGAAGAGGTGAACAATGTGACACAAATATCCTTCATGTTTTACATCAGATAGTCCACACAGATTGAATTATGAACTAATTCAGGGGCTGATTCTCTTTCCACTTACACTGGTCTAAACTGGGAGAAATCCCATGGGAGTCAATGAAGTTACACTGACATGAGACAAGCATCATGTGCTCAGTCTCCATATTCATTCATATTTTCAAAAGGAAAAACTAGTGGATTCACCGTAAGTCCCAATGATCCATCTTGTTATGCCTAGTTTATTCCTTACTCTTCCTCATCAGACCGCTGAAAAGACCAGAGCTGTCCAAATGAAAGCTCTCATGTGCTAGCATGTGTCTTTCATTCAAGCTGCTATTTATATTTGCACACTAATGAGAATGTATCTACTTCCTCTTTCCAGTGGGAAATATGAATCTGCTCAAGTGCAGTATTACAGCAAATAAAGACAAACCCAGCCAACAACCGAAATAGGTTTTATTGTTTACCATCTAATCCTAGAGATTGTGTGCTGATTCTGTGTAGCATAGAGAGTGGCAAAATTGCTCTGTCACGACACTGAATGTGCCACTGGCAGATGAAGTAGGGAGAGAGGCAGAGCCTTTGAAAGCAGCCTTTTCAAAATGTCACTGAGTAGGTTTCAATTGAGCTGCACAAAAATAGTCGAATGAATTTCACTCCTTTTCCAAGTAGGTAGTACACAGCAAGGGCTCTTTCTACAGCCCTCTTCCCTGAAAGCTTTCTGCACCCAGTGGTATTAATGAATGGTGAACGGATTTTGCACGCATACAGATCAATATGGCTACATCTGTGCAGAATTAGGTCACTCTCCTGTATCATTATCCCACCCATTCAGAAAGCACTCTGCTAAATGAGAAGGAGAGAGCAGAGCACTCCTCGGTGCCTTTCATTTTTCCTGTGCTACGTGCATGAGGATGAAATCCGACATGCTAATAAAGTGTTATGCAGAGGCTGAGCCTTGCTCTTCAAATGGTAAATTAAAATATGGGTATCTTATCTTATTTTACTTTAGATAAGGTCTGGGTAAAATATGCCCGCGGGCTGTATCTGGCCCACCAAGCCACCAGATCCGACCCACAGAGGCAGCAGGGAGCCCCAGGCAGGCTTCCCTGCTTGCTCCGCAGCCCTGCACACCATGCAGAAACGTGGCTGTAGGGCTCCATTTCTGTTTTAAAACTGGAGGGGCGGGGGGAAGTTTCATGAGCTGCCCCATTCCCAGCAGAATCCCATTGGCTGGTTTCTCACCAGAAACCAGCCAATGGGAGCTGCTTGTTGGAATAACAGGCAACCAAGAAGAACCACACGTCCTTTCTTCTGCTCAGTATTCAATGAAGCACATGGCCAGGCAAGCAGGCAGGCTGGCTGGCTGGGAAATGTTTTAAGCTTGGTAAGTAGGTTAGTTTGGCAGCTGGTAGGTAAGTCTCTTGGCCACAGTCTGCTTCTGGCACCCCAGCCCTTTCCTGCCCCAACCCTCTGCCCCCCCTACTCAACGTACCCAAGCCCTCTGCCCCCTCTTACATCCATACCCTCTCCCAACATATCTGGCACCCCAATCTCTTACCCTAGGTCACATCCCAAACCCCTGAACTTCAGTCCCCAGTTCTAGGTCACAACCCACCTCGTTCACCCAAACTCCCTCCCAGACTCCAGTCTCCCTCCTGCACCCCAATCCCTTACCCCAAACTCCCTTCTGCACCCAACCTCCATCCCAGACTGCACATCTTCCCCATTAATATCATGGAAGAGTGCGGCCCTTGACCACTTTCCAAAATCTTAGAGTGGGCCCGTCAAAAATTGTTGCCTGCCCCTGATTTAGACACAACAGCTGGGCCCATCTCTGCAGACACAGATATTTTCTAGCAGCTCAGAGGTGAGGTTCTGCCTGTTCAAGGGAGAAACACAACTGAGGGAAGGGGCTGAGTTGGGGGTATGCACCCCTTGTTTAGCATAGAGCCTAGCTCTGCAGAGGCTCTATTAACAGGAGGGAGCAGGCAAAGGCAGAGGTGAAGCCAAAGGATCTAGCTCAGTGGTTTTCAGCCTGTGGACCCCTGGGGCTCTGCAGACTGTGTCTAAGATTTCCAAAGGAGTCTGCATCTCCAGTCAGAAAATTTTAGGGGACCACAAAGGAAAAAAAAGTTGAAAACCACTGATCTAACTGATGCAGATTTTCCAGTCTTCCTGACCCAGCTAGAGGAAGTAAAGGGCATAGGCATGAAATAACCTCCCAAAGCACTGGTCTACGCTAGGACTTTATTTCCAAATTATGCCCCCCCCCCCACAGGGTTGAATTTATGAGCAGAGCATCCACACTCCCAAGCCTGTTATTTTGAAATAACAGGCCATGAAATTAAAAATCTGAATTCCTGATTTTCATCAGGATTAACGCTAATCCCAAAATACTTATTTCAAAATAGTGGTAGTGTGGACACTCCAGTGCTGCTATTTTGAAATTGAATTTACTCTGGGGAGTAATTCAAACTAATAACTCCTCAGTGCTTCCTGGGGCTCTAAGCTGAGGTAGCATGTTCACATTAATGGATCCTGTCTTGAACTAATTTCAAGGCTTCCCCATAGCGTGGACACACTAATTTGATTTTGTTAAATCAGGAGTTCTTAAATTGAATTTACTAATTTCTAAAGAGTTTCCTAGTGAAGATATGACCAGAGAGACTCTGTTGCACCCCATAGCCTGGGGAGAGAGAATTCCTCTACCTAAAACTCCCACTGAAGGTATAGACTGGAAGAGCAGAAGGGTCCATTGTGGTCATCTAGTCTGCATCACATAGGCCAGAGAACTTCCCTGAATCAATTCTTTGATCTAGGGGTATTTAGGAAAAAACATCCTATCTTGATTTTAAAATTGCCAGAGGTAGAGATTCTACCACAGCCTTGATAAAGTGCTCCAATGGTTTGCACCTTCTCATTGGTCCGCATTTGCCTAGCCTCAACTTCCAGCCCCTGGAACTTGTTATACCTTTATTATACCCAAGACTCAGCCCACTATTCAAGATACATGTTGGTTCTCAGATTTGGTCTCTAAGGCTGCGTCTACACTGCATCCTTAGCTCAAAATAAGCTACACAATTTGAGTTATGCAAATTGCATAGCTTATTTCAAATTAATTTTGAAATAGCTTGTTTCAAAATGTGGATTTCAAAATAGAACATTGTTCTGAAACGTCCCTTAATCCTTGTGGATGTCGGAATAGCAAACTCACTCAATAGATGCGGAATAGCTATTTTGGGATACTTCCAGTATCCCAAAACAGCTCCACAGTGTAGACACCATGTCAATATTAAAATATTTGCTTATAATTTTCACTTTTTGCAGCAAAATAAGTAGGGAAGCAATGAAGAATGTTTGGACAGGCTGGTACGACAAGAGTGCAGCAAATGTCAGGGATTCAGTACATCAGAATGCTTTTTCTACATGATTTTTCTACTGAGATATATATTTTGGGATGTTATCAAGGACAATCCTGACCTTCTCAATGCCCTAGTGTCATGAACCTTTTCATTGCAGAAGGTCCAGAGAAGAGCAACAAAAATGACTAAAGGTCTAGCATTTGTCTCGTACATAATCATCCAGTTTTTCAATGTCTTCCATCCAGTTTGGACACAGGGAAAGGCAAGTAGGAACAGCAATCAGAAAATGTGTGAAGGTAGGGGACCATACCAACATCAAACATCAAGGCTGTTCCTATTTCCATTGCTGCACAGAACCCTGCAATACTGCCCTTGAAATGGTAGTGTTAAGTGTTAATGTCATGTAATGAAAGAATCAGAGTGGATGTGGATATGTGTATACACAGTGGTATACCCATCTCCACCACAGCAGCTGTGGATACGTGGCATGGGAATGGGAAATATGCAGGCGCATGTACATGGTTAGTTATTGGAGTATGCATGAAAGCATAGACAGACTTAGGGAGCAGGAAGAGGACTAATGCTGAGGGAACGCACATACATCGCTGTTAAGAAAGCAGTAGCAAATTCTGCCACCATGTTACTCTAGTAGTGCCAGAAGCATCATGCATCTCTCCGACGGTGCGTCTCATCAAGCTGTTGCTGTATTGGCATAGCGATCTCCTCCTGACTTAGATTGATGTTTCTTATGAGGGAGAGTAACTGTGCACTGCAATTACTGCTTCACAGAGTTTCACAAGCTAATGCTTCTTAGGGAATGCACTGAAAAAGTGCATTTTCATTGCCTTGCTCATGACCCTGGATAACGCTGCTTACTTTTTGGTCTGAGGTTGCTAGAGAAGAAGAGGAGTCAATGTTGGCAGCTGCAGTGTGAAGTCAATGAAGCTACTAGAAGCTAAGCACTTATTCGCACCAAAATATGGACTTAGGAGCCTAACTTCAGTCATCCATTATTGAAAGTCTTGGTCGTACTAATGAAATGTCCATTGTTTTGATAGTATTTAAAGTGCCATGTTGCCTATTAATTAAGCCAACACAGATAAAATTCAGCCGTTGCTAAGAAAAAAAAATTGAATGAAATAGTGGGTCAAATCCAACTCTGATGATTTGACGCAGACAGCAGAGGCAGAGTAACTGGCTTTGTTAAGACATGCAGCTACACATTCCTGACTGTCTGAGGTGAAAAATGTGGCCTGTGAAGTTTGAAATGGTGTTCAGTACCAGACTTAAGTTTAGTCTAAAAATGTCCATGTTAAGGAAGAAGGAGGGGTGTTGGATTTTTAACTTAAAAATAGAATTTTCCCATTCATAGTTTGCTCTGATTTTGTGACAGCTGCACAGGGCACGGCCATGTGATAGACCTGAGTTTAGGTCTCAAATTCTCAGACAGTGGGTCAGAGAGGGTCAAGAATGTTACAGAAGTAGCTATTACCTCTTGTTAGTTGATCCATGCAATAATCTTGTCATTGGCACCAGAAAGGGCCAATCCCCTTCTGTCACTGGGCTAGCAGAGTCACATAATTTTGAGAAACGTCTGCCATTGACATAATTTAATTGGTAATGTTAATGTCACTCTCTCTTTTCCATTAAGTGGTAGTGACGTTATCAGTTTGCAGACTTTATGAAGCAGGAACATATCAAAAGAAAAGCTACAATTATCAGGCAGAGCTCAAGTATGCACCGGGCAGTCATTCAACTTTTTTTTTAATGAATACTTTGTATTAAGGATAAGGACCAAATTCTGTCCTGGTATATGTGCAAACACTCCCACTGACTTCATGTGTTAACACAGGGCAGAATCTTGCCTAAGATTAGCAAATATAAAGCAGGTCCATATAAATATAGCAAAGACGTAATGCGAGTTTTGGGGGCATCTGTTCAGTTTTTAAGTTAGCATTAGACCCTGTGGCAGCTTTCTTTCTGTTTCCTGATGTGCAGTCATTGACGAAGGTCCACATTCTTCAGTCTCAAAGACTGTTAAAAGTTCAATATTGCAAACATTTCTACTTATTCAAAGTGAGGGATCTTAAAAATAAGCCATTTCCAACCCCCTTGCCCTCACATGAAATGTTAGCTGAGTTCAGTTCTGGGCTCTTCCTTATTCTTTACCTAGTTTATGTTCAAAAGTGAAGAACTGGAATATTTAGCAGTGTGAGATTCTGCTTCAAAATACATCAACTGAAAAGCAATGTATAACTGGAAAAGGAATGTAGGATGTTTTTAAGTGTTTTCCTACTGGAACTGGCACAGTCTAGAGAGTCTAGAGAAGAAGTTCCTTGAGAGCTGGGCCTATGAAAATTCAAGCCTTGCCAGTCTCTTTAGACCATCTCTTCCAATGTCTAACTGTGAATGTGGAAAATGAAACCTAATTTAATTCACTTTGCTTCATGGAAAAGAAGCAGAATTTTCACCTGTCCTCTGCAAAAAGAAAGTTACAGTACTCTGGAAATTCAAGAATTATAGTTGTGCAGTAGTTTTATCTCCATTTCCTCCCGAGATCAGTGACTCCTGGCCGGAGAGATGACAGCCTTGCCGGGCCCCTGAGCAAGGGGGTGAGAGGTGACTGCACTACTGGAAGGGGCAAGACCTTGGGTGGAAAGGCTGGGTCCAGGCAGCCAGACCTCAGTGCCACCCTGACAGCAGCATGCCCCCCTAGCTCTCAGCACTCCCTGGAGTGAGCCATCTGGTGCTCCAGCAGTGAATTAAAGGGCTCAGGGCTCCAGGCTCCACCTCTGCTACAGTAGCAGAAACGTCAGCTGGAAACGCTGGGTCCTTTTGAATTGCCTGGCTCCAGGGCAGTTGCCCCCTGGCACATGCACCACCATTGGCAAGCCTGCCCTTGGTCACTTGCCCCTATATTAGTACTGGTATTCCCAGCTGTTGTCACTGGGGACAACAGCAGGTTCTGCGTGACTTTCTTCTCTTCTGCTGTGAGTCCCACTACAAATGCCCCATCTTAGTATTAAAATCAAAATAACATCTCTGGGCTAAGTACCTACAAATTGAAGCTGCCGACATCCCATTGAAACACGCGCATGATGACCCAGAATGGAACTCAGATTTCTCCCTACCTCACCCATGCAGAGTCTGATATGCTCCAGGATTTCGAGTGCTCAGATCTTCACTGTGGACTCTAGCAAACACACGTGTATGAGGTCAGGCAGCTCAGGTACCTTCCTGCTAACCCACCCTGGCCCAATGCAGAGACTAGAGGTGGAGTTCATTTTGAAGGCAGGACTGCCTGCTGGTTCTGGCTGCAAAAGGAAGGGGCACAAGGTATTCAATATCTACTATAGCTGATGCCTTGTCACATTAATTTCAACATGCTTTGCATTAATCCCTTTGTTTGGGGAATTGCTACAATGGCTCTCAAAAGGCTGAGGAACCATTTTCCATAGCTATGGCCTACCCATTGGATTCTATTGACCACACCATCATGTCTGCCTCCCACTCATCAATAGACTTTAGTGAACTAGTCTCAACAATCAACTTATTTGTTCAATTTAGCACTTTCCAGTTGTGCGTTCAAAACCTGTTAATGAATGCTATGTATGAAGTAAGTGTTGTTTCAGCCTATGGATTGTTCAGGAACTGTTTGCTGTGCAGATTGCTTCATGTGTCTTACAAGAAGGGAGAGGAAGAGCTTGGCTTGTTCAGTCTAACAAAAAAAAAAGGCTTAGATGCAATTTGGTTACTTTCTGTAAATGTAGTAGAGGGTAAATACCAGGGACAAAAGTCTGAAGCTAGAGGACAGCGTTGGCATAAGAACAAATAGCTATTATCTGGTCACGAACAAATTCTGGTTGGAAGTTAGAAGAAGGTTTCTAACCATCAGAGGCGTGAACTTGTGTGTGTGAGAGAGAGAGATGTGAAATGTATGATGGGGTTGCTTGTGATGGTAGGGGGCAGTGCCCAAATATCCTGGGGCTCCCTTCTGATTTATGTCTTATGTTCCTAAAGATCATGCTTCAGGATTCCAACAGATCACCAGTAGGAGGTCAGGAAGGATTTTTTCCCCCCAGTATGGTCTAGTTTATATTTTATCTCTCTCCTCTGAAACATGGGGGATGGCCATGGAAGGGAATGGCATTCTGGGTAGGGTGGGTCAGGGTTCCGAGGTGGCACTGAGCATTCTCTCTGTCAGATACTTGGCACTCTGGTCTTGTTCATATATTCAGGGTCTTACTGAACACCAGATGTGGGATTGGGAAGGAATTTTCTCCCAGGTCAGATTGGCAGTGACCAAGGGGGGAAGTGTTGCTTTCCTCTGTGGTGTGGGGGTCTGGATCACCTCCCAGGATTATCAGAATGTATCTCACATAATCATTTCCCTGCCATTGTGTGGGCCTTTGAGCATTGGTGAAATTGGTCTTCCCTATTCTCTGCCTGTGGCACATAAAAGTCTAATCTCCTGTGGGCTAAAATATTTCGGTCTTGTTTCAGTTATTAGGTTTGAAGTGCAGGTGCTGTGTGGCTTTGGTAGATTGTGATATACAGGAGGTTAGACTAAATCATCTTGTGGTCCCTACAGGATTTAAACTCTCTGATTCTAAACATATGACATTTACAGTTAAACATTCAAGCTGTTTTAGTTGTACATGAAGGTCACAAAGTGTGTTTTGTTCTTTGATGAGATGATAACAATCTTTTAACTGGTTTTCAGTGCAAGTACTCATGAACGTGAATCTGGAATCCACTGTCCCTGAAAATCCTGCAAAAATGATTTAAAATTCAGGGTTTCTGTGAATATTCCTGTAAATAAGTTTGTTTGCAAAAACATTCAGGATGCGTCTGCACTGCACCAATAGTTCAAAATAAGCGACACAAATTGTGTCGCTTATTTTGATTTAATTTCAAAATAGTTTATTTCAAAATTTGGTACTGTCTACACAGCGCCAAATTTTCAAATACTGTGCTATTCCAAAATGCCCCATACTCCTCATGGAACTAGGTTTACAGAATAGTGAGCTCATTATATTTTGAAATACTTCTGTATCCTGAAATAGTTTCGCAGTGTAGACGTAGCTTCATAGGAAGTGAACACAAATGGAACATGAACAGACCTGAAGCAAATACATGTAAAAATGTAAAAGTATGCTTCTAAATATTTCTTTGCTGCATGCACTTGGTTCTTTTCAGTGTGGGTCATCGCAGATGGAGGCTCCAAACAGTCCATGAACCTAGTTGCAACATAATAGGGTTCCCTGTTTTGTTAATTTTACTAATTTACTAATATATATTTAGTAATTTACTAATATAAATAATGAATATCGTGTAAATATAAATAACACTGAAAATGTTTATTTTGTACCGGTATTACTTCCTTCTCTAACAACATTTGCTGTGTTCCCCATTCCCATGTGTGGTATGAGAGGCTGTTGTCCAACATTTTATCATCTGGGAAAGAATGTTTTTTAAGAGATGAAAGCACATCAGAAACATTTGAGGGGGTCCTAAAAGAAAGGGGGCAAATGATGTGTGTCAGGTGATTTAATAAGCTTCATGGGGACACAAATATCCACAGGCTTAATAGCTTTAACTAAAAGCTGAGCACTGTAGTTCCTTTTGTCCCCTGTGCTGACTTGCCCTTTTGCATAATTTCATTGAAGTTGCACTAAGTTTTGTATTTCAGCACATTTTGCAGTCAGTATGAAAAAAAAAATGGAGAGATATGCCATGTGAAGTTATCTGATAGACAAAGATCTGCATGAGAAGGTTTCTTTGGGCATGGAGCCTGCTTTAATTTCTGAGCCAGCCTCAGGCAACCTAGATTATTTTCAGAGAAGTGAATGCTATACTTTCACAACCTGTCCCTCCAAAGTGCTCTCTTTTTTGCTTTTCCTTATGATGCTCCAGTAGTTTTACTTTTATGTTGGAAATGAACAGACAGAAAATATAACCATTAAAATGTTCAAGAAAGAGAATAACATGAAGTTCAAAAAGAATCTGGACAATTTTTTTTTAAATTTACAGCTATGCAAAAATGGAGGAGTGGATGGCTCAGGGAATTAGTAGTGGATGATGGAGCATTTAACCTCTGTGTGACTGGTATGAATCTAGGATATAGTTCCAAACTATGTAAAAGACTAATGGAAGACTTTGAAAATAAAATCTATGGGGAAAATGAAACTCCAGGGCACATCCAGTACAGTATTATAATACCAATTTAAATAAAATCACAGAGCTGTTACTAGGGTAAATATAAATCATACATATTTCAGTATCTACAGTAAAACCTGTTCTAGCTCTCAGTTATGTAAATGATTAGTGTTCTTATCAGACGTGAGTGGAAGATATGGGTGTTTGGCTCTTCTGAAAATCAGGCCATATACATATACAGTGGAATTTACCTGTGATGCTGAGGATGAGAAAAAGTTCACATCACAAAGGGCATGTCTACACAGCAGGGCTAAATCCAAAATAAGCCATGCAACTTGAGCTATGTCAATTGTGTATCTTAAGTAAAAATAGCTTACTTCAGCTATCGGCGCTGTCTACACAGCAGGAAGTCCGAGGTAGAGCATTCTTTCTCTGACAACCCTTACTCCTCATAAAATGAGTGTTACAGGAGTCAGAGTAAGAAGTCCTCCAGCTCAACATGACAGTATTTTGACATGTTCTCATGAAGTATTCCTGTCATCAGAGCTGGTCTTAGGGGTGGGCGAGCTGGGCGGTCGCTCAGGGCTGCCATTTTCAAGGGGCCGCCGACAAAGCTGGTCTTAGGGGAGGGCTGTGACCGCATTTCAGCCTGACCTCCCGAATCCTCCCCCCAGGTTTCCCTGGTTACTCCCCGACCCTCGGTTTTTCGTCCGGTATTTTTTTTAAACCATCTGGCAACGCGGGGTCAACAGTTGGTTAGGGTCATCTTCACAGTAGGTAACTCAGTGCAGAGGACCAGTGTGAGTCCTATGTGCCACTTAAATACTACTGACGTGGTGCCTAGATCTCACAGGGATCTAATTCACCCAAGGGGAACATGTCCACTTATCTTTCAATGTGCCAAGACACAAATGAGGTATGATGGAGCCTCACAATTAGGGACACAATAAAATGATCCACACAGGAAACATAGACTGCTCCAGATTAATTTCTTTTGTGTAAATAACTCATCATAATATGTTTCTGAGGTCAATGGTTTTCAATAATAAAAATGTGAGGGGGATACCAAATTTGTGTGGAATGGAAGTAGTCTGGGGTCTAAAATGACAGACACTTGAGTGGCATGCGTGTCTGCAACATTCTCTGGCATGTGTGAGCAATGTAGGTTCTGGATCACCATACCAAAGAGGCATCAGCTTCAGGGAAGGAATCTGAAGAATAGCACTTACAATAGTTATTAAAGGCCTGACATTTGAGGAGAGATGAAAATAACTAAACATGCACAGTTTGGGCACACTAACTAAGCGGCAGTGCCATTGAAAGGATATGTAGGCCTTAGCAGCCCTTGCTTCACCATGTGAAAGGGCAAAACTTGCTCCCCCAAAACCACACAGCTCTTCTAGTCCAGTGCGTTGAATCCATGACCCTGCTCTCCACCATCCCCAGCTCCATAAAGAATCAGATGCTGCTGTTAGCACTGACATCGAGTTATCCCGATACACAACTTGTCTATGCAATCAAAGCCACTGCAAGTGGTTAGGGTTGCCAGGTGTCCGGTATTCTACCAGACAGTCTGGTATTTGCACCCTCTGTCCGGTAAAAAAATTCAGAAAATACCGGACATGTGCAATGTCTGGTATTCTCTGGTTTTCTGGCTGGGCGCCGGACGGAAGCCTGGCAGGGGCAGAGGGAGTTGCTGGGAGGCGGGGCTGCGATCGGCACTGGGAGCCTGTGGTAGCCTGCAAAAGCCTGGCCGGGGCGGGGGGAATGGCTGAGACTCCCAGCCACTCCCCCCCATCTAGCTTCTGCACGCAACCTCAGGCTCCCAGCGCCAATTGCAGCCCCGCCTCCCAGCTGGAAGCCTGTGGTTGTGTGCAGAAGCTGGAGGAGGGCGTGGGGAATGGCTGGGAGGCGGGGCGCAATAGGAGCTGAGAGCCCTCCGCTGATTGCGTCTGAGGAGGAGTGATGCCTTGGGGAGAAGGAGAAGACCTGTCCCTGCTCTTGGGCGCTGTTCAAGCCCATTGTGGTGCCGTAGTCCAGGAGAGAAGCCCGCAGGTGCTTTGTAGTTGCATTTAGGCGCCTTCCATGGGCTCTCAGCCAAAACTGTCTGGGGTGGAATTTCTGCTTCTTCCCATTGGGACACCCAAAGACTTGGCTATGGGGGAGTCACCTTCCTACCCACGGTCGCCCCTCCACCCCACCATTGTGTTACCCGGGGTCTGCTTTGGGTAGCAGGTGGCTGCTTTGCTCTGCTGCCTCCCACTTTGTTCCCAGCTTGGTAGTAGCCACACAGGATGCGTGTGGGTGGGTTTTTTTTTTTTTTCGCTCGACAAATTTTTAGCCCGTGTGCTCGGTATTTTTTGGGAGACCAGCTGGCAACACTGTGGTGGTGCATGGGGAGCAGGTTCCTAATCCTCCTGCCTTACACAGACATGCTTTGAGCAGAGTGGTAATAGGTTAGGCCAACCTTTATGTAATGCTCATTTACATTTCTTACAATACTATTAAAGCACTTTGTGGTTCTCCATTTCCTACTATGAACTCACACTAGATTTTATTGGTTTGGGTGGGATTCTCAAAGTGCTCAATGATGGCCTGACTCTGCTGTTACTGCAATCCATGGGAATTTTACCAATGACTTTAATAGGGACAGGGTAAGATCAGTGGTACGTGCTTTTGAAAACTCCACTTGATGTATCCCAAAGTGATGGGTGATAGGTAAATGGATAAAACCAGAACCAACCCACAAAACGGGCAGAGAATGCAAACAAAAGCTTTTTGTGATTCCAAAGAGTGTGGAGAGCAGCCAAAATGATTTGATGGACCACGTTGGTGGTGTTGCCAAGTCTAATGAGATTTTTGGATTTTCTTAAAGCACCAACTCCTGGAGTCAGATGATTACATGAGAATCTCAGCTTTCAGGTACAAAGTCCAAAAGTTTCTAGCCCTTACACATATTGAGAAAAGCTTGATAACACAAATTCCAAAAGGCTCAAAAGCACATAAGACAATTAAACAGGACGAAAATGTATTATTCTTTAAAATCTGATAATTTGGGGGGGCCTGGTTCCTCATTTGTGAATGCTTGAGGTTGGCAACACTGCCTTGGACAAATCAAATCTCAACTTTAGTTTCCTACCTATGTAAAACAGGGAACAGTACTCACCTGATGTAATGAATCATCATGTGTACCATTTTGACCCTGCAAACCACTGTTACATATTTTTACTTTTAAAAATCTGGTTCTCTCAGATTTTCTCCCATTGCCAATCTTGCATGACTGCCAGCCACTCTCCCTGCACCAAATGGAGGATGTGTTCTCTCCCCCTCCAAGAAGCTGCATTCTAGTTTGGCATCTGTTTCCTACTCCATTGTAAAGAACATTTTCGGAATTGTTTTAATTTCATACTTGACCATGTTCCTTTAAGCTCTTTTAGACATGTATATTGTCACTGTAGTGCTTGGAATGTACTTCTGAAAACTGCTAAACAATAAAGATGTTGTTGCTGCTGCTGCTTGATCTGGTGGCCAACCCACACATACCCTCCTCTTTCCAGAATGCTGCACGCTGGAAACACAACAGCTTTTAATTTACTCATAGGAGAAAAATGTAATGGCTTTCTCTTTTTTCAGACTGTGAATTAATTTCCTGTTCCAGGAACATTAATTTCAGTACCACTGCATCCACACACACCAGCTGAAAATCTGGGCTAATTTACTGCTAATTTACAGATGCACTGGCCAGATTCCTTTTCAAGATTTGACATTCCAGGATTGAACTAGTCTAGTTGTAGGAATTTCTTCAGAGATTTAGTTTATTTTATCATTTGACTGTCCTTCATTTCTCCGCTGCTCTACAGATATGTATGTTAGAGACGATAAGCACTGAGGTGGTTGTTAATAAAGCACTAGAAAAATCTGTGAGCTACACCTTGAACTCATGTAGGTCAAGGAAGCTAAGCCAATTTATATAAACTGTGGCTCCAGCCAGAAGGTGTGATTGCCTGCAATAAAACCTACTTTCTATTCTTTCAGCCATCCCATCTCTAGACTAAATGGGAGAGTTTTCCTGTCCCACAAGAATTTCTGAGATTTTAATTTTTTTCACATCATGAATTATTTTTTTGCAAATTTCAGATTGGGTCAGTCAAAACTTGCTGACTTTTAAAAAAACATTTGTAACCTTTCCTTAACTATAAATTAATCAACATTTTGAAACAAAATGTTGTTTCAAACCTATAAAGTAAAATATTCAACAATTTTAAACCTTTTCACCCAGTCTTTTTTCTTAAACAGGAAGATTCATCAAAACAAACCCTTTCCCATGAGCAGTTTTGGTTTCCAAAATTCAACATTTTCCAAAGAAAAATGTGTTTGTTGGAAAATTCCTGACCAACTCTAACATTAATCTGTTGAAGTGATCACTTAAAAATATTGTAAGCCATAAGCTGTGCTTCTCTGTTGGCCATTATTCTGTCTGGCCTACCTACTATTGCACAACAATGACTGTACTCTGTGCCACATGCAGCTCTTCCTGTCAATCCGAGAGAGGAAGCACTGTGTAGCAGCGAGCCAGCTCAGCACAATACCCTCGCTGGGCTGGCAGACTATGAGAAGAACATCAGTGTGGTAGAAATAAAAAACTTTTATTTACACCAGCCCAGACTATTTGCCTTCCTTCCCTGCTTCTTCTGGTAGCTCCCTCCTGAATTGCAAGGGACTCATTTCCACTCCACCAGCTGTGACCTGTATGGTGTGCAAGACTAACACTAATTTCAAAAAGAATAAAAGGAGTGTGAATTGGATTAGAGATTTGAAAGTGCTGCAGCAGAGAGCCCAGAACAAGTTTGCATCTACAGGCCAAAGAGGACAGTTGCTAGAATCATTGGATCAGGTCCACCAGTCCAGTTTTACTGCATGTTTGTACTAGTGATAAGTTCACATTCTGCTCAGTTAATTGTTGCCCTGTCTGCATTTTCCTGGATCCAGTCTCTGTCTCTGCTGATGTAGTTTCAAAATATACAATTCTCTAAGATGAAAGAGGGATCGCAACTTTATTGGTAGTATTGTTTCAATATTTCTGGCTACAGACTCAATCAGATAATCATGCATATTTTCATCTGGTTAAGGTTATCTGAAAAAAAAACAGAAAGGCTGCAAGCCTTTTTTCCAAAAACTTCACGGACTACACTGAAGTTACATGAGTGAAGATTTCACTTCCTATATTCAGATAAGAGTTTAAATTCTGGAGAATGCAGCAAAATGTGTGTGAAGGCCTTAATTCTGGGAATGCACAAGACCCCTGCCCCCAATTAAGAACAGAAAGAAATGGGCATTGAATAAGATAGGAGGCAAAGTAAAGACCATCATTGCTCTTTTGCACACATCAGGAGTTCCTCCATTCTCTCCCACGAGCTTACATGTGCTGCCCTCTCCTACCTTTCCTCCTGCCAGGTGTCCCCCTCCCCAGCTCTGTGGGCATTCCCATAGAGGGTCCCCCCGACCCCCAGTCTTCCCTCTGAGAGGTTCTGTTTGCCTCCCATTGCCCAAAGCAGATGTTCCATGTGCACCCTTACTAGCATCCCCCCCATTCCCCTCTTTTCTCTGTGGACCCCATTCCTTCAGGCTTTGTGTTCGCTCCCCCCCCCCCATCATTCTTATCTTCCTTTGTGCCTGGAGAGAGAGGTCATTCAAGGTGTCACCATGTTCAACCCTACTGTGAGGATGGCCTAAGAGGAGATAGAGGCACTGTAATGCAGAATGGCATTAATGGGAGTCATCAACTGTAATCACAGATACCTCTGGTATCCCAAAATAACTTTGCTGTGTAGACCTACCCTAAGAGCACTGTGATTGGCCATGGGCAGTAGGGCAGAATTCATTAAAAGAGCTTCCAGATAGACAGAGGCTTTCTTGCTAGCGCTGTTCAGTTCTATTTCTAACTTCCAGTCTGAGCATATCTGTCACCACCACTATGGTCTTCCAGATTAACATTCAGAACAGATTATGAAAACCACTGAACAGAAAGAATAAGCCCACTTCACTTAAAATGTTTATTATCTCCAGTGTTTACCACCAATATCTCTTTCACGGTGAAGGGGAAATAGTTTCATCACCACCATCTTATGGACTATAGGGCAACACCTGTTGCAGCAGCAAAGGTTACATTCTGTGCACCCTGCCCTCCGTACAGCTGGCATTATTTATACTGGCTCTGAAATCTCTTAACTCTCTATGTTCCTGAGCATAGTTATTTTCTCAAGAAGGTCATTTAGATAACAGCACGACACATCCCATCATTATTGATCAAATAGCAATAAAGTAAAAATTTTGATTCTTCCACTTGTTTTGGTTAAGAGTCTGACTGACAAGCACGGGGGGCAGGATTACGTAGCATATGAAAAATGGTTTTATTTTGAGGGGGAAGAAGAATGCAGATATTGTGGAGCAAATGAAACCCCGATGCAAATCAGCTGAGTTCAATAATGTTATCCTCTGGGTACCATTTGGCACCACATGAGTGGGAGGTTGCTAAGCTTCTTGGTTTGTAGTCTTGTTTCTGGAAGCTGCCCATAGCCAGAGTAAAAGGGCTTTCCAATGGGGGCAGGAGACCTTTTTTATTTGAAAATGGTTTGCCATCACCAGTATGTTGTTATGCAATACAAAGTTGTAACCTGGATTCACTTGGGATGATCCAATAAACTAACTGTGGCTTTGCCACTCCCAAGCAACATCCCAAACTCATGCCAATGAAAACATAATAGCATACCACATCTACTGTGTCCCACCTTTGCAGTTTCTTTCCAGTTCTGAGTCAGCACCAGCAACAAGGATGACAGAGTGAAAAAAGCCTGTGTAATGCCAGTCAACAAATTTAAGGATTTCCAGAGGAACTCTATAGGCTATAGAAAAAAAGCATAAAGAACATACAAAAAGTAACCTCTGCAAAATGTGCTATTGCTAATTTCCTGAGTTGTATGAATCACATCCATTCTGACATTTGACATGATGCACAGGCAGAAAAATACACAGAATTGCTTTTGGCTTAATTGGTTCCCAGAGCACTACCACAAATGCACAGAAACTACTATGCATGATGTCATTTGCAGGTGAGGATTATAAGCAGAACCTCATAGAAAAAAAACCCTTACCTTTGTCCTTTTCATACAGTAGCATTGGGTTACTTTGCTCAGGGAGCATGGTGAGTAGCCGACAGTTTCTAGCATTGCCTTAGAAGTGCTTACAGTGAAAAATGTTCCTTCTAACCAAATCCTCCTTTGTCTAAGAAAATGACATGTCCCCCATGTCATCTGAATAAATGGCTTCTATAATATAAGTATTTACAAAATAGTGCAAAGGTAGGAATACTTACGTTTTAATAATTTCCACTTACCTTGGAAATACATTTGGGTCTTATTTCTGGAATATATTTGCTAATTCCTTTTGCAGGTGTATATCACTGTAAGAGGGTGGCTTGCCTGAGTACAGGATGAGTCCCACCTGAGTAGGATCAAGTAATTCCTTACAAAGGGCGAGGGGGTGGCCTATAACATGGCATAGATGCTCAGGAAAAAGAAGACTGTCAAGGTGTAGCTGGCATGAAGCAGCAGCTGTAGGAAGCAAGAATGGCTTTTGAAGGGACACTGAACTATGCCCCAGCTCTGGGGAAAAGGGTAGAGAGGCATTCTGAAGAAGGGCCTCTTGGTTTGGAATTCGGTTCCCTGCTTGTCTGGCAGAAGTCCAGGTTTGGGAACCCAGTATTTTCTTAAGCCTTTTTTGAGAGGGGTGGATGAGGATTGTGACCACTTGTGGGGGGGTCATTCACAGTGAGCTGACTTCAGCTTTCAAACAGGGCAGTACACTATCATGGCAGGCCTTAAATGAAGTTTAAACAAAAATGGGAAGTGGTGTTTACCACAAAATGCTCCTGTTTTTCCAGGAAAGGCTACAAACACAGCCAGAATCCAAATAAATTTAAGCACAAAATATCTGACCCTATCCACCATTTAGCACTGACCTCAGAGGCAAAGTCTTCTCCCCTTGGGATCAAAGTAATGTGTGTTCCTGCCAAGGGGCACAAGCCTATCTCCTACCCCAAATCCTTCTCAAGGCCTACTCTTAACAAGGCCCCGTTGTTTGCAGCTCAGACCAGAACCTGAGCCGATACTGTTTCTAGAGGGTGTGAAAGTACTTGTCCTCCCTTCCACAGAGGCTGTATCTCATTCCTCCCCTTACTGGAGAGAGAGAATGCGCAGACCTAGGGAGACAATGGAATGGAGCTGTTTTGGGAACTAGAGCTCATTTGAAGGTAGGAAGGCTTTTAAGGAGATATCTTTTTATGATTTTTAAATGCTTTTGATTAACATGTGTTTTTATCTGCTGAATAACACTGCAAGGACAGCACGTGCAAATGGAAATAAATCCATACAAATAGATTTAAGTAGCTAATCAAAAATCCGGTGATTAGACTCCTTATCATGCAAGCCTCAACAGAATGGCATAATGCATTGCATTTTCTTAAATTTGACAGTGATTCCATAAAATGCATGCAAGTTTGAGTGGTTTTATCTACCCAAGGCCATAACGAGGGACCTCGACTTTAGTTTGTTCCTCCACAACAGCACATTGTGGTAATTTCAAGGAGTGCTTCAAGTGACATTGGATATGCACCAAAAAATGAAAACAACTGTCTCCGAGAAGAGTTTTTTCTTATTCTGAAAATGTGTTTGTGATAAACTACATCAAATAGAACTGAAATACATTATTTGGAGCAGTGCCCTCTTGCTGTTAACTTCAATCTTGTGATAAGTACGACTACAGCACATCTAGCACTGTCAGCTTGCCCTCACACTGACAATGCACTGCATATTAGTGATGGGCTAAGATAAGAAAATGGAACCATGTACTGGCATAATGCCAGCATGGCATTTCTGTGGGTTACATGTATGGCCATGGAGACATAGAGCTGAGGTATATTACACCACAGCAGCAAGAGATAGGGGACTTTATTCACTGCCTGTGTTAAAAATATAAAAATGGCTACCCTGGGTCAGAACAATGGTGAATCTAAACCCATATCGTGTCTTAAGAGGGTGGCCATTGCCAGACACTTCATAGGAAAGGGAAAAAACAAGGCAATTATCAAGTGATCCATCCCCTGTCATCTAGTCCTAGCAGTCAGAGGTTCAAATGACACCCAGCAAATGGGGTAATGTTCTGGATTGTCTTAGCCAATAGCCACTGATGGACCTATCCTCCATCAATTTATCTAATTATTTTTGAACCAACTTAATTGACCTTCACAACTTCCTCTGGCAACCATTTCCACAGGTTGACTGTGAGTTGTGTGAAGAAGTACTTCCTTATGTTTCTTTTAAATCTGTTGTCAGTTGACGTCATTAGGTGATCCCTGGTTCTTATGTTTTGTGAAGGGTAAATAATACTTCCTATTCCACAGAGACAAGTGGACAATACCTTTTATTGCACCAATTTCTGTTGAACTTTTGAGCCTACACAGAACTCTTCTTCAGGTCTGGGAAACTAACAATACTGAATACTTCCTTCTTCACTTTCTTTACACCAATCATGATTATATAGACTTCAGTCATATCCCCCTTGAGTCACCTCTTCTCCAAGAAGAACAGTTCCAGGCTTTTAAAATTTATCCTCATATGGGAGTTCCTCTCTACCCCATATCATTTGTGTTACCCTTCTCCAGAATTGCATGCAGTATTCTAGGTGGGAAAAATGATTCCTACCATTGAGTTAGCTTTTCTGACCACCACTGCACAATGAGCAGATGTTTTTGGAGAACTATCCACTATGACTGTAAGAGGTAAAAACTAGTTTTTTATATATAGTTCAGATTTTGTTTTCCCACTATGCATAACTTTGCATTTATCAACACTATCACTTGCCATTTTATTGCTCAGACACCCAATTCCTTCAGATCTGTTTGTAACCAGGGGTGAATGTAGATGCAAGGACTTACTGGGCCCAGCGACAGGATCCAGCAGCACTTTCACAGCCTTTGGTGAGGGACTTTGTCAAAGGCTTTCTGAAAGTTCAAGTATGCTATACCCTCTGGATCACCCTTGTCCACATATTTGTTGATCCCCTCAAAGAATTCTAAGAGACCGGTGAGGCATGATTTTTTGACTCTTCCCCAGCATATCTGTGTGTCTGATAAGTCTGTTAATTACCATAGTTTGAAGCAATTTACTCGGTACTGAAGTTAGGGTTACCAGCCTGTAACTGCCAGGGTTGCCTCTGGAGCCTTTTTTAACATTTAGCATCACATTAGCTATTCGTCAGTGTCAGGAAGTCGCCCCTAGGGCCACACCACCATGAGACAAGGCCTGCCCTTTGGGGTTGACTCCAGTGTTATTCTAGCCCCGCCCATGGGATTCCCACCTTGCCCTGGGCAACCAATGGTCCTGCCGTGGGTCGCCTCCTATGTGGGTGTCACAACAACCCTTCACCCTTGACCCCTCTGGGTCAACACCCAGGGTCCACAGTTCACTCCCACTATGTTAGTACAGTCTAAGTAACCCCATAGATTCAAGTCTTAGGTTGTCCCAGCCCGGTCACTAGGGGGGGGGGGAGAGAAAGGAGTTTTTGCTACCCACCCCAGGCAGGGATAGGGGGACCCGGGCCCACCCACACTCCTGGGTCCTGGCCCAGGGCCTTAAGGGGAGGATAATCGCCTCCCTCCTGGCTGACGGGGGTCACAGTGTTGATCCCGGGTGCGCCCTTTGCCGAAGGCTCCTCCGGGTCTCTAGGTTCGGGTTCCTCCAGCGGGGCGGCAGCTGAATCGCCTCCAGCTGTGTCTGCCCGGAGGTACGCCTCTCCTCAGAGGGGCGCTGCTTCTCGCCCCGCGGCCGGCCCCTCCGCCTCCCAAAGCACCGGCATTTACAGCTCCCGGCGCCTTGAGGGAGCACGCGCAGCAGCTCCCGGGGGGGGGGGGGGAAGGAACCGACTCACGCCGCCCTGCGCAGGCGTCTGTGGTGCGGGGACATACCGCTGCCTCGCCGGCGGGCCCGCCCGCCCGCGCTGTGCTCCACTGGCATCTGCACCGCGGGGGCGAAGCGCCACTTCGCCGGCCGGCTCGCACCATGCCGCATGGGCACCTGCGGCGCGGGGGCGGGGGCGGGGCGCCCCGTCACAGTCAGTCATCTGGTACTTTCCACACTTAGGGCTGCAACTGAGATCCGAGTTCCTGCAGAACTCTAGGGCGAATGCCATCTGGTGCTGGTGACTTATTGCTGTTTGATTTATCAGTTTGTTCCTGCCGCGCGCTCCAGTCCAGAGGGAGGCCCCTCTGCCAGATTGTCTCAGGGGGTTTGACGTTGGCCTTGCATCAGTAAGATGGGGCCACGGCATCAGCAATCTATAGTTGTAGGCCTGCTTGGCACAGGCGAACTCACAGTAGCACCCTAGACCCTTTGTTCCTGCCTCTGGGCAGGCGGCCGATGGGTTCCCTAGCTAACAGCCCCACAAGGACTGACCACAAACAACAGTCTATCAATCATCTCTAGTCCCTTGGGCAGGGCAGAGTGGGGAGCAGGCTTTAGTCTAGGCTTGGGCTCAGGCAGCCAGCAAATACAGTCAATTGGAGCTGATAAGGGGATTCCCTCTAATTTGTGTCTTCCATGGCAGAATGAATTTTCCTACATGAACCAATGTGGAGGTGATGTGCATCACATCACCACCTTCATATTGGTGTGCATAACAAAATTCCTGGTGTGGGAGTGAGACCAGTGCTTTTTTTGTGATGGTACTGCCCGGTCGCAGTACCGGCACCTCCAGTCAGAGCTCAACAACTTTTCCCCTGGAGTACCGGCACCTTTTTTTTTTTACAAAAAAAGCACTGGGTGAGACCAAAGGGTCATATTGTGGGAAGGGACTCTGGCCTGGGGCAGATGGTTGAGGTGCAGGAGTGTGAAGGCTTCAGCTGGGGCTGCAGGCTCTAGGTTGTGTCTGGGGTTGAGGGAGTGCAGGCTCTTGTTGGGGCTGGGTATGAGGGGTTTGGAGTGTAAAAGGGGAACATATAGAGACAGACAAAATATCATATTGCCTCAGTATAAAATCAAGGCATGCCCACATCTCGAATATTTCATGCATATCTGTTTTCCCCACCTAAAAAAAACCATATATAGGACTTGGAAAAGGTACAGAAAGGGCATAAGAAATGATTATGGGTAAGGAACAGCTTCCATCTGGAGAGATTTAAAAGACTGGGACTTTTTTAGCTTGGGGAAAGGGTGGTGGGATATGCTAGATGTCCAGAAAATCATGAATGGTATGGAAAAATAGAATAAGGCAATGTCATTTACTCCTGCACTAACATAACACAAGAAGCTCTCCCAATGAAATGTATAGGTAGCAGATTTAAAACAAACAAAAGAAATCATTAATCCATGGTCAATCTGTGGAACTCTTTATTAGGCTTCAAATAACAACAAAATAAGTTCAAGGAGGATAGGTCCATCAATGACTACTAACCAGAATAGACAGAGATGGTGTGTCTAACTTCTGTTTGCCAGAAGCTGGAAATGGATGACAGGGGAGGGATCACTTGATGATTGCCTCTTCTAATCATGCCTTCTGAATCACCTGGCATTGGCTACTGTCAGAAGACAGGATACTGGGCTAGTTGGGCCATTGGTCTGACCTACTATTGCCATTCTGATGTTTTCTTATAGAGTCTAAATGTATCTGCCCCCAATATAACCCCCCCCATACCGTATTCCCCTCCCAGAGCTGAGATAGAGCCCAGGGATCCTGACAGTCTTTCTCTGCAGAGTTAGTAACAAATTAAGAATATATATTTAAATTTTAAGGCTAACCAGTGTTACCACAGCTGTCAGAATATATTAGTATTAGAGCTGAGTGGGTTTAATATTTATTTTTTTCTTTCTTTTATACGGGAATTAGATACAGTGCTCCTGTCATCTAATTGCTATGTTATCTGCCAAAAAACTAGAGTGTTCACATGCCTTGGTATCCCCTAGAAAGAGGTGATGTGGAGGGGGGAGGGCAAAAAGGGTTGGTGTGCCCACCTCTCCCATTTGCTGGTTAGCTTGTACTGAGCATGAACAATAACACTGTGGGAGCCACTGTCCTTAGTCTGCCCTCTCATGTGCTCATCCCCCCTCATCACGGCTTGCACAGGTCACCCCCTCACCCCAAAATCTGAAATGCCACCTTGGGCAAGGATTCAGCCACAACGTGCCAACTGAGATGCAGTTAGATCTGCAGCCAGTTAGTCATCAGCTATTTCTGGGCTCCTTCCTGCCTCCCCGGGGTTTGGTACCTCTGGCCTCCAGTGGTCCTTGCGTTCCTCAGGGTACAAAGCTGAAAGTAGTCTCAGCACCTCTTTGTGAGGATTCGTCTCCCCTTGGGCAAGGGACTGCTATGTCAGGTTCCTCTCCTGGGTGCTACAGCACAGCAGGGGAGTCTCTTTTCTTGAAGGGCTTCACCCTAACTTAGATGCAGGGCCTTCCTTTTTTACTTCCGGTCTCACACCAGTTCTTCTGGAAAGAGGGTGGTGTGGGTTCGGCTCCACCCACCAAAGGAAATGTAATGCCCCCTCACTCTCCAGTGGGAAGGGAGGCCACGCTGCCTTACTACAGTTCCAAAACTTTTTTTTTTTTTGACAACTCAATCTGGGATAGTTCCTTAGACCTAAAATGAATGGCTCAGGTGTGGGAGAACATGAGTCCCAATTTGCCCTCAATTTCAGTCAGTAGGAGTTTTGCCTGAGCAATGACTGGGTGATTGTGACCTAAATTTGGATGAGAGAATTCTCTATGGAGTAATTCTGTGAGGACTTTTCACACTCTTCTGGTCATCCAGTCGCTAAACAGAGGGAAAAAATAGGAAGTGCACAGCTGTTCCACTCCTGCATAGTAACAGCTGTGCTCTTTCCCTCTTTCTCCTTTTCTCTTTAAGAAAGTTTTTTCAAGAGACTATTGTACAATGCAATTGCCAAGTATAGCTTAATTCAACTTCACTGGTGTGTGTTGGTGACACTGATATTGGATTTATAAATATCTCAATTATGGCTTAACCTTATGCCACCAGACAGCATAACAAGCATACAGAGGACCAAATATGTGACTGGGTGACTAACTTATGGCTATGACAGTTGGTTGGCATTCCTGTCCAGCAATGCTCCTTCATGGTTTGTACATAGTGTGAACCCTTACAATCTCGCTAATGAAAAATTAGTCATTATTAAAGATAACTGATGTTCTCCAAACAGTAAAATGTCTGTTCTTCTGTCATCACCACCAATTGCAGTAGCTGTTGCTAGCTATTCAGAAGTGTGTATAGTAACAACCCTTAAAAATTACTTGCAACTTAAATCACAAGACAAGTTAAACAAAGCATTAATCAACCTCTCCAGCTGATATCTGAGGAAGAATTCAAGTGCCACACATTGTTTCCAGATGTTAAGAAAATCAGAAATGTTATTTTGTTTTTTTTCAATATGCTTACTAAAAGCTGAAGGACCAAATGACCAACAACAAAAAAACAAAAACAAAAAAACCCCACAACCAAAACCAAAACCCAACCCGCAAAAAACACTAATAGAACCTGATAGCTCAGAAATATTTTACACCATATCTTAATGTGCATAGGCTTAGTATATAAAAAATACTCTTTTGCTTAGCCTTTTCAAGGTTGATCAGAGCTAACTGAACTCAGACTTGCATCTGCAGTTGATAAAATGTATCAAGGAGTAATATTTTTGTGGACCGCGAATAGTCTGACCTGTTTTAGCACCAGTAAAACCAGCAGCTGGGACACACTGTGTGGACATACCTAGGATATTCAAACCAAGCATTACAAATCTGACTAAACATAAACACTGGGTAAGAAGTGACATGGATTAACTTTTCACAAGTACTTCCCTACCAGTGGAAAAATCTCCAGGACTTCAGAGAAATTCACAGTGTAAATGATTAACAAAGAAATCTCATCTTTCAGCAGATTTATTTGCAAACATCTTGCTTCATTGTCTGACCCTTACAAATCTACACATTACTTCATCTCTGCTAGTATCACTCACTATAAGGTTGCATGGTATTAACTGAGGTCAAATATCACTCATTCTGTCTCAATCTATAAACGGTAGCCAATCAACATGCTTTGATATGACTATTCGAAATTCTCAATAGGATTGAATAATAGAAGAGAGGTAAATCAAAGCTAACTACTTTAGCTCCAGCCAGTCTGTCTCCACTCAAAGCATCCATTCGGCTGGGCAGCACATCAAAATTTATAGCTTAGACATTTATTGTGTGGAGCTTTAACACTTGAGGAATCCTGTACTCATGCCATAGAAGCCATTAAGAGGAGGCAGATCCTATATTTGCACAATTGTACAGGAGTGCTCAGCGGCTGAAAGCAACAAAAGAGAACTGAAATGTTTATTAGTCTGCCGATCTCATTTAATCTCTACACAATGACCCTGGATTTTCTTTCTTTGAAGCTGAAAGCTTCAGAAGATTAGAAATGATTGCTTTACAGTGGCAACTTTCTTCCCCTTCCTACCCATAGTCCAGAATCCCAGGAGACTGATGCAATGCTCAATCAAAAGACTAGCCAATAAAATAGTATGCTGCTCATGACCCATTTGAAAAATCTGTCAGTCTAAAGTTCTCATGCAGAGGACATTGAATCAACCCCAATTATTTTCTTATGGTACAAAGATGGGCAATGATAGATGCCTTCTTGTTCTTAACTATTAATCTGTATAAGTAGACTCAAACTGCAAACCTTTATCTGGCCTCTACCTTTCTCCCTTCACTCCCAACTTTGGAGTTGTGTATAAAAAAGGACCAGGGATCCAAATTATCTCCTTTTTGCCAAAACCAAATATCACCCTTGATTTGGCCCATAGCTAATGTCTGCAGCCTTTGAAAGAAAGATGCATATCTAAATCCAGCTGTGGGACAAGCTCTAAATAGAAAAACGGATGAAGATTTTTTCCGCTGTTTCTTAAGTTTGATTCCATTGTACGTACCTTTGATTAAAAAAAAGTACAGGGTTATGAAGCTATATGTCCTTTATGGGGCTTTAATAGAGTTTCTATATACATCTGAACAAAAGGAAATTAGGCCATGTCTTAACTATGTGTGAAGGTTGAATTAAGATATGCAACTCCAGCTACATTAATTACATAGCTGGAGTTGACATACCGTAATTCGAGTTTCTGCACAGTCTCAACAGCGGGAGGTCAACGGGAGCAAACACTCCTGTTGGCTTCCTTTACTCCTTGCAAGGAGGGTGAGGGCACTCTCTGAGTCCAATTTAGCAAGTCTTTACTAGACCCACTAAATCGAACTCTGGGGTATGTCTAGACTATAGGCTTTTGTCAACAGAAGTTTTGTTGACAGATACTGTCGACAAAGCTTCTGTCGACAAAGAGCGTCTAGACTACATCCAGTTCTGTCGACAAAGCAAGCCGCTTTGTCGACATGACAGTGTAGACGCAAAGGACAGTGTAGATGCAATAACACCTTCTGTTGACACAACTCTGTCGACAAAAGGTGTTATTCCTTGTAGAATGAGGTTTACAGCCGTCGACAAAACTGCTGAGTTCTGTCGACGTTATGTCAACAGAACTCAGCGGCAGTGTAGACGCAGGTATAGTTTTATCGACACACCCCTGTAGTCTAGACACACCCCTGGAGACCCGCTAAATTGAACTCTGGAAGATCGATAGCAGCAGAGAGGACATAGCCTAAGTTTAATTTGTCTTAAGCATTCTTTCCAAACTTTGAGCCTAATCTGATCTTGTTTGTACCTAGTTTTAATTAACTGGTTCTACATGCTTTTCCTCCTCCTCCCATGTTAACTTGCTGCTTGTTTCTATGGCCTTGTCCACAATGCTAAAAATGGCACTTTTCGTTCGCTTTTATTTTATAGTAACTAAGGAACTATCCTGTAGTAAAAACACAATGGAGACAAAACAATTAAGCATTATTATAAGTTATAATAGGCAAGGTCAGCCAGGGGCTCCCCTAGTTTACTTTGGGGTACTACTAAAGTGCCTTGTTTTCATAGTGTTTTATATTAGTTGCCTCAAGGTAAAATCTAGAGTTGGGCAAACATCAGAATTTCTAGTCTGTTGCAAAGTCTAATGTTTTGGAAAACATTCTATTCCATTTTGTAATGAAAAAGCGTCACATTTTCTCCTGGAAATTTTAACAAAAATTTCATTTAGCAACAGCCAGAGTGTTTGCTTTTGAAACTTTCAAAACAAAATTGCAGCTGGGAGCTCAAATGCCAAGGTTCCCAGCTGAGCCATGGTTCCCCAGGCATCTATCTCTGAAGCAGGAGGACTAGAAACCCTAGGACCCACCCACTCCCCACCCACCAGGCAGCGTATAAAAGGCTATCCCAGCGTGATAGTCCCTCGAGGCTTTGAGATCTGAACTCTGAGGCAGTCCATCATGTGAGTGCTCAGGAGCCAGGCAGGCAAGCCTGGACGGCAAATTGAAAAATTAATGGAAATGGGCACATTCCCATAAAACATTATGCAGCCCAAGAGCCACTTGTGGCCCAATCAACTGTGGTCTGTGTGACATCTTCAGGCCCATACAGGTAGTATCTATAATGTGTGGATGCAGTGCAGAGAGCCCATAAGTGGCCCATAATGATAAATAGGTTGAGAACTACTGATTTAGACAAATAATGTAAAATCTAATAAAAATGCACCTTTCTTTTGCTGTGAAGGTAAGGTTTCCATTGTCAACTGATCTCAATCTTTGCACTTGCCCCAGGTTACTTAATCTTTCTTGCAACAAAATATTTGATCTTATTGTCTCCCATTTCATTTTGCTAACTTCTGCTGGTAGCCTGCCTCTCTGGACCAGCCTAACCACGATGGTCATTCTCTTGATTTGGTCTTCACCAAACAAATGCTCTTTCATGTGTTAATCTTCTCTATTCATTCTATAATTTTTAAAGTACTTTTTCTCCTTTTTTGAAGGATTTTTTTTCCCATAGAAAGGGAAAATTGATCCCACAGTAAGTATGTCTGAGCAATTACAAGGTCATCTTTTCAATCATTTCATGCATCCCACCATAAAAAGATGAAGTAGTGGATATGGTTATCTGAGTTATCAAAATGCAGGGGGTGTTTTTCCATGTAGTAATTGTTCCAGCTTATTAGTTCAATAATTATGCATGACGTGTATTCCAAGCCAAAGTAACCTTTCATTAACTTTTCATCCTCTTCAATCATCTCACCATATTCGAGTCAAATTCATTAATGCTGTTTACAAATGGACCATGTCCAAAATATCAAAATAGGGCATATTCCTATCAGATCTGCATCTCTTCAGTCTGTTGTGAACTAAAATATTTAACTGACTGATGCTCTTTGGGATGTCTTCATACTTGCTTAACTCCAGATTTGCATGCCTCCTACATTTCAGATGTTTGAATGCTAAAAAGGGGTATGCTTTGGTCAAATTCAGGCTCCTTTAGTACAGTGCTCCACTTGTACAATTTCTGCTTTCTAAAAATATTTAACTGAAGCCAGTTTTAGCACTGCATGTTATTCTACAGCTAGTGCCTTAAATAGAACACCTCAGTCATTCTCCACACCCTCTGATGAAGGAAGTTGGCTGACTACATGTGTTCATGCCACACATATGTCACAGTCAAACACCTGCAACTCAGAAATTCATGGGTTTTGGACAACTCCTTAACAAATTTGATTCCTTATTGCAAATCTGTGATGCATGTATTCTAGCTTCCAGACACCACATGACCATATATTTAAAGCAAAACTCTCTCCATATGTCTCAGATCAGCTTTTAAGAATTAACTCCATATAAAACAAGTCATTTAATATCAGAACAGAAATTTGGTGTCACATTGGGGACTGGCAGACAAAGGCCAAACATAGATAACAGTTCTCTTCCAAAAGATTATGATCAGATATGAGACACAACAGAAAATGTTCTCTAGTATGTTATAGTAATGCCTAGCCCTGAGTTAACTGTAGCAATCTTCCCCACAAATATCCATTATTGTAATTTCATTTAGCTCCAGTTGTGACTCTTTCATGTTCATATTCCATTAGCTTGACTTGAAATTTACTTTCAATTAATCTTTTTACTCTTGAAGTGCTGAAAGTGTTTTTAATATTGCATTTGACTAATAAAATTCAAAATTTGTATTGTGTTGACAAGTTAACTAAGGGTGACAAGGTCTAATACCTGAGATCCAGAACTGTTCAAAGCATGGCACCGGTAGAAAATCTCAGGGCTGCAGGCTAGGGAAGCAAAGGCTAATGGAAGGAACACAGAATCTGCTGGGACTCATTAGCCTCATAAAAACCGAGCCAGTCCACTCTTGCCCAACCCAATCCCAGACTTTCCATCCAGTCCTACAGACCACAGTGCAAAGTGTGTGAGAAACAGAACTACTTGATGTCTCAAATGACACAGCTACCCCGGAAAGAAAAAGAAGCAGAACAGAACATGCAGCGATTGAAGATAGACTTCCAGTGAAGAGGACTGTGTCTAGTACAGTGTGACTTTAGCAGAACCAAAGAATTTAATGTACACACCCTGCAGAAGAAGGATGCCACCCATTTAATTCCCATTTATGCAATTATAATATCCAATAAATGACCAGTTGGGTGCCAGCTGCTTTAATAAGCAGCAAAATGAGATGGGAGAAATATGACCAAGTCCTGGAGATGCAAACTAACACCATTCTCAGGTCAGCAGGCAAAAGCAGGCTGCTAAGAAACCCACAATGTAAGAAACTTTATAGCAGTTGACACATAGGCGTACACTCACTACTGGGCAGCAGGGCAGTGAAAGCAGTGGATTTAATCACAGCACAACCCAAGGATGTCTTTGGTGTGAGAGGAAAAGAAGGAAAACTGTCACTGTATGTCCGCTCCAGCATTCTGCCAGAATATTTATTATGAAAGGACATGTTTCAAGGATAGACACCTTGAGAGCAAGCTGAAGTTAGAAATGGACCCACCAAGACTACCAAGATACAGAGTTTCATTGGCCCTGGAGCAACTTTTAAAAAAGAAATTGGGAATCTTGAAAAGAAGAGGTATCATTACAAGCCACTGTAATAAGTGCAGAGTTGTTCAGCAATCTAGCAGTGGTGAGAAAACCTTCAGGTAAACTAGAGAGCTGAGCAGACCTAAAACCATTGAATGGAGCATGGAAAAGACATCACTACCCATTTCCATTTAATCTATCCAGGGCAAAGGTATTAACTGTTTGATGTTGAATAGATTCTGACATTGAACTAGATGAGCCAACCAGCTATAGGACAATCTTTGCTGAATCTTTTGGCAAGCATCAGTTAGCCCCCAGAAATAGTTCAATGGAAGTTGAACCAGGTACAAGATGGACTCCTGGGCTCCAAGATTGTAGGTAATGTCATTCCTACGGTAGAAGAAGGAAATATCAGTCCAGAGGCAATCCAGGACCATGATACCAAGCTGTGAGAATTCCTAAACAGATGCTGGGAGTGGAATATTAGGCTGAGGCAGACAGGTAAAAGATAAGGGGGGACTGAGGTCTTGTAATGGAGCACACTCACCTCAGGCTAGTATCTCCTTGGTCAAATGTGTGTGTGCCCACAATTTCGTCTCAGTTTCTCCCCTTGTGGTGCCCCCTGTCGGCCACAGCACTCATCAGGCAAGTCTTTGATGGCTCGGCCACTATCTTCCACATCCTTTGACTTAACCAACCAACCAATGTTCTTATCAGCCTGTTGTAACTGTTTGAACCATTTACTCACTGGCTCTCTGTCTTTATTTTTTTCTCCTTTCTCCATCCTTTTTTTTCTCTTCCCACCCACTTCCCTTCCCTTATTTATTCTTGGATCTGGACTTCTAATATTCCTGTCATCTGAAGAAGTGGGTTGTGCCCACAAAAGCTCATGATACCATCTACATGTTTTGTTAGTCTTTAAGTTGTTTTTTAAGTTTTTCCTATTTCTAAATAGCATGTCCACACTACAGGGAAGCCTCAAAATTAATCCGAGGCAGGTTCTCTTAATGTGGACGTGCTATCTCTCAACTTAAAGCCCCAGGAAGCACTGGAGAGTAATTACTCTGAATGACTCTGGGGAGTAGTTATTTCAAAATAGCAGCAGTGGAGCATCCACACTATAGCAATTTCAAAATAACTGTTTGGAAATAAGCATTATTCCTCATGGAAAGCAGGAGTTATTATTTCAAAATAACCAGCCCCTTATTTCAAAATAATGGACTTGATAGTGTGGACACTCCGCTTGTTATTTCGAAATATGTTATGTTCTTTCGAAATAACTTCCTGGTGTAGACCAGGGCTAAGAGTTAAACAAGATGTTTATGGCAATTGGAGCTATACAAAGGGCAATATTAATTTCAGACAGAATTTATTACATATTGTGTTGCCTGCCTGAGGGAAGCCAAATAGATCACTGAAAATGTAAAACTTTTCCTTGTCATAAATTAAGCTTTATGGTCAGAAAATACGTTGTGCACAGGAAAATAGCACACTACACAATATAGAATAGATTATAGATCTTGGGCTGTATTTTAATGCCAGATTTTTTTTGTACCCACAATTAATTGCTGGAGCAAATCCTATCATTTTGACATCTAAATTCCTTACTATGGATGCACAAAAGGTGAACAGATTTGGACACCTTTTTTAAAAAAATCAGGTTTCTTATGTTAATATAAAACGATCTGGATACAAAGAGTGTATTTTAACAAATATTTGGCTGTGACTACACAAGGAAACTATTTCAGAATTACTAACTTCAACTTAAGAACTCCCAATTTAACAAATTTGAACTAGAGTTTCCTCACTATGGGGAAACATCGAAATTAGTCCAAGGCAGGCTCCATTAATGTGGATATGCTACCTCGGACTTAGAACCCCAGGAAACACTCTAGGGAGCAGTGGGTGGCCTCCTGGAGTGCAATAAATTCAAATTAGTGGCACAAGAACATCCACACCAACATTATTTTGAAATTACTATTTTGGAATTAGCATTACTCCTCGTGAAAAGCAGGAATAAAGAGTTCAAATTCGTGGCCTGTTATTTTGAAATAACGCTCTTGGTAGTGTGGATGCACTGCTTATCAATTCAAATGTGGGGGGGTTATTTTGGAATAAGGTCCTAGTGTAAATCAGGGCTTTATGTATAACATAGATAAGGAGAAAAGAACCTTTTGTGGTGCTTCTCTATTTGCCAGAATAATCCTCAATTCAAATCATCCCATTCCCCACAAAAAATATAATTTGTAAATGTTTCTAATGGGCAACTAAACTTGCCTACCATGTTGTGCACACCATCTCCAAAATCCATCCTTGACTTATGAAGAGGCGTGATGATGTACACCTTCCATGGTCAAAATTCCCAGTGATTTCATTGTGAATTCTACCCAAGTGGACACATGCAAGATTACAGAAATATAGAAATGTATGGCTGTGTAGTACAGAGAGCCTGGAAGGCATCGTGAGAGGTCATTCACTTCATCTAGTCTTCCTGTACTAAGACAGGACCAAGTCCTAGACCATCTCTGACAATATTTCCCCAACCTGTTCTTATAAACCTTCATTGACAGGGATTCTGCAATCTCCCTTGGAACTCAATTCCAGTTTTGACTACCCTTATGATTTGAATGTTTTTCTTACTATCTAACTTAAAACTCCCTTGCTGAAGATTAAGCCCATTACTTCTTGTCCTACTGTCAGTGGACATAGCAAACAATTAATCACATCCTCTTTATAATAGCCATTAACATAGTATCACTTCCTCCTCATGCTTCTAGACTAACCACGTCCAGTATTTTTAACCTTTCCTCATTGGTCAGGTTTTCTTTTATCATTTCTGTTGCTATTCTCTGAAACGACTTCAGTTTGTCCACATCTTTCTTAAAGTACTGGACACAGTACTCTAGCTCAGACCTCACCAGTGCTGAGCTGAATGGAACAATTACCTCCTATGTTTTATATGCAACACTCTGTACACCACAGAATATTAGCTGTTTTTTGCAATCATGTCACATTCTTGATTTATGTTAAATTTGTGACCCACTATAACCCCCAGATCCTGTTCAGCGGTACTAACACCTAGCCAGATGTTTCCCATTTTGTACTTGTGCACTTGATTTCCCTCCGACAAAGTGCTTTGCACTTGTCTTTATTGATTTTCATCTTGCTGATTTCACACCAATACTCTAATTTGTCAAGATCATTGTGAATTCTAATCCTGTCTTTCAACGTGCTAGCACCCCTTGCAGCTTGGTTTCATCCACAAATTGCATAAGCATATTCTTCACTCCATTGTCCAAGTCATTAATAAAAATATTGAATAGTATCGGACCTAGGAGTGAGCCTGGGAACCTCACTAGATACCTCTCTATCAGTCTGACAGCAAACCAAGGACTGCTACTCTTTGGAGTATGGTCTGTCAACCAGTTGTGCAACCACCTACTAGAAATTTCTTCTAGACCACTGTTTCTGAAAGTGTTCCGCGGAATCACTCTCAGAAACACATTAACTGGTCGCCCAGTTTGTTTATTTACTGGCGCCGTGGTCATGGAGCCTTGTGGCTCCCATTGGCTCCGTTTCATCCTTTGCAGCCAGGGGGAGCTACAGGAAGTGGTGGCCCAGTCCACGTCGCTTCCTGCAGCTCCCCTTGGCTGCAAAGGACGAAATGGAGCCAATGGGAGCCATGAGGCTCCGTGGCTGTGGCGCCAGTAAATAAACAAACCGGGGCAGCCAGTTAATGTGTTTCTGAGAATGATTCCATGGAACAATTTCAGAAACACTATTCTAGACTACATTTCTCTACCTTGCTATTGAGCATGTCATGTGGGACTGGGTTAAAAGCCTTACTAAAATCAAGATATCACACCTACTGCTTCCCCCAAGCCAATAACCCCGTCAAAGAAGAAAATAGGTTGATTTGGCCTGATATGTTATTGAAAAATCTATTATTTATAACCTTATTATCCTCTAAGTGCTTACAAACTGAATGCTTAATAATCTGTTCGTGTATCTTTCCAGATATCACATTTAAGTTGAGTGGCCCATAATTCCCTAGGTACTCTTCATTCATCTTTTTATAGGTTGGGACTGTGTATGTCTTCTCTTATACAGTCCTCTGGAACCTCTTCCATCCTCTCCTGGAGCTCTCAAGAGTAATCAAAGGGAGGGAAAAGCCTGACTCAGATGCAAAGGAACTAGTTTTAATTTCTCTTATGGATCTTTTTACTTTGGAGATGAGAGAGAAGCAGAACAGCTCAGAGAGTCACCAATTAACTCCTCCTTCCCATGTAGATGGTCTTTGGACTGTTATGGGATGTTTCCCATGGTTAAACAGTTACAGCCCTGTGGAGAACAGTTCCCATGGGATGCAGAGAACCAGCATGTTGCAGGCTACCTGGAACCAGCTGAGAACACCACAGAACCAAGGAGCCAGGAAAGGACTCTTCATCACTCAATGGTGAAAACACTAACGGTATGTCTAGACTACATGGCTCCGTTGATGAAGCCATGTAAACTAGTTTACCCGGCATAGGCAAAGAAGTGGGGATTTAAATAATCCCTGAATCATTAAAATAAACATGGCCGCCGCACTGTGCCGACGATCAGCTGATCTGGCACAGCGTGGCAGTCTAGATGCGGATCTGTCATCTGGGGAAGCCTTTACCGACCGATCCTGTAAACCTCGTTTCACGAGGCATAAGGGATCAGTCGGCAAAGGCTTCCCCAGCCGACAGATCCGCGTCTAGACTGCCGCGCTGTGCCGGATCAGCTGATCATCGGCACAGCGCAGTGGCCATGTTTATTTTAATGAAGCGGGGATTATTTAAATCCCCGCTTCTTTGACTATGCCAGGTAAACTAGTTTACATGGCTCCATTGACGGAGCCATGTAGTCTAGACATATCCTAAGATAGACCCTTTCATTTTCTGTCAGGTGGCGATTGTCAGCAGCACTATGACATGCATCTCTGAACACATAGGGCCTGCCTATGCAGCAGGGCAAAAGTCAAATTAAGCTGCGCAAATTCAGCTACAAGAATTGCGTAGCTAAAGTCAAAACAGCTTACTTTGGCTTTTGGCGCTGTCTACACAGCAGGAAGATGAAGAAAGAACACTCTTCCTTCGACATCCTTTACTCCTCGTGAAATAAGGAATACAGGAGTCAGAGTAAGAAGTCCTCCAGCTCACCATTATTTTGAAATAAAGGCTTGCTGTGTAGACACCCATTTTGTTATTTCAAAATAATGTCAGTTATTCCAAAATAAAACTGCTGTGTATAGGTACCCATACTGAGCATTTCATATGCCTGGGAAAGTGCCAGGGTGAGAGCTGGAAGCGATAACCATGAATGGTGGGAGATGGAGAATTTATTGTATTAACTTTCAAATATTTAATTGCTGCCCATAAGCCTTTCCTTTCCTAGAGCCTCTGTTTTTGGTCCTTGGTAAAAATCCTCCTTTGTTACATTATTATTTTTTGATATGGCATTTCACTTGTTGGGGTTGGCATTAATGTATTTTGTTTGTGTACTGGGCTATATGCTTTGTTCAGAGTAGCAAATATCAGTGATTTTCCCACATGACAGTATCCTTTGTGTCACAGCACAGAGAACAGTCACCCAGGATGGAGGCATCAGGTGTCAAAACAAAAAGCCCAGGATCCAATGCAGGCAAGAAAGTAGAGAGAAGCCACTCCAAGTAGCAAACACCAGGGCAGAAGCTTGAGACACATGTAAACAGAATGTGAAGGAATGCTTCCCCTTACAACTACTTGGAATGCGGGGAGAGACCCTGAGTGTGTCTATGTAAATAGTTTCCTCCTACTTGGCTTAGATGTGTTAAGATATCCAGCAGATGGAGTGGTATATTGCTCATTGCAATCAACTTAATTTGTGGCCCAATACCAGCTATGTTTGTATTAGATGCAGGGATGGCTCAAATATGGTTACCAATGTTTGTACTTTTGTGAAAATACAGAAAAGTAAGACTGTGCTAAATTGTTCCAAAGGAAAGGATTCACAGTTAGCAGAAAGGACTTTAGTAAGTAGAGGCTCAACTTTCAGAGCTCTGAGAGTAGAGGGGGTAAGGGAAGCTCATTCTGGTCCAGAAGCTGCATATCCTCCCCTACCTGGACTGGTTTGATCTTTTCTTCCTCCTTCTCCACTGTTCAAAGAACAAAGCTAAATATACATAATTAAGAACCTCTTTCTTATGTCATTTGTGCTGGAGCTGTGTTTTTCTATCTTGCTTGCTAAGAATTGAAATCACTGGGAGCAGAAATCACTTGAGACTGATGGGCAGAAGTGACAGCCAAGAGGTAGGTGGCCATGGCAAGATGCGAGGAGCAGCCAGCAGGATGGTGGCAATGTGACAAGAGGCCAGCAGGATGGTGGTAGAGAGGTGCGAGGAGCAGCCAGAAGGGTGGTGGAAATGTGATAAGAGGCCAGCAGGATGGTGGTAGAGAGGTGCGAGGAGCACCCAGCAGGGTGATGGTGGAGAGGTATGACAAGTGGCCAGCAGGGCAACGATGGAGAGGTGTAATGAGTAGCCAACAGAGTGGCAGCAGCAAGGTCAGACGAATGACCAGCAGGACAGCAGCAGAGAGCAGTGAGCGGATGGCGAGAGACCAGCAGTGTGGGTAAGATGCCTCTTTATCTCCCCCTGCCATGAAAGATGGGAGGTGAACTCTACGGATGTACCTCTGAACATTGCTCTGCATTGACCAAGGGCAGTGACTGTGGGCGAGGTGCAGAGAAGTGTTGGGCATGTGAAGGGGACATAGATTGCTGGACCTAAGAACCAGAGAGAAAAAGGACACTTCCCAACCTACTTGGAATGGGACTTTTATTCATGGTTTATGTTTATGAACCCTGTTTATGATGTTTTCCCATATTAATGACAAATTTCTTCCCTCCCTTTTATTAAAAATTTCTTTTCTACACTCAGATTCTGTGCTTGCAAATGGAGAAGCATTGCCTCTCAGAGGCACACAGGGGTGTGGTGTGATTTTCCTAGATTACAGGCTACTGGGTAGGAGCTCAAACCGATTCTGTGTTGGATGGATGGAGAAGAACGCCTAGCTATTAAACCCACCCTGGCTGCTGCTGGCTTCACATGGTAGAAGGGTTGCACACATGTTGGAGGAAGGGCTACATTTGTAATTTTAAAAAATGTACTGAAGGAGGTTTGCTGCTGCCATGCTACTGCAATAAATCATCCAAAGAATCCTGGGAACATGACAAGTTGATGTAATGCATCGTCGTTCCTGTCTCACTGCAGCATTGCATTAGGAATGATGATGGAGGTCTAGTCAGCCTCTGAGAAGGTTCAGTTATAGATTTAAATAACTCTTCTTTTTCCTTGGCATTGGACAGAAAGATGAGTGAAAGACTTCACAGTAAGAGCTATATCATATTAGAAGTGTAATAAATAATGGTGTAATTTTTCTTTTGTTGGCCTTACATTTCATTGCTTAAGATCAAACTGAATTCTCATTAGAAATAAAGAATGAGGTTTTTGTGACAGTTTTAAGTGCAGTTTTCATTAAACAGCCTGGGACTAATTTTGGGGAAAGTCTATTTGATAACACTAAATAAGCATAGACAGATGGAAGACCACTGTCATCAAAGTGGCTAGAAAGTGTGAGGAGAACAGGTACAGGAAATATAATAAAAAGACATTTTAAACTAGGCCCTCTTTAGGTCAATGGTTTTGGAACTTGGAAACTTAGGCCTTGATCCTGGCTGTCACTGAAGACAATGAGAATAGTCACTGGACCAGAGAGTAAACCAGCATGAGTTTCACCATGTATAGCACGGGTGGGCAATAAAAAAACAGCAGCCACTGCCGTTATGTTTACCTGCACCACCGCAGGTATCATTGGATTGCAGCTCTGCTTGGCCAAGAATTGCTGTTCACGCCCAATGTGAGTGGCAGGAAGTGTTGCAGACCCGGACGCCACTTCCTGCCATTCGCATTGGCCACGAATGGCAATTCGCAGCAAATGATCCTCCAATACTTGTGGAGAAACAGGTAAACATGGAGGTGGGAGCCTGTCAGGGACTAATCCTGGAATTTTCCCACCCTTGGTGTATAGCCTAGTGATGTGAACAGGGGTGTGGCATGTAAAAGAACCCATTCAATTCCTGTGCTAATGAATATTAAATAATTTATATTATTATTTATACAATATAAATAATTTATAAAATAATTTATACAAAATGGAATTACTCCAACAGGCTAGACTGAGAAAAGCCTGTACCAAATTTTTCACTAGGGTATGGGTTAGAGCGCACACCTGGATCAAGAAGCCCCTGCTTCAAGTCCTAATACTCCAAATTAGGAATTGAAAACTGGCATCCTAGCTACTGAGTAGGGTGGAGTGGGGTAGATTTTTACAAGAAGGGCAGGTGAGCCAATCCTCACTCCATGAATGGGCTCCTAGCTGTGAACCCTAAATTGGATTAGACACCTAACTACTTTTGAGAGGCTGGGCTTAGGCAATGTCCTTCTTGGCATTTCCTATTTTGGCTAATTTAGGCAGTCCCCTACTCAGCTTGCTGGCTTCCCTGAATCCCCTTCTTAGGCACCTAATTCTCCCCATACAAGGTATAAAGAGAATGGGCTCCCAACCCAAGGCTCAGGATACCTTGGGGCAGCTGTCACTTTGTGGAGCTAGCCTTAGTGCTTATTGGGCTGATTCTCATGTTTAGCTCTGAAAGTCCTTTGTTTAATCCCACTGGTAACTGGTGACTGTCATTACGCATAGGCTGATGCTTATGTACTCAAGTTACTTATAAAGCCAAACCTCAGGAACGGGCTAAGTTTGGACACGAACTCAGGACAAGATAGGGACTCAGGCCAGTCACAGTGAGTCATTTAGCTAGGTTATAATTTGTGCCAAATGTTGTCCAATTGTACTCCCTCCAATGTCAAAGGCAAACTTTCTGTTGACTGATCTAGGTTCATTATGACTTAATTTAACCAGTTATCCTTTTATACTGGAGTTTATTCTATGTGTTTAGTAGGGTCCCAATCTTACAGCCATTGTATACACTGTTCCTATTAACTTCAATGGAAGTTAATAAGTGCACAGGAAAAATGGGATCAGACCATTTAGACCTTGGGCCAGGGGTGGGCAATAAAAAAACAGCGGCCCACAGGGTTAGTCCCTGATGGGCCACCACCACAATGTTTACCTGAACCTCCGCAGGTATCGGAGGATCACAGCTCTGATTAGCTGCGAAGCAGCATGAAGCCTCAGGAACTGGGATGCCACTTCCTGCCCCTCTCATTGGCCATGAATGGCGATTCATGGCCAACAAGAGCTGCAATCCTCCGATACCTACAGGGGCACAGGTAAACTTGGAGGTGGGGGCCCATCAGGGACTAACCCTGCGGACCAGATCCACCTTGCGAGCTAAAATTTGCCCAGCCCTGACTTGGTCTTTTTGTGTCTTTAGGAAATGTAAATGAGGCACAATGCCCCGCTGCCCCAAACCTCCAAGAGTAGGTGCAATGGGAGTGAAGCTGCTCTACTGCTGCTTGCTAAGTAGACACAATTATGTTGCACAGGGTAATTCCACTGGTATTATGAAGTCAAAGCTACTATTCCCGTGAGGAATTTGGCCCAGCATCCTGAAACTTGGCATTATTTTGTATCAGTTTGGCTATTGTATTGGTAGCCTCTGTAATTCTCAATGATAAGTAAGCACATCAAAATCTAGATTGCTTGAGAAACCACTGTGACTCTTGATCTAAGTTAAAAATCAATCCATAAACCAGAGACGTTCTCTGCAAAGCTTACTCACATTTGACTGATACTATCATTTACCTCTATGCCTTTCCCAGAATCAGGAGGAAACCCTTTAAAGATACAAGTAGTATATAATGAAAAAAATGGATGTCCAGTGACGTAGCTATGTCCTTACCATCTGACCTTTATACTGTGGACATATCCAACCTCAGCTAGATAGTCAGTAGTTCATAAAAGACAGCTTCTGGTTGGCGCACTTCCAAAGTGAGGAAGCCACAAAATAAGTTTTGTTCCAGAAAATGGTAAGCTTTAATTAACTTCATTATGAAATTTGAATTCTAGATTAATTATACTTATCACTGCATGAGCCCAGTAAAGTATAGCCATTTTTTCATGTTAAAAAGTGGGCAGCTAATACTTTAAGGTAGTATTTATAGCAACAATTCAGACCTAGCTGCCTGATAACCATTAGTATTTTCTATCCCTCTTCACCCCACTCTAGCATTGAAAAGTATGACTTCACCCGCACTTTACTGAAATATATGGCATGACCAGTCTCCTCGCATCACTAGGAGAGATTTTATACTTGTGGCTTGTATAAATTGTCTGGGAAGGGACAGACTATTTAAAGAAGCCACAATGTCACAGAGCAAAGGCACATAGTGTGAATGTGCATATGCTTATGGTTTGTCTATGTTACAGGAGGCTGGTATTCAGCTTTGTAAGTATTTTGGATGAATTTATTTATAAACTTTTGCATGCTCTGGGATTTCATTAGTCTACATTCCACCTCTGGGAATAAGTTCCAAGAAACCCCAGGGTCATAGAACAACATGAAGGGGAGTACTGCTCTGGGACCTAATGAATTACATTACACCACCCAATGAGAAAGGCTGCACTCCTTAAAGGGAAGCATACAGAAAGTAAGCCACTCCGCACTGGACAGGGAAAGATGGAAGGAAATAGTGAGGGAGGCATCCGACACCAACAGGCGTGGAGCCCATGGTTGTTGATGATTATGATGAATGTCAGGACATAGGAGAGGGTATCATGGCTCCCTAGTGAAACCAGCACCTAGTTAAATGAAAGGCATATGGCAGGAGGAGGAGATGGAGAATGTCCAAAACCCAAAGAATAGAATTTGGATCAAGATAGAGGCAAATAATTTCCCAGACTGATTTACTAAATAGTGACATGTCTATAACCAAACCCAAACATGCAACAGTTAGGAAAGGCAGTTACAGCTGGGCTGTGTCAACAAGTCCAGGAAAACCGCATGGCAGTAATCAGGGATCAGAGTAATCACTATAGTTGGGCTCAACAAGCAAGAGTCAGGATCAGAATCAGGCCAGAGTCAGAGACCAGAGGCAATAACCACGCTGGCATCAGAGACTGAAGCTCAGAAAGTAAGGGGAGATCTAGAAACACGTCTAACCAAAAGTCTGTAGGGTTACCCAAACAACTTCTTCGGCCTTCCTCCAGAAAGAGTGAGCAGGGCCCAATCAGAAGGCCACCAGAGGCTGTCTCTAAGGTCTCTTTATATGGTACTGCCCCAACTGGCTAATCTCTGCAAAGGAACCCTGTACAGCCTCCTGGTAGTGATGTGGGAACAATGCTAGTCTGGTTCCTGAAGATCTAGGTTCAAATCCCTTAGATTTGTTTATGCCTTTTAGCAGAGTGAGATGCAAAGGGGGTGAAGGTAGTCTAGATATGGACCCAAATGTGGTGGTTCAGGGTTAGGTTAGGGGGTGACTTGATCACAGTGTATAGTTCCGCCCAACTGCGGAACAAATATTTGATAATTGGCCTTTTAATCAAGCAGACAACGATATAACAAGATCCAATGGCTGGAAGTTGAATTAATAGAATTTGGAATAGAAATAAAAGGCAAATATGAAGCAGTGAGGGTTGATTCACTATTGGAACAATTTGCCAAGGGTTGTGGTAGGTTCTCCATCACTGAACATTTTAAAATTAGACTTGGGTTTTTTCTAAAAGACTTGTTCTAGCTTGAACAGAATTGAATTCAGGGAAGTCCTATGGCCTCTATTGTACAGGAAATCATACTAGATGATCACAGTGATCTCTTTTGGTTTTATAATATATGAACCATGGTAAAAACACTGGAAGTTTATTGAATCTTTGGGCTCCAACACTGTTGTCTTCACATTAAAAAGGCATTGACTGGAGTGCACTGTAATTGCTGTCCGGAAGAAAAAGGCTATTGATCTAGATGCACAGGAGATATGCCAACTTTGTCTCAGCTTAATGTCATTCCACTATATCTTAGAGCAAGATCACTAACATGAAATCTTGGCACTTCAAGCCCATTTGGATGGCTCTGTAATTCAAATGTTTGAGAAATCTTATTGGGCAACCTTTTGGCCAACACTCTACTATTTCAGAAATGTTCCTTAAAAAAATCTCACGCTCAGCTTTATGTAAAAAGACTATGCATGTCCAAAGGTCACTGAGACCTCAAGTTTCTTAGAAGCAACTTTATTGGAACCATGCCATATGAGGGATAAATATATACCCTTTGCCTTCTAAGAACAAGACTGCTTCTACACTTCCATGAACATTTTTTAACTGATTTCCATAGTGAAAATCTTTTAAGAAATCTGGCAAATACGAATTAGACAGGAGTTGGGATAATTCATTATGGCACCCAGTGACTTCAGCATTCTAACAAAAATATGTATTTATCTCCTACCCTCCTTCTGAATGTCTCCGAACTCTAGGCTGACCAACACTGGAAAATACTAACCCTTAAGTTTTGTGTAGGTGTTTTGCAAAAAAGAATAAACATTTGGGGAATCAACACAAACTTAAAAGTCTTATCTTGGAAATGTTGTACCTACACAAGGGATGCCGACTTACCTCATAGTGCCCAATTATAGGAAAACCAACAAGTCTTGGATTTACACAGTGAGGTGATATAAGCTAATTATTGGCCTGAATCTCTTTCTCGGTGACACTTGCAGCGAAGAGAAACAGTTTTACAGAACCAAGGCAGGAAATGCAGAAAGGAAGAGCAACAGGTCCACAACCTATTTCTCATTCCCTGGGAATTTTCCTAGGCACAGGATGGATTTGAAGCATACAGGAAGAGAGCCTTGGGAGCAATTACTATCCATGTCACATTCCACATATGACCCAGTAGATTATGAATGGAAATCTAGGTGAGAGTTACAATTAATCTCCTCCACTTAATTTGCTGCACACTCACTGCTTCTACACCATTCCAAAGAGTGTAGTGCGCACCCATTGGGGGTAGCTAATACTACAACCATCCTAAGGGATGAGAGTAGAAGGTTCCAGAGAAGGAAGGCCAGTCCCAGGCTGCCCCCTCTTCCCCCCTGCCACCCAGCTACCCAAAGTTGCAAATCTGCTGATGGGAGGGGAATATGTGGCTTCTATTCCATGACGTTCACCTTGTGATATTTAGTGATTTTTTTCATGGCAGGAGAGTACTGGATCCTCTGTCCCTCCTCCCCTCCCCAACATCTTTGTAGCTGGTCTAATTCTCTATTGTCTTGCAATTTTCCATATGCTCACTTCATATAGATATAAATGACTATACAAGGTGTAAGACAGAGGAGAATCAGGGTCAGAGTACTTAAAAACTTGAAGGGGAAGAAATCATTACTGCTAGATGTCCATTCATCCCTGAAAATATCTTGAACAAAAGAGATGGGAAGAACATTTGCTAGCCATATGGACAAGACAAGCAGCATTTTCTAGTCATTACACCTCCATTCTTACTAAATGGTACCCTCATATGGCTGGTGTATAACATCTAGACAAACTGCAGCTAGGCTTGCTCCCTATCCAGGTATATAAAAGACAGAAATTCCTTGCATTGGTTTCCTCCTCCCACCATTGCACAGTCCACCTCTCTGTTCTTCATAAAACCAAAAAAAAAAGTATCAAGCCACATGTGAAAAAATGCCTTAGATTTAATTCTTTGATGTTACTATCTGAAGTTAGCAAAAAATAAATACATCTAAAACTGGAAAATATGTGTGTTATGCAAGTTCTCATTGGGGTACATGAGAAGAATCTTGTAATAGTGGACAATATCTATTCTTTACATACCTTTTTTTTTTCTTCTGTTTTCATAGATATATTCTATCCCTATCTCAGATGAGGTTAGGTGATAGACTAAAAAGTTTGAAAACCACTATGATACAGTATAAAAAAAGCCTAGTCCTGTTTTTCCAGAGCCAAAGTAAAGTTGCATTAGGCATTTACAATTTTTTTAAATTATGTATATGTTTAAATGATCTCATCTGACAACTTATCTGCTACAACATGTTACAGATCAATGCAGTTTTAAATAGATGATCTAAGAAACATCTGAAACCCTCTTTTTTTTTATAATCATATATAAAAACTTCCTGTCATGGTGGTTAAACCCTGGAATAAATTGCCTAGGGAGATTGTGGAATCTCCCTCACTGGAGATATTTAGGAGAAGGTTAGACAGACATCTATCAGGGATGATCTAGACCGTACTTGATTCTGCCATGAGGGAAGTGGACTGGACTTGATGATCTCTCGAGGTCCCCTCCAGTTCTAGTGTTCTATGAGTCTATTATTAATATAGGTGCTCTAGTTATAATGTTTCTTTAGGCCCGTATAATAGTTGTATAGTTCTTATGGTAAAGTCTAGTTCTTCTTGGAAAAATAAAAGTGTGTCATGACAAGTCCCCATGTGTAACATGAATTGACTGACAGAGACCCTACTGAGCTGTTTATCTGAAAATTAATACTTTCCATGAACTTTATTTCACCTTTGTTAACACAAACAGTGTCATACAGCTGGCAACTGAATAGATAATTCACAGCGAACTAAGTAGTTAGAAAGGGCCAAGAACTTTGAAGCACGTCTGAATGTAAATAATTAATGTAGTTAATATTGAAAGTAATATGTTCCATGCATACAATTTCACATTACATTCAGAAGGTATTACATGTGATGCTCTTGGACAGATAAAAGGCCATTTACTAAAACAGCATTTTACACTGAAATATAAACTACTACATAAAAGCCGTCAGACAAAAGGGAATTTCTCCATCATATGTTATTCATCCGAGCTGTACTATTCCAGGAACTGATGTTCCTTGTAATAAATCAAACTGTAACTTTACTCCTTCTCTGCCCTCATTAAAGCTGAGGTAGTGTTAAAATAAGACTTTTAACAATGACATTTGAACCATGTTCCATTAACAAATTTGTAGCCTACTTGATAAAGATGTGCATCTACCTAGGGAATAACCAAGTTACAGTGTAGTGTCCCAATTAAAACTATTTTTTTCGTATGAGTATTATATATATTGAATCTCCAGTTAAAAGTCAATGAAACTATGCTCATTTACACCAACTGAGAATCTGGCCCAACATATTTTACATCAAGCTTGGCTTTTCCTACTGAAAAATCTATTCCCAGTGACAAATGGACTGAAAGAATCGATATTGAGTAGTCACTATGTTTAATCAGAAATTCAAACAAGATTCACCCAGTGTTTGGATGAGAAGATATCTTAAATAAAAAATACAAGATTAAAGTTACCATAGAGTGTTTTGAAATAAGCTGCCATTCCAGCATGGATTAAATATACTTTATGTCTACAAACCTTTCACCTTTTTCAGAACATGTGATTGAATAGTGACTGCCCACTTCACTAAAAATAACATCTTGGCTTTTACATTGTACAGCTCACATAAGTGTGTTGCAGCTATGAAAAGCAGACTTCTCAACAATTCTGCAGTCCAGCATGATAGACAGAAGTCTAGACGTATACCACAGGACTTGATTCATCTAATGGTGAATGGTCTATTTTTTCCTTACTGTTATAGAATTGCCAGCATTTCCATAGAATGCATTGGAAACGCCAACATTTTCAATCTTAGATCATTATAATCTTAGATCATTATAATCATTCCAGAAGTGACAGCAGATGAAGTGTTTTCCATGTGCAACTGAAGCAACAGAATTGACCAAACCTCTGTGGGCTCTCAAGTGCTTTTCTGAAAGCAGAGGACATAATGTCATCTTTGCCCTCTCTCCTCATGCTCTATGCTGAGCACATGTAGGCTGTATGCAAGGATTAAATGTTATCATAGAAAGGAAGCCAGATTAATTGAATAGGAATTTAGGGTGAGAATTTAGAATGCCTTCTGATCTTTAGCCACATACACCGGGCCAAATTCTATTCTCAGTTCAGGGCATAACTTCCCTGTAAGTCAAAGTTAGTTGTACCCATGTACTGAGCTCAGGATTAGTCCCACTAACCAACTGTTGCTGCAAATCCCACACTTGCACACCCATTTGCTGGGAATGCTGCACTGGATTGTACTTTCTATTAAGATGTATTTTGAGGGATAGCCTGAGGCTATGTCTACATTTAAAATGCTACAGTGAGATAGCTACAGTGATGCAGCTGCACTGCTATCACACATCAGCGTAGGCACGCACTACAGCAAAAAGGATGAGTTCTCCAGTCACTGTAGTTAATCCATCTCTCTGAGGCCTGATCTATATTAAAGTGGAAAATCAACTTAAGAAACACAACTCCGGCTACATTAATAACGTAGCTTGAATCAAAGTATCTTAAATCGTGTTTTGGTGGCTCTTCACACAGCTGGAGATCAACAGGAGCACACATTCTTGTTGACTTCCATTACTCCTCATGAGGAGCAGGACTACCAGAGCCGTCAGGAACACCCTCTCCGTTCAAATTAGCAGGTCTATTAGATCCGCTAATTTGAACCCTGGAAGATCGACTGCAGCAGCATCGATCTTTTCTGTAGCGTAGACAAGCCCTGAGAGGCAGCAGCTAGGTCGATGGGTGAATTCTTTTAAAGACCAGTACTGTCAGCATAGCTATGTCTCCTAGGGGAGTGGATTTTTCACGCCTTGGGTATGTCTAGACTGCATCCCTCTGTTGGCAGAGGGATGCAGATTAGGCAGGTCGACATTGCAAATGAGGCAGGGATTTAAATATCCTGTGCCTAATTTGCATAAAAATGGCCGCCGCGTTTTGCCGACTCAGCACTTTGTCCGCAAAAAGCGGCAGTCTAGAAGGGGATCTGTCGAAAAAGAAAGCCTTTTTTGACAGATCCTATAAACCTCCTTGCAGGAGGCATGAGGGATCTGTCGAAAAAGGCTTTCTTTCTCGACAGATCCCCCTCTAGACTGTCGTTTTTTGCAGACAAAGTGCTGAGTCGGCAAAACGCGGTGGCCATTTTTATGCAAATTAGGCGTGGGATATTTAAATCCCTGCCTCATTTGCAATGTCGACCTGCCTAATCTGCATCCCTCTGCTGACAGAGGGATGCAGTCTAGACATACCCCTTGAGACCCATAGCTATGCCAGTGTAAGTTTCCAGTGCAGATCAACCCTGACTGATAAAGTCCATGAGTCACTAACAGTCCACTCCACCATTGTCCACACCTGGCATAGGTACTTACAATTGTACGCAAAGTGACAAAATTACAACACTTCCATTATTCTTTGTTAACATTTTACATCCATTTGTACTATTGTAAATAACTACACAAGGTGCAGGACAATGGCAAATCACGCAGTAGACCCAGTGGACTCAGGTGGTTTTGGTTTTTTTTGTTTGCAAACTAAGGCTTCAACTGACAGCTACCTGCAGCAGCTTCTTCAATCAGGTTTTAAGAGAAAGAAAGATCAGATCGGTAACAATTTTTATACAGTATGTATTTAAAACCATCTGCCCTTCCCCCTATCTACACTCTATCTCCACAGAAATAGAAGTGGAAGTTTGCCACTAACCTCTGTGAATCAATTTCAGCTACTATTGCTCCATTTCCACTTCTGAAAAAGGACCTTGGATCAGTGAAACAGAGTTTTTAAATGCTGTCTGTCTAGAAATATCTTTTAACTTATTTTTACTGACCCCAGCTCAGTCTCCATGGAACCAGAGTAAGGGAGGACAGCAGGGAGCCAGCAGCTGAGAATGAGAACTTTCACTTGCAGATTTCAGCAGAAATATCTAAGTGCTGGTTTATGAAAAGCAGCTGAAGCTCTGGGCTCCTGAAGTCTGTAATATTTTTAAGCTTGAATAAAAATGTTAATTAAAATGTTTTAAAAATTCTTTAAGACAATGACTTTTTTGTATCTGTTTTTAAAAACATGCTCTGGGAGCCATTTTATAAAGATAACAACAAGCTTCAAGAAATGCATTTAGGTCAGATTGCTGCACTTCTTTGGTTGTGAAAAGCCTCCACAGCATTTGGTGTACAAATATTTTGTGATGCGTTACTTTCTTGCTGCAGCTCATCCCTTCTGTCCAATAGATGCAACTCTAAAGTGGCTCTTGCTATTTAATTCTAGAATATTGAGTTAAGAGAACTCAAGGGCATTGGCCCTGAATTTTTGGCTTCAATATTTGCAAACACAGCCTCACTCTCCCCTCCTGTTACTTGTTCACTGGTGTGGTTCCACTATTTTAATTATGTTACTCCTTATTTTTATAAGTGAGAGGAGTTTCCTTTGTAAGAAACCAGAGAAATGAAAGCCTTGTTTTGAGCTATTTTTCCAAGTGCTATAAACATACAATGAATCCATTTTACACTGGTCTTGCTGATCATGCAGTTTCACTTTATGGAAGTTCGAAACACACACCCTGAAGAGAAGAAAAAAGCAGAGGCAATATTCCTATCAACATACTTACCATAATGAGGGAGCAGAGCAAGGTAGCTGTAAATACCAGCTCCAGAAGACATACCTGCACCAATTCTGACTGTGCTTCTGCACTAAAAATGAGCCACAGTGGCAGGAGCTGCAGAAGGGGCGAGTCTCCCCAGATGTGATTCCATTTCAGACCCTAGGGATGCACTCAGGGCAGCTGTCCTATCCCACTGCTCATGCAACAGTGGCTACACCTCCATTTTTAGTCCACTAACTTGATCAGAGCTAATGCATTATCTGTTCTGGAGCTGAACTTTACACCTTTCAGATGTATCCCTAGAGTTGGCTAGATATGTACTGTGCAAAATCATTGAGTACTCTGTGAAACTTGCCACTATCAAGACAATGGGTTAGATGCTCAGCAAAATATTATTGAAATAAACGGACTCATGACAATTGACCTCCTCTGGGGACCTGTCCCAATGTGTACATATGTGGCTTTCTATGCTTGTCTGCAACACCCATCTGAATAAGTTACTTTCATTGTTGCAAATGTGTGTTACTGATGCAGATTCTAAGATTGAGCCTGCAGTTTTGTAGACACATCCACTGCAGCAGGACCTATGAGTACGAATAGAGGTAAATTCATGGTACAAATTTCTAGCTGGGTTGCTCCACTAGGAATCATTTGCAAAAATCCTCTATAACACTTTGAATATGCAGAGATTAGTAGGCTCTCCTTTTTTCAGGTTAGTTTTACACCCTTCACATGATTACAGCATAAAAATCACATACTTAACAGTATTTTTTTTCTGGAATTTTGCATCAATTCTGCACTGCACTGAGATAAAGGTCAAGTTCCATAAGCTTTTGCCAGAGAATTCTCTGAATTTTGCTGGGTTTTGTTCCAAGACACACAATAAACCAGAACATTTGTTCTAAAAATGTTTAACTTTTTAAATTGTGGTGGTGGTGTTTTTCTCCCCCTCCTCCCCCCGCCAAGCTGAACTTCGCTTTTGAATAGTATTTGTTTATTTCTTTGTTTTTTATTTAGCTCCTTCATTTCAGTGCTGAGCTGTCTCTGTCTTGGGTTGAGCCCTTAATTCAGTCACCACAGCTCTCAGGAATGAAAAAGAACATCGTGTTCCTGCGGCCTGCCCAGGACACATTCTTCATAGCTGTGCCAAATTTGCAGCTGACCAATTGGCCTACTTTGCAAGAGGACTCGTTTTCAAAATTTACAATAGTTTTTTTTCAGTGTGCCAAATGGGCTGATGTACTGAGAGATGCTTTTGATTTTATTGAAAGCTAGAGCCCAATCCAGTTCCCAATTAAGTCAATGGAATTATTTCCATTCACCTCAGTAGTAGCTGGATAGGTCCCCAACAGGACAGAAATGCTTCACCGTGTTACCTGTTCCTTCCATTAATCCACTTCAGTAGGAGGCTGACCACCATCACCCCTCACTATGGTGTAATCATAAACAATTTAACTTATTTTAAGATTTACAAAATCCTCCGTCACATGATCTCTCAAGGGATTACAAAAATTTAGATGGCAATTTAAATTAATAAGAAAACTTACAAATTCCCTAGATTCAAGCCTATCAGGCAAATGGCAACAGCCAATAGTATAATTTCATTTTTCTTTTTCCAGAAAAAGTAGTGTGTGTATCTTCACTGTTCTGAGTCTCTGGTCCCTGAATGTGGTTGGCTAGTCTGGTTCCAGTAAAAAAGGAGTATATTAAATCAAATATTAATATTCTTAGCCTAAATCAGACTTGTTCATAAATGTAGAACCCTGCATAATTCAACCATTTGATAGTCTGATTATAATTTAGCACCTGGAAATATTTTTGACTGAGTATTTCAGTTACAGAGAGCCTAAACAGACTTCTGAAATATAGTGTATGCAAAGATGACATCATAAACCGGAAGATTCAAAATCCAGGTGATATTTGAATAAGTAGCCAACAATAGCACACACTCAAGAAATACAAACCAAGCAAGGAAAATAATGATGTTAATTTATATGCCACAAGACCAAGAAAACTGAATACTGTACATGTACACAGCTGCCTCTCAGGTAGATGTCACAAGTGAAATTTAACACTTTGAGATTTCCAGTGGAATGGCCACCACAGTACAATAAGAACAAATAAAGTGTAAGGCTCCTATCTGTACTTGAGAGAGGAACCTTCAATATTCTGCAACAGACTCATTTGAAAATGAAATTGAGGGAGGGAGAGGAGATGGGATGGGAGAGAAGAGGAGGAAACAGTTATTATTCATTATGCAGAAAACTTTTCCTGAATCTTTTCTCCCCTTCACTTGCATCACATCTTCCCCCTATTTTTTTTCTCTCTCTCATTCTGAAAGTCCAGTTAGGAAGAGATGATAAGAAGAAAGAAATTACTAAGATCATATCTTGCAAAAACTCTTCAGTGACCTCTCAAGTCACTAGGGCTATGTTGCTGAATGAATAGCTAGTTATTCTTCCATAGCTGATTTTCCTGGAATTTTTTAATATCTGAATTCACGTCTGCTTTGGATCACAGATGTCGAATTGACAGCTACCTTTATGCATTTGTTTGTCATGATATTAAGCACCAGCTAAACTAATCACAAGAATGTTTTCTTTTAACACCAAGGGTACATCTACACAGCAACATTATTTCGAAATAACTAGCATTATTCTGAAATAACTTAGTCTGCATGTACACATCAGACAGTTATTTCAAGCTGGAGGACTTCTTACTCTGACTCCTGACTTCGGAGGAAGAGTGCTCTGTTTTGAAATAAGTGCTGCATAGATGCTCCCAATTTCAATTTCAAAATAAGCTACGCAATTGACATAGCTCAATTTGCATAGCTTATTTCCAGTTAAGCCCTGATGTTAAGCCCAAGGGTGTTGGGAAATTGTTTATAGCAGTGTTTCTTAAACTGTGTTCCGTGGTACACCGGTGTGCCGCGAGACAGTTGGAGGTGTGCAGCGGAGAACAAGAGTTAAAAATGGCCGCCCTTAAAGGAGCAGGCAACCTTTTGTGTATGTGTGTGTGTGTGTGTGTGTGTGTGTGTTTTTCTTTTGCTCAGTATATCCCCCCATTGCTATAGAGGTAAGTAATCTCTATAGCTTTCAGGCTCTCTCCACAGGCACTGCAGTGGAGAATGCTTTGGGAGGGACATCGCAAGGAAGAAATCGGAAGGGAACATCATTTACTGGACGGCATGGGATGAGTAGCCCTAGGGATGGGGGTTCCATGACCACCACCCCCAAAAGAAAAAGACGGGTGGTGGTGGTCAGGGATTCCCTCCTAAGAGACACTGAGTCATCCATCTGCTGTCCAGACCTGGAATCTCGAGAGGTGTGCTGCTTACCAGGAGCTCGAATTCAGGATGTGACTGAGAGTCTTACAAAATTGATCAAACCTTCTGCTCGCTACCCCTTCCTGCTTCTGCATGTGGGAACTAACAATATGGCCAAGAATGACCTTGAGCGGGTTACTGCAGATTATGTAGCGCTGGGAAGAAGGATCAAAGAATTCGAAGCGCAAGTGGTGTTCTTGTCCATCCTCCCTGTTGAAGGGAAAGGTCAGGGTAGGGATTGTCGAATTGAGGAAGTAAATGCATGGTTGCGCAGGTGGTGTCGGAGAGAGGGCTTTGGTTTCTTCAACCATGGGACTCTGTTCCAGACACAAGGATTGTTAGGAAGAGATGGGATCCACCTAACCAAGAGAGGAAGGAGCATCTTCACGAGCAGGCTTGCAGACCTAGTGAGGAGGGCTTTAAACTAGGTTCATTGGGGGGCAGTGACCAAAGCCCTGAGGTGAGTGGGAAAGTATAACCTGAAAAAAGGAGAGCCTACTAATCTCTGCATATTCAAAGTGTTATAGAGGATTTTTGCGAATGATTCCTAGTGGAGCAACCCAGCTAGAAATTTGTACCATGAATTTACCTCTACTCGTACTCATAGGTCCTGCTGCAGTGGATGTGTCTACAAAACTGCAGGCTCAGTCTTAGAATCTGCATCAGTAACACACATTTGCAACAATGAAAGTAACTTATTCAAATGGGTGTTGCAGACAAGCATAGAAAGCCACATATGTACACATTGGACAGGTCCCCAGAGGAGGTCAATTGTCATGAGTCCGTTTATTTCAGTAATATTTTGCTGAGCATCTAACCCATTGTCTTGTTAGTGGCAAGTTTCACAGACTGTGAGGACTAGGGGCCAGAAATGACTTTTCATAGTTACTGTGGGCCATGAGATCCAATGTTAGGATCACATAATAACCTAGACTTGGTTTTGTCACTGTAGCAGGAATGCAGAGTAGACAAACAAGCCTGCCTCAAGGATTGGAGTAAGTTTCAGTAACAAAACAAGGTAGCAGTGATTGTTTATTTGTATCATAATAGCACTGAGGTCCCTACCTGGATTAAGTACTATTGTCCTGGGTACTAGAAAAACATATAGTAATATACAATCCATGCTCTAAAGAGTTTACAGTCAAAGGTATGTCTCCACTGCAATCAGAAGAGTGATGGTAGCCTGTCTAGACATACCCAAACTAGCTTTGATGTATTGAGCTCAAACAACAACTGTAGTGGCAGAGGCTGTACAAGTCTGCTTGGAACCATGTGTATGTACTTCAGCACCTACCCTGTACTGCCATGGCTTACTGCTTACCTTACACAAGGTAGCTAGGTCAAATCTAACTCACGTTTGTCTGTGCTCGTTGATGTCACACTTTTGATTGCAGTGGAGACATACTCAAGACAGTGGTAGGCAACATGTGGCCAGCAGGCAACATGCAACAAGTGGACCCCCTGTTCGCCTGCCCATGTGCCTCTCATGCACTGGGGCACTGGAGCCCCACACTTCTTACTCCTTCCTCTCCCTCCCAGGAACTCCACAAATCACCTGATTTGCACTCTGCCCCCACTCCTCCCCTCAAGCTGTTCAAGCTCTGAGAGGGAGGGGAAGCAGTGGGAATGGAGTGCGAATCAGTTGATTTGTGGCACTCCAAAAGTGCTGGGAGGGAGGGGGAGAAGTAGGAAGTGTGGGGCTTAGGTGCCCCACAGCACGAGAGGCGCATAGGGGAAGAGGACAGTCAGGGGTCTGCAGGCCGGAGGTGGAACCCCAGTGGGCCATGAGCTGCTGTGGCCACTGAGATGACGTGAGATGTGGCTCACTATTTTTGGTTGCCCATCGCTGCCCTAAGATGAGATAAAGGTTTTAAAGGATCTAGTAACTGACAACTGGAAGGGCTCAGGGAAGGAGAATGAGCAACAGAAATACATGTTATATAGACTAGACAATGTACAGAATTAGCAGGTTTCAAGTCCTTTTTATTTATGATGTAAATACATATGGAATATTTCATAACAGAAATCAATATTGGCCACCTGCTCAGTCAAATAATAGCTTTGACTTAGGAGCAGGGAGATAATCTGGATTGCGAAATTCCAGAATCATAGGGGAAGCTGGCTGGATCTCTCACATGTCTGAAGAGCTAACATCGGAACAGAGGCTTGGAATGTCTTTCTGACTAAGAGGCTACATCTCACTTTTTGAGGGAAGTTTGTTTTATATTTTTATGGTAGTGTTGATCTTGTTTTTATTATGAAGACTTAATTAAAGTCTTATGTTATTGCTGCACCTGACAAATTAAGATGCAATGCATTAATTAATATCAACCTCAGACGTTAAAACAGTCTTTATGGGCACAGCCAAAGAGCCTGTCCACAAGCCAAAAAAAAAAAAAACCTAGTACATTGTGGTGTTGGGAAGCGGCCCTTGCTAACCATTAACCATCTGTACTGATTAGCAGTTCATCAGGGATAATATCTCAAGGCTTTGTGGGTAACATGTAAGTGCAAACTCAATAGAGTCAACATAGAGTCTCAATTTACTGCCTCAGGATGTGCTCTCGCTGTCAGGTTTGTCTGTAGATCCCATATCAAGATGGTTTATTTTGGTTTACTTGGAAAACTGATCAAGGCATGTGATAGGATGTGTTCTGGGATGCACTGCTGAGTAATGAACACCCAAGTCATCTGAAGCATTACATTTCCAGTTTTATATGTTCTAATGGCATACACCAAAAAGAGAGGCTTAATCAATCAATCAATCAATCTCTCTTTGGAACAGGCATATTAGCTCCTGCAAAATGAACTGTAAATGTAAATTAGAGTACTCATACCATCAGCTACCAGATTTACATCCTTAATCATCCTGTTGACCTTTAAAAGGGAGCATAAAGTCAAAAGCAGGTGCAAGTAGAGGTTACTGTTTGATTCCCCCCACCTCCCCCCTGCCACTAGAATGGAAGAGCATATTTTGCCCATTTTAAACTCTGTCCTGGGAACTGTGTCCTTTACACTTCTTATACAAGGTCTCAATACTGGTGAGCCAGAGGGACTGTATGTTGATTACAAAAGCTCTTCCTTAGTCCTTTTAGAGACTAAATTAACTAAGTATTTAGAAAGGGTTAAGCTAAATTCCCATTTTTCCTTTCTTTGTACCAATGCCATTTTGAATCTTATAATGGTGATAGATTATAAAATGAACAGCCAAGCATCTGGCACAATACCTCTGTCCCTTATGGGGAAACTATTCTTTTGGAAAGCTGATTATCAAAATCCTAGATCCAGGAAAGACGTTTCTAACTGGCTCCTTGCTAATTATTTTTACCTTCTAACACTGCATTAGATAACATTAATCCATTGCTCAGTGCAGAACTACAGCTCCTTTCTTCAGAGATAAACATACACACAGCCAAGATGTTCTCATAAAAGATTAAAATTCCATTCCATACCGACAGATTACTCATTCATGTTCACACTGTTGCACTTCAGACTCAGAAGAACATAAATTATTTACTATTCTTGTATTCTTTACTAAAGCAACTGTTTTAGTTAGTTGCTAGTTTGAGCATGACTTAAAAGAAAATGAAAGTGTACTGTACATTTAGTTATTTTGAAACCAAAGGTGGATTTCAGCAAGCACAATATTAGTGCAGATTTAGCCATAAGTTTGCTAAGAATACTGAATTTCAGCAAATATTGAGAGAGAACGACCAAGAGAGAGATTGTTTCTGCACTATACAAGACTCATCAGCTAAAAGTATATTTTTATTTTCCCTATATTTAGAGACTTGATAGCACACATGAGGAGGTATAATGATATAATTTTGCAAGTGTTTAACAATCCTGCTTGGTACCTGATAGTAGAATTCAATGAAATCTTATCTATTACAATTAATACTTTGTATTCATAATATATCAGGACAGAATAGTGTTAAGGCCCAGTTCTACAAAAGAGATTGCCCAGTGCAGACCTTTGTACATGCACTGAACCTAGATCTTAAGCTGGTATAAATAGACATATGTGGGTCTTGATGCCATAAGAAAAGTTTAGTAGAATATCATATCTAACATTAGGAACAAAACTAGTCTCAGCATTTCAATGAAATACTTACTAGGCAACTCTACAACAATACATATGGAACTATGCTTCCCTCTTAATTGTCTATAAATTAACAAGAAAGAAAACTGTATGGCCCCTACTGAATGCCACACACATGCATCCTTCATGATGTATTAACATGGGTGGCTTCTTCTTTGGGTAGCTGAAAGAGTCGGACAGGAAATAGATTTTTAAAAAGAGTGATGTAACTTTAAAAGGTTTCCATTTGAGGAAATGAAGGCCCTATCTGATTGGTCTGGAGTTGCCTGGAATTAGTATCAATCTCCCAGTGACTACTGAAAGCTAAGCCGACTGCTGATAGTGCCCGGCTGACCCTGGTACTCCTCGGGATCACAAGGAGTAAGATAAGTCAATGGGACAGTTTCTTTTGTCAACCTCCCGCCGTGGGGACACTGCAGAAATTTGATTTAATGTACATTGATTCCAGATGTGTTGTTCTCATAGCTGGAGTTGTGTATCTTAGGTTGACTTTCTCAGGTAATGTAGACTGGGCCTAAGAATCCTACTCTGCCCCTCACATGCTTACGGTTGGGGTGGTGAGGAAGAGAGAGACCCACTTAGCAGAGTAAAGACACTTAGCTCTTCTATAGTATTTTCTATCAGTAGCTCTCAAGGGTACATCTACACAGCAGGGCTAAAGTTGAATTGTGTCCATTGTGTAGTTGAAGTCGAAATAGCTTAATTTAGCTCTTGGCACTATCTACACAGCAGAAAGTCAAAGGAAGAACACTCTTCCTTTGACTTCCCTTATTCCTCATGAAATGAGGGTTACCATGAGTAAGAAGTCCTCCAGCTTGACATTATTTCAAAATAAAGGCTTGTCGTGTAGATTAAGGATGTTAAGGACTAGTCAACTATCCGATAAAAAAAAAGGCTTATCAGATGGTCCAGTTGACGAGTTGATCCCCCACCCCCTTGCTGCCTCTATCAGATAGAGGCAGCAAAGGGGAAGGGGGAAAAGGGGTACGTCAAAGCAGCAGCCCCTTTGAAATGCCATCACAGAGTTTCAAAGCATCAGCGCTGCGTGGAACCTGGGGTCAGCTGGGGACTCTTCAGCTGATCCCAGGTTCCATTTCCATGGAACCCAGAATCAGCTGGGGAGTCCCCAGCTGATCCCGGGTTCTGTAGAAATGCCACACACAGCCCCTGACCCTAGGCTCCATGTGGCATTTCAAAGCAGCAGTGCTGCATGGAGCCTGGAGTCAGTGGGGGACTTTGAGTCCCCCACTGGCCCCAGGCTCCATGAGGGCGCTTCTGCTTTGAAATGCACAAGAACTGCCACTGGACTTCCCTCTGGCTCCAGGCTGCACACGGAGTTCCACATTCCTCCTTTGAAATGTGCAAGAGCCCTCACCGGGGCTCTTGTACATTTCAAAGGAGGAATGCGGAAGTGCCTATTAGCAAATTACTCACCATTTAACATCCTTAGTGTAGATGCACACTATGTTATTTGGGGAAGGGATCTTCAATGTATATTAAAGTCTCAGAAAGGAGATTTGGGTGCAAAATAGCCTTTGTTTACACACCCTAAAAAAAGGCAGCTGTTTGTTTTTAAAACTTAGGATGGTACCCCAGATACAAGGTCAAATTTACCCCTGTTCAGGAAACTAGCAACAAGCCAATACCTCACTAAAATCTCACCTTAAGGCGCTGCCTAGCTGCATAGAATGGATGTCTATCCAGCCTGTAGATAAATGGTGCCTTTCTGATCCTGTTCCCACAATAAATCATTGAAAGCAGTTACTTTTGAAAGGATTGCTATACAAGTCTACTTCTAAGAATTAATGTGAGATATCATCTCTTATTAAAAAGTGCAGCATAGATGGTCCTCTCAAAAATGACAATACTATAAGAGTTTTAGCCAGTAGTGCAGAATCTTTACAAAGTATAGACCTTCTCTTTTTAAATAATCTGTCCCCTAAAAAGCATGTTTTCCAAGTCAGAGCTCAATAGACCAGTGTCTAAAATGCTATTCCTAAGGCCTTGTCTACACTAAAAGGAAGATCACCACTGCCACGATTGATCTTCTGGAGTCTACTAACACTTACTAAACTGAACTCAGAGGGTGCCCATGCTGGTGTCCAGTACTCCTCCTTTTGTGAGAGTAAGGGAAGCCGACAGCCTCCCACTGTGGGGACACCACCAAGCTTGGCTTAAAATAAGATGACCCCAGTTATGTATTGTACATAGCTGCAGTTCCATACTGTAAGCTGAGCTGCCAGGTCTAGTGTAAACCTGGCCTAAGTGTTCTCACTTTTGGGGCATTCAGATAACTAGCCATAAATAAAACTGGATTAAGGAATCTAGAGTACTAGACACAACTCATATGGAGCCCCTCAAATGCCCACCCCAACAAGGCTCAGAAAGGGCAGGGGCCCACCCACACAAGAGCTGGAGAACCTGCCACCACTTCTTCTACTTGTGGTTAATATATTACAGACTCACTGAGGTTGTCCCTTGAGAGTCCTTTCAGATATTAATCATATAGCAAAACCACTCGAGGTCTTCATATCCACCACCATGCTTTAGTGTATATTATATTTCCTCTCAGTAGCCAGCTTTCCCATTTAGATCTGAGGAAGCATACAATAGCAACATCCAGGCTTGTCAATATCTGCCTGGTTTCCGGCTCCTAACCCTCTTCCCAGCAATTGCTTCCTGTTTACTTACTTATATAGACCTAGCTGCTGGGATACTTACACCCAGATCTTCACTGTATCTCCACTCAGTTAATGTGCTTCTGCCAACTGCTGGTCTTTCAATCCATGCAGAGTTGATACAACCTGGTGTGGTGAGATAAGTGACATGGTGCTGAGTTAGCTCCTGAGTCCACATACCCTGTTACAATCACCCAGAGCCACACATCCTGTTACAAATCACCCATTTGGGATTGGAGTCCTATTGTCCTGGGTGCTATCAAAAATAGAATATTGTCTTTGCCATAAAGGGTACATAGTGGCAGACTGGGCCTCCCGGGACCATCACTCCTATTGTTTAGCAGGTTGGGGTGTGTCACAGGTAAGGGAGGACTCAGTCTTCTTCCTGAGTGTGTATGTGGGGTGGTGCATGGGGGTTGTCTTATGACCTTCCCAGAATCCAGTTCCTAGTTTCTTCCTCTTCAAATAGTGGTTTGAGTTTAAATTACAACCAAAGCCACTAGAATTTTAAAACTGGTCATTCTAAATGTTAACAGAACCACCCCTTCTGGGTCTAACATAATACTGAAAAAAATCTACACCAGAGATCCTTCCACCATCTTGAGCCTTCCCCTGGGGCTTGGCTTTAAGTAGGGCTCATCTTATGAGATCAGTTTGCTCCCACCATGTCTAAGCCTTACCAAAGGGTTAGCTCAGTCATCATTTGCACCTTCCTGGAATCTTTCTCTAGCCTACATCTTGGCCTCTATTATTATGCTCCAAGCAACTATCTAGCTCACATTATGCATCAAGACATGATGGATCTCATCATCCTGCAACAAACTGATATCAAAGATGGCACTTAAAAATCATACTATCATGTTGCTGGCTACAATCTCATCACCTCAAAAACACAGCCTTTGTGCACACAACACAAGCATGGCATTAAGGATAAAGATGTGATATGCATCAAGAGCAACCTTGGAATTTTCATTCTTTCAATAAGAATCTGCAAGATAACAGTCATTAATGTCTATAAACTACTGAACACAGATTGGCCTTCTTCCCCATAGTTGTCCAACCAGTTATATACATTGGAGTTCTCAATAGCCTCCACGCAAGATAGGGTTGTAACAGCAACAATACTGTGGATAGGGCATTTGTGAGATGGTCATCAGACACATAGCTTCTTTTCAATGTGAAAGAAAGAGGCACTTTTTGTCCTCCTGGTGAAACAGAGCCTAAGCCCAGATCTCTGTTTCCTCACTGAACATCAGCTTGGAATCCCTCAAAATCACCCATTTGGGATTGGAGTGATCAATCATTTGTCATTTCACCAGACAGGTGTGAGAGGATGCACGGAATGTAACCACTTTCCCCTTACTCCCTTAGCGCCCTGAGAATGGGATGAAAAGCAAGTCACGTCCTGGAGCGCACGGTTGCTGCCCCCCCTACATGCCTGAAATGACTTCCTTGCTGCCACATCCTACTAGAGTCACTGAATGTAATGTTCTGTCAAAGAAGACGCAAAATGGTTAATGTTTTGGACTTTTCTTGCTCCAGCCACAAAACTTAGCTATTATTGCATCTGCATGAGGCTGCAAACCCAACAAAACTTCAAAATGCAGATGTCTCCACTGATGTGACCACAAGAAAGTGTCTTATGAACTCAAAAGCACCAACGGGCAAACCCAAAGTGTGCAGAGAGAGTTTATTACTTGCTGCATTCCCTACCTTTGCCCTTACAGATGAGGAGGTAAACAAGGCCCTCTCACTTATGAAAACCAGAAAAGCTGCTGGGCCTCAGGAGCGGCCCTAGATGAGCTGCCGGCAACTGGCGCCCTAGGTGAAACACGCGATTGGCACCCCCGCCTCCAAAGCCCTCAATATCCGTTTATCTTGGCGCCCTAGGCGACTGCCTAGTTTGCCTGTATTGACGGGCTGCCACTGCTGGGCCTAGTGACCTCTTTCCAGAATTTCTTTAAAACCTCAGAGCCAATGGACACAAATGGTTCATCCCAAATATCTGGCACAAGGCTATGGCCATTGCCATTGCCAACCTCTGGAATCTAAACAGTAATCCCTCATCTCACTAGCCCTCATCTCTCCACTGAACATTGTATAAGTTCATGGCGAGACTATTACTGGCAAGAATAGCATGGTTATAGAGCAAAATACTACTAAATGAACAAGCAGGTTTCTGACTGGGCCACAGCTGCACTGACCAAGTATTAGCCTTAACAACACACATTAAGAGGGATTCCTGTCAAAACTCTTAAGTCAAAGCTGCCCCAATCTTATCTGCCACCTATGGCCTTGTATGGAAGAATGGCATTCTCCTGAAAGCCAGCAAAATTATTCCCATGCAATGGAATGATTACTTTATTTTGAAATGTTATAATATATTAGAGGTTACACACTTTCCTTGATGACCAGGCCAGCATGGCCAATGACAGTGTAACACAAGAATCAGTCCTAGCACTGATCCTGTTTAATAGCTACACCAGTGATCTTCCGTTTACTTCATTGTGGAAATTGGTCTATGCTGATGACATTGCTCTGACTACACTGGCATGAGCTTTATCTACCATAGAACAAATCCTAATCAAGAACCTTAACAACTTATATTTGTGACTAAAACCAAATCACACCAAGATGGTTGTGGCAGCATTTGATCTAAACCATCTTAAGGGTAGAACGGAATTGCGTATCGACTTTTGTGATGGCAGATAAGACATGATCCCACCATGCCAAAATCATTACCTCCATAGTAAAACCAATGCCACAACCTTGGCACCTGTACTAGCACACCTCCACCCATGCCACACAATGTAAAGACCTAAATAACTTCAAGATTCTGACACAAATCTAGAAAAACTTTAGCTTGTAGTTCAAGAGCTTGAAGACTCAGGGTTTTCCCTCAAAGATCAATGTTGAGCAAGATGGAAGAATGGCAATATCCCAAACACCTGATCAAGGATCCAGCCACACAGCCCAGTGACTTTTAATTCTCATAGAAAAAATTGGTTCACTTTGAACTACCTCTCCACATTAAAAGGCAGATGCACCTACTTCCTTCATAAATGAGGACTGAGACACTATCCTCAGATCTGTGATTTCAAATCTTGAAACATGTAATCAACCAATGTCTCATGCAGTCATATCCGGGTGTTATTTCTTCTGTGCAATCTACATCACCTGAGGCAATCAACTGAGTCACTTATCTAGACTTGGACATCTAACAGTAATGACTATGAAGAAGACTAGACTCCATCAGTTGCTGTTCCTTCTATAGACTCACAAACACTATTCCCCATCCAGGTCTTTTATCCCAGACTTTCCATAGGGCCAGTGTCACACAGCCCTAGTAAGGTCCCCTTCCAATCCTTGTCTATGTTGAGCATAGGCTACTTCCTATAGGACTCCCCTGCAGGCAGTCGTGATCCCTGAGACACAAGACTCTTCCTGAGGAGCTACAATTCCCAGCGAGTGAAGCGTTGATACCAAGCCATCTGGTAACACCTTCTCCTAAAGGATTTGGCTTTCTTATGAGAATTATGATGAGGTGGAAGCCACAATAGTAACGTACCCCCATAGAGTTCTCTGCTGGGATAATGATCATGATGAAGACTTTCTGGAGCTGCAGATTGAGGAATTAAGTTGGATGGGACAATTCACAACTCTTAATGCTTTTATTTCAGGATGTCTGCACACGGACATAGAAGGCTGTAGAACAACTAATGCAGTTCCAGGCTGCATTAACTCACTTTGGTATTTTCCACATAGCTTTGAGGGCATGATGCTGTAGATATCTATTAGCCAAACCCCACCCTTCTTTGCTAGCCAAAAAAGGACTAAATTTGTAACAAATATTACTTGAAGTGATTAACTACCTCTATTCTGGCCATTCTTTCCCTACCTGAAACATTACAGGGAGATATCCTATATTCTACAACATTTAAAATAAAGCTCTGTAATTATTGGCGTTGTACAAAAGCTCAGGATCATCAGTTCACATGTGATATGCAATACCAAAGAACAATTCCAACAGTAAGGGGTTGCGTATCTGCAGCCTTATCTGTGAACTTACATGCTTTCCTCTGAACTCTAAATTTTACTTTAGTATAGGGTTTTTTTATATGTGGTTTAACAGTTAAAAAGAGAAGAGGGAGGGAGTTGCACATTATATTATTCTGTTATTCTGAAGCTCCCTGATAATAGGAAGATGACAACTGAAGCATGTGGATAGTATTGCTCTCATTCTATTAGTAACAGATGGATTTTGTTTCCAATTTAGCAAAGTCCTGGGCATTCTTGTTTTGCTATGTTGTCCTTAAACAGCTACCCATAACTGATTTTTCAAAACAAGACTTCTATACAGTATTCCTTTATGTTGGATAGCTGACACCTTCTCCTCTTCTACTTTTGTAAGAAAATAACCTTAGACAATTCGGTTTATATTTAAAAACATTAACTAAAATGCATTTGATTACTTTTTTGATGATTAAAAAGTTATTACTACAAAAAAAATTGTTCACTAACAACTTATTATATCTGCCAATGCCAACTGAAATGATTGTTTCCCAAAAGGGTTATGTATCAATACAGCAACCACTCATTTTATTATATTTGTTTTACACTGGCCTTTATTGTTTAAGAATACTTTACAGTAATGCATACTGTTTCATCATACAGAATTTTTATAGCAACTATAAACAACACACTACACAAAGGATAATTGCAATGAGAACAGTGTTATATATGTTTATACTGTATTGTAGGTCCCATTTCTCAAAAGTATCTACTAATGGTGTCTCAAATGTAGGTGTGCAATGTTGGACATGAAAATGCTTATGTCAGAGGATGTTTGGTTATTTTCATTTATATCAATAAAAAACTACCAGTGATGATTCTCCTGAATATGGCACTTGTCCTATGACTCTGATGTAACAGTGGAGGTGGAACTAACACAACCATTGTAAGTTTTACTCTGCTACTCCCATCAGAAAAATATTATGTGCAGGAATAATAGAGGCACTGCTTTTGTAGTTTATCATACATGAAGGCTAGAGACAAATGTTTTGTCATTCATCTTCCACTCCCTCACATCCAGGACTCTCAGTTTTATGAAATAACCCTAATTTTGTCAGTTACAGTGTCAATTTCACACAAATTCGCCATTTGAAAACTATCCCAAAGGACTGTTTTAAAACTCAACAACTCTAGTCCAGAATAAGCAGCAAAAAAATCATTCTTGTCTGGTGGTATTTCCACAGCCCAAGCAACAGAATTAAAATGATTAGATCCTGCATGCCTTGTGAACATTAAATTCCCATTGATTTCACAGGATGGCATCCTAATTTCATGTTAGTTTTAAGCTGCTGCTGCTATCACTCAAAGGGTGTGTCTAGACTACATGGCTCCGTTAACGGAGCCATGTAGTCTAGACGTACCCAAAGAGACAGGGAGGTGCAGGGAGAGGTGAAGGACCAGGATACCACTTCCCGCAGTTCTGATTGGCCAGGAACGGCGATCTACAGCTGATGGGAGCTTCAAGCAGCTATGCCTGCAGAGGTGCAGGTAAATAAATCTCCCTGGTAAGCCACAGCCCGATTATTGCCCACCCTACTATAAAGTGATCACTGACTGCTATGATAACTGTTTTGAGGGGAAGTATATACCTCAGGTGAATGGAGTCCATGGAATAAACTGCAGAGCCTTTACTATATTAAGAGTTTATACAAAATGAGTTGCAGTTTGTTTAAATCTAACTGTGGCAGAGTGACATTTCAGAGTACAACCTCTCATGGTCCACTGTGGCCCTGCAGGCACCTGTCCTCTTTTCCCTTCTGGATCTCCAGGTAACTTATTCACATCCATGAGTACTTCAAGTAACCATTTTTTGGGGGGGCCTAATGTATTATGTCTTTACAAAAGTCTGTCTCCTTTGGCCCTTTCAGGCCCAACCATTCTCTCCTGATGATTCCATTTTATACTTATTCCAGGGCTTCAGGTTCCCCGTTCCCTGAGTCAGGAAGCTCTGTCAGTCGTACTACAGCCCCTGGCCTTGCTAGAGTCTTTTCCACAGATTTCCTTCTGTTCTGTTCCCTGCTGGCTCTTCCCTTTGGTCCAGGGACCACACAGCTGTCTTTCTTGGGGCTGTACTGTGATGCCAGATGACTTCCCCAGGTCACCAGTCTTTCTGGTTCTAGTTCCTGTCCCAAGGAACCTCTCTGCTGTCTCACTATGCCCCTGCAGTTCTCTTCTCTAGACTATCTGTCCCTCTTTTCCCTCCTGAGAATCACATAGGAGCTGGGTTTTATCATATTCAAGAGCAGGGCCGGATTAAGGTGGGGGCTAGCCGGGCAGCTGCCCGGGGCACCAACCTATGGGGGGCGCCTGATGGCAGCTGTAAGGGGTGCCACGAGCCCGGCCGCTTGGCGCCCCTTAGAGCTGCCATCAGGCGCCGTGCGCCCAGGGCTGGGGGCCACGCGGCGCCCCTTAGAGCTGCAATCAGGCACTGCGCACCCGATGGCAGCTGTAAGATGCGCAGCATGCCGGGGGGTGGGGCCACACATGCTCCGTGCGGCGAGGGGCGGAGCCACGCATGTGTTGCACACCCGCTGCCTGGGGCGCAGGAATGGCTTGAGCCGGCCCTGTTCAAGAGATGGCTACTTGATTAAGACCTGGACCCCATCTTCCATCTTGTCTGCTGCTCCTTTGAACTTGTTTCCTTAAATGGTCTTAGGTCATGGAACTAGGGTTGGCTGGCCTTTTTGTCCACTACTTGTTAAAGAGGACACACCACCCTGTTATCCAAATTTATCATCATGGAAGCTGAATCCCCCCAAGGTCAGATATCCATATTAAAACCCATCTCACAACTCTAACTTTTATTAAGCCTCAAAAGACATAAATTTCACAGCTATTGAAATTTAATTACATTCTTGAATTCCTAGGAGGTCCCTGTAAGACAGTGTTGACTTTCATAGGGTGCATCAGTGAGGTGGTAGTTGTGAAAGCCTGGTAAGACTACTGTTCATGATTAGGACTCTGTGTCTGTTGCGGAGGTCACAGAATCACTGATTCCATGACTTTCTGCAACCTCTGTGACTTCTGCAGGGCTCTGGGGCCAGCTGTTCAAGTGGCCCCGGGACAGACACACCCGCTACTACTCCAGCAGCCTCTGGGAATGGTTCCCAACTAGCTGGAACAGCTATGTTCCACGACCATGGGCAGGGCTCCTGCCAGCCAGTTGGAGAAGCCATGGTCCAAGGCCCTTGGCAGGTGTGGCCCTGCAGCATGCCTCCCCTCCAAGATTTAATCACAGGTATTTTTAGTATAAGTCATGGACAGGTTAGAGGCCATGAATTTTTGTTTATTGCCCATGATCTGTCTATGACTTTTACTAAAAACACCCATGACTAAATCATAGCCTTACTCATGATGTATTTGTTATCTACACAGAACAATTTAGTCTGCAGAGGTCCCTAATCTATACTTTTCATGAACATGAAATAATCTATACAGGACAGTAAGAGATATTGTAAAAGAATTTCACCAACAGAAAAATAGTTATTCATATTTCGTAAGAGGCATGTTTATATCATTTTATTTGACTGAAAAATAAATACAGATCTCACATTTGCAGACACATTATTTTACCCCTTTCTACAATGTTGCAGTTAAGAAAAACTAGTGTGTTGTAGTGCTGGTAAAAAAAAATCCACTGAAGTTTTGTTTTTAACAGAATATGGCTTTTTGACAAAATGAAATTTTTGCAAAAAATGCTTTTGTTGGAAATTTCTGGAGTTTTGTAGGAAAAAAATTAAAAATTCAGTGTTAAAGAAACTTTCCGACAAAAACAAAAGAATTAATTTCCAATTTGACATTTTCCACAGGAACAAAATAGTTTTGCAGCCCACTCTAGTGTTTTGTAAGTTTGTTCTTCATCACAATATTGGAACAATTTCTAGCTAATAGATTAGCATATTAGGGTTCCCTACTGAATGTAAAAAAATCTTTGGCTTTCCTCCTTTTATTGATTGTAAAAAAAACTGTTTATGGGGTCAGGATTTTTTTGGGGTATATAGAGGTTGGGTAATTGCTAAGAGTCATTCTGAATTATTCTAGTTATTGTAAAAAAGTTTAACCAAAGAGGAAGGTCTAGAAGTATGACTGATCAGGATTTCTGTCTCCTTCAAAGAAGTGATATACATGTGCTTTTTATATGTGCCTGGTCAGGTTGGAGTGTTCTTGGTGGATTGAGGAAATATCTTGAGCGCTTCTGAGACATTGTCATAACAGCCATATTTTGTTGACTGCAGAAAAAAAGTCTCACACTTACTTCTCTAAATATTCTTGCATCAAACAAAGCTAATAAGTTCTGCAAAAGCTTTCCATTTGTGATAAGTAGGGACTATAAGTACATATGATTTTGTTATCTTACATGGTATTGTAAAGATACATAACTAGCAGCTAGCCTTTGCTCTCTTTAATATCAATATTAGTCATAAAACGAGTCCATTCTTTCCCTCTTTTATTTGCAGCGTGACTCATGTGTCTGTTCAGCTTCTTTACAGTCTATTTAATATGTATTTGGCTGGGTTTGCTTCCATGCATCTCTATATAATAGCAAGCTTGAGTTTTTCCTTTTATACACTCCTATAATTTTTAGCATCCCCTCTAAAACTTTGTATGTCGTGACTGACAATGTATTGATGTTAAAAACACTTTTAAGAAAAGAAGCAGCTTGCTTTTCATGATACTGATCTGCCTTCCAAAAGCTTGGTTCTTTGAAATTCCATATGCCCTTTGTCCTAGCTGTGACAAGAATACATCACAGTTCATAGCCTTTAATTCTTTCCCTTTACTGTGATTTTTTCTACCTTCTTTCATGTTTGCAATGAACTTGGCTTGTTTTTCTATGTTAATCCTGATTCCACATACTTCTGCTTAATCTTTTGGGGTTTTACATAAGTTAGCAAAGATAACGCGAACCATGCTGGACTCACTTTCAACCAAACCTTTTCAACTGCATTTAAATCTGCTGGTTGAAATCCATCTGTTCCTCTCAAGTGTCCACAGGACTCTGCTTCAACCTGTCAGTTAATGACACATGATGCAGACACTTCACTCCTCTCAAAGCACTTTCTAATAAAACTTCCCTACATACAATGCCACCCCTTTAACTCTGCCCCAGTGGACCATATTCATCCCACTGCAAATTCACTGAAGTCAATGAAATTACCATGGGGATGAATTTGACTTAAAATGTAAAAGATTTTGAAAGTAGCAGAAGGCTTTTGAAACCTCCCTGGCCCCAAAAAGTAACCTGTGAATGCACAAAAGGGTGAAATTGAATTAAAGGAACTGATTCTGCAGAAACTCTGGCTTCCCCCTAGATCCTGTTTGGTAGGTGCAAAGCCCGTCATGTCAGATCTTTTAAACAAATAGAACTAGTTTCCTTTCTCTCACTGAAGTTTTTACTTTTTTGAATTTCCAATTTGAGATCAGGCAGAACCTCTTTGCTTCAAGTATACTCCCTAGACTAATTTCACTCAAGTATTGTACTAGGAGAGCCTTTGTAAGCAGAAAGTCTACCCAAAGGTGAGTTGTAATGGGTCAAATCACTTGGTCGCTAACAGACAGCAAGGACAAACCTCAAAGTGAGCAGCAGGAGCTCAGGAAAATGGCATGCTTAGGTAGATGGAAGTTCTGCTGATTTATTGCACCCCTTAGGCAGCCTCTGCCAGCAGTGCTTCTGTGGAGCACCTGATGAATGAAGATTAAAGCTGTCCTTTACAGCAAACACCTCATGTGATTGTGGCTTGCACCCTGCTAATCCAGTTTTTGTGAATTGAGACCTCTTTTATTTCACCCTTCCCCCACTTCTGTCTTTTCTTCTTTTCCTTAATTGCATGTTTTGACAATTTTCCTTGCTTTTTAGGTGACATTGTAGCTTTACCTTTCAGTTGGTCAATGAAATTTTTCAGGAGATACTGAGCCTGATCAGGCCAGTCCTCCACAAATATAACACCAATGGAATTACATGCAAGCTTTACATGCAGGGAACTTGCAGGACTGGGTCATGAATCTCTTTCCAAGCAGCTGTTTAGCAGAGAAGCTCTACCAGAGTTAGAAGTTTGGACAGAAAAGGTATCTTTACTCTACCTTTGTCTTCAGTCCTGCATTTTTAAGCCTTCAACAAGGATGGTAGGCCTGGCAGTTCCCTCAATATCCCTCAATTTATTGTATTTAATATATAAATTACAGTTATATCCACTCCAGACTGTCCCTATCATGACTGGGGCCCAGTTGCGCTTGTTAATGTACACAGAAGCAGAAAGCACCAGTGCACAGGTAAGTCATCTTAAAGAACCAGTGAAGAAGTAGTGTTCATAGGATTCAAAGAAAATCCATTCATCCCCTTGGATACAAAACTAGTGGTTTCAATAAAGCTGAAGGATTCAGAGAGGAGGGGGGGAAATGTTAAATGGTCCCCAGTATGAAAGCATGGGGAAACTTTCCTAAGGAAGACATCTTTGAAAACAAAAATAGTTTGATTTTGTGTTCTAGTTAAAAACTTGTGGAGTAAGAGAAAAAAAATGCTTCTGCTACAAAATACACCCCAGAGTGAAACTCGTTTGTTTAGTATTGGGCCTAAATAACAGTGGTAGCTAATTTAACATTCTAAAAAGAAATGTGAAGTTAATGATAGAGTTCAGGATTTTCCAGAGTTTTGTGATTAAAAATTCCTTGATAAAAAAGAAAAATATATGGTCAAAATTAACTCAGAACTCCAAAAAATATTTAGCTTCCTTCATGCCCACTATCAACTAACCTTTCAGTAGTGAAAACTAATTAGCGTGTACTAAAGTGAATCTGTTTTGCTCCCTACCAAAAGTGGCTACAATCAGTTGATGAACAGATTTACTTTTTCAGTAGTGAAGCACTGAAAGCAGGGCAGTTCCCTATAAAAATATACTTTTGTTTTAATCATTAGGCTCCACATCAGATACCTTTTTGGGCATCTGAATCACTTTATCAGTCTAAATCTCTCTGTTTCTTCTACAGCATTTCATGGCTCTGATCCCTTCCCACTGTCCAGACAGGCAAAACTTTTGTGCAAGGCCTTATGTCCTGTCTTAATTACTGCAACCACTTTTTCTCTGACCTCCTTGACACTCACACCACCTTTCTCCAATTCACACAAAGCACAGCTGCTAAAATAATCTTGGCTAGTCAGTCTGACTATATCCTTCTGAATCTCTCCACTGGCTCTCCCTGTTCCACCACAAGCATAAATTCCTTATCCTTGCTTTCAAAGTTCTACACACCTCCACTTGTGCCTACACACCCAGCCTAGTGTCTTGTCCAGTGAGTCTGTCCAGTCACACTCACCCAGCAATGACATGGCTTTGATTACCTGTTTGCATTGCTGTCTGCATATTTTCCATGCTGCTGGTCTCTATGCATTACGTCCTCTCAGAACTGACTTGCCAAGCCACTCTCTCACTGAAATCCCTCAACACCAACTTGCACACTGACACCCACAAGTGAACAACATTTGTACACATATTTATTTAGAGACAACCAAATACCTGTTCTAGCTTGATGTGAACATGCTTTAACTGCATGATCCTGTTGCTGCAACCCATGTACTTCGGTCATACAATTTAGAGTGTAAATTCTTTGGGAGCAGGGTCTATGCCTTTTAAATCTGTACTGCATGGTGTCTAGAATACTTTGGCACTGTAAAATGTTAACTAATTTTACCTGTCTAGTATCTTGGCCCCCACTGCCTTTCATTTACTGTGCTTCTTGCTTTAACCCCCTCCCTGCCTGCTGCTTTGGGTCCATGACATCTTATCTTAGGTTACGTACCACTGGATGGAAGTAAGCAGTGCACAAGGGTTCATTATCATCTGTCTCTGATTTTGCAGTCTAGCTTTATTTTTTAAATTGGACTGTCCCATAGTCAGGTTTGAGGACTTGGAAAATGCCACAACATTGTGACAGGATGATGTTTTGACACAACGCCACGCTGTTGCATCATGCTGATGGGGCAGGCAGCAGTGAAGATGACACTGGGTTGCACTGGGTACCCATAACACACACAGAGGCACAACCAGCCCCGTCTGAACACTCATATAGTACGTTATTTTTAAAAAGCCACCCTAGGAGGATCAGAATGCAGAGAAAACGTGACGTCTGGCTGTCCCAACACCTGGCCTCCCTTACTCTTCTTCCTCCTTTGTGCCTTGCCTCCTTTGCTGCACTGAGATGCTGTGGAGAGACAGGCAGAACGGTCACAACCGGGCCACCCCGCCAGAGCCCAGCACCCCGACGCGTGTTGCCCCTACGGCCAGCAAAAGCCAAAGGGCCCTGGGGTTGCCGCGGGAGAACCAAGTGGCCGCTGCGGGCCCGGACTTCCTTCTGCGCAGCCACTGGGGGGAGGGAGGACAACGCAGGGCCCCAGTTCCGCCCTCGCAGGGTGGGGGGCTCGTGGCAGGCGGCAGAGCGGCTCCAGGGCGGTACCCGGCCCTCGGCGAGAAGCCCCCGGGGTGGAAGGCCGCCGGCGGCGGCGGCGGCGCCCGCGTGAGCAGCCAGCACGCGAGCTGCCGGCTGCATGAAGGCGCGGGCGGAGGGGCGGCGCTCTCCCCTAGCCGCCGGGCGCGGGTTGGTGAGGCGCGAGCGGGGAGGCGGGTCGGGGCCGCGTGGGGAGGGGGCACCGAGCGGAGCTGCAGGAGCTGAGCGGGACGCGGCGGTGGCGGTGCCAGACACAGGGGCTGGAGCGGGCTCCCGGCCGCGGGGAAGGAGCGAGGGGCGGCGCGGACGGTAAGGGCTGTGCCCGGCCCGGGGAGGAGCTGCCCGAGCGAGCCGGGCTCCTTCCGACGCGGCCGGGGCCTCTCGCGGCGGGGCAGCTCTGAGCCCCGAGCCCGTGCGGTGGTGGCAGGAAGCGCTGCCCTGTGCGGCGTCACTGGACGAGCTGCGGAAAGTCCGTGGCGGCGGGGCGCGGGGTAAGTGCTGGGCCCTGCCCGGGGCCGAGCTGGCGAGGAAGAGCGCGCCGGGTTTGCCCTGTGCAGCCAGGCTCTGTGCAGGAGTCGCGTCCCCCTTTGTGTGCAGCGTTTTTGCTGCCCCCGGCCTTGCGGGAGGCAGAGCGACTCCGGAAAGCTTCCAACTTTGAAGCCCCGGAGCTTATTGACTGCCCGGCGGGAACCGAAGCGAGCTTGATGTCCCCCAGCTGGCGTGCCGATTATTTTTTAATAAAGGAATCGGCTGACTTGGCACACCAAAGAGTGGATGGCACTTTCCAAGTCAGTTGTGCAGTGTGTAGTATATGAGCATAGCAAGATGTTAGATGTGTAACTTTTGAGTAAAAGCATTCATAGCCTTGCAATTTGAGATTTAACTGTCAGCGTTCACTCTCTTATTCGTGACCAATATGAGCAATCCCTACAGTTTAACAAAGAAATGGGGCAGTTTTTCACGTGCTCCTTACAACTCAGATGTATGTACATAATGCTCGTGTTCCCGCTTTCTTATGGACTGTGCTTAGAAACTTTTTAAACATCAATGAATCTTTACTTGCCTTTATGTTGTGAGGATTATGGAGAAAACTAGGCTTTGTCTTGCCTTTCTTTCCCAGTGATCTCTAAAAACTTGCCCCCATATATTTAAAAAATAAAACAAAAACTATTTTTGAGATATTATTTAGTAATATAACCAGTGTTCTTAGTTAGCAAGTTTTTATACAGATTTATACAACAAACTTTTCTTTGGAGACGGCAGCTTGGTATGGAAATATTTCATACTGCTTTGAGAAACTGCATTTCTTTCTGAGTCTTAATAATAATATTTGAAGGGAGAATAGCTTTTATTAAGAGTATTGCAACTTTCCTGTCTGCTTTTGTAATAGTTCAAGGATTCTGGTCCTAAAGTGGGAGAAAAAAGTACAACTGGTTGCCAAATACCTGCCTCCAAGCAATGGATTGACTGTACTTGCAGTATGTTGTGCTGTCAGCTGTTAGCTTGTCCCCCCCAATCTTACACCTGTGGGGACAGAATTCTGGAAAGCTGACTTCTTTCCAGAAGTTATTTCAGTCTATGGATGACCCCTTAATTGCCTGTCAGAGGAGGATTCCAAACAGGATTACTTATCCTCCTTCTTAATAGGATGGAAAGATACTTAGGTCTGGCTGCAATATAAGATGGTACAAATACAAAAAAAAAAAAAAAAAATCAAGATGCTGTCACTTATCTCCAGTACGGCCCTGCAGTCAGTGTATATATAATTTTTATGGTATGTCTGCTTAAGTTTCAGAAGGGCATTCCTTGCTGGAATCTGGGATTGATCAATGTAGTTTGTCTGTGTAGAAAATTTGAATTAATTCTCTACAGGAAACCACAGTTACTTATAATGCTTTGTTCTTAAATGAAGCAGTTTAAAGTGGTGCGATATTTCATTGTTTATGATTTATCATAAAATGTATTGAGTATTATATTAACTTTCTTTAGCAAAATAGCATCTAAACAAGCTATTTACCTTGCTTACTTCTATTTTGAGAATAGTAGCATCACACTTTCGCTGTAGAGAGAACTAAAATTTTGAGTTGCACCTTGTAGACACCTAGTGGGGAGAAGTTAGTCCAGCAAATATCCACTGCAGCTCTAAATTTGTTGATCTGTTCTTTTGCTGACAAAACTCATGTGATAATTTAAAGAAGGAAAGTTCCTATGCTATACAGATTTTCTAGGAATTTTCTTTTTCCCTGGAGCAGATTAGGGGAATCATTAGAAAGGTCATATGAATACATGTCTGACAGGAACAATTGTATCTTGTGCGTAGTCTGTCAAGAATGGGAGGGGGTGGATTATTGTCACCCTGATAATAGAGAAGTATTTTGAGGATACATGTGAGCATGAGCAAATTGAAACAAGTCTCCCTCTAGTCTGACGAAGATTGAAAGCAACATTTATTCATGAGGATGGAAGGCAGAACCATTTTCTTTTTCAGTTAGTCAACAGAGGAATGCTGCTGTGGGAGGAAATGCTTTGGTACCACAGGTGTGGGTGCCAGAACATTATTTTTTGGATACAGGGAAAAATACTTAAAACAAATCAGAGTGGAGAATGATTTGTAGGAACCTCTAGCAATCTAATGTTGAATTTTTAGTAAGGAGTTTTAGCACAACTCAAGGCTGGAATTCTGCCCAGACTTAGGAGTACTTATAACCCTTATCAATCCCTATCTCATTAGGCTCAAACCCTTAGACTGCAATAGAACACATCATGCCCTATTCAGCTCCCTTGGGCACCTGGCTATTCATTCATATTTCCTCCCTAAATATAGCTATGTTTCTTGCCATTGCAGTGTCATTTTTCCTCCTTTTTAAACTCCATTTGCTGAATAATACTTAAGACGACCTCTTAGAAATTTATTTTTAACTCAAATATTGGAAGATGGAGACCATATAACTCCATTTGGAATAATGATTGTCTATATAACACCTTAACAGGTGTTAAATAAGCAACTGATGACACCATTGATTATTCTAAAAAACATATTGCCATGCATCTGAACTAATATGTAAGGCTCTTGCTTATTGCTGCATTTAAAACTCTTTATTTAAGATCATATTTGCCCATCAGTGTACAAAAACTGACTGGGCTTTATGTGAGGAACTTAGGGAGGATGGACAACTTAGGGAGGATGGCTGCTGTCAACCCACCCAAAACTGACATGTCTGGTATCATGGTCTAATCTTTCAGAAACCCTTATTCCTGCCTGACAACCACCTCTACTGCTGCATGCTATCTGCAATCTCAGTGTCATTGTTTGCGGCATTAGCTGCGTGTAAGTGTGGCTCCAGTAACTCCTTCCTGATCCAACTACAGCGATGTGCATCTCCTGGTCCCATTACAGCTGCCAGAAATTAACTAGAAGCAGGGATTGTATGCTTTCCCTGCTTGGGAAGATGGTATGGAAGGTGATGTAGCAGCCACTATGGCAGCTGTTTCTCTTGGGGATTCTACAGTGAAGGATGAATCCAGCAGTGTCCAGCTAAATTGGGTTTAGGGCAACTCCATGCTACTTGAGCAGAGCAAAGCTTTTCTAACATACCAGTGAATTGGGCCCTTTGTTCTCCTTTTATTCTTTTGATATAGGATTATTCAGACTTATTTGTTTTTTCTACTACTTTAAGCTAGTTTATAAACATTTGCACAGCACTTCAATATACAGTAAAATTGTTGCCTGCTCATATTATATAACACTCTTAGGACTTTTATTATGCTGCAATTTAAAAGTTTTTCAGTGTGACATTGACTAGTTTGCAGTCTTTGATATCCCAACAAAGCAGTTCAAATGATGACGGGACATAAGTGAATGCAAAGGGATAATAGTTGAAATAATAAAGTGTTAAAAAGATTCTGTAGTTCTACATAGTATATCTAAAGGTTCTTTTTCAACAGTGTTTAACTCATTGTTTTCTCTTTAGACTTGATCTAACTTTGAGACCTATAGTCTTTGCATTAAGTTATTTTAAACTCCCACCCTCCCAACCCTGCTCAGTTGCTCCTTCTTAGGTGGTCTGGGTGTGTCAGTTTCAGTTGCTGCATAATATATCTTACCATCTAAAAAAACAAATTAATAATTGAGGGGGAAGATCCTCACCTAACCAAAACACAAAGTAGCTTCATTTAAGAAACATTGAGCCAGAGTAGAATCACTTCTGACTTCTGTTGAACAGAGCGTGAAAATTGAAGGCAAGTGTGGTAAAAATGCTCAAACAACCCTCCACTCCTCTGCCTATTTCTCCAACACAAACAGCAAGTAAGCTACTCTCTGCAAAGTTGTATGGAGGTCCATGGGGCTACAGGAGAACATTTCTGGGCATCTTTATTCTCTGCTAAACCCTCAGAGGAATACTCTAGATGTGAATTCTGACCATGTCATCACTTACACTAGTGGGTTCCCATTGTGTCCTGGCACATCTCCTGAGAAGAAAGGCATTAGATGGATCCCTGCTGCCAGGTTATATGGTGTGCTGAAGGAAGAAATGTGGTGGAGCTAGTCCTCTGCAGGTACCCTAATATCCATAACGCATGCCCAGGTGTCTTGAGATACAGAGGTTCAGAGGAACAAACCACCTATTTGACTGAAGGATTTAAATTAGCCTCTTCTGACCGAAAATTAACAGTTGTAAATGGCCATAGTTTTGGTCTATAGCTTTTACTCTCTTTTGGGCCTTTCCATGTGAATGTATGACCTGTCACATGGTTTGAAAAGTGTGTCTTGCATATAGCTTAAATGTAACATAGTTTAAGTGTTGTAAACTTAAGCTTAATGAAGTCTGAAACAAGGTAATGAATCTTTCTTTTTCTAGGTACAGCATGTGCACAGAGCTCAATAACAAAAGACTTGAGACACATGGATGTTCTATGGCAAGTACAACAGAAGAAGGTGTAACAGTCTGCAAATTTCAGCTACACTTGAATTCTTGGTCCCAGGAGAGCCAGGAAACTCAGAAAAGGAATTAATTGGAAGAATATTGATCTAGACTTAGAAGAAGTGGAACACATTCTTCTTATTCTAAATAAACAAATATATTAAGTAAAACATCAGCAACCCAATTCCAGATCCTGGTGCTTTATGAATCTTTGGAGGACTGTATTCTTTAGAAGTTGCTATTGACTTTTTAACTATCCCATTTAGTACATTTTTAATCTCTTTGAACGTAAAGATTAATCTGGACAACTTGAGATTTGTTATTGTTTAATTACATTATTGAACATTAAAATATTTGCCAAGATGAGTGCAGAAGGTTACCAGTACAGAGCTTTATATGACTACAAAAAAGAGCGAGAAGACGACATTGACTTGCACAAAGGGGATGTATTAACTGTGAATAAAGGTACCTTAGTAGCACTTGGATTTAGTGATGGGGAAGAAGCAAAGCCTGACGAAATTGGTTGGTTGAATGGCTGTAATGAAACCACAGGGGAGAAGGGTGATTTTCCAGGAACTTATGTAGAGTATATTGGAAGAAAAAAAATTTCTCCTCCAACTCCAAAGCCTCGTCCTCCTCGACCCCTTCCTGTAGCACCAAGCTCTGCAAAAGTTGAAACAGACAGCGAACAGCAAGGTTAGTGGTGGTAGTTCAAACATTTTTGTGTGACTTTTTGTTCTTTTCAGATTTTTTTTCTCTGTTCCACAGTTTTCATTTAACTACAAGTTTGTTTATAAGGCAACCTGGCAAATGTACTGTAGTCAGCAATTTATAGAAATCCTATAAAAATTTCATATGGAGAGTGAGTAGATATTGATAAGTTTTTAAAAGCTACTGGAAGTTTTTCCATTTTGGTGCATCCAGTTCACTAGCAGGAATTCTCTGCAAATATTATATTCCCACTGTTCAGTTCTTAATGGCTTAAAAAGAGAGATATAACCCTAAGTGAAAACATTGCTAATATTTTCTCTTACATAAGATCAAATATCTATCAAATAAATAATAGAATGATCATAGAAGAAACTCTAGTTCTTTTACTATGTCCCCTGTCGAGTTCATGTTCTGTATAACATGTTCATGTTCTGTATGTTGAGTTCAGTTCTGTATAAAGGAGAAACAACTTCCTATAAAAGCGACGAGGAGTCCTGTGGCACCTTATAGACTAACCAAAGTGTTGGAGCATAAGCTTTCGTGGGCAAAGACCCACTTTGTCAGATGTATCTGACGAAGTGGTTCTTTGCCCACGAAAGCTTATGTTCCAACACTTCGGTTAGTCTATAAGGTGCCAAAGGACTCCTTGCCGCTTTTGCAGATTCAGACTAATATGGCTACCCCTCTGATACTTAACTTCCTATAAGTACATTCTTCACTAACTTCTGCAACATGGTGATCAGAATGAAGGTAGGATTTGGCCTGTGGCCCACAGCTGACAGTGGAAGGAGTTCTAAAGGTGATTTGTCTAACCTACCTACTAAAATTCAGACCTTTAGGTTGTGTCTGCAGTAGCACTTTTGTTAGCAAAACTTTTTTGTTGAGCAGGGTTGTGGAAAAAACCAATAACCTTGACTGACAAAGTTTCACTCACAAAAGTGTCTGTGTGGACAGTATTCTGTCAGCAGAAGAGCATCTCCTGCTGACATAGTTACCAATACTCATTGGAAGGTTAATCATGCTAGCAGGAGAGCTCACTCCTGTCATAGAGCAGCTACACAGGAGATCTTACAGCAGAGTGGTTATAGCGATACTTCTGTGCCACGCACGGTCAGGTCAGTAGCGTAGACATAGCCTCAGATATTTGCCTTAAACCAAAAGAAACCAGTCAAACCCTGCAAGGCAGTATTTTGATATTTAAATTAAATTTTTTTTTTTTTGCATTTTTCCTTATTTCAGGTGCAGAAATGATTACACAAAGAATCACTTAAGTAATTCTTCTGAAACAGTTTTTGTTGTTTGTTTTGCCAGGCATTAACTGCCGGTAGTAGTATTTTTAAGGCTCCCTGATTTGTATGGTGGCGCAACTGTCATATATAATGACATCACATTGCGTACCATGGACCTGGTGGTATTGTCATCCAGAATCGTGACATTGGTCAATCAGATACAGATGGATGGAAGCTGGTGATAAGAGATTCTCTTTATATGTAGCTGCTTTAATAATCTACAGTGACAGGAAGGAGAATACAGAAAATCATACATAACTAAATGGAAATTTCTAAAACACACTTTTAAAATGTGATAGAGGCTTAATAAAAAACTCATGTGACCTATTCTAGTCACTCTTCCTCAAATATTTATGAGTTACTTGTAACTCTTGCAGTGTTTTGATCATGGGGACTTAAACCCTGGGTACAAATTCTAAAAGCATTTGTATGCCATTTTTTAAATTCTGGTTCTAAGTGCCTACATTATTCGTAAAAAGTATTTACTTGCCTAGTGGGATTTTCAGAAGTACTTTGGCCCATGTCTTTGAAAGTACCTATGCTTTGTTCTGCCTGTTGTTGTAATGCCTAATCCCTACGTAGCCTGCCCCATATTAGGTACCCACCTCCCCAAACACTACATGAAGAGAGCTTACATATGTAAGAAGGGATTTTCAGAAGCTGCTTAAGCTACTCAGAAGTGAAGTGGTGGGAAGAAAGGCTTAGGCACTGAAATGGCTGACTGGGGGCACATGGTTGATAGGCCAGAAATAGCCACCTGTCTCCATTCAAGCTGTGAATTTTCTGGAGTTATGCACCTAAGACTGGTCAGCCTCTTAGGTAGCTCATGCTTTAGCAGCCAGAACAATCTCTCCTGCGTATGCTTGAAACCTGTCTTATGACTCCTTGTACCCTCACTGCCATTTCTGCATTTGCTTTGCTGCCCCTGCGCCTATTGGTAGCCTACCTCTGACTCTCGGGATACAGAGGCTGGCAGGCCTATTACTTGTAGGATTGGCCCCCACTGGTGACGTAAGTGTTCCTTGGCTGGTTTAAAAATCCTACATTGGTGCCTCCTGGGCTTGGACTTAAGCTAGGGCTTGACACATCTCTTTAGCTGTGGAACAATGCCAGCACTTAGGTGGGTTTACATAGGTCCATGAAAATGTCATGGTACCTAATAGGGATGTAAAATCCTATTTAATCAGTCAACCAGTTAAACATTGAGTTTAACTGGTTAACCACTTAAATGGTATCTCCAGGCAGGGGAGCTGCTCCAGCCCAGCATTGTGTAATGGGCCAGGACACAGGTTAACCAGAGACATCCCTAGTGCTTAAATAGTGAATGTGGGCACCTAAAGGCATTTATGTGCCTCCTGAAGGATCTGGGCTCCAGCTCCCTCTGATTTCAATGGGAATTAGGGGTGTAAACACTTTTGAAAACCCCACTAGGCACCTTTCTGTATCCTTAGGCATCTAAATATTTAATCTTCCCCCAGAGGCTCTTTAAATCCCATTGACTTTCAATGGGATGTAAGCTCTGAAGTGCCGAACTTAACTTCCATTTGCAAATGTAACTCAACTAGGTACTTTTCAAAAGTCCTAACCTTCAACTGTCTTTTTGGTTCAACTTCAAGTCTGGTAAAAATTGGTTATTTCTGTTCTAGAGTTATTACCCACAGAATAAATTACGTGGGTGGGCAGTAAGAACAAGACGTAAGCAGTGTAAACACAGGTAGCAGACAGTGTTAGCTTTGAAATACAGCAAGCAAGGAGTGGAATATATTTATTGCCTTAGGTGTTCATGGTGCTTCACAGATGTAATTTTAGTCTGAGGCAGCCACCTTTAACAGGCAGTGATAGGTGAGTCAGAGTTGTAGGTGATTCATGGTAACTTCTCTGAGCTCCACATGATTCCTCATTTACTTTAGGGCATTTTAGAAAGTTATATCCAGAGCTGTTTTGTGAGTGTCAGACTGTTCAGAGAAATCACCTGGCTAATATTGATGCTTTGGAGCCCCTTATGGAATGTGTTCATAATGGGCGCTTATGCATACTTTGGTTCTGGCTGATCAGTGAAATTCTACTGTAGCCCAAGAGCCCATTGTTGGCTTGTGTCTGAATGTACTACTGCTAAAAATCCCAGATGAAAATAAGTATCTCCCTTTTGAGTGGGATAGTGCCTAGAACTCCAATGTCAGAATCACCCCAAGTTTGCAGTATATTGCCTCAATCTACAGTATTAATGAAATGCAAGATTAGCATTCTTTTATTATCTTGGAGCTTTGGTGACTTACTACTGCAAAACAAGCCAAATTTAACAGAGAATTTTAATGATTTGAAAGATTGCAAACTCACTTTGGCTGTTGGCCAGAAGCTATTAAAATCACTTTTGCAGTCCTATACCTGTGACTTCCGTATTAAAAAAAAAAAATCATTTACTTCACCAAGACTTATTTGAATTCATGTGTGTCTTTGTAGCTTGTAACAGTTGACTACACAGTTGGCACATAAATGAGTGACTGGAGTTCTCTGCACAGTTGTGAGGGAAACATAAAACTTTGAACAGCAAGTGGAATCGTGAGGAGTTAATTTATTTTTGAAGGCTTGTATGTTCACTTGAGATAAATTAAAAAAAAGTAAATGTTGAAAAGATACCTGTATTTTAGTTAAATAAAACACTGTTCAAACATCTTTTTAAAAAATTAGGGCACAAGAGTATGTGCACCAAATGCTGGAGTCAAAAGAGGATGGGTTGGGGGGAGGGAGAAAATAAAAATGAAAGAAGGGGATAGAAACTGTTAGATATTGAACACACAAAATACAAGTCATTTGAACAAAAAAAAAAGTTGAGGGAGTCACTGCAATGAGATCTGTAGGTGAAAATAGAAATACAGTTCAGTTACAGTATGAGATGAAAAAGAGAAGTTGAAAAGTATTTGATTTTTAGATGGGTAGTTCTGCTTTAAAAATTGCTGTAGGGAATGGAAGAGTTAGTATTGTCTACAGGCCAAATTAACATGGCAGCAGGCCAACAAGATTCTTCCCAGGAGGATAAAGTATTGCTCTGCACACCCCTACAATTCATTTTGAATGTACTAATTCCTAATGAGAAACTTGCTTGACTGTATTTGGTCAAGTTTATATTTTCAGTGCTTAACAGTTTGAAACTGCTGTATATCAAGGGGATGGGGTGTGTGCGCACGCACACACACACAATGATGATAGTAGTTTTAGGGAGCTTATCAGAAAGATAAATGGGATTTTTAATGTTTCTATACCATGCCAGTACCTTTAAAAATAATTTTAATCTGTTGAGAATTTGAATAAGCTAATGCTTCACTAACGACATTGTTTGGATTTTGTTGTTTTTGCATTTTCTCACACTAATCACTTTATAGTCTACTTTACTTTCACCTTTCCTCCACTTGACTAGAGCTACAGTGTTTGGCCCATATGAATAACTGCACATGTTAGTATTCTTATTAAATTTCATAGGAATACTAATATGCATAAAATTACTTTTCAGTATCCAAGCCTTTATTGATTAAACTGCATAGAAATCTTTACTATTTCTAATATCTTGTACATCTGAATAATAAATCTTAAATTCTCTAAAAGCAGTTTTTATTAAACTAAAGTTTCGGGCACCATTTGAACTGACAGTGTCCCATTTAAGTTATTTATAGGAGAATGCAGAGGGCTAGAATTCTGGTTGGTTAGGCAAAATGAAAAGGCCTGAAATTCATCCATCTTCCCTCTTGCTCCCCCATTCTCTGAATTCAGAAAACATCTGGTCTGGATTAGGTTGATTGTTCTACTGCATATGAGAGGATCATGATTCAGGTGGGAGGAGAGGAGCTGCAAAGCGATGGGCACCCAGGCCAGTGAGAAGACTGCAATATTGTTGTAACCAAGACGGTTTCCCAGGATAGGGTAGTTTTGCTAACTGTTTTTGCATCCCTAGATTTTGTGGGGTGTGCTGATTGAACTGTCGCAGCTCTTTGATTGGACACAGAGGGAGCACACAGCTCTCTTTGACAATGTTGTGTGCAATTGGCACACACCTCGGTTCACTTGCATGTCACTTTAGTAATACTGGTAGGAAAACAAAATGACCCTGATGTTCTGCAGGTTGCCCACCACTGAGCTACAGGATGTTGATTCAGTGCTGGTCAGGGCTGCGCTGCACAGAGCCAGCTTTGCCTTGTGCCACTGGTCCAGACTTCCTGACCCTGATGTGAACCTGGTGAACAGAGGAAAACAGAGAGCATAGGAATGCTGGCACTGTAGATAGCAGAGCCACTTCCACCAGGAGAGCTGTTGTCTAGCACAGCAGGAATTCTCTTAGTCTTGTATATCCTCTTGAAGTTTACACATTTCAAAGTAGGATTATCAGGCTGGAGAATCATCCCTATGACATTAAAGGACATAAGTTCATGTTTTATAGATTGGTTTCCTCTGCCCTGCAAATCATTTTCTAAAGCTGAAATTAACAGGTTACTTATAGCCTTGTTAGGTTCCCTGGGTTTTTTTGGCTTAGCTCTCATATGATCAAATGTTGTATTAATCAATTTAGAATATAATTTATGCATGTCTGAATCAGTTTGGTGGATCTTAGACTCTGTGGTGTGAATTTACAGAAAGGGTTTCAGATATACATTTATATGCTAAGCTGTCCTCAGTTTTTAAAATTTCAGTTTGCAGAATGAGGGGGACAGTTCGACCAGAATTTCACATTAGCCATTTGTTTCACTTTTACTGTTCCGAAAAGCTTGGTTAGTTAAAAACTGTACAGGAAGTATCACATCTGTTAACAATGAACTTGCTCAAAGGACATGCAAAGAATTAGTAGTCATGAGTAGAGGCCAGTGAGCGTCATCACAGAGATTCATCATCGATTTTTTTTAAACGCTTCTTTCTCTGGCTATAAAAGTACAAATCAACAAATTAAACCAATAATGGTTGTGATGGGGTACTCTGGGGTGGGCAATAATTTTTTGCTGGGGGCCACTTCAGAAACTTTAAGGGGTGGGGCCGTGATACTTCCTTGCTTCCCCACCCTGGTCTACACTAGGACTTTATTTTGAAATAACACCCTCCCCAGTAGAATTTATAAGTGAAATGTCCACACTACCAAGCCCGTTATTTCGAAATAACAGGTGGTGGAATTAGAAATCTACACTCCTGCTTTTCATCAGGGGTAACGCTATTTCTAAAATAGTCGTTTCAAAATAACAGCACTGTGGACGCTCCAGTGCTTCTATTTCAAAATAATTACTCCCCAGTGCTTCCTGGGGCTCTAAGTCTGAAGTAGTGTGTCTGCATTACTGGAGTCTGCCTCAGACTAATCTCAATGCTTCCCTGTAGTGAAGACGCTCTAGTTCAAATTTGTTAAATCGGGAGTTCTTAAGTCGAATTTACTAATTTCAAAATAGTTTCCTAGTGTAGACATGATTGGTCTGGGGGTCGAGGAACGCGTGAAGTCTTTGCTCCCTCCCCACCCCCGGGGCCTCCCTAGGCGCCCATGCTCCTGGCGGTGGGAGGAGACTTCGCACACTCCCCATTCTGCCCAATCAGGGCCTGGAGGTGGGGCGAGCTCTCAAAGTCTCTTCCCACCCTGTCAGGAGCTTGTGGCACTTCTAAGCATGGCGCGCTCCTGGCAGGGCAGAGGAAACTTCGTGCGCTTCTCCCCACCCCCAAGCCCTAATTGGCCTAGGGGCGGGGGAGCGGCAGGTCCTCCATGGGCTGGATCAACCTGCTTGGTGGGCCGGATCCAGCCCGCGGAGGCCCTTTTACCCACCCCTCGGGTGCACTCATTACAGAGATTACTCCTCATGCCTTCCTCTGGGGATCAGCCTGGTGTGGTGCTGTCTTCTATTGATTACTCACTCTGACTTCTTGACTCAGAGTGCTCCTTTTTTATGACTCTGTCTTCCAGCCAGGTCATTCTCTCTCCCAGGCCATGTCTACACTAGGAAATATAGTATATCGGTGACTTCATTATTCACATTTAGTCTGTTTACAAATCTAAACATTTTCTAACTGCCAGATCAGCCAATGTCTCTGAAAATGAAGTTTACTAACAGTTATGTGATTAACAGGAATGAATATTCTGCAGTCTACATTTAGACGAGGCAGAACAGAACATGACTTACTTTCACAGATACAGTGATGCTAGTGCAAGCATTAGTTCAACAAGAAATGGATTGCCCTGAGTAGGAAGGTGTCACTTGAGTGACCAGGGCTTTTGATTTTAGATTTAGATTTGGTTCGGTGTAGTTTAACATTTTCTAAAACTGCATTTAATAATCGAAGAAAGTTGTCTTGCCAAGTGCCTAGTATTTGAGCTACTGTATTCAATTATATGGACTCTTGAAACTTAATAGCAAGGAGTCTTTTAGATCTTTTTGCCTTTTTTTAATCGGAGGAAGAAGAAAAGGGAAAATATTCTCGTCATTATATAAAATGTTTAAGAGGAGAGCTTGGTTGTGAGACACACTTGTTGGGCCATTGATTTTTAGGTCGAGCTGCTAAAAACAAAAACTTCAGAATATGCAAACCAGGTATACAAAATAGCTATATATTTTGCAATACATTTCTCTGATAATTGTTCAAGGAGTCTCTTAGATGTTTTAGTTATTTATTTGTTTTTGGTCTGAATAATCTGCAAGTTAGCAGGCTAGTATAGTTGTTTGGTCCTTGCAGAATAGCAACAAGGACAAACAATTGTGTGTTATGATAAAGATTAAAAAAGATAAGCACTGACATTCAACTTCTGAAAAGCCACTTTTCATATTGGATTCCTGGCTTCTGGCCTCAAAGGCTCTTTAGAGGGCAGGGTGGTTTTTATTTTTTTCCCACCTCCAAGTCTGAAGTGCTCTTGTGAATCTTATTTATTTTGTTTCCCCAAAAATACGGTGCCCACCATGCAAAATGTTTTAAAACAAAAAATACTGGGGAAAATGTCAATTCTTCCATAGCTATAGGTATTATTTATGTGAGCCTTTTCTCCACAGGATTAAGGCATTTGGCCCAAATGAAGATCTAAATGACCTCTTGTGCCAAATTGTGGCTTACACTGTGTGTGCATTGGGTGTAAATTGGGTCAGATTTTTCTTAATGAATTTCTTTGTGAATACTGTTGAATAATTGCCCTCTATTTCACATGCCATGAGCGCTGTAATGTAATAAAAACCATAAAAAATAAATGTCTAGCATGAAGGAAGCTCTAGTCTATGACCCATTCTTGCAGTTAATGGGAAATACTGAACAGATAGTTGTCAAAAGGACATTGTCTTCATATGTCCTTCTTTAGTTATCTCAAAGAGTAATCATGCTTCACTTTGAATAAGCGGCCTATATATTTTTAATAAAAGAATATGGAAATTGTCCGTAGCAGACTTGTAAAGGAAAAATCCTAACAGTGTTCTTCTTTATTCAAAACTAGAGAATGGCTCTGTAAATCTAGTAATCTATACATTTTTATATTAGCGTATGCTAATGTAACTGGTAGTTGTTCAATGAACAGAGATAACTTTATATGGGACTGGCTAGTTTTCCAATCAAATTTCTTTCATTGCAGAAAGTATACTAAGATATCTGTAAAATTTATCTTAAATTGCATGTTAAACATAAGGCATAGGAAGGCTCACGATTGTTGCCTGACCCTGCTGGCTGATGAGGGACATGAACATGCTACTATTGCAAAATCTCAAATTAACAAAAACTACCTATTTTATGCTATAAGGAATACTTGCCTATTAGATTGGCTGTGCAGTTATTTTAATGTTGCTATTTTAATCAGATCTGTACTAGGGATGTTAAGGACTAATCGACTATCTGATAAGCATTTGGATAGTCTGTCGACTAGTCGATTTCCCCCCCCCCCTTGCTGCCTCTATAAGATAAGAGGCAGCAAGGGGTGGGGAAAGAGGTACTTCAAAGTGGCAGCACCACGCAGCTGAGCTGGGGATCAGCTGTGCAGTGCTGCTGCTTTGAAACCCCAAGGCAGCGTTTCAGAGAGGCACTGCCCTTTTAAAATGCTGAAGCGCCATGGAGCCTGGGGTCAACTGGGGACTCCCGAGGTAACCCCCGGTTCTGAGCTTCTGGAGAAATGCCGCACGGAACCAGGATCAGCTGGAACCTGGACTCCATGACACCATGGCTTTGAAATACACAACAGCGCCCACTAGGGACTCTTGTGCATTTCAAAGTAGGCACCTGCGTGCAGCCCGTATTCAGCGGGACTTCCTGCTGGCCCTGGGTTGTATGCGGAGTTCTGCATTCCTCCTTTGAAATGTACAAGAGCCCCAGTAGGGGCTCTTGTACATTTCAAAGGAGGAATGTGGATGTGCCTATCGACTAGTCGAGTAGTCGATGGAAATTCCATTGACTACTTGACTACTCAATTAACCACAATTTAACATCCCTAATCTGTACTAGGGATGTAAAAAAAAAAAAAAAAAAAACCTTTTAAAAGGTAAATTGTGTAACTGCTAAAAATCTTACCAGTTACACGTGCTGCAGGCTCTGCAGTATAAAGCTTACTTGTCAGCCCCACTCCTGGGGAGGAGGCTTTGCTGTGGGCTTTGCAGCCAGCTCCCTGGTAGCGGCTGGTAGCCCCTTCTGCCCCACTTCCACAGAGCCACAGTGTGTAACGTGTGGAGGGGGCAGGCCTGGGTGGGCCCCGCGGAACTGGAGCAGCTCCCTGCCCAGGGCAGGTGGGGAGCTGCTCCAGCCACTACCAGTTAGCGGGTGAGGCTTATCAGTTTCAGTTAATGGTGAGGCTTACTTGATTAACCTTTTTATCTCTCTAATCTTTTTACCTCCCAAATCTGTACCATTATTTAGCTAATTATAATTGTTCTAAAAGTACAAAATACTCATTTTGACTAATTTAAATGACCATCAGCCTTTTGTACTATCTGTTCACTACTCTTGGTACCTCTGAAGCACAAGCAGAGCAGATTTAAGCTGGCAAATACCAAGTGGGCTTCTCATCTTAATCAGGATCATCTTAATCTGTTCTAGCATCTATAACTCATGGCTGTCTTAAACCGACACTAGACTAGTAAATGCTTTTCATTCAGATTTGTACATGAGAAAATTAAAATGTTGAGTTTCAGCAACATATAGTGTCTTGCAGCTGTTGGCTACTTGCCAAGAAAGAAGAACTCTGTACCACCAGCTAACCACCATACCAACTTAAATAGTTGTATGGTGCCAGTTACACATCTAATTTTTCTTGTGTGAAAGAACACAGATGTTAGCAATACAGCTGGTCATCAAAACTTTCACGTGTATCTTTCTCCCAAGCTGCTTTCCATGATAAACTACCATGAAATCAGCCTGAAGACTGAAATCTGAAGAATTGTATTATTTTAATAGCTAAGAATGAGAAGGAAAATTGCATGATAAATACTTATGAATAATGAGGGGTCTAATGTATTTGTATTTAAGAGAATAAAAATGTAATGTTACTAAATAAAACCTAATGTAATTGAAATTAATATCCCACAGTTTGGTTATTAAGACTTGTTTGTTTGCACATTACTTTAAAAAGAACTATCAAAACTTTATCTTAAATGAGAAAATTTCTTTTTTAACTGCAACTTCACATGTATATATTTGAATACAACAGCAATGATACAGGAAGGCATATTAAAATTAAAATACTTTTTTCCTTTAATTGGCATAGTCAGGGAAGGGTGATATCTCTACAATTAAATTACCTGAAGTCTTGCACTGACTTACAAGGAGGTGCAACTGCTTGTACCAACTCAATTTCCCTTTGTCACAACTGATGTTTGGATTCCCCAGTGAAGTCTGGAGTAATAGCACTTGTGTTAGTCTGCAGTTTCACCTTTGGACTCATATTATAAAATCAATTACAGTTGGATGGCATCAGAAGCTAGTAATTCCAATGGGGTAATAAGTGTTTAATATAAATAGGAACACGTGCTTGATATAAGTATTTAAGCTCTTGAATAGTTAAACTGAAATGTCACCTTTACTGAAGACTTAAATCTTTATTTAATAAAAAACCTGAAATGACACAAACAAAGACATAGAAATGTAAACTTTGAGAGCAATTTGAGTGAGTGAAAGCTTGACGGAAAAATTAACTGATCGAGGGAGAATAATATGAGTTTTAAAATCAACTCCTTTGGCAGTTTCTTATCGGATGATTTTTATTGGATTACATCTTTTACAAGAACTCTAAAACACTTTGGGATCTGTCTTTTTGTCTCCATTGTTGTGCCTTCTGTTTTCAGTTATGCCAGTATCAATTAAATATAGCATTTGTCTATACAGTTAATTATTTCTCTCTCTTTAGCATGGGGAGAGAGAGGGTTAATAATGGCAAATGGGAGTACCAAGCACAACCCAATGTATTTGATGTGGATACCATCTCTGACTCACTTTAGAGAGAAGGAAAAAGATAAAACGCCTACCTCTGTAATATAGAAGAAAGTTCCATGCACTAGGAAAGTTGCCTCCTGGAGTTCAAATCTCATCTTTTCTAGCTGCTGTCCATTTTCATGCATTTTTACTTCCCTTACTATTGCCTAAGGCCACAAATTATAACCCTGGAAAGTCCTGGCAAAGAGCTACTGCATCCCCATTTTTTTAATTGTTATCAAAGAGCTTATGCTAAGTCACTTAATGAAATTAGGAACAGAACCCAGGCAGGTGTCTGTGACAAAGCCCAATTTTAGCCACTGTACCAAAGCAGCTGTCAATGTGATTGTACCAATTTTGGGCATCCTATCTTTAACCACAGTGAGAAATAAGGGTAGAATCCAGGATTCCTGATCACCAATATTCTACTGCTGACTAATAGTTGTGCAACCCCCCCAAAAATGTGTGAAGTCCAGCTCCCATGTCTAACAGTGAATAGTGTAATTCGAGGAGTAAAAGTCTAAACTAGAGGGTTAAAAATGCTGGTGTTCAAAACCTATTGTTGACCTATGGTGTGGGATGACATGACTACATGTGATTGACGCAGTGAGAGAACCTCTCTATTTGGTACATAAAAACGAATCCTGTTAACTAGAGTGTGAATCACTAAAATGTGTTTCACATTTCAGTAATTTGTCAAGCATTCTACTTGTGTAAATTAACCATTATTGTGTGTTGCGTCTCCTTTTTGGTGCTCCACAGATTATATGAATTTGTGACAGCTCCTTTAATGTGAGAGAGAGGCTCTTCAGCACAAACTGTAAAAAAAAAAAAAAAAAATCCTTTTAGCTCTGGGGCTCCCTGGTTCAGTTTTTTTATGGTGGTCTCCACATGTGACATGTTGAGAGGTATGCTTCCTAGGGACAGAAGTTAGAATGGGATGCAAGTATGTCGTCTTCTGCCCTCATCCAGGATTCACGTGTCTGATGGATAATGGATTGATAACTTGTGCTGGCTGAAATTTTTTGGACAAAAATTTGTTTGGACGTGAAATTGGGTTTTTGACATTAAAAAATAATGGCTAGTTCCTTCTTTATAAAAAATTCTGATAGTTTTGACAAAAACTGCATGGCTGAAAACCAAATATTTTAATTGAAAATGGTATGAGTCCTCATGGGACTCGTAATTTCTATGCCTTATGCATCCTTTCTCCTCTATGGGCCAGCAGATGCAACACAAGCAGGCACCCCTATGAGACATGTCTCATCACAAAGGGAGAAGATGGCAAATCACAGGATTTATGGCTTCGTCGGAGAGTGTAGCCCATAGAGAAGAATGGAAGTAAAAGCCACAACACAAGCCATCCTTTACCACTTTCAGTGGAAATGCTGGGAGCGGGGGACTTATGTTTTGGTAAAAACTCAACATTTTCTGAAGGAAATTGACTTTTTTAATAGTTCTAATGATGATAGGCCCTCCAGCACTAGCAATAGTGCAACCCAATGCTCCATTGCTAGGTTTTGGTTTCTCATGGTGTTGGATGGAGGAATAAAAATACCTACATTATTTAAAGAGTTAGGCCCAAATAGCCTCCAACTTGCGAAGGGCTGTTGGGAAGTCCATTATGGCTCCCTGGTTCTCTGAGTTGGTTGGTGCTGGCCCTATAGCACACCTGAGCAAATTAGGGATGGCAGGCCGAATGTGGCCTGCCAAGCCACTGGATCCAGCCTGTGATGCAACAGGGAGCCTCAAGCAGACTCCCTGCTTGCCCTGCCCCCTCCTGCACACCACTCAGAAAAGCAGCTGCTGGGTCATTTGTGTTTCACAGCTGGGGCAGGGGGAGAGGCTTCATGCGCTGTCCCTGCCCCTAGCACAATCCCATTGGCTGGTTTCCCGCCAGTGGGAACTGCCTGTTTCAAGAACAGGCAGCGTGAAAAGCACCATTCCCCCTCCTCTCTGGCCCTTATTCTCAGACACATATGGCCCCTGCAGCCTGTGCGGGGGCAGAGTAGGCAGGGAGCCTGCCTGAGAAACATGCTGGACTACTGGCACCCCAATCCTGCCCTTCCCCCAACCCTCTGCCCCCCCACGCCTGCCCCCTTACCCCACATAACCCAAACCTTCTGCCCCCTCCTGTACCCATATCCCCTCCCAGATCCTGCACCCCAATCCCCACCGTAGTTCACAAACCAAACCCCTGTACCCCGTCCTGCACGCCAGTCCCCTGCCTTAAATCACCATCCCCTCCTGCTTTATGTCACAACCCAAACCACTGCACCCCAATCCCTTGCCCTAGGTCACAACCCCTTCCTGCCCTTGGTCACAACCCAAGTCCCTGTACCCCCTCCTGCACCCCAGTCCCATGCTCCAGGTCATAACTACCTTCTTCACCCAAACTCCCTCCCAGACTCTACATTTCCTTCTGCACTCCAATCCCTTATCCCAAGCTCCCTTCTCTCTCAACTTCCATCCCAGATCCTGTGCCTCCTCCATTAATGTCATGGAAGAGCGTGGTCCTTGACCACTTTCCAAAATCTTAGAGTTCATCTCCACCCCCTCCCCCCCACCCGCCCCGTAAAAAATTATTGTCCACCCCCTGCCCTATAGGTTTCTCCAACCCATAGAAGCAGGCACTGGACTCCTAGGAACTGTGAACTGACTGTCTGGGGAGGGGCAGAATGCACTGTGCTGCAGCCATATCCTCTCCCTACCTCAATTCCCCACCCCCATACACAAGCTAGTTATGAGGGGGTGATGCCAGGGTCAGTTATGCTTACTTTGCTAAAGTTGAGAGTGCCACCGCACTGGGGAAATTCTCAGCTAGTCAGATCTGGTTGCTTTCCTGCCCTCTCATAGCAGCACTGGCAAGATCTGTCCCTTCCTTTTTCACTTCATGTTTATTTTACTTGTTTGCAATGTACTTTTTCCCTTGAGAGAAACTCCAGAAAATGTCATCTCTTGACATTTTTGAGGCAAGTTATTTTGGGTAGTTTGGAATGGATTCTGTACAATGGTTTGAATTCAGTTTAAACTATGTTCCTGCCAATCCAAATCCACTCAATTGTTCTAAAGCCAAGATAACATAGTTACTCATTAGCCTACATAAGCAATTTTCTTATGAAAAGCAAGGCTAAGCAAGTTCTTTTTTTCCCCCCCAGAATAAGCCTGTTCTGAAACTTAAATTGTCTTTGTAGTCTTCACTTTCTGGCTTGTTAGCCAGAGAAAGTGTTTAGGAACACACATTCTGTTATACAATGGTAAGTAGTAAAAGCTTGCTTTGTATCAAATATCTGGAAATAAAGGACCTCTGTTAATTTAGTAAGGGGTCCTTGAGGGCACTGGGGGTTGTTGAATTCTTTTTGCTCTGCTGTATTTGTAATTTATTACCATTAGTTGAAGGATTAGCCTGCATTCCCTACAGCTTTTATGTGTTTCTAACTTCCTCTGGAGTTCAAATTTAGGGCTGGCATCTAACCCTATCATTGTTTAATCTATGTAATTTGCAATCCCACATTTTAAATAGCTAAGTTTTCATAATTTTATTCTTATCAAGATACTTTCTTTTTGATGAAGTAAATCACTGAACTAATAGCAATTATCAGAGGATATTTAAAGATGCCCAGCTTCTTTTGAGCTGACTGTAGAATTCTGTGGATCTGCAGAGCTAAAGGAGCCATTTTATGCCCATCTAATGTATAGAATGTTAATTATCGTCCTGGACTATGTTAGTGTAACAATCCGATCTGCAAATCTCAAATGTGTTTTTCAAACTTATGTGAAATCTGACAGCAAATAATAAATTGGTATCTCAATGATAAAAAATAAACTTTGTGAAATAATAAACTTAGTGAAATAAACTTAGTGAAAAGGGGAAGGCAGTCATAGGCTGGTATGGTTTTTCTCCAGATGTTTCCTCTAAGACAAATATCTAGAGTTTTATTATGACACGGTAAGAGCACACCAACCAAATAATGGAAAGCAAAGAAGACTGTTATCTTGCTGTTCTAGATATCCAGTCAGTCAAACACATTGTTTATCATTGTCTGTCAAAATTTTCAGATGGAACCTGCATGTGCTTGTTAAAAAGATGTGAGCAGTTCTCTTCTAAATAAAGAAATAAAATGTTTTATTCAAAATAGGGATGTAAAGGGTTAACCACTTAACCAGTAAGTGCTTACTGGGTAACCGGCAGCCTGGAGCAGCTCCCCACCCACAGTGCAGCACAGTGGGCCTGGCTCTGCTGAAGCAGACCACTACTCCCTCCCCCTATTGCGCAGTGGGCCCAGCCTGGCCTGAGTAGCCCTCAGCCCGGCTATTTAAATTTGGTGTAGATGTTTGGGCTTGAACCTCAGCCAGAGTTCTGGTCCCTCCCTACTTGCAGGGTCCTGGAGCCTGAAGACCAGCCTGAGCCTGAATGTCTACATTGCAGTGAAACAGCTCCTTACACCACCTTGTGAGCCCAAGTCAGTTGGCATGGGTTTTTATTTGCAGTGTAGACCTATTCTTAATCATCTGTCTCCTTTTTCTGATGCACATTTAATGGAGTTGGTTTAACATTTACACCATGCATCTATCCTGTACAAATAAATATTTGCTGGAGTTATAATATAATTGCCACAAACTTAAGTTCTTAATTACAGCTGATGCCTAAAACATGTCACTTCATAAGTAGATTCTGTTTAGCCAAATTGCTGTCACTCTGTTGTCTGGTATTTTCACTAATTAATGTAAATAAGAGACATCCATAAGGCTAGATAATCTGGCAAGCACACTTGGTTTCAGAGGGTTCATTGACAATTGAGTAATTAGTATGGCAGTAACTATGGTTTCTTATAAGGAAATGAAATGGGCCCCATCTAAATGTAATACTCTGAAGCAATAACATATTACTTACTGTACAAGAGTAAACATGCTGTGTGTTAGTTTGGATGTATTTGCATACATAGAATGTATGATACACAGAAAATTGTTTAAAAGAATAAGGTTGCAAAGTCAGTGCTCAAAAGTTAACAATGTCAGACCTCAAACTGCCTGTACAATCTTAAAAGCTTCAGGGGGAAGCTGAGTTAGTCTGTACAGGATAAACTTAAAAAACAACAAATAGTCTGGTAGCACTTTAAAGACTAACAAAACATGTAGATGGTATCGTGAGCTTTCGTGGGCATAGCCCACTTCTTCAGATGACCCTTTGTGTAGTTGATGGATTTCCACTCCATATGGCTGAATGCAGTGCCTTCTTTGCATGTTCAGAAGCTTCAGGGGGTAGCCGAGTTAGTCTGTACAGTTTTGTTAGTCTTTAAAGTGCCACAAGGCTATTTGTTGTTGAAGTTTATCCTGTACAGACTAACTCGGCTGCCCCCTGAAGCTTTTGAACATGCAAGGCACTGCATTCATCTGCATGGAGTGGAAATCCATCAGCTACACAAAGGGTTATCTGAAGAAGTGGGCTGTGTCCACGAAAGCTCACGATACCATCTATATGTTTTGTAGTATTTAAAGTGCTACCAGACTATTTGTTGTTTTTTTAAGTTTATCCCGTACAATCTTAAGTTAGCCCTGTTTTGTGTATGCATTGTGCTTTGGCTTGGCCGGATTCAGAATTAATCAATAGGTGTTGGTAAATGTTGATTTTGGCTGAGACAGAAGTCAACAGGGAAAAATATTTATTGGTACCAGTTGGCCTGCATATGAGAGAACCTGGGTGGTGTTACCATCCTTTCAGTAGCACAGAAAACTTCCTGCAGCCCCATTGTTACAGGACTGAGTGAGCTGGTCTGTCACAGTGGCGCTCTGGTGTCAGTGCAGTGAGTTCTTTGCATCTGACCAAACTAAGGATTGGGCAGTAAAATGGCAAATGAAATTTAATGTTGATAAATGTAAAGTAATGCACATTGTATGTATAGTTGGGATTATTTTTTCCAATACGATGGGAACTAATTTAGCTACAACTACTCGAGAGAGATATCTTGGAGTCATTGTGGATAGTCCTCTGAAAACATCCACTCAGTGTGCAGCGGAAGTCAAAAAAGCAAACAAAATGTTAGTAATAATTAAAAAAGGGATAGAGAATAAGACAGAGAATATCTTATTGCCTCTATTTAAAACCATGGTACGCCCACATTAAATACTGCGTACATATGTGGTCTCCTCATCTCAAAAAAGAGATCTTGGCATTGGAAAAGGTTCAGAGAATGGTAACAGTACTGATTAGAGATTTGGAACAGGTCCCATATGAAGAGGGATTAAAAAGACTTGGACTTTAGAACTTAGAAAAGAAGAGACTAAGGGGGGATATGATAGAGGGCTATAAAATCATGACCGGTATGGAAAAAGTGAATAAGGAAAAGTTATTTACTTGTTCCCATAATATAAGAACTAGGGGTCACCAAATGAAATTAATAGTTAGCAGGTTTAAAACAAACAAAAGGAAGATTTTTTTCATGCAGCATACAGTCAACCTGGGGAACTCCTTGCCAGAGGACATTGTGAAGACTGGGATATTAGCAGGGTTCAAAAAAGAGCCAGATAAATTCATGGAGGTTAGGTCTATCAATGGCTATTAGCCAGGATAGGTAGGAATGGTGTCCTTAGCTTCTGTTTGTCTGCAAATGGATGACAGGAGAGGGATCACGTGGTGATTACCTATTGTGTTCACTCCCTCTGGGGCATCTGGCATTGGCCACTGTCGGCAGACAGGATACTGGGCTAGATGGAACTTTGGTCTGACCCAGTATGGCCGTGCTTATGACACAGACCCTCTCTCGCTCCTCTGCTCTTCAGTGCTAGAAATCTAACCTTCCCTGCACTTTATGCCAGCAGGGATTGGTGTCGCCAGCCCTGTGACTGCACCAAGCCCTCCTCTGCAGCCCCAGTGTTGCAGGAACAGGGCTGTAACAGCCGAGCTGCAGAGGGCTCCCTCGTAGCTACAGGACTGGTGACACTTGATCAGGTGCCCAGGAGGCTTCAGTCCTCCCCTGCCCCCTGAACTGCAAGGAAGAAGACAGGTCTCTGGCTGTTGGGGAGGTCACTCTGCTCCTGAACAGTCCCTTCCTGGGAATGGCTCCCACACTTCTGGCTGTTGAGTGAGAAATGGGGCTGGTGACACCTGATCCCTGCAGGCATAAGGCGCAGGAAAGTATGATGTGCATATTCTCTTTCTGAGGTTGTTTGTATAATTCTCCTAGCTGTCATTCCTGGATCTTTGACATGTAAAGAAAGGGTATATGCAAATGAAAATGTCTGAGGGGTAGGGGTGGAGACAAGGGACAGCATGGACACAGGACTCGTAGAGAACCCCAGTATTTCCACTTTTGAAAACCAAGGGAGTATGAATGTACATTCTTATAAAATTATAGGAATCCTTGTGTTAGGCTGTAAAGACATCGGACAGATTACGTGCGAGTACATACATGTGTGTTTCATTATTTGATTGCCGTAGGAGACTGGTGTTTAAATTGGCAAATCTACTTATTAAAAGCAAAGCTTGTCTGCTGGCAAAATTACGGAATACCAAAAAGAAAAAAAATGGACCAAATTCTGTGGAAGGAGGGAAAGTATGTAGTGTGTTTATAGCTTCCCCATGCTCTAAAGTGAACAGGGAAAAGTATAATTAAATATGGTTCCAGTCTGTTTTATTGTTTTAGAGATAATAGCAGTTCAGCATTAAACAATGAAACTTTCTTATTTCAAGATCAAGTTAATATACTGGAAAATCTAGAACTCTCTGTTCTACTAACTATTAATATGATGTTACTACTTGTTGGAGACTGCAAAGAAGCCTGTGTTCTTCTCTTCTGTAAGAGTAAACTAAGAGTAAACTCATTTTGGGCCTGATTCAAACCCACTGCAATCAGCGGAAAGGCCATCATTGACTTAAATGGACTCTGGAGCATCTTGTAAGCTTTGTTCTCTTGTATTGGTTTGTAAGAAGTGATAATGACAACTCCCAATAAGTCTTAAATTTACACAGGTAAATTGGTAACCTATTCCAACACACCAGGTTAAAACTGGCTTGATTCCCTCTAAAGCTGACTTGGAGAGAGACGCCAAACAAGGTGAATTTCTATATCTCCACCTTTTACCTAGCATTTTCTCATTCTGGTCTGTTCCCATAAAACTTTGCAACAACTTCACATAGCGTAGGTAAGAACATTATATTCTCTTTCACTGTGCTTTCTTAGCTAAATGTCATGAATACCGCCATTATTTACCCACTTTGGTGCATTGGATCAAGTACAAACCATAATGCGCGATGTTATATAAACCTGCAACCTTAACAAACAGTCTTGCATACCTGCCTTAGGCTTTGTCTCCCAAGTGTTCTCTGATTTAGGCATTGTAGAGATGATGTGCAAAGCTGACTGAAGTGTGAGGGAAAAGAAGCAAAAGAACTAGATGATGCCTCTGAGAAACAATCTAATTTCTTGATATTGGAAATCCAATCTTTCTGTTTTTAAAAACAAGGCTGTAGTCTTAGTGAGTTCCTTCTTGTGACCTCACTGAGACAGTCAATAAATAGTAAGTTTAGAATGAAATACTAGAACAACTCCCTCCCCCATTTTTGTGAGGTGGCAAGGTACTATGTTACAAAAAGTGACTTGAGTCCTGAAAGAACCACAGCTGCTTTGTTTGTAATATGTGGATAAGGTACTTTGGTTGTAATACGTGGATATTTGAAGCATCTGTTGTGTCAACAGCTTGAAACTAGCTCATCTTCATACAACTTTATAGAAAGTTTCTAAAATTTAAAGAAAGTTAGTTCCAGCGGCACATTCAAATCCAGTAAGGTGAAATTAAATGGATATGGATAAAGATTACAGTGTTCTAGAGCTGCATGGGAACATCTGCAGCATCATCAGGAATAGGGGATTATTAGCCCATTAAATCAAAACGAAGTCTACTTAAGATAGGTTCTTCCTCTCCTTTGGGCAGGAAACAGTTCTACAGGATTCCTCTTTTGGCAAGCTTAAGAAGAAAGTTCTATTCCTGCCTCATCAGAGTCCAAATAAGCAACTATCTTTATTCCTCATTGTAAATTGGGAAAATTGAAGGTCCCCTTTTAGAAAGGTCAGCAAAACGCAACTCTGGTTCTGTCTTTTGGCAAGAAGAAAACCAAGGGATTTCCTTTTGAGCATAAGAGCAAAAACAATGTTCCGTTTTTCACAGGGTAGCAAAAAACAAGTAGAAAGTGTCTGGTCTCTTAACGTAAGGGCAGCCAGTTCCAAGCCCTCACTACCCAGCATGGAAGAAGGCAAGCTCTCTCTAGCCAGAAGCTTCTCAGCTCAGCAAACCTCCACCTGTTTTTGGCTGCATCTTGATGAGTTATAGCTGGAAGACCTTTTTGTGTACAATTTTATTATAGCTTGTGCAACTGTGGATATTTTACTAGTCATTAATCATATATTTGAAGGGCACAGCTAGAATATTTTGCTCTCTCTCAATGAATTAGTTAGAGAGGGTTACTTTTAAAAACAAAATGTTTTGAAGAGACAAGTGGGCTGGTCAAGATAACTTAAGTGGGTAACTTAAGGGGAGAGGCAGCTGTCACATTTTGCAGAATGATCTATGAAGATGGGGAAGGACCTTGCCTTTCACTTGGAATACTTTAAACAAATATATGGCAGATTTTTTATTTTTTGGCATACTGAGTTGTATGCTTAGTGCTCCCATAGGCTCAGACAGAGCCAGTTGACTCAAGCTCCTAGTCTGCTCTTCTGAGGTTCTCGCAGCTTGGTAGGGATCCACAGCAGCTATTCCCTCTGCTCAGACTTATAACATGGCAGGTGTCTAGCAGAGGAGCTGCAGCAGGAAAAGGACAACAGATGCTCAGAGTGCTTCCCTATCCCAGTAACACCTATCCTAGCAACGCAGGAGTAACAGTGAGAAGCAGTGCCCCCTACCTCCTTTCTGTAGCAATGAGGCTGATTCAAACATTTGCAATCAACTTGGCAGGGAACACCTCTTCAGTTCCTAATCAAATACACGTGGTGGTGGTGTTTTTTAAAGCACAGCCACCTTTAAGCACTACAGGTCAACAACACCAGGGTCATTTGTGTTCATAAGTGGTTGAAAGGAGAATGAAATATTCTATCGCACTCTCCCTATTGGACATGCTGCTTTTTGCTTTACATGTTATGTTTGATTTATAATCTGATCTTTAAAATACTACATTACTCCAGGGAGCCAAATCCTGTCTCAATTTATATCCCACGCAATCCCATTGATCACATCAGTGTTGCATGAAATGGAAGTCAAACCCTGTCCCAGCAGCTCAATTGGTTAAAATTAAACTTGGATTTCCTTAAAAAGAAAGCATCTGCATGCTATTTCCCTTGTCTCTTCAACTTACCACCACCAAAACATACAGGGTAATATTTTGGCCTCATTAAAATCTATGGAAAAATTCAATATGGTCAGGATTTCACCCATGGGCATAGACATTAATGCTTTAGCTGGTATTAGTGTAACTTCCAGCTTTTCACTAGCTCCAACCTGACTTTTTTTGTTTGAGTGTTTACACTGTGCACCGCTCTGCAGTATGGAGAGAAAGACAAGTTGTTGTTGTCCCAGTTTAGATTAAATGGGTAGTACAGTTCAGAGACTTACTGCTTTGAGTTAGACTAATTGCTAACTTAGCAAATAAGCCCTGAATAAAAAAGACAAGCTCCTAGAAGTCACTCAGACAATAGTCTGAACAAATTTACAATGGATTGTGAAGGCACTAGCGTATGTTACTTTGAACTCCTGCGTAATACCTGCCATTACTTCCTGTTCTTCAGAAGGACATTTGGACAGCACCTTGCGTGGTATGTGATGAATGTGAAGCACATTAAAATGAGAAACCAAACATATGTCTGCACCACAGTTAAAAACTCACAGCTGGCCTGTGCCATTTGACTCAGGTTAAGAGTCTCAGGCTGAGAGACTCTGATTTAATTGCTCTGAGCTCCAGGACCCTACCAACTTGCAGGATCTTAGAGCTAGGGCCTCAGCCTGAGTCTGAATGTCAATTAAACAGTGCCTTAGCCCAAGCAATGTGAGCCTAAGTCAGCTGGTATAGGCCAGTTACGGACTCTTAATTGCAGTGCAGACATGCCCTGATACTGGTGCATAAAGGAATCTAGGTGGCTGGGGGCAGGGGGAGAAGTGTTCAAGCGTCGTCTTATAGCCAGAGTAAGAATCACCTTCTGCATCTTAAATAAAATGCTAGCATTACTAGCATTACCCATCCCGTTGTGATAGTTGATGTGCACATGGCCACCTCCCTCCCTGCTGTTCCCAGGAGCGGGAAGGCATGGGCCAGCTTGGGCCATGGGGCCTCCTCCCTCCCCACTGCTCATGAGGATGGAGTTGGGGGTGTACATCCTGTTCCCTCCCTGCTGCTCCGGGGATGCTGGTGTGGGTGCATGCTTTTCCCCGCCCTGTGCTGAGAGGGGGGAGGGGCATGCGCACAGGCAATGCGCTCCTTCTCCTTCTCCCCTCCCTATGGTGGGGGTGGGGCTGCAAGGGTGGGACTGGAGCCCTGCCTCCCCCTAGAAACTTTTCAAGTCTTCTCAAGTGTTCTCTGTGACAGATGGCATGATGGACACCTCTCCTTTTTTAATAGTGTAGATTAAATTTGCCATAGCTATTCTACAGCTTGTTTGTGAATTTGAGGCAATCTGACTTACCGAAGTCCCCGATACTGACTTCTATTGTTCCTTATTAGTAATGTATTACTAATGAGACATCAAACTGTAGTTAAATAGCTCTAAGGTATAATTAGCACATATATTTAGTTTACTGTGAGTTCACCACAATATGGATTAATAAAAATTTATTTCACATTTAACAGATTTGCCATCATACTTTCAGCATTGTTCTGTTATTTCAGATTCCTAGATTAAGAGCTGCAATTCCCCTTGCCTTTCAGGGTAGGGAAGAGAAAGAGACCTGAGGTGAAACATGTTGACTTGCAGAATAAAGAAAATCATCCTAATGCTGGAATTTTGTTGCCATTGTTAGATTTTGTTGCTGGGTGACTGCTGCACGCTCATTATGTTTAACTTTCTCATTGCTCTGGAAGGATACTTATAAATGCTTTCCATAATTCCCAAGATGAAGTCGTTGTTTTGGCTTTTGTCTGTCGTAAACTTCTGCCAGGATTTTTATGTAAATCTTCCAAATCTAAACAATTTAACTTTTCAAACTCAACAAGCACATAGTACTTTTCTATTGCAATGGTGAAGATTTTGTCCTACTTCCCTAATTTGCCTGGTTGGATGCCATGACAGTGATTTGATTTTTTTTTCCCCTTCACTTCCATATCCATGCACAGTGATTTCATTTAAAAAAATCCTTCTTTCTGAACAAAACATCTTACTGCCTCAAAGTTGCATATTTTCACTCAAATTATTGAATAAACAGAATCATTTAAAAGAAGTCTCTTGAAAAAATGTATATCAAGCAGGTAGTCCCTCCTGTCCTTAAACTCGATGACTCTGATGAGGACCTTAAAGCCAAGGAATTTGCGGCAAACTATTAAAGCACTGTAGCAATGTTTACCCGTAAAATCTTGAATATAATGCGCACCGATGTATAATGCACACCCTGACTTTTGAATTGTATGATAATGAAAAAATCTATACTCCTATATATAATATGCACCCCGACTTTGCCTATTGTACATGTATTTTATGATACCCATCGTCCTAGATACGAAGGCGTCGTTAAATATAGTCTATTCGATTGCAAGTCTATGGTATGCCGGCGCATCGTATTTCCTGCCTTTTTGTATTGCCGGTTGATTGCACGTGAGCGTACAACTATAGAATACGCAGTGTTTCGACACTCTATTACCTTTAAATTCGGTTGATTTTAGTAATGTTTATAACTTATTTTCATAAATGTCAGCAATTAATTAACTATAAACTACTTCATACGACAAGTAAGACATAAATTTCATATTATTTATTGTTTTTAAATATTTTAAAGTATTCTAGGAATCTCTGCCATTTCAGTTGATGTTGATTTCATGTTTACTGCCATCTTAGCGTGGCGTCGGCATAGCGGAGGTTTGTTGTCTTCTGACACGGAACTGCCAAAATAAAACATTAAGCAATAACTCCTATGTATAATGCGCACCCCGACTTTGACCCAAAAAAACTCAGAAAAAAAGTGCTCATTATACTCGAGATTAAACGGTAATCTTAAAGTTGAAGATCTAGTCACAGAATCAAAGTTCAGTTGCAATTTTATTTTATATCATATCACTATCCCTATTTGCTATCTGGACAAAGTAACATTGTTACACATCTGTGTGACTGAGCAGGTTTCAGAACAAGCTTACTTTAAAACAAGTCTGATTTAAAAAAAAAGTGTATTGAATCACCTATCTGTAGCATCTATTGTTCTAGGTTTTTTCCCCCCTTACTACTGACTAATGATTTGCTTGTGCATATTCTATATCGTATCAAAAAGAAACAAGCCAAAATAGCATATGCCTCAGTTTAAACATTGTGCAAATCCTGGGGTAAGTGTGAGAGAAACTGGGGTTTGTGCTGCAAAAGTAGTATTCCATTTGTTAAAATTGTTTTAGAATTTTTTCCCAACAAACATAATTGTGGAGGAATTTTTATGTGAACTGTACTACTATGAGAAAATAGTACATAGTAGGAAAGAAGTTGCGGGTGCTTTCTCTCTGTTAAATAAAGTTTTTTTTTCTCTAGCTTCATTTTTTAAGTCTCAGAGGGGTAGCTGTGTTAATCTGTTTCTGCAGAAAGGATGAAGAGTCGTATGGCACCTTGAAGACTAACAGATTTACTTGGGCATAAACTTTTATGAGTTAAAAACCACTTAATCAGATGCATGCATGTACTCAACTACTTTGCGGTAGCTTCTAAAGTTCAAACTAAAGTTCCCTCTCTTAGTGTTCTAGAGCATTCACAATCTCTACAAACAAGAGAGCTAGTACTTCCCCACTTACCAGGGTATGGCTAAAAATATGGATCCAAAACAAATTGTACAACAAAGTTCTCCCAACACCTCCAGTGTGAAGAGCTGTGTGGAGGAATGTCAGGCCTAACAGGATAGGCTTGAAAGGGCACAGATGCAGAAGGGTCTGAGCCCACTAGAGAATACTCCTTTTCCAGAACCTGAATGAAACCCAAGAAAACAGCCTCTTCTGCTTCTTAGCCCCATTTGATCCCCAGAGCACTCTCCTTTCTATGCTATGAAGGAGGCAGGGATCCCATGGGGGGAAATAGCCTATGTAATTAAAGGCTTATCATAATGCATATGCGCACAAAGAGGGCAAATTAAGGTTTCACAGGCAACCTTAATTCTGGCATTTCCTCACTTCTGAGTGCTTAGCTTGGCAATCTTAAGGTTCTTTTATGGTGGGATATTCTTGTGTGAGAGTCATTTGTATTTGTTGCATCCCTTGTAGTGTGCCACATGTCAACCAGAGGGAGCCATGCTGCTCCTAACAGTCCCTTCAATATGTTCATAACTTGGTTGTTGCATGGGTCCTTGTGGAGGCTCAGGGCAAGGGGTTGGGAAGTGTAGAATGCAGGAGTCTGGGAAAGGGGTTGGGCCTTAGAGTAGCGTGTGGGGATACTGGAGTCAGGGCACAGGGTAGAGGAGATTGGGCGGGGAAGAGGGCTCAAGGCAGCCCAAGGCCAGCTGGCGGCTGCTTGTCCAGGCCGGCTGGCCAGCAGCTTCTTCCCCAGGCTGGCTGGGGTGACGAACTGCACTGCCCAGCCAGCAGCTGGTGGCTGGTGCCCTGAGAGGCTGTGGTAGCAGGGGTTGTGCTGCCCGAGCTGGTAGCAACTGCACTGCCTGGTTAGTGGCTGCTCCCCAGGCGGGCCGTGGCAATAGGGCTCTCCCCTGGGGTCCGGTGTTGAGACCAAGGATGGGGTGGGAGGTTGGGCTCCAGCTTTGTGATGAAAGGACCATTTACTCATGACCGGTGGATGGCAACATGCAGAGCCCTGTCACCAGGTGGCCACTCTATTATAGGTGTGGCCACTCCCTTGTGATCACTCTGCAGTATAACTGTCCCCAGTGTTTGCTGCCCGTATGATCATTTAAGAGCATAATTGTTCCTGCTATCAGACCCCTCCCAGTCGGATTCCAGGCACATCCCATTGTCCTGGCACAACCAAACCATTACCTTGCTTATACTAACTTTGGTGATCCTAGATCTTACCATTTAGAAGGAGTTCTTGAGCAGATGGACACACACACACACACACACAAAGTTTCTAAAGTGTATAGTAAGATATGTGAACTCCTATGTAGATAGCTAAAATGGTATTCTCTCTCTGCACCTGGTATGTTTAAAATAAAGTGTGTTTTTATTAAAGTTTTTAAAAAATGAGTACTTCCGTGGCACTTTAGAGACTAAACCAGCTATCTCACTGAGACTTATTAAAGTTGAGCAGTATATTTTTAAATGGGACTATGAAATGCAGAAGTAGTGTTGGAAATAGTTGCACGGTTTTAAATTTAAGTACTACTAATGTTCTGACAGGGCAGACACTTAACTGTAAAATCATTGGGACAGGAATTACATTGTGTCTTCCACAGTGGTGCTTTGATTAGGGATTGGTACAATATAAATTTGTTAGGATCTGGTTGGTAGATCACAAGATATTGCCCTCACTACAACACACTGGTAGTGCTTACACTCTATCCAGGATCCACTCTAATATTCAGGGAAGCACCTTCTCTCCCTTCCTCCTTCCCCCTCCCGCCTTCTTTTAGCTCTAAAACCACTGATACAAGCGAGAACATTAAATTATAGCCACTCTGCTGCACTAAAGTTCTTAACCACAGTGCTTGCTGTGAAGGAAGTTAGATAGGATTACTCACGCCGAGGGGCACAGCACTGCTGTAATTCAGGAACTGCCTTCAACAAGAAAGAGAAGGGGAGAGTGTGCCTCAGAACATGCACATGACAACAGCAACTGAAGAAGGCAGCTTCTGTGTAAATAAATAAATAATAAATAATAAAACAAATCAAAGGAGTGAGGAGGCCACCAGACGTTCCTCCACAAAATATGGGATACATTTTCATTCTAGTGATCATGTGGGCTGCTTCAGGTTAGAGAGCAGTGTTCCCGATTTAGTCATTTAAATAAAAGATTGACTTGGGAAAGCCTTAGTATATACTGTGCTCCTGAAGAGTTACTCGGATACTTAGGGGGAGGGACGTGATATACTAACCTAGATGGAAATGTGCGTTGGCTCATACTGCAGCATCGGTTAGAAAAATGTGGGAACTACTGAGCTTCCAGTTTGATACATACATGCTACTAACAATAGGAATGAAAGGATAAGACCCACCTTTGATCGAGACAGGCGGTAGTATACATCCTGAGCCCAATTCTGCTTCCATTGCAGGGTTGAAAATGTCCTGTTAGAGGTTGTTCCTGTTCTTCCCAGCTCTTTCTGGGTGCTTTCCCATCCTTGAAGTCAGACAAGTAGTTTGAAAACCAGAGTGAGGTAAAAGCAGGAATTAATTTTTATTTTAGTGTTTCTACTTGTTGCACTTCAGTTTTGATTGACAACTATTTTTTCATTTAACTTTCTCTGCCCGTTTTTATGCTTTTTACAATATAGATTAAAATTTCATACAAACAACATGTACAGCTTTGTGATGGACTATATGTTTTGTAGATCTGGTTACTTTCTTGTTAGCTTTCCATGTGTTACTCATCCCCACCCTCCCAGAATGAGACTTCTTTTTTCTTTAATTGTATTATGTACATGTATTTTTGTAGAAGGTGCTGATTAGTAATATAACACACTGATTTCAATAACTAAATGCAATTAGAAAGACAAGGTAGATGAGTCAATATTATTGGATGAGCTTCTATGGATGAGAGAGATCAACACGGCTACAACCTTACTTAGGTATATGCAATCGGACATTTAAGGAAAACTGCAAAAATTGACCCATAGGGGGAAGCAGAATACAATCTTTATAATGTGCTCTTAACTTCAGGCTGCTGCTTTTAAAAAATTATCTATGCTCCAATTGAAGCCAACAAAAAACATCTGTTGGATTATTTATAGCGCCTATTTCTAAGAAGTATACTCTATAGCAGATGAAAAAGTGGATGACAGCTCATAATTCATAAAGTTACTGAGGCCTAATCTGATAGAACATTATGTACACGACTCCTCCCCACCATAGACAATATCACTTCCTTTTCAACAGACGACAGAAACAGGGCTTTACGAAACATTAAATTAATAGGTGCAGAACCTAATTTGTAGCTTGTAAGTATCCTTAATGAAGGAAAATAGTATCCTAAAAATATCACCTTTTGGCTGTAAGCCAATGGCACAGTGTCACTAAAATTTATTTTGTTTGCATATTTACACCAAGCTTTTTCGTCAGATGCTTCCCCCCCAAAGTTTATGGCAGGATTTTTCCATGAGTAGTGCTGGAGCTCTAGCATGCTGCATTGTCTGACACAAAAATTTATACGTGGGAGGAAGACAGATAAATAGTGATCCCCTTCTTTGCCTCCCTCTCTTTTTTGGGGGGTAGGGTGGTCAGAAGATCAATATATAGTAACATATGACTTACTATACCAGCTCAGAACATTGGGCTGTGTAATTTTGCAGCCTATTACTCATCTAAGCAGCGACAACTACATTATTTTTATAACAAGCTAATTTTCACCCTTACACTACCTCCTTAAGCGCGCCCCCACCCCCCACTTTGCCCCAAGTCGGTTGTTCAGTGTTGTACGTACTGACTGCATCAGGGATTGTTCTCTGCTTTTTCCTCTTTCTCTCACCTCATGCCCTCAACCCATCACATGAAGCTTGACATTTGCTTAACCAGATCTTTGCTTGCATAGCTGAAAAGATCCAGGCAAAGTATTTGACTCAGCTCACTTATCACATTAATTTCTACAAGTGAGTGTATGACTGACTTTTAAAACTTATTTCCCTTTGTAATGAGTGGGCAGGATAAAAAAAGAGGGTATGTTCAGTTTTTGCTATGTCTCTTGTATATTTTGTTGATCAGATGGATGGTCCAATTGGATTGTACTTGCCCATTTCAAAATCTGCTATATTGTTGGGGTTTTGTGTGTGTATGTGTAACCACCACTAAGGTGGATTTGAACCTGGCACCGACTATAGGAGCCTCTACCCGCTGAGCTAAAAGCCATTTATATGCATTATTGTAGCAAGCAAATTACTATGTCTCAACCACCATGCAAAAATATTTTTGCAGGTTCCCTTTTTGACTTGAATATTTTTGTCAGAAGTACTTACCTCATTTATGGGATTCTACAGATGTTCACTAAGCATTCTGAGCAACATTATGGACTGATTGAAGTTCAGATGTTCAGGTTAATAAGGTTGACCGTCCCCTTGACTTCCCAGTCCCTCTTAGGAAAGAACAAAAAAGTTTTTGATCCTACACCAGTGCATAGAATAATGGCAAGAGGAGTTCTTGCCATTATTCAATGCACTGGTGTAGGATCAAAACAGGTTGGTTTTTTTTTTTTTATTAACATTTTCCTTAAAAAACAAAGAGGCATGTAACAGAGTGCTCTGTATCATAAGTCATGGGCATTGCTGAGAGAGGAAAGGTAATGCTGGGTCAATTAGCTCTCTCTTCCTTCCATTTGGGGAAGGAGAGGCCTGACATGGGCTGCTTTGGTAAATACTCCTACCAATAAAAATCCTCTAAATGTGGCTAAATATTCTGCAGTAGCATTGAAAAGGAACATCTAAATGGAATTGTCATCCTCATCTTCCAAATCATAATCACAGCCTCTTCTTTTGATTGTAGTAGGGGCCAACTTTGAAATAAATCTTTAATTAGCAACATAGCGTGAAGAAATTTCTGATGTGACTAGGGATAATTTCCAAGCTTCCCATTTGTACTTTGCCTCACATCAGGTGAATGGCATTGTTTCTTTCTCTCATTCCTTTTCCTGTCAGAATTGCTCATGACTTCGGGACTGCTCACAGGTGGATAAATCTTGACTAGCAAACCTCTCTGCTCAGACAAAAATGAGTCTCCCATTAGTTTTAGACCAGATAGGCATAGGGTTGCCAGATGGTTTCAGCAAAAATACTGGACACACTTGACATTACATCACAATCGACATTACATCTTATTTAGAAAATACCGGACATTTATATTTTCTCAGTTATATTTTCTCAATCTGTTTCCCGAACAGAAAGCTCAAATACTGGACTGTCTGGTTCAAAACCAGACACCTGACAACCCTAGATAGGCCAAATTGCTTCTGTGTCTAGCTCAGAGACATGCTGTGTTTCTCCCTGACTGCCAAGGTTTTCGGGGTGACCTGAGTCTGTACCATGTGCCAGGTTGACAACATCAGTTAAAAATAAAAAGCCAAATATAGTAGACAGGCCTATTAAGTCACCTGCAATCACACATGTCAAGATTAGAGATGCTTGAGCCCTCTCTTTTTTCCAGGAACCATGTTGACTTTTAAAGTATCTTCTTAATGAGGTGCTGGATATCTCTGTTCCAATAGGCTACAGAGCCCTGAACAGATCTCTCTGCTGTGCTGTGCGGCACTTTCACCCTTACATAGCCAACCTAGCCTTCTTGGATAATGAAGGCCTTAAGGAAGAGCCTGCTTCTTCCCTCCCAACAGCTTGACTCTCTGCTTGCAGTTACAATACTTGACTAATTTATGACAGACTGTGCACTGTTACTTAGTCTCTCTCTCTACCCACAACTTCTTTCTTTATATACATAATCCAATTAAAGCATTGGTTAACAGACCCTGCCTTGCTTTCTCCTTTGTCTAATACCATTACATTCCTTAACATTACTAATTCTGAAGCGAACTTGTGATCATAGTTTCCAAGGCCAAAAGGGACCTTTTTGATCATGTAGTCTAAACTCACATAGATCTTCCTTAACACAATTACTAGAACATACAAGGGATGTGAAAGTTCAAACGTGTACACAGTTAACCGATGAACCTGGGCTTGTTGGTTAACATCCATGGTTACATGCAGCCCCCCCCATGCGCTGCTGCCTCTGATACAGAGGCAGCAGTGTGTGGAAGCAGCCACGGAGAGCTGTTTTTTAAGGCAGCTCCTGCACATACCAGCTCCCCATATGCACCAGCTCCCGGGAGCTCTCCCTTTCCCCCAGCATATAAACGGTAACCAATGAAAATTTCAGCAGTTATACATTTACCTGAATAAACACATTTTAACATCCCTAGAAAATACCTTTTAGAAAAATAGTCAATCTTGATATTAAAAATTGCCAGAGATGGAGAATCTTTGTTCAAACAATTAGTTATTTTCACAGTTAAAAATTTACTCCTTATTTCCAGTCTGCATTCATCTAGCTTCAGTTTCCAGCCATTGGATCATGTTGCACCTTTCTCTATTAGATGGAAGAGCCCATTAGTAAGGTACCTACAGACTATAATCAAGTCACCCTCCACCTTTTCTTTGTTAAGCTAAATAGATTGAGCTCCTAAGTCTCTCACTACAGGTTGGACCTCTATAAACTGGACTTCCCCCATCCAGCAACATCCCTGGTTTGGCATCCATGGACTGGGGCTGGAGCACTCAGAGGGTATGTCTACACTACAGTGTTATTTCGAAATAGCTTATTTTTAAATAACGCGTCTAGACACAAAATGTATTTTGAAATAGCATTTTGCTATTTCGAAATAGCACGTCCACACTGAGTGGACGCTGAATCATATTTAAGGCCGGCCGTAACCAGTTAATGTGTAGGGCTGCTGCATGCGGCTATCTGAGCTCTGTGCTTAAAGGGACTCCCCTGGCCAGCCAGTTCTCAGGTTTCCCTGCTTGCTTGTCTACCTCGATGAGGGACAGCAAAGCATTTTGTCTCTGCGTGCTCTGGTTGCCCTCACTCGGGACACCACAGCACTCTGCAACATGGAGCCAGAGCTGCCCCTGGGCACTCTGGTGCTTCTCTGGGATGCGTTGCTGTGAGTCTGGCTGCACTTTCTGCAGGCTGCCATCCGGGAGGTCCATCGGGGGGCTGTCAGTATCCAGGAGGCCCTGTGGGAGAGCTTCCACCCTGAGGAGCACTAAGAGCCTCCTGATCTGCCCCACTGGGGACTTGTGCCTCATTCTTCCCTCATGTCCTTCCACTTACCCCTCCCTAACCTCCCTTCCTGATGTCAAATAAAACACATGTATTTTCATGAACACAAACTCTCTTTATTTAACAAAACTGGGGCGGGGGGAATGAAACTCTAGTGAGACTGAGGAAAGGAGGTGGGAGAGGAGAGGAGAGAGTGTGGGAGAGGGGAGGGGGAAACCTGGGAGGAGGGAGCTGGAAGGGGGAAGCAAGGGGAAGAAGGGGGAGGGGAAGCTCAGGGCTCAGTGTTGGGGGTCTCGCTGGACCAACTTGATTTTCATGCAGACCTGCTCCTGGGTTCGCATGTGGCCTGTGGTGGCCAGGCTGGCAGCTATCCTGCCATAGACGGCCACGTTCCTCCATCTAGTGTGGAGATCATGGATGTTGGGGGCATCCCCCCCAAACCTGAATAAGGTCCATGATCTCCACCCTGGACCAGGAAGGTACCCACCTTCTCCAGGCCCTGGCAGGCTCCTGGGAGATGGCAGACTGGTCCTAGAGAGTGGTGGAGGGCTGGCTGCCAGTGGCTTGCTGGCTCATGTTTTGGGGCCACTGGGTCAGGGGCAGTGACTGCTGGCTCTGGGCTGGCAGGCTTGGAGCTGGCACAGGCACTGTGGCCAGAGTCTACTCCTTTAAGGGCTCTGGGGAGGAGGGGAGGGAGAGGAGTGTTCTTGGCTGAGGCCGGAGTGGCCACCAGGGCACCTTGGGAAGGCTGGAGGCCCCCTATTTCGAAATAAGTGTCTACACAGCACTTATTTTGAAATAGCTATTTTGAATTTGGCGTTATTCCTCATAGAATGAGGTTTACCAAATTCGAAATAAGCACTCCACTATTTCAAATTTATTTCGAAATAGCAGTTTGGCTGTGTAGACGCTAGGAAAGTTATTTCAAAATAAGGGCTGTTATTTCGAAATAACTTTGCTGTGTAGACCTACCCACAGGGAAGAAAGTCCCAGTGGCCCTGAACTCAGTAACTCCTCTCCCAGAGCTTATGGACCACCTCAGATGGCTCATTTGCAGCACACAAGTTCAAGAAGTGGGGGAGGAGCAGGGATTGAGGAAGGCCCTTTGGGGAGGAAGAGCCAGGGTGGCTGCAGCCCCATGGCTGGCAGGGGAGCCCTGTGGTTGGCGGCGGGGTCCAGGAGCATAGTTCCTTGGCCAAGGAGCCAGGAGTGGAGCCCCACGTCCAGAGGTGGCGGCTGGGAGCACAGCACAGCAACCACGGGGCTCTGATGCTGGCCCCTAGCCTTGGGACTCCACAGCCACTCTGCCTCTTTCCCTGAGCGCCCCATCACTGTCCGCTCTCTGTCACTCCCAGTTTCTCCACTGCTGCTGGAGCTCACCATTGACTTTCCCTGGTCTGGCAAATTCCCTGGTTCAGGACAAGGGAGGTAGAGTCTGTTTAAGGCACATTTTCTAATCTTCTCTGTATTATCAGCATCGTTGAATTGTAGGCACCAGAACTGCATACAATTCGAGCAGCAGTCCAACCAGTGCAAAATACAGAGGAAAATATACCTTTCCTACCCTCATTCAATCCCTCCGCTGTGGATCATGACCAAATTCAGGGTAAGAATAGGAACTGGACAGGTGTCTATCTGTGCTGCCTTTTATACCCTGGGTCCAGAGCACAGCAGGATCTACTGTACATGTGCACAACCATGGACACTGCTTAGTAAACTTTTCCAGACACAGGTACATGATGTGCAAACATACCCACATGTAGAATACAGATAGGGACCACACATCTTGAAGAACCCCCAGTCACAGGTACGTAACCTCCATATTTTGTGTTGATAAAACATCGTTTGCATGAATTAAGAGTTTCAATGCCTCCAGGGATGTTTGCCTATAATTGATGAAAGCCAGTTTGAAGGTAGTAACTAGGATACAGACTCTCTCTCGTTAATGGAAACTGCCAGCTGATGGTCTGAAAAAAGGGAAGTTTTTGGGATAAGACTTAGAGCTACTTTGTGCTTACCCATTAGGCTTTGTAGTACTGTACCTTTGTATCAGTAGAGAAAATATAGCACTTTTGCCTTCCTGAATCTCACTTTCTCTGTATTTTAGAGTCCAGATTTGTGCACAAGAATGTGTAGACTGATTTATCTCAACTTCAAGTAGTGTGGTGATGGGATTGTTTTATTTCTTTAATTGTGGTTGGATTGTGGTGATCATTTGTTTTCTAAACTGCCAAGCAGTTTATTTTGTGGCCTTTAACAGGTGTGCAAAGATTGCCTCATCTCTAATTTGTGTGTTCATTTAACTTTTAAATAATAAACTGCTCAGGGATTTAAACTCAGTCATTATGAATTATAAATTTAAATGCAGAATACTGCATTTTGGGAATACTACTTTTGGGAATAGGGATGCTAAAATGATTTTTTTTTCATTTTCTCCTACCAGAGTTGTACATATCTGCTTATTTCCTGGATTTAACTACATGTGCAAACAGCCAAGAAAGATCATTTATTTCCCATCAATTTTCAATACTTAATATCGGTGCTAAATTATCTGGAGGTTCTTTTCTAATGTAATAAATTATACTGAGGGCATCCTTTGTATTTGAGGATATTGTTTGAAAATAATGTGCTGAGTGGCTCCTGACATACATTGTTTCTTAATCAATTTCGTAGCTAATTGTGTTGAAAGCATTACCCAATCCACATATACTATTATATATTTAAATATAATGCTCCTCAGGATTTACTTGCCCATATATGATGTGTGCAAGATATACATATGAAGAATTATAAAGTTGAGTGGACAAAATAGGTATTTTTGCACAAATACAACTAGCTCTGAACATAGTAGGACCTATACGCTTTCATATATCAGACTTGCATGCACCGCTCTGGTATTTGCACATGCAATTTAAGTCTTCACAGTTGCACATACCCATGTCTAAAAATCTAAAAAAAAAACGTGTGGAATTATTTTGGTTCCGATGCAGATTCAGTTATTTATGTATGGTCTCTTCTATGGAAGCCTTGTAAATGAACTTTTTTTCCATAAGTGTATCTTATTACATTTTAAAGAGCAGGCTTTAATTCTATCCACTTTCATGCTTCTTCCAGAAGTAATGAAAGATTTGGCGCAGAAACGTGTGGATCCAATATTCCACCTTTAAATTTCCATTTGGCTTTGCCAGGTACTAACTCTGAAATATCTCTTTTTACTGAGAACTCCTCCAAAAGGTGCAGCTGTGTGCTGGTTTCATCTTGCACTTTGTAGCTCTGTTGGCAGCGCTTAAACATAAGGTATGCTGTGTTCTCCCACCCATTGCTGTTGCCTTAGAGCTGTTGAGGCCTGCCTGTATTAGTGAGAGAAGAGCTCTCAGACTGGAGGGAATCCTGACTTCTATTTCATCTGATTGGTTACCACTGTGGCAAGGTAAAAATAGAACTAGTGGAAAATTCAGCATTTATTATGTGAAGGCTAGTAGAAGGCTTTCTACTATCTGAGATACTTACTACTCCCCAGGCTTAATGGCTGGCACAGAAGGCATTAGTAGCATCTAACAACTCAGAATTTTCATATTTTGGAGACAGTTGGAGACAGTTGTATTTTTTCAGAAAAAGTTTCAGAATTTGTTTTGTGAAAAAGCAAAATGATTACTTTAAGTGAAAAACTGATACTGGATTGTAGCAAAGGAATCTACAAAGTTGCTCAGATTCTTAAGAATGGATTTGGTTCTCCAAACCTGTGTGCTGTGCTACAGCATGCTTCAAAGCAAAAGATAATTTTAAAATCAGGTACTTAATGCAGGCTGCATGTAGGGTTTGATTCTTTGTGCTTTCACTAAAAATGGCATGCTTTAAAGGGGTTTTTTCCCTCCCACAGAAGCTTTCCTGATGTATGCTGTTTTTTGCTCTAGAACATCTAATCCGTGTTCAGGATGTACTTGTTTTACAGCTTCAGAAGTTAAAACAGAGACTTTTTCCAGAGTTGGTCATACTTTTTCCAATTCAGTTGCTGCCATTTCCTTTCAGTACTTTAAAAGTGAAGGGCACTGTGCAAAATCTGGCTTTCTTCTGTGTAAACGTTATGAACTGGCATTTAGTTCCAAGAGCAGTGTAAAGTCTCTATTCTGGCAGACATATGTTTTCTGAGGTCTTTCATCTTGAAATGTCTATAATTTTCAGTCTTTGCCAAAGGTGGAAAGTTTATGCTCTAAACTCCCATTGACTGTATAATGCTATGGGAATTTTATGAAGGAAATATGTTGAATAGTGTAAGTAGCAGCAGAGAATAGAAAATTGTAGAATTGTTTAAAAAATTTATTTTTAAATAGTATCGCCTAAACTTATATTGTGACGTTTAGTCAGTTTTGTGCATCTGTGTTGTTCAGTTGCATTGTCCTTTTATTAGCATATTAAAAGATAACTTTGTTTTGTAAAAATCTTTATTTTATAGCCTTTGTTGTAAACTCTTTATTTCTGTTGTGTATTATTGTGAAATGGGGATTTATAGCCCAAATAGTCACGAATTCCAAAATATTTTATCACTTATGGAATTATAAAACAGTATTATTGTGGTTTCAAAAGCATTCTAAATACTTGCAAAATTAGTAATTTCTTTGATGGAATAATGTTATTTGTAGCTGTGGAGAAAAAATGAAACCAAAATTCTCCAAGCTCTCTCTCTCTCTTTTTTTTTTTTCCCTTTGAAACAAACTTTTTCTTTTGAGAAACAGTACAGGAGGGGTTAATTTTTTAAAACAAGATTAAAGTACTCTGTGTATATTTATATGCAAATATATACTTCAGCGAGTGCTTGCTTTTCACTAAATCCTTTATAATCTCAAAAGAGGATTTGTGCACAGGTTAAATAGCTTTTAAATTAGGCATCTGCCTGTATGAGTGTGGTGTGAGTGAGTGACATTTTTAAACGTGGCTCCCAAGAGTTCATTTTTTAAAAACATGGCCTGGTTTTCAAAGGTGTTAGGCACCAACACCTCTCGTTGATTGAGAAGAACACCAGCTGCTAGGACCTAAGGAAGAAAAATTGGCTACGTAAGTGACTAAAGATGGATTTGTATGACCAAGGTTTTGGGTGGAATTTTCAAAAGTGTCTAAATGAGTTGGGAACATAAGTCCCATCGAAAAATCAGCTCTGTTCTAGCAGGACAGATTTCAGGGTTAAAAGACAGGGCAGGGAAGAGGGGTGACTGTGCTTTTTATTTTAGAAGAGTGGTTCTGTGCTTAGATGGGTTTTTACAACATTGACATATAGTCTTTAGCATCTCAGGGTACTAGAGCTAACTTCTGCTTCTGTTTCCAGAAGCATGACATGACGAAGAATCTATTTGCATTTTGGTTTTTTCCCCACAGATGCTTATCCTGTTTAAAATGTATATCAAAAGCAAAGGAAAATAAGCTTTCCTGTTGGAGTAGAGTGGATGCTGTTTGTGTCCCTCTATCTTTGCCCTTTTGAGAAGAAAACATGTCTTCAGAGATTCTTCTCTGCCTTCCCAGTGGCTTCCTCCAATGACATGAAGCCTTTGGAGACACCAGAAGCACATGTTTTCATTTTTGGTCTGCCTGGACTACACAAAGTATTTTATTGAACTTACAAATAAAAGTCAAGTTAGAAATTAGTTGAAGGGTATCCCTTTTCCTCGAGATAGTTTAATTTTTCTAAGTAGGCATTTACAATGTGTCTATTATCAGAGTCTCTAGGCCAGGGGTAGGCAATCATTTTTGCATGGGGGCTGCTCCAAAATTTTGGTAAGTGGTCATGGGCTGAACTTTTCCGTTTTATTAATGAGGGGGTTCTGGGGTCTGGAATGAAGAGTGTGTGCAGGAGGGAGCTCTGGATAGAGATTGGGGTGCAGGAGAGGGTGTAGGGTTTGGGAGGGAGTTTGCATCCAGGAATGGGTGCTGTCCTGGGACAGGAGGCTAGGGTGCCAGGCGCAGGCTCTGGCCCTATCTGGAGGGTGCTTATCATAGGCAGCTCCTAGCTGGCGGTGCAACAGAGCACTCAGGCAAGCAGGCTGCCTGCCTGCATCAGTGTACTTCTTGGGAAGAGGGGGAAAGTGGGTTGCTACACATTGCCCATGTCTGCAAGCACTGTCCCTGCAGCTCCTATTGGTCAGTTTCCAGACAATGGAAACTGCGAAGATGGCACTGGGGGCAGGGGCAGTGCACTGAGATCCGCTGCCTCTCCCTGCCCCAAAAGGCATGTAGAAACATGCTTCCTAACAGCAGCTGGCCACTTCTGGGAGCGACTCCCACTGGGCTGCAGGACATTTTCCCTTGGCCTTGGCGTGGAAGATCATGGCAGGCCAGAGGAAAATATTTGGTGGGCCAGATGCAGCCCGTGGGCCATATTTTCCTACCCCAGCTCTAGGCACTGCTCACTTAATTTGACCTAGTGTAGCTCTCAAGTTCCTTCTATTGTATGAACCAAAGAGGATATAGTGAATTAAGATCAGTATCTGGGCCATCCCTCTCCTGCTTTCTCTCCAACCCTATCATCCTGGATGTCATTTAACCCTACCTTCCCTTTCAGTTTTGTCATAGCTCTGCATCTTGCCTTTAATTAGAAGAATGAGGTGAGCATCTCTGCTCAAAACACATGCCATTTTGTGACTTGGCAGGTGGGAAGTGGGAGAGTAGTAATTAATGCAATTAACTGCCTAACCGAGCAAAAGGTTACTTGTGTCATGGGAAAATATACTTTCTATTTTTAAAACATATTCTCACCTTGATGTTTGGAGGGATTTTATGCCTTTGCCTTTCCAAACATCAGAATGAGGTTTATTAATAGTAGTAGTAGTGTTAAATTATATCTTGCAATTGATATTTTGTAATTTGAGGATTTTCTTGGCAGAGCCTTTGGTTTGACACTGTCATATTCTTTGAATAAATATACATTATGGCAGATACATAAATTATAAGGCCAGACGTGACCATTAGATCATCGTCTGACTTCTGCTATACACAGATCATTACATTTTACTCACCCACCCCTGCACTCAGCCCAGTTACTTGTCTGGCTAAATAACATTTTCCAAAAAGATATGCAATCTTGATTTGAAGATATCAAGAAATGGAGATTCCACCATTTCCTTTGGTAGTTTGTTGCAGCGTTTATCTACTCTCACTGTTAAAAGTTGTGCCTAGTTTCTAATCTGGTTCCCACATGCCTTTTTCTACTGCATTAAACAGCATTTTAGTACCTGGTATTTTCTTCCAGTGAAGGTACTTGCACCACTGCTATCAAGCCACCATGTCTCTATCATCTTCTTGATAAGCTCAACAGAGGAAACTCTTTAAGTCTCTTCATATGTCATTTTCTCCAGCCTTCAAATCATTTTTATGGCTCTTTTTTTTTTTTTTTGCACTTTTCCCAGTTTTTCAACATTTTTTAAAAATGTAGCTACGAGAACTACATGCCAGCATTGTAAAGAACAGTAGTTAAACCCGAGTTAAAGTACCTCCCTTCTATTCACTATTCCTCCTGTTTGTGTATATCTAAGGACTGTGTTTGCTCTTTATGCCACAGCATCACAATGGGACCTCATGTATTACTTGATTCTATTATTAGCTTTTTCATTATTTTGCCTGGGATGGATGTCAAAGTAACTGGACTTTAGTTTTCTGCTTGCCTTCCTGAATAGTGATACAACTTTAGTCTTCTGGAATTTCCTTGGTAGTCTAAGATGAATTAAAAATTAATATTAACAAGCTAGAGATCACTTCAGACAACTCTTCGAAGACTTTGGGTGCAAGCTAGTTAGGCTTCCTAATTTAAAAATGTTTATTCCTCCTAGATGATGTCTTAACATCCTGGACTGGAAAGTACATCATCATCCTCATGTGATTCAAGCATATCATCATATTTTTTTCTAAATACATAATACAGCCAATTAGTAAACATTGCCACTTTCTCTGAATCGTTATTAACATTTTAACCATTTCCATCTAATATTGGGCTGTGTAAACAAGTGGCCTCCTCACACCTGCCCCTTCTGTCTTCTGCCACACCTGGACTCTTCATCAGAGCTCTGTCCCACAGCCTTTCCTTCTAGGGTGCAGTCCTGCTTTTCCCAGTGGGAATTCCCACAGCCTCTCTGCTGGGAGCATCCTTGTCAGAGGAACATCACCCCTGACCCTTTCAGGGTTCCTCTGGGATGCAGTTCTCCATTAAGGAGATGCCAGCAGGTAAGTCCTCTGCTATTCCCCTCTCCTTAACCCCTGCTGTCTCTTGGCTCTAGTGGAGAGCAAGCAGGTATCTCCCTCTCCTAATTCTCCTGACTACAACCATCCAGCCCTGGCTCTCTGACACCAGCCAGCAAAACCATCTTGCTGCTCTACTGCCCTCTATCAGGAATCTCTCTCTCTCTTTCATATATTTCTTGCTGTTCCCGACTGAACCTATCTCGTCTAGGTCTCTCTCTCACCGGGCCTGTTATAGCTCCCCACATGCTGCCCCACCTTCTTAATTGGCCCAAAAAGGAGCTTCTGGACTGGAACATGAGCACTGAGCCTTGTTTCATGCCTATGCCATTGCTAGGATATTTGTTCCTAATATATGTTTAAAAAATCCTTCTTATTTCTTTAGCCCTGCCAACCATGAATTTTTCTCTGATGCCTTTAGCCTCTCATATCAATTTTCTACACTACATAACATCTAATTTCTATCCATGGATATTTGTTTTCCCTTTCTCCGTTTGTTATATATTATTATTTAATTCTAATTGCTGTCTTCACTTCTCCACTGAACCAGGATGAGCTTTTTGCCAAAATAGTTCTTTCCTTGATTGGGGAATTGTGACTTTTTAGCCATCTAATAAACTCTTCAGAAACAATTCTCAATATTCATTCACATTCTGTCTACATATTTCTTCCCAATAAGTTTTGTTCATGATATTCTTCAGCATTGTGAAATTAGCCCTTTTTGAGCACCAGGTTTGTATGTTATTGTGTGGGACTGTTCTCTGTTTGCCCGTATTGAATGTAACAAAGTCATGATTACTGGTCCCTACGCAACCTCAAACTTCCAGTCCAGTGAGTAATTTGTCTTTATCCGTCATAATCTGTCAATCATGCCAGATGTTGCTGGCAGCTGTTTAGTTTGAATATCTTTCTGTAAACGTCCTAGCTTTCAAAAAATTAAACAGAATTGTTTTTAAACTTTGAAATTACTCTTTTTGGCAAACAATAATGCATTTATCACAGAGCTAGAATGTTCTTTTATCCAGTTTGTTCTTTCAAAGAAATTGCATTGTGTGTGAACTAACTGAATAAAATCAGTTTGCAGCTTTGCTTCACTTTGCAAAGGCTTCCTTTTAGAGTATCTTATTTTTCTTTGTTTATTGATCATTGTACAAAACAGGAGGGTCTCTGCACCAAGGGACATGTGTTGTCATTATTGTGAACCTAGAAAAATTAAACTGCAACTGTTTTTGAGCTTTCACATTAACGTGACATGTTGATTGTTCCCGCAGAGAGTTCATACCAATAGAAAGCTGTTGCATTCAGTAGATTAGCATTTCCAAGGACATATATATAGCTCCCTCATCTGGTGCACCATAGTAGAAAACATTTTAGGTCCAAAAAAGTGTTATTTTTTATCCACCATTGAGAATTTTATATGGCTTCTGTACGAATTCTAAACTTTATTTTACTTCCCAGGAATTTTAAAAATTCATTAATGATTTACAAACCCTTTTGATATTCTCTGAATGAAGGTGCCATAAAATGTATTTTCCTCACTGTTTATCATCGCTTTTTAATCTTGGGAAATGGATTTGTGTAAGTACAAAAAGTGAAGGTCTGGAATATGTGGAGGAACAATATGGCATGAAGTGGATGGCTGTGCTTGATTAAAAAAGAAGAAAAAATAAAATAAGATAATTTAGGGGAGTATTTACTAATATTTTGCTAATTATGTACTGGATGTTTATCTTTAGTTTAAATATAGCAATGATATTTAGCTTAGTTTTTTTTAAGTTAGGTAGTTGTGTAGTGTTCTACCTTGGATGTAGGACTGATGAGCAAAATGTCTACATGGACTTTCATAGCTGATAAAATGAATTTGTTCAGTGTTTAAAAATTAACTAGTTGTATTATATCGCATGACTTTCATAAACTGAAATTGTATTTAACTGTCATTTATCTGATTATTTTTTTAACAGCTTTTACACTTCCAGATCTTACCGAGCAGTTTTTGCCTCCTGACGTTGCTCCACCAATCCTTATCAAGATAGTGGAGGCTATTGAAAATAAAGGTATGCTGATGAATAGTCTCCCAGTGTTTTAATTATGTTTATGAACAGGAATCACATGATCAGGTCTAGAGTTTGTAAACTTCCCTACCAAGGGTTTGTGATGTATCACATTGCTCAATTGGTATTCAAGCAAATCTAGTCATAGCCTTATCTTGTCAAGGTATGTGCTCAACAGAGGTTACTTGGGTTACACAGGAATAATGCAGCTTACACCACTTGACACCTAGTAACCTGCTACAGAGCTAAAATAGAGATTATCCCAACATTTCAGGTTTTGAATAATATAATACAGGTATCCAACACAACAAGAGTAATTGCAGAAACGCATTGCTGTGAGAGCAGAGAAAAACAGCTCAAAATGCTAAGTTTTGGGAGGTGCAATTTCCTCTCGAAGAGACAGTCCTTTGTTGCTACTGTCTGTTTCATCAGCCAGTATTTGTTTTATGCCCTTTGACTTTTCTCCCTTTCCATACTTCTAGATGTCCCACTCTGCCCTGGTACCTTCATCCCCATACCATTCTCCCCTTCTACTGGCTTCTGAGTCTCTTGTTCCTCACCTGTTTAAGTAACACTTTATCCATCTCTTGCCTTCTTACCCTCGTCTTTCTCTAGCTTCTCTCCTGATGTCACCTTCATCAACCTTTGGTGGCCAGGCGATACCCACTGTATCCTGCTATCTTAGTGGCCACGTAGCAGGACAACACAGGATTTGTGGGCTGGCTATTAATCAGCATCAACACTTTGAGGATTGGGAAGGCACAAAAGTTTAACGGATGGATTGGGGCTGCTGATGCCAGTACTGAGAGCCATAGACTAATGGCAGCCAACATTCTCAGTCACTGTTTCTAGGAGGCCTCACTGGATGAAGCCTGTATCCCTTGGCATGCTCTTTAATTTAAAATATGGAGGAAAAAAATCTTACGTTTTATTAAATCTTACATTTTATCCTTTCATTTGGAAGGATGTCTGCACTTGACTAAGTATACATAGGGGTCACTCCCTCCCCCACTGAAATGGGGCAAATACAGGGCAACTGCTAAAACATAACTGCAGCAACACCTCCCAACACTGACAACTTGTGTACTGCGTGTATGAGTGTGTGATCTGTATCTCTGTAGTCAATAAAGTGAATATGCAGAAAACAGATACTGATTGGTTTTAGGGTAAGAACAGTAAAGTATTCCCCCAAAGGAAAAATAGCCCCTTCAGCTTTGAGTAACATGCACTGTCACAATTAATGAATTATGTATTCCCAAACAGTTTTTCAACTGTTCCTTTCCCTTTGAGGCAGACAGTGTTGTCATCTTGCTCAAGTTGTATTTCTAGGATGGCAAGCCCTGAACATCCCCTTCTTTTGATGGGACACCTGCTTCTACTTCTTTTTCTCTGCCTCCTCCTTGCATCCCATCTCTTCTCATTTTATGAAGGCACTTGGAAGAGACAGAAGCAATAGGACACACAGTATTTCCTAGAGGGCTTAGGACAGCTGTTCCTTAGCTGTAAAGGAGTGTAAAGTGGCAGGGAAAGGCTAGGTGTTTACTCCTGAACTGAGCTCCACTCCACTTCAGGCAGACCTTTACCTTGGCTAGTACCCACTCCTTCTTCTGCTGGTGTTAGACTCCTAAAGCTAGAGCTTGGTGACTTGTTTGAGGGTGGGAGAGAGAATTAGGGATTGACTGGATTTCTGCTGTTTCTTGGCTGGCAGTTTCTGTTGTCCCAGAGGTTTGCTGGTATGCATGCTAGGAATGAGATATTTTCCTTCCTGTTTGGTATGTATTGCCCTATAAAAGCAATAGCATGCAGTTCTTTGTCATAATATATAAGAATTATACTAACTTATACTGTAAATAAGGAAAATAGAAACATGTTGTTTCATTTATCCAATCTATTGTGTTTTTAAGGTCTGGAATGTTCAACGCTGTATAGAATACAAGGATCAAGCAGTATTGCAGAATTAAGACAAATGTTTGAGTGTGGTAGGTACAACTGTTCTTAAAAATAGATTTTGTATTAAGATTGAACATTTTTTTCTGTGCCTCCTATTCAAGCTTTATAATTTTGATATGTAGTTGGTATGGTTTTTATTCCATTATTGAAAAAACAGCTTTGAAGTTGAACCTCATGCATTTGCCATAATATTAATCTGTCTAGTCTCATGGAATAAATATTTTTCTCCAGGTCCCTCATTATACTGGTATTTTATCTGAGAATAATCACGTTAATGTTTATTAGTAACTTAACTCTTTGAGGACAAAAAACAAAACAAAACAGGGCTCTGGGAGAGGAAAGGAGTCACATTCAGAAGCAAGATAAAGATGCACTGTCCCAATAATGCTGTGGGCTAAATTTTATTTATGCATGTACAGCTGCATACAGTTTTGTGCATACATTAATAGAGTCAGCCTGCTGCTTCCCTTGACTTAGGGGGAGGAGTTGAAGGAGATCCTACTGGCTCTGTTGCATGTTCCCTGCCTGGTTCTGTGGTGTTGCTGAGGGAAGAGGACCTACATGATGATGCTAAAATGAGCAGGGATCTAGGCAGTAGAATTCCTCCATCTCACATGTACAACATGTGCCCCCAATTCCTGTGTCTCTTTCCACCTCCTCTGTACCGAAATCCTGGGACATGCACCTGGCATCTCTCTTCTCTGGCCCCTGCAGTAGCCCTAGTGGGGTGGGCAGATACCCATGTGGCTATTTGTCCTCTCACCTCCAGTCATGGGTACTAGAATTAGGGGTGCTGCAGCACTCCCTGGCATGAAGCGGTTTCCATGATATTCAGGGTTTACAGTTTTTCAATGGCTCTCAGCACCCCCTCATACAAATTGTTCTAGCACCCCTGTGCCTCTATCTTCTTTAGCACTGGTAAATTGTGATTGTTAAAAATATAATAAAACCTAATTCTCTAATGGAGAAATAGTTGAAGAGCCACATCCAGTCAAACTGTGAAAGAGCTTTTTGAGCATTATCCGGGCTTCTGCAAGCTGTGGGAGAGAGCATGCATGTAAACGTCCCCTTTCAGAGCAGTACATGAGGGTGCAAGGCATCATGTCACCACATGAGGCTAGGAATTGAAACTGATCACACATGGTAGTGTCAAAGGCACAAAATAGGCAAACTCTAAAAAGGGAAGTAATTTCTCTACTCTTTCAATTTTAGTAATTTATAAGTAGTTAAAGGTTAAAAATTGAGGAGGAAATTATTTTTGAGTTCACTATGTTTTAAATCTAGCTGGCATCATCTTGAGTGATGGGAGAGAAAAGTATGCAATTGTGGGGTTAGTAATAGAAGTTCTGTTCTTCAGCGCAGATTAAATACTGACTTTCCAAACCACAAATACTTGAAACTCTTAATTCATTCAAAATCCATATAGCATCTCACATCTGAAATATACTTTTAGGAAAAATCCACCTGCATCCTGAGACCATTGTAAATCTGGGATTTATCTGCATTCTTGGTCAAATAGGGATGTAATAGTGTAGTCGATTAAATGATTAACCGATAAGTGGGTGCTTATCTGTTAACTTTACCGGCTACAGACAATTCCCACTCCCTCCCTCCTCAGCTCTGCAAGTACATTTTTTTAGAAGGCTAGCCAACAGGTTGGCTCACTCCCAGCTCACACTGGTCACAGCATCAATCCCTGCTGCGGCTCTGCATTATTAGGGGACTGGAGAGTCAGTGTGCAGGCAGGATGGCCCAGTTCCAGCTCAAGCCGGGTCCTGGCAACTATCCCCGCTACGGTTCTGCATTATTAGGGGACTGAGCTCCTAAAGTGCTTTTTAGTACAGAGCCTCAACGGGAGTATTTGCCGGGACCCAGCTCAAGCCAGGATTGAGCCAGCCTGCTCATGCGCCAGCTCTTAAAGTGTGTCTAATGCCGAGCCGAAGTGGGGGTTGCTGCTGGCACCCAGCGCGTGTGGAACTGAGACAGCCTTCCCACATGCCGGCTCCCAGTCTCCTAATAATGCAGAGCTGCAGTGGGGGTTGTTGCTGGGACTCCGCTCAAGCCAGGACTGAGTCCTTGCAGTGCTAACCCTTATCGATTAATCATGTAGTCGACACATTTTTGTCGACTACACAGTTAATGAATTACTCACTGCTTAACATCGGAAGTTCAAAATTTAATTGGGTTGGAAAACTGAAAAATGTGGCTTTAACCTTTGAGGAACTGACTGTCCTTCATTCTTCTTGAGCAGTGCCGACATTACTCCAGTAAACCAGTAAAGGTGATCAAAAATTAAGCTCACAACAACAGCAACAACAAATAGCTTGCTCTACATCAAATAGGTCCCCTTCTCACTAAAACTCTAGTTCCAGTAGTCTGCGATATTTCTTAGAGACACTGGACCAATGTCCAATGGAACCCAGACTTGATCCAGCATAGATAATTAAAGCTATTATTAGTGATTAGTGTAGTGTGAGTTTTTGCATCAATAAAGGTGCTTTTTAAAGAATTATTTCCCTGTTGTCCCCTATTCTCCAACCCGAATTATTGGGCCCTTTAGAACTTTTTGGATTTAGGAACATTTGTGAGAGCTTCATGTCAGACAGGAAATCTGTCAGGCTTGTAAAAACACTTCTAAAATTGTAATATGATGATTTTGACTTCTTGAACAATAAAAATACTGCATTTGGACCCATCCCTAACTGTGGATTCCTTCTTACTATAGTAGTGTTTACACAAAATATTTACATGTAAAACAGACCCATTAAAAATATCCTGGTGTCTTAATAAGTTGCAGCCCTATAACAATATTACAAATATTGCCACAAGCATCATTTGTAACTTTTTGTAGTAACATTTGAAAAGTAGGTAGACTCCAGGTCTTCTTTATATAATTTAAAAAACTGGTTTATAAAGAAAATAAGGTGTTTTTAAATACTCTACTCACTTCAGAAATAATACCAGTGAAGGTATAATAACATTCACTATGGGCCATCTGCAGAATTTGAATTCAGGACCTTCATTGCCAGTACATATAGCACTACCACTTCCTCTACAGTAGTAATTCTATCAGGTAGCAGATAGAGTACATTGCCAGTCTCTGTGTAGATTACCTATAGAGGGGACATGAGACACCATGTTACAAAACCATTTCTTCAGTAGGAGAATTTGTGTTCTTATACCATTTTCACATGGCTATTTTCCTGAATTGGATATTGACTCCCGTGCATCATTTACAACTTATCATTTATTAGTCAGAATCTCTTAATGATTGAAGGTGTGAACCCTTCACTTAATACAGTATATTGAACAATTTTGGTATCTTCTGTGAGAATTCACTGCACATTGTAAATACAGACTGAGCATCTCTGGTCTGGGACTCTCTGATCCGGCAACATCTGTGGGCTGGACCAGAGAGCCCTGGCGGCTGGGAGTGGAGGTTGTATGGGAGTCTTGGACTGGGAACAGAGCCAGTCTGGCTGCCAGAAGCCCAGCTGGGGATGGGAGCAGAGCTAGTCCAGTGACTGGGGGCCAATGGCCAGGAACAGAGCCAGGCTGTGGGGCCAGCAGCAGGGAGCTGGCATCCGGAGCCCAACTGGAGCAGAGAGCAGAGCCAGGCCAGTGGCTAGGGAGAGCTGTGAGCATGGCCCGGGCCAGGAGTGGAGCCTGTCTGGTGGCGGGGGGTGGGAGCCAGGATGGGACATCGGCAGGGAGGCTGGTGGTCTCCCAGGAGAGCCCAGAGGCCAGGAGAGGGGTTGCAATTGATCTCCCCTACTTTGGCAAACTCCCTCATTCAGGTCCCAAGGGTGCTGGGCCAGGGTGGTTCAATCTTTAATACTTTTCAGCAAAGACTCATTTAGATGCCTTCAGAGATTTCTTACAAATTGTTCTGCATAAATCAGAGTTAGGTTATCTGTGCTGGTTTGATATGAAATGACAATTTTAAGGTCTTCTGAATTTTTAAATTGTATATGTCTGCAATTTTTCTTCAGATGCGTCAGTGGATTTTGAGCAAACTGATGTGCAGATCTTATCAGATGCTCTCAAGAGGTATCTCCTGGACCTGCCAAGTCCTGTCATTCCAGCATCTGTTTACAGCGAAATGATTTCAGGAGCTCAAGGTATGAATGTGAAAGTATTTCCACTCACAGGAAAAAAAAAGTATATTGGGGTCATCAGTAGCCAGCATAAAGTGGCTGATACTGTCTCGGCCTATATTGCAGAAGATTTTTGCACACCACAATAAGTGGTGCTCATAAAAGAAACAAAATGTCTTTTCATCATGTACTATATGTTTTGATAAAATCTTCTGAAATTACTTAATAATAAATATAATGAAAATTGTAAGCTACTATAAGGTTTGCTGTGTTCAGTAAGTAAGAATAACTGTGCATGCACTGGTTAAAAAAAATCAAGGACTTATCTGTGTGCAGAAAAAGCTAATTGTTAACCTTTTATCAGTGCTGGCAAAGTAAATGTATTAGAGAACACAGTGTTCCGAGGTCCATTGGCAGTTATGGAATACAAAACAATAAGTATGTGAATATAAGGTTCATCTTCAGTAGTGGTCATTTCAGAGAGTACAGTTGATAACTCTCAGTATGTGGGCCTATCACATGTGCTAGGGGCAGGACATTGTGGCTGGTAACCTTCAAAATTAGGAAAGCACCTGTGAATTCTTATCTATTGCATCTCAGAATTACCCAATCACGTATTACACTAAACACAAGACAGACTTCTACCAGTACGCACTGCACATATTGTGGTTTTTACCAAACATGTTCTGTTTCCATTTTACTTTTATATAGTTGTTTTCTTCTGTTACTTGAATTTTTCACTTTTGCAAAAGAAGAAACAAAGAGTCCAGGTTCTAGTGAAAGACAGACTATTTTTTCTGTAAAATTGATACTTACCCGGGGACTATGTAAAGGTTTCAATTTACTTGTTGAATGTTGCTGCTCTGATATCAAAAGACTTTTGTCTATTTGCTTGCAGAAGTGCCGAGCTCAGATGAATATGCTCAGTTGCTGAAGAAACTCGTCAGGTCTCCAAATATACCTCACCAGTATTGGCTCACTCTTCAATATTTACTCAAACATTTCTTCAGACTTTGTCAAACCTCCAGCAAAAGCCTCTTGAATGCAAGATCCTTAGCTGAAATTTTCAGCCCTCTGCTATTCAAATTCCAGTTAGGAAGGTATGTGAGACATCTTAATTTGTAAACATGATATGTGGCTTTGTTTTACAGAATAGTGAATAAGTTAATGTATAGGAGTAGTGCTCATGCTGTTATGACTTTTTTAAAAGCATTAATGTAAGCATTTATGTTTTTCTACTCTTATTATGTAATCAATGTCTTTCAGCTCTGATAATGCTGAACACTTCATAAAAATCCTAGAAGTTTTAATCACAAGTGAATGGAATGAGAGACAGCCTGTACCAGGTAAAAAAAAATAAATCAAAGTTTGCATTTTAAAAAGTAATTATCCATGGATGATTTTTAAAATGTTCAGAAAGCAGTTTGGTGGCCATTATAGGTTCATTATTATTTTCTTCAAATTAAGTAAATTCAATGTAAAATGCATTTAAAGTAATATAATTATGGACGTAAGCTGATATTCAATAGAAGTTAACTTTTGTTTTCAAGGAACTGTCTTTTACTCTGAAATAGTTTTTCACTGTATAATTTGTGCAGATTATTTCATAGCTGTAGAATTTGTATTGTTTATTATTGAACACAGTATGAAAAATCAAGAATGTGAGATACTTGTGAAGCATGTACTTTTTATATTCCTTGCTATTAAAAGCGGACAAATTCTGAAGTCCTTTCTCAGCATTTGCTCACGCCTTTCTAAGCATATTTCCTCAAAAGAAATGTGCCCAGTGAGGATTAATTAAAGAACTCATATTTGGTCCTCTGTTTAGCTATGTGTATTTTTCAGCCCCATGTGTGGAAAGATTTTTCTGTCAAAATGTACATTCTTATTAGGGCACGTACAATCAAAAGTGGTTCAGGATAGCTAGTTGACACATTTTCACTATATGTGCTAACATTCAGTTCATGCAACCAAAAGGAAAGGTTAGTGCTACTTTATTCAATAGATTGTATTTGGAATCAAGTGTTCCTCTTTTTCTTAGAATGGGTGAGGCAGCGGTGCTAAACATCTGCAAAGAAACTGGTTGCTGTGCAACATGACTTTCTCACTTCAGAAAAGCAAGTGCATTTTGATCTAGAGAAGCTGAAAGCAATGGCTTACAGTAATTCACTTTACTACATATTAGCAAAAGGTACTCGAACAAAGAAATGACCACCCTGAACAGAACTTTGTTTTTGTGTTCCTCCCTCTCTGCTTCCAAAATACTGTAAAGAGATCACTGCAGTAAGGTCTTGAAGGATTGGGTAAGAATTGGAAGAACTAGTGCAGACTTCTTAGGGTGTTGGAACAAAATATCTTCCAAAGCTACTGTACATTTTTCTATAGCATCTTATAAAAATGTGTTTGGAGAAGCCAGGGGGGTACATTTAGAAAAAACTGAGTCCTCAATTGAGTAGAGAAAAAGGAATGGAAGGGATCAAAAATGTAAGAATGGCTTTTCATATTGCATTGAAGATCTGTATATAACTTGCATATAATGGATTAAAGAACATTTTGTTCTTGCCATATGTTATTAGCTTTGAAAATTAAAAGAAACATTAAATACCATGGTATTGCGAAGAACTGTAAGTGCAGATAGCATGGATTGGCACTAAAAGGTTAATAGTTGTACACACAATTTAGAAATTGAAACTAATGTAGCTCCAGAGACTGGAAGGTAGGTGGATGTTCAATATGCTAGTGGAAGTATCTTAAATGGCAGTTATTCAGATCACTTTGCTGCACTGACTGATTAGCTATGATGCTCTTGAAAATGTTAATAGAAAAGGTGTCAATGCTGGGAGAACAGACTGGGGATGTGGAAACCAGTTATTCTGAAATAATTGTATATTTAGGTTAGGACAGAGCACAGGTGTATCTGCCACACTCTGAGGAATTGATGTTACAATGATTTTCATCGAATTACTAGATAGTTATTTTTTACAAATTCTTTTGAGGTAATTTTGGGATGGATATACACATTTTGGAGAGTCTACTTGCACGACCATTTTAACCTATCACTGGGCCTTAGACAGACATGCACTGTTCCAGGGCCATTGAAGAAGGGAGGCTGGGAGAGGAATGAAGAACTCGCCCCACAGTGGCAGCTTCTGTTCCATGGGTCTTCACCCAGCTCCCCACTCCACTTGCTGTGGCCTAGCAGACAAAGCCGTAGTGCCTGTTGGGTTTGGCCCATCACTAGTTGATTTAAGTGAATGATGTTGCAACCTAGCACAGAGCGTCATAGTACCTTTATGCTTGAGGGGCAGCCAGGCCAAACTGGAGCCATGCTGTGACCCTACATGCCAGGAGTGGGGAGCCAGCCCAGCCCCCAGGTGCAGGAGCTTCTGCTGCAGGGTGAAAATGGGGCGGGCTTGCTTTCTAACATCCTTCCTGTGTTTCCTTTCAACTCTGGTCCATGATTGCAGTGCCAGGGCAGAGTGTGCTCTGCAGGGACTCTGCATGCCCTCGGTAGGGCAAAGAAGAGGAGGACTGGGCTATGATTTTGGGTTTCCCCGTGAATGAGAGCCCTAGGCACATGCCTAATTGGCCTCTGTGTTAATCCAGCCCTGCCTACTAGGTTTAACTCTGCATTTTGATAGGATCTGTTATAAAAACGTCTATTTTTATCAATATATTTCAAAATGCATACATGGCAAAAGGGCATTCTGTGTAGTAATTGCCATACTATACATTATTTTTCAGTTCAGTATAACATCTTCACATCCATTAATGTGTAAGCCAGAAGGTTTTGGCCAAAATGTCAAACTTGGCAGCCTCTGATTACTTCCTTTCAATCCTGCTTCTGAAAAGACTTTTGCTTGTGCTTAACTTTGCATGCCTGAATATATTTTTTTTTTGACAAGTTGAGCATGTGAGTAAATCTTTGCAGGTTTAGGATCCAAATTTCTGCTTGAGCTCCTGAGAAACTGAGTCATTTATTTAGAAGGGCAGAGTCGCCATAGCTCCCATAGAAGATTTAAGGACACATTTTTAAAAGTGTTCAGGCGCCAGCAGCTCCTTACTGTTCCTAAATGGGAATTGAGCTCTCATGAAAATTTGGCCCCTCATATCATTTAGGGAGCTAAACTAGAGAATTTTGACTTTATTGCTTTACAATCCTAACTGAATTGTAATAGCTATGAATAGGGAAGAGAAATTTGCAATTTACCAAGGCAGGGATATATGCTTGACATCTTTATTTTGACAAAGCTGTCTCCCAATGCCCTATAAACCACACACAATGTAAATGTTCTATCAGACAAAAGTACAATAAACTGAGGTTTGTGCGTGTTATATTTTGAGATGACACAAAAATGCATCAGTGGGCTTCTGACTGTCTCTAAGAAAGTGTCTTCTTCTCTTGTATGTCTTTAATTTGCTGAACATTTTCCCTTCTGAATGGAAAATCTGTCATTTCTAGATAGTTCAGAGGTATATTGCACCATAACTGAGGGTGTGTCTAGACTACAGATTTTTTTTTGAAAAAAGTAGCCTTTTTTTGAAAAAACTTCACCTGCGTCTAGACTGCTGCCGTGTTCTTTCAAAATTAAATTGAAAGAACGCGGCAGTTTTTTCGACAGCAGAAAACCTCATTTTATGAGGAATAACGCCTTTTTTCGAAAGTGCTCTTTCGAAAAAAAGCGTTATTGAGTGCAAACAGGGCTTTTTTGAAAGAGAGCATCCAGACTGCCTGTGTGTTCTCTTTCGAAAAAGTGGCTTGTTTTTTCGAAAGAAGTGGTTGCAGTCTAGACGCTCTCTTTCGAAAGAGGCTTTTTCGAAAGATTCTTTCGAAAAAGCCTCTTTCAAAAGAGGCTTGTAGTCTAGACGTACCCTGAAAGTCTAAAAATTGCACACCCTTAAGCCTATGCAAAAGATGCAAAATCCATGGTCAAAATTAATTTCTTATATCTGGTATGCTGCAGAAATTCATGTGCAGTACAGTTGTTAATCAGGCTCTTTAACAACTCTGGCTTGACCTTCAGTCAGGGATGTTGCCAGATACAAGAATAAAGTAAGGTTCCTAAAAAAGTGTAAGGCAACTTTCAGCAATCTTTTTCCTGGACTTGAGCAGTCTTTGACAACTCAGATTAAAAGGAATGTCGAAGATGAGAAATGGAAGGACTTAGATTAAGACTTCTTAATAAAGTGATTTCTTTTTGCCTTTGTGTTTGTCTTTCTTTCCAGTTACCCTTTAATCTGGAAAGAAATATGTTTGTCTAATATGAGTTGTGTGTGAATTTTAGTGGTATCATATACAGGATGTGTTTTAATTGCGTGGATTAGGTTTTTTTAATGTACATTTTTTTCTCTCTCTATGTAGCCATGGGAAGTGAGAAAAATAGGCCCCTGTATGTTAAGTAGACCCATGTGCAGCTTTTCAGCTGTATTTATATAATGAGCAGTCTAAGGCAAAAATAGAGTTTGTCCCTAGGCCCAGGCTGGTGTACGAAATAATGATTAACCAATTCCATTTTCTGTATTACTTTGTCCCTCGCTAGTTCTGTGTAACTATTCAGTCTTTTGACTGGAATTAGTAGATAAATCAGATTTTGTCAGTCTGTTTTTTTTTTTACTTCCAGACTTGATCAGCTAAATAAAAATATAAAGGTGTGGGACAGGTGAGGGTGTGAGAGATTTCTTCTAATCCTGTTCAAGTCACTGGAAATTTTGACATTAAATTGATAGGTGGTAAAAAGGTGGGTGTTCTTTATATATGCCATGCAGTATTCCCTATAAACTGTGCACTTAGGTGGCCACCCAAGAGAAATTCAGATGCCACCCAGCTGATTATCAGAGCACCCACAGTTGCCCGCAACCAGCAGCATGTGCATGTCCACACATGTCTCTGTGCACATAACAAAATGTATTATGCACATGGGTGGAGAAAATTTATAGGGAATGTTAATGCCATGTGAAATAAATTGCTAATAGAAAAGTAACTATATTACAGATTAAAAATCAAAGTGCATGCCCTTTTACATGAATATATTTTAAAAGAGTATTTGGGAATTGAGGCAATAAGCTACTCCAGGTGTAAGAAGCTAGCTAATTGTTCAGGTCATGAATGATGTTCTCAGTATGGAATGGTCATGGTGCTCCCAGGATATTAAAAAGACAAGGCAGGTGAGGTGGTATCTATTATGGACCAACCTGTGTTGAGGGAGAGAGAAGTTTTCAGGCTACACAGAAGAGTTCTGGATAAGCTGGAAATTGTGTCTCCAATAAAAGATATTACTTCGCCAGTGACATTGGCTTTTCTGTACAGGCTGCTATCCCAATTTGTTCCAGGCTTGTAAATAACGTTTGTGATAAATGTTACAAACTTTGGTGTGAAATGTCAGATTTTACAGTTTTTGTGGGTCAAAGGTTATATATGAAGTGATAAGACTATCTTACACAAACTGTCACTTGTTGAAATCTTTGGTGGTATAGTCATAAATGTCAGTGGCCAAGGTGAAAGACAAATGGGTTTCTTTTTTTAGCTGTAAATGTGTTAGAGAGCTTTCCAGTTTAAATGTCATGAAATATACAGAATCTGTAACTGATGCTAGTTGTTTCAGATGAGTTTAGTGAAGTAACAGAGCAGGAAAATATATGGCTCACTCCTGTTCTCATTGAAATACGTGCCCAAGCTCCCACTGACTTCACTGGTGCAGAATCTGTCCCTTAGTTCATAATTGTATTGCAGCGTGTTGTAGTACAACAAAAAAAACCCAGTAAGACTATTATCAGTTGTCAGGACTTTACATGCATAGTCATAGATTTAGTCTAAATGTTTCTCATAATTCAACTCTATTTTGTCAATGTCCTGGAACATTGTGGCCTATGCGAAAAATGTTTTGACTTTTCACAGAGCTGTTGTACATTCATTTTTCCATCCAGCAGAGGGCTCCCCTTCTAAGCGAATAAAAATAATTCTGTTTACACTGAACTTAACAATCAAAGTACACTGTAACCTAATCTCTAGCCTCAGCAACACAAGGTTGTCCTGTTTCAATTTTGACAGTCTGTGGAGCTTAGGTTTCTCAGTGCCTTGTAAGTATGGGTAAAACCACAGGTATTGGGCTATAATAAGTATATACCAATTAACTGTACACCATTCAGCTGCATGCCCAATTTTCCATCCTGGTTCCTACATTGTATGTCTTAGATGCAAACCACTTTTAAGTTGCAGCTGTAGTGTAATAAGCATTAGTATAAAATCTGATCTTTCAGCAGCTGTATAAGCTATAGGTTTGTTGACAAAAAACACACATCATTCGAGGTGATATAACTTGTAAAGCTAAGTAATGTCTCAGATGCAGCAGTAGTGCTCAAATGCATATATGTGAACATATTCATGTTGACGCTCTCATACCTGAATGTGATGTGTGGGGATGGGTGGGAATTCATTTCTGCACAGGTCCTTAGAGCCTAAACAAAAATGGGACTTAGTAATGTCTTTCTACAGTGAAATGTCAACAGCCATGTCTTGGTTGTATGTTAATTACAGTGCTGGTTTGACTGTTGTTCCCCCCCCCTCAGATCTCCTGTGGGAATACCATAGTGTACTGTGGCTGGTTGGTGAGGGTTGTGCGTGTATGTTGTACCTTCCCCTCTTGAAAAGGGAAAGTGTCATCTCCAGCAGGTGTACAGTCTGTGCCAGCTCTAAGATCAGGATTTCTCTGATGACTCTGAGCCTTCCACAGCACTGTTTAATAAATCATACTGGCTAGATATTTTTTTTAAACTCCAGCGGTAGAGTGCATATCAACTACTACCAAAAGTTAGATGTTTCTGTTCTGTCACTGTCTGATCATTAGTACACAAAGACAGATTACCATTCAAGTGTGAAATATGCTGTGTTATTTCCAGACAGGACTGCTTCAAAGGGCAAGTAAAAAATGGCAATTGTTTAATAGGTAAAGGGGGAAAAACAACAAAAGCAAAGAACTATTGTAGGTGAAACAACTTAATTGGATAATCACCTATAGGGTGTTTTTTTCTATGTTTGGGTGTATGTGTATATTTTTTATTTTTGCTTTTGGGGACAAGAGTTGGGTTTGCAATAGCATTTTTTACAAACTAAGAGGAACCCAAATTGATGACAAGGAATTCAGTTAATTAGAAGAAATATTAGTTATGGTATGGAAAAGGAAACAGGAAGTTTTAAGCCCCATCTCTTCAGGCCTGTTTCTCCTGTCACTTACTCAGGATTTCCTTCAGTGTAACAACTGAAGTGGTTACTTAACTGTCTTCACTGTTAAAGGTATAGCAGTGAACCCATGTAGGTGAAGGGGGAAACTGACCCTTTAATTCCCTGTCCCTTCCCACATCAAGCATGCATACTCCATCTGACACTAAAACAAGGAATATTGATTTGTTCAAGTCACTTTCCTGCACCATGTGTCCATGAGCTACCTTTATATCAACAAGTAATGAAGAGAACACATGTCCAGTATTGGAAACAACTATGGATATAAACACGTAGATACATGTCTATGTCCATAGTTGTTTCCAATACTGGACATGTGTTCTCTTCATTATTTGGTGATACAAAGGTGGCTCATGGACACATGGTGCAGGAAGGTGACTGGAACAAATCAATATTCCTTGTGTCTAGTGCTTACATTGATATTAATCTGACTATGCAGTGTTGTTGTAGCCATGTTGGCCCCAAGATATTGAAGATGCAAGCTGGGTAAGGTAATGTCTTTTATTGGATCAACTTCTGTTGTTAAGAGAGAAAAGCTTTTGAGCTTGCACAGAGCTTGAGAGTTTGTCTCACCAACAAAAGTTGGTCCAATAAAATATATTAACTCACCCACCACGTCTCTCTTATTCTAACTAAACAGTTTAGAACTTCATTCAAAGCGTCTTCAAGCAACACCTGTAGTTGTGGTCCTGTAAGTAATGTAGGAGATGGTGTAGTGCATGCAAATAAGCTACTTTTGCACTAGGCTGTTCTGAGAGGTACAGAACTTTACAAGAAGCCTTTGATTCTATTTTTTGTTTTTTGAACTAGCTCAGCCACTTCCTGTATTTCGCTGCTCTTAGTGCTTTTCTTGACATTGGGTTACTTTAATACTGCATTGAACAGCCTGTTGCAGAGTCTATTTTAAAGCCAGTTACAATAGTCTTCTCATTTACTTGGCAAAATGAGAAAGTTACTCCTGCATTGGCCATTTGTTAGCTGATGACAACTTTTACTTTGACTCTGGCTGCCCCCACTCTCCCCCGCCCCCATGTGAAATCCCTGGCTCAGCAAATATTTGAACCTGCCCAAGTTAATCATGAAACTGAGATCTTTATCTGAGAGAGCCGTGCAAGCTACTGAGGTTTTTCTTTTACAGTGCTAAAATCCTGTTCACTTTTTAATGATGAACCAGAAATATGTGGATACTCGTTGCACTGCAAAGAAGTTTAATTTGTTTAGAAAGGGAAAGAGGGCTTGGACTTTCTAACTTCACATTACAACTCTTGCGAATGGATTTTATGGAGTGCTAATTGGAAAGAACAGAGTGTCTTTTCAGAACTGTTCACCTAATTCCTTCAGAGAATTGTCCTAACAAAGGGATTTCTTTAAAAAAAAAACTTTCTATGTGAAAGAATTACTATCTGAACTTTTCAGATTCTTGGATACAAGTGTCACAGAGGCAAGCATTTGCGATGCATAATTTACAAAGTAAGTGGTTTTGAATGTGTACACATTTCCCCCAAGTCTTTATAGAAATACGGGTGTATGTATTTTCAGTACTTTATTATCACTAATCAGAATGTGCCTAAAAGGCAATACCTATGTGGGTTAAGCAGGGGCAGTGGAAAATCACCTGTCTGTGTGTATCCTGCCTGTTCTGGTTTGCCATATGGTATCACAGCAAGCTAGACTAGTTTGGGCTGAGCAGGAACCTGATTGTACAAGTGTGGCTGTCTAGAATTTGGCCAGTTGTGTAAAAAAAAAGTGGAAAGAATTATTTTTCTGACAGCAGTCTTTAATGGAAGTTTTAAAAATTAAAAATCAGACTAACCAGACTAAATGCAGCAATATCTTCTTTGTATAAAATCTCTCCTAACTAATTTAAGTAATATACTGTGGCATCTTAAATGTTGGAGTAGCAGGTGGGCTAAACCCTCAAGTTCAGTGCTTGGACTCATGTCTGGGAGCATCTCAAATATCCTGTTAGCCTATGCAAATGGAATGAATTTTTGGTGCTTGTCTAGTGTTCCTAAATGGTGAAGAGAGGAAGGCACTCCTTCAAGAGGAGCATAGACAAGATCATGTGTAGGCAAACCAACATACACAACTATTGATGATGTTTGTAGGGTAGCCATAACCTCACATGTTAATACTTGTCTAAAAGTTTAAAACTAAAACTGCATAATTGGGGTCGGGAAAGTATATAACAAGTATTTGTGTAATATGTGCAGATTTTAGCAATACAGTCAAAAGTATTACTTAAGATGACTACATTGCTAATTGCTCCAGTTACTTACATTTTTTATATCTAGTTTTCTGCCTAGGAGGAGGGTAGTAATATTAAAGTATTCATAAGTGCTATGCATAGAAGTCCACTGCTGGGTTAATTGTATTCTTTAGAGGAGGCTGAGAGAGTAATAGTCAATTAATCTTTTTCCATGTTCAGTTTGATTCAGAAGGTATATTCACAATAGCAGGAGGTTTCTGCTGATATAAAGTCAGAATATATAAAAAAGAAAATGACAGTGGCTCTTGCTTTCAGAAAATAATGAGCACGGTAAATGATGAAAGCAGGGTAGAGAAACAATGGGAAAAGGAGAGCTGAATTATGTAGTGTGGCAGACTCCACATGTTCAGAAAAGACATTTTTCAAGATTTTGCTTAGTTTGGTTCACTGCACTGGTTTAAAAAACTCATTAATATCATTAGTATAAGATTGCAATACCTTATTTCTAGCTTTCCAAGTTAAGTGAAAACGTTTAATGATTTGTATTGCACTACAGAATAAGGAAGCAAGGCATTCCTGTAATATACTTGATATTATATAAAATGTATCAGGGCATTGTGGCTATTTAAAAGTTTAAAACTCTGGACTGTGTAGAAAAGCAGTTTTTATTTCGTACATACTTGGAATGCATGATTCTCTTCCTCCCCCCACCCCTTTTTTTATATGTAAACTAGGTAGAAAAGGCTTTAAAGGGATCTTGAATGGTAATCTTGAGATAGCTGAGTGGGCTGTTAAAACTGGAATTACCTGCCTATCCGTAAACCCAGATCCACTATATATATATATATATATATATATATATATATATATTTTTTTTTTTTTTTAAAGAAAAAAGCTGTGGGCTGCAGCATATCAGCCTTTGTCAACCTGCCAGCAGTGGAATGTACCATGCTGCAAAGAGTCAGAAAAATAAAATGGATAAATCAGCATAAGAGCATCATACTCAATCTGCTTGTATATAACATTCCTATATTGCAATTCTGTTTAAATGTAGATTGTTTCGGAAACAGAAATTGTGTTAAGACTAGTATAGAACAAAATGATAAAACAGGAGTGGTCTGGTGACATGATTTTGACATGATTGGCTGAGGATTATGATGTAATAGGTTACAGTGCAGCCCCTTATAGGTTTTAAAATGAATTCCAAGACACCATTACAAAGGGAGCCTGATTCTTTTTTCTTCTAACTGAGCTTTACTCAGTGAAACTCATACAAATGCACAACACTGTTTGGAATATGGAAGAATTGGATATAGAATATCCTAAAACAGATATAAATTGTGGCACAGACTTGATGTTTTACATAGAAATGGATCCACCAGGTAATACTGCAGTCTTATTGTAAAAGCCTACTTCATTTTTGTCTTGATGATAGCTGCTGCAAAATCCTCATTCAATGTGTAGGACTTATTTACTTTGTTGTTGATGCAAATTTATTTTTTCAGAAATAGAAATTAAATTGTGGTTGTCATGCATAGAAGTAGCAATTAGAATCATAGCCTGAAGTAAATGCCTTGTTTCTTCTTTAATTAGAATTGAATTCAGGTGTTTTAATTTTGATTTTATTCTCATGTGTAATCCTAATTTTGGATAGTATATACTAAAATGTTGCATCATTTTTTATTTTTATTTTTGCTATTTCTGCTCTATGTTATGGCTGACAAGATCTTATAAAAACACTTGTATTTCCTGATACAGTGATTACACATCAGTATGCATAATAGTCTTGGAGAAAACATGTTAAAATCTAGAAATAGCTTAATTCCTGACTTTGTATCAGTTAGTCATATGATATTGGAATTGTCATGAGATCTGGACACCACTATTATTATAAAAACATTGTCTTTTGCAGCCAGACATATATTATACAAACAATCATATATATAGACAATTTAAAATTTATTATAAAACTCAAACCTTTTTTCATTTTTAATCCTGATTCCAATGTTGTCCTTCTAGCTAGTAAGACAAAAATACTGCAGTATGTTTTTTGGCACTCATTGGTGTACGTATGCAGCTTTGACATTGAGAAAAGGGGATGTGGTTTTTAATCAGTCTTGGCATTTGGAACACAATTTATCCTGTCAAGTACTAAGATTAACACTCGGGATATTTGGGTCACAGATGGGTTCCTTAAAGTGGTTTTTGGCAGATCATTGTACAAAATGCTGAGGATCAGAGAAACTCAATTCCTTCTCCTAAAACATATAGTATTGCTGTGGTTTACTGATTTTATTACCCACAGCAGCTCTTATACAAGAAGGGACAAAATTCCTTTTGGACAATTAAATGGGAGGAAAAATAAAAATGAAACTTGACATGATTTGTAATTTGTAATGATCTCAAGATGGAGATTTTCTGTAGAAGGTGACATAAGGTGAAAACAAACTTTAGTTTAGATACTTTTGCCCCAAACTGCTTTTTTTGGTTGTGGTTTCCTTGAAATGTATTCTTCAACAACTAACATACATCTTTTGGAATAGTAAACCCTTATGGTATAATTAAGTTTGTTTCCAGAAAAAATATCTAGACTTGTTTGTTATCTTACAGTGATTGCCAATAACGGAAACCTGTATTTTGTAATCATTTTCAGTTTCCTTTGACGTAATGATTGATGGCATAAATTAGAATTATGAGGCATGTTCTGTTTAATTTGCTACAAACAACTTTTTCCCCCTTCTCTGCAGCACTGCCTCCTAAGCCACCAAAACCTAATACTGTAATTAACAACGGTATGAATAACAACATGTCTTTACAAGATGCTGAATGGTATTGGGGAGATATCTCGAGGTAAGACAGCAAAAGGCATGTATGTATTTGCTATATCCTCTTCTCATTCTACTTAACTACAAAAAAATTATTATAATAGTACTATTATAGTTGTAAGAGCTATTTAGAACATTTTCCAACACAAGTATAGCATACACGGTTTTGTTCCAAAGGTAATTAAAACATGACAGTCAGTTAGAATGCAGTATGTCCAAAAATATCATTCTTTGAAAGTTGTTCTATTATTTTAAGACCTCTATATGAAACACTAGCATGAAAGGACAACACTGAGAACCATCATTTCCCCCCTCCTTGCTTCCAAGACCAGAATTCTGAGGCAAAATGCTGAATATAAGCAACATTTTTAACCCTACTATATATGGGTACAGTAGCGTGTCACTTGATGCTCTAATTGTGTAGACTTGTATGAACAAGTAGGAAGAACTTTGCATACATATAAATTTGTTCCAGCAGTGGGAGGATATTGGGTACAGCATTTTTATATTCCATTTGTTCACCAGTAAAACTATGAAATGAATGTAAAGTTCTTCTGAAGATAGAGAAGGCCGATGAAAAAATCAAAGATGCATTTCTGTTTTTAGAAAGATAGAGGGAGAAATGATAGATTATAGTGAGGAAATGAGTAAGGGATTGTCATTGGTTACTTTTGCTTTCATATCAGGGAAGAAGTAAATGAGAAGCTTCGTGACACTGCTGATGGTACCTTTTTGGTACGAGACGCTTCTACCAAACAGCATGGAGACTACACACTTACACTAAGGTAAAATACTCAGCTCGATTCTGATACTGAAATGTATTCTTACAGACTACATTTTAAAATGCTACTTTCTTTAGGCAAAAGCATCTGAAATATGGTTGACTGTCTTCCAAATGTTATTTACAGGAAAGGAGGAAATAACAAATTAATCAAAATATTTCACCGAGATGGAAAGTATGGCTTTTCTGACCCATTAACTTTCAACTCTGTGGTTGAGCTAATAAACCACTACCGGAATGAGTCGCTAGCCCAGTATAATCCTAAACTGGATGTAAAATTACTTTATCCAGTATCCAAGTACCAGCAGGTATCATTTTTTATTCTCTTTTTATTCTGCTTATGTACAGAAAAGTTATTAGATGGAGACTCATTCAATATGGAGAAACTCATCTCAGTTAATATTTGAAATTAGAATAAACTGGATCTAAAGTTGTTTTTTTTTAAATAAAAAGCAATCAATAAATTGCACATTAAATAATACAAACCTTAAATACTGTAAACAACACATTAGGGAATAAATTCCCCAGATTAAATAAGATAATGTTAATGATGAAATATATCATTTTCATCTTACTGTTGCGTGCTTGCAGTGCAAAATTGTCTTGTGCATAATTTCATTTCTGATGTGCATATTATGTGCCTTCAGTTCATTTCTCCTTCATATTTATTTATTTATTTATTTATTTATTACCCTACCTCTCTATTTAAAATATTTGAGGCAGCTTACAAAATTTTAAAACTCAATATATTTAAAAAGTAGAATAAAAGACCCCAAGAGGGAGGCATAAAACCTACTAAGACACACTAAGAAGAAGGGCAAGACACACACACACAAACTCAAGCACCAGTAAAAGCACGCGTGAAAAGGGTGGCTTTAGCCTGGTGCCAAAACAATGTCTGCATTGGTGCCAGATGAATATCCCAGGGGAGGGAATTTCATGGTAACGTTACAATACATTTCTCTATAATTGTCACTTTTTTCTTAACCCTTTTTATTTCAGAAATTTGTTTCTTTATTGGATATATTTCTTTCTGCTTATCCTCCCAGGATCAAGTTGTGAAGGAAGACAGTATTGAAGCAGTGGGAAAGAAATTACATGAATATAACACTCAGTTCCAAGAAAAGAGTCGAGAATATGACAGACTCTATGAAGATTACACCAGAACATCTCAGGTGAGTTATCTTTGAGGCAGGGCTTATAGATTTCAAGACGACTTATTTAGTTTTAGAAGGATACAGATATAAATTGCTAATGTTGACTTTGAGGTACTTTTTTCTTTTCTTCTTTTAAAAGACAAACAGTGCTTGATGTGATAGTTCAGTAAGTTGGAATCATTTACTCATATATGAGCTGTTACCTTCCGCATAATGTAACCATAGGTTGGGACCCACTCTCAACAAACATTCCATATGCAGAATTCCTGTTGGCTTGGCCGCAAGTCTACATACTGACCATTTGTAGTGCCCACCCATCCCTTGTAGGTGCAAATGCAAACTACCACAATACCTTTGATTTTTTTTTTTCCAGAGTAAGGTATCATGTACAAAATGCATGGAGTGTGGGTGTGACAACTAGATAAAGTGCAGGAATGAACAGCAACCCACTCCTTCATATTAACCGGTAATTAGCTTAGCTGGGACTGCCAGGGAAGTTGGTACTGTTTTATAGTTGCAGAATGAATATTGTGCCTTCTTGTACCTGCAGGAAATATACCTAAAAGATAGGAATTTTGAAGCCTCCTAGAGGTGTGGGTGAAACCTCAAGTAATTACTCAGATCAACTTAGTACAGGGGTGGGCAATAATTTTTGATGGGGGGGCCACTACAAAAATTTGGAATGTGGTTGAGGGCCACACTCTTCCATGGTGTTAATGGAGGGAACACTGATGCCTGCCCTGTCCCTGCACAGGTAGCAGCCATGTGCTCTGAAGTCCCTTGTGCTTCGTGGCTGCCTGTTATTGAAACAGGCAGCTCCCATTGGCCAGTTTATGAGTAGAAGCCAGCCAGTGGGATTGTGCTGGGGGTGGGAACAGCTCCTAAAGCTTCCCCCTGCCCCTCCAGACTCACAGTTTTTAAAGAAAAATCACTCCGCAGACAAGTTTCTAAGCGGCGTGAGGGTGGGGCGAGGCAAGCGGGGAGCCTGGCTGGGGCTTCCCGCAGTGTCTGCAGGCTGGATCCAGTGGCTGTATTTTGCCCAGGCCTGACTTAGTATCTTGAGAGTCCCAGCTATATCTCTAGGAGTACTCAGGGTACAGTGAGGTCAGTGTCAAAAGGCTACCAGTGCAAAAATAAAAGTCATATATAAAACAAACATAGTAGATAATTCTATGTGTGGTCATTGCCTTTCCTGGAAAGCAGCATTCCTTGGAAAGTAGCAAGTGGAACAAGGGTTGATTTTCATATATTGTAAGGATCTACAGAAAATACACATGTTGCTTCAGGGATATTGAAGTACAATTATTTTGCTACAAGATAACTTAAACCTTTCCAGAGATCTAGGTGACTAAATCATCCCTTCAGTTTTAAAGGGACTGTAATGATGATTACTTTTTTTTTTTCAGGAAATTCAAATGAAAAGAACGGCTATTGAAGCATTTAATGAAACAATAAAAATATTTGAAGAACAGTGCCAGACACAAGAAAGATACAGCAAAGAATATATTGAAAAGTTTAAACGGGAAGGAAATGAAAAAGAAATTCAAAGGTTGGTACCATAGAAAATGTAAAAAAATACAAAGTCAGTACATAAGAAAGAACATCAATGGAATAAATCTGAAAAGAAGTGGGTGAAAGCTTGCAAATTTTGCAATTAAATCATAAGAAATAAATCTTGTCTTAGATGTTTACAAGTGAAAATAGGGAACCTGGATTATGTACCAGGTTCTAACAAGTATAATAAACCTAATTCTTTTCTTTAGAATTATGCACAACTATGAGAAGCTGAAATCTCGAATAAGTGAAATTGTGGACAGCAGACGTAGACTAGAAGAGGATTTAAAGAAGCAAGCAGCCGAATATAGAGAGATTGACAAACGTATGAATAGCATTAAACCAGACCTTATACAGCTGAGAAAGACAAGAGACCAGTATTTGATGTGAGTTCATGTATGAATTACAAAAAAATTAGTTTTCCCACAATGTCCAACTTTTGCCAGTTAAAAAAATGTATAAACCTGTTCTTAATTATTTTCTAGGTGGTTGACTCAAAAAGGTGTTCGGCAAAAGAAGTTAAATGAATGGCTGGGCAATGAAAATACAGAAGAGTAAGTATTTAAGGAATTGAATATTCCTGAAATCAAATAATTTTACACAGTAATGAGTTTAAGCATGTGTAGTTCAATGACTGTAGGAAAACTCTTAGGCACAGTACGGTCTATCTGGACATAGCTGACACTGGTTTGGATGTGACAACCTGTTTTACTGGGAATATTAGCAAGAGCACCAGTCTTATCCTTTGCTCTTCTAGAAACGTCTCAGAGAGGTATATAGTCAATCAGTTATAGTGAGGATTCTGGGTTCTTCTCCTGACTCGCATCACCAACCTTTTTAGAGACTTGAAATTTCATATGCTACTTAACCTCTAACCTTGCTGTTCCTGTCTGTAAAATGGGGATCATGCAATATAACTGCCTCAGAGGGGCATTATGTATCTGAATTAACATTTATAAAACACTGAGAATTTCTGATGACAGGTTCCTTTAAAGCGCAAAGTATTGGTAGTATAGAATCAACCACCACCAGAGATGGACAGAACGGAATAGTTCATCCAAAGGCTGGATCTGCTCTGCCTTCATATTCCAGTGTATGACTTTTCTGAGTGGAGGAAGGTACTGTTCTGGCATTAAAGCAAATTAGTTTGGAACAGATTTTTAATTTGTTTTGGCCACTGGAGATATCGTACATAGATCATAGGTGAAAAGTGTTGATCATGTAAGTGCTGAATATTCCAGGCTACATGAGGTGGATCTAGTGAGGGATTCTAGTTTCCCATTTAAGTCAAAACTAAGCAACAGAAGAATGGAAAGAGTAACTTCATGAATCAATAGTTTACGAGAAAAAAAAAAACAAATATGAAAAGGGGAATCAGTGGAATTTGTGTCTTGTAACAATATCAACTTGTATTGCTTCCTGTCCTTGCCTTCTTGGTCAATGGTAGCAGCAGGGTTAGTGTGTGTGTTTTGTATGGTTGCACTCTAGCTTTGTCCAAAATAGTGGTTTGGCTTTCTTAGTTGTCTTCTATTGCTCTAAAACTGATGGAGCTCCGCTGGCATTGGCAATTGTGGAAGTATTGAATAGACCAGGCACATGCATTTTTATAATCCTGTTGTTTTACTTTGTTGAGTGCAGTTGAGGCAGATGGGGTAGTAAAAATATAAGCAGCTAGTTTCCATTAGCCTTCAGATCATTGCTGTGATGAGAATTCTGCACCGAAGTGTAATAGGTTTAAACAGCCATAAACAAGGCGTAACTGTGAATGGAATGATGTCAGATTGGAGGGAGGTCTCAAGTGGGGTTCCACAGGGAATTAGAATTCAAAGGGATCTTGTTAAATTGGAGAACTGAGCTTTAGACAACAACATGAAATTATTTAAAAAAAAAAAAAAAAAAAAGCAAATGCAGTGTTGAGTTGCATTAACAGAAGCATAGAATGCAAATCACTGGAGGTAATAGTGCTACTTGGTGCTAGTTAGGCCTCAGCTGAAGTACTGTGTCCAGTATTGGTCACTGCTATATAGAAGGGATGTCAAGAAACTGGAAAGGATCCAGATGCAAGTGACAAAGTGGTCAAATGGATGGAATGCAAGCTATATGGGCAAAGGGTAAAGGAATTGGGTATGTTTGGGAAAAGGAGAGGTCTTCAAAAACTTGAAAGGCTGTCATAAAAAAAGGATGGAGAAGACGTTCTCTTGCACCAAAGGACTGGACAAGAGGCAGTGGGATCAAACTACAGTATAGCAAGCAGATGTAGATTAAATCTCAGGATATACTCCTGAAATGTAAGAACAGTTGGAAATGGAACTAGGGAACTCATGGAAGCTCCGTCACTGGAGGTTTTCAAGAAGAGGCTAGAAGACCATCTATCCTGGATGATTTAGACACAAGTCCTGCATCTTCGCAGAGGTTAGATAAGAGGACCCTTGCAGTTCCTTCTTACCCTATGGTTCTAGGATTCCATTCTCAGTGCTAGAGCCAATAACACTAGTGCAGCCAAGGCTGCAGGTGAGGGAGCATAGGATCCAAAATATTAAATGAAACTTTTAAAAAATAGCTTTTCTTATTTTTCATTTTGTGTCTTTCCTTGCTAATGAGCCATCTGATTTCTGCTCAGATTTATATTGACACCATTCAGGTTGTTTGTTTACTGACGTTATAATGTAGCCAAACTTAACATTGAAAATGAGCATAGACAACTGGGATCCCTGGTGAGGAGATGGCTGGAGTTAGGGTTGTAGGAGTACGAGGAAGGGCAATGAGGTGTTGCCGGGTAAGGATGGTAGCTGGTGTTTATTTGTGAGAGAAACTAGAATCTTTCAAAGAAACTGACTTCCAATAGTGGACACTGTAGCACAGGGATGGATGGGAAGCCATATTTACTCAGTGCCTGGCCAGGTACCCGCTAGCCAGAAGGCTAATAGCCAAAATCTTACTGATAGAAAGATTGGGAGGCACCTATTAGTGCAGGCTGTCAGCCACATCTTGGTGTGTGGGGGAGGGAGAGTACTCTATCCCACTTTTCCATAGTCTCCGGCTGCTTGTTTTCTGTCAAGGTGCATGCCTTTGAGCCTGGTCTGAGGCAGAGTAGTTTGAATAACTACGAAATTTCATCCCATGTGGCTGATGGACAAGAGAAGGGCTTTCTGTATCTGAGTAGCAGAAAGGCATGGGGAGGGAAGAACCTCTGTCCCTTACCTTTCTTATAACCCACTCCACAGCAGAGAGGAGAGAGAAGTCTATTAATCTGCCCTTTCCATACACCTTTTATTTTTAAGATCGCTTTCCCAAAATTAGTAATTCAGTTACGCATAACAGCCGCATGAAATGGACATAATTCTTGACCATTTTACCAGAGAGTTCTAACGATCAGCAATGAAACTGACCCAGAGGGCAGTTTAGATTACTAGGCCTGTTGCTTGCCAGAATTAGGAGCAGCAGCAGCAGAATCCCTGAAACAGTCTCTGAAGACTCAGGAAAATAACACTGCCTCCATTTACATTTTTTTCATATTTATAAAGGTATCTGCACAATATTAATAGAAATAACATTTTTACATGAAAAGTTAGAAGAATTATATAGTTAGGGCCCTTGAACTCACCTTCCTTCTAGTTGTCATTTCAAATCTTGTTGCCTATACCTAGTTGCTTCTCTGTAACACTGATGAATGTGGCTTGTCTTTGTAGGTTTATTATTCTTGCTTGGGGAGTGAGAGATCCCAGGTTCAAAAAAATATTTGATAAGCCCTTGCAAAGGTTGTGTTTGAGGGCTGGACTTGGTGACTGGTCCCAATGAGTGCTACATTTCTATTATTATCCTTTTCAAATTTGTGCAGCCAATACTCTATGGTGGAAGATGATGAGGACTTGCCCCATCATGATGAGAGAACGTGGAACGTGGGAAATATCAACAGAAGCCAAGCTGAAAATCTTCTGCGGGGAAAACGGGATGGAACATTCCTTGTTCGGGAGAGCAGCAAACAGGGCTGCTATGCCTGCTCTGTTGTGTACGTATCCAGATATTTTAAAGAATAAAGGTTACAATGACTTAAAAAAATCATTGCTAATAAGCAAAAAAAATTATTTTTTTTACCTGGGTGATGAGCAGATATGGGCCTGATGCCATTCACTTTAGCAGGCTTGGGACTGGGGCTGTCATGCATATGATCAGCTACCCTTCTTGCTTCTTTTTTTCCCTCCTGCAAAATGGGAAACTTCCCTTCTGGGAAGTTTCCACATAAAACAGCATAGAATACTAGCTGTGGATCCTCTAAGATCTTTGTACCTTCTCCCTGTTAAAGCAGGGTGTAAAGCATGACTTGTTGAGAATTCTGGTTAGATGTCAGATGTATTGAATTATTCTGATATAGAATACTGCTATTCTGTGTAATATCAACATTTTAATATTCTCTAGTCTGCTTTTTAAAATGAAAACTTTGCCAATTGAAAACCTCTTTATTTTTTTTCCCCTTTAGGGTGGATGGAGAAGTAAAGCACTGTGTCATAAACAAAACCCCCACTGGGTATGGATTTGCAGAGCCATATAACTTGTACAGCTCACTTAAAGAACTGGTGCTACATTACCAACACACATCACTCGTGCAGCACAATGACTCTCTCAATGTCACACTAGCCTACCCAGTATATGCACAGCAGAGGCGATGAAGACCTTAATTCTTTGTTTTAAAACAAAAAAAAATCATCTATACTGAGGCCTCTGGAGAGAGAAGGTTCCTTTCAGCCTGACTCGTGAATTTCAGCTGCAGTATCAAAACTGTCTTCTGATGGGACTAGAGCTTTCTTGACAACTGCAGTGGGAGAGATCGCAGTATTAAGCTGTGAATGTCAGTTTCTAATCTAAAGTGCTTTTTTTTTTTTGAGAAAAGGAAAACACGAGAGAGAGAGAGAGAGAAATGCTATACCTATATCTCCCTGCAGGGACATGGAGGCCTTTAACCATGGTGCTTGTTTACGATCTCTTTGAAGCTTTACCAGCTAGAATGTGGGATTCTGCAGACCCAAGGTGCAACAGGTCTGTGTTAATTCTGTTAATGGAATTTCTCTGTCATGGCGAGGTTCAGATTTGGTGTTGCTGTACTCAGTGGATCCAGACACAGAGCATTGTGGATTTTCGTTTCCTGATGAATGATATGTAGCAGAATGGCACTTTCACTTATAAGGGACACTTTAAAAAGACTTCGGTTACAGTATGTGTTCAGAGGAAATGAGGTAGTAGCAAAGTGCCAGGAAGTGTTTTGTTCAGACATTTAAAATCCCATGTTAAGAACATATTTAAGACTGAAGAACATGGGACTGTCAATGGCATACGGTATATAAAAATGTACATAGCGGATGACTAACTATCATCAGTGGAAACTATCAATACCAAACTGCTTCTATTTTCTCTTTTCTGTTTGCTGAAAGCTGATTCCTTACACAGTGCTATGCAATACTGAATTTTCTTTTGGTTGTATTTCTCTTTCAGGTATACCCACGGGATAAGCTTTTTTTCTGTTTTGTGTTGCCTGAAAATGTTTTTCCTGAGTATTATTTTTGTTAATATTAATTTTGTTGTTCGGGGATTTTTATTTTGTTTTGGTTTTTTTTAAGAAATGTACAGGATGCCAGTAAAAGTTGGCTTCAGAATTAAAACTATGAACATTTTACAGTTGTCCTTGTATAGAAGGTTTAAAGGTTCCTTTTTTTTGGACTAAATATTTTGTTGGGCAGTGCCTGATAAGCTTCAAAGCTGCTTTATTCAATAAAAAAATATATGAGCATTACAAAGTATCACTGAGTCTAACAATATTGTTTCAAGGATAACGTTAGAATATGGTACCACACTATATTTGCTTCTTAAAGCATTTTGGACTTCTGTCCCGATTGTCTTTGCATTTGGAAAAAGAAAAAATGTGCATCCCCTTCGGAGTGTTACTGTGGAAGAACAAATGAAAACTGGATACTAGAATAGTCAGTTTGGATTTCAAGCTTAATCCATATAGACTTTTCATAGTAAAAAATAAATCCAGCATCTTGACCTACCATAGTAGATGTTTTGTCAGCATGTCGAGATACCTTTCATTTCATATGAAGGCAGTTTATCTAAAATGTGTGCTTGTTTTTCTGTGTTACTAGAAAAAGACCCGTGAGGTTGGTTTGTTTGTTTTCTGATGAATCAGGTACAAGATAGAGTAAATTCAGATGGTAAAGCCTTGCTTTTTAACATTAGAATGTCCATAACTAACTTTTGTTATTTCATAAATTTACTTACTGAAAGATAATGTCACCTAAAAGAGCAAATTTAAAATTTCAGGTTCCAAAAAGTTAGAAGATTTCTGTTAAATTTAGTTAAAGAAACAAAGGAAGAGAGTGTCCTGTTTATCAAAATTGTAAAGGTTTATTTACTATGGGTTTCTGGAATGGTTATCCACTCACAACATTAGATAAATTCATGCTGCTATTTCACATTTTACAGATTAATAGGGCAATGATGTCAGAGAAATCTTGAAGATTTTTTTAGTCCTGGTGAAGATTTTCATTGTTTTGCCCTTGAACTACAAGTGGAACACCCTTTATTGTTAAAGAGAGTTAGTTGCATGCACCATGGAAGAAATAAATCCCATTGAATCCTCTGATTATCCCCCATTCTGAAATTTCTCTCTCTTAAAATGAAGTATTAAGTACTTATTTAGAAATCTTTACTTTTTGGAAAGACTGTTAGGCAATTAGTTTGCCACCTGAGGTTTATTTCTACATTACCTCTTCATTTCTGATGCTGAGAGCTTTTTGGGGGGGGAGGAGGTTGTTTTTTAGGCTGTTGATTCTGCTTTTCTGTGGAATATATTTTCTCCTACCAGAACCTAATTTTTTACATATCAGGGAGCAAAGCTCAACCATCATTAATGTATGAGGACAGTTATCACTTTCAAAAGCATGTTCAACTTTTTTCCAGTTACACAAGTCTACAGTTCATCTCTCCCTCCTAGGCAGGCGAGTGAGACCATCTGAATTCGTTTTTGTAATGCCTTTCCTTTTCTTCACCAATTATTCTTTCTGGTTTTAATGTCATTAGCAGAGCTCAAATTTCAAATTCATCTGGTATACAGCAATTAAGCAACCTTCATAGTATATCAAAATATGCTTCTAAGTATAAACAAAAATTAAAATAATGTGTTAATCATATTGAAGGAAAAGTATTACATTTATTTTCTTTAGGCAAAATGTGTACAGCCTGAATTGAAGTGTCACATTTTCAGGAAGCATGTAGTGGTTACACATCTGGGACCTGACTTTCCCCTGATTTCCACAGAAGTCAATGGGCCCAGTTCTCAGCTGGGATACATTGCGTTGTTCTACTATTGCCAGTGGTGATGCTAAGTCAATTTACACCACCTGAGGACCTGTGCTTATCCTGGAGAAAAGCTAGTTTATGTGAGAATCAGGGCCCTGGCTTTGCTTGCACAAACAAGGACAAACAAGCACAAAGCTGAGATTTTTTTCATTGAGGCATCTTAAAGTGAAATTTAGCTTACACAAGGTCTATGCACTACTTAAAGGTCATTTAAACCCACAAAATAGGGCTTTAGTTGGTTTCATGTAGTGCTTAGACTATATGTGGGCACTCTCCTTAGTGAATGGTACAGTACTGCAGCTTTGCCAAACACCATTTTTTATTCCTGAGTTTTATGCCCTTCATATATTGTATGACCCACTCACTTGCTTGAACTAAGCCAGCTTTAATATCTCTGGAAACTCAAACTTCATATGAACATGAAACAAAGGTATGTTGATTTAACTGACAAAATACGGTGCTTTTAATGTCATTTCTACTCAGCTGTAATTTTTGCATCTACTACGATTAAAGTGTTTTGAATACTTAAGTCTCTGAGTTGCAGCAGTACTTTTTACAAGGCTGCTGAAAGGTAGCTGTATGCGTGACCACAAGAAAAGTGAGAGAAAGCAAGTTATTGTTTCTTTAAACTAAAGCTTTGATTTGGGGTGTGTTTGTGTGTGTGAATGAATCATAATCCAGGTGCATCTTTCACCAAACACCAATCAAGCACATGCTCTCACTCATTTCTTTGTTTAAAAATAAATACGCACACACACACACACACTCATCCATACCTATCTTTTTCGATGAAAGCTGTTTCTAAATAAAGTGAGAAGATTGTGTAGTTCTGTTTTTAGAAACAAATCATCTGAATGGTTCACTTAACTATCAAAAATCTGTAAAGCCAAACCTTCTGTTTAATGCCAGCTGTTCTGTAGAAAAGGAGTGGCTTTATCTTGTAACTGGCAATGAACTATAATGCTTGGGAAAGCCTTCCAGTGCTTTTAATTGGGAAACTTCTGCCAGTTATAACACAGTGCTTTTGCTATGCATGGTATTCAGTTGGGCAAGTGAATCCTGATATTGTTTCTCTTCGGGGTCGCTTTAGAAATGGGCAGCTCGACGCACAATGCCTCCCATGGGACAAGGTTCCAAAATGCAACATTCTGTACAAAATTAATGAACTTTATAGACTGAGCCATCAATCGATGGATCTCATCTGCTAATAGCATGGAAGACTAAACTGGACAGGCTATGTGAGTTGATAGTTACATTGCACTTGTCCCTATGAGACTGCATTAGCTGCCCAAGATGCTGCTATTTTTTTGTATTCTTGTTTTTAAAAAATTAAGCTCTGTTCTGTTAAATGTCTTTTAAAACATTAAAATTGCTTTGTTTTAAAACTGGTCTTGGAGGAGATGGAGGATAGGATGGGTTGTAAATTGCCTTTACAGGGCAATAATAAAAATGTGCCTCCTTGAAATTTTGTTCAAGCTATAGATTTGATGGAGCTGTGTCTTGTTTTTAAGTTGCTTTAAAAATTGTACTAGGTCTTCAGACAGAATAAAGGTTGTTTTGACATTGCATTTTACTTGTCGAGGCCTCAATAAGGACTTTGAGAAGTTACATTGCTGACTCCTGCAGTGGGCTTGTACTCTACTTTATAAATGAAAATTGAAGGTGCATATTAGTCAAGGGAGCTACCAGTAGTTACTTATGATTTATATTCATTCTTAGTTATTCTTTTAACTTAGTCAAGTGACAGTTGCCACTGAAGAGCTCTGAAGAAGTCTCATACACATAATGACATTGAGAATGGTAGTTGTCTTAAATCAGTGAACACTGCAAAATCAATGTAATGTTAAATGAGTTATAAGCCTGTTCCTTAATACCTTCAGACTCCAGGTTGTAATCCTGGCTCCACAGATATTAATGGGAGTTTTGCCATTGATTTCAGTGGGGCCAGTATGTCACTCTCTGTATCCAAATTTAACTTAGCAGCATGGACACAATCATCTACAAAAAACAATGAGGAGAAAAGGGGGGTAAAAAAAAGTCAATGTTGTTTTCTTCCAAACATTGCTAGTGGGGAGTCAGGGGAATGTCTAATTGTCTCCACTTGGTAAAAGAGGGTGGACTTGGGAAAAGTGATCAGGATTTCCCTTTCCATCTCCCCTATTGACAAGAACAAAATCCAGAGTCTGGGAAGGTGAGGTAACAGTTCTGTCCATAGAAAATGTTCCATTCCAGAATTTGCACTAATGGTGCAAATGGTAATTGTGTATTGCTGCCTACAAAAATCACAGCATGAAAATAATAAGTACTTACTCTTCACAGTCCTAGTAGAGTATCCCTTGCTGGACACTCACCAACCAGGCCACTGGGTTTGGGTCCCATGGTGATGGAACCATGTGTTCCTAACCTAGCCTTAGTCCTAGAGCCTACCCAAACCATCTCTTTCTTTGGCCTCTCTGGAATACTGCCTGGGCATGGACACTGCTACTCCTGCAGAACTCACAGCTTGCCCATGACACAGGACCAATGTTGATGTCCCCAAAACAGTCCCGATATCTAAAGCAGAGCTCCAACCTTGTGGGCACTCTTGTTAACAGTTTCTCCAGCGACATAATAGTTGAAGCACATAACACACTGGATTTGTAAAGGGTTTCTAACACACACTTTGTTAGCAGAAGCTCTAGACAAAATAATAGAACACCTCTATGCCATCTCCTGCCCCAGTTACCTTCCCACGCTTGAATGTTATTTGGGATTTAATCAGTCCCCTAGAGTATTCAGGATCCCCATCTCACACATTGTTTCTCCTCTGAATTAGGGAGTCTGTCATTTTCCTACATCCAGTTTCCTTCTCTCAGCTGGTCTTACCATCAGGACAAAGTCATGCTTCTCCATCCTCTCCTTTGCCCCAAGACTCCTTAGGCTTTTTTAAATCTCTGCTCTGCCACCTCCCTCCTTTTATTCTCATGAAAAAAACAACAAATGGTCTGGTAGCACTTTAAAGACTAACAAAACATGTAGATGGTATCATGAGCTTTCATGGGCACAGCCCACTTCTTCAGATGACCGGAGTTGGGGATTTTCTCATTGGTTGGGGATTTTCCACTCTTTTAAACTTGAACTTTGCTGGCAGTAAAAAAAAAAAAAAAAAAAAAATTCACTTAAGTTGTGTCCATCCTTATATCCTAGGGTGCTCTCATTTAAATGGAATCTATTCATGTTAATGAATCTCCACTATCTCTGGTCTGGGTGGGAAGTTAGAGCATCATATGGTTGATTCTCCATCCAGTGAAGCAGTTAGTTATACAGCATAATAAAATCAATGGGAAGTCTACACTTCATCTAGATGGATTCCCCAAATCATTGCAAACATGTATTGGAAATTCTTATTTAAAATATTAACTATGAGCTACTATTAAAGTATTATCCCACCTAATATCGTCTAGTTGGGTCTTTAGGTTGTTTATGCACACTGCAGTTCACTTCTGCTAAAACGGATGATAGCAAACTTCTCTAATGTCTTCTGTCAGAACATGTTAACATAAGCTTCTCTTCTAGGATCCACCAGATACGGCTTAAACATAAGACCGTATATGGTGTGATGTTGCACCACAGAATATTTTATTGTCAGCCACTGGAATTACTTTGGTTAAACGTATTTCTGGACTGCATTATATTTATGTAGACGTGGTCCTTGGCAGACCATAGAAATTTGCAAAAATATTGCTGTTCCATTTTGATCTCTCTCACACACACCCACATGCATTTTAGTGTAATTCCAAACCCACCTTCCCTACAAAATAAGTCTAACTTGTGCAACATATGGTACATGACCAAGTCTCTTTGCCTGGGTTTATGAACCCAGAAAAGACAGAAATGACAAACCCTTCATTTGCCATCTAGACAATAGAACCTCTGTATAGGAACCAATTGGGGATTGAGGACGTCATAAAATCAAAAAAAATCATAAAACCAAACTGTTCAGAATTACAATAGATGTATGCAGCCATTAATTTATAGTTCAGTGGAAGTGTACATAGCAAATGGTAACAAAGTTCTACAATCTGCCTGCATCTTTTCTTTGTTATTAAATCTCTCTTTTCAAACCTGTACAGCTGTTTGAAAGTTGGCTGGAGGACTGAAGTCACTTAAATGGAAGAAAGGTGACTTTGATCTTATGAAGACTAGTTAAATGAGCCATTTTCCTGCCACTGTTGTTCATAAAATCAGGGGACTGGAGTACATTTCTCTAAGTCAATAAAATCAGAGGGCCAATAAGTGCCAACATTAATTGGACATTATGCACCATGTCGTTGGTAGGCATCATGCAGTCTGTGCAACTAGGCAAGGAGCAGATAAATAACAACACTCCACATTAAGCAACAGGATCCAAAGCACCAAAGAAGAGGTAGAGACTACATGAGAAAGTGTGGGTGTACTACATGTGCACAACAAGCCTAACCACCTTTCCTCAAGAACAGTAATCACTAGTCAGTCTGACCTGGTCAGTCATCCAGCCCCCGGACTGAAGGTAACTGTGACTCATTCTCACGCTGCTGCCAACTGGTGATGTGAAATCAATGGGTAGGAAGCAATAAAAGATAGCAGCAGTGGCAGCTTGCGTTTTATGCTATTGCTCTACTTTTTGAGTGGTTTTAAACACTTGTCGAGACACAGTTCACTAAAATGAGGTGGAATGAGGCACCGACGGCGCTCTCCTTGCCCGTTAGAAAAGAGTCTCTTGCTCAACTTCAGCAGTAATTTCATTCTTTCTGTGGCTAATCTGCCGCCTTCTTTCTAGCTCCCTGACTGTTTTGGTCCTTCGAGTCACTGCTGCTTAAACCTACAGCCAGAGCTACCTGGTTCTAAACTGAACAACCCTAAGGAAGCTCAACTGCAGCTGCCAGTCATACGGCTGCAGCTGCCAAATAGTTGCCCTAGCCAGAGATACTGCTTTACTTTTTCTCTTTTGCCCTGGTCCCTCTATTTTATGAGGATTAGGATTGTTTGCCATACTGCAGGGCTTTCCTTTACAGGATTCACGGATCTTCAGACTACTATCATAATGATTCCTTCTACAGTACAGTACACTAGTACATCCTAATATAAAATCTTTACATTGAGGCCTGGTCTACATTAGGATCTTTGTCCAAAATTAGCCCCCCCAAGCTTGACTTTGCAAGCAATACATCCACACTACTAAGCCCATTATTCCAGAACAAGGGGCTGTGGAATATGAACTCTGTCGTCCTGCTTTTCATGAGAAATAACGCTATTCCCAAACTTGTAAGGCCAAAATAACAGTGTGGATGCTCTGGTGCTGCTAATATGAAACTATTGGCCTCCAGGAGGCCTCCCACAGCTCCCCAGAGTGCTTCCTGGGGCTCTGAATCCGAGGTAGCATGTCCCCATTAATGGAGCCTGCCTTGGACTACAGTCAGTTCTTCCCTGGCATGAGAACACGGAACTTCCAATTTGTAAATCGGGTGCCAGAAGTCAAATTTAGTAAATTTGGACTAATCTCCTAGTGCAGATGTTGCCTTAAAGCCAAACAGCTGCTTTACTGAACAGAGTGAATTTAAATCTCTGAGGCTGGATGCTTTCCCTAGGGCTGGGGGAATGTCAGTGACTAGAAACAGCCAGAACTAGAATCACCTGTCCTGACTTTCAGTGCTCTGCCATAGCCACCAGCCCATCCGAAAATGAGGCTTACTTAGAATCTCAGATACAGTACTAGAAAAGGAAGTCAGTAAATACAAGAAGGTGCTGTCAGGTTCCTTGGCTAAAAGTAAGACAATAAATATTCATCCATTCCCTCAGATTAAGGAGAACAAGTTTAAACATGGTCCTGATCCAACTTGAAACACACGAGAGAAGTGAGACCTGTATTAATGACACAGACATAGAAAAAAATTCATTGAGTTCTGATGAGGACAAAATTCTTGAACAGAAAAGTCCTGTATTTTGATCTTTGAAAGGACCTATGCCCTCAGATATGTGAACTGCCAAAAAAAGGAAGCTGTGCAGGGGCACATCTTACAGTATGTAAACACTTGTAGTGATTGATCAGCCACTATTCAAACTTTGGATTATCTTTGTGGTAACTAGCACTTTAACCTCCTACTGGGTATTGATGTCATCAACCAGCTGATCAGAAAGGCACAGAGGTTTCCTTGAAAAATCAGTAATATTAACCATGCCTGTGCCCAGCCATGTCTATTTTGGAATAGCACTATGTGAACCTCCAACTCCTTACCACTCATTCCTGATATTTTGGAGAGCTGACAGCTGTCCTATTAGTTAAGATGGAATTTAGGCCACTAATTTAAGCACATGCAAATAGTTACAGAAGAAAGACCTCCCGCCCCTTAGTCATTTGAACATATACTAACCAGGTAATGACAATAAGGGACATCAATTCAGCTAATTGAAATGAGAGGTTTAATTAGAATATGTATCTTTTCCTAAGCAATAATTTTAGTCTGAAACTGCAGGATCATGGGAAAAAAACAGATAACGTATTAAAAGCTGATAAAATGCCTATTGTTTTCTTTTAGGATTACTACTTTTGAAATGCAAAAAAAACCCAGCACCCCTAACCAGAGGGCAAACCCATCACAATCCCAACCCCCAACCACAAGATAACTCTGCAACACCCCCTTCAACAGCCACTTCTAGTATCTAGAGAGATAACACATAGATAAGATTGATAGCATTGCAATGCTCCTCACTCACATGACTCAAATCCTCTCACATGTGCATGGCGCACTTGCATGATGGAGGGCAGACAGCTGTTGCATTTTCAACTGTTATCACTTAAACTGCAAACATGGGAATGCTGCAGCATCTTTCGCTGGACACAGAAACTGTTAGTATTAGCTATCCCAGAGTATCGTGATGATAATCCAAATCTTTGAGCTCACATGAAAAAAACAAGCAGATTAAATTATTTTTCTGGCAACTGGAAAAATCTGTTAAAAACTGCCCAGGTTGGTCAAATACCAGCCAGCTGGTCCCCCTATTTTATCCAGACACTTTCTTTTCCCTGATCATTCTGCTCCCACTACAAAAGCTGTGCTCTTGCCAGGTTTCTAGTTCCAGGGCAGCTGGAAGATTGAGCAGGTCTCAAACACAGGCCTACAGAGCTAGCAGGTAGCAAACACCTGCCTGCTACTCTTTCTTGGGCAGCTCTAAAAGCTGCTCCCTCTCCACTACTCATGACTCACTGCACACTTAGACTATGTCTACACTGGCGGGTTCTTGTGCAAGAACACGTCCACACTGCCATGTGCTTTTGCACAAGAGCATCCATGGCAGTGTGGACACTCTTGCGCAAGAATGCTCTGACGGCCATTTTAGCCATAGGGCTTTCTTGAGCAAGAAACCCCTGCCACGTGTCCACACTGCCCTCTTGCGCAAGAGCGCTTACACTTGTTAGGAAAGAGTGTAGCTCTTGCACAAGAAGCCCTGTCTTCTGACGCTGTACTGTAAATCTTCTTGCACAAGAGCGGGCAGGCAGTTTGGACACTCTGTGGGTTCTTGTGCAAGAACCTGCCAGTGTAGACATAGCCATAGACCACAGGAAGTCCCACCTCAAGAGGCTGACAGGCAGCAGCATCTATAAATCCAAGAGAGGTTTGAGGAAGTGTCCAGGTAACACTGTGATTCTCCTGTACCTGCTGTGACCATTCCTGCTCCTGATCTCCTCACTTGGACTTTACATCCTGGGTATTGGCCCTAGCCTGGAACTTGACTATGAACTCCCCTGCTACTCTCAGCCTCAACTTTCTCTTTGGTCCTGACTGCCCTTGTCAGGCTCCTGACCATTCACCTAGCCTACAGTGAAGCCTGTCTCACGGGACTAGGTAGGCAGTGGGCCACTCCCTGCCCAGCATGCCCCAGAGGCCTACTGGAAATAAGTGAAAGGCTGACTATTCCCAGGAGGAGCTCCCCACTTTTTCAGACCAAGTATTGCCACTCACAAAAACCAGGCCCTTTGCTGGTAGTCCATCCAGCTCCATGATAAAAAGGTGGACCTGTGGGCCCAACTGGCACAGTATGCAGCAAATAACCTGGCACTATGAGAGCAGGTGGCCCAGCTGCTGAATAAGAGTACTGCAATCGGCACACACTGCAACTATGGCTATGTCTAGACTGCAGAGTTTTTCCGGGATACCAGCGGTTCCAGGGAACGCGTCCGCTTTTTGGGAACAGTTTCCGAAAAAGCGGGCACGTTCTTTCGGGATCCCCATATTCCTCTCAGTGAGAGGAATAAGGGATGTTCTGAAAGAGGAGGTTTTTCCAAAATTTGTCCCCATGTACAGAGGCCAAATTTCAGAAAAGCCTCTTCAGAAAAAAAAAGTGGAAAAAGATACACAAGTTGCAATTCACAGTTTGCATATCTTTTTCTGACAAAAACCTGCAGTCTAGACATAGCCTAAGATCCACCCCCCACCAAGAATGTTTTATGAGAGACTGCCAAAAATTCAGGGGGTTATTAACCAAAGCCTTCAGTTGTTTCTGTTCCAATTCCAGGTCCTATCCCACTGACCAAGCAAAAGCAGTACTCAGTACTAGCCTCCTAACAAGAAGTGAATTGGACTGGGCCTTGCCCCACCTCAAATGAGGGAGCCAGATTCTCTCTGACTGGGATGACTTCCTCCAGTCATTTTGTCCCATGTTTGATGACTCTCTCCCCATGCCAACACAGCAGAAACAACCCTGAGCAAATTCTAGCCAGATAGGGACCATCCTCCTCCTACACCATCCACTTTCAGCAATTAGTCTTTGATACTGAATGGAACAAAGCAGCCCTACTCAGCAAGTTCTGGTAGGGACTCCACAAGGAGATTAAGAATGAGCTAACGCATGTGAAGGTTCTGACCAACCATGAGTGATGTGCAGAATGGAATGTGTCCAGGCCATCACCTGGTTGGTGCCCCTTGGGTCCCATCTCTGACCTGGATCTTGAATCGATGTACCTGGATGTTGCCCACTGGCATGTGACTCCTGAGGACAAAGAGCAATGTGGTTGCCACAGACTGTGGTGTATCTAGCCACACTCTCACCAACTTCCCATCATGAGCTCTGGCATGACTCAGTTCAGGAAGAAACCAAACTCAGGCCTAGTAGGGGCTGGCCACAAGATAACACCGCTTTAATTCCTCACCTTCTAGCTATCAATGTAGCCTTTGAGAGTGGCACCACTAGTGCTACTGTTTGCAGGGTGCTTGGTACCCAGCACAGGTTTGCATGGATCACAAAAATGTAATGCCTCCATCGAGCCAAGGCACTGAACCAGGGGAAATGCTTCTCCAGCCAAGACATGCTGAGCCCCCAGGCATTCTTAAGTCCTGGAACTCCCTGCTGTGATTACTCAAGACCTCATGTCCCTGATCTGCTCAGCTACAGGGAAGGAGCACCCTCCCAAGGCACTTGAGTCAGCAAGACAGGCGCAACACCCAGGGTGACTTTCATTTTTTCAAGGGCTGCTTGTATGTTCTGACAGGACCCCCTCAGTTAAAGATCCTATGGCTCTGTCATGACTCACCATTAGTAGGATATCTGGGTCACCTCAGGACCCTCCATGTCACCACCTGCTCCTTCTGGTGGCCCTGAATGAGCACAGCAGTCCACTCCTATGCTGGTTCCTGTGAGACATGTGTCTGCACCAAGATGCTGTTCTCAAAACCCCTCAGTATCCTAATGCCTTCTGAGTCTCCATCCGGACCCTGGTGAGTCAATATCCTGGACTTTATAATCAAGCCCCTTGTGTAACAGGCACATTATAGTCCTCGCTATGGTCAAACTAATTGACAGAATGGCCCATTTTGTCCCCAGGGTGCACCTACAGCTGCTGGTGTTTCCATTGATTCCCAAAGTGAATCATAACTGATTGGGGTCTGCAGTTTGTTACAGTGTTCATGCAAAATCCTTACAATTGCTCAGAGTCCGTGCTTAGCCACAAACTGATTCTTAATCCAAATAAGTAAATTGAGTGTTAGAAAATACTCACGCTGCTTCATGAATTTCCATTGGGTCAACGGGTCAAGTCCTGCCCCCTGCAAAGTTTGCTTATTACACTGATCGTGCACCAAGCAGAGTCTGTTCCATTCAAGCTCTGGCTTCCACCTCCAACTCCACCTGTCTGTACCTGTGAACTCCACCAATCCTTGGCCACCAACTGGATGCACCAGATCCATGAGGTCCAAGAAGAACTCAAAGCACAGCTGAACACGGCCAAGGGAAATTACAAGCAGTCTGTTGATTGCCAGTGCTGAGAAGACATGGCATTCACTATTGAGCAAAATGTGGCTCTCAGCCAAACACCTCTGCATCAGCTGGCTGTGTTGTAAACTGTATTACCGATACCTTGGGCCATGTTTCATCAGCCTGGTAATCAACACATTATGGGGATTAATTATTCAGATCCCTCCAAATCCACATACTGTTCCACATATCCTTGCTGAAATCCTTTGCTCATTGGACTCAGCCACTACCCCCTCCAATGTGGATCCAAGAACTTGACAACTATGAGGTCTATAAGATGCTGGACTCAAAAATACCTCCTTTTGGTACCTTGTAGGATATGGCTCAGGAGAGTGATCCTGGGACTGACTGTTCTAAGTCTATGGCCTTGATTTTATGACAGTCATCTATCTAGGCAAGCCCAGATAAATAATGGGAGCTCAGGAAAGGACAGTAATCATAAGGATTGGGGAAACTCAAACCTGGTTCTATAACATAGGTAGGCAGCAAACAGTTGCATGCTGCTGCCCAGCAGCCACTGTATTAGCTTGTGCTCACTTTCCATGATCTGCTGCAAACACAAATTGCAGGCTGGCCTTCCTCAATGGGTTTGTTGTGCAGCAACCTCATGGCTTCTGATTGGCTCTCTGATCTATATATATCCAGTGGGTGCTCCAGGAAATGTCCAGGCCACAGCACAGATGTTCTCTAGCATTCAGAAGAATTATTTCTGCTCTTTAAAGCCTGACTTTGAGCTTGCTCCTCTCCTGGCCTCTGAATCTTAACTCAAACTTAGATCCTTGGAATCAATCCCAGCTTGGAGCTTGACTCTGCTACTCTGTCTCAGGTTTAACCCTTTTCTGACTCTTACTCCTGATGGCCCTTGTCATGATCCTGACAGCAGTAAACTTTGTGTTTGTTCATCACATCTGTCAAGATATGTTTTGCAATACAAGCCCCCCAATATCTTTTGCAGCTGAAGTCATGTGGAGATAGTGCAACTCAGTCATTGAAGTATCATATGTTTCAGTCACAGGTCCGAAGGGAGTAATGTTTAACAGTCAAAGCAAGAAATGAGAAATCAGGCCTTCTCGGAGTCTGTACCTGACTAAAAATACTGAGTTGCTGCGTGATCTTGGACATGTCACACATCATAGAGGCTTAGCTATTATCCAGCTAAAGAAGCATACAGCAACACTCAACTGCTATAAAGTCCAGCATGTTATGAGGCTTAATGATTATAAAAAACATACAGATCCTCAGATGAAAATGCAAATGCAAATTAAGATTGTTTATTATACTGGTTAGTAATGGTTCCTTCTTAAAGCCACATGGAGTTACACCTGCTTATGTAAAGTCTGAATTTAATGCCGTCATGTTCATCTAATCTTCTACAAATTTCTCCCCCTCTCTTGTTTCAATAATACAGTTGATTTGGATAATTTCAGGCACATAGGTGATGGAGAGCAAACTAACTTCTTTCTAACCCTCTCAAATGTTGTTTGATATCATTATATTAAAGAATATAGTATAAAACATTGTTTGTTTGTGACATGAAGGTCAGCCCATTTCTTGTCATATTGTTTCTTATGTTTTTCAGTGAGGAAGAAGATAATTACTGAAACTTTCAAGACCATACTTTCCTCCTAGTTCTATGTCTGTGACTCCATTATAGTTAATGGAGATAAACAGTGAGGGGAGAATTTGCTGTTCTGTTTCTATTCTTGATTCCAAAACAAGCAGGGAATTAACTAGGGCATGTCTGATCAGGGCTTTGGACTTTACATTTTTAGGTGCAGGGATTCTATCATTGTCCGTTGTGTAGTGTACATGCACATCTGTGGTGCCCTATAAATAGGCTTGGTGGAATTCAATTGTATCTTTATAACTGATGGATACTATCTACGTATTTTAAACATGTTTACATTTTTTAATTGAAATTTTCATAGTTATCGGAAATGATGGTTGGGGGAGGTAATCTGGGGAGTTTGACATTTTATAACAGTAGACATTGAAATTAAAAAAGTTAAAAGTTTTATAATTGCCAAAACACAAAGGCTACGTCTACACTGGCATGATTTTGCGCAAGAACTCTTTTGCGGAAGAGTTCTTGTGCAAAAACTCTTCCAGAAGAGAGCGTCTACACTGGCATGTGCTTTTGCGCAAGAGCATCCATGCCAGTGTAGACACTCTCTTGCGCAAGAAAGCTCTGATGGCCATTTTAACCATAGGGCTTTCTTGCACAAGAAAATCATGTTGCCTGTCTACACTGGCCTCTTGTGCAAGAACAGTTGTGCAAGAGGGCTTATTCCTGAGCGGGAGCATCATAGTTCTTGCGCAAGAAGCAGTGATTTCATACATTAGAACGTCAGTGTTCTTGCGCAAGAACTCGTGGCCAGTGGAGACAGGCAGCAAGTTTTGGTCGCGCCAATGTAGACACAGCCAAATTGTCAACATGATATGGCAAAACATCTAAAGGAAATAGCCTTAAATCAAACTAAGTACTCAAGCAAAATTCATCTTACTTTATGTATCTGTAAATTTCAGTTATTAACAATGAAAATATTTGTGTGTGTGTGAACAGTGAAATTGACATTTAGTAACAATTACTGATTAAACAGCTAATCCTTCCATGCCTATCTGTAAGTAATAATACAGCCTCCTGCCAAATCATGAGATCACTGGTCAGCCAAGAAAAGATGGTGGAATGAGAAGATTCACTGCTGAATTTCTCTAGTTAAGTCAGTTTGCTACTCACTACATCTGTGTTTCCCTCCTTACCCAAAAGGAACTTATGCTGCTTGCTTTCCCAACTTTCCTTGGTTGCTAAGAAGGTCCATTTCCAGGCACACAGAGTGGGGGAATAATGGTAAAACTATGTTGAAAATCTCTGCAGTCAAACAGCCTGATTGTTCTCTAGTTTGGACAGCAAGACTACGTGAGATCAAAGCCCGGCCTTTGGGCAAGGCGAGCAAGGCTTTCGCCTTGGGCCCTGTGCATTCAGAGCACCGCGCTGCCCAGCTCCCGGCCCCATCCACCTGGCTGGGAGCCGTGCAGCTCAGCATGCTGCCTTGCGCCCCGCACTCTTTTTGGCGGGGCTCGTGTGAGATTCCCCATGCACACATTACCCAGATGATGCAAGAATACACGAGGTCCTGTAGCATTTTCTGAATATGGCCCTGCACACATTCTACCATTATAGTGAACTTTGTAGCAAAGTCCTGCACACAGCTATTTTTAATTACAACAGTGGGTCCTGCAAGACCCACAAGATCCCAGTCCCGCTGCAGGACTCTATAGTAGAGAAAACTCTTTCATTTGCATTATTCAAGAGTGTCACTGTGCAAGAAACTGCTGGTTAAATGAAAGCTAAGTCCCCAGTCCTGAAATTAACTGTTGTGGCCATGTACAGCCTCATTGACTTCAACAGGCTGCTGTGCAGGTATAGTGAATTACAGGGTTGGGGTGGTACCTGCAAAAACTCTATGGAGATCCTTAGCTTTGGCCTGTTTGTCATAAGCCTTCCTATTTCGCACACATCTGTTGCTTATATTGATAAGGAGTAGTGTACGCAGGAAAAAATTGAACTCTCTGAAGCTCCTTGAACTGTAATAACCTTTGAATCCCAGGATCCCTTTACTTATCAGTGGAAGATCCTTGGAATGTGGTGTTTGCCATTGTTTTGTGCTAGGCAACATGTACGTTTTGAAATAAAAGCAATCCTAAATCCTAGAAGAGTAAGTGCGCTTCTCATACTTGAACATTGAAAAGAGACTGTACTATGGTTTAAAAAAAAAAAAAAAAAAGGGAATGGCTTTTTAAAAAGAGGGACTCCAAAAGTCAGGTTTTTATTTTTATTACAGTAGTGCCTACAGTTACCAGTCTGTTGTGCTAGAAGTTTAACATTGTATAGGACAAGACAACAACAGGTGGATAAATTCAAAAAACTCTTTGCGGGGGCAAGTCATGGAGGGGGAAGTGTTAGAGGAAGCCAGGATAAACAGAAAAAGAATCCAGATGGGCTTAATAAGTGGAATGCTACATTGTGTTGACACTTTAAATGTCCAGAGCTATGTTATTAATAACACCTTATGTTATTAGAACGGAAAATACTTAAACAATCTAGTTAACTTTCCAATGCTTGCTTGGTACTTTCTATTTCATAAATCATAGAAAGATAGGACTAGAAGGCTGTGTCTATACTGGTGCGATCTTGCGCCAGAGCTATACAAATGAGGCTCAGCGTGGAATAGCGCCGAGCCTCATTTGCATAACATTTTTGTTATGGCCTCATTTGCCATTTTTGCGGAAGAGGCTCTTGCGCAAGACAGAGCTGTCTACACTGCCCCTTCTTGCGCAAGAAAAACCCTCTTGTGCAAAGCCATTATGCCTGAAAATAATCAGCAAGATCGCGCCAGTATAGACACAGCCGAAGGGTATGTCTACACTGCACATTTATTTCAGAATGAGCTGTTCTGGAAGAGATTTTCCAGAATAGTTTATTTCGAAATAGCACGTCTACACACAAAATGCACATCGAAATGACGCTTAGCTATTTCAAAATAGAGCTGTTACACTGATTGGATGCTGACTCACATTTAAGGCCACCTGGAACCAGGTCAGGCAGGGCATCAGGTCAGTAGTTACTTTGTGTGGCTGCTTCTTGAGGCTATCTGAGATGTGCGCTTAAAGGGACCCCCCCTGGACAGCCGTTTCTCATGTTTTTCTGCTTCCTTGCCTATCTCTCTGAGGGACAGCAAAGCATTTCCACTGTGTGCTTTGGTTGCCCTTCTTCTGGACACTGCATCACTCTCTACTATGGAGATGGGGCTGCCTCTGGACAGTCTTCAGCTATTGCAGTTTGTTCTACAAGTCATGCAGCAGTTTCTGCATGCTGCCTCCCATGCTCCGCAGGAACCCAAACCCAAGCTCTTCTGGGAGGCCCTCCTTGGATCTCCGTGGGCGCAGCTCATGCAGCTGGATCCTGCCCCCCCCCCCAAATACACCATGCCCCGCCACCTCTGGTGTCAGGCCTACAAATGCCAGGCTCAGCAGGGCCTGCATGGTCATGGAGGGCACCTTTGGCCATTTGAAGGTGTGCTTCAGATGCCTCCTCACCCATCTGGACCTCGGGAAGCACAACATTCTACATGTGGTGGCTGCGTGTTGTGTGCTCCACAATGTGTGTGAGCGGAAAGGGGAGGCATTCCTGCCAGGGTGGGGAGCAGAGGCTGACTGCATCGGCAGGGCCTACAAACAGCCATGCACTGCTGCCATCTGGCAGGCTCATCAGGGGGACCTGCGCATCTGGAAGGCCCTGAGGGAGAGTTTCTCACCAGAGGCCCAGTGACACTCTCCCCTGGGCTGCCCCACTAGGGGCTTCTGCTTCACCCCTCGCTGCCTTTCCTCCAGTAACCCCTGCCCCCTTTTCAGGTGATAAAATAAACCACAAATTTGTTTTTGAAAAACTAAAAATTCTGTATTTTTTTATTTGGGGTCAAAGAAACTTGGGAGAGACTGGGGAAAGAACCTGGCAGATGGGAGACGGGGAGGGAAAGAGGGGGGATAAGAACCTTGGAGGAAGGAGGAGGAATCTGGAAGGGGGAGGAGATGCTCAGGGCTGGGGCTGGGAGTGGCGCCTGGCTCTGCTGATACCACCGCCATGAGTCCGGGGGCCTCCACGTCTACAGGGGGGTGAGGAGGATGTTGGGGGAGAAGCGGGAGGGGGAGCGGGAGTGGGAGGAGGAGCTACAGCAACAGCAGGAGTGGGAGCAGAAGCTGGAGCAGGCATCATGCTGACGAGGGACTGCACATCCACGCACAGGGAGTGGCCCTGTGCCAGCAGCTTCCGCCAGGTGTCTCAACACAGCTGGAGGTCCTCCTGGAGCCTGCAGTCTGCTCCAGGGATCAGAGTGCCACAAGGTTCTGCCCCTGGAACTCATCTATTGGTCTGTGCTGTATGCAAATGCCTCAGGTTCAGGAGGCTGTCCCAGCTGGTGTCAACCGCCCCCCCTCTCACAGCTGGTCTGGCTACGGAGAATAAAGAAAGAGGGTCAGTCATCCCAGGGGACACTGTGCCTGAAGTCTTGCCCTCAATCGTGAGTTGAGAGCAACAGTTCTCGGCTCAGTTGAAAGTGATGTGCTGCTCTGGCCAGTGGGCCCAGATGTCCCTGGGAGTGGGTGCTGCTCCGAGAGTGTGGGCATGCCTGTGTCTGCTGAGTGTGTGTCTCTGTGTGTCGATGTCCCCAGCCTCCTTCTACTGGTGGCTTGTGGAGGGAGGGTGTCCCACCCTGGGGTCACGAGCATGGCAGGCTTCGCCAGATACCCTGTGGCCAATAGCATAAGGGTCCTCTGTGGCAGCCTCCAGGGGCTGTGTGGCCAGGAGCAGTGTGGCACATGCTCCCATATGCACAGGCTGCTGCACAATCCCCAGGCAGCAACCCCCTCCACCCCCTGTGTGAAGGGAAAGTGATGGCACTCACAAGATGTTCCTTCCCCGGCCTCGGACAACGCCTGGAACATGTCCACAGGGAGGGGTACTGGATCGAGCATCAGGAGGGATTATTTTACCTCTGTATTTGGCACTGGTTCAACTGAGTCAAGTTCTCATGGCCTTGCTACCTTAGAGAGGGTTCAGGGAAGAGCCACGGGAAGGATTGAAGGATTACACAACATGCCTAATAGTGACAGACTGAGTTTCTGGAGTCTATCTAGCTTAACAAAGAAGGATAAGGGGTAACTTGATCAGTCTATGAGCACCTACATGGTGAACAAATATTTGATAATGCTCTTCAGTCTAGTAGGCAAAGATGTAACTTGATACAGTAGCTAGAAGTTGAAACTTAACATTCAATTCTAGAACTGAAGAATAGAAATTCAGGCAGAAAATTAGGTACACTTTTTTTAATAGTGAGTGTGTTTGTTTTTGGAACAATTTAGCAAGGGTTGTGTGGACGTTTCCATCATTTGAAATACACAAAAGATCAGACTAGATTATTGCAATGATCCCCCTTCCAAGCCTGGAATCCCTGAACATAATTTAATTAGGACACAGTTTTGAGTTCAACTTGGGATGCTAAGGTACCATAACCATGTGAGTTCCTCTCATGAGATTTTCATGAGCTTTCACAGAATTCAGTTGCATCCAACTCAGAACAGGAAAATTAGGCCGTTCTAGCCTGGAATCTATCTGAGCACCCAAACTAGAAGACAATACTCTTATTTGGAACTTTCATTCTTGACCCATCCAAAACTTAAAGCTCTCGTTCAGCTTATTGTTTACCTAAATTTAGCAGCTCTCGTTGCAGAGCCTTTGGCTTGTCATTGCAGAGCCTTTGGCCATTATCTTTGAAAACTTATGGAGATCGGGAGAGATCCCAGATGATTGGAAAAAGGCAAATGTAGTGCCCATCTTTTAAAAAGGCAAGAAGGACGATCCAGGGAACTATAGGCCGGTCAGTCTTACCTCGGTTCCTAGAAAAATCATGGAAGGGATTTTGAGGCACGTGGAGGAGAGGAAAGTGATTAGGAATAGTCAGCATGGATTCACAAAGGGCAAGTCGTGCCTGACCAATCTGATTAGCTTCTATGATGAGGTAACTGACTCTGTGGATATGGGAAAGTCAGAGGATGTGATATACCTTGAGTTTAGCAAAGCTTTTGATACGGTCTCCCAAAATATTCTTGCCAGCAAGTTAAGGGAGTATGGATTGGATAAATGGACTGTAAGATGGATAGAAAGCTGGCTAGACTGTTGGGCCCAACGGGTAGTGATCGACAGCTCGATGTCAGGTTGGCGGTCGGTTTCTAGAGGAGTGCCCCAAGGTTCAGTTCTAGGACCGGTTTTGTTCCACATCTTTATTAATGACCTGGATGAAGGGATTGATTGCACTCTCAGCAAGTTTGAAGATGACACTAAGCTAGGGGGAGAGGCAGATTCGCTGGAGGGCAGGGATAGGGTCCAGAGTTACCTTGACAGATTAGAGGATTGGGCCAAAAGCAATCTGATGAGGTTCAACAAGGACAAGTGTAGAGTCCTGCACTTGGGATGGAAGAATCCCAAGCATTGTTACAGGCTGGGGTCCAAATGGCTAAGTAGTAGTTCTGCAGGAAAGGACCTGGGGATTACAGTGGATGAGAAGCTGGATATGAGCCAACAGTGTGCCCTTGTAGCCAAGAAGGCTAATGGCATATTAGGTTGCATTAAGAGGCGCATTGCCAGCAGATCCAGAGATGTCATTATTCCCCTTTATTCAGCTCTGGTGAGGCCACATCTGGAGTATTGTGTCCAGTTCTGGGCCCCCCACTACAAAAAGGATGTGGACGCATTGGAGAGGGTCCTGCGGAGGGGGACCAAAGTGATTAGGGGGCTCAAGCGCATGACCTATGAGGAGAGACTGAGGGATTTGGGTTTGTTTAGTCTGCAGAAGAGAAGAGTGAGGGGGAATTTGATAGCAGCCTTCAACTTCCTGAAGGGAGGTTCCAAAGAGGATGGAGAAAGGCTGTTCTCAGTAGTGATGGATGGCAGAATGAGGAGCAATCATCTCAAATTACAGTGGGAGAGGTCTAGGTTGGATATTAGGAAAAACTGTTTCTCTAGGAGGGTGGTGAAGCACTGGAATGGGTTACCTAGGGAGGTGGTGAAATCTCCATCCCTAGGGCTACATCTAGACTGGCATGATTTTGCGCAAATACTTTTAACGGAAAAGTTTTTCCGTTAAAAGTATTTGCGCAAAAGTGCATCTAGATTGGCATGGATGCTTTTGCGCAAAAGCATCCCTGGCCAATCTAGACGCGCTTTTGCGCAAGAAAGCCCCGAACGAGGTGTACCGGTAGTTCTAATTAGAGCTCCTAATTCGAACTACCTACTCCGTGCCGCGTGTAGCCGCGGGCACGGAGTTCGACCTAAGGGGATTTAAAAATGGCTCCCACCCGGCAAGATGCAAATGAAGCCCGGGATATTTAAATCCCGGGCTTCATTTGCAACTTCGAATGCCTACATTAACCACCCTAGTTCAAACTAGGGTGGTAGTGTAGACATACCCAAAGGTCCTTTAGTGGTGCTAGTTGGAATACTCAAAATGCCAAATTCCTACTGTCCCATCATATATGCACTGGTATGAACATATGCTCTGGCAATGGATTAATATGCATTATAAGTAAGGGGAGGGAGAGAGAGAGAGAGAGCGAGCCAGGAATTGCTCTGGGATTATTTCATCCACCTTAGTCCCTGTACAACAATCTAATAAGAATTATTTTCAGTCCCTATAGTGCAGGCTGGATGTCAGCCAGGTTTCAAAAAGTTTTTATTATTAAAATAAAGTGATTTATCTACCTGACTACTTGCTGGGTAAATATATGTACCGTTGGTTTCTGGGTTTTTATTTTTGTTTTGTTTTTTGCTTGGCATTTTCAATTTTTAATTTGTAAGTAATAGAAACCAATAATTTTCCTTCTAGGCTTAAAGAAAGATACAGTATGTTAAGAGCTCAATCCGATTCACATTTGTTTGAATGGAAACTGTAAATGCAGAAACCTGTGTTGATGGTTGTATTGTTTGAAGAGTATTTGTTGGATAAAGTGTTCAGTGGATGAATTTTTAGATTAATGCTTTCTTCAATTAATACTTTTTTTGGTATATTTTAACAACAGCTGTTCAAACACTATTCACACAACAAAAGTATTTGCCAAGTAACAATAATATTAATTCAACAGACACATATTCTGTATTATACAGCCAAGGCAGGTGAGGTAATATCTTTTACTGAACCAACTTCTGTTGTTGAGAGACAAGCTTTCAAGTGTTTCTGTATTTCAGCTAGCTCTGGTTAATGTATTGATACTCTATATTTGAAATTTTACATGAATGGAAGTAAGGAAATGTAACTTAGGGGGCTCATTCAAATGTTATATGTTTCTTTCTCACGTGCACTATTCAGTATTAATTCAATGCCTGTTTTTAAATTTATGTGCCCTACTGCCATGTGACCAAATTACATTTTCCCAAAGGAATCAAGGTTGGCTGATGTTTCTCCCAGCTGAAGGTTCTCTCTTTCTAGAGGGGCCACATGGGTAAAGGAAGTGGTTTGTTGATAGTCAGGGCAGAGAAAGGTCTCCATTTCCTTGAAAAGGAGCAAACTGTAGATTCTTTCATGTAGCTAGGATGTATTTTATAAGTCAATAAATAATTGAAATCCATGCAGCTGAACATCTATTTTGTACATAGAAATACTTAAAATTGCATAGTCACTGCTTCACAGCCTCCAAGGATCTGAAAAGCAGGCCTGCTGGTTCTGCAGCTTCACTTATGAGTTCGTTTTATCAAAACCAAAACCTGTTGCTAGCCCTGAAGTGTGTGTGTATAGGTGGTACCCAGTTTGGTTCAGAAGCTACTAAGATTTTTCAGGGGTTTCAAACATCTTCAAGTATAACTAAGGCCCTTGTGCTCATTGAAAGCTAAGTTCATTGGTAGTTTAAAAATAAAACACATAACTGGCCGACAGCTTAAGTTTCAGAGGGGTAGCAGTGTTAGTCTGTAAGGGTACGTGTACACTTGCTCCCTAGTTCGGACTAGGGATGCAAATGTAGGCGACCGAAAGTGCTAATGAAGCGGGGATTTAAATATCCTGCACTTCATTAACATAATCTCACCCACACGTTATTCAGCTCAACAGCTGATTCAAACCAGGAAGTGCGCTCCAGGACACGTTTGTTAGAATCAAACCCCTTGGTTTGACGTCAAAAAATGAGGAGTAACATTAGTTTGAACCAAGGGGTTTGATTCGAACTCATGTGTCCCTGAGCGCACTTCCTGGTTCGAATCAGCTGTTGAGCAGAATAATGTGTGGACGAGATTATGCTAATGAAGCGCGGGATATTTAAATCCCCGCTTCATTAGCAATTTTCGTCGGCTACATTTGCATCCCTAGTCCGAACTAGGGAGCAAGTGTACACGTACCCTAACTAAAAATGAATAGTCCTGTGGCACCTTAGAGCTTTCATGGGCAATATATTTGTTAGTCTCTAAGGTGCCACAGGACTACTTGGTGACAACTAACAACAGAAGAACAGTCACACTGAGTCAACCATTAGTCTATCTACTCTAGTATCCTGTCTTCTGACAGTGGCCAATGCCAGGAGCTTCACAGGGAATGAACAGAGCAAGCAATTGTCAGGTGATCCATCCTCTGCTGTATACTTCTAGCTTTTGGCAAACTAGAGGTGGATCTAAGCAGCAAAATTCACACCTAGATTTTGAACAAGTTCAGAGTCCAGGGGATTTTGGGTACAGTCCATTGTGTGTGTAGGATCAGCTCAGATCCATGTTTTTTATTAGACTTTGAAAGCTCCAGAGTTTGTTTGTTTGGGTTTTGTTTGTTTTAGGATTTAGGTTCAAACCCATCATTCTTTCAATAAAACAAACAAAACAAACAAATACATAAAATTAAAAATACACTTTTTTTATTTGGCAAAATTCCATCTCTGGCTCATGAGCAATTTCAATTTCTTTTTTTTTTCCTGGAAGATACAAGTTTTCGAGAGCAAGAGTATACAATAAAAGTACCAACTCAACCATAGCTATCCCTGCTGGGAATGCACTGTTCGTCAACAAAAACAGACAAGGGTTGGTTTTTTTTTTTACTCAGTTTCAGTGACCTTTTGTTTCAAAGATAAAGGCAAGCTTAATTTCTTGTATTTCTCAGCTTTTGCAGCTGCATTCTCAGAGGCTCAGTTTTAAACAAGATTAAACTTGTTCACAGCTGAAATCTAAATGGGTTCTGCATCAAATGTTGAAATGGTGTGCTTAAATGCTTGATCCCTATCGCAGCCTACACACTACCCACAGCAAATGTTTCTCCCAGCTGCTGTTCTTCCCATTAACAGAATGGGGGAGAAGAATTAAGGTATTGCTCTATCTAAACAATCTGAAGCCAAGAGTTCAGTAACTGTCATCCAGTCTGTGGAAGCCTATAATAGATGGGTAATTGTCTACCCATGTATGCAAGACTCAAAATGGAAGGAACTCATGTTCTCTCAAAATTATTATGGTCCTGAGCCTGCAGTCCTTAAAGCTCCAGTGACTTCAAGAGGATTGTCCTTTTAATTCAGGAAGAGCACAAATTACTATCTGGAGGGGACAGAAAAGAGGATAGTGGTCCTCTTGAAAAATGACTAGCATTGATGGAAGTTTAATTTTGCGGTTAGACCAATGGATGCAGACAGAGCTCAGTTCTGTCTCAAAATTTCCTGGTTGATCTTAGGGGGCAAATCACTTAATCCCCTGAACTTCATTTCTTCATCTGCAAACTACTTTCTCCCATCCTTTTTCTATCTTGTCTGTTCAGATGGTAAGGTCTTTGGGGCATGGGCTGTGTCTTACTAGGCATACAGCACCTAGCTCACTTACTAGGCTCATGCTGTGCTGGATCTTCTAGGCATTACCTACTCGTTTGTTTCCGACTTGAATTGGGCATGAACTGAATATACTCCAGACCCAATCAGAACCGTTTTGGGTCATTTCTAAGGGCTTGTCTACACAAACATTTAGTTCATGGCAAACTAAGGTGTGAATTTACCCCACACTCTGTTGTGGGCCACCTGTCCATGTGCACTCTGCTGACGTGTTAATAGTTTTGTTTGTTTGCTTTGATCTAGTCCCATTTCAAACCAGGGTGGCAGCTAATTAAATGCTTGTGTGGACAAATCCTACATAAAATATTTCAGGGTCCACTTAATGGTGAATGGGGAGAGCAGCAGCAGCTAATTCAAGCTATCAGCTGAGACTGTCCAAAAGGGAGTGTTTCAACTTAATTTCATTTGATAAACTCCAGATTTCACTCTGATACCTGAATTTTATTTGACAATCTCGAACCATTTTGCCCCAGAGCTGATCCCATGGAGGAGAATTTGTTACAAATCAGCTTAGCTAAGAAACAATTTTGAAGAGGGAGAAAATAGTTGATGTAAAATTTAGTAATGACTCAAGAGTGTTAATTAATCATAGAATTATAGAACCATAGAGCTGAAAGAGACCTCAGGAGGTCATCAAGTCCAGCCCCCTGCTCTAGGCAGGACCAATCCCAACTAGATCAACCCAGTCAGGGCTTTGTCAAGCCGAGACTTAAACACCTCTAGGGATGGAGACTCCACTACTTCCCTAGGTAACCCATTCCAGTGTTTCACCACTCTCCTAGTGAAATAGTTTTTCCTAATATCCAACCTGGACCTCTCCCACCACAACTTAAGACCACTGCTCCTTGTTCTGCCATCCATCACTACTGAGAACAGCCTTTCTCCATCCTCTTTGGAACCTCCCTTCAGGAAGTTGAAGGCTGCTATCAAATCCCCCCTCACTCTTCACTTCTGCAGAGTAAACAGACCCAACTCCCTCAGCCTCTCCTCATAGGTCATATGCTCCAGCCCCCTAATCATTTTGGTTGCCCTCCGCTGGACCCTCTCCAATGCGTCCACATCCTTTTTGTAGTGGGGGGGCCCAGAACTGGACACAATACTCCAGATGTGGCCTCACCAGAGCTGAATAAAGGGGAATAATGACATCTCTGGATCTGCTGGCAATGCTCCTCTTAATGCAACCTAATATGCCATTAGCCTTCTTGGCTACAAGGGCACACTGTTGGCTCATATCCAGCTTCTCATCCACTGTAACCCCCAGGTCCTTTCCTCCAGAACTACACTTAGCTGGTTGGTCCCCAGCCTGTAACAATCATTGGGATTCTTCTGTCCTAAATGCAGGACTCTGCACTTGTCCTTGTTGAACCTCATCAGATTTCTTGTGGCCCAATCCTCCAATTTGTCTAAGTCACTCTGGACTCTATCTCTGCCCTCAAGCGTATCTACCTCTCCCCCTAGCTTAGTGTCATCTGCAAACTTGCTGAGGGTGCAATCCATCCCCTCATCCAGGTCATTAATAAAGATATTGAACAAAACTGGTCCTAGAACCGAACCTTGGGGCACTCTGCTAGAAACCGACCGCCATCCTGACATTGAGCCGTCGATCACTACCCGCTGGGCCCGGTCTTCTAGCCAGCTTTCTATCCATCTTACCGTCCATTTATCCAATCCACATTCCCTTAACTTGCTGGCAAGAATATTGTGGGAGACCGTATCAAAAGCCTTGCTAAAGTCAAGGTATATCACATCCACTGACTTTCCCATATCCACAGAGACAGTTACCTCATCATAGAAGCTAATCAGATTGGTCAGGCACGACTTGCCCTTTGTGAATCCATGCTGCCTATTCCTAATCACTTTCCTCTCTTCCAAGTGCCTCAAAATAGATTCCTTAAGGATCCCTTCCATGATTTTTCCAGGAACCGAGGTAAGACTGACCGCCTATAGTTCCCTGGATCGTCCTTCTTCCCTTTTTTGAAGATGGGCACTACATTTACCTTTTTCTAATCATCCAGGATCTCTCCCGATCTCCAGACTTTTCAAAGATAATGGCCAAAGGCTCCTCAATGACATTTGCCAACTCCCTCAGTACCCTCGGATGCATTAAGTCTGGACCCATGGATTTGTGAACGTTTAGCTTTTCTAAATAGTTCCTAACCTGTTCTTTATCCACCAAGGGCTGTGCATCTTCATCCCATCTTGCGTCACTTAGCGCATTAGTCCGGGAGCTGACCTTGTCCGTGAATACAGAGGCAAAGAAAGCACTGAGTACTTCAGCTTTCTCCACATCATCTGTCACTAGGTTTCCTCCTTCATCCAGTAGGGGCCCCACACCGTCTCTGATCACCTTCTTCTTGTTAACATGCCTGTAGAAACCTTTCTTGTTAACCTTCACATCCTTTGCCAGTCACAATTCCAACTGCACTTTCGCCTTCCTGATAACCCCCCGGCATTCTCGAGCTATACATTTAAACCCCTCCCTGGTCATTTGTCCAAGTTTCCACTTTTTGTAAGCTTCCTTTTTGTGCTTGAGTTCACCAAGGATTTCCCCTGTAAGCCAATCCAGTCTCCTACCATGTTTGCCTCTCTTGCTACGCATCGGGATGGTTTCTTTCTATGCCTTCAATAAGGCTTCTTTAAAATACTGCTAGCTGTCCTGGACTCCTTTCCCCTTCATGTTAGCATCCCAGGGGATTCTGCCCATCAGGTGTCTGAGGGAGTCAAAATCTGCTTTCTTGAAGTCCAAGGTTTGTATTTTACTACTCTCTTTTCTTCCCTTGGTCAGGATCCTGAAATCTACCATCTCATGATCACTGCTTTCCAGGTTGTCACCCACCTCTACTTCCCCTATTAGTTCCTCCCTATTTGTGAGCAGAAGGTCAAGGTGCGCATGGCCCCTGGTTGGATCCTTCAGCACTTGTACCAAGAAGTTATCCCCAACATTCTCCAAAAACTTCCTGGATTGTCTGTGTACTGCCGTATTGGTCTCCCAACAGATGTCCGGGTGATTAAAGTCCCCCATGAGAATCAGGGCCTGCAATCTGGAAACTTCTCTCAGTTGTCCGAAGATGAGACTGTGCAGCCATTTTGTTAACCATCTGAGAACTGAGCATTCTTCATGTATTTCTAGAAAACGCTTTTTACACTGGGAATGCTCCTGGGCTTAATATAATAATTTGAACAGTCATGTCCAGACTGGCCAAAAGGGAGATACCTACAACTCACTTTGGCACAAATCCTGGAATAAATTCACCACTGGCAAAACTGGACACAATTCATCTGCAGAATAGAGTTGGGTCTGCTTACAGCTGTGGTGAATTTGACCTATTTTTGTTTGTTGTATAGAAACTTGAGGAAATTGAAGGGTTTTTCCATCCCCAGAATTTTTCTGTGGGTTCAAGAACAGTTGCAACAGCTGCCTAGTGCTGTGGGCAGGGAATTCATCTGATAAGTCACCCAGTGCAATTGGTCACATGCCTTCTTTTTCGCCATCTCAGCAAAGTCTTATCTCCTCAGCTCACTGCCACAGGCTGATTTGAGGAGGGAAATGCTCCGTCTGCACATAATGGGAAATTGCAAACAAGGAAGTTAGTGGGAGCGGCTCCTATAGACTCCGATGGTTCTAAAACATCAGCTTCAGCTAGAGGGGTCCCCAGAGTCAAGAGGGGCATGCCCAGAACTACGGCACTTGTAGAACAGCAGAGCAGCAGCCATGACTGCAAAGCTCAGCAAACCACCATACTGCCAAACCCCACCTCAACCAGGCATGGTGATCCCTTCCTTTGCCTTGACTGAAGGAACCATTAAAAAAAAAAAACACACAGAGAGCAAAGACCATTGCATCGGCCAAATGACAGTGTTCTGTAGTACCATATGGAGACCTGGATTTGAATCTTAGTCCCGGTCCCTTGTTCCCTGGGCTATGTGGCAGCCACATATTCAGTCCCAGACAGGGAAGGCCTGACTTGTTACTTACGGTACTGGGGACCTCTGGAATCAAATGAAAACCAAGTACTGTTGTAAAACTGACAACAAAACCACATGAAGCAGGTTTCACAGATGGACTTATTAGTAATATGGCACAGTCTAATGTTGATCACATGCCTTCCCCTGCCCTGTCACAAAGAAGGGGTTGAGACCATCAAAAACCCAGAATTGGAGTGGAAGGTCTGAGAGCTCTGGCCCCAGAACTGATCCTATGGAGGAGAATTTGTTACAAATCAGCTTAGCTAAGAAACAATTTTGCAAGGATTACTGAAAGAAAGCCAGCTGAAGCATAACTTGATTAAAGACGTGAAATTATGAGATGGACTGGCTTGAACTAAATTGTTTGGCTTTTTTTTTTTAAGTGAGTGCTATGGGAGACATGGGGAATGTAAAGGGTGTTCTGTAGCTAGATTTTTATAAAGCATTTGATAAGATTCCTCGTTGCCAAGGGAGGCATCACAGGGTATAATAAGGACAAACAACAGGCTCAAACATTGGAAGCAGTGAGCATCAACAAATGGTAACATCTCTAGCTGGAAAGGGTACCTCACAGGCTGGAATTGGGATCTCTCTTGCTTCCGTCCAACATTATTTGCATGAATGTAAAAGCCCCCTCGTTACTGACATACATTGCACTTTGCTGCAGATGAAAATTAAACCACAAGTGGAGGAGGGGGGCATGAATCCTCTCCCCTGCCTAAGAGGTTGAGGAAGCAAAAAAAAAAAAAAAACCCATTCTGCTTTGGGCATGGGAAGTAGAGATGGGCTGGCAGTACAATCAATATCTAAATACACTTGTACTTCAAAGAAACCAGGGTCTGATTTAGAAAGTTGCTATATGTCAACCCTACCTTCTGAAAATCTGAAGTAGATCTGAACCAGTACTTAGCATCTTGTAATAGAATATCTGGGGTTTGGAGATTGCACATAGTTAATTGTGCAAACGGCAATGTACTGCACGCATGGAATAATAGGGAGACGCGTTCCTTACACAAACACATTCAACTTACACAGAGCTATTCTGCTAGACTAGGCCAGGTCACCAAAGGGGGTGGCGTGAGTGTCAGTAATCCTCTTTCAGTGGGTGAAAACAACACACTTGATGGTCATCTTAGTCCAGTTTAGCATGATGGAAGATTCCCCAGACACAGTCAGCACACACATGTAGTACATAGGAATCGGGCAGTATTGCTTTCAGTAGCTTGGGAGCAGAGATCTCTAGTGGGCTCCTTAATCTTCTACTGCAGAAGGCACCAGAAACCTGGAGAGCAGCTGTAACCCTGTCTATAGGGAGCTAGGCCTTGTATATTTATATATAGTTAGCGAACATGATTATTTGGACCCCAGCAAAGTTTGTGTAGATTCCTTGTATATTAATGTTGTGTAGAGAGCAAAGACACATTTCAAGGAGCGTGTTAGCTAGTGGTGTTAAAGCCTAGACTTACCACTAAGTGAACACACCACTATGTGAACTCACAGCTAATACCCCTTTGAACATGTTGGCCTCCTTATACCTTGATGGGGGCTTTTCAGTCACAGTCAGCTAATTCACTTGAGCTAACATGACTCAGGACACAGATCTTTTCCCTGTTAAGACAGGGCCTCTGAGGCAGAGGGAACAAGGATCAGATACAGAGACAGAGGGATGCTGCAGGGAAAAACTCTACACGCAATCAGGAGTAAGCTGAGGATTGTTTCGTGGTGTTGTTTAAGAAAACCATAATGGGAAATCTCTGGATTTAATCATACACAGGCCGTATATACTGTGGCAGGGTCCTGCTGTGAATGCTACATGCTTACACTCCCCTCTCCAGTTCTAGGGATGCCAATCCTAACCTCCTGCCTCATACTTGCAAAAAAACTTGCAAAAAAACAAAGCAAAACACTTACTAAAAAATATAGCTTGATGGCCATTCAGGTAGATAAACAAAATGAAAAGTCACTCTATTTTGCAAGTGGTGTGTAAGCTTCAGTTTCAAGGTTTCCACTGCAGTCAGTGGAAACCATTTAGATGGTTCCCTGTTTAGTCTTTGGTAAGTTATGCCATGCAGATTGAGGACTTGGTCTTACAAAGTGCCAGGCTACTTCTGAAGGATGCTGAGCAGCTTTCAGACCCCATTGGCTTCTGTGGGAAATGAGTGATCATGACCTTCCAGGAGGTGCTCAGCACCTGTCAGGATCTGTCCCTAAGAGTAAATGCAGAGTATGGTATACTTCTTCAGTTATGTCTCTGCTAGTAGCTAACTCAAGTCACAGTCCAAGCACAAGGATGCTAGCCCATTAGTGCCTCGCAACTGAGGGTAGTTTTCAGTAAGCCTTCAGTATACAATTCCCAGGGCTGTGCGTCTTCACTGTGCTCAGAATGCATCACTGCAGACAAGATGGCACTTCCACTTCACATTTCATCTAGAAGAGGAAAAAAGTCACATTCTAAATTATCTGACTCACAAATTGTGAGACACCTCAGTTCAGTTACATCTTGAGATCTAGGCATCTGCCATAAATTTAATTTCAAAAAAGAAAATCAAGCTTGCTTCTGTGAAGTATCCATTTCACCTCACCTATTGCTTTTGTGTTCTCAGTGTCGGGGGCCACCTTTGCTTCTACACATGATCCTATAACACCCCGGTAGCAATGGTTACATTTGCTCATATGGAAGAGTAAGATTAGGAAATGTATTTTAACTATCTTTTAATGGGAGAAGTGATTTATGCTTTCTGGGGAAAAAGTTAACCCCACTATTGTGCCTTCTTTCATTTAATCTGCCCCCCTTCTCTCTGGAGCACCATGCCTCCTTTATCCTGCCAGACTCTGAATATTATTACATGCTCATTGGAACAGCAGCAGTCCACAGAGCACCATTCATAGACCACTAACCATCCTCATAGGTTTTTGGATGCATGTCCAACATAAATAATCTATTCCTCCATATTCAGCCATTTACTTAATACAAGATACAGTTATTGCTTCATAAACAGGAGGTACATTCAAGTTATCACCTAAATAAAACTAGTGTTTGAGTTCCTTCTCCCATCACTTCACTCTTACCTTCTCAAGCAGTAAGAACACATGTACTGTGGGTACCTCAGTTTTTGGAAGAAGAACATAAGAATGGCCGTACTGGCTCAGATGAATGTTCCCTTTACCCCAGTATCCTGTGCCAACGGGGCCTAACAATGGAAGAGCTGAAGACTATAGCCTTATTAGCCTAATGGTTAATCCAACCTTGCTGCTGAGCTATCCTCCCTGAATTTATCCAGTTTTTTTTTACCCCGTTATGCTTTTGACCTTCACAACAGCTCCTAGCAACAAGTTCCACAGATTGACTACGAGATGTGTGAAGAAATACTTCCTTATGATAATTTTAAGCCTGCTGCCTATTATTGTCATTGGGTCATCCCTGATTCTTGTGTTATATGAAGGGGTAAACAACACTTCCTTATTTACTTTTTACACACTAGTCATGATTTTATAGACCTCTCTCATAACCCCATTAATAAGGCCACATCTATACTAGCAAGAAGATCAGCACCGCAGCGATTAATATTCTGGCATTTGAGTTAGGGGATCTAGTAAAGACTCGCTAAATTGAATGCAAAGGGTGCAAACATCGATGCTGGAACTCCTACTCCTCATGAGGAGGCAGGGAGGTTGATAGGAACATTTGCTCCCATTTACCTCCCACTGTGAAGCTGGTGCAAACGATCGAATTAAGGTATGTCGACTGCAGCTACACAAATAACATAGTTTGATTTGCTTATCTTAATTCGAACTTCCAGATAAGTATAGATGTAGCCTAAGGCATCTCTTTTCTAAGCTGAACATTCAAGCTGTTCCATACTCCATATATCATTTTTACCCTTGTTTGTACTTTTTCTAATTCAAATATATCTTGAGATGGGGTGATCAGAACTGCATGCTGTATTCAAGGTGGGGACATACCATTTACTTATATAGTTGCATTATTATCAAACACATATAAAATTTGTCAATATCTAGTTCTCTCCCTTCATGTGATATGGTTGTATGGGGTGCTCTTTCCTTTGACTGTTTCTCTTTGGTTCCTACCTGTACATTAACAACTTCTATGCTCTTCTCTTTACTATGATATAGAGTATCCCCATTAATAAATCCTCCTCTAAGGGGTGTCTCTGTCCAAACTGTGTGCTTCTTTAAATATGTTAGCTTTCCCTAGCTCTTGTTTTAAAATATCCTCTATAACCTTTTTAATTTTACATCCAGCAATCTGGTTCCATTTTTGGTTTAAGTGGAATCCTTCTTCCTTCCTATAAAGGCTCCTCCTTTCGCAGAATGTTTCCCATTTCCTAATAAACTTAGATGCCTCCTCTGAACACCATTGTCTCGTCCACACGTTGAGACCCTGTAGGCGTGCCTTTCTAACTCTCTGTGGAACTGGAAGCTTATCAGAAAAAAAGGAGTTTCTGGACTTTAATATCTTGACTAGCATCCCACATTTGTCCTCTGGGACTTACCAATGACAGAGGAAGAAAGGTATCTCCACAAAAAAACAACCAACGGCTCCTCCCCAACACTGCACATACATCTATCTAGATGTCTCTAGAGGTCTGCAACCTTTGCACCCAGCAGGCATGTAGTTATCCCAAGTCATCACATACCCAACCAGCTATATAATAATCCATTCCCCCCCCATTGCTATTACTTATCTCTTTCTAATAAGAGAGGTCCCCTTTCCCCAGTGAGACATATAGTTCAAGAGAATATCATGATATTTGAATAATCATAGGTTATCGCATTTAGACTGTAACTTCTTTGGAGGAAGGACTTGTGACTTGTATGGGACATGGTTGTATCTGAACATTCCTCACTTCCCTATTATGTTGCCTTTATAGTACTGTACATGGTTGTATCTGCCAAATATTCAGTATCTAATCTCTTGTATTCAAGAAGAGTTTGTGATATTTGATTGAGGGTCATTTTTGATGCTTTAGGATTAGGAATAAGCAAACTTCTACATGTTTGCTTTGTTTTCTGAAAATTTCAAAATATCCTTCTCCACACAGTCTTTTGACAGTAACAGATCTTTCCCTCTATTCTACAACCCTTTCTAATGGGTCTTAGACTCCTACCACCGCCCATCATTGGAGTGTTCCATTTTCCAGCATTGGTAGGTTCTCAGGTGTCTATGTGGTCCTGTTTCCCAGACCCTGGAGAAAGCTAACTGGTTGTGGAATCCAGTAGGCTCTCTGCTGAGCCTTTCTACTGTGCTATTTAAAGCTTGCACCACTCTGAGAACTGAGACATTGTTAGTAACTCATAGTGAGAGCATGGTACTTCAGTGAACTCATATACCATAAGTAATTCTGGGGTTGTACTGAGCCCATGCAACCCATACCTGCTTGGTGGGGCACTCTGCCCTCCTAATGGCAGCTAGACGAGCTAGTGATTGATGAGTCTTCTACAACCTTGGCTAAGGGAAAGCTGTCTTTTAGCTCACACAATTGCATCTCATGCATTAAACTCCAGAGGTCCCAAGTTTGATCCTGGCACTGACGACCAAGGTCTGTCATTGTTACATCCACATTTTATAAAGAAGTCCCCAATCTTGCAGGCATTTGTGCACATACTTATCTACCTCTGAGGAGTCTCATGGAACTCCTTATTGAACATGTTTAAGTGTTTGCAGGATTGTGATGCATTTGTGGTTGACAACAAAAACACCGCTCGTCATTTCAGTGTAATGCAGCCTGTCTAGTTAAAGGAGCACAATCTGTGCTGCTCCTCACAGGAGCCACCAGAGATTTCCATCACGCAGAACCATGCCATCCAGTTATGGTGCCCTTCCGATGTAGACTGCAGCTGCTTCTTTTGGGCTTCCCTTAAGAAGAGCCTCTTTCACCTACTGTCCATGACAGTCTATCAGACTATAGTGTTAGGGGAAAGATTAGGGTTCACAGATCAAACGGAAAAAAACCCTCCATTTGCTAAACCAAGGTACCAACAAGGCAGTTAGGAGTCAAGTAAAAGACTAAATATACAGAACTCCAGATCATCCACACACTACACAGGCCACACACCAATATGTCCCAACACCGAAACACACTTCCAGTTTAGACTGTATAGCAATAGCACACAGAGCAAATTACCATTTATCTCTCTGTGCAGATAAGATAATGCTCCTGTATGACCTACTGTCAGAGCAGGAATGCTGGGCACACACAGCCATTCACAATATAGGCATTCCTCTTCCCCTCAATTCTAGAGTTCTATTTCCACTACTCTTGTTGGGAGAACTCAGGGATTCATTGAGCTTTGCTTGTACTGTAAAAAGTAATCCGGAAAGAAGTTGGCCTTGTGTTTGGGGATTAGGTTTTACCTGGCAGATCTGACACTGCCCACATTTTAGGGGCTTAATGATTGCACATAGGTCAGCAGAGGACCAAACCTATGCTCTGGTGACCTGCAGATAAGAATCTCACTCCCTCTAGAATTCCACCTCTACCCATCTTGTCAGCGAGGATTGAGCACTGACTGTTTTCAAAGTTATTTTCTAGTTTAGTCTTTTCTTTCTTTGCCTTATGCAGGACCAAATTTTCCTCCAAACACCTTAGTAGGCACTGGAATGATTTTAATATTATTGTTCTTTGTATTTCAGGAATGCCTAACGCCCCCAACTAATGTCAGGGTCTCATTACACTGGACACCATCCATGCACATCATGTGAGTTAGTCTTTCCCCTGAAGCGCTTACAGTCTAAATATACAAGAGAGACTACAAATGAAGGGGAGGAGGGAAGAAGCAGAGAGTCCAAGTGACTTGTTTGAGACCGCCCAACACATCAGCAATAGAGGCCTACCCACAGGACCATGCTACCACCCCAAGCTACCTTAATGTATTTATTACTTGAGAATGAAACTGAACCAGATGTGGATGGGAAGAGAGTCCCTTGCTTGTGTGTTCACTCTCACTTCAATTCCATTCAACTCCACACAGGTGGTTTAATAGAAACATGGCTGCTAGTCCTGGCCATTCCTCTCTATCTGGTACATGCGCGAGATAGCCATACCTAAGTCCTTGGCCTGCTTTTTCACCCCCCTTCACCGAACAGTTCTTTCAATGTCATTCTGATAGCAAGATTGCAGCCACAATAAGGTCCACCTCATGCACAGGTGGTTTTGTCACCTATTTTCTCAAACAGCTCAAAGCTCTTACCGGAACTGGTTTTACTTGCGAAATAAAAACTAAAATAAAAAGGGTGTGTTTTCAGCTTATTGCTCTACCGATCACAACAGTAGACCCCATTACCAGCCACATTGTTCAGTCAGATCAATAGCACCGAATGCAAATCAGTTAAATCAGAAGGACTGGCATCTTGTGTATAAAATGATTTGACATTGCTGAGGTCACAACTCGGTGTCTCTTTCTGAAAGATATCAATCTAACAGAGTAGCAATATAAAAGGCAGGTGTGCCAGACTAGAAAATGGCCAAAAGGAGGGGGAGGAGAAGAGGTAATGATTTAGCTGCATATTCCTTTGATCAAGATTTAACATATGTTATCCTGGTATTAATTCACATTACTAATGAGAAAAGAGGCACCTGCTCATTTCTTGCCCATAAATGGCATTGCTTTTTCCTGTAATCAAAGAACATTAAGCAGTCTTGGGTCTTCCTTGTCCAAGAGGTAAGCTGCTTCATGCTGTATGAGCTGCAGTTTCTGTAAGGTCTTCACCTCATGCTGAGTGGGTTGCAATAAGCTGCTCTTCAGGTGATGAGCATATGGATCAACATAGATAGAACCCAGGAAGAAACTTCTGTAAGCAGAGAGAAAGCCCTAAGCCCCTCCCAGAGTGGGGGCAGGGAAGCACTCAGAAATTCTTCTTATTAGCAGCTCTAGTTTAAACCTATAGGGGAGTCTGTGCTTGTACTTGTGCAGTATATGCATGGTAAAGGCTAGGGATGTTAGCTAATGAATAATTTACTAGTTGAGTAGTCGATGGAATATCCATCGACTACTTGACTAGTCGATAGGCCCTTCTGCATTCCTTCCTCGAAATGTACAAGAGCTCCCGCTGGGGCTCTTGTATATTTCAAAGGAGGAATGTGGAACTCTGCATGCAGCCTGGGGCCAGCGGGAAGTCCCACTTAGTCTGGGCTCCACAAGGGCACTTACACTTTGAAATGCACAAGAGCTCCTGGGGGTGAAAGCACTTGCATGGAGCCCAGAGTCAGAGGGACTTCCTGCTGGCCCCAGGCTGCACGCGGTGTGCCAGCTTTGAAATGTACAAGAGTCCCCAGCGGGGGCTTTTGTGCATTTCAAAGCATCAGCACAGCATGGAACCTGGGGTCAGCGGGGAACCCACTGACCTCAGGTTCCATGCTGCGCTGCCACTTTGAAATGCCACACAGAGCCCGGGATCAGCTGGGGAGTCCTCAGCTGATCCCAGGCTCCGCTTGGCATTTCAAAGCAACAGCACTGCACGGAGCCCAGAATCAGTTGTGCGGCACTGCCCATTTGAAACACTCACTGCTGCTTTAAAATACCCTCTCTTCCCCACCCCCTTTGCTGCCTCTATTTAATAGAGGCAGCAAGGGGGGGGAAATCGAATAGTTGACTCGACTATATGATAAGCATTTTGTTTATTGAATAGTCCTTAACATCCTTAGTAAAGGCCAAGTTGCTGACTCTTCACTGCTATTTTAACTCTAGTTAGTAAACCCAAATAATAAAACACTTGCAGTGTAGCCCTTCCCTGAATCTGGTCATCTTCACAGCACCATGCAAGAGTCCATTTTTACACAAGTCTTACTATAAAAATTCCTGTAGAACACCAGCCAGACTTCATGGAATGGTAATAGCTTCAAAAGTATGGTGACATGCAGGTAAGACAAAAATGCTACTGTGGAATCCTATGGTTCTTTTTCTCCTTTGTAAAATGGCCTGTCTACCAATGAGTCAGTTTGAGACAGCTGCTGATGTGTAAACCCATGACCATAAAATAGTAGACTGTAATTGCACCTGCAGATACGTGATGGAATTTATCAGGTTAACTTCATTGCTAAATACCTCGTCATGGTGATTGTTGCATTAGAAGTGCATAAATTAATTGTTTGTTTCCTGCTGGACATCAGGATCATGGTGGCATCAGCATCTAAAAGTGCCTTATGTCACCTCCAGCTTGAGAGCATGCATTGGTTTACTGTATATAACTCACTATATCTGAAGGTGATGTACAGACTCCTGTTAGTATAGAATGCAGCTGCCTGTTTTCTCCATGGATGTTTTGAGCACCTCAGGGCCTTGCTCAGGTATTTCCACCTGCTTCCAGTCAGTTTCCAAAGCCTTTTAAGTCTTTGGTTCTAGTCTCATTAAAGATAGGGCTTTGAACCACCATGACAGATATGTTCCGCTGAGACAATGCACATGGGTCAAAGCATTCTCTGTCAAGGAGCCATGCAGTCATTGTTGAGGTGAATGCAGAGTCTGACCATCTGTAGGAAACACTCCAAAACAGTTCTTTGAAAAAGACTTTCCACCTTGCAAATTAGTTTCACAATACTTGTATCCAAAAAATGCCAACCAATCAGAAAATCCCTGAAACAAATCAACTAAAACCAAAGTAAATTAATAAAACCTTTAAAAAAATGCAACAAAATCTCCCTTTTCAGGGTTAAGCTTTACTTCAGGGAGAAGGGTCAGAGACTTTAAGTCCATGGGAGACTGTGCTATTTGTATTGACTTTTTTATGAGGAAGACACTCCAATTTGGTGGTGATGGGTGGAGGTATGAACATCTAAGATAGATTTATATGGATTAGAGAAATGTTGGATAAGATCCCCTACGAACTTTTCACTCAGCAAAAAGCTGTGAAAGTTTTATTTGCTCTGAGCCCTGCATGAAGATTATGCAGATCCACAACTCTTAACCATGAAACTGTTCTAAACTATACAAATCAGTAGCACAGAATCTTAGCAGGGCTTGTCCTTGCAGCATGGCCTTCAACTCAAAATGTTATTGTTGTATGCCACAGCTGGAGTTGAGGGACTTGAATTGATGGCCTTTACCCCTTTCCTCCAACAGAGCTACAGACTGTTCTAGATACCAAATACTTAATCTCATTTTAATACAAGTATTCCAAGCATCAGCACAGAGTCAAAGTATTTTTCTATTACAATTTTAATAGCTGCATGTAGCTAAACTAGGTATTGTTTCAGCAGTGTCTTGTTCTAAAAAGATACAAAAAATAACTGTGAAAATCATTCCTTAATGGTTGATAAATATAGAACTGCAATTTATGCTCCCAAATACTATCTTTATCGTGAGGACCATTTTCAGTAATAATGTCTGATTTAGATGGATTCCCAGGGTGCTGGATCATTGCCGATGACATTAATGGTTTAAGGCTCCCTGAATTTTGATTGATTGCTGTAATCTGCAAAAACTATTTCAGGACATAGATGTATTATTATTAAGCCTATAAAATGGTGTCAGGGTCAAAGCAAGCTGATGATTTGTGTTTTGATGCAAACATTACATGAGAGAAGATGAAATCTTTTAATAAATGTGAAATGTAGGCGAGAGAGCACTTTTCCATCTTCTTTTAGAGAAGGATCTGTGGCCAACAAATACAGATTACAACAGCAAGGAGAGTGTATTTAGGTTAAGATTGCACTGAAAAAAATAACCTTCAAAACCACACTGAGCACACTGATGTTATTCCACCCAGTGATTGAGATCTTTCAAGGTGTCTCACTCTGCTAACATGGTTACCAGTCCTTCTTCATAGTGTATCTATCAGTCTAATCTAATTTATTGATTTTATAAAACCTATATTTTTTACCTAAATTTACTTGATAACATCCTGTCTTTCAAAGGTAATTTTCTTGATGGTCCCCTGCTCCTTCACCTCAGTCTTTGTATGTAGAGGCAGAAAGGTCATGTTTCCTATCTCGTTGTTACAATGTCAACGTGACTGCTTCCTGTGAGAACAGAAAGGCTAGATGGGCCAGAATCAAATCCCAAGATCTTTTTTCCTAATTTTTATTTTTATTACTGATCATAAGAACAAACTGAACAGCTGGCATCCCTAATGCTATACAGGGAACACTGGATTTTACAGAAAGCATATCACTTCCCATTTCCTAAAGGGGATACAAAAATATCCTTATTCCCTTCATCTCTTATGAACATGTGAACATGTGCTGTGGGGGCATGCATTAGTGGCAGTGGGTGATATGCATGTTCTCAAGCAGTCGGTGGGCATTTGTGTGCCAGCCTTCTGATAGGTCCTTTATACAATTATACTACTTCTGGCAAAAATTGATATGCTCCATTTGAAAGGACTACTGCTGAGGCACTGTAAAGAATACAGACTGTGCTAATCCCGCCATTGTAGTTGTTGTAATCAACAAATGACTTGGATACAAAAATGCCAGAGCGTTCCAAAATTATGACAGATGTTTTGTTTATGGCAGCATGACTTGATTTTCTTGTGGCATATTAGATTCAGAACTACTATCATCATCATCACTGTTTATCACTGTTCATTATTACTATTCTTACAGTAGTGCCAAGAGCCTGTTACACACTGCAAACCTAAAAGGACATACACTTCTGGCTCCCGAGAGTTTACAGGCTAAAAAGGCAAAGGCTGGAGAAGGGGAGTAAGTAAGGGAAAGGTGTGTGTATTTAAATTCCCTTTCAGGTATTTCACCTTCTCACCACTGCTAGAGGTGAGCAATATCTACTCTGATTTAATCGGCATTGATGTCACAGTCTCATCTCTGTAATCCTTTCTCTTTTCTTTTCTCATGGAAGAAATGTATCTCACAAAAGCTTATGCCCTAATAAATATGTTAGTCTTTGAAGCATCACCAGACCCCAGTGACCACATCATATTAGCTCTATGTGTTCTTTATGTATTTACACACTAGGTATTTTTATATTATAACAGTGTTTTAAGGGGCACTTATCTGAATAGAAATGGAGTAGTAGAAGGGAGAGAAAGGTAGAAAGCAGAGCAGGCAGGAGGAAAATAAGCAAGGCAGGAAACACAGTAGGCAGAACGAACAGCCAATAGCTGTAGAGCAAATAAAAAAAGAATACCCGAAGTCCAAGGTATGGAGTTTACTGAGTGATTTTGTCAGAAAGCTCTGAAGACTCTTGCCAGCTGCTCAGTTTGGTGAGATTGGATGCTGTTGGGCTGGTGCCCTGGACAAATTCCATGGAGCACGGAAGGGGTGGTTGGAAGTATCTGAAACTTGCATACCTAGTACTTTTAGTCCAGAGTCCCATAAGTCTGGGGCTAATGGCAATAGATATCACCAAATCCCAATCAACAACAAATGTTGTCCAAAGCTGGTGAATTTTGAGAACATTACAATGTTTTCATGACAATTTTCATCTTCATAATAGGCCATTTTTTCAATGAAATATCTTTACATAACAATATTTTGACAAGGCGTGTTGGCTAGTTTTGTCATTCTTTGTTCCACTCAATGCATTATCTTTAAATGACATTTAGAGGACAGTATTTAATCCCACAGATGCAATCCAAATTAACTTGTCCTGCCAATAGGCTGTTCCTAGCATTAGTAATGAGGGTTTTCTTAAGGCCATTTCTTGTTGTATAAAGATTTCCTTTTGCTCTCAGACATTTCACTCAAAGCCAGGTCACCGAGAAATATACAAGAAGCGCACCTCCCCTCAAAGGATTGTTTCCAAGGTTCTCTTTACATCTGAAATAATTTACGATAGTAGGATTGTTTTCTGGGTTCTCTTGACACTTGAAATAGTTTATGATTGGCATGAGTTACTGGCTACATGCCAAAGCTCTGACTATATAATCTGCTTTACCTATGGGTGGAGGAGAATGCTGCAGGAAATATTACTAAGGAAGAGTGCTTGCCACAACTGAGTAGTAGTAGAGATGTAGCCGTGTTAGTCTGGTCTAGCTGAAACAAAAGACAGGACTATGCAGCACTTTAAAGACTAACAAGATGGTTTATTAGGTGATGAGCTTTCATGGGCCAGACCCACTTCCTCAGATCAAATTGTGGAAGAAAATTGGCATGACCATGTATACCAAAGGGGTACAATCAAAAAAAGTGAACACATATAAAAAGGACAAATCAAATTTCAGAACAGAGGGAGGACGAGGGGGGGAGGTTAATGTCTGTGAGCTAATGATATTAGAGGTGATAATTGGGGAAGCTATCTTTGTAATGGGTAAGATAATTAGCATCTTTGTTGAGGCCCAGTCATAAAGTGTCAAATTTAAGCATGAATGACAGTTCAGAGGTTTCTCTTTGAAGTCTTGTGTTAAAATGTCTTTGAAGCAGGATGCAGGTAGTCAAGTTGTTGAGACAATGCCCATTCTGGTTGAAATGGCAAGAAACTGTTTTTTCTTTGTGAAACTGTCTGATATCTGTTTTGTGTGCATTGATTCTTTGGCGAAGTGTCTGAGACGTTTGTCCAATGTACATAGCAGACGGACACTGTCGGCACATGATGGCATAAATTATATTTCTGGATGAGCAGGACAATGTGTTCTTGATCTTATAACTGAATTGGTTAGGTCCAATGATGGTGTCAACTGAGAATGCCTGGATAATAGTTTCTTCTGGTGTGTGATTGAAAGCATTTGGGAAAACTTTTTTCACTTATTTTGAAGGGATTGTGAAGCAGGACTTTGAAGGGGAAAATATTTAAGGCAACTTCTGTACTTTTTATGAACCAATTCAAACGTATTTTCAAAGATACTGTAATATACATTAAAATCATTCCTTGTAGGCCAATACCCTTCAATATATTTTAATACTTTATATTATGTGATGACTAGCAATATGTACCATTTAGGAATGAGCACCCTTAGCCCCTTCCTTTTCCTTTACATATAGATGATAATTCAAAGAATTCTCCAGACATTTCATCTATTGAGAAGGGAGGTAACCTTTGCAGAATTAGTGTAAGTAAAAGTTGGCAGGTTTCCTTTTTTTCTCTCTGTTTCTAGTCTCTCCAGATTACCCTTAGTGTTTCTAACCTCTCTAATTTTCTGAGGGAAAACTAAGGGAGTATGTATTTGAAATTTACTGCACAAACATATTTTCCCACAACAACTGTGGGTCTGGGAAGACGTAAGGGAAGGTTTGTTGAGGAAAAGTTCAAGTACCGTGCCATCTCAATGTGCAGGCTGAGAAAGTGTCTCTTTTGAGTCTGTTACAAACAACCTCTCACCTCATTTCCCCCCACCACTCATCACTCAACTATCAGTTTGCAGTCTCCATTCCAGGTCACCTGATATTAGCCCTATAGAGCAAGTCTGGCATCATTTAAAGCTCTTATCGAGCACCAAGATGAAAGTAAGGAAAAATTCATCAGAGCCATCAATTCCCCTGCTCTGGGACTGTGCGTCCTCCTGCATGGCTCTTGTCCTCCTGCATGGCTCTTGTACCAACAGGTACTGAAAACAAATGTTGCAGCAAATAGGCAATGAGTCTTTAAACACAGTAAATAATCTAGAGAAATTAGTACATAGTAGTTGGTAGAATGTGAATAACAAAATGAGTGTTAAAAGGGCTCTGAAATGATAAATGCCAATATGTTTCCAGAAACACCAGCCTGACTGGAATTTTCTGGAGGCTTCCTAACCGTGCCCTCCCCCATTCGGTTTGTCCTGGTAATACCAGCATGTTCTAATTAATCTTCCTTTCATTTCCAGATACTTATATGACTCCCATCACCATTGTTTCTGAGCAATTTAAATATGAATTAATTATTCCACACCACAGCTTTGTTTCCTATTTTACAGGTGGGGAAATGTGAAACATAGGGCCTGGAGTCAGGCCCACCAATGGAGGGAGTAAAGAGGGCAATTGCCCAGGGACTGGCAATTCAAAGGAGCTCGGGGGTCCCAGCTCTTGCAACTGCTACTGTGGCAGCAATGGTGGCCGGAGCCCCAGGCAGAGCTCTGCGGAGCCCCAGGTGGTGAACTCCAGATGGCACATGGGGGGGGGGGGAGGAGCTGTGGGCAGTGCTGAGGACAGGCTGCCCCAGCTCTTCCACCCAAAATCCCACCCTTTCCAGGAGCACAGAGCTGAGCCCCATCTCCTTTGCCAGGGTCCCAGCGAGTATGTTAGCTGGCTTGCCTGGGGTATGTCTGTACTGCAAAGAAAAATCTTCTACAACAAGTTTCAGAGTCTGAGTCTCCTAATTTGGATTTGCAGGGCTAAATATAGATGTGTAGGTGATCCCACTTGAATTGGAGCCCAGGCTTCAAAACGTGGTGAGACTCAGAGACTTGGTCCCAGCTTGCACTAGGTCTATTGTGAAAAATGGGAAAGGAAGCTTTTTTTGGTCCAGTGTCCTGCTATGGAACATAAAAGGAACCTTTCTAATTCAGCATCCCAGAAATCAAACAGATTTTAACAAACTATGGAAAAAAACCAACCTTCCTGATCTCCAATCCATCATTGCATAGTGCCACTTCTTTACCAAGAATAAGCGTAAATACCATGAAAGAAAGCTAGAGCTGTAGGGTAGAGACTCCCCTGGTAAAGAGTCGGCTTCTTTCTGGATTCCGAGAACATATGTGAAGCATAACTATAGTCTGACTTCATGGGAAAGTACCAGCCTTATTCTAAGGAACAGGAATCTTGTTGGACATCCTCCTGAAAAACTTAGGCCTTTCATTTGCTTCTGAGTAGTATGTGGAAAACCCCTCACATTCCAGTAATATTAAATCAGAATAGTTATCAGAGTTCAAATCTGAATGGAAATATTTCTCCCATGAATAAGAAAGGGGTTCAAGAGGTCTTCCAGGCAAAGACTATGTCCACCTCCTTTTACACAATACCTAGCTCATCAGGTCCCTGATCCAGATGGGGATGCCTTGGTAATAAATAATACTTATCCTAAAGATCCCAAAGTATAATGGGAACAGAGAAAAGCTAGGAGGCAGGAGTTTAGAGAAGTTATTGGCCATCATCTTCATCTTTCATACATAATGTGCCTTTGGTAAAGTGCTAAATAACCTGATAACCAGAAAAGAAATCTTACTGTGGCTGAGACTGATACATGTCAAAAAAGCTGGGAAACTGACGAAATGGGTCTAGGTACCAGGAAAATAAGACTAAGGGTATGTCTACACTACAGCACTAATTCGAACTAACTTAGTTCGAATTAGTTAATTCGAACTAAGCTAATTCGAATTAGCGCATCTAGACCTAAAAACTAGTTCGAATTAGCGTTTTGCTAATTCGAACTAGCATGTCCACATTGAGTGGACCCTGAACCGAAGTTAAGGCTGGCCGGAACCAGTGCCAGCAGGGCATCAGCTTAGGACTTAGAGCGTGGAGCTGCTGCCTCAGGCTAGCCGAGGGCTGTGCTTAAAGGGACCCGACCCCCACCCCGGACAGACAGTTCTCAGGGTTCCCCGCTTGCTTGTCTACCTCGATGAGGGACAGCAAAGCAGTCCTGTCTTGGAGTGCCCTGAGTGCCCACACTCGGCACATCACAGCACTCAGCCATCAGCCCGGCTGCACTTGCCGCAGGCTGCCATCTGGGGGGGTCATTCGGGGGGCTGTCAGGATCCAGGAGGCCCTGCAGGAGAGCTTCCACCCCAAGGAGCCCACAGAGCCACCCCAGTCCTCCCCATCAGGGGCTCGTGCCCCATTCCTCCCTCACCTCCTTCCACTTACCCTTCCCTAGCCCCCCTTCCTGATGTAAAAAATAAAGGACACATATGTTCAAAAATAGAAACTCTCTTTATTTAACAAAACTGAGGGGGGGGGATTAACCTCTGGGGATACGGGAAGAGAGAGGGTGTGGGGGGGGGGTGGAAACCTGGGAGGAGGGAGCTGGAAGGGGGAAGCTAGGGGAAGAAGGAGGAGGGGAAGTATAAAACTATGGTACGCCATATCTTCAGTATTGTGTAGAGATGGGGTCTCCTCACCTCAAAAAAGATATTTTGGCCTTGGAAAGGGTTCAGAAAAGGGCAACTAAAATGATTAGGGGTTTGGAACTGGTCCCATATGAAGAGAGGCTAAAGAGACTGGGACTTTTCAGCCTAGAAAAAAGGAGACTGAGGGGGGATATGATAGAGGTCTATAAAATCATGAGTGGTGTGGAGAAGGTGCATAAAGAAAAGTTCTTCATTAGTTCCCATAATAGAAGGACTAGAGGACACCAAATGAAATGAATGGGTAGCAGGCTTCAAACTAATAAAAGAAAGTTCTTCTTCACAAAGCAAATAGTCAACCTGTGGAACTCCTTGCCACAGGAGGCTGTGAAGGTGAGAACTAGAACAGAGTTTAAAGAGAAGTCATGGAGGTTGGGTCCATGGAGTGCTATTAGCCGGGGGTAGGAATGGTGTCCCTGGCCTCTGTTTGTGGAAGGCTGGAGATGGATGGCACGAGACAAATGGCTTGGTCATTGTCTTCAGTCCATCCCCTCCGGGGTACCTGGTGTTGGCCGCTGTTGGCAGACAGGCTACTGGGCGAGATGGACCTTTGGTCTGACCCAGTATGGCCATTCTTATGTTCTAAGCTCAGGGTCGGGGGTCTCACTGGACCAACTTGATTTTCATGTAAACCTGCTCCTGGGTTCACATGTGGCCTTGGCGGCCAGGCTGGCAGCTATCCTGCCCTAGACGGCCACTTTCCTGTGCCTAGTGCGGAGATTGTGGACGTTGGAGGTCTCCCCCCAAACCTCGATGAGGTCCACGATCTCCGCACTAGACCAGGCAGGCATCCGCCTCTTGTGGCCCTGGGCAGGCTCCTGGGAGCCACCAGCCTGGTCCTGGGAAGAGGGGGAGGACTGGGTGGCAGCGGGTGGCTGGCTCATCCCGTGCCAGGTGCAAGGTCTGCTGGCTGGGTGCTGGCAGGCTTGCACCTGGCACGGGCACCGTTGCCAGACCGTGCCCCTTTAAGGGCTCCGGGGCCGGCAGGGGGGCCGACGAGTTTCCCTGGCTTGGCCCAGAGTGGCCACCAGGGCAACCTGGGAAGGGCTAGCCTCCCACTAGTTCGAATTAAGTGGCTACACAGCCCTTAATTCGAACTACTTAATTCGAACTAGGCGTTAGTCCTCGTAGAATGAGGTTTACCTAGTTTGAATTAAGCGCTCCGCTAGTTCGAATTAAGTTCGAACTAGCGGTTTGCGTGTGTAGCGCCTATGAAAGTTAATTTGAACTAACAGCTGTTTGTTCGAATTAACTTTGTGGTGTAGACATACCCTAACATACTAACCTCCAGCGCTGGTGGTAGTGGTGAGAGTACAAATGAGAAATGCATAGGATGGGAATGAGCACTGACAGTCCTGTACTGCTAGACAACAGTTTGTGTGTGAGGTATCCCCTAAAGTACCTTCAGCATAGGAAGAAACACACAGAAGAAAGCAAGCTGTACCGTAATTTGGGAGTTCAAATTCCTTGCCAATTAAAAAAAAAAACCCTCCCTTCAAAGACATCAAAGGTTAATTAGAAATAAGGACTAGGAGCTGAAGTGATGAGACTTTATAAAATTTGTTTGACAGTAAAAGAGAACAGTGTCCTTACTTGAGGGTAGCCCTGGCTTTGTGCATTTCTTTCATCAAATTGAAATAGGAGTTTGGATCAACACTGAGAACATGGTCAGGAGAAGTAAGTTTTAAGGAGGGATTTAAAGAAGAAGGATGTTGTATCGCATACAGCATTGGTGAGATCTTGCCAGGCATAGGAGCAGAGGGCAGCATGGGAGAAAGAGAAAAAGGTGTTTATGTGAGGATACAAGAGAGGTATGAAGGAAATTGGCCACCTGTAGAATAGAGAAATGAGGCAGGGTGGAGCTATGTGGAGCCTTCGTTGTAAGGATGAGAAGTGAGAATTAGCAGTAGTGCATGTCAGGAGGCCAGTGAAAGGAGTCAGGAGGTTGAGTGGAGAGCTGGAAGCTCTCAGGTTCCTCACATCATTCCTCTTTCATAACTGATGAAATGTAAGAGGCTTGCTTCAGGTAAACGCTTACCATTTTGGGATGCTTTTCTGAGCCTCCTAAATGTGTCTGTTTGCCTTTCCTTCCATTTCATCCAACCCAGCCAGATCTTTTTTTCCTCATTTTCTCTTTCCCTAAAGTCTTCCATCTGGACTATTAACAAGCTTTCTTTCTCCCCAACTTCTGTTTTCAGAGCCTCAGTGATTCTTCTGACAGTCAACTACTTCTACCTGACATGATGCCCATCATCATCACCATTTAACTGCTATCTGATCATAATTCCCTTTCCCCTACAGGCTCTCCTACTTCACTGATCGCTCTTTCCATGCCCCAAACGGCCCCTCTCTTTGTGGATATACCTCTGTGTGTGTTGAGAGGTCAGATTTAGCACTCACTCTGCTGCTTGTGGCTGACTAATGTACTTACATTACCTGAGATCTGGGAGTTGTGGGTCTGAGGGCCTAGACTGCCTTGGTCCCACACAAGGAAACAGCTAGACAAGAATCCTTTAACTGTGACCCCAAGTGGCCGTCAGTGGTGGTTTGATAAGATGCCATGGTCAGAAAGAAAAAAGGAGAGAATTCTAAACTTTTCAGAGCTAGAACAAATTAGGATTTTTGTTTGAGATTCGAGCTGAATTTAGATGCTCGGGGTTTTTTGGGTTTTGTTTGTTTTGTTTTGTTTATGAACTAGTTTGCCTGGCTTATTCCTATCCTTAATCCAGAACAGGGCTGGCACCAAAAAGACACTGCACAATTTGTAGTTTTGTCCAGATGCATCACTTTTCTTTCCTCAATCTACCTTTAGGGAATATTTTTAGCCAGTGAGAGAGGCACCTCATGCTGTCCATCTCCAGAGTAACAGTACAGTAAAAGTGCCACTGCATGAGTGACTGCAACTCAAACGGACAACAGTAAAACCTCCTGGCTCTTCAGGTGTTACTTTTTTACTTGTTTTAAACACCCTCAATTCTGCAAACAGTTCAAGGAGAATATAACAGCTTTCTTCATGCCAAAATGAAATGCATGCTTTTTATTTACACATCTAACAATTAACAATGATACTAACTAGCAAAGGCTGAATTCTAAACTGTGCTATTTAAATGTTGCAGAACCACATCTGAATTATGTCTCTGTCTAATGTAATCTTTGTAAAGTGCCCTTGGGCAGGAAGCCATTGTAAGCAAACTGGTTCACCTCGTGCTTTTATCGAAAAGGCTTACCTAAGTAACACAATATCCTGCATCTACCTGACAGCTCTGTAAAGAAATACAAAATAGAATAACAGAATAAACCATGCTGCTGAACCTTAGGGCCGAGTGCATAATGCACAGTGAATAATTTACCCAATTAATTTAGCCTATTCATCTGCTTACAGAATACCCAGAAGTGGACCATGATTCTCTCTCATTTATTCTTTACTAGAAGATTTACCTAGCATTGCTCAGATCCTTCACTCAATTTTTGTTTGTCTTCATTTAAATCATTGTTCTGGGATGGGGCTGGGGATGAGGGATGCAAGCTGCCCCAGGGAGAGAGGATTACCCCAGGCCTTTCTCACCCCAGCAGCTTGGCACCAGGTGAGAAACACCTCTCCGTCGTTGCTGCAGTTCCAGTAGGAACAGCCAGGGGAGAGATGCATGTCCCTGGGTTGGGGCAAGTCCAGTTTTGTCTGTCCCCTGCACCCTCCAGCCAGAGTGAGGAATGCAACAAACTATGCACTTTCCCCTTGCTCCCTAACAAAAAGGAACAGCCAACAATGTCCCCATATGAATCAGGTGGTAGGGGGGGAACTTCAGCTCCCGCTGCCCTCTCTGAAGGGCACCTGTGGGGATTGAACCAATATCTTGGTTCTGTTATTTCCACTCCAGCTCGTCATTTGATGAAGTGGGCTTTACCCACAAAAGCTCATGATACTATATATATAAAATGTTAGTCTCTAAGGTGCCACAGGACTACTCATTTTTTAAAGTTACAAACCAACACAGCTACCCCTCTGATACTTATTATAATATGGATGTCATGAAATGAGGGATCCAATTGTCTCTGAAGGTTCTGATTGGGTAGCTAGCTCATATAAGCATATAGGTCAGTACGGGCCAGCCCGAGCCATTCGTGCGCCCCGGGAGCATGGCGCTGCTCTCGGGAGTGTGGCGCATGCATGGCCCTGGGCGCCCGGCGCATGCGTGGCCCCACCCTGCCTGGTCTGGCAGCCCCACGTGGAGCCCCCTACAATGGGGCGCCCCGGGCGGTAGCCCAGTCAGCCCGTAGCTTGGACTGGCTCTGGGTCAGTACCAACTACTTAGTTAGCCTTCTCTGTAGAAATTTATTGTACCCATCCAATGAAACAAATAGGAGAAATACAGTTACCCTGTTTTTCCTAAGCTTTTTTGGTTTTACTCCTGATCTGAATAAGAGGTTTTTAAAATCTTCACAATCTGAAACTAACTGTCTGCCAGGTAGTGAGAATTATACCTCATATTTACAGCTGCCCACTCTCTCATCTTACTGTAAGTCCCCTCCCCCTTTACCTGGAAATGGGAGTTAAAAGGGGAAATATCTGGCAAGGATAATGATTTTTAAAGATATTGATAAGTCTTTGTTTATTGTTCCTTGTCTGACATACATTCCAGGTAAGTGAAAGTGAGAAATGGAAGTCAAACACTGATTACTTTCTAAAATTCATCCTATTCTTGCTCCATGGAAAGCTGGAGAGAGCTATTGAACACAGAAAGAGGGAGGGTCTAGTGGTCAGGAGATGATATTTACATTCTGTTCCTAATATTAGTATTAAATTGCTTTCATCCTAAAGCAAATCATTTTGCAGTCTTGGTTTCCCCATCTGTACAATGGGAATAAATACCGTATTTCACAAAAATGTTCTCAGGCTAAATCCATTCAGGTTGGTAAAGCACTTTGTGATCTGCCAATGGAAGGCGCTATAGAAATGCAAAGTATTTGTTTTATTACTCAGCAAAAAAAGTCTATTTAAAAGATAGTATAATATGATCTTTATCTTATAGTCACTCCACTAGTTTCCATTTCCATGGAAACAGGCCTGGAAAGACTGTAGGAGCAGTGTGCTACCTGTAGTTGAGGATGAAATGTATATAGTTTAGCTGCTGGATATCAACCGCTTTCTTCAAACTTCAGGTCAAAAATTTAAAAGGAATAACAAAGGAAATGCAACATGTAAGAGAGGAAATGCTCATAGACTCTAAAACAGTGAGTAGTCCTCCTTCCTGTTAAAAGCTATTAAATACTTTTCAGATTTTTATTTCTACTTTCAAGACTGCATCATGCAACTACTGCCTATATCTCTGACCTGACATCCTTTTTTTGTGTGTGTTAATAAAATTATTTATTTGTCTTACTACAGCACCTAGCAGTTATAACCGAGATGGGAGGTCCCATTGTACAAAGCATGTGAGTTACTGCCAGCTATGCCTGTGTCAGTGACAGCCTGCCAGAATCATATTGGCTTTATTATTTCAGGATGACTCCAGCACATTTCCAATCTCAGTAGTAGCATAGCCAATAAAGTCTGGTGCTGAATTACTTAGAAAAAAATAATACAACAAAATGTCTCCAATACATCACAGCTTTTATCACTTCTGCCTTTGTTCATTAGATGTTTTGAATGACATGGGCAGAGAGAAAGGGAGGAATCATTTGGGGCGTGTGCCCCTCTCCACGAGGGTTAAGGGACTTGTCAGAATAGTGCTTTATTTTGAAACTTGGCACCAAATTTTGAAATAGGCTATTTCAAAATAACCTCGAAATAAGCTACACAATTTGCGTAGCACAAATTTGCGTAGCACAAATTGCGTAGCTTATTTCAAGGTAAGGGTGCTGTGTAGATGCACCCTTACTCATGCTTTGTATATAAGAGCAGAAACTTGATCAGGACAGTTTATACCACAGGGATCCTGACTGATGTAATACAAATCCATGTAACCATATTCCTCTGGTGACCTCAAAACTCAGTGGAGCAACATCTTTCCTGTTGTGTGAACCTCCTCTTTGATATTCAACATATAATCCCTACAGCAAAGTAATCTCCATGTGTTGCCACAGAAATATGCCATGACCTCAGCAAAAACTTCACCCACCCATTGGGCCATGGTATAGAAAATCTAATGAGAAACTAATCAAACATTAACCAGTGCTCCCACAAACACTGACCTAATGGCATCCGGCAGATCGCTGAGGGTACGTCTACACTGAAACTCTATTTCAAAATAACTAGTGCTGTTCTGAAATAACTTAGTCCATGTCTGCACAGCAGGCAGTTATTTCGAAATAATATCAAAATACTGTCAAGCTGGAGGACTTCTTACTCTGACTCCTGTAACCCTCATGGTACGAGGAATAAGGGAAGTCGGAGGAGGAGTGCTCTGTTTTGAAATAAGTTCTGTGTAGATGCTCCCTATTTCAAAATAAGATACGCAATAAACCCTCCAGTGAGACACACCCTGAAGGTCTGGGTTAGCTCAAATGGTAAAAGAGTAAAGTAGAGAATCAACTGAGGAAAACATGGTCAGATTCAAAGAGAATCTTCAACTCTGCCATTGCAATAGCTAAATCCTGTTTTACAGAATGTTTCCCATCCATAATTCAATCATCCCTGGTGTCCTCTAGATTGCTCCAGGAGCCAGCTCTGCATGATGTGACGAACCAATACCATAAGTGGCAGAGAAGATCACCTACATCTGAATGCCCACCCAACACAGTAGCAATCATATAGTGAGCACAAGCACAATATATGCCCTCTCCTATCACAGATTTCAGCACGTTTAGAGAGCCAGTATTATAGACGTGATGAAAGAAAGCAGTCACCACATGTAAGTCTAACCCATACCAATCATATCTGACCAAAATATCCAGGAGTATTCCTACTGACTGAGGTTGTCAGCACTAGCCTTCGGAGAGAATGAGTTGCTCTCCACCTGAAAACCATGCCAGAGTTTGGCAATTTCCCCTAAACGTATCTCTGGACCCAGCAGACTTTGCAGACTACCAATGAAGTCAAGCAGTTTTGAACAAGAAAAAGAAGCAGCAAGCCAAAAAAACCCCCACAAAATTTCTAGATATACCCATCATCACTAAAGTGGACCCCTCCTCCCTCGGAGTCAAACCACCTCATGGAAGCATTGGTAAAGGGAAATCTGTATTTGACAGCCACATTTTATACCATTGTCTCATTTCAGAGATGTAGCAGAGGTTGAAGAGGACACCTCTGATATAGGTCTGTTCCTGCCTTTCAGGATGCCAGCAAAAACCTTTTATAGACAGCTGCTCCTTTGCATCCAGAGCACAAAGCTTCAGAAGGCACAAAACAGTCCTCTCTTTTATCCTTCAACATCTACACAGCCATTGAGTGGTACCGTGAGATATCATGGTCTCCTCTCCATAGCTGCTATCCAGGCCTACATTTCCTTTATCTCTGAGGCTAAGAGCACGAAATCTTAGCTGTCCCTCTGCTTGGACAAGATCTGCATCTGGATAAAAGGTCTCTGGCTAATGCTGAACACAGGTGAGACAGAACTGACATAGGCTGGTTGAGCAAAACACTTTGAAGACTGAGAAACTGTCTTTGCTTCAACATGCATCAAAGGAGTTTGCTCCCGGATTATCAAATGGACCCACAACCTCAGAGTTTCTGGATTTCTCAATGGGAGATCTGCCTGAGAAATGAATTGGGCCCTGATCTGCTGACATTGGTTTTATTTTCTGACATGCTAGATCAGAATTCTGTGAAGCATTTTACATCTACAGACCAACTGAGGAAATGGGCCTTGCCTTTTTATGTAATGCAAGGTATCTCTCATTTCAACACAGAGGACGAGTGCTGGGTGCTTTTTTTGTTTGCTTGTTTTTTACCATTTGTGGGGAAAGACTTCTCACTTACTCACAGTGTAATAGATGTGCCACAATGGAAGGTCAAAGTTAAAATACAGTTGACTGCCTCACTTTCTGGTCCACAGAATTAACTTGTCATAACAAGGAGATCTGAGCAAGCAGAAAAGGTTCTTAAGGTTTGGTGGGCATAAAATAAACTAAATAGCATTCAAAATCAGTAGACAGAGGTCTATGTGCACAGCTCTACTCTGTTTTCTGTGGTACTGTATCCTCTCATGGAAATACCTTTGGGAAGCAGCCTGGGAGTTGGAGGGAAGACAAACGATTGTCCAACAATGATGCATGGTTCTATTCTGTGCCCCAACAGATCCCTTGAGAAGAGCCTCTCCTGGCCAAGGCAGCCCTTCAAAGTGGTGAAGAAGGGGTAGTAGCATAGCCAATAAAGTCTGGTGCTGAATTACTTAGAAAAAAATAATCTTCTTTGGATTGGGATTGAGAGGGGGATTGAGAGGGGCACCAATGTTCCCTAGAAAGCTAATTTTCTCTACTCTTCCTACAAATGCCTCCTAACATTGTGTACATGTACAGCATGCCACAGGGTCCCAGTCAGCTGGGAGACATTACTTTGTGCAGAAAGATGGATACTAAAGAAGATCTGCATGCAGATCTCCAGATTATAAACTGGCTTCATGCTCTTCCAGTCAACATAATTTTGGACCAATGAGCGCAAGATACCAGTCCAATCCTGCTCCTTTTGAAGTCAGTGAGGGTATGTCTACACTGCAGTGCTATTTCAGGATACTTCTGGTATCCCGAAACAGCTATTCTGCATCTTGACAGTGCACCCGTTGTTTCAAAATATCTTTCAAAATATAATGGGCTCGCTATTCTGACATCCCTGTAAACCTCATTCCATGAGGATTAAGGGGCATTTCAGAATAGCAGATTATTTCAAAATTTGGCATTGTGTAGACAACGCCAAATTACAAAATAAGCTATTTTGAAATACACTTGAACTAAGATACGCAATTTGCATAGTTCAAATTGCGTAACTTATTTCAAGCAGTGTAGACGCACCCTGAGAGTTGCCATTGATTTCAGAGTGAGCACTTTTTTAATCCTTTTTTCAAACACGTTAATGTTTCCTGGAAAGAATGGTGATGACTGGAGGAAGATGCCCAGGCATGAAATAAAGATGTGGATCAAATAAGGATACAGAAGTAGGTGTAATATATAGTGTGACAAGACGGATAAAACCTTGTTATTGGCTGAGTTAAAATCTTTTAAAACTGATGTTTGAATTAGTGTCCCATTTTAATCACTTATAAAGGACAATTAAGGGGCCATGCCTAAAGTAAAGCCTAATCGTCTGCCTAGAAACTAGCATCAGGTGGGAAAAGAACTCAATTCAGGGTCATGATTGGGAAGAACACACACAGAAACTCAGACCACTGAGGCTATGGCTACACTAGAGAGCTTGCCATTTCATGGTAAGCTCTCTAGTGGAGCTGCTCTTAGCCGACGGAAGAGAACTCTCACATCAGCTTAATCCACTTCCAACAAACGGCAGTAGCAATGTTGGCAGGAGAAGCCAGCACTGAGGTTGGCGTAACAGTGTTGCTCAGGGTGGTGGCTTATTCACACCCTAAAGGGTACGTCTACACTTGCTCCCTAGTTCGAGCTAGGGATGCAAATGTAGGCGATCGAAATTGCTAATGAAGCGGGGATTTAAATATCCCGTGCTTCATAGCATGATCTCGCCAGTGCGTTACTCTGTTCAACAGCTGATTCGAACCAGGAAGTGCGCACCGGGACACGTTAGTTCGAACCAAACCCCTTGGTTCGAACTAACATTACTCCTCATTTTTTGAGGAGTAACCTTAGTTCTAACCAAGGGGTTTGGTTCGAACTAACGCGTCCCAGTGCTCACTTCCTGGTTCGAATCAGCTGTTGAACAGAGTAACGTATAGTTTTTGAATCCATAACAAACCTGAACTTTGGGCCAAGTTTACTGAATTTTGCAAGTCTTTTAGGGAGCCTTGGCCAACTTTGGAGGGAGCTTACAGTTTCAAGCTATAACACAATTCAGTGTCTGGAAGTTTAAGCCAAGCAAATTCAGACTGAAAATAACATGTAAAATTTTCAAATCAAGGGTAGTTAGCCACTGCAAAAATATACCAAGAATTGTGGTGAATTTTCCATGACTGACAATGTGTTAATTAAGATTGGATGTCTTTCTAAAAAGTATGTCCTAGAACTATTTTGGGGAAGGTCTAGGGTCTGTGTTCTACTGGAGGTCTGATTAGGTGATTACTTTAGTCCTCTCTCCTGACTTTGGAATCTATGGGTATGTCTAGACTACATGGCTTCGTCGATGGAGCCACGTAGATGAGTTTACTAGACATAGGAAAATGAAGCGGCGATTTAAATAATTGCCGCTTCATTTACATCAAAATGGCCGCTGCGCTATGCCGATCAGCTGTTTGGCGGCACAGTGGGGCAGTCTGGACATGCCGCAGTTGACAAGGGAAGCCTTTGTTGACTGCTCTGGTAAACCTCATTTCACAAGGCATACCGGAGAGGTTGACAAAGGCTTCCCTTGTCAACCGCGGCGTGTCCAGACTGCCCCGCTGTGCTGCCAAACAGCTGATCGGCACAGCGCGGTGGCCATTTTGATGTAAATGAAGCAGTGATTATTTAAATTGCTGCTTCATTTTCCTATGTCTAGTAAACTCATCTACATGGCTCCGTCAACGGAGCCATGTAGTCTAGACATACCCTATGAGACCTGGACTAAATTATTGCTTCACCTTGTCAATGCAAGAAGACTTGGTACTTCTGGCTGAGTTTCATCTGAGATTTTGTTAATTTGAAACTCAGGGTGAAACTTTGGTGGCAGTGCTCTGTGATTGAAAAATGATTCCCATTAACCCTTGCAGAATGAAATCACCAGGTTTCACTCAGCCCTGGCAATAAGATGATCAAACTGCTTTTCCCTCATGTCTGCCTTTTTAAAAAACATCTTTTCTTACTTTTTGCTCTTCTTTATTAGGGCCTGATTCTGATGCCCTTACTCACAGCGAGTAACGCCTTACGTTGTGTGTACTCCCAACAAAGTCATCAGGAAGAGTTGTGCCCATCTCTGTCTGTAAGGGCATCACAATGTATCTTTGTGTTTATATTTCAACTTATCCTTTTGTGATTTCATTCATCTAAAATGAGGCTGCGTCTAGACTGGCATGATTTTGCACAAATACTTTTAACGGAAAAGTTTTTCCGTTAAAAGTATTTGCGCAAGAGAGCGTCTACACTGGCATGTGCCTTTGTGCAAAAGATTTGCTTTTGCGCAAAAGCATCTGTGCCAGTGTAGACGCTCTCTTGAGCAAGAAAGCTCCGATGGCCATTTTAGCCATCGGGCTTTCTTGTGCAAGAAATTAACGTTGCTATCTACACTGGCCTCTTGCGCAAGAATACTTGCGTGAGAGGGCTTATCTCTGAGCGGGAGCGTCAGAGTATTTGCACAAGAAGCACTGATTTTGTACATTACAACATCAGTGTTCTTGAGCAAATACTCGCGGCCAGTGTAGACAGGCGGCAAGATTTTGCGCAAAAACAGCTGTTTTTGTGCAAAATCTTGCCAATGTAGACACAGCCTGACTGTATTTGATTTTGCAACTTGTGGGTGAGTTTGTTGACCTGAGTGACACCATGCTCCATGGTAACATTGTCAATTTCACGGACTTTGTAATAGCATAACCGAAAGAGGTGTCTAGCCTTGTGTGATTTTTTTTTGCACTCTGCTTGATGAGGGCTGCGTTGTGTTTTCTCAAGTGGAGGGGAATAGAATCTGCAATTAGAACTGACCTATTTAGGATATGAGGGCTTTTTTGTTTCGGTTTGGTTTTTTTGTCCTTTTGCTGTATTATTTCAGTTTTGCTGTTTAAAAAAATTCGATGGCTCATAACACTAACCCTCCCTCAAACAAATCAATCTCCATCACTAGCTTTTCCTTCTGCTTAGCTTTTGTTGTGAAGATATACTGAGTATGTCTATGTATATGTGAATAATACTGTTGCTATGTACAGTAGTACTTTCACATAATGTTGATACACAGCTTTGTACTGGTCCCCTCTCTGCCATCAAACACATAGGGGATTCTTCTTTCACAGATGGATAGTTATGCAATGGCTTTACTGCAGTGTATGGTCTGATTACTATTCTTGAGACACTAAAACAAAAATCAGATAATACTGCTTAGTCTTAAGCAGTTATCAAGCTTTGCTTCAATATGCCGGACATCCCTTACATAGCGGAAGCCCAGGACACATGTAAATGTAATTCAGATAGTGTTTGACATAAAAAAATGGTTCAAGAAATCTGCTCACATGGGAAATGAGTCACATGGGATTTTCAGATAAACTCTAGTAACTTTAAGGGTCAAATCATGTCCTCAGCTCCCTTGAACAGGTAAGCAAAGATTCAAAAAAGCAGCAGAGCCACCATGGATTTCTCTTTGGCTTAGAAAATAAATGATTAAGGAAGTATATAATAGATCTGTAAAATCATGAATTGTATGGAGAAAGTAAATAAAGTGTTATGTTAATCACAAGCCTTGTGAATGGAGAGGAAGTGGTTCATGCGGTATATATTGACCCTCTGAGGCTTTTGATATTGTCTCACATGATCTTTTCATAAACAAACTAGGGAAATACAACCAAGATGGAGTTCCTATATAATGGATCCATAACTGATTGGAAAACTATTTCTAGACAGTAGTTAGCAATGGTTTGCAGCCATGATAGAAGGGCATATCAAGTGAAGTCCTACAAGGATAATTTCTGGTTCTGCTTCTGTTCAACATCTTAATGGCTTAGTTAATAGCATAGAGAGTATGCTTATAAAGTTTGTAGATGATACCAAGATGGGAGGGGTTGCAAGAGCTTTGGAGCCTAGTACGAAAATTCAAAGTGATCTGAACAAACTGGAGATATAGTCTGAAGTAAATAAGATGAAATTCAGTAAGGGCAAATGCAAAGTATTCCACTTAGGAAGGAACAATCAGTTTCAAATATGGGAAATGACTGTTTAGGAAAGAGTACCTTAGAAAGGGATTTGGGGGTTATAGTGGACCACAAGCTAAATGTGAGTCAACAGTGTAGCACTGTTTCAGAAAAGCAAACATCGTTCTTGGATATCCTAGCAGGAGTATCATGAGCAAGACACCAAAACTAATTCATCCACTCTACCCCATGCTGATGCAGCCTCATGCTAATGCAGTATTATATCTAGTGTGGGTACCGCATTTCAGGAATGATGTAGACAAGCTGAAGAAAATTCAGAGATGAGCAACAAAAATAATTCAAGGTCTAGAACCATGGTGTCCAATCAGTTCTGAAGCAGTAGCCATTGTGGCTACTGCTTTAACGAACTATCCACACTCAACTGGCCAAACAGCCACATTATTCAAGCCACCTAGCCACATCAACTAGCTAAATAGACACATGTGGCCAGTGGCTAGCATGCTGGACACCACAGGTCTAGAAAATGTGACCTATGAGGGAAGACTGAAAAAAACTGGGAAGAGAAGAATGAGAGAAGACCTGATAACAGTTTTCAAAAGTTATTACAAGATGAAGAAAAATTGTTCACCTTAATTTCTGAGGATAGGACAATGAGCAATGGGCTTAAATTGCAGTAAGGAAAGTTTAGGTTGGACATTAGGAAAATCTTCATAACTTTCAAGGTGGTTAAACACTGGAATAAGTTGCCAAGGGCAGTTTGTGGAATCTCCGTCATTGGAGATTTTGAAGAGCGGGTTAAACAGACTAATAAGGGATGGTCTGCATAATACTTAGTCCTGTGTTATGTACCAGGAACTGGATTAGAAGGCCTCTTGAGGTCCCTTCAACTCCTACAAGTCTATAATTCTATGACTGACTACTTTGCATAACTACTTTGCAAAACAGGAGTCACCCAATGAAATTAATAGGCAACAAGTTTAAAACTAACATAAGGAACGGTTTTGTCTACATTACAAAATTAAGTCAACTTAATTGATATCTGCATACTGGCATTGCTGTAATGACACTGCTTGGGCATGTCTATGCATTGCTTCTTTTCGCTGTGGTGTGTATACTCAACAGGATATCTGCATCCACATCCATGGATGTGGCTACTTATGGTTATAAAGCAGCTATCTGCAGATTTGCAGGACTCTAACAGCGTAGAGCATATGTAAGAATTCTGAATATCACAACACTTCAGCATGGTGGATACCATAACTTTTAGGATTGCTAGAGAAGCTTTGCTTATGTTTTCAAACTTTACAACTTTCCAATACATTAATTTTTTACCCGAAAATGTTTATTTTTGTTTTCTGATGCTTTGTTGCTTGGTTAAAAACAAAAACCATGATATAATTTTATTTTACAATAGGAAAAGCATATTTAACATACTTTCATAACTCAGAAAGTCCCTTCAGTTGTTTCTGCATTATGGAAGAGTGAAAAAATATGAGCTGAGCTCTGAGACATGACCCATAGAAGGGGCCTGATTCAGCAAAATGCTTAAGGCAGTCCTTACTCAGCAAAGCACTTTACCATCTGCATGACCTTGAGTGTGTGCTTGCTCAACTACAATCAGTGGTAATGTGAAAGTTAAGCATATGTTGATATACTTTGCTAAATGTGGATGGTAATTTTTGACCGAGGCCTTTAGCTTGGCTTGAGAAAAAAGTGATTGGACAGAGATATAGTATGATCATTTCGAAATTACATTTGGGTATTCAAAATAGACAATCCGAGTCTCAGTGACACTTAAATAGCCATGTAAGTACAGCTAGATATGCACATACATGCTGGCTGAAAGAGATAATAAGGTTTTTCAAATCTGTGAATTTAAATGGCAAAAATGGTATTCACACAGTGTAGGTCATGCATTAGTTAGTAACTTCTGTTCCATATAACAAAATATATAACATATATAAAACATACGAGCAGGATAAGCAATGGGACTGACTTAACATTACTACTGGAGCCTTAATTTTGCATTTGCTAATATTTTGTGATTGGAAAAAGAACAAATCCCTCTCCTACTTTCGAAGTTGGGGAGGGCACCTTCGCTGCCAAACTAGTGCTGCTGACTTGTGAAAAAAGGGATCACAGGAACTGATGAGGAGCCAGATGCACACAAAGCACAGCACAGAGCCCTGGTCTGAGAGGATTCTTTACACAGGGGGCTATTCTGGAGCATGGGAATTCTGGGTCAGGAGTAAGAACAAAGCTGAAACATGCTACTTGAATCCTCATGTCCTCCCCTTCCTGTTGCTGAGAGGACTGTGCCCTAGCTAGGCTTGCCACAATTCGTTTTTCATTTTGTTGTAATGTTGCCAGATAATATCAATGTTTATTTTAAGCGTGTTTTTCAATATGTATCAGTTGCATTTCATAGTTGAGCAAAATTATGGATTTAAAGCTTTTTTATCTATTTGTATCTATTTACATTTTTACAACTGCAGGAATGTATGGGAGGGTCAGAAAACGGGCAGAGTCGGACAATTATGTAATGACTATAGACTCTGAGATTCAAAAAATTAAAACTTTACACAGGGCTGATGAGAGACTTTGCTAGGCCTTGGGGGAGTTGGCTTCAGACCCCATAGAAGGGGCTGGGCCTTGAGTGGAAGGGGAGGAGCTGGGGGCTAAGCCTCCCCCTGCCAGCCCTTCAGTGCCACCAGGGCTGCAGGGCAGCACTGACAGGGGCTCTGGCAGTGATTTAAAGGGCCTGGGGCTCCAGACACTGCTGCATCCAAGATAGTGGCAGCAGTGGCTGGAAACCCTGGGTCCTTTTAAATCATTGGGCCCTGGAGCAGCTGCATCCTTTTTGTCCCCACTGTCAGTGGCCCTGATTTCACAATGGTTAAAACGCTAGTTGTCAACATCATATGTAAAGGTATAAAAAGAAATTAGTCTTGATCAGATGCTAATGATATCATGACATGGGGGTTTTGAACCCAAGTCTTGGGAGTTATTATGCTCCTCCCCCCAATGGCTTACTGACATCAGCTAGAACAAGGACACCATGCAGCCCGGTGCAGATGGAAAGCTTCACCACTGAGCCCTGGTGGAACACCAAAAGTCCTGATAGTCCCACTCCCCCTTTCTGATTTTAAAGTAGTAAGAAGTCATCAATATAGCTGGGCTCCAGCCTGCTTCAGATTACTCACCCAGTGCCACCTGTTCTTCCTCATTGCTGACCTCCTTGGTTCCTGACTCAGCCTGATTCCTGCTATCTGACTCTAGGTTCTTGACCTCAGTTTCTGTCTTCCTAGTCCTTAACCCTGGCTGGTGTGGGGACCCTCTGCCTATGCTAATTCCTAGGCCTGGCCACCAATACCTCAGCACTGACAAATAAATATTTAAGCAGCATTTTTTTTGCCTATAAATAATCATTTCAATTATTATTGATGGAAAACAGTTTTCATTAGTTTGTGTTTATGGTGAAATCAAACTTGTATTGACACCTAATAAAAATCTAACCCGTGCAAGATGAGTCATAGTCCGGAGAGGTTGAGCTAGTCACTAAGCAACAGACTTCTCCATAGTCTGAGGAAAAAAGTCTCACTCCCTGCATCTACTCAGCACTCAGTTCAGCTGGTTCACTTAGATACTATAGGGCTTTGGATTGCCTCTCAGTCCACACTTTTTAGCAAAGTTGCTCTTTTACCAAGGATGCGTCTGCGCATTCAAGAATATTGTATGATAAAATACTAATAATTCCTAAATTCTCATGGAAAGCGTCTCATTTGTTTGTGTAAATATATCACCTCAGGTAGTCTTGTGTGTTCTACATATAGATCTCTTTTTGATGCTGATCAAAGGGACTATTGAGATAATGACTGCTTCCTGCTATGCTTTTTTTCCCAAAAATTAGATCATACTAACACACTGTTCAAGAACCGTGAAGCGTATGAGCAACATTGTCCAGCTGGTGCCAGGTGGGGATGGAATCTTGAAGGTCTCACAGGGTTGCTAGTAATCTCCTGCCTTGGGGATTTTTTTTTCCTGGATGAACTGTAGTTTTCAGGTTTCCTTCAGTCATGTAAGGAGATGTGAAAGGATTGTCAGAATAACATGCCTTCAAAATCCCAGTGCTTTCCTTTCTGAGTCTTTTAAATTCCACCCTTCAGAATGGCTGGCTTCATTCAGAAATCACAGTCATACTTGACAAGCAAAGCACTGGACTGGGCATGAGCCCATTAGTTAATACGACCTAAGCAGAAGCAGTATCATGTACCATACTGAACAGGTAGCAAAAAGGTCACATTGTAAAGTCTGAAAAAAAACCAAGGCTACATGAACAGTGCTTTTCCTGTGAAATGAACACATATTAACACAAGGTTCAGAGTACAGAGCAGCTGCATGAACGGAAACCTCCGATTAGGGATTGCAAAAAAAGGTTAATGTTTAGCCATCTTATCTAATGACAAAACATTGCCAAAATCTTCACTGCTTTTGAATTTTCTAAACAGTACATTGTGGTTTTGGATGTTACAGAGACAATTTTGACTGGATCCTTTCAAACCAAGCAAGATGTAACAAAAAACCTGCCCAATATATCTACTGTTGGTTTAGTTTGTCCTCCTTTTATTCTGTTCCTATTTTTAATGTTAAATAATATTTGAGACACAGATTCTTTACAAATGAAATGAAATATTTTGGGGGGGGGGCGGGGGAAAGTAATTTAAAATGGTAAGAGCCAAAATCTGTCATTGAAACAAACACCACATAAGAACTACAACAGATGGTTTTGCTCAAATTAATTAACGCTCCTAATCTGGAGAGGCATTCCCCTTTTACAAATCCGTGTAATGATGGAACTTGGGAACTGCAGCTTCCTGTCCTGTTTTAAATGGTAGCAATACATCTGCTCCAGGAGAGACACAGAATTCTAAATATGAGGTCTGGCATATCAGCTCATCTTTAAGAATGTGAAGGAACTGGAGCTGGAAGAACAGACATGCTGAAGGGGGTGTACGTTGTTCCTTCACGGGCCCTAGACAAATTAGGAGAAAAGATAGACTGTTGATTCCCCCTATAAATTGCCATAGTCAGAAGAGAGCTCTAGCAACATGACTCTGATAAATCTATGCAGAGGTCCTATAATTAAGGTACAATACAGAGGAGTGAGGGTAAGGAACAGGACTGTATCTTCTTGTGGGTCTGGTCATATGCCATCACATCACTCCAGTGAGTACTCTAATGGGGAATCAGAGCATCACAAGAAGTCAGAGCCAGTGAAAAGGCACAGGGCCTCTGTGGCAAATGGTCTTGGCCTCCCATGACTCTTCCAGGAACATCCCAGTATCGGGTAAACCCTTAGCCTTTTTCTGTGTGGTGCAGGGGTGGGGGCCAATGGGACAAAGTGTGTGGAGATGTCAATTAGGGAATCCTTAGTTCTCTCCAGCTCTCTCCAGTGGATTTCTCCACACAGGGCACTGATCTGGGCTAAAGACAGAGAATGCTTGGGTTAGTTCTTTGCTCTCAGAGGCCAGTGATTTGATGTCCCAAGTGCTAAGTCATAGTAATATCTTTGGCCTTGAGAAGCATTAGTAACTGTAGACAAAGTTATACCTTTCCAATAAGGGTGTAATTCAACTTCCCCTTAACAATTTTCGCTGTTTTCCTGTCATTCCCTTTGCCTTCCTTGCAGTATAGTTTCCTTGTTTGTCAATGCCATTTACAGGAAAAGCCTTGGGTAAAAAATCCCTTCTGTCTCAATGCATTAATGTTAGAGCTTGACCCTGGATCAGATTGTATGTCAGCTTTCGTATTAGAATTCTTATCTTATCAATTCTCTTATTAAACTACCACTTCCTGATCCCACATTCAACAATCTCTGGAATAGATGAAATTCAGTTCTAGCTGTCTGTCTTCCAGATTTGAGGATTTTTTTTAAGGACTCCAGTTGTATTCCCATGGATCTTCCTTGAATGTTATTACTCTTGAAGAACTAGTTGGAACTGTGGTGGAACAAACCAGGCCCTCAAAGACCAGCCCTCTTGTTTCTCTCCACACTGTGTGCATTTATAAACCCATATTTGAGTAGATCTGCGGCTCTTGTTTATCATTTTGCTGTATCTGCTTTTTTGTTTGTTTGTTTTTTCCAAACAGGGCATTGTATTCAGGGGAGCTGAACAGAACTGTAAGGTGATTGCATTTATAGAAGTGTATGTAATGACACTGCCACCAGTGCAGCTTGGCTGGGCTGAAGGATCTGGCCCACAATTCACTCTCTTTAAAAAGCAGAATATAAAGAACAGACAAATCCCCTGCATACAGACTGTGAGGGACTCCAAGAAGATCTCACCAAACTGAGTGATTGGGCAACAAAATGGCAAATGAAATTTAATGTGGATAAGTGTAAAGTAATGCACATCGGGAAAAATAACCCCAACTATACATACAGTATGATGGGGGCTAATTTGGCTACGACAAATCAGGAAAGAGATCTTGGAGTTATCGTGGACAGTTCTCTGAAAACTTCCACACAGTGTGCAGCAGCAGTCAAAAAGGCATATAGGATGCTCGGAATTATTAAGAAAGGGATAGAAAATAAGACCCAGAATATCTTACTGGCCCTGTATAAAACTATGGTACGCCCACATCTTGAATACTGTGTACAGATGTGGTCTCCTCACCTCAAAAAAGATATTTTGGCCTTGGAAAGGGTTCAGAAAAGGGCAACTAAAATGATTAGGGGTTAGGAACGGGTCCCATATGAGGAGAGGTTAAAGCGACTGGGACTTTTCAGTTTAGAAAAGAGGAGACTGAGGGGGGATATGACAGAGGTATATAAAATCATGAGTGGTGTGGAGAGGGCCGATAAAGAGAAGTTATTTATTAGTTCCCTAAATAGAAGAACTAGAGGACACCAAATGAAATTAATGGGTAGCAGGTTTAAAACTAATAAAAGAAAATTCTTCTTCACACAGCATGTAGTCAGCCTGTGGAACTCCTTGCCAGAGGAGGCTGTGAAGGCTAGGACTATAATAGAGTTTAAAGAGAAGCTAGATAATTTCATGGAGGTTAGGTCCATAAAAGGCTATTAGCCAGGGGATAAAATGGTGTCCTTGGCCTCTGTTTGTCAGAGGCTGGAGAGGGATGGCAGGAGACAAATCGCTTGATCATTGTCTTCGGTCCACCCTCTCTGGGGCACCTGGTGCTGGCCACTGTCGGCAGACAGGATACTGGGCTAGATGGACCTTTGGCCATGTGGGCGTACCATAGTTTTATACAGGGGCAGTAAGATATTCTGGGTCTTATTTTCTATCCCTTTCTTAATAATTCCGAGCATCCTATTTGCCTTTTTGACTGCCGCTGCACACTGTGTGGAAGTTTTCAGAGAACTGTCCACGATAACTCCAAGATCTCTTTCCTGATTTGTCGTAGCCAAATTAGCCCCCATCATACTGTACGTATAGTTGGGGTTATTTTTCCCGATGTGCATTACTTTACACTTATCCACATTAAATTTCATTTGCCATTTTGTTGCCCAATCACTCAGTTTGGTGAGATCTTCTTGGAGTCCCTCACAGTCTGCTTGTCTTGACTATCCTAAACAGTTTGGTATCATCTGCAAACTTTACCACCTCATTGCTTACCCCTTTCTCTGTTGTGGCTCCTACTGCAGTCTTCCACCAGCGTGGGGCTATATCTACACTACAGAGTTTTTCTGGGATACCAGAGATGTCCTGGAAAAACTCCGCCGCATCCAGGGAATGCATCTGCTCTTCAGCTTTTTTTGCAGAAGAGCAGATGCGCTCTTTCGGAAGCCCTGTTTTCCTCCTCCCACAAGGAAGAAGGGCTCTTCTGAAAGAGGAGGCTTTTCCGAAATTTGGCCCAGTGTATTGCAGAGAGCAATCTGCATACCTTTTTTTGATAGATCACTAGCGTAGACATAGCCTTGGTTACTAACCCGCAGGATGCCCCAGCCCACTGACTTTTCCCAAAATGCATGTTTTACACTGTCCAACGTTCTCCTAGATAGTTGGGATATTAAGGTTTGTGCTCCTGTCAAAAGTCAGTATTCAACAGTTTGCTAGTTTATATAAAGTTACCAAATGGTTCAGTTTAAACTCAGCAGTGGCTTAGTTTAGATTAAAAAGATAAAATGATTATTAACAAAACAAGATAGGATGTTAAGTGAATTCACATATAAGAGAAAGTTGGAAATGGTTACAACAAATTAAAATTTGTGTTTCCTTTTAAGTTCCAAACAGGCAGCTTTCCAGATGAAGCCTCAACAGTGCCTTGTACAATGGCACTAATACTTCTCCATTTATGCCTTGCTTACTACATCCTGGAATTGTACAGCCTTTTTTCACAGCCATATCACATTGGTGACTAATAGTCATCAGAGGATTGACCCACACTCTCAGGCAGCAGTTCCTTCAGTAATCTAAATGGAAAGGAATGTCTAGAAGTGGATATTACCACATGTGAGGTGAAAAAAAACCCTTAAAGAGCCTAAAGAACTCAGTTTGGGGGGGACTGAATAAATTCCATCAGCCATTTAGCCTTCATGTGCATTTTCCATAGTATCAGTCATATTGTAAGCCAAGGCAAAGTATTTAATTAGGGCCATTTAGTTTAGATTATCTTTAACCCCTTCCCATCCACACTGCATAACAGTTTAACTTTTTTTTTTTTTTTTTGGTGGTTGTTTTGCTTTCTTATAGCTATTTACAAACCCCATACTGAACAGCAGGCCTGCTGCTGCTGACAGGGGACAAAAAGGGCAGCTGTCCCAGGATGCACTACTACGGTGGCAGCAGTGATAGCCAGATTCCTGGACCCCAGCCTACCACCTACCCTTCTAGGAGCTCACCTTCACTCAAAAAACATCAGCCTCCCACCCCCTGCTAAGCAAAAGGGAGAAGAGAGGCTTCAGCACTTATAAACAGTCAGCCTGACCCCCCACCTCGCACAGCTGCCAGAACTGCCAATCATGGAGGCATGTACCCACAGGTGAGACCAATAAGGAAAACAATCCCACCTATAAAGGAAGGAGAACAGAAAAAGATTTGGAATAACAGCAGGGTTATGGATCTATAGGAAGCTACGCCTAAGAGACTGACAGAGAGTGAAAGGAAGATTGCAAGTCCTGGAGTTTAAATGATTCATTTTAGATTAAATTGATGGATTAAGCTAGTTTGAGATGAAGAAGGAGACCAGTTAAGAGAAAGCTGGACATTAGAGAAACAGCCCTAAGAGCAATTGACAATAACTTTAAAAAATCTATTTTAATTTCCTTGGTAAGAACCAATTCAGCTTAAATTTTAGCAATTCTCTTTAGTTCTACATTTTCTAATCTCTAGGATGTAGCTTTCTTTGCTGATCAACCTTTTTTTCTGCCCTGTAGGTTCTCTGCTTACTAATAACTTTATAGGTGATTCTTATTTCTGCAGGGTCTGAATCTTTTCCCTACAAGACTTTTCCTTTTCTGAGGCTGAAAGTTTCAGATGGTATTTATTCAAACTTACACAAAAACTGCGTCATCTCCTACATTTTAAGCTCCTGAGCTCCTCAGTCTAGCTAACTACTTTAACCACTTTCTTTTCTGAAAGTGTGCAATTCTGAAATAAAAAAAGCTGATCAGATAGTTCTGAACATCCTTTCATCAATTTAAACTGTCAAACTTCAATTCTATATGTACAGTTTAAAAATTATCTATAGGAAAAAAAAAAGCCTGTTGATCCTGTATATGTAACACCAGCTGACCCTAGCCATCTCCTGGTGGAATTGAACCAGGGACCTCTGGAGCTGAGAACATGAGTGTCTAACGGTAATACTATACTCCTCTGTACCCAATTCCTATATGAATGAAAGAGTTAAATAGATATTAGATCCATTCAGCTCTAATACTAATATTCTGACCTCTTGTGGCAAATCACTTTCGGGATACTGGTTAGCCTTAACATTTTAATATATATTCTTACTTCATTACTAACTCTGCAGAGAGAGTGAGATTATCAGGACTCCTGGGTTTCCTCTGAGTTCTGGAAGGAGGAGTGGGGACTAGTGGGCTATAAGCAGGAGGCAGATACATTTAAGCTCTTTCTAAGAACATCAAAATGGCCATACTGTGTCAGGCCATTGGTCCATCTAGTCCAGTTTCCTGTCTTCTAAAAGTGTCCAATGCCAAGTGCTTCAGAAGGCATGAACAGAAGAGGCAATCATCAAATGATCCCACTCCTGTAGCTCATTCCTAGCTTCTGACAAACAGAAGCTATGGACACTACCCCTGCCTATTCTGATTAGTAGCTATTGATGGATTTATCTTCCATGATTTTATTCTTATTGGAACCCTGTTATGGTTTGGACCTTTTCACCATTGACTGGCAAAGAATTCCACAGGTTGACTGAAGAAATAATTTCTTGTGTTTATTTTAAATCTGCTGCCTGTAAATTTAATGGGGTGAACTTCTTATGTTAGTGAAGGAGTAAATAACACTTCCTTATTCTATTTTCCACCCCATTCATGGTTTTCTAGACCTCTAACACATCCCCCGCCCCCCAGTCTCTTCTCCAAATGCATACCCTTGGAGCATAACACTATTTCTACTCTTGTTTTCCTATCTTAAGTAGAGTACTTGGCAAATTTTCATGATCATTTTGATAATCCTTGAATTTCTTGAATGACAAGCCTTTAGTTATCTCAGTCAGCCTGCTGCCCTCTGTTTGAGCAGACTCCCTGTCCTAAAGGCAAAGCTGCGCACAGCACAATCTCTGTTGCAATTAAGAGCTGCCTCTGGAGCTAGGGCATGTGCCATAAGCAGACATCACATATGAAATTTGGGGACTGGGGCTAAAGAACCCCCCTAGCCTCCCCTAAATGGTGCCCTGGGTCAAATGATTCACAAATCCTAAATGAACTAACTTAACATCTTCTATGGGGTATCTGTTGAGTCAGAGAGCAGCCCTGAATAGCCAATAGTGCAGTGTTAGGACATTCATCTGAATGAAAGATACCCAGGTACAAGTCCCTGCCCCAAATCAAGGAACTAAATTTGTTCCCCACAACCCAGGTGAGTGCTATAACCACTGGGTAATGGGCCTTGATTTCATTGTGTTGGAATGGAACAATGCATCAACACCTCAGAAATGTTCACTGCATGAATTTTGTTTTCAAGACTTATCTGTTTATTATACCATAATAGGGCTTTTCACATAAGTAAAGATGAACAAAACTTGACATTTCCACTTCATAGCAAATTTTGAGATTTGTTTTAATTCCAAATCAGACTGAAAACAAATATTTTTGAAATTTCCCATGAAACAGAAATTGTGAAGTTTTTTTACTTTGAGCAAAATTCTAATTTAGAAACTTATTTTTTTCATTCTTATTTTTATATTATTTCATTACCTGGCAGTAGAAGCAGTAATACAGGACTTCTAGTTCCTAGGAAACTAGGAATTAGTTTGAAAAATTTGATTTTGCTGTGAATTAAAAATTACACCTGTTTTTTGAAGTTTACCGCAAACTAGAAATCCCAGGAAAAAAATATCTTCAGAAATTCTAATAAGCAGTGTTACTCCCAGGGACTCCAAAAGGGTTCTGCGCCAAACTGATATATTCCTCACTGAGGCTACGTCTAGACTGCAGAGTTTTATCGAAAAAAGATACGCAAATTACAAAGTGCAATTTGCGTATTTTTTCCTTTTTTTTTTTTTTGGAAGAGGCTTTTCCAAAATTTGGCCCATCTACATGGGGGCCAAATTTCAGAAAAACTTTCTCTTTCAGAACATCCCTTATTCCTCTCACCGAGGGGAGTACAGAGATGCCAAAAGAACATGCCAGCTTTTTCGGAAACTATTCCAAAAAAGTGGATGCATTCCCTGGATGCAGCCTAGACATAGCCTGAGCAATTACGTGCTTTCAGTATTTTAACAATATTTAACATGGAAAGAATTTTGTCCTGTAGCCTGTAACAAACCCAAAGGACCAATGTTTGCATACAGAGGTGAAAGATTATGAAGCCTGTTGGTGTGATTTTCCATTTAAACATGACCTCATTAATGAAAGAGGCAACAATACATGCACAAAAGATGTAAATTGCTCTTGGCTGGAAGTATTTCAATGCTGTTCTTGGGGAAAAAAATATTAGATGTATTGTATCAATAGTATAGTGCTCATCCTCTGTTATCTGAAATGAGGTATATGTGTTGGTTCAACAACTACTCCTCCACCATGGCCCAAGAGGTGGTAGCAGAAGATAATCGTGGAAAGGGAGTGGTGCTCAGAAAAATGGAAAGAAGGGTACATAGTAAGATTGTGAAATTTGCACAGAGTTAATCCCTGTGACTATAGGTGAGGGCAAGTGATAATAGTGTATCTAATGTTTTTAGATATTGATCACTCAACCCATACTCTTGTAAAGAAAGTAACAATTACTGTAAAGAAGAGTAAAGAGATTATATTTTACCTCCAGAAGCACTCCATCTTCAGATCAGGAGGCAATCTTATCTTCTGATTCACCACCCAAACAAGCTCTTGAATGTGCATAGTACATGGGAGTGGAAGGGAATGCTCCTGAGGGCACAGAGCCAGATGAACAGCAATGAAAGTAGATAGGGTCAGACCAATTCTGATGATAAAGGATAATTAGTAAATCAGCAACAGAGTATTTCAATAATGTCAACCTCATTGCATCAGAAAGAGGCAAGACAGAGTGACACGTGTCTGAAGCTGAAAAACCCTAAGAGAATATGGTCATCACTGTTGGGGATTTCCTTTAATGAATCAATTAAGGGCTAATGGTCTGTCCCACCATAGAAAAACTCATAACTCATAAAATCGCTTTGTGATTTTAGACGAAGAAATGTAGTGTGAGGTTCATGTCCCATTGGAATAGCTAACTGCTATTTGCTAATGAAGTCTTCACTACATTTTTCAGGTATAGTGGAGTGTTTGGAACAAAAAAATGAAATAACCTCTGCTAGATTTCATGGTCCATTGGAAACACATTCTCAATACGACTTTGAGAGAAAGTGTGCCAATTTCAATACCTATTATCATTCATATTACAGTGAAGGAAAGAAGTGTTCTTATGTGCACAGTAAGGATGGGGAGATGAGGCACATAGTGATTGAATGAATAGCTCAGCACTACAAAGCAAGCCACAGGTAGATCTGGGAACTGAAAATGGGTGTTCTGTATCTGTCTAATACCTTAACCAAAAGTGATTCTTTTCTGTGTATGAAAATGAAGAGTTAAGGCTATAATTATAGTCAGGCAAAGGATTGAATCTCATCCTTATCCTAATTGCAACCTGAACTTTTTGTACAGTGGCTTGGCAAAGAAGTAGCCCCAGATTCCTGGAGTCTCCTAGTCTGGCTTAACACACAGACTCTAACATGCTTCACCCAATACGCCTCTCACTTAGATGCCTGATATGGTTACATATAACTACTTCCCTCCCAGTCCTTATAGATTATTTTGTGGCATCTGTAATGGACCCCAGAAGCTTCACATAGAAGTTTACTCTAAACAGTGTTTGACTTATTCCTAGTCAAAAAAAATGTTGTGACTCCTTTACATTTATTGTCAAAGTAAGAGTAAAAAACACATGGATGACTCAAATGCTAAATCTGTATAATTTATTGGTATGCTTCTTTTGAGAGGTTGACAGAGAACTCTTAACCTTGGAGGATAAAGATGTGCAGGAATGATGGAGTGAGATTTTCATTTTTCAGATTATAATAAAAATTGATTCCCCCACTAATTGTCTTTCCTCACACCTTTGGAGATCATGACACCCTATTGAGAAATACCCCCTCAGAATAACAAGGGGGGGTCCTCAAATAATGTTACTCTTTTCATTTTCACAGGTTTGTACAGACATAACTGAGAACAAAATGGATCTCATCCTATCTTTTACATTTTTAAAATGATGTGCCTTTACAGTTCTTGACCAATGATAACTGTGCACAAAGCAGGGAGAAGCCACCAGAGTGATGTGCTAACTGGTTGGAGCCTGGTAATGACTCTCTATTCTTTAAATTATTATAAGAACAACCAGTTATTTGTGTCACTACTGCACCTATGAACCCCAATCATAGGTCACTGCCTCTTTATGTTAGACACTATATAAACATCTTACACTAAGAGTCCATGCTCCAAAGAACTTGCAGTCTAAGTAGATAGTAAATGTTTTCTTCTTTGAATATTAGAAAGGCAAGTGCTACTAGGCTGGCAGATTCTGTGCTCAGTGGAGAATTAGTAAGATGGTGACATCACAATAGCCAAGAGTGCAATGTAAGCAGGTGAGAGGAAGGGATCTGTAGTCGGTTTTTTCAAAGCCCTTTTTCTTCTGTTCTGTTTTTATTAACACCTAAGTAAACATCAATTACTGATTAACAACTGGGACAAAGGAAGCTTTTGTTAAAGATAGAAACCCTTCTCCCTCCAATTAAAGTGCTAGAGCTAAAAGTAAACATTCCTGAGGCATCTGTGGTGCTCCAGCCAAATCTAGAAGACTAGATTACCACACACAAACACACTGTCTGTCTGTCTCTGTCGGATGTTTTTTTAAAAGACCAAACCCTCAAAACACCTTTCTAGTATCTCATTTCAGCCTCCCACTCCACCCCAAATGGCACAAGATCAATTTTTGAAACTCATAAGAACATAAGAATGGCCATACTAGATCACATCAATGGTCTGTCTAGCCCAGAATCATTTCTTCTGACAGAGGCCTATGTCAATTAGAGTGTCCATGCTAAATGAAGCTGATAGAGTGGGCTCTAAGTAAATGTAAAAGATATGATGGGATCCATTTTGTCCTCGGTTATGTCTGTGCAAAGTTACAGACTAACACAGCTACCTCTCTGCGGTAACTGAGTCATCCATCCTCTGTTGCCCATTTCCAGCTTCTGGCAACAGAGGGTAGGGCCGCTCAGAGCATGGGGTTGCATTCGTGACCATCCTCACTAATAGCCATTGATTGACCTATCCTTCATGAACATATCTAGTTCCTTTCTGAACCCTGTCATAGTTTGTCCTTCACAGCATCCCAAGGCTATGAATTCCATGTGCTTTATGTGAAGAAGTACTTCCTTTAATTTGTTTAAAACCTGCTGTCTATTAATTTCATTGGGTGACCTCCAGTTTTTGTGTCTGTGAAGGAGTAAATAATATTTCCTTATTCACTTCCTCTACACCAGTCAAGATTTTATAGACCTCTAGCATATTCCCTCTTAATAGTCTCTCTTTTTCAAGCTGAAAAGTTCCTGTCATCTTAACCTCTCCTGAGATGGAAGCTGTTCTATACCCCTAATCATTTTGTTGCCTTTCTCTGTACTTTTCAGATTCTAATACTTGTTTCTTGAGATGGAATGAGCAGAACTACATGCAGTATTCAAGAAGTGGGTGTATCAACAATTTATATAGAGGCTTACTGATAGTACAGAAAATATCTACCCTTTTTCTAATGGTTCCTAACATTGTTAGCTTCTTTTGACTGCCACTGAACATTAAGTGGATGTTTTCAGACTAATGTGCACAATAACCCAAAGGTCTTTTTCTTCAGTGGTAACAGCTAATTTAGGCCCTCAGCTATACATTTTGTATATATAGTTTGGATTATGTTTTCTAATGTGCATTACTTTGCATTTATCAACATTGAGTTTCATCTGCCATTCTGTTGCCCAGTCACCCGATTTTGTGAGATTCCTTTGTAACTCTTTACAGTCTTCTTTGGGCTTAACTATCTTGAATAATTTTGTAGCATCTTCAGACTTTGCCATCTCACTGTTTACCCATTTTTCAGATGATTTATGAATATGTTGAAAGCACTGGTCCCAGAACAGATACATTAACTGATTAAAGGGGAGGTGAGCGGGGCGGGAGGGATGACGCCCGGAGCCGACAGTGGAGAGAGACTCCTCCAGGCAATTGGAGCAACCCTTGTCCACAACAGGCCCCCTATGGGGCTGGAGCAGCCCCCTGCTCACGGTAGACAGGGAGCTGCTCCAGCCCCCGCCAGTTAACCTTAATTGGTAAGCCTCACCCATTAAAGGTAAGGCTTACTGGTGAACCAGTTAAACATTCACATCCCTATTGGAACACCATTATTTACCTCTCTCCGTTCTGAAAACTGACCATGTAGACCTATTCTTTACTATCTTTTAACCAGTTCCTTATCAGTCAGAGACCTTCCTTCCTATCTTATGACTGCCTACTTTGCTTAAAAGCTTTTGATGAGAGACCTTGTCAAAAGCTTTCTGAAAGTCTGAGTACACTATATCCACTGGATCCGTCCTTGTCCACATGCTTGCTGACTCCCTCAGAGAATTTTAGTAGATTGGTGAGGCATGCTTTCCCTTTACAAAAGCCATGTTGACTCTTCCCCAACGAATCATGTCCATCCATGTGTCTGATAATTCTGTTATTTACAATAGTTTCAACCAATTTGCCAGATACTGAAATTAGGCTTATATCAGTCTATAATTCCTGGGATCACCTTTGGAGACTTTTTAAAAAAAATTGGCAACACATGAACTATCCTTCAGTCAGCTGGTACGGAAGCTGATTAAAATGTTAAGTTGCATGCCACAATTAGTAGTTCCATTCCTTAGTCACCTTCAAAGGATGCAAGACAAAGTACGGGGGAGTCACTATAGGAAATTGGATGCTGGAAAGTAGGAATTGTAATGAGGAATGTATAAAGCTTACCCACCACGTGTCTGGAGAAAGAAGGAAGAACAAAGTTCAGAAATACTTAGCAGTGAGAGAAGGGGTGATGTTAGTGCCTTGGAGCCAAACAGGCTGGGTTGGAGGATGAGATCCCAAAGATTCAAAAACTAAGATATGGGAAGAGTTTGAACTTTTGCATGTTCATCCAAAGTCAGAGAAACTTCTGAATATCCTCGGGAGAGAGGAGTGTGTGTGAGAGTTTGGGAGTGTGTGTGTCTGTGTGGGTGTGAAAAATAGCAGCAGGACGCTTGATTTTAAGGGATACTTCCTAAAGAACTATTCTAAGATAGGCATCTAAATGAAAGCTTGTTAAATGCAGAGGTGCTATAGACCTGTTCCCTCATACCTGGTCCTGCGCCATACAGTATTATATACTATACAGACTGCAGTATATGTGACACGTTGTCAAACATGGTCCCTGTGCTGAAGAACTCTCAAGATAATTCAGACAAATATAAAACAATCAAATGCAGTCTAGAGAATTCTACAATGTGGCTTATCACCACCCACAGACTTAATATTGAGATGCAGATCAGAAGTTTTATCATGCAATATTCATCTGAGCAAAGTTTGATCTATTTTTACAAGAGCATTGTATAATAACATATCTCTAGGTTCAAAAGAACAGAGCCTTCTTAGTTTGTTACACTTTATGCAAATTTGGTTCTGTATTCAGTTCCTAGCAAGCTACTTAGTTAGGAAGGCTAGGGTGTAATTGGAGGTGCTCATAATGTTTAAGGGGAGATTTCCACAAAGAGTGAAAGTTTCTCTTTCATTATTCCTGGTTGCTCAATCCAGTGAGGTCTTAGCATTCCCTCTGACTCAACCACATTTCTTCTTGCCTCCCAGTTGGGATCTGTGACACACATTAACCATGTGTGTTCTCCTGTAGCTGCGTTACTTGGCATAGATAGGATTTCAACCAGTGATGGACAAGTCTTCTGAGTTTCAAATAAATATCCAGAAGTCTAGCTAGCTATCTCAATTTAACTGAACCTACCATGCTTTCGACTCACTCAGTCATTCCCTGCTGGTACAGGTTCCTGTGACATTTCCCTACCCCAGCTGCCCACTTTCTGGTACCCGAGCCCACTGTGTCATCTGCTCCCTCCTCCTCATTCCACCTTGTGGCTATGAGAATTTACAATCAAGTGTCTTCACCTGAAATTCATTAGCACATCACAGCCAAGTGCCTCTTGAGTGAACTGAAACTAACACACTCATTAAACCATTCTCTCACTCAGCTACTGCAACAGTTTTTATCTTTAGATATTTTGTACACATGTGCCAATTTTGAAGTTTTAAAACAAAGCATGTCTCAGTTATTCAAGTGCAAGAACAAAATCTTTTTAAAAAATAAGGAAATCACAGCTGAGAATTCAGTTTCTGAATAAAAAACTAAATAAAATCTCAGTTGGTGGTGTTGGTGATTTAGCAGGTGAGGTTTTTGGAGTCATTATTTGAGATAATTCACCCAGATGTTGTGAGGTCATTGTACTGTGGCTTTGAGAAAAATAGTTGTATCTGTGTCAGGCCCAGGATATTAAAGAGACACAAGGTGAGTGAGATCTCTTTTACTGGACCAACTTCTGTTGGTCCATTTAAAAAATATAACTTCTCATATCCTGCCTTTCTGAGAAGAGACATAAAGCAGAGATCTGGCTTAATTGATTGGGTTAGATATGTAAATGATGGTTATTGTCACTGAGCTAATTCAAAAAACTCAGAATATTTTTAACAGACCTAAATATTTTCTTCAGCGGAGATATCAGTCATTAGAAATTTTAGCCGAAATAGTGATTTTATAATAAAATTGGTAGTAAACAAAAATAGGGACATACAATGGAAATATAAGGATGCAGCTAACTATAGAGGGTACCATTTAAAAACTCAAAGTTCATTGCACCAGGAAAGCACAGTAAGTAATTACAGTACTGTGCTCTGTATTGAATAGGAACAATGTTCCCGAAAATCTTTTCCATCCTTGTGAGGAATAATTTTTTAATGTGCATCGAGGCAAGTCGAAACAAAAACCTAGCTGTGGGTACTCTGCTAATCAGCTGTGCAGCATTTGAATCTCTCCTGAGTGGCACCCATCTGATAGGGAACACTGAATAGGAGATACTTTACTGCAGTCACTGCAGAGTGACAACTTTTTTTGATGGCACCAACTTTGTAACCTCCTAGCAGCAACATTACAATGTATTCTTACCTTTTTTGACAGAAAAGTAGGCATTAGCATGACTGTACCTAGTAGTTAATATGAAGGTACAATTTTATCAATGTTCTACAGAGTATATGTATTATCTCATCACTAATATTTTGAGAAATGAGCTGAGAAATGGATAGTTCCCTTCTGAAAGGTTATAGCCATCTAGATTCATCTACAATATAGAAAAGATGCTTGAAATTTAGATAATGCTTGAAAACAGCAACAAAGTAGAGATAACTAAATGTTCATTATAGACAAAGCTCCTTCTACCGTTCTTGAACATAAGCAGTAAAAGGTCACTCCATCTCTAATTGAATAGCTCTGTATTGTGCTAATCTATCTAATGTCCTGTTTGCAAGTATTGTATCAAATTAAAATGCATTGTGTCATGTGGACTAACATTCAACTTATGTACTTTATTGCATTTGTGCATTTGGTAATTAAATGAGTGGTATAAGAAAACAGTAATTGCACTTATAGCTTTACATTCACATTCATTATCTATCTGTAGCTGAATCTTTTTTTAAGTCCCTATATTTATCATGAATCTCTAGAACTTCTACTCATAGAAACACTGGCCTTATTAAAGCCGGAGAAGATGTATTGCAGACAGGGGAAGAATCATAGAATACTAGAGCTGGAAGGGACCTTTAGAGGTCATCAAGTCCAGTCCCCTGCCCTCATGACAGGATTGAACACCATCTAGATCATCTCTGAAGTCTACCCAACTTGCTCTTAAATATCTCCAGTGATGGAGATTCCACAACCTCCCTGGGCAATTTATTCCAATGTTTAAACACCCTGACAGGAAGTTTTTCCTAATGTCCAACCTAAACATCCCTTGTTGCAATTTAAGCCCATTGCTTCTTGTCCTATCATCAGAGGCAAGGAGAACAATTTTTCTCCTTCCTCCTTCTAACATCCTTTTAGATACTTGAAAACTGCTATCATGTCCCCTCTCAGTCTTCTCTTTTCTAAACTAAATAAGCCCAATTCTTTCATACTTCCTTCATAGGTCATGTTTTCTAGAGCTTGCTCTTCTCTAGACCTTCTCCAATTTCTCCACATCTTTCTTGAAATGTGCTGCCCAGAACTGAACAGAATACTCCAGATGAGGCCTAATCAGCACAGAGTAGAGCGGAAGAGACTTTTTTTCTTATAAGTATGTCCACATTCCAGTTTCTTAACTATGTGCCTTTACTTCAGTAGCAAATGATGATCCCAGACAGGTTCTCCCACTCCACTGATGTGCCTATAGCTTGGAACATTCCTTACATTTACAAAGAACTTTGTACTGGGAATTGTTTTTCTAGTACAATTTTCCAGAAGGCCAAAGGGTCACTCTTCCTAATGAAAAATTCCAAAATATTGCCATTGCATAAAGTAGACATCTATTCCACTCATGCTTCTTTTCTTTAACCTTAGTTCTTCACTCTTATGAATTTCATGGACATCTAGAAGCCCTGGATTTCAAGCTAGCCCAAAGGAGTAGACCCAAATCTTTACATTATGAAAAATGACAATTAAGTTTCTCCAAATACCAACAGAAGTCAGTTTGCTCTGTCAGAAAAGAATTATATGGCAAGGTCTCTGTATTTTGAAAAATATGTAGATATGCAATACTAAAAGATGTACTTGGAAAAGTTGTTTTTCAGAGAACAACTGATTTTCAGAGGACAAAGTGCTGTTTGTAGACAGGAGGAACTCTTTGTTTCTACCTTAAATTGCCAAATTAATCTTCACCATCTCAACAGCCTGTTTCACCAGTGCTTTCTCTGGTGTCTAATTAGATTCTCTACTCCATTTTGAAATGAAGATGCCAGAAAGTGGTAACTGAACGTTTATGTATCAGTAGTTTCCTGGCCTATGTGGTACTAGTCTGGTGATTTTAGTCAGGTATGTTTTCCATATACGTAGTAGGTGGGAATTCTACTGTTGGAGAAAATATGAGCTTACACTGCTGCAAGCTACCTACAAATAATATATTTATTTTAAATGAAAAATTGCAGATTATTAAATCGGAATAAAACAGAAAACTAGTGAAATCAATGTAAGGTATTTAAAAAATGTAGTAGTTAATCTGGAAAGAAGCAAAATACATTGGGGGTTTTTTTTTTGGCGGGGGGGGGGAGTTTCAGCAAACTAAAGACTGACCTGATCCAAAATATTTTGATGTATGTGGAAAGACTCCAGTTGACTTCCATGGCCTTTGGATCTGGCCCTAGATTCAGATCTCAGTTCATTAATGAAAATTCAGAGTAACTCATTAAGTTAATTTACTTACTCTGGATCTGCACTAGAATGAGCAAGATCATAATAAGTAAAGGCATGTCTACGTTACAAGGCAAAAGTTGAATTGAGATATGTAACTTCAGCTATGTCAATTGCGTAGCTGAAGTTGGAATAGCTTAATTTGGTTTTTGGCGCTGTCTACACAGCAGGAAGTCGAAGGAAGGGCACTCTTCCTTTGACTTCCCTTACTTGTGAAATGAAGGTTACAGGAGTCGGAGTAAGAAGTCTTCCATTTCAACATTATTTCAGAATAATGGCTTGCTGTGTAGATGCATACTTTATTTCAAAATAACATCAGTTATTCCCAAATAAGACCTTAGTGTAGACATAGCCTAATAGTTTTGTTTCCTGGTGACCTGCAGAGGGAATTAATATTTGTTTCATCTGTTTTCAAGATGACAAAATTGTGATATGTAAAAATAGAATCCCCAAAACTAAAATTGCATTAAGACTATTTGTCTTTATTCAGTACACACACTGAAAATGAAGCACAACATTCTTCTTTCTGGGTTCCCTGGTCCATGGCACCATATATCTTTCCAACTGACTTGTGAAATAAGTTAATTTGGAAACACTTAAGGAGAAATATTTTTTTCTGTTTAAGGCAATGGGAGCTTTGCCAATAGCTTCAGTATGAGACCAGGATTTTACTCTTAATGTTTACGATTCTGTGTCTTCAATGTTTTCCAAGATTTGTGGGTCAAGTGTAAGTTTTAATTAATTAGCTTTTGGTGACACTCATCAGTGAGTCTTAGCACCTTACAAATGTTCGTTGATTTAGCTTCATGATAGGGCTGGCCTTACCATGCGGCGAACTGAGGCGGCCACCTCAGGTGCCAGACTGTGGGGGGGCGCCACTAGGACCCAGAGTATAGAAAATTGTGTCTGCTGCTGGTGCATATGTATTCTCGCTGCAGTACCATGAGAGGAGTAGAACAGGAAGAAGGCAGAAATGAGACCTTTCAAAGTTTTGGCCCAAGCGAGAGGGCATGGGGGAGTCATTTTAGCTCCCCGCCTCAGGTGCCAAAATGTTGTGGGCCGGCCCTGCTTCATGGTACCCCTGAGAAACAACGAAACGTTATTAGTGCTGTTATATGGACACTGGTGCATTGAGAGGCTGTGTGGCTTGCCCACTTGTCTCCCAGGAAGTTTGGGTAACAGAACCTGAGTGCTCAGGTGGTGATGAGTACTATATCAGAAGCCAAGCAGATCAAAACTTCCAGTTTGGTGCTTTTAAACAAAAGATTATCTCCCCTTCAGTAAGGGAAAAGGCCAGATTTTCAGAAGTATTTAGGCACCTAACAAGAAATCCAGTGGGGCTTATTAGTAGGATTTGTCAGAGCACTTACCTACCTCGTTCTATTGAAATCAAGAGCAATTAGGTCCCTAGTGTTTTTTGAAAATCCCACTGCAGATGCTTAAACTGGTATGAAATCCCATTAGGTAGCTTTCTGCATCTTTAAGCACCCAAATACTTAGGGCTAGATTTTCAAAGATATGTATTATGGAGCAAAGTCTCTCTCACCAAGTTCAATTTGGTTTTATGGGCATGAAATGGCAGAGTGTACTTATTTTCCATTCTTTTCCTTATCTTCCCATTATTACTACGTTCAGAAAATAAAATTGTAGCACCTGCTAGAAATCAACACCTTTAATAATTCCCATGTGATGTTTGGCTTCACAAATCTCACTGCAGAATAACAGATTTTGTAGCTGCCCTTCATTTGTCAGGAGGACCTTTGTTGTTGTCATTGTGTCACTCACTTCAGAGATGAGGAGGCAACCCTGAGTTTAGCACATACAGTGTTTTTTTCCAAGCCACTTATTTTGTTGTGGGCTGGTCCAGACAATTGCAATGGCACCATTCAAATCACTGTGGTTAAGATTGGATCAGCTTTTTATAACCTGTTATTTTCAGAACTGTATTACTCAGCCAAAAAAAAAAAAAATCCCTGCTCAAGCCTGAAACTTGCAGCATACAGGCTTTTTTTCCAAGAACAAGAGCAATTTTTCTTAGAAAATGTGTGTAGGGGGTAAATTACTTTGGATAGACCTGCTTCACGACATTCTAATTAGACTCTGCCTTCAACAAAGTCAGAATTTTCAACCCAGTGCAAGTTTTGCTGCTGATTTTAATGGAGTCAGGATTTCAACTTATGTTTTTATGCTATAAATAACTGAGGGCAAAAACTAGATGTATGTTTAAATGCTTTTCTCAAATCAAATCAGTTTTGTGTTTTTATACACACATTTTCAGTATTAACAAACAGATGTATTTATCTCAAAATGGAATCCAGTAAGTGGTCCTCCACATTCACATACAAGGGTCTGTGCACTGGAATTTACCTCCACAACATACCTAAAATACATGTAAAAATCTGTTTTGCAAATAGAGTGTTGACAAAAGTCACTGAAATTTTGTAAGTAAATGGGACTATTGGGACTATAAAATGATTCCCCATTGTAAGCTCAAATGTAAAAAGCTGAACTAAAGTTCATAAGATGTTAATGTCCTATAAACAGGGGGCTCAAACTCACAGCCCCCAGCCCACCTATGACTTGAGCATTTTTGCAGTCCTGCCTGGGGTTTGTTTGTGTGTGTGTGTGTGTGTGTGTGTCCCTAGTCCCATTCCTTCCCACCACTACCTTACCCTGCCCTCTTCCCCTGCCACACACACAAATTTGCACCCCATCCTCCAAGTCCCCTCCTCTGAGGGACATCGCTGCAGGAATTATCAGAGGGGCCTCATGTGGAGAAACAGAAGGGGTCAGGCCCTTGGGAGGACAGGGACAGACACACACACATCCCAGGCTGCAGAGACTCACAGGCTGAATTGCAAAACTGCTTGAACTGCAAACAGTCCATGGGCTGTGAATTTGAGATCCCTGGCCTATAATTTTTGCCTACTTGGAAATTAACCATGAAAAATAAGTTGTTTTCAATAAATAAATATTATAAGCAAATGCAAGAGAACTAGAAAAGAAAGCTGTATTACTCCTGTCAAGGCTGTTCCCCACTCTGGCACGACAAATACAGAAGTTGGGGGCCCGCAAGAGTACTCCAAAACCTTGCCTCTACAGGCTCTGGTACAAAAACTTCCCCCAAAAATCCTAATACCCAGATTTTGGGGAATCTGCTGCCACCATCAAGTACTTTAAACCCACAAACACGGGTGGACACTTGAAACCAACCTCAGGGGTACCCCAAGCTCTTTTTCCCCAAAAGAACTTGAAAAGAAAAGAGAAAAACAAGCTGCAGTCTCTGGTCGTTGACCCCTTAGTCAGAGGCATACAAATACACACAGACAGATTTCCAGGACACACAAATCAACCAACACTGGTTAATTAGAAAAAAGAAACAAACTTTTATTACCAAAACAAAACTACAGTTGCAAGCATAGGAAATGGCTAGTTGGAAAGAGCCACCATTGATATAGATACTCAGGGAAAGTCTCTGTGCTGAAGGCTTAGTTACAAAAGAAAAAAAAACTTTATTCCCAAGTCCCCAAACAAGGAAAACAAGAAACCCTGATGGACTATCTAAACTTTTCCCTACTTACACATTTTAAGAAGTCCATTCTTAGAGAGAGAAGTATCTCCTATCTACCTCAATAGTTGGGAGAAACTGCTCTGCTTCTCAAAACAAAGAAGTAAAAGAGAAAACCCCTCCTTTTCCAGTTTGAAATTCTTACCTGCTTTGTTATTGGTTGACCACCCAATACCTTGCTAGGTACAGAGTTAACCCTTAGTCACCAGGTGCTGGTCAGCACTCCTGGTTATGACAACTCCAAACAATAAAGGACCTGCTGATAAGATTCAAAGATGGTTGAAATCATGCTTGGTACAAACAAAGTGGATTGACCAAAATTGGCATGATAGCCATTAGATCCAACTGGTGCCTCCCACCCGTCCTCTTTGCGAATGTCTTAAAAAGAGACTTGGGAAGAGGCCGGGGGGAAATGTGTGATTTTCCTCCATCTAACTCTTGACCTGTCAGCACTGACATTCATCTCAGCTCAGCTAAAGTCAGGATCACAGAGGGATGGGTCTGGAGCTATTGTGCTGAGCTGATCCCTAAGTCCTTTAGTTTGGGATGTGGCCTTGCTAGTCCACAGTTTCCCCACAGTGAGCACTTGTCTGCAGACTCCCCTTGGAAGGGGAAGACTTGCAGCCATTGGAGGCAAGTATTGGCAGGCAGATTGTATCTGTGCATTCAGGCAAGCACACAGAGTGCCTGCCTCTTTCCCAGTCAGTCCCTGACTGAACCAGATTCCCTTCTTTTCTCCACTCTCCAGGCCTGGCATTGGCTGCAAGCATGGGAGAGGGTAGTTGCCCCAGTGCCTGGTGATTCAAAGAGGTTTGGGGGTCCCAGACTCTTTACTTTGCTACGGAGTGCCACACTGTGTGCTCTGTGGGGGGGGGAGCACACCGCATTCTGGGCAGTGCTGAGCACTGGCTGCCCTCAGCCCCTCCCCTTCTACCTGAGGCCCATCTTCCGAGAGTGTGGAGCCAGGCCCACCTTTCCCAGGGGCCCACAGAGGCTGTCGGTTCCCATGGCTGCAGGTATAATGAGGTGGGGCTAGCTGAATCCACAGGTTTTCTTTAACCCATCCTGTACACGGTAGCCGTCTCTCTGCTCCTTCACATCTCCCTTTCCTGTTTCTACCCCACTATTTCTTTCCTCCTCCTCCTCCCTTATCTCTCTCTCTCTCTCTCTCTCTCTCTATCTCTCTGCTTTCATAAATCCTGAAATTAAGTAAATTGCTTCCACCCAAGCCCACCCTGTCCAAGGAGCCTGTCCTTTCCAACTAGACGATGATCCTGGCCAGAAAGGGAACCAGGGATCCAAGCAATAGATGCCATAACAACCTGTCAGCAAAGCATCCTTTCATGACTGACCAATCATCCAGTGTTCCAAAGACCTCAACAACAGCTGTATTTCACCCATCTTTTCAACCCCTCCACTCCTCTTGTGTGTGTGTGTGTGTGTGCGTGCGCGCGCGCGCATGTGTCTATCTATTTGGAAAGAGAATAACTACCTGTTACACATCAGGACTGAAAGTAAAGCTATCCCTTTCCTTTTCATCAAAGAAAGTTTGCTCTGATAAAAAGACACGACTGTTTCGCCTCTAAAAGAAGAAAAATTGTCAAGGTTTTATATTGATTGTTTTGCATAATCACTCGTATATTAATACTAAATGCTTGTTTCAATTTCTTGCTCTTTCTTGTACTTACCTTCAAAATGAATGCTTTTTGGTGTTTGCAGCATAAACCAAGGTCTCTGTAAAACAAAAACCCTTGACCTCTTTGTTTCACTTTTTAATGTTTGACACTGAAAGAATTTGTAACAATTGTAACTCTTTTGATCCTTGAAATGAATACAACATACATTACAGTATTTGTTGGATGTCTATGCAACTATTGAGAGCAATGAAAACTCCTTGGACTTTATCTGGGAAATGAATGTTGTGCAATTAATGAGGACTTTGTTATAATTTCAAAATACAACTTTGCTTTTGCTGTTCACAGGTGCCACAGGACCATTCATTGTTTTTAAATCTGTAGCACACCCTCTGCCCTCCAAAAGATCTTCCGAAAATACCTCAACTCTTTATAATGAATTATATGTTCAGCTCAAGTCCTGACCAGTACATCTACCAAAGAGGGAAGTTTGTTTCATCAGAATTACAGTATGCTCAGAATCTGAGCATATTTTCCTTTGGTTGTGAATTTGAAGTTAGACCCTCTTTCATAAAATTGTGTTAAAACTGGATCTTTTTCATGTGAATTATTTCTGATATAAAGCAACACATACATTTTTCCCACTCTCCATAGTTATTACCCAGACAAAACAGGTGAAAGAATTTAATAAACGTTTGCAAAAATGCCTCCATGATCTTAAACATCACTACTTTCTACCAGCTGCGTTGTAATTCCGGTTATATTAGGGGAGGTCAGATTTATGCTCTTCATTCTGCTTATATATCATGTCTAGGGAAATAAAGTGTCTTCTTGTATCTGCATGTGTAAGCAATCTCCATTGTGCACCAGTGTAACTGAAAGCACAATTTTACAAGTCCACTGATAGTAACAGAGTAATCCAGAGATGAAAATTCATTATTCTGCCTCTGTGAGATGTAGCAGCTTTAAATCAGAGATTTCTACTAAATAGTCAGTTCTGCTTATTTCTGACCTGGATGAGGTGATGGATTGCACCCTCAGTAAGTTTGTGGATGACTCTAAGCTAGGGGGAGAGGTAGATACGTTGGAGGGCAGGGATAGCGTCCAGAGTGACCTAGACAAATTGAAGGATTGGGCCAAAAGAAATCTGATTAGGTTCAACAAGGGCAAATGTCCTGTACTTGGGACAGAAGAATCCCAAGCACTGCTACAGACTGGGAACCAACTGGCTAAACAGCAGTTATGCAGCAAAGGACCTGGGAATTACAGTGGATGAGAAGCTGGATACGTGTCAACAGTGTGTTCCTGTAGCCAAGAAGGCTAACTGCATACTAGGGTACATTAGTAGGAGCACTGCCAGCAGATAGAGGGAGAATAATCATTTCCCTAGATTAGGTACTGGTGAGGCCAATCTGGAGTACTGTGTCCAGGTTGGAAACCCCTCCTCTTCCCGCTACAAAAAGGATGTGGACAAATTGAAGAGAGTCCAATGGAGAAAATTGTTATGGTGTAGGGTACGTGACTTCTGAGGAGTGGCTGTGGAAACTGGGCTTATTTAGTCTTCAGAAGATAAGAGTGAGGAGGGATTTGATAGCAACCTTCAACTACCTGAAGGTGAGTTCCAAAAATGATGGAGAGAGGCTGTTCTCAGTAGTGACACATGGCAGAATGAGGAGCAACGGTCTCAAGCTGCAATGGGGGAGGTCTAGGTTGGATATTGGGAAAAACTATTTCATTAGAAGGGTGGTGAAGCACTTGAATGGTTTACCTAGGGAGGAGGTGAAATCTTGGCTTCACATAGGCCTGTTCCAACCCAATGATTCTATGTCAAAGCTAACTTTGACGTATCTAGCTCAAATAACAACAGCAGTGAAGCTACAGCAGCGTGGTCTGTTCAACCTTGCATGGGATCCTAGTCATGTATTAGAGTAAAGCATGCTGCTGAGGCTACCTCGCTACCTCAATCAAAGCTAGTATCACTTTCCCTACACATGTTGCAGCCACACCTCTGACTGTAGTATAGACATACCCACAAACCTGCAACACATCCACCTGCTCGCTGACTCACTCCCCTCACCATACCCAAAATGAAATAAGCAAACAAATAAGAGCAAACCAGCAAATAAAAATCCAACAAACCAATTAAGCTCTTCCCCTGCAATCTAAGATGGAAAAGAGAGAAAATAAGAATACCCAGAGAACACAGCGAACAGCTAGATAGAGAGAAAATTCTCCAGTAAGAGATCTGATATAGCAGGCTAAAATTCTAGGACAAAGCTAATTCCTAAGAGTGACTGGTAACTATGCAGTTATTATTAATAATTTCTGTACAGTTGACTGTGTTGCATACACCTATATCTTATTCTTAACTGCACTTAAAATGTTAAAGATTGAAATATATTGCACCTGGGGAAGAAAGCTGAACTTTGGCTGCAGATATGCTGCAATTACTAATATTAGCAATTTAATAGAGTTGAATAATAAATGAATGGACAACTTTGTTTGCCCTTATGTCAGCATTCAGACTACTCCAAGAGGCGGCATGAGGGAAAAGCGAAGAATAGCTCATTAATTGGAGAATACAGCAGCTGCAAAATATTACTAATTTCACAATTATTTTTGAAAGCATACACCCAGAATATGGATATGTTCAGTATCCAACTTCCTCCACTACTGAGGTATTATCCTATCCAGTACAATCCTCACACAAAAATCTATAGTCAGATGGAGTTAATGTGAAAAACACATCAGTAAATTTAAAACTAGAAAATATTAGAAGGAGATTGTAATTATCCCAAAAACAAGCATTAAAGCCTAGAAAATTCAAAGTTGAGGTTAAACTTAAATTCAAACTTAATAGGATATGGAAATGTCCAATTCCAGCATCCAAACAGCCCTAACTCTGCCCTCTAGTGACAAAAAGAAGAGAGGAGAATGAAAAAAACCCTAAGCTATTATTTAATAATCTGCTTAATCTATTCTGAGACCACAAACACTGAAACATCTTAAACATAAATATATGGTTCATGGGGCTTTATTAACTATGGAGTTTATATGTATATGTATGTATATATAAGGTACCATGAGGGCCATTTGATTTTGTACTATTGGATGTGGAACTAGAGATTAAAGTTTATGAACTAAGACTGAGCGAATGTGAATGATTTAAGTATAAATAGATGGTAGAATTTCACTGATATATTATAGGTTGCATTAAGAACCCACATCCCATTTGTTTGAACCTTGAAGTAGCCCTAGTGTTTTCTCTAGTGTCTTACTATGTGTTTTAATAGAGCCTATCACAATAGACTTTAACTAAGATTAGAACCCTATCAGGCACTACTATGATACATGTAATAAGTCACAGAGTCATAATGTCTGAGAGTTTAAGGCCAGAAAATACCAAAAGATTGTCTGGTCTGACCTCTGCTATATCACAGGTTGCCATCAGCACCCATGCATGAAACCCAACAACCAAAATTATACTAAAGTACTACAGCCCATGAAAGACTAAACTATTTTGTGCCACAGGCAGAAAACAGGAGGGGCTGAGGTGGACCAGTTCCCTCCCTCCCCCTGCCATAATGGCACAGAAATAGTTAAGTGAGTTAAGTAAGCCTTATAATCCTGGAAAGTGACCTGCATCCACACTGCAGAGGAAGGCCAAAAAAAACCCCAACAACCTCTCAGTCATTGCCAATCTAGTTATATAAATAAAAAGAGAACCAGGAAGGATGAGGCTTGGCTACTATGCAGTGTGAATGGAAAAGAGCTTAAAGATCATGTAGACATGGCCAAAAATCTAAATACATACTTTGCCTTGGCTTTCAATAATGCTAATATGGAACATGTGCAGGAAGGCAGTGTGGCTGACGGAAATGAATGTGTAGAAATGAAAATTACCACATCTGAAGTGGAAGAAAAATGTGAAGAGCATAACGCACTCAACTGGTGGGGACCGGATAATTTCCAATCCAAAATACTGAACAAAACTGGCACACGAGAGTGCTAGTGTAGTAGAAGGTTTTTCAATAAATCTGTAGCTAACATAGTATCTCTATTCAATACATGAAAAATATGACCTGGTCAGTTTTAGACCTAGACCTGTTAGCCTGAACTCAGTAATATGCAGGCAGTGGAACAAATTGTGGAGGAAAGAATAATAAAATTCAAGAGGTAAACAGTAAAAGGTATGTAATTCAACAGGGGTTTACCAAAGGCAGATCATGCTAGGTTAATCAGATTTCCTTCTTTAAGAAAATAACAGGTTTTTTAGATAAGGAAATGGCAGCAGATCCAATATACTTGGACTTTAGTAACACATTTTACATGGTACCACATGGGAAATTATTAGTTCAGTTAGAGAAGCTGAGGATCCGTACAAGAACTGTGAGGTGGCTAATGAACTGGCCAAAGGGAAAAGGGCAATAGGTTGTGCTGGAGGGAGGATTATTGGACTCAAGGGAGGATTCCTGTGGAGTTCCTCAAGAAACCAGATTAGCCTAATATTATTCAAATGTTTCTTACTGACCTTCACCCAAAAACTAAGAGTGCACTAACGCAATTTGCTCATGATACAAAGTTGGGAGGCCTCATCAAAACAAAAGGTCAGAATATTATGCAGGAAGAGTGGAATGACTTTGAAGGCTGGAGTGGGTTTAAATTTAATAGTATAAAATGCAAGGTGATGCACTTAGGACCTCTACAGGTATTTGGGGGGGGGGAGGGAAGTGTGATGGGGTGGCTGCTCCTTACTGGCAGGAAATGGGTTAAAACAGCCCTTTGAAGGTTGGGCCAGAGGCAGCCAATCATGGCCCAGCAGTCTCACCTAAGAAGGGCTGCACAGCAGGAGTTCAATATATGAGTGGAGGTTGAGAAGTGAAGATTAGGCTCCTAGCAGGAGAAAATAGTGCCAGCATTCTGGACAGAGTAGTGCTGCCAGCAGGGATCAGGGAAGCTAGAGACAGCTCTTGCTTCAGATGCTAAGATGGGCAGGCTGATGCCTTGAGGTAAGGGGAAGAAAGTCCTGGGGAGCCATGGGAAGTAGCTCAGGGAAAGTTATAGAAAGGTTGGAAAAGTCACAGCATGTGGCTGCCATCTTCAGGATCGCTGGGCCAGGATCCAGAGTAGTGGGCAGGCCTGGGTCTCACTCCCTTCCCCCCCACTTTCTTGCCTAAGAGGAAGTAGCTAGACAGCTAGCTGTGGTTGCCATGGAAGCAAGTGGCTGGACAATGGACTGTAGGAATAGGAATGGAATAGGAAAGAACCAAGAGTGACACAGCTGTAGGACTATGTCCTGAAGAGGACACTGAGGTCCTTGGGGTGACACAAGTTCAGAAGCAGAGGTGATGGTGGGCAAGATACCTCCAGAAGAAGCTGCAGGGCAAATTCCCAAGACCACCCGTAGGAGGCACTGCAGTGGTGAGTCCCACCCCATGACGACATCAGTTAGAAATGATAGAGGATTTTAAAACCACCAGCGTGATGCAAGCTGCAATATAGACAAATGCAATCCTAGCATATATTAGGCAAGGAATTTCCAGTAAACAGAGAAGCACTGGTAAGATCTCATTTGGACAACTGTGTACAACTCTGGTTACTCACATTGAAGAAAGATTAATTCATACTGGAATACAAACAGAGAAGATCTGCTAGTTTGATCAGGGGTATGGATGGCCTATTTAATGAGAGGAGACGAGAAGAGTTTGATATGTTTAGCCTAGCAAAAAGAAGGCAGATTTCTCTCTATAAATATATTAAGGAGAAAAATACCAGAAGAGCTATTTAAACTAAAGCACAATGTTGGCACAAGAGCAAATGGATATTCTTCTCAATGTGACTTTCAGAAACCCTCATTGCTCACTAGCAGAAAGTCTACTATACTGAGGTTATGTCTACACTAGAGGTTTTTTTCGGAAAAACAGCTGTTTTTCCAAAAAAACTTCACTTAAGTCCACACTGCAATCGCGTTCTTCCAAAAAAATTTTTGAAAGAACAGAGGGGGTTTTCCAACATTGGTAAACCTCTTTCAGTGAGGAAGAAGCCTTTTTCCGAAAGAGCTCTTTCGGAAAAAGGCGTGGTGGATGGGGAAGAGGGCGTTCTTTCGAAAGAAGAGGAAAGAGGAAAAAGCACAGGTGCCCGGGTGGATGGCCATAGTAATCACAGCTTAAATGCAAGAGAGCATTCACACTGAATGGATGCTATCTTTTGAAAAAGCAGATCACTTTTTCGATGCGCTTTGGCAGTGTGGACGCTCTCTTACGGAAGAAGTTTTTTCGGAAGATCTCTTCCGGAAAAGCTTCTTCCGAAAGAAGCCTGCAAACTAGACATAGCCTGAGCTCATAGGAGATCTGACACACACTTTACCCCCCTCCCTCCCACACACACGTACCTTTTGCATACATGTTATGACAGGGTGTTTGTATCTTGTGAGCTTTTCATATAAAACCTGATGGGCTGAGCAGGAATATTTGTGAAGTATGCACAGATTATGTATGACCACTATGTACATGTGCTAGAAATATGTTCTTAATGTGTTTTTTAGGTAGTGCATTGATTGAGCCTGAAGTAGATAAAGGAATTACAGCTATGCATGACTGGAAGGGACCTCAACAGATCAGTATAGGAGACTGGAGTAGGACTGAGTATTATCTATATCATCTCAGACGGGTGTTTGTGTAACATCATCTTAAACCTCCCCTAATGGTGGAGATGCCATAAACTCTCTTTTTCTAGTACTTACCTACCATTACAGTTCAAAAGTTTTCCCCAGTGTTCTATCTCAATCTCCCTTGCAGCCATTTAAACCCGTTGCTTCTTGTCCTGCACTCAGTGGTGTCCACTTTTTTGCAGCAGTATCACATTGACTCATATTTAGCTTGTGCTCTACTGTTACCCCCAGATCTTCTACCCAAGTCATCGTGTTCTGGATTAACCTGTGGGTTTATGTCTACTGCCCCCATCTAACCAGTCTGTACCTGAAGATACTCTTCCCCTTCCTTGATAGGTGGACTGCATCTCTGCTTGGTCCTTCATCTTGGAACAGCAGCCCGTTGTCAAAGCCCTCCTAGCAACACTACTGTGTTGTTGTGCATTCATCTCCAGGATATGTCTGTCCCTGGCCTGGCCCCTTCTGATCTGCTCAGAGTCATACCTTGCAGTACCATTAATGTCCACATGGCTGAGCAGCATGAAGTAGCACTCAGACGATAACATGATTGTTGGCCGTCCTTCCATAATGTCTTAAATTCAGGGCCCTGGCAGACAGCACGCTTCCTGGGATGCCACATCTGACTGACTGCTGAATGCCTCTGTCCCCCTCAGAAAGGAGTTGCTGACCACCCTCACCCTTTTGGGAGTAGTGGCTGTGATCCTTGGGGGCACATGGCTTCTACTCCACCTTCGAGGAAGATTCCTTATTCCTCATTGTCAGGGAAGCATGCCAGGCTTTTATATCTATAGGGGAGAGGGGGAATAGGGGTGGAGCACTTCCTGCTTTCAGAAGTAACTAGTAGCCAGCTTCTTCCTTGTAAAGGAGCAATTTTATCCAACCTTGATGGTGCTACTGCAGCTGAATTGCTTCCTCAGCCTTGGAGGTCTCCATATGTAGATTTGCTATTATTTCTTTGTCTGAATGAAAGTGGCTTGTGCCCACAAAAACTCATGATACTAAATAAATGTTTTGTTAGTCTTTAAGGTGCTACTGGACCACTTGTTTTAAAGATTTTTTTAAGTTACAGACTAACATGGCTAGCTTCTGAGTTCTTTAGCCTAGCCACATCCATCCTGTAGCTTTCCCACCAAGTTCCTGAGAGATTCTACCAGCCTAGCTTTCTATGATGGGGTAATGCAGGCCACAGTCTCTGCATATCCATGCAAGGATTAGGGTAGAAACCTCCTTGGTCAAGTTCTTGGTGAGGACACAGGTGTAGGTGTAGGAAGCAGGAGCAGTGCTGGCACTGGCAATGTAGCCTTTCTGAACCACGATGATCTTATTCTTTACCCCTTCTACTCCCTCTCAAATTCCCCTGTTCGCTGGCTTTCATGGGCCACTTTTAGTGTCTGGTTTTTAAGGCCTTCTTTAGTAGGTCAGCCCTGTCCCTTCATTAACACACAGTAGAAAGTTTATCAAGGGTAATTAAGGGTCAAAAGACAAAAACCTAGAGCCTTCCTAGCACCCATTCAGCTAGCAAGTCTCTGGTTCCCACTCCTACACAGTCGCCAGACACAATCCTCAACAGATCACAATGTAAACTTTAACCAAAGCCAAAGTGCTTGCTTCTCTGGCCAGAAATCTTCTCCCTCCCTCTTAAATTCCCCTCTTTGCTGCCCACCATTTGCTAACTCCCCTTGGTCACTGAGCATCCAGATTTACCTATCTGCCTGGCTCGATTACAGAAAACAAGGTATTATATTTATATATAACAAAAACAAAGCAATCTAGTTAGCAAGCAGCAAAGGACAGTTTAATGGGCACACTGGGGGACAGAGTCTTCACTCCCTGAAATAACTCCTGGCTCTTAAGGCAAAAGACTTTGGGAAGTATAAGGGGAAGGAAAAAATGTTTTAGTTAGCCATCATTAAGGGTACGTCTACACTGCACAGCTATTTGGAAATAAACCATTCCAGAATAGTTATTCCGAAAGAGCTTATTTCAAAACAGCACGTCTACGCTGTGTAGAAGCCTCAAAATTAGTTCAAGGCAGGCTTCCCTAATGTAGACGTGCTATCTCGAGTTTGAGCCCCAGGAGGTACTGGGGAGGAATAACTTAGAATGGCCCTGGTGAGGGGCTATTTCGAAATAGCAGCAGTGGAGCATCCACACACACTTTATTTCGAAATAGCTATTTCGGAATAGGCATTATTCCTCATAGAATGAGGTTTGCAGATTTTGGAATAGCCCGTCTGTTATTTTGAAATTATTTTGAAATAACGGAATGGCTATGTAGACGCTCGCATTATTTTGCAATAACGCTAGTTATCTCGAAATAACGGTGCAGTGTAGATGCACCCTTAGGGACCAAAGGGGTCAGCACCCTCTGACATGAGTGTGAGGGATGCAGCACTGCTCCCAAGTTTGGGGTATCCTGGTCCCTCACCCCTGCTGCCTGGGGTCCTGGCCACCGGTGGTCTCAGCCAAAAGGCATGCTGCTGCCCATGGGCTCTACTGTGGACCTCAGGTCCTGCTTGGCTGCCAGCCCCATGCCCAGGGACTCCACTGCTAGTCCAAGATCAAGCTCAGCTGCAGGCCCCAGGGGTTCAGCTGCAGACATCAGGGTCCTAGCCAGCCACTGGACCTGCATTCAGGGTCCTAGCCACTGGCCCAGGGTGCCACCAGCCCCAGGGTCCTGGCCACCTTTCCCAACTCTATTGAGTGGTAAGAGGCATGGGTGGGGGAAAGGGAGGATAGCTCAGCATCCCCACTCCAAAACTATTCCAATGCCACTGCCCTCTGATTCTTTGAAAGTGGGATCCTCTGCTCTGGACAGCAGCAGACACTGGCAACTTGCTGTGAGTGAGAAAACTGCTTAGGCAAAGATTGTGAGTTGCTAAAATTAAGTTTTAGTCACTCAAAAGTAAGTTTGGTTTTGTTTGTAACCATACCTGGCTCTTTTTCTCTTGCTTAGTATCTTTGTAAATCTTTTAGTAAACTTGTTCTTAGTTTTACTCTAAAATATCTCAGTGTTGTGATACTAAAATAAAGTCCTCACATACCCTACAGGCTGGCATGCGTGTTGCTGCCTCACTGGCAGCAGTGAATTCAATTTCCATGAGTGTCCAGTGAGACGGACACTGGATCCTGCAGAGAGACATCTCTGGGAACTCAGGAACTCACTGATTGTTATCTGCAAGGCAAGGTTAAGACTGGCAGAACCTCAAGGAGCTTGCTGGTGAAGCGAACAGACTGGAGTAACAGGGAACTGATGCATGGTTTAAACACCAGCAAAGTTCTCTCGGTCTGAGGCAGAGGAGTAACGCAATGGCTTATGGTTCTGGTTGCTCCAGAAGATCATCACACTGAGGTATGTGGCTAGCTTGTTCTTGCTCACATGCTCCAGGTCTAACTGATCTGCATATGTGGTATAATAAGTAATAATTTGGGCACAAATGCCTGCAACAAAGAGAAGGTTCAAGAACAGTGGTAATGTCTAAAGTCTTACTCAGAGGCTTTGTCTTCACGGTGAGTTCTTCTGGCAAAAAATATGCTAATGAGGGGCTCATTAGCATAAGTCACAATCTCATTAGCATATTTTCTGCTGGAAGAACTCACAGTGAAGACATAGCCAGAAGTAATAGATGGTGCAACACTTACACTAATTTCCTGCTCTGGGGAGGAACCAAAGTGGAGAATGAGAAAAGTCAGATCTAATTTCAAAATGGGCTTGGAAATGTACTAACATGTCTCTATAGCAGCAACTCTATAGCTAAGAAATTTGGGCAAGTATAAACAGGCAGGGTTTTCATCTCATTCCCAATATACCACACAAGATTTTTGGCCACTCTTATCCCTTCATGGAGTTTGCCATTCCTCTGCTGCCTCAGCAACACTAATATAAGGAACAGAACCCTGAGCTGAGTTTTGTTACTTAGAGGCAGTGCAACTTGGGTTTTTTAATATAATTTCTTTTAATTTATCCAGGTTTCCTTCAAAGATAATTACTCCCTGGCTTCTGTAGGATGTCCTGTCTCTCCCTCTACTCAGTCATGCCTTACAAATTAGCTTTTGTAAAGTCTTGCAATGAATGTCCACAAGTAACAACACTTTTTAGAGTTACTTTAGACACATTGTCAAAGGCTTTTTAGAGTTGTGACACCCTAAAATGAGAGAAGCTAAAGGAACTTTTAACAGAAGCTTCTATTTTCAAGTCAGTTTGAGTAAAGCAAAGCAAACTGATTCTTGATGCTTTCCAAAGTGGTTTGGATGTTATTTTGTTTAAAAAGTGATGCTTCAATTTCTTGTGAGTCAAAGTAAAAATATAATATCCAAATAGTAAAATAGACGCTCACTCTTCTCGCAGAGTGAAAAGTTTAAACAATATATGTTTATGGAAGATACACTAACAAAGTACACATGTCACTATACCCAAAATTCATAGATTTCCATTGATAATATAAAAGTATCAGTTTAAACCAAGCAGTGTGGCATGCAAATCCTTAGTCATAAAAATACATTCTCTGTAGCACTGACCATAAAGTGAGAATAGCTTGGAACTGGATGTAGACAAGCAAATGTTCCTGTCTATTGAGAGTCTATGAGTCTTTACTAATGAAGCATGTCAGCCTACACAAAAAACATAAGAAGAAACAGAAATATAAATCTTTAAAAGAATGATACTTGAGAGATGGCTGGAGTAAAAGAGCAATGTTTCATCATTACTGTTAGTAATCATTACGAATTAACAGTGTAGGCTGATGTAACTCTCAATGGAAGGGAAAAAAGCCGTTCCCTGCAGTCTGAGGGAAGAAATGCTATGTTGTAATTCATGAAGAAGAACGGTGTATGAAGTTATGCAAAAGAAACATCCTTTACTGGCCTGGCGTAAACCCACAGACGAACACACTGAACATTTTTTAAAAAACTGATTACCTCAATCACAACAGCTTCAAGTTACATTTTGCCATGTGTTTCTGGTACTCCTTCAGGAAATAATGAATCAGTGATCACAACTGAACTCGGCATTCCAGGTGAGAATGCACAATTGATTTATGCAGTGGCATTATAATACTTTCAGTATTTTTGCTCTTTTAACTGCCACTGCACATTAAACATCAGCTTTCATGGAGCTGTCCAAAATGAGGCCCTGGTCTTTTCCTTGAGTGGCTACAGTGTAACTCCAATCTATATGAGTATTTCAAATGCCACTTTAATTGGCTTCCCTACATTTGCTGGGCTGTAAGTGTGTGTGATTTGAGAGAGGCTGGGAAGAGTAGGGTTGAAACAGTGTTCATTCTGCAGGTGCTATTGTCTATTGGCAGTTCTGGGGGCAGCAGATACGGCTATGTGAGGCCTCTGTCTGTTTAAAGCTGGTTAGAAGGTTAGACCCGTGGTATCCAATATGCTAGCCATTAGCCACGTGTGTCTAGCTGACTTGAACAGTGTGGCTATTTGGCCAGTTGAGGGTATGTTTATACTACAGAGTTTTTTTGGAAAAACGACTGTTTTTCTGAAAAAAACTCACGTCCATACTGCAATTGTGTTCTTTCAAAAAGAACAGAAGGGCTTTTCCGATATTGGTAAACCTCCTTCTACAAGGAAGAATGCCTTTTCTGAAAGAGCTCTTTCGGAAAAAGGCATGTGTGGAAGGGGAAGAGGGAGTTCTTTCAATAGAAGAGGAAAGAGGAAAAAGCACAGGTACTCTGGGGGCCACTCCCCCGATAGTAATCACTTACATGCAAGATAGCATCCATTCAGTGTGGATGCTGTCTGTCAAAAAAGCAGATTTGGTTTTTCGATGTGCTTTGGCAGTGCAGACACTCTCTTTTGGAAGAAGTTTTTTTTGGAAGATCTCTTCTGGAAAAGCTTCTTCCAAAAGAAGCCTGCAGTCTAGACATAGCCTCAGAACTGGTTGGACACCATGGCTACGTCTAGACTGGCAAGTTTTTCCGCAAAAGCAGCCGCTTTTGCGGAAAAACTTGCCAGCTATCTACACTGGCCACTTGAATTTGCGCAAGAACACTGATGATCTAATGTATGATCGTCAGTGTTCTTGCGCAAATAAAATGACTCTCCCGTTCGGGAAAAAGCCCTCTTGCGCAAATGCTTTTGCGCAAGAGGGCCAGTGTAGACAACTGAGAACCGTTTTGCGCAAAAAAGCCCCGATGGCGAAAATGGCGATCGGGGCTTTCTTGCACAAAACCGCATCTAGATTGGCATGGACGCTTTTCCGCAAAAAGTGCTTTTGTGCAAAAGTGTCTGTGCCAATCTAGATGCTCTCTTCCGCAAATGCTTTTAACGGAAAATCTTTTCCGTTAAAAGCATTTGCAGAAAATCATGCCAGTCTAGATGTAGCCCATGGGTTTAGATAATATATTCTAACTTCATTCCTACACATACCCTAGATATTGGAATATTTATCAAAAATGCATTACTTTGTATTTTTTTCCAACAGGCAGGCTCCCTATCTGGTATAATCTAGCCTTTTGAATCCTGAAGACCAAGTCAAAATAGGACATGGGATAAAATAGGGAGTGTTAGCAAAAGAAAAATATTCCCAGGTCCTACACAGTACGGCCATTTAATGAGCATAAGCATGGAGGGAATCAGAAAACACCTTGGAATTTCTACTTAGAATCTACAACTGAAATGTTGTTTATAATGAAATGCTCTGAAATACATTTGAACCCACAAGAGATGGAATTGCTGATATGAAAAGTGACAAGTCAAACTGAATACAAAATTGTAGTACATCTGAAGCAGCTTTTTTTCAGTAGCTGTGACAATACACAGTGGATGAGGAGCAAAGTACAGAAGGATTAAGAGATCTGTAATCTCTTTGGGGCAGAGACTTTGGGTCATTGGGCATTTACAGTATCTAGCACAGTGAGGCTCTGATCTTGACCCAGGCTTCTGGTGTTGAGTGCAATATGCATATTGGTTAATAATACTAATTTAATAGGGTGACATAAGGAGGCTACAGTAAAGCCAGGAATAGAACCCAAGCATCTACCCAGGTCTGTCTTTTTTTGCTTGTTTTTGTTTCCCATAAATATTTCATTGAAATTGTCAAATTCCTATAGAATATTTTTATTTCAAGGAATTGGCATTGGAAAAGCATTTCTGTTGGAATAGTTTGACCTATTATTTCAGCATAACATTTGCACTTCTGTCCCTTATCTTCCTTCAAAGATGATTTCTCTGGCATAAGTACTGGATTTCTTTAGAGCTTAAACAAAATATTCAGCGTCTCTTGATAAAAAAATTATCTGAATTCTTATGTTAGCAAGCATACATTTGGTGGCTTCTCTTACCCAGCAACACTTCAGTCTATGTTAACAGGTGTTTCTTAGCTTGTGTTCATATTGGTTACAGTTTTCTGAAGTATTACATGTGTTGAGACCCACTCCAATAGCAAACACCTCTCCTGGTTGTCTGCTGATCATTTGAACCTGTAGAGATTTCCCTGAAGATGCTGACCACTGAAAAAGTGCTCTAAGGATGAGCACCATATTTGCCATAGTACTTGTTACTGGTAAGTGATTTTGAGCACATTAGACTCTCATACAGCAGAGTTAAAAAAGTTGGCCAGAAAAGCCATGCAAGCAATGATTTCTGTGCTGTGTGACAGCAGTGGGAAAATTGTTTCCATCTCTGTCCATATTGACATTGCATCAGTGAAGATTGGCACAACGGCATATAAGGAAACAAATCCCAGTGAATCTGGAGCTCAATATGACAACAAAGGCATAATCTCCCTCAAGTAAACATCTTTTCTTAGAAGTATCTTTCAGAGTGTGAATTTGTTTCTGCTCCCATGAACTCTGTGTGCATTCTCTTTTTGGATTAAGGATTTTTTGAATGTTAAACAACATCCTTGCCTCAGGAAATTGCTTGGGTGGAATTATCATTTTAGCAGTATATCTTATAGGCACAAAAATTAAATATGCTACCATTTAAACAAATACAATTCTTATCAGACTTCAGTGAGACTACCAGCACTTAAATAAATACTATTTGGTGTGAGTAGGGGTTGCAGAACTCGGCAGTAAATCAATGTGGAGTCATTTGGGTATATACAATTGAGACTGTCCATTAACAGCTGCAGCTCATGACATCTTAACACAAAGCCACAAGGAGAATATAAAGAGGATCTTGAGTTACAAGAGCGAGAGCCCTGAAAAGATACCTAGAGTGTTGACAGTAATTTGATGCACACTGCCCTGGCTGAAGCTAAATGATTCATGATACTCTTGAGTTCCAAAGAGAGACAATGTAAAGCTCCCAGAAAAGCAGTGCACTGCTGAGGAGGAGCACAAGTCTTAATGCCATGTAAGGCTTTCCTCTTGCTTCCCTTCTGTAATTAGGGAAGCCAACCTGACTAGTGATGTTTACAATAATCGCCATAGACCCTTTGGGGTCATAGTCTGCTTAACTGTTATCTTTTGATTTATTTCCTGTGATATATAAACTTTGTTCTGATTGAAAGCACGAATACATTTCTCATTTCCTTAAGAAGGGTGGGGGGAACTCGCTGTCATATACCACCTTCATAAAAATGACCTGCCAACTGACTTGGAAGGAGCTGGATAATTGCATCTGTATCATGCTCTACAGGAGAGCTGGTCAAAATTTTTCTATGGAGCAGTTTTTCATCAGAAAATGCTGATTTGACCAAAGTGAAATGATTAGCAGGGCCATATTGATCTTTCCAATATTTTCAGTTGAAAATGATTGAAACAACTAATTTTGATAAGGGTTGAAATGCATCATATCATCATTTCAACTTTTATGAATATAATATACTAGAAGATTTACCTGGCATTGGTCAGGTCCTTAACTCAATTCATTTTTGTTTTTCTTTGTTTAAATCATTATTCTGGGGTGGGGGTTGGGGCTGAGGGGTTCAATATGCAGGCTGCCCTGGGAAGAGAGGACAACCCCAGCTGCCTCTCACTGCAGTAGCTTGGGGCTAGGTGAGAAGCACCTGTCCATGGCCACTGCAGCTTCAGCAGTCACAGACAGGCATGTTACCTGGCTAGTGGGGTCAAGCAGACCATCAGACATACAAGCAAACTCTCTGAAAAATATAGTAGATAGCTGTCCCTTTCTCTACGCCATCCCCTGCTTCCCCAATGGGGTTATAGCTGTCCCGGTCCCCATCTCTGGTCCCTTGCTCCCCCATTGTGGTCATTCTACGGTATAACTGTTCCTCCTACCAGACCCCTCCTTTTCCATTTTATGAGAAACAAGTGAATTCCAGAAACATCCCATTGTCCTGGCACAACCAAGTCCTGACCTTGCTTTAAGTTAAGATAAAAGGAAGCCGTATACCAAATTTGGTGGTCCTAGCTTTTACCATTTAGGAGGAGTTCTTGAACAAATGGACTCACAGATAGACAGACAAACAAAGTTTATAAAATATATAGTAGATTTAATATAAATAAAGGCATGGAGGCCCAGATTTTTAAAGGTTTTTAAGCATTGTTCTGCTCAGAGTTTCAAGGCCTAAGTGACTTGTAAGGGACTTCTATACAGAAGCTTATATGTCTAACTGGGCTGTTTACTAGTCCAAGTAGATCCAGACATGCAAGCTGTGCTTGAGGTAGCACCTAAAATTAGCAGCATGGCTGCAGCTGCCTACCCACGGGGGTCAGGCTAGCCACCTGACTGCAGTCCCACTGGGTATATAGTTGGGCCAGCTAGCCCAAGCCACTCCGATGCTGTCTAAATCACTGTTGAAACCAGGAATTATCCATCTGCATCACTTAGGACAATGCTGAGCAGGACATTTTCTAAATGCCTTTAAAAATCTAGGTCTGAGTTATCACATTTTCCAAAACTGTGGCATAAATTTTGATGAACATGCTTTCTCCACAGTTTTGGTATCAGAAATAGATTTTGCTTTACAGATCCTAGAACAGTTGATTATTATATTCCAGATCACTACATTTAAAATAGAAACTGAATGTGTGACATGTCCAAGTGAAAACATATGCTCAGTGAATTTTTTTCAAATGGAAATGTTCTTCACACTATACATAAATTAAAGCGAAGATGAACCAATACATTGGGGAAAATCTTCCAGTGTTTCCAGAAATGTATATTATTCCAGTTTTGGGAAGGTTGGGGAATTCTATCCTTAGCCAAACTCTTGAATAATCCCAATTAATCAAGAAGGTTCCATATATTCAAATACGTGTTTTGGTTGAAAATGATGGGTGTAGATGTGCCATAAACCAGATAAATGAAGAGAGGAAATCTACACATTACTGGCCTAATAGACGTAGGCTCACATTTACCCTACTCTGCAAGTATCTTCAGGAGGAACGGGCAAGTCTCCTGAACTCTCTGCTTCATCTCCTCTGTGTAGCTGCAAGGAGTCACCGTTCACAGAAATATGACATTTTGGGGGAAAGCGTTCTGTCCCACCACATCTTTGGTGAAAATCTCTTTTATAGGTCCTCTCTCTCTCTCTAATAAACAACATCTTATTCTCCCCTCTCTGCTAATATTACTGATTCTCGTGATTTCATCCATCTAAACAGTTTTTTTCAATAGAAAATGGCATTTTGAAAAAAACAGAAATTTTTGCTCCCATGAAAATATTCTGTTTTCATAGAAAATGTTCAGGTTCCCATCAAAAAATATGATTGGGGAAAAAGCAATTGAATGTTTAGCTTTAAATTTTGTATGAAAATACATGTTTCAGTTTCATTGATATTTTTGTAAGATAACACTTCCTTGGCTTCCTTCTACTTGTGTTACTTGCTGCCTTTTCTAATATTTCCCATAATATCATAATTACTGGCATCCAGCTGGTAAATTTTCCTTTATTGCAAATGGCTGATATATCCTATTACTTTCAATAGGGATGAAGCCAAACTGCCCTCAGTAAAGTTTCAGAGGGGTAGCCAAGTTAGTCTGTAACAGGAAAAACTTAAACAACAACAAATAGTCTGGTAGCACTTTAAAGACCTAACAAAACATGTAGATGTTATCATGAGCTTCTGAAGATACTGAAGGCTGGTCATCTGAAGAAGTGGGCTGTCCCCATGAAAGCTCATTATGCCATCTACTCAGTAAAGTTGTCTATCATTTCCCTGTAGTTATCCTATGCCTAAGCAAATCTTACAAACTAATTGATTATTATAAAAGGACACCTTTCCCTCCCACATCCTTTTGTTCTGGTGGAAAAGGAGAATTTCCAGATGGTTAACCCTATACAACTGACTAGTTGCATATATAAATGAGAAACAAATAGGCCACTTTGAAAGATGCTTTGTGTTTCTCAGTATCCAACTTTAATCCCTATGAAAATCAGATTATAGGTGTCTAAGGTTGGGCATCCAAAGCTGGATACTTTGGGAAATTTTGATCTAATATCTAGGTTATTCTGATATTCCAAAACTCACCTTGGGATTCGATGTTAATATGAGCCTTTGGACATACAGTAGTAATTTGGTGAACACTTGACATCATTAATACAAAATAAAATAATGTTTATTGTTTATTTAATTATTTCCATTTGTCAAGAGTGGTACAATGACCAGTTATACTATAAATACAGAGCTAGCAATAGTTTGTTTCTTTTGATTTTGGGGGTGGTGATTTTTGTGTTCTGTGGCTTTCAATTGCTATTTTAGCCTAGTGGATTTCAGACTCAATCAAAGACAATCATTTCAATAAACCAGCAGTCTTCTTAATATTTCCTTCCTCTCTAGCCATGAGAGTAAAAACTTCCATATACTTCAAGAAGAAAATGTGCTAGCCCTTGGGATATGTGCCAGGCTGAAAATCCCAACATAGCTGCAACTGAGCTCAGTATCAGAGGGCTCAGTTTATATAATCTAACAATCTTAGTCTTTTTAACTTTTGCTTGCATCTGCATTTCAGAAGTATGTTGATTTATAGCTTCATACTCCTGCTGTATGAAATCAATGTTTTTGAACTCTGAATAGTGGCTTTGTATGCATTTTGCATTCTGTTTCTTTAACCCGTTTCTCTAATATTTATTATGTTGTTAATAAAATATAATAAATATGTATTAAAATTAATGACTGCTCCTGTAGCAAAAGGACAAGGTCACTGTCTCTAAATTTAGTTTTTTAAAGGGAAAGACTCTTACTGTAATTTCAGTAATTTCAAGCCCAAAACGTGGGGCCTCCTCTTACTAATTTAACATACAGAGTAACTCCACGAACTGTAAAAACAATGAGGAGTTCTGTGGCACCTTAGAGAAGGGGTGGGCAAATACCAGCCTGCAGGCCAGATCTGGTCTGCCAACGTTAGTCCTTGGGGAGCCCTACCTCTATATTTATCTGTGCCTCTGCAGGTATCAGGCAATCACAGCTCTCATTGGCTGCAGATTGCCATTCATGGCCAATGAGAGTGGCAGGAATTGGTGTCCCAGTATGCGCTGCTTCTCACCTCTCCCATTGGCCATTAATGGTGATCTGCAGCCAATGAGAGCTGCGATCACCCAATACCTGTGGGAGCACAGGTAAACATAGCAGCAATTATGGCTCACCAGGGATTAGCCACCACGGGGTTTTTTTACTGCCCACCTCTGCCTGAGAGACTCACAGAATTATTAAGACATAAGTTTTCATGAGTAAAACCCACTTCATCAAATGAATTGTAGAGTCACTCCTGATGTTCAGTGGGGTAAGTGAGATTGGAATGTGGCACTCTGCCTTAATATGCCCCTTTGTAACTCCAGATCAGGAACATCTCTGTTGGAAAAAGTATGGAGTAGGTCTTTAGCTGGCATAAATCATTGAAATCAGTGGAGCTTGGCAGATATAGATCATGTACTATGACACCATGTAAAATCAAGAGTACCGTGTACACCATGATACGAAGGTAAAACGAGAAGTGTATCAAGACTTCTGTTTCATCTTTAGCTTTCAGCTTCCTTCCTTATGTGAAACCCATGCCATTACATTCATCCATTATTTTGTCTCTTTGAGTTGCAGAATGTCTGGGCATGAGGCAGACAATCTGACTAGACAAAAGGAGCAGTAAAATGAGATAAAATGAGAGTATATGTATAATCCAGATTAATCCAATTACTTTGTGTCATTGAAAAGATAATGGGATTCTCTCTCCTTGGTATAAGTATCAGAGGGGTAGCCATGTTAGTCTGAATCTGCAAGAACAACGAGAAGTCCTGTGGCACCTTATAGACTAACAGATTTATTGCAGCATAAGCTTTCATGGGCAAAGACCCACTTCGTCAGATGCATGTAGTGGAAATTCCAGAGGCAGGTATAAATATACAGGCATAAGAAAAGAGTTCCAATCAAGAGTAAGGCTAGAGATAACGCGGTCAATTCAGTCAGGGAGGATGAGGCCCACTTCTAGCAGCTGATGTGGAGATGTGAACACCAAGAGAGGAGAAACTGCTTTTGTAGTTGGCTAGCTATTCACAGTCCTTTGTTTAATCCTAAATTGATAGTATCAAATTTGCAGATGAATTGTAGCTCTGCAGTTTCTCTTTGAAGTCTTTTCTTGAAGTTTTTTTGTTGCAGGATGGCTACCTTTAAATCTGCTACTGTGTGTTCAGGGAGATTGAAGTGTTCTCCTACAGGTTTTTGTATATTGCCATTTCTGATATCTGATTTGTGTCCATTTATTCTTTTACATAGGGACTGTCTACACCATGTCTACACCAGTGACACCATCACAGGACCTAACCACATCAGCCTCACCATTACGGGCTCATTCACTTGCACATCTACCAAGGTAATATATGCAATCATGTGCCAGCAATTACCCTCTGCCATTTACATTGGCCAAACTGGACAGTCCCGACATAAAAGAATAAATGGACACAAATCAGATATTAGGAATGGCAATATACAAAAACCTGTAGGAGAACACTTCAATCTCCCTGGATACACAGTAGCAGATTTAAAAGTAGCCATCCTGCAGCAAAAAAACTTCAAGAAAAGACTTCAAAGAGAAACTGCAGAGCTACAATTCATCTGCAAATTTGATACTATCAGATTAGGATTAAACAAAGACTGTGAATGGCTAGCCAACTACAAAAGCAGTTTCTCCTCTCTTGGTGTTCACATCAGCTGCTAGAAGTGGGCCTCACCCTCCCTGACTGAACTGACCTCGTTATCTCTAGCCTTACTCTTGATTGGAACTCTTTTCTTATGCCTGTATATTTATACCTGCCTCTGGAATTTCCACTACATGCACCTGATGAAGTGGGTCTTTGCCCACGAAAGCTTATGCGCCAATAAATCTGTTAGTCTATAAGGTGCCACAGGACTTCTCGTTGTTCTCTCCTTGGTAGTGAGACCTCCATTTTGGAAATTCTACAGACACTGGACTGCTCTGAGGCTCCTCCATTAACTAACACAGCCCCTTTCAAACTGGAGAAGGTGAAAGAGGGGTGAACAAGTGCAGATAAGAAAATGGGGTGAATGTTCTCATCCCCCCCTCTCAAAGCCCCCTGGAGAATCCCAGGAGAACTATCACAAAGCCATGGCAGCTGCATTCTATTCCTGTATAACAGTTTAAAAAATGGTCAATCAATTGTTAAATAGCCCAGCAGGTCATTTATAACAAGCCATACTGTATTTTACTGCTATGCTACTCAAGTCTGGTACATACTTATAGGAGCTTTAATCACTATCAAACCCTTTATAAACCATTGTTAAATGAACCCTTAATATAAAAGAACATAAGAACATAAGAATGGCCGTACTGGGTCAGACCAAAGGTCCATCTAGCCCAGTAGCCTGTCTGCTGACAGTGGCCAGCACCAGGTGCCCCAGAGAGGGTGGACTGAAGACAATGATCAAGCGATTTGTCTCCTGCCATCCCTCTCCAGCCTCTCATAGAGGCCAAGGACACCATTTTATCCCCTGGCTAACAGCCTTTTATGGACCTAACCTCCATGAAATTATCTAGCTTCTCTTTAAACTCTATTATAGTCCTAGCCTTCACAGCCTCCTCTGGCAAGGAGTTCCACAGGCTGACTACACGCTGTGTGAAGAAGAACTTCCTTTTATTAGTTTTAAACCTGCTACCCATTAATTTCATTTGGTGTCCTCTAGTTCTTCTATTTAGGGAACTAATAAATAACTTCTCTTTATTGGCCCTCTCCACACCACTCATGATTTTATATACCTCTATCATATCTCCCCTCAGTCTCCTCTTTTCTAAACTGAAAAGTCCCAGTCGCTTTAACCTCTCCTCATATGGGACCCGTTCCTAACCCCTAATCATTTTAGTTGCCCTTTTCTGAACCCTTTCCAAGGCCAAAATATCTTTTTTGAGGTGAGGAGACCACATGTGTACACAGTATTCAAGATGTGGGCGTACCATAGTTTTATACAGGGGCAGTAAGATATTCTGGGTCTTATTTTCTATCCCTTTCTTAATAATTCCGAGCATCCTATTTGCCTTTTTGACTGCCGCTGCACACTGTGTGGAAGTTTTCAGAGAACTGTCCACGATAACTCCAAGATCTCTTTCCTGATTTGTCGTAGCCAAATTAGCCCCCATCATACTGTACGTATAGTTGGGGTTATTTTTCCCAATGTGTATTACTTTACACTTATCCACATTAAATTTCACTTGCCATTTTGTTGCCCAATCACTCAGTTTGGTGAGATCTTCTTGGAGTCCCTCACAGTCTGCTTCTGTCTTGGCTATCCTAAACAGTTTGGTATCATCTGCAAACTTTACCACCTCACTGCTTACCCCTTTCTCCAGATCATTTATGAATAAGTTGAACAGGATTGGTCCTAGGACCGACCCTTGGGGGACACCACTAGTTACCCCTCTCCATTCTGAAAATTTACCATTTATTCCTACCCTTTGTTTCCTGTCTTTTAACCAGTTCTCAATCCAAGAAAGGACCTTCCCTCTTATCCCATGGCCATGTAATTTACACAAGAGCCTTTGGTGAGGGACCTTGTCAAAGGCTTTCTGAAAATCTAAGTATACTATATCTACTGGATCCCCCTTGTCCACATGTTTGTTAACCCCTTCAAAGAACTCTAATAGATTAGTAAGATAGGATTTCCCTTTACAGAAACCATGTTGACTTTTGTCCAACAAATTATGTTCTTCTACATGCTTCACAATTTTATTCTTTACTATTGTTTCGACTAATTTGCCTGATACTGAAGTTAGACTTACTGGTCTGTAATTGCCCGGATCGCCTCTAGAGCCCTTTTTAAATATTGGTGTCACGTTGGCTAACTTCCAGTCATTAGGTACGGAAGCTGATTTAAGGGATAGGTTACAAACCACAGATAACAGTTCAGCAATTTCCCATTTGAGTTCTTTTAGAACCCTTGGATGAATGCCATCCGGTCCCGGAGATTTGTTAACATTAAGTTTTTCTATTTGTTCCAAAACCTCCTCTAATGACACTTCAATCCGGGACGGTTCCTCAGATTCATCACCCACAAAGGACGGTGCAGATTTGGGAATCTCCCCAACATCCTCAGCCGTGAAGACTGAAGCAAAGAAATCGTTTAGTTTCTCCGCAATGGCTTTATCGTCCTTGATTGTGCCTTTTATAGTTTGATCGTCTAGGGGACCCACAGGTTTTTTAGCAGGCTTCCTGCTTCTAATGTACTTAAAAAACATTTTGTGATTTCTTTTTGAGTTTTTGGCTAGCTGTTCCTCAAAATCTTTTTTTGCTTTTCTTATTACATTTTTACACTTGATTTGACAGTGTTTATGTTCCTTTCTATTTATCTCACTAGGATTGGACTTCCACTTCTTAAAAGATGCCTTTTTGTCCCTCACTGCTTCTTTTACATGGTGGTTAAGCCACGGTGACTCTTTTTTAGGTCTCTTGCTGTGTTTTTTAATTTGGGGTATACATTTAAGTTGGGCCTCTATTATGGTGTCTTCAAAAAGTTTCCATGCAGCTTGCAGGGATTTGGCTCTAGTCACTGTGCCTTTTAATTTCTGTTTAACTAGCCTCCTCATTTTTGTGTAATTCCCCTTTCTGAAATTAAATGCCAGAGTGCTGGACTGCTGAGGTGTTCTACCCACCATAGGAATGTTGAATGTTATTATATTATGGTCACTATTCCCAAGCGGTCCTGTAACGGTCATTTCCTGGACCTGATCCTGCGCTCCACTCAGGACTAAATCGAGAATTGCCTCTCCCCTTGTGGGTTCCTGCACCAGCTGCTCCAAGAAGCAGTCATTTAAGCCATTGAGAAATTTTATCTGTGCTTCTCTTCCTGAGGTGATATGTACACAGTCAATATGGGGATAATTAAAACCCCCCATTATTATAGAGTTCTTTATTTTGGTAGCCTCTCTAATCTCCCTCAGCATTTCAATGTCAGTATCGCTGTCCTGGTCAGGTGGTCAGTAATATATTCCTACTGCTAATTTCTTATTATTGGAGCATGGAATTACTATCCATAGCGATTCTATTGAACATGTTGATTCACTTAATATTTTTATTTCATTTGATTCTACATTATCTTTCACATACAGTGCCACTCCGCCACCCACCCAGCCTGCTCTATCCTTTTGATATATTTTATATCCCGGTATGATTGTGTCCCACAGATTTTCCTCATTCCACCAGGTTTCAGTGATGCCTATTATGTCAATCTCCTCATTTAATACTAGGTACTCTAGTTCACCCATCTTATTAGTCAGACTCCTAGCATTTGTGTAGAAGCACTTTAAAAATTTGCCACTGCTTATTTGTCTGCCCTTCCTGGTGCATTGGATTCCTTTGTATGTGGTTGTTTGTCTGCTCTGACCCATGGTTTGCCCTCTCCCCTCCTCTCTTTCTGACTACAGCTTACAGAATCTCTATCAATGGATTCTCCTCGAAGAGAAGTCTCCCTCCGATTTACGTGCATCTCCGCACCAATCGGCTTTCCCCCATCTCTTAGTTTAAAAACTGCTCTATGACCTTTTTAATGTTTAGTGCCAGCAGTCTGGTTCCACCCTAGTTTAGGTGGAGCCCATCCTTCCTGTATAGGCTCCCCCTCTCCCAAAAGTGTCCCCAGTTCCTAATAAATCCAAACCCCTCTTCCCTACACCATCGTCTCATCCACTCATTGAGACTCTGAAGCTCTGCCTGCCTACCTGGCCCTGCGTGTGGAACTGGAAGCATTTCTGAGAATGCCACCATAGAGGCATTATTATTAAACTTATTCATTAGAAAAATGGAGACAGAAGCCCAGCAGCAAAGTGGGGGCTATCCTGTTTATTGCGTCAAGTGTAACATGTATGATTACCTGCCCTGTGGGCGGGTGGCATATGTGTGCACCCATTGCAAGGAGCTCCTGACCCTCAGAGACCAGGTTCGGGCTTTGGAGGCCAGGGTGGCTGAACTGGAGGAGCTAAGGGAGGTAGAGAGATATGTTGGTGAGACTTTCTGGGACTCTGTAGTACTGTCCCACCTCCAGTCGGAGAGCCCCAGTGCTCTTAAGGAGGATGAAAGTCTCAAAGGAACAGAGCATTCAATGGGAGCAGAGAGAAACCATCCCGTAGTTGGGACCATCCTCCCAGAGGATGTTGCGGTATCCTCTCGCACTGAGGATACCTCTGAGGGGGAGGGAATGCCAGTTAGGAAGAGGCAGGTGTTAGTAGTGGGTGATTCGATTGTTAGAAACATAGATAGTTGGGTTTGTGATGACCGGGAGAACCGTATGGTCACTTGCCTGCTTGGTGTGAAGGTTGCGGATCTCTCGAGGCATCTAGATAGACTTATGTGTAGTGCTGGGGAGGAGCTGGTGGTCGTGGTACATGTAGGTACCAATGACGTAGGGAAGGATAGGAGAGATGTCCTGGAGGCCAAATTTAGGCTGCTAGGAAAGAGACTGAAATCCAGGACCTCTATGGTAGTGACTTCAGAGTTATACAGAGCACAATTTCATACTGTTCTTCAGATACTATAGTGATGAATGCTGTAGAAATGCCTATAAAACATAAATTTGTGTTTGTGTGTGAGAGAGAAACAGACAGAACAGGTACAGTAGGAAGCTGCAGTTGTTCCATATATGGTCTAGATTCCAAGGAGGATGTCCAGATAGCAAGTGTGAAAAATTGGGATGGGGTGGGAGGTAACAGACATCTATATAAGTCAAAGCCCCAAGTGTTAGGACTGTCTTTATAAAATCAGGACATCTGATCACCTTAATTTCAATTCCTAGATCTAGGTTTTATTGTACAGCAGTGGGCTAGAGCAATGTGGTATCACAGAATGCAACAGCCAGAGCCCTCTGCTCAGATCCTTAATGGGGAATATCACCTTCCCAAGGGGTGCAAGGAAGTGGCTGTGTTTACACCTAGGCTTGCCCCTTCCCCAGAGCTTGAGTTCACCATAGTCAGGGCAACCTTTGAGGGCGGGGGGGGGGGTGTTTTCTGCTCAGTGTCTCCCTCCAGATCCCTGATTTTTAACCTTTAACCTTCACTCCCTATCCTGTGTTTTTCATTTATTGTCCCTAGAATTCACTTGTGGCCCAGGTTCAATGTCTGCTTCTCCTCAGTTGAAGGGGTGGGTCTATACCTTTGAGCAGGCTTAGGCACACCGTCTCCCAGTAACCATAATAGGTCCACGGGCAGGGCAGTGGCGGTAAACTGTTTCTTCCCTGGAGGGTGACAGCTGGGAAGACTGAATTTGCAATGTGGCCTTGGGCCAGAGTCCCTCACTGACAGATTTGAAACAGTTGTATGAGCAGAGTAGTCATGTTGGTTCCAGGACATTAGCGAGATAAGGTGGGTGAGGTAATATCTTTTACTGGATCAACCTCTATTGGTGAAAGAGACACGCTTTTGAGCTACACAGAGCTCTTTAGGTCTGGTAAGCTTAAAAGCTTGTCTGTCTCTCACCAACAGACATGGGTCCTATAAAAGAAATTACCTCACCCGTGTCTGTCTAAGATTTGAAATAGAACTGTCAGCCATGGAGGGGCCCTTTGAGAGTGAAGACTGAGAGGCAGATGAGCAAGATCCTGCCACCCTTGCAACCTCCTGAGACACCACAATATAGTTTTTGTTTTACACCAATCTGTTAGAATCCTCCCTATAGCAGCTCTGCAGGGATTACTACAGCCCTTTATGGCTTCAAGTGGGGACAAACAAGTGTCACAATCTACAGAGGATTGCTCAGAGACTTAGGGAATTCATTTCCATGTGTTCTCTTGCCCTCCTAGTGGCTCCTACTACTTGGTTGTGGGCTTAGAATCCCTTTACCTCCCGTTCACCCTATTTGGCCCTGCTTATACAACACAAAGAGGCTTTCATAAAAAATTGAACCTGAGGATGTGACCCATGTTTAAGAACTATATTGTGCAGGATAAAAAAACAGAATTGGAGTTTTGTGTGAGTGTTTGTTGGGCAGCAGAGACTTTAATTTAAAACAGGTGTATTTTACAAGTGTGGCTGTGTAAGTATTACAAAACAGCAAGGATAGCATTTTCTCTCTTCGCTAATTGGTCAGTCATGTGCATGCACACTTAAGTTTAAATTTAAATAGGGAGCATCTTTAATCAAACTTGTGAATTCCTTGAACTTTCAAAGAAACAATTGGCTAATCTTCCATTCATTTTGTAGCCTGCAGTCCTTTCAAACACCACATTGTTACAATGTATCTCCTTCCCAACTCCCACATTTCCAAACTGCATTCATTCTATTTCTCACCTTTTGTCTGATGCTTGTCTGGTGGAGGCTTTATAACATTTAACAGAGCTTTGGGAGTTATATATCATCAAGAACACAATGATCTGGAATCAGTGTTACAAGGATTAAGTTGTCATTCAGGTTATGTTGTTTGGTATGTCAGTCAGCATGAAACTTTGATAGTACCTGAGGAGATTAGAGGTTTTATAAGGGAGTTTGCTGAAAAGACAAGGTAAAGGTGAACTAACTTCCAAAAGCAACATGAAAGAAATCACATAACAGCATAGTTTCACTTTTATAAATGCATTGGATTGAAGAAAACATTCAATCTGTAAAAACCTCCCCTTTTATTCTCCTTTTCCTTCACTGCTAAACTTCAACCCTTTTCAAATTACTTTTCTATGAGATTTCTTCACTTCTTTTTGCTATATCTTGTGTGTAATACTTATGATAAAAAACACTTTCCATATTTAAAATATGGAATTCTGAAATCAGGTGAGTAGGTGGAATAGGTTTTAAATACTGGCTTACACTCTGATTTCTAGAGGCCACATTTTAAGATGGTTTCTGAATATGTGCCCATAAAATTGCATATCCATTTGTATGGGAAAAAGCTCCAAGCATATGCAGCTGCCCAAATGTACATGTAACATCACTAGGCTGAATTGAACCTAGGACATCTAGAGCTCAGTACAAGCGCCTCTACCACATGAGCTAAAATCCAGGTACTCTCAGCGGAGTAAGTGTAAGTGGTCTCAGTGCCACTAGATGGGACAGTACACCGCCCCTAGCAGGTGTGGGTTACACCTCTAGAAAAGGAATACACCTACAAATATTATGGTTACATTTTTGAAAGTATCACCTAGGCCTTGAACAGCAAAGCACTAGGCCCAGTGCTTTACTTTAAGCATGTGAGTAGTCCAATCTCAGTAACAAAATATCTATGGATGAACCCTTTGGCTCTGATCCAGAAAAGCATTTAAGCACATGTTTAATTTGATTTCAGTGGAACTATTCATGTGTATGGCTCAGGGCCTCACAGTCCATCAGGCACAGTTAGCTATTGACATGGTGCTTATGTAACTGTCACAAAGCAGATCTGAATTTGGGACCTCTGGAGCTTAGTGTAGGAGCCTCTACAGCTTGAGCTATAAAGCCAGCTGATGCTCAGCTTAGGCTGTAGAGCGCCCTTGTTCTTATCTCTTGCTGCAAGTGGTCTAAGTGCCACTACATGGGACAGTGAACCACACCCACTAGGTGTGTGGGTTACACTTATTTAACAGTGCTCTGGTTCCCAGAGCCAGGCTTTCCATTCAGCAGGAAATGGGTGCTCTGGGGGGACACCAAGTGCAGCCCTTTTTCAAAAGAGGCATTTGACTTGTAGTGCTCAGCAAGCCTGCTGGCCAATTAAGATTCAGCATCCATGGCTGCTTCAGGGTTCCACCATGGAAAGGGAATCCTTAGGTGCACACAGTCCCTACTATGGTTTCCACACCTCCCTCCTCCAACCTCCAGTGCAAATGGCATGGCCAGGCAAAGGAAGCTTAGCTGGGGCTTCTCTGTGATTTCTGGCTTCTGGAATGCCTCCTTGAGCAGCCTTGAATGTGCTCTAATTCACAGTAAAGCAGGCCTGGTGGCCAAATGGCTCCACCACTAGGGCAGTACATATACATGTACCCTCCTGAGCTGTGTTCAGCTGCACCTCACAATCTGGGCTGAGAGGTTAGACAGTGGAGGATACTTGGCAAGGTCTCCAGCACCAAGCAATGGTTTCTTCAGGCCACAGATGTTGGATTTTGCCTTTCAACACCTCAGTGTAACTTTATACACCCTGTCTGGGTTTATTTTAAATCCCTGTATTATGTAGTGTAGTTTATAATAAGCTGTCCTAAAACTAATTTCCAGGAAAGGATTCTTACTATGTGTCACACTGCACCACTTCCATTGCTGCAGTGTGTCTGTTAAGGTCATGATGCCAGAGCTCAAGCAACAAAACATATTGCAAAGAAGCTGAATTTTCCTGTTATTTTGACTGTACTGGTGAGAAAAGCCAGATGTGCACATGACAAGGTCCTCAGTTTACTCTCCTACCTCTGCCCTTTCAAACAGTGAGGGAACAAAGCATGCTTGCCATGAGATTAAAACCTCATACTGAACAAGGCATCTAAAACCTGGTGGTAATGGACATATCAGAAATATGAGTAGGAGGGAGATTTTCAAAGGCACAGTTGAGAATAGGACACCTAACTCCCCTTTTGCCTTTGAAAATCATCCCTAGACAGACTTGGTGTTGCCACCTTTCATGATTTCATTAACAGTCTCTAGTGTATTTTGTAGAGCCCCCCGGTTCTGGAGTCACATGGAAATCGGTGAATATCAACTCTAATTGGTTTTCTTTAAAAGTATATTACCAGCCCTCGTGGCTACAGAGAACAGCTTGAAATGTGACTTACGTTCCCACTAAATGTTCAAAAGTCAGAAGTCAAATAAAAGATCCGTGAATATATGCTTTTTTTAAAAAAAAAGTCTGAAGATTTTTCTGCCAACCTCAGGATTTTTGGGTCTTTGCTCATGATCTGTTAACATATAGATATGGCAATACTGTAGACAAGATTAGATGAAACTAAAAACAAAGGCATAGTGACAAAAACACACTGCAAAACAAACATGATAATTTTCCTTGTTCATCTTGAAATGTGCCACTCACAGATTAGTCAATGGGCCTGATTTCCCTATCACTTGTAAATCAGAACTAACTTGATTCAAATTAATAGACATACATGGGAGCAAAAGTGGAGGGGAATTAGGCCCAACAGAGCACATTTGGCAGTGATATAAATTGTTCTGTAGGTGACTGTCAGGTGTAAGTAGAATGTGGCTCTAAGGCTATGTCTAGACTACAGAGTTTTGTTGGAAAAACAGCCGTTTTCCCGACAAACCTTGAGTTACACCCATACTGCAAGTGCGTTCTTTTGACAGCAAATCAAAAGGACAGAGGGGTATTTGAGCAATTGGTAATCCTCATTCCACAACAAAGAAGCCTTTTTGCGAAAGAGCTCTTTTGCAAAAAGGCATGTGTAAATGGGGAAGGGCGTTTTTTTCAGAAGAAGAGGGAAGAGGAAAAAGCTCAGGTGCCCTGGTGGCCATTCTGTCCATAGCAATCACTGTTTACATGAGTGTCCAGGCAGTCTGGATGCTGTCTTTCGAAAAAGCGCATGGCTTTTTTGATGCGCTTTGGCAATGTAGACGCTCTCTTGCGCAAGAAGTTTTTTTGGAAGATCGCTTCTGAAAAAAGCTTCTTGCACAAGAAGCCTGTAGTCTAGACGTAGCCTCAGTGGCACAGTAGCTACAGCATTCAGTGCACCTGATTCTCATTTTGACCAAATTGTGCTCTGTGAAGAACCCAAAGGACTTGGGGACCAAAAGCAGCTTTATATCACCTTTGTAATCCTGGGGCTAGATAGGAATATCCAGTACTATCAGCTTTTTAGCTACTTCAGACTCTCAGGCTGGTGCAAACCAAGTGAGGGGAGGGTTGAGTATCTGGCTCCCTATATTCATTTTGAGCTCACCTCTGTTTAGCTGGAAATGTGTATTCCTCTGAGACCCAGAACACTATCTTTGAGCTCCCACTCCACTCTTCCCCCTCCAGAGAGTTCCACCTGTGGATGGAAGCTAACTCATCCAAGGACCAGATCACCGAGACTGCTAAGGCAGAAACCCACCAACATTTCTGCAGTGAAGAAATCTTACCAAGTCTGATTGGCAAAAAGCTGCAGAGAACCTTACAGTGCCAACTTATTTAAATGTTTTTACAGTAAATGTTGGTCAAGGCAGGGCATGCTGCCCTGAAGTGAATGAAAAAGGACCCACCCTGGGAGGAAACCAGATCTCTGAAAAATACAAACCTTTGCCAGTTTTCTCAGCCAAGAGCAAGCACCTGACCGGTGATTTGCAGGTGCGGCAGGCAATTCATTTAAGTTTTGACCGGGAGGCCACTTCAGCTCTTAAAGTACAAAATTGTGTTTGAAGCAGAGACTTTCCCACTATTGCTACCAAATACAGTAAAGTGTATGGCTGTGCTGAGCCACTGTAAGCAGCTCCTGTATTCCACAGTGCTGAGGCATATGGGAATCCAGAAGCTGCTCTGGGAGGGGGCACGGAAGAGAGAGTTGGTGTGCAGGATGGAGTGAGGGGTACAAACTCCAGGCAGAGCTTAACTCAGTAAGCTTCTGGGAAACGGTGACATATCCTTCTGGGACTATGTCTAGACTACAGTGTTTTATCGGAAAAAGGTATGCAAATTGCACTCTGCAATTTGCATACTTTTTCCAATAGTTTTGTCGGAAGAGGCTTTTTTGAAATTTGGCCCATCTACAGTGGGCCAAATTTCAGAAAAACCTCCTCATGGAAGGAGGAAGACAGGGCTTCCAAAAGAGCACAAGAAAAAGCGGAAGAGCAGACGCATTCCCTGGATGTGGCAGAATTAAAAACCCGGTAGTCTAGACATAGCCTGGCTCTGTACACTGCTCCCACCCTCAGACATCACCCTCACAGCTCCTATTGGCTATGGTTCCTGGCAAATAGGAGCTGCAGAGCCGGCATTTGGGCAGCATGTTCCTCCAGCTCCTAGCCATAGGAGCAGCCATGGTGGCTCAGAGCAGGTGTAGTGCAAGGAACCCCCATGGCCACACCTACAAGCCAGAAGATCATGCCCCCCACTTCCTGGGGGCCATGTGAGAGTGCTGGGTAGAGAGACTATCTGTGCCACCAACCAGACGTTTAACAGCCTGGTCAGCAGAGCTCACCTAAGCCATCAGGGTCCCTTTTTGACCTGGAATTCTGGTCAAAACCAGCACACCTGGCAACCCTACCTGAATCCAATGGAGAATCTTAGCAATTTCTGTGAGGGAAATAGAAAAAATGTTTAAAAATAGTGCTCCTGTGATTTTTACACTCACATTAAGAGCTTTATAGACAATGAAAAATTCAAGTCCCTGCCTTTAGTCTAGAAGACAGGTGAAAGAATTGTTGGGGGGCAAAGCAGTAGACTGAGAAGTGCAACTAAGTACCCATCTGGTTAGTGCCATGTTTCGAATAGTGAAAGACATGAAAAAAATCAATCTCAGGCTCACGTATATTCACATATCACTCAGGGAAGTGTTAGGTTTTAAAGGCCTCAGAGGTAAAAAGTGTGTTTTAAAGGAGCCCAACTTGGAGGCCTGGCAAACAGGGTCAGTGATGTGTCTCAGACATAGCAGGCCATGTGGAAGAAGACACAGATGGTGATCTACAGATTTTATTGGCACATACTGGGGATAATTTTTATAACTCACTTGTGACCTTACTACTCATGAAAAACATGGCCAAATGAGGGCCAGTAAATCATTTATGTCACCCTAACCATCCTGGGTTTGGTTTATACCACTTTTTAAAGAAAACAATATACCATCTTTGAAAGAAAACTATTAAAAAACAATATATTTTTGTATCCACTTCAAGTCAAGTTGCTTTAATACCAAACATTCTATTGTACAGGAACAGGGGGAGAGAAAAAATTACTAATGAATTTTTAAAAGCTCTAAAAACGATCTAAAAAGTGTGATTTTTAAGCTCCATCCCCCTGTTTTAGGTTGGGCTAGAAATAAGTATTCTGTTCCATTAGAGAGTGATGGGGATTCCCAGCAACTCCAGTGACAGGAGGCATGAGTTTCTAGCCATGAAAGCTCATGGAACCTAGGACTTCAAAATATTCTCTTGTTTACAGCAGACCGTCTCAATCCTGGAGCTCAGATTAATTTAATTTTCACTTGTTATGGGACAGAAGAAAATATTTCATGACAAATCCAGATTTTCTGGGCTGGTGGGATGGGGACATGGACAAGGCAGCATATTTAGACAGGAAGCAGCTAGAAGCTGGCAGCAAAATTCTGAGGCAAGCAAAAATGACAAGGGGTGAGCGAGACTATTCTTGACAGTGTTCCAGGCTCTGCCCCATTTTCCCTCCTCTGTAATGATATTGTCCCCCAAACAGCTCTCCCTGCACTATTTAAAGTGTGTTCTTCCCATAATGCTTTCCTGTTCAGTTCTCTGGCACTAAAGGCGCTGCCCGCTCCTTGCGCTTTCTGGCTCTAAAGAGCCATTATTTAGTCCTTATTGTCTGAAACTGAATGGAAGTGCAGGTCCGAGGCATAAAGATATGATTAAAAACAAGCTTGAGAATTTAAAATTCCAACTTCTGTCCAATGCCAAGTCAAAATGAGCTGGTTACCTTGAACAGCATTGTGATCTCTAACTTAATGTGTGTGTATAAACTAGCTTTACAGTCTATTGTCTAAGCTACCCTGGGGTTGTGTAATTCACAGGTAATTAAATTCGGTAGAGGTTATTGAAAAATAGAAAATGATGCCAGCCTATCTCCCTTTTATTCACTTAGTAATAACACCATGGCCAGATTTAAAATGTAGCTTGGGAACTGTGTCTCATAGAAAAACAGTGAAGGAAACTTTTGGTAAACCAAAAGCCTAAGGGAACCCGGCCCTCCCTATTCCTCTGAGTGAATTGTGTCATGCCAAGAACCTGTCCAGAAATTCACCAAAGCATGATTTATTGTAATAAAAGAGACCAAGAGCTAAGAGCTCAATCCTAAAGTCATAAATGAGGAAAAGCTCCTATAGCAGTCATATTTTTAAAGCCATTGGAAGTTTTACTTAGGAAAAAACTGAGGTCGTAGAGGACTAAATCTTTGATTGGATACTTGATGTGTAAGGTACTACTCAATGTGTTGAAGGGTGGCAGAATCGAAGCCAATGTACTTGTGCAAAGCCACACTGCAAATCAGTGGCAGAGCTGGTTTAAGAACTCAGGATTTCTTAGCACAAGTTTCTGTGCTCTTAACCACTAGCCGCCACTGCTGCCTGTCCTTTCCTAGTATTTCTCACTCATATTTAATCTCATTTTTCTCTGTTGCAGCTCAGTTCCATTACTTCCTGATCTGGCCTCATTGATTCTTGAAAGTAATTCATGTCTTTGCTTTCTCTAGTGTTCCTATCTATTTGTAGCCCTTGCTTTGTGGCACACACTCCTTGAGAGCTTTACCCTCTTCATTTTTCTAATGTTGAGTGTGGCAGTAGTTTTCATGGACAATTCCATATTCAATGGAAAATAATAAAAACTGGACATAAATGTTCATTAAGATGTTTCAGGGGCTTTGACCCACGATAGTGCTGGCAAAGATGAAAAAAATTCAGGGAAAAAAATCACTGAAATATCAACAGTTTGAAAAATCAGTTAAGAAAAATAATCAAAAATTCCTGTAAAAATGTTTATGGTTTGTCTGTTTGGGTATGTCTACACTGCAAGCTTATTTTGGAAAAAGCTATTCCGGAAGATATCTTCCAGAATAGCTTATTTCGAAATAGAGCATCCACACTACAGGGAAACCTCCAAATTAGTCTGAAGCAGGCTGCCCGAATGTGGATGCACTATCTCGATTTAGAGCCTCAGGATGCTCTGGAGAGGCATAACTTTAGAATGGCCCTGGTGAGGAGCTATTTCAACATAATAGCAGTGGAGCATCCACACACACCCTCTTCCAAAAGAGCTTTTTTTGAAGAGGCATTATTCCTCCTGAAATGAGGTTTACCAACGTCAGAAAAAGCCCTCTGCTATTTTGATTTTCTTTTGAAATAATGCATTTTCTGTGTGGACGCTAGTATAGTTTTTCCGGAATAACGACTGTTATTCCGGAATAACGGTGCAATGTAAACACACCCTTTGTTTGTTTGTTTTTTACCAGTCATGAGCTAGCAAAATCAAGAGACTGGCTTAAAAATCATGAGAATTAAAAAAGTTGGTTTCTTTTTATTTGCCTTTTGATTTTGGAACTTTTAAGATGTATTTGGGTCACAATACAAGCTTTTCTCTGCCAACATGAGTTCTATAAACATTTTTTTAATTGAATGCTGAGATGCTTGTGTAATCATGTCTTGGGGAGAAATGTAAGTAAAATCTCAACTATCACAAGAGTTATAAAACACTCATGAGAGATGAACACTTGCAAGAGCAAGATACTGTTAATCCAGAAAGTAGAATCTAGAACGAGGCTGACTGGCTTTCGAAAAATCTCCTTATTCCTCAATAGCATTAAGCAGAAGATATCAGCTTGGACTCCTTCAGTCTCCCCTGATTCTATTTCACCTATCACTTATATCATCTCTTGTCACACTCACTTATCTAGCTCCCATTGATGTCTGTGGGTGTTTTGCCATTGTATTCAATAAAGCCCTGATCCAGCAGGGACATAATCACATGTATTATTTAAGCAAAGGAGCAGTCCCACTGAAAAAAAAAAATATGTACTGGCGTAAGTGCTTTACAGGATCATGGCTTAAAAGGAGGAGCAAGTCCCACACCTCATGAAAACACATCTATTTTTCAAACTAATGTTTGTTTGTTTGTTTGTTTATTTTATTTAAATATTTTTACCCCCCTTTTCTATTTAAAATATTCAAGGCAGCTTACAAAAAGACACAATACAAATATATATAAAAATTTAAAATATGAGACCCCAGAGGGACATAACCAGCTAAAAACATACAGAGAGGAGGAACACACACATACAAACTCAAACATTAATAAAAGCACAGATAAAAAGGGTGGCTTTCCGAAACAACGCTAGCACTGGCGCCATGCGAATATCCCGAGGAAGAGAATTCCACAGCCTGGGAGCAAAAGCTGAGAATGCCCTGTTCCACATAGATGTTAATCTTATCTCCACAAGTGGGGGAACACGAAGCAAAGCCTCCCCAGCTGACCTCAATCCCCGGGCAGGTTCATATGGGAGAAGACAGTTCTTCAGATACCCCGGACCCAACTCATTTAAGGTTTTATAGGTCATAACTAAAACCTTAAATTGTGCCCAGATACATACCGGAAGACAGTGCAGCTGCCGAAGCACTGGCATAATGTGCTCTGTATAACTAGTGTTAGTTAAAACTCAAGCAGCCGCATTCTGGATCAGTTGAAGTTTCCAAAGGCTCTTTAGAGGCAGCCCCACATAAAGTAATCCAGTTGGGATGTAACAAGAGCATGGATCACTGTGGCCAAGTCATGTTTGCTCAGTAAGGATTGCAGCTGGCGGATCAAAAGAAGTTGCCCAAAGGCACTCCTGGCCACCGAAGAAATCTGATTTTCAAATGTTAAAAAAGGGTCCAGGAGGACTCCCAAGCTGTGTACCTGTTCTTTCAGGGGGAGAGTAAGCCCATCTAGAACAGGTGCCATGCCACATTCCCGAACACATGGCCTCCTGATCCACAGGACCTCAGTCTTATCTGGGTTCAACTTCAGCTTATTTGACTTCATCCAAACCATCACTGCCTCCAGACACCGATTTAGATCAGTCACTGCCACACCTGGTTCTAATGTCACAGGGAAATAGAGTTGAGTGTCATCTGCATATTGATGGCACTGTCCTCCAAAACTCCTTATGATCTCTCCCAGCGGCTTCATGTAGATATTAAACAGCATAGGAGACAAGATGGAACTTTGTGGGATCCCATAGCACAATCGCCACGGGGTCGAATAGCAGCCCCCTAGCTCTACCTTCTGAAAGCGTCCTGACAGGTAGGACCAGAACCACTGCAAAACAGTGCCTCCAATACTCAACTCTGCCAGGCATCCCAGAAGGATATCATGGTCAATGATATCAAAAGCCTCTGAGAGGTCTAAGAGAATCTACAGGGATGCACTCCCCCTGTCTATCTCCCGGCGTAAATCATCTACCAGGACAACCAAGGCTGTTTCAGTTCCAAAACCAGGCCTAAAGCCAGACTGAAATGGATCTAAGTAGTCTGTTTCTTCCAAGAAAGCTTGGAGTTGCAACGCCACTGCCCGCTTGAGTACCTTGCCCAAGAAGGGAATATTAGCAATTGAGCGATAGTTATTAAAGTCATGTGGGTCCAGGGAAGTCTTCTTGAGTAACAGTTTGATCACTGCCTCTTTCAAGGCAGCAGGAACCATACCAGATCTAAAAGACGCATTAATAATCCCCTTGTCCCAGCTAGTCATCCCTTCCCAGCTAGATTTAATAAGCCATGAAGGGCAGGGGTCAAGTGAGCACGTGGTCAGTTGCACTCCTCCAAGAACCTTGTCCACATCCTCAGTCTGCAACAGCTGAAATTGATCCAGAGAAAAAAGACTAGGTGGTGCACTCAACACATTCTGTGCCCCACTTACATAGCAACCAGAGTCCAAATCCAACCGGATGTGGGCGATCTTATTGGCAAAATGCTTTGCAAACAGATCGCAGCGGCGGGCCAAAGGCTCCTCTATTTCGTCATGAGTGCCAGATTGCAACAGGCCCTGCACTACTTGAAACAATTCCGCTGGACGGCATTGTGCGGACGCGATATAGGTGGAGAAGTAGTTTTTCCTCGCTGTCAGCACCACCACAGAGTAATCTCGCAGTTCAACTCTAACCCGCAGTCGATCGGACTCAGCTCTAGTTCTCCTCCAGTGGCATTCTAGCCATCGCACAGACTGTTTTGCTGCCATCAGCTCCCCAGAAAACCAGCGAGCAAACTTGGCTCGACTGGTCTGAAGAGGGCACTTAGGAGCAATCATATTAACTGCCCAGGCTATCTTGATGTTCCATATATCGACTAGGGCATCTACAGGACCATTTGTCATAATGGCTGACCAATCCCTCAGGAAACCCTCCAGATCCATCAGCCTCTGAGGGAGGATCATCTTAATTGGTCCTCCGCCTCTGTGGAGGGGAAGGTCAGCAGATAGTCTAAACTTGACCAGGTAGTGATCAGTCCATGACAAAGGGAGTGTAGCCACATCTTTTATCCCAAGAGGTCTATCACCCTTAGTCCAAAAAACCAAATTGAGCGTATGACCTGCAACATGTGTTGGGTCAGTTATTTCTTGGGATAGTGCTAGGGTGGTCATGGTATCACTGAAAAGAACCCAAGTGAGTCCTCTGCACCCCTGTTGTGTAACTCCTTATGCAGCTACAGCACCCCATAGTGGTGATATGTGTCTGACAGAAAAGAAAGAAATGATTAGGTATTGGAGTACCCTGGCTGGTCTATTTTTTTCCTTAGGCCTGTCTTGCACCTGCAGCTTGCACGAATGTGTCTTGACCACATACACACGTGGGTTCAAATTCTCCTGAGTTATGCCAGCGCAACCCATTGTCTTCAGCAAAATTCATTCATGTGACTGAAGAATTTGGCTCAGTTTCTGTCTTTTGCCTGTTCAAAGGCACGGAGTAGGCAGGACTGGTTTTCACAGAACATTCATTAAAGCAGTGGAACTACAGCTAGTAACCAGGGAGCAGGGAGTTATGTGCCAGTTTCTAGGCACAGCAGTAAGTCCTCTAACCTGACTGTATCTTTTTTGTTCTTTGTTTGCTGATGAATTAATTCTCTACAGACTAAGAAGAGGCAAACTGATTTGAGCTTGGCCTCCCGCCCTGTCCTACTGTAGAACCTTTGCCATTTCCTAGAAACAAATCCAGCTTATGGGAGTTTGGAAACATTTGGATAAGTATGTATTCAATGTAAGCTTTTAGCTAGAACAGAGCCTGAGAATGCCCAAGTTCAACAGGCAAAGATTTTCTCAGAATTTTTCCAAGTACGGTAGAAGGCAGAAAGATTATGAAACCTCCAGTCCTATTCTTAACAAAAGGATGAGTCTGACCCTAGATGGTTCAGATAAGCACCTGCTGATCCAAATCGAATCCAAATTCTGAGCCTGTTGATTTTAAACAATCCCTGTTAATAAAGTTAGAGCTTGAATGCTGCGTAAGTAAGAACATTTTTCAAAACGTGTTTAGATGATTACGAACATAAGAAAGTTACCATACCAATGTCATGAACTTTGTTATCGTTAGCTGGAGTTTCCTGAGGGAGTACAATATTCTCTTGATTCATGGGCATATAGTTGCCATGAACATTAATGGGAGTTGAGTGTTCACATTGAGAAGTGAATAACCCCAGCGTGTCTAAATTGGAAAGGTTCTTTTCAGCAGATTGTGAAATTTGTCAGTTTAATCACACATGGATTCACATTTTTCAACATGCTGTCAGTGGACAGTTCTGAAACATTTCTTTCTGTAAACTTTAGCGAAATCCTGCCCAGGCCTCAATGAAGAATGAAATTCCCACCTTCCAGTTGTTGCACAGAGGAGCCTTACTGAAATAGTCCTTTCAGCCAGAGATTAGTGATGGGCATTGCATATCAATTTCATCCACAAGAATTACTAATGGAAAAAATATTTCTTCTACTTGTTCAGCCATTATACCACCTAGGCTAAAGGCTAAAATGGTGAGCCGGGTATTTTTCTGCACCCGCGTGCACACACACACACACACTCTCTCTCTCTCTCTCTCTCTCTCTCTCTCTCTGCAGGCAAGGGACATTGTGTGCACATTTCAGCAGGGAGACTTTGTGAGCCAAATCGTAAAGCAGTAATTTCCAACCTGTTTCATTTGCAGATTCCTAAAAAAATTGTAGAACTCTTTGGAAATCTGAGAGATATAATCTGTGGATTCTCAGGAGTCCACATACCACAGTTTGAAAGCCACTGTCCTATGGCAACAACAACCTTTCACTGAGCCCTTAGGCATACTCTGCAGAACCCCAAGGATCTACAGACCACAAGTTGAAAACCACCATCCAAAAAAGTGTCTATGTTGGGCAGGAGATGTGTGTATGCAAACATGGGCAATCTGCCTTTAATCCTGCTGCAGCTCCATGTGGGTCTGGTCCTAATTTGTGTAGGGCTGTAATAACTACAGGCGGGCTGAAAATTCAGCCAGGATTGACATAGGACAAAGGCATCCTGCCCACACTCTCTCTCTTCCACCCAAACCCACTTTTTCCTAGTACTTTGGCACTACGTTAGCAGCAGGGTAACTGAGTTCCATAAGAGCTCCTATGTTGGCAGTAAACTCCCTGGGAATGAGCCTTACACTAGGATGCTGCTCCCACATCTGGGTAAACCAGACTTGGGTCCAGCTTACACTAATAGTGCAGCTCCAGCCATGTTGATTGCATTGAAATACCTGACACAATAGGGTCAAATGACACCAGAGAAACCAGTGATTTATTTGTAAGGTGCGTCACCAAAATAACACACACAGAGACTGTACCATCTGTTTTGCTCACTTTGACCATTTCACTTTGCAGTCAGCACTGTGTTTTCCACTCCTTTATACATGTGTAATACACAGTGCCTTGGATTATTATTGGCTAGGTTGCTTCTGACATATGGTTTTAACCCCAACTGCAATTTCAAAATTTTTGTCTGATGTCTCTCTAAGCAAGAAATAAGATGAAACCCCCTTTTCCCTGGTGATCTAGATCTGAAATTCAGTCAGAGCTGGAACACTAGTTACTACGAATAATATTCCACTTCAGATGGGGCTATGCACTGAAATACTGTGGATTGTTTATTGCTTTAAATCTGTAAGATCTGTATACAGAGGAGTCCACACTAACAGAGAAGGTGGGGATTTAATCTCTCAAAAAAGCTAAACATGTAATTGTTGTGTTAGTATTTTACATAACTCCCAATCTTTAGCCACCTGCTAGCAGGAAGTCGACGGTTCTTGTGGTTGTAGGCAGCCCAAAAGTACAACGTTGCTTAGCATTTAGGGCATTGCATGTGGTAAGGAGTTTAGATCAAGCTGTACCATTGCTACCACAATCATAAATCTGCAACAGCAGAATTTTATTTTAGCCAAAGACACAGAAATGGAAGTGTTTGGTACATACTGTACTAATGGAAAAATTTAAGCCATGCTTCTGTGGCCACAAAAGTGTCCCTGTGGTCAAACTGGTGCAATTCCACTGCACTAGGGAGGAGACTGGATTTTGTGGGGATCCTCACACTGCAGAAATAAGGGGCAGGTGCGGGTGGGGCATTATCAGGCCAGGGGAAGCACAGACCTAGAGAATCTAGGATTGTACAGATCCTCCAGCCTTTCCCTCCCATGTCACAGCAGGCAGGGAGGCAGCTCTAGCCAGATGACTAAAATATTCTCCATTAGGATGCTCTGTGGCCTTTAGAGGAAGGATGCTCTTCTCCCCGCCCCTCTTCCCCCATGCATCTCCTCTGCCCAATCCAGTTACTCACTCTGGGCACTGGGGAGGACAGTGGATTTGAGCCAAGTTGTCTATGCTGACCAAACAGCAGTTGCCCTGATTTCACAAGCTCTTCTCTAAAATATGCATTGGAGGAGGGCAATATTAAAGGGCTCTCCTAGCTTTTAGACTCTATGCCCTTTCTGAGTGTGAACTGCTGAAAATCAAACCATCTAGGATGCTGTTGACCACATGCACCATAACAGCCAATATCCCATCCGGAGAATCTCATGTGCAATATCCAGATGGGCTGTAATCTGTCCAGAGGTGGGATTTCCCAGGGTCTTTCCCACTCAGCCGCCTGGTTTATTTTAACCAGGCTGATTATCAGCTGGTGCAGTTTACAATAATGGTAAGATAGCAGTTAACCCAGCTTGGCAAGATCTGTAGGTAGTCAACCACTAGTGACAAGCTTCATGGGGACAGAGCCGGCATTGAAACAAGCCTCCCTTGTTTGGTGAGGATGAAATGGAACTTTTCCTTAAAGTCCCTTTTGTTGAAGCCAGAATGCTCTAGCTTGGGGTGGGGATTCATAAAACATATTGAGTCATAAAGGGGTCAACAATTCCCTTTCAACTTATTAAAGCAACTCACGCTACTTATGGAGACTTTTTTTTGGCCAGCTTTATGACCTATGTTCAGTTCACTTGAGGGGTGAAATGAAGCTGGATTATATTCAAGGAATAAAGAGGAAGACTTTAACTCCAGAAATGGGCTGCTGTCTAGGAGGAAAAGAGAAAAACCCACCCTAGGGCAATTCTTAAAGATTAAAAATAACAGCACAATAAGCAACTCACTTGGGCTGTTATGGACAATGATTAATGTGCTTTAACCTTTGGACCCATATGCGTGATCCCAAAAATCCTGATCCCATGGATTTCCTTTTCAAAAAGATTGGTACCTTTGTGTGCATTCAACTCCAGTTTCTGAACAGTGAACCAGTAAAGTCATTATCTTTCCATTCATGTTAATTAGCTAGTTATGCAGAGATGCATCTTTCTGAACAGTGTTGAGAGAGTAGAATCAGGACTGGCCAGACAATCAGAGTATCTACTCAAGATAGAAAGCAAGCTTCTCCCATCTTCATGTAATTTTTACACTGCCTTCCTTAGTCAGAACATGAAACAGTGTCAGTGCATGCAGAATGGGGGAGTTTTGTAGTTGTTTCTATTTAACAACAAAAATAAAAGGTGCTTTTATTTCTGTGAAAGGCTTTTTTATTTTGGGTGGGAAGAGCTAAGGATAAAACAGCACAGATTTATACTGAGCTCCTCTCACTGGCTGTTTCACCTGGGACATGACCCAACTATTCACTGACCTCAATGGGAGTTTTGTCTAAACACAGCTCCATGTACAAGCCTTCCCCTTTGTGAGGCTATGTCTACACTACAGAGTTTTTCCGGGATACCTCCAGGGAGCACATCCACTTTTTCGGATCAGTTTCCAAAAAAGCGGGTGCGCTCTTTTGAAAGCCCTGTATTCCTCATTTTATGAGGAATAAGGGCTCTTCCAAAAGAGGAGGTTTTTCCCGCATTTGGCCCTGTGTAGAAGGGCCAAATGTCGGAAAAGCCTCTTCCAAAAAAAGAATCGCAATTTGCATACCTTTTTCTGAAAAATAACTACAGTGTAGACATAGCCTGAGAGCATATGTCCCAAAAGGCAGCAGCAATGGTGTGGTAGGCCCACACAGGAAGCTACACATCTCCTCAGAGCTGCAGAGCTGAGTTCCATGGGGCCTACTTTGTAGTAGTATGGTGAAGATTTTGGAGGGAAGTGACAAAGAGTGATGCAGCAGCTGTGGAAATACTGCTGACCAGAAGTCCAGCTCTCTTGGGACTCTGCAGTGAGGCATAGACATTTTGTCACTACTAAGCCATAAAATCCTCTGCTGTGGAATCCAGTAGTGCCTGGCACAGAAATGGGCCTCCTGGTGCTGCTGTATGTGATAGGCACTGAAAATATCTGGGCCTCTGCTTGAGAGGAGGACTTCACCCTGATGGCATTTAATCACCTGCTCAAAGCCCTGAGATGCAGATGTCCATTGCGGGCCCTGGGGGAAGCATCTTTTTCTGTCTCTGCACTGGCTGTTCCAGTCAAAGCCAGCCCTCTGTCCCACAAAGACTTGCATGTGTGCTTAGCTCTACACACTGCCAGGGTGTGATCCCATTGACTTCTTAAAGCTTCACAAGATCAGCACCGAAGCGTGTAAAGGAATTGGAATAGTGGTGCTCAGCCAGCATGGAGAAAGGCAAAGGCCAGGCTCCAGAGTCCACACTCATAGCTCATTACTAATTTTGTTGTTGTTGTTGTTGTTTGTATTGTGGTAGCCCCCAGAGACTCTAGTCTGGGGCAGTGCACTAAAGTTAGGTAAAAGAAAGATCCTGCCCCAAATGACTTGTAGACTCAAGCCAAGAGCCTACAAACACAATGGGACCATGACACAGATCCACAAAAGTAATCAGGCACCAAACCACCCAGCTGCTGGGAGGCAACATCTAAATTCTTTCCACACCCCTCAGAGAAGAGAATTGAACTTGAGTCTCCATTCCCCAAATGAGGCTTTAAGCCACTGGGCTAATGGCTATAAGATCGCTTTCTTCAGCAACCAGTTTGTGAAGTGAGGCCTCCAAGAAATGTGTTGGGCTGCCCAACCCCAGCAGCAGGTTCCCATTCATGGATCACTAAGTACATGTAGATGCCTCTCTGCTGCTAGGACTTGGGCATTTACCTCTTTGACAAGGGAGCTGCTTGGGAGTCACCCCTCTCTGTGACTTCTCCCATTGACTAGCACAGGTGGCTCTCAATCTCTCAGGGTGGCTTTTGTGGTTTGCTTTCCCTCCCATTCATTGTATATGGACCCCAGGCTCCAAACTCAGGCTTTGTAGATCAAAGACCTGTGTTGTTCTACTGCCTGCACCGTACCACCTAAGTCCCTTTGCAGATTCAGGCCTGTGGGCTTACAATTACATACACACATCCCTGTGTAAATGTCTGCAGGAACAAGGAGAAAATAAAGGCAAGATGTTACATGTCGGAGCAGCATAGAATGAGGGAACGTGAAGGGAGGGGGAAGACCAGGGTCACAGGGACATATGTTACATAGGCTAGCTATATGTCAGAAAAAAATAGTGGATCTTACTATGGAGCTGTGAAATATAGGGGGATCCATCTGCCTAAGTTTGAGGAGATACTATAGGGCTGGAGTAAGGGTGTGACTGGTAGATCTGTAATTATGCAGCTCCCCTTACAAACTGGGACTCTGTATAAGGTGAAGCAATAAATTGCTGCAATTCAATGTGGGGAAAGGATTCTTCCCACATCCCTAACACAGTAACACCCTGGACCAAGACCAGGCTAGCTTGGAACAGGGCAGGAGGCTGGGTTCAAAAGAAGGAATAAAGAACTTTCTCCGTTTTGTTGTTGTTTTGATTGGCTCCTATGTTAGCTATGGTAGCTCACCATCACTCAAGTTTTAGTGCAAAAAGGAGTTACTATCTGCCCCCCCCCCGCTCTCCCCATGCGCACACACACACACATACAAAACTTCACTTACATCATTTCCTTGTTTCTTCAACAAGTAGATAGGGCTTGGGGTAGGTTATATGGACTTCATCTAAAATTTGGCAGGTTAACCCTGCATGTAACAGAATTACCACACTAACATGCCTTAAGTTCAAGGAAGAAGTCAGGCTGAGCCAGCTGTAGATAATTAATTTTTCTGCCTACACTACATAAGAGAGATATGCTGTACTCAGCTTGGTTTGACAGTGGAAGTCAGGGGCTTTGTTTAGGATGAGTTCCCTTTGTTTTGGCACTTAGCTGAAATGGGCCACACTATAGACTTTTGCTGGAGAGTGCAGTGAAACAAACTATTCTTCAGTCAGTAACTTTGGACTTTTGCTGCAGGAATCCTGTTGTAAGTAGGTCTGGTAGTTAAAGAGACAGGACATTATTTACATCTATTATATTGACTAATCAGAGGGCACAGAACAAATGAGTTGAAAGTCCAGGATTACAAAATTATTTCCTGCTCGCAATAGCCACCCAAATATTGGCCCTGAAAATCAGTCCTCTTGCTTTTACCTTGTCCCTTTCATGTAGGTGTCACTGATATAGAATGTAGGTGGGGAATTTCCAGAAGAAGCAGCTTTCTCACAAGACTCCTGTTGTTTCCTGATTTGTAGATGGGGAAGAGAGACCACTAGAATAACCTTTCTCCTGAGAATTCAGAGTGTTGCTAATCCTAAGTATTGTGATTAAAGAGCAAACTAAAATTCTAACTTTAATTTTTTTTGAAAGTTTGGTACAACTTCCATTTTCCAACTTTTGGCCCTGCTGGCAGACCCTACTTGTACCCCAGATGTGGCAATGTTTAACACACCATTGCCTCCCCACGCCATTCAAAAATTATGTGCTAGGTCCCCCAAAATCCTGGTACTGTATTAGCTTATAAATCCATGCCACTTTCAATATATTTGGAGGTTCTTTGCCTTCTGGTTTTTGAGCCTTCGTGTTATTGGCTACTCACATTTTCCCAGTTTTTCTTCAAGCCAAAAGGGCTAAAAACTTAGCTTTCTTATTTTTTAAAGAAGAGATACATCTCCCATGTCTGACGTTTTATGAAAAACACCAGATTATTCCATTCTTGTTTAGTTTCCTTGCTTGCAGTAATGTATGCTCATTACACTGCTTAACACTTGCCAGTAAAACAGTGGGAAAGTTTGACCCTCTCAAGTGATTTTTCCCCTTAATTAAAAAAAAAGTCAAAGCACATCCCAGAGCTCTGTGACTGCTCATAGTGGAGTTGCAGCTGTGACTGCTCTGGTCTAAGGGTGGGAGAGCCAAACACAGAAGGTCAGAAATGTAATTGCTCTGTCAGAAAAGAGAGAGTATATTATTGAAAAATTCCATACAGAGCTGTGCTATCCATTTAAAGGTGCATAAAACTGGACTACTTACATTTGTGGTACTACAGCTGCTCTTAGCAATTTTTCATGGTCCTGGAAAACAATTTTCCTTCCATGCCCTGGAACTAACCAATGGTTTCTCACTGTTACCCCATTGCTGGGCATATGGCTGGTCTAAGGATTTGGGACAAGGGAGAGTGAGCTGATTCATTGCACTACATGCCAAATGTAAGCTGGTAGAGATGGTGTGTTTCAGGGGGTTGAGTATAAACTTGCAATTCTTGAGATGGGGGTTCTATTCCTGCTACTGATTTATCATGACTGTGTGTCTCATTCCTCACTATGTCAGGTTCTCTGGAGTGCAACCTAAAACTAGGATACCACTCAGCCCTCTGTCTTATCAACCTGGGCTTGCTGTGATAAACTGCAAACTTTATCAGGTACTGCATTTACACAGACATCCGCAGGCAGGGACACACCCACCTTAGTTACATGAATGCTTCCCTAGCCACTCATTAACTAACAATACAGAGGTTATAGTCAGTTCCCTACAGCTCCTCAGCCTAGGACCCCAGAGTTGTACTGTCCAGCTTTGGTCAGAAGCCTAACCAGTTTAAATTTATTACCTCCCTCATTGTGGAAAGAACATGCACTAGCTTTTGCTAAGGAATAAATTTCCTAAGCAAATTCAAGCAAAACACAATGTTTTAGGTAAAGTATAAAACAAATATATCAACTACAGAAAGATAGATCTTAAGAGATTATATGCAGTAAAGTTACAGATCCAAGCTGATTACTTAAGAAGTAAAATCACAATCTGAGTACCATTCAGATCCTTTCTCGTTTATGGAATAGTGCCTTAATACCCAAGCTGGGATTCTCCTTTCTAGCCTGAGGGCATCTACCCAGTTCAATCTTTCTTCTAGAGATATGGTTTTGGGGGTTGAGTTATGGGGGAAGAGAGGACAAGTGATGATGTCATTTTCTCTTTTTATAGCTTCTTCCAGCTTGCTGGAAAGATCCTTTGCTATGACATGAGTCAAGCAGTCTCCATTGTTGATGTGCTATCCCTAAGAAGTCTCCCTGGCATACAGCACCTGTATAGAACCTTGTGAGTGTGTATTCCCTTAAACAGCCACCATCAATGTCTGGCTGTCCCACTGTTGTACCCGAAAGGCTGATTGTGGGTGTTTCGACCTTCACAACATATTTCAGTAACACACACAAAGCAAAACTTCATAACTCCACACACAACAACATATCCAACAGGATATTAATGTTCAACAGATCAAGGCATTTAAAATGATACGTCACAAGGCATATCTTTCACAAAACACATCATAATTATATCACCACGGTGAATATGGGGCTAGTGTAGGGGAGCCTGCATGGCCCAATCTTGACCAAAACAACGTCGGCTTTATCCAAAAGTACAGCTCGCTAACAAAGCAAAACCAGGCCTGTCTCAAGCCTGGTGTATGTAAGCACGCAGGCAAGGCTGGAGGCGAGGGCTTTGAACCAGGAATGTTTTTACACAATCATGCATATTCAGCTTAGTACAGAGAGCCCACGCCAAGAGCACCAGGAGTAAACTGATACTGATACATTTTATTTTTGATAAACAAAAAGCAGATGCAGCTATAAAACTGTTAACCAAGCACATAGTTTTTGCAACATCCTAAGTAGCAGGGTGTACCCCAAATATGGGCATAATAGATATCTTACACAATATGTAATCAATTGGCAGATATTATTAGAATGACCAAGTCGAGTATAAATATAGGTGTAGGAAAGATAATCAGTGTGAGGGACTGGGTAAGGTATCCACACATACCTTATTCACTGCAACTAGAAGCTGATACCTGTTCATACTGGCAAATGCATTTGTGCACACCTCTCTTTGTGGGGAAAGACAGAGGCCACAACCTCCCGACCAACAATTGTTAGCTTGCTAATGGTTGAACGGCGTGTGATTTATAGAAATAAGTACATATATCCTTAAAGTCGAATATCTTGTGTATTTTCCTAGGTGTAAATGTTACTGTATTGTCTGTGCTAAAACTACCCCCATTTAGTGGAATAGATCTATGTAGGTCTGTATTGTTTTTTTACTAATAAAGTTAGAGGTAGAGCTTGTACTTGGTGTCTTCTGGTTCCTTTCATAGTTGATATCTCGAACACACGACAGTCTCACAAGGTGTATCTTTTACAAAACACATCATAATTATATCACCATTGTGAATATGGGGCTGCCGAGGTGTTGCTTTGGAATAGAGAGTGTTACACTCCCATTTTATCAATTTAGCTTATAAGCATGTCAGGACAGGAATTTCTGAGGGGTAGCAGTTTTACAGTTTTAGCAAAAACAATTAGGAGGCCTGTGGGCCCTTATAAACTAAGACATGTATTTGGGCATAAACTTTTGTAGGTTGGAACCCATTCTGATGAAGTGGGCTCTAGCTCACAAAAGCTTATGCCCAAATAAATTTGTTAGTCTTTAAAGTGCCACAGAGTGACTCTGTCAGGGCAGGAGCTGTTTCTTACTGACTGTCTGCCTGGAATGCTTACTACTAAGTAGTACCAGGGAGTTCCAAACTTAGTTGAGGAAATATTAAAAATAATATAATGACATAAGTGTACGGAGGGAAATTTTCACCCCTAATCTCATGCTGCACAAAGGGGACTCTTTCTGCCTTTAATATCTGCTGACACTGATTTACAAAGGCTATCTTTGCCCACAATAAAAAAGGATAGAAACTTGGGTAGATTTTCAAATGAAAGCTTAAGATTCTCCCTCCTATTCTAAGCGCCCCAAATCATTGGGCTCTATGGAACCTAGGTGTTTGTTACTAATGGCAAATACTGGAGGAAACACAACTAAACTACTACTGGGCTGTGTAAATCTCTGCTTGGATGCACAAGACGTTGGGGGAACAGCATCACAGGCTAGTCACACTCCTATTCATTCTTAGGGTATGAGATTCAGGGGAGTCTAGTGCAGATAGTTGATTAGGATCCCCAAATGGGACAGGGAGTGGAGAGATGAAGGCAGGGCCATAGCTTTGCTTCATCTCTGCAGTGGCCATCAGAGCAGGGTTGACATGGGAGAAGTACATACCAGACTTTCTCTTTCTCATAATCCATTAGGCATTGATGGAGGTCCAATGGCTCTGGGAGCAGCACCCTCCCAATACAGCCTGTGGCATAACACCGCAATCACACCCCAACTCATGATACACAATGAATGTTATGTTTTAAAGGGATTAATCATTAGAACTTTGATTTCATGTGCATCATAGCAATATGCCCCACAAAAATCCATGGGCCATTCATAAACTCTCACTTCACTAGCCCCAGACTATACGCTAATCCAGAGGAGGTCTTTGTTTTCTAATCTCTTGTGCAGCTTTCCCTGGCAACTCCTCTCCACACTTCGACTTCCAACATATCCTTCCTGTTTATGAAGGACAGTCCAGTCCATGAAAATAAATTGTATTGTATGATGGAGTGTCAGTCACCAGCGAAAGAGAGAACACCCTAACCACAGCATATTAGTCACTATGGAGTTTGAATATTAGGGTTCTGGAAGGGGATAAAGGCAGGGAAGAAGACATTGCAATAGTCAAGATGAAGTAATTCAAGCATTAAAAGGATTTCAGAAGGGGAGGGTCACAGTACTGGCAGATTATGGCAAAGTTCCAAGTTGGGGATAGGCAGATTTACAGAGTCAGGAGATAACAGGCCAGAGTCCTGCTGCCTCTGGGGGTAGTCACTAAATGATGCTTCAAAGCAGCCCAAGAAAAAAGCCCCATAATGAATCTGTGTAGTACAGAGGAGCAATCAGCTGACACCCTGAAGCATGAGAATTGATTATCTCTTATCTTTCTGCATGTATAACAAGAAAATGTTAGCTGCTTCAGTTACCCAGCCAATCTGGAAATCCAGTCACAGTATTCACCTGAAGCAGTGAATACCATGGGCTGACTCCACTCAGGGAAGAAGCATTTACTTTCATTATTTTACATTTATCCACTATTAACTTTGAGTGCCCTTTCATTCTCTATGATGAGAGATTTGGGGAATGAAGCATCTACCAATTATCTGTATTTTTAAGAACATAAAAATGGCCATACGGGGTCAAACCAAAGGTCCATCTAGCCCAGTATCCTGTCTGCCAGCAGTGGCCAGTGCCAGGTGCCCCAAAGGGGTGGACCGAAGACAATGATCAAGCAATTTGTCTCCTGCCATCCTTCTCCAGCCTTTGACAAACAGAGGCCAGGGGCACCATTCCTTACCCCCTGCCTAATAGCCTTTTATGGACCTAACTTCCATTAATTTATCTAGCTCTTTTTTAAACTCTGTTATAGTCCTAGCCTTCACAGCCTCCTCTGGCAAGGAATTCCACAGGTTGACTATGTGCTGTGTGAAGAAGAACTTTCTTTTATTAGTTTTAAACCTGCTACCCATTCATTTCATTCGGTGTCCTCTAGTTCTTATATTATGGGAACAAGTAAATAACTTTTCTTTATTCACCCTCTCTACACCACTCATGATTTTATATACCTCTATCATATCCCCCCTCAGTCTCCTCTTTTCATAAACTGAAAAGTCCCAGTCTCTTTAGCCTCTCCTGATATGGGACCTATTCCAAATCCCTAATCATTTTAATTGCTCTTTTCTAATGCCAAAATATCTTTTTTGCAGTGAGGAGACCACATCTGTACGCAGTATTCAAGATGTGGGCATACTATAGTTTTATATAGAGGCAGTAAGATATTCTTCATCTTATTTTCCTTTTTTAATAATTCCTAGCATCCTATTTGCTTTTTTTGATTGCCACTGCACACTGTGTGGACGTTTTCAGAGAACTATCCACGATAACTCCAAGATCTCTTTCCTGATTAGTTGTAGCTAAATTAGCCCCCATCATATTGTATGTATAGTTGGGGTTATTTTTTCCAATGTCTGCTTTGGTCTTGACTATCTTGAACAGTTTAGTATCGTCTGCAAACTTTACCACCCCACTGTTTATCCCTTTCTCTAGATCGTTTATGAATAAGTTGAATAGAATTGGTCCTAGGACTGACCCTTGAGGAACACCACTAATTTCACCTCTCCATTCTGAAAATTTACCGCTTATTCCTACTCTTTGTTTCCTGTCTTTTAACCAGTTCTCAGTCCATGAAAGGATCTTCCTTCTTATCCCATGACAACCTAATTTACACATGAGCCTTTGGTGAGGGACCTTGTCAAAGGCTTTCTGAAAATCTAAGTATACTATATCTACTGGATCCCCCTTGTCTGCATGTTTGTTAACCCCTTCAGAGAACTCTAATAGATTAGTAAGACAGGATTTCCCTTTACAGAAACCATGTTGACTTTTGCCCAACAAATTATGTTCTTCTACGTGTCTGACAATTTTATTCTTTACTGTTGTTTTTACGGGTCTCATCACTGGTCCCACAGCACCTAGGAGCTGCAGTCACAGACCCCACTGTGCTAAGTGCTGTACAAACATGGGTCATAAGACCTCTCTGCCCCAACCAGCTCACAATCATTTAACAATCTCAAATACCACAATTAGCCACACCTCCAGCCCTTCACTCTTCTTCTTTCAAAGCTACGTAACCCAAGATTATCTGCCTTTTGTCATGTGTCTTTGCACGTACCCTGCTGATTAGCATTATAGCAAATCCTATACATGCAAGTAAAGAAAATATCTCAGTTGATTTCTTGGGCCCATTTTTCTCTTTACCATGTCTTTCTCAAAGTAATGCAACCCAGACTGAACCCATTGCTCCAACCAACACTGTAGCCATTGTTCAGTGTCATATCATTACAGAGTGTTCAGTTTCATTGACATTCTCTTTTAATTCACCCAACCATCCTATTGGATTTTCTAATAACTCCTGCACATTTTTACTTGGGCTCTATGATATGTGCCCGACCTTAGACTGTTTTTGGTAGTGTTCATTACCTTACACTCACAGTTCTTTCCTGTGCCAGAGCTCCGCTCATCGCAGCAGAGATGCGGGCACTCTCAGAGGTTAGGCTACAGCTTTCTAACTCTCCAGCTGATTCTCTGCTGCGTTGTCTAGAGCACTGTAGAAGCTGCTTTAAACCACATCAGCTGTCAGAGGTCATCAAGGGACCTTGCATGAGTGGGGAATTGCCAGACCTCAATATATTCCAGCCATGCTCCCTCCTTTCCCTCTCCTACTTTAAAGTGTTACCTACAGTGGGGCTAGAGTAATGGCATTGGAGCTAACTACCCCACCTCTTCATCAGTGCTGTTATGTTCACGATATATGTACAGAGAAGTTAGATAAAAACATTCAAATGTCCTTGGTGGAAGATTGTATTGTAACAATACTTCATTTAAAGATCATGCATGGTAATCAAAACCAGTGAGAGACAAAGCAGGCTGCTCCCTAAGAAAAAGGCACATCTCACACCACCTCACTCTCAGCTAGCTCACTGCAGACTAATCATGGTTAGTCCCAGATTGCTCGTTTCCTTAAAGAGCCTCAGAGCCTGCAAGCAGAAAAACCCTTGAAATTTAAATTGATAGCTTATCATTTTAAGATATACCACAGACTCAAGAGGTTGATGAGTGGGCTCACTGCACTGTGTATACATTACATTTCTTTCCCCTTCATGATGCCTAATGACTATAATTCAATTGAGTTCCTTACAATGATCTATGGCTTTTTTACTGACCAGAACAACTTGTGGAGGAAATGGATAGCCAGCTGGTGGTGCTTGCTGATAATACTAAGTAGGATATTCTTATACTTTTGGCCCAGCTAGTTTGCCAATATTTGAATTGTTTCTGTTAGAAAGAGAAATTCATGATGGTCTTGGGGGAGAGGGGCTGTGTTCTATTTTGTTTGTTTGTTTTGGTTTTGATTTGTTTTGTTTTTGAAGCAATCTTGTTTGTTTACAAAGATGTATACAGTGTCCTGTTTTCTGGAATACAAATGGAATCAAACAAGAGACAGTTTATTTGCTCACAATTGCAAGCCTCTTTCCAGACAGTATACACTTCCCAAAAGCTTTCTATCTTGGCTTACTCTCAGGGCCACATTACTCGTGCCTTTCTTGTTGCCTCCTTATCTTTCCTGCCACCTTCCTTGTCTGCCTTCTCACTGCTGTGGCTGATTCTGACTGCTTCTGATTTACAGACACACACAGTTTCACTATAATAATACCTAGTCACTGCGTGTGCATTCAGAACCCAGGAAAAAATATGGTTCAACTCCTCTGACTTGTCATGCTGGTCTGTGATTTGGGTAGTGGACTCTACTGTTCCAGCGATCACTAAATAAAGCAGCAATTATCTCCTTCCTCATTAAGTCTGAATGGAACGGGCCTATCCACCAATTTAAATGAGTTTTGCAACTGTCCATAGATCAAAGAAGACACACCCTTGGCACCATCCAACCTCCAGTATAACAGTATTAAATCAAACAAAACCCATTTATTGACTATAAATAGAGCAGCCATTCACTATGACTCTTTGTTTCCTATTCCTTATCGAGATTATAAGTCTCGAGAAGACTTTGCCCCTTTTCTTATATTTATCATCATATCTTTTATGAAGGGTCTTATCAAAGGTTTTTGAAGAGCCGACTAAATTGTATCTAGTGGGCTGACTTTATCTTTTCTTTTATTAAACTCTAACAGATTTTCCTTTGTGAAATCAGGCTGCTTTGGTAGCATTTATACCCACTTAGCACAGGTGTGAATGACTGTATAGGGTATAAGGGAGTGGAGACACTTTAAATAGACACTCCATCAGATTGCTCGGTGCTCAGATTAGTTTTGCTAGTCTATAATTGTCAGGATCACCCTGGACTTTTGTGACTTTACAGAGAGAGAGTTTGAATCTTTTGTTTCTTTGTTGCTATCTTCACCATTTCATTTCTGTCTGGTTCCTTAGGTGGATTCTATCTAGCCACATTAATAGTATCCAATGGGGATACTGCCTTTCTCAGGTTGCTCCAGAGCTTTGTTCTTAACATTATCAGATGGTGCTATGGCCAGTCAATCTCACAGAAAAATGCCTTTTAAAAAGGAATTTCCCTATCATCTTTCACAGTAAAGACCAATGCTATTTCTCTCTTACTTCACCCTGCTTCTTAAATGGCCCTGCCCCTTGGTAATCTGAAGGGACCAAAGTCACATCCTTCTGGCTTCTAACGTATTGGAATCATTTTCAATTATTACTTATCCTGATATCTTTGGGTTTCTAATAGTCAAATTATTTTGCCCTTTTTATTCCTAACTTGCCATGGTTTGCTTCCTTCCTATTTATTTGTGAGGTTTGGGCAGCTTTCACATTTTTTTCTTATCTAAAAGGATGGGGGGAGTCATCATAAATTTTTTAATTTCCTGATTGATTATTCAAGATTTACTCTTTCTGATTTTCAAGATCATACAAGCTATCTGTGAGAGAAGAAAACTATGTATACCTGATGAGGGTTAATGCCAATATTAATGGCTTTAAGGGCAAACTTAAGATCTGAGTTTAGTAGCATAGTACAACACATGGAGCAAAGATTTTTTTTCAGAACAAATTCCTAAGGAAGAATATATGCAAAAATACGTCTGGGTATGATGGATAAAATTTTCAAAAATGCCTGACTGACTTAGGAGCCCAAGTTCCACTGAAAGTCAATGCCCATGTTCCAGTGAAATTTCTGAAAACATTATTGGACACTGTACCACTTACCACTGCTTCACAAGAAGCCTCTAGAGCAGCAGAGATTAAAGAATAGAATCTCCTTTGTCATGTATGTAAGGAGCATACTTCTGGACAAGTGACAGAGAGTGAAAATGAGAGAGTGTGGCTCTTGGCACAGGATGAGTGGCAGTTATTAAGAAAGAGCTTAGCAAATGCTAGTTTTTGACAATGGATCTGTTAGAGGGGAAAGCTACAAAAGAAAAATGTTGAATGCATGTTAGACAGTGGAAGGTAAAGCATAGTCATAGAGCCAGAAGTTTTCTGTAAAACACAAGCAAAGGACCGAAATGTGAGAAGTTCAAAGGGAAAAGCCCAAATTTCATCATATGTTTATGTTAAAATGTTTTCAAATTATTTTATGCATAACAAAGGATTTTATATCTTACTAAGGTACTGATATTGGTTGGTGGAGGGTTCTTTTAAAACTACTTCATCAAATAGTGAGACGTAGTCTCACTTCAGCTGGGGGTATGTGTGTGAAAGGAGAGCAGGGATGGACAGAAAGGACAGGGAGACTCTGGAAGCAAGCTTTTGTACTAAATTAATTAAAATTTAAAATGTGTGCTTTAGGTAAGGGTGATCTTTCGAAGAATTTATTTAAAAAAAAACATGTGTCTGAAGATCCAAGTATTTAAGGCTAAAGCTGAACACTCAGATTGTGCAGCTCAAAAACTATGCAAGGATTTTTCGAGATGTGATTTTATAATCTTCAGCAACAAACTAATGAAATATTTAAAGTAAATTTTAAAATAAGGTCCTGTAGACCTATTACACTAACATACAACTGTTTTTGTCAGTAAGTTCAGAAACTGACAGTACACAGGTTCTGGTTGGCATGTGCCTATTAAATGGCTTCATTACAACTTAATGGCCTTTTCATGGGTTCAATGTTATGCTAATAGGTCTGGCAAACTGGAAAGCTTTTCATTTTTGAGATAAAAGATCCATTCTGGGGGGAGACTCTCACCGGGCTACAGCACCGCGGTAGGAAACTGAAGGGTCAGAATAGAAATAGAGGGAAAAGGTGAAGCACTAAGACCTAGTGAAGGTATTGCCTCCTCTTGCCTCTTATACTTGCCACCCATGCATATAGTTCGGATTATGATTTCCAATTTGCATTACTTTACACTTTTCAACATTAAATTTCATCTGCCATTTTGTTGCCCAGTCACCCAGTTTTGTTGGATCTTTTTGTAACTTTTCACAATCAGTTTTGGATTTAGCTATCTTGAGTAATTTTTATCTTCAAATTTTGCTACTTTGTTGTTCACCCTCTATTCGAGATCATTTATTAATATGTTGAGCTACACAAATCCCAGTACAGATCCCTGGGAGTCCCTATTATCTTTTAACTAGTTACCAATCCATGAAAGGACATTCTCTCGTATTCCATGACTGCCTACTTTGTGTAAGATCCTTTGGTACCCTCTATCAAAGGCCTTCTGAAAATCCAAGTTTACATTATCTCCATTTATTAGCTGACATGCTCAAAAACTGTAATAGATTTGTGATGCCTGGCTTCCCTTTGCAAAAGCCATTTTTCACTCTTCCCAAACACATTATGTTCATCTATTTATCAGATAATTCTGTTCTTTACTATCGTTTCAACCAATACTCCTGGTACAGAACATTGGCTTACCGGCCTACAATTGCCAGGATCACCTCTGGAACGTTTTACAAAGATTAAAAAGATTAGCATTACATTCCAAATCATCTAGTGCATAGACTGACTTAATTGGTAGGTTACATATCACAGTTAGTAGTTCTGCAATTACATATTTGAGTTCCTTCAGATACCTTGGGTAAGTACATTCTGGTCCTGGTGGCCTGTTATTCCAAAACCTTTCTTTTGACACCTCAATCTGGGATATGTCTTCAGATTTGTCACTCAAAAGAACGTGTCTAGTGTGGGATTTACCTTTTCCTCAGTGGTCTTGTGTTTCTTCAGTGCTCCAGTATAACCCTGTACCAGAGTTAAAGGGGTTAAAGAGCAGCTGTGGGTTCAGATGACCCCACCTAGTTGCACTTGCTGAGCATGCGCCAGTGAAGGTGGGGTTTAAAAGGAAGCCAGACAGCTCGGCTATGTCTACACTGCACGCTTATTTCAAAATAACTCATGTTCTTTTGAAATAACAGAGTGTGCGTCTACACAGCTAGCCCGTTATTTCAAAATAACAGGCTTCTTACTCCAACTTCTGTAACCCTCATTTCATGAGGAGTAAGGGAAGTCGGAGGAAGCATGTTCTTCCTTTGACTTCCTGCTGTGTAGACAGTGCCTAAAGCAGAGTTAAGGTACTTCGACTTCAGATACGCAATTGAAGTTGTGTGTCTTAGCTTGACTTTAGCCAGCAGTGTAGAAGTACCCAGAGTGACCAGGCAGGGACAGGGACCTGTACTGGGAGCTCCTGAAAAAGGATATTGCAGAAACTTCTCTTGGAAAAAAAGGAAACTACCTACTGGGCCCAGACAGACTGAAGGTGCAGTTAGTACCTTTTTCTATTATCATTTTGGCTGTGTCTACACGACAGAGGTTTTTTTCGGAAAAACGGCCATTTTTCTGAAAAAACTTGAGTTACGTCCACACTGCAATCACATTTTTCCCCCCAAAATTGAAAGAACAGAGGGGTTTTTCCAACATTGACAAACCTCTTTCTATGAGGAAGAAGCCTTTTTCCAAAAGAGCTCTTTCGGAAAAAGGCGTGCGTGGACGGGGAAGAGGGAGTTCTTTCGAAAGAAGAGGAAAGAGGAAAAAGCACAGGTGCCCTGGTGGCCATCCATCCACAGTCATCACAGTGGCCATTCAGTGTGGATGCTATCTGTCGAAAAAGCAGATCACTTTTTTGATGTGCTTTGGCAGTGTGGACGCTCTCTTTCGGAAGAAGCTTTTTCAGAAGATCTCTTCCGGAAAAGCTTCTTCTGAAAGAAGCCTGCAGTCTAGATGTAGCCAGTCTGATACAGACTGCAAAACTTGGACAATAGATTGGGATGTAGGAAGTCGCCCTAGGCACTGGCCAATTGGTAACCCTCACAGGGCCCTGGCCTAGAGCCCTGTAAAGTGGGAGGTGTCAGACTTCCCTATTTTCCCCTTCCAAATTAAGCAGGGACTGAACCCCTAACCACCAGATACTTCCAATACATACTAACCATCACACTTCTTGATCATCCAGAGCCTGCATAGATTATTTGGCAGGATTCCTGTTTCTGATGCATTGGAAAAATTGCAGTGAATTTTTGTGTCTTTTGCTAGTTGCTCTTCAAATTCTTTTTTGGACTGCTTAACTATACTTTTACACTTGCTTTGCCAGAGTTTGTTCCCTTCTATTTTCCTCAGTAGGATTTGACTTCCAATTTTAAAGGATCCTTTTGCCCCGTATTACCTCTTTTACTCTGCTGGTTAGCCACCATAGATTTTTCTTTGGCCATCTTGTTGTTGTTTTTCATTTTTTATCTGGAATATACATTTAGTTTGAGCTTTTTTTTTTATGGTGTTTGAATATAAGTTGAATGCAGCTTGAAGGCATTTCACTCTTTTATTCTTGGGTGCAGAGGAGCCATTCAAAGCCTCTCATTATTCAGATACTCTGGATCATTACATCAAAGTGTCACATCTTTAAAGTCTGATAACTAAATTCCTTCCAGGACTGCAAGTAAGCACTGGGCCATACTGAAAAGCAGAGAATCTACCCTTTCCAATGGTAAAAAAATCCTATTTTTAGCGCGTGGAATCATAACCCAGTTTCTGCCGGGGATTGTCTTTAGCTACTAAAGCAGTGTTTCTCAACCTTTTTTTATAAAGTACCCCTTTTTTAAAAAAAATATTGTAAGTACCCTCTTTTTAAAAAAAATTATAGGTATCCTCAGTATCTACAGTTTTTAGACACACAATATTTTTTCTACCATTGCAACACATTTGTTTAAATAACTTAATCGTAGCCGGGCGGGCAACGAAATTTTTGGGTGTAAAAAGTACAGAAATAATAAAGAGCTGTAAAACTTAAAACAAAAATTCAGTTTTCTCCAAATTTCAGTTGTGCTGACGTACCCTCCAGACTTCTCTCAAGTACCCCTGAGGGTACTCGTACCACTGGTTGAGAAACACTGTACTAGGGTACAACATATGCAGTACACACCTGGAAGAGGTACAGGGAAGTATTACATCCTTCCTCACTACTTATTGCACTACTTGTGCAATAACAAGCATAAACAAACGAATCTAATAAAAGTTAGTATTATACTGCTGCTGTTACAAACATTAGGACAATTAGACTACTCACTTCAAAAAGGCCAACACATTTTGGCACATTTGTGTTTTAAAGAGACCGACGGTAAACTCCTAGCTCCATTGAAGTCAAGAGGAATTTTGCCATTGTTTTCAGTGGAGCCAAGATTTGACTTCCAGGTTCCATTGTGTCTGTAAGTTGTTTTTGTTTTGTTTAATACTCTCAGGAATTAATTAAAGTCACAATATTTGACTAGTCTTACTCAAAATACATAAGATTCAATTGCCCTTTCAGTTTGGGATCTCCACAGAAGTTCTATTTATTAGCCTTTACCTGTTAAAATAGTATTTAATCAATCTGTTTTTTTGGTCTATGTTTTTAAATATCATCATGTTATTTCAGTCACTCTTTTAATGTCACATCAAAGGTCGTTTGGAAAAGTGTTCTAGTAACAGGAGTTGATGATGCTAACTGGAGGAATTCACTCCTACAGTGGGTTAACATAATTTTAATTACAGGGCCTTAGAGAGTAATTTTCAAGGGGTTATATAATTTTTTTCAAGGCACTTCACAGCCTAGCCCTGCCCCCTAGCTTTCACCTCTTACTTACTAGTGAGATGTCAGCTCCCACCTCGATCAGCCCTTCATTGCCCACATTTTACATTTTCAAACACTCACTTCCATTATTTCTTCCACATTGCCCCTCCCCACTAAATCTCACCATTGCTTTCTCAGTGCTTCCTTTGCTGTGATGCCTGCAAAAGACTTGACAGCTAAGTGGCTAGTGAGCTGAGATCACTACCTGCCATGCTGACCAATGGTGTCCCATTATTTTTTCATAGTCCCTGTTTGTCTCCATCCATTGACTCTTTGAGGCAAGGACTATCTTTGTGTTTGTACAGCACCTAGCACAATGGACTCCTGCACTACAACTAGGGCTGCAAGGCCCTATGGTAATATGTATAGTAATAATAGCAGGGATTAGTCCTGAGAGATATGAAGGAGGGACAACTAAATAAATGCTGCTTTTTTGGACTATTCTGAACATAAAACATGAGCCCAAACCTTAGCTACAGATGCTCCTAAACTATGTGGGTGGGGGGCTAGAATCCAGTGACCCACAAGAAGGAAGTTTTGGGTGAGGATAATATTCTCTGCACAGAGCTCCCCACCAATTCTTTCACTGGGCCATGCAGGTTCAAGGGAGCCACTGGGAGGAGAATCATTTGTTCAGAAGCTGCTCCTTTGCCCCCACTCTGACAGCACAATAGAAACGGGCCACTAGGACACCCCTGGCTCCAGCTGTCCCAGGGAATCACAAAGTCCTGGGAGGGGGGGTTCTGTAGTAAATATAGTACATTAGGGGGTGCCAGTTTGACTCTGGACTGTCTACTCCTCCATCACCCCACCCACTAACCTCTCCCTTGTCTCTGCCAGGGTGGAACCTGGATCAGAGGAGCGACAGCACCATGGAGTTGACCAGTCTCCCTTTCTGCCTCAGGAATGGAGACATCTGGACATCAGAGTCCCCTCTGCCTTTGGATTTGGAGACTGCCCCATCCCCTGTAATAGTCTGAACCAAGATCCTGGTATGAACATCCCAGACATCGTGCAGGGATTAAAATCTTGCTACAAATGTGGCACCATGGGGGCAGCTGTGTTAAAAATTCTCTAATGTGTTAATGTCACATCCTGCCTCCTTTTTCAGTAGCTGATTTAGAGCAGCTAATGGCCCATTGACTCCAACCTGGCTCATGAGAATGAGCCCACAATTCACCAGTGTGAATGTGCTGTTTTCAAATTACGAGGTAATCTATACTCTTCGTATGCTACGTTCATGGGTTTATGGGCACTGTAACACTAAGGGTATGTCTACACTGCAAAGTTAATTCGAAATAACAGCCGTTATTTCGAATTAACTTTAATAGCGTCTATACATTCAAACCGCTATTTTGAAATTAATTCAAAATAGCGGAGTGCTTATTTCGAATTTGGTAAACCTCATTCTATGAGGAGTAACGCCAAATTCGAAATAGGGGGCCTCCAGCCCTTCCCAGGGAGCCCTGGTGGCCACTCTGGGCACAACCAGGAAAACTTACTCTCCTCTCCCCCAGCCCTGGAGCCATTAAAGGGGTAGACCCTGGCCACAGTGCCTGTGCCAGCTCCACGCCTGCCAGCCCAGAGCCAGCAGTGGCCACCGGGGCCCCTGACCCAGTGGCCCCAAAACATGAGCCAGCAAGCCACTGGCAGCCAGCCCTCCACCACTCCCCAGGAGCAGTCTGCCAATTCCCAGGAGCCTGATAGGGCCTGGAGAAAGCGGGCACCTTCCTGGTCCAGGGTGGAGATCATGGACCTTATTCAGGTTTGGGGGGGATGCCCCCAACATCCATGATCTCCACACTAGATGGAGGAACACGGCCGTCTATGACAGGATAGCTGCCAGCCTGGCCACCAAAGGCCACATGCGAACCCAGGAGCAGGTTTGCATGAAAATCAAGTTGGTCCGGCGAGACCCCCAACCCTGGGCCCTGAGCTTCCCCTCCCCCTTCTTCCCCTTGCTTCCCCCTTCCAGCTCCCTCCTCCCAGGTTTCCCCCTCCCCTCTCTCTTCCCCTCTCCCACCTCCTTTTCCCAGTCTCCCCAGAGGTTCATCCCCCCCCCCCGTTTTGTTCGATAAACCCAGTTTCTATTTTTGAACATACGTGTTTTTTGTTTGACATCAGGAAGGGGGGCTAAGGAGGGGTAAGTGGAAGGACGTGAGGGAGGAATGGGGCACGAGTCCCCGGTGGGGAGGACCAGGGTGGCTCTGAGGGCTCCTCAGGGTGGACGCTCTCCCACAGGGCCTCCTGGATCCTGACAGCCCCCTGGTGGACCCCCCGGATGGCAGCCTGCAGCAAGTGCAGCCGGGCTGATGGCAACGACCCCACGAGACACACCGGTGTGCCCAGGGGCAGCTCTGGCTCCATGTGGCCGAGTGCTGTGGTGTCCCGAGTGTGGGCACTCAGGGCACTCCAAGACAGGACTGCTTTGCTGTCCCTTGTCGAGATAGACAAGCAAGCGGAGAACCCTGAGAACTGTCTGTCCAGGGTGGGGGTAGGGTCTCTTTAAGCACAGAGCTCAGTTAGCCTCAGGCAGCAGCCCCACACACGAAGTCCTAACCTGATGCCCTGCCGGCACTGGTTTTGGCCAGCCTTAACTTCGGTTCAGGGTCCACTCAGTGTGGACACGCTATTTCAAAATAGCAAAACTCTATTTCGAAATAGGTTTTGTGTGTCGATGCGTTAATTCAAATTAGCTTGATTCGAATTAACTATTTTGAATTAAGTTAACTCGAATTGACGCTGTAGTGTAGACGTACCCTAACAGAGGGTTCTGGAAACCAGAGACCAGCCAATGCAAGTCCTGATTTCAGTAGCATGAGATGAATGGTTTCCAGAAATCCCCTCCCGCCCCGTATATAATCACTGCAAGAGACGCTAGATAAGTCATGCTTGCTACAAGTATGGATATAGTCCCAAACTCAGTGGACATTTTGGGAATTTCACTTGCTATATCTGCCTCTATATTAGCTCTAGGACTGGAAAGTTACTGAAATGGCTTATTGTTATGTATGCCATTTATTGAACATACTTTTCTAAGTGCTTGGTGAGGACTATCCATTTATCTAAGTGCCTGGTGAGGACTATCCATTTATCCAGTGTTAGCAAAAATCCAGGTTACAGTTAAGTTTACTGATTGACTGCCTTGGTGTCTGTGTCCAAAAGACTCAGGGTAGATTGCTAAAAGAAAATGGATGTTTGGCAGCTCCCCACCCAATTACAAACAAGAACAACAATCAAAATTACCATCCGTAAAGGAATCATTTCATGGCCCCAAAGCAATAACTTTGCTGCTATTGTTAAATAGAAGACATGAATGGAAAATCGATTACAGATTTATCCCAACAGAGAATTAAGTATATATTTTTTAGATATAATGAGTTATGAGGTCATTATTGCTTATGGCCCATTCACAATTCCTGTCTTCCGTATGGAGACATTTCTATTGGACAAGGAAACATGACTAATTGTTGATTCAGTTGATTCAGCTTTTTCTTCTCTACTAATGTTAGCTGAACCACCTTACATTTTTCAGAAGTGCAGAAGCAGCAATGTTTTTATTAAAAAATTGTAAAGAATCCTTCCACTCTATTTTAAAAAAAAAAAAAAAAAAAAAAAAAAGCTTGATCTGGGTTCTTTACTGCACAAAGCATTCACTGTTTTTGTTAGAAATGGTGTAGCAAAGAAAGGACAGCAATGTGCATGCAAAACTCTTCAGAGTTGGTTTTGCAGCAGGCATGGTGGTGGTCAGATATCACACAGAACATTTAACTAAATTTCTTTCAGATGTTCTATCTACCTATCTATCAATATTTGGGGCATGTTACCACTTTTATTTCTAGAGAAATCAGCCTTAAAATGGAGCCCTGGCTGAAACTTTAGCTATAGACAGACTAGCTTCTCTCCATAATACCACACTTAACTTTGTCTAAATGAACAAAAAAGGCACAAATCAGGTATCTGTGTATAGTACATACATAGACATCTGCATTTTCTGGCATCTACGTGTGCCACTGCGGTAACTCTGCAAACAAACTGAGTACACAGTTACATACATATTTTGTGTGTTCAATTGCATGAAAAGGTACAGATTTTCAGAGGCACTTGAGAGCTACTCCACTCAACATTGCAAAGTCTAAGTCCTGTATTCAGAACTGACAGTACTTAGGAGCCAAGTCCCATTCACTTTCAACAAGATTTAGACTCCTAAATCACTTTTGAAAATGGGATTTGTAAATCACTTGTAATGCTAAGCAGAGCATCATCTAAATACCTGGGCCTAGCTGCCTGATTAGCAGATTTGCCACATTTGCACTTGGCAAAGTAGGAAACAGGAGATGCTAGGAAGACCATTATAGTCCCCCGATTCTGGGCCTGCCTGGGACCTTGGTACTGGTTAGAACAGCAGTGGTACCCGTGAGACTATCTACTATCAGAATGTCTAGTGGGAGGACACAGTGATGTGTCTACACATCTACCCAGATTCCCATTTCTAGCAAGCTTCAGGGGCTGGTGGGAAAGATGGTGTAAAAGCCAGCTATGCCATTTCTATGGCAGCTAGAGACTGTTGTTTCTGCACCCTTTTCGCTGCTAGAGCTCAGAAAAGTAGAGAATCTGCTTCTTATATTTAAAAAACCCCAAACCCTCTTTCCCTCATCCTACAATGATTGGGAACCAACTCTGGAAAAACTAGACAAGTTGTCATGACTATCCAGCTGCCCTCAACTAGATGCAGCTGTTTTAAAGCCCGTATAGAAGCAGTTGAAAGCAAAAAGTACTTACAGACAGGCTTCCACTGCTAAAACATTTTCATTATATTGTAAAAATACTTTAGCAAGGATTCTCTTAATGATGTACAGTTCTGGAATCTCTTTGTCCTCTTCTCAGGTTTGAGTTATTCACTGTTTCATTAGGTTAATTTTCATAGAGGTTATAGACGTATGAGGGCCCACATTCCCTAGCTTTTATGGTTGCCTATTGTTCATATTGTAGATTTTTCATCATTTTCCTTTGCAGCTGTATTCTGTGTGTATCGTTCTTTTTAATGAGTGTGATGGTTCTGATTTTTGAAGACTGAATAATAGGAGGCAATAGAATTAGGATGCATGCCTTATGCCTAGTCACTCATCTGACAAAAATTTTGCTTGTAGAGCCATAGAATAAATTGTAGCCATAAGATGTGAATGGGCTACTGCAGAAAGATATGCCAGCTGTGCTCTCTTCCTCCTCCGTTCCACCACCCCTGCCTTACTACCATAGTGAATGATAGGAAGGAAATAATGATCCTCACTTGAGTTTGCATTTGTGGCTCTAGGCCAACTGTCCAGTCGCTCCTTCATAAATGATCCAGGCTGAATTCAGTTAGTGAACCCAATTATCATGAGCTGAGTATCTCCATGTTTCATATTGTGGCAGTCTCATCTATATTTTTATCTCATGCCGAGCTAAACAAAGAATTTCCTAGCTAGAGGCCGAAACTATCTTGCCATGCACAAATGTAGTCAGTTCAGCATATGCTGACACAGCCAGATCTTGATCTGTGAACAGTGCAATTAAGTCTTAGACTGTGGTCAACTCCATCCATGATACATTTCCCAAATAGGTCCCATTCTACTCAAAGGGAAAAGAGCATGTTACTCCAAGTCTGGCAGCTCTTTTAAGTCATATTTACTATCACTAAGAGGTTATGTTTTTAAAAAATCTCAACAACTTGTATTGGTAGCAACATTGATTAGTATGAGGCATGAATATCTCAGAAAGGAAAGGCAAGTCCCATCCCTGCTTTTTGGCCGCACCATTTCAACTTGGCTCACATTTTTGGACAAACCATTGCCATCCTGTTTGAGATTGCTCATACATGATGCATCAAAAATATGTAATTTAATACACACATTCACAGAACTGACCTTGAATTCAAAGGGTAATACTTAACTAATTTTCATTGTCATCTGTCCCTAAATTTAGCATATAAACTACTGTCTATGTAGCGCTTTTTCATCAGTAGATGTCAAAGCGCTTTACAAAGGAGGTCAGTATCACTACAGAGCACCATGCAGAACAGAGCCTCTAATCTTTTGGTTTTTGTTTCCCTTTAAATTATATCATATATGGAATAAGGATTACATCAGTCTGAAAATGAAAGCAGTATTTTAAATAAAACTAAAATGCTTTAGGAAGTGTAACAGCTCTCCAAGTAATGTTTGTGAGAGGCAGAGTTTTCCTTGGGGCCCTTACATTATAAGAAATGTGTAAAAACATTTATATCCAAGCATCCATCTAACAGTGCCAGGTTTGCAGGTAAAGATATTTGTCATATATTCTACATGAAATATGGATTATCATTTTCATCCACATGGTCTTTTGTTGAAGCCCAAAATGTTGGTCAGAATAAAACATCTTTGAATTGCTTGTATGTTGTGTGTTTCCTGCCAATTTTTCTTTAGTGCTTAATATATGCTTTGCTTCATACATGGGAGCTCTTGCTATCACTGATGTAGTATCTCAATCCTTTGAGAACCCTGGCAGTCCAGACTCCATATGGCAAACTGGCACTTGGGATATAACATTATAAATCCAACCACTCCTATGGTATCACTGCAAAAATAGGCCTTCTGTGAAATAGCTCAGTGTTGGGTAATGCTAAGAAATAGTACTTCAGAGGCTAATAGTCTTTGCAATGAACAGAGACTATGGCTATAAAGTCATGGTAGATTTTTTAATGCTAGTCACTTAAAATAGTGTGGCTTTTTAAGGTTTAAGAAAATACTTGTAATGCGTTCTGTTCTGAGGACAAACCCTGCCAAAATGCCTGAGCATGTCAATAGCCTTCCATCAGTCATCATAGTCCACTGGGAACACAAAGAAGTGATCAACTGCTTCTAAAGGCCACATTTTTTCAAATTTGGTGCCTACATTACATTATGCTCATGTTTGTGCATGTACACTCCAGCAGTAAACCACCCACAGGCTTTTATGCATCATTGCATAAGCTATCATGCATAAATTCAGGATTTGCATAAAGAGATTTTGCAGTCTAAACATAGGCACCCACATTTTTAAATGGCGGCCTATAGTTTGTTCTAATAATAATAATAATTAATGCCTAGCACATACATGGAACTCTTCATCCATAGATATCGTGGCCAGCATTATCCGCATCCTTGGAAAGGATGCCATAGAGTTATGATTCCTATATTATGCTCAATTCCATGATTAGGAATTCAAATTGTAGCATGAAAAGTCCTAATATGAACAACTCCTGGATTCCATCAGCTAAAAACATTATGCTATGTCCTATGCAAACTATTTTGTAACCAGAGCTGCGTAGCCAAGTCAATTAGAATAATGGGGGCAGGGATGGATTAGAGCCTTAAAACCTGAAGTTGTTTAATATGTGAATATATAACCTAACAAAAAGGAATATGTACTAACCCTCAGTACAAAGTGTACTGGGGAGTTGCCAAAGGGAGCACTCAGTAATTGCTGCTGCGGCTTTGTGCAGTAGGAACAGACAGAGCTCCATACGGAGGCCAGGAAAGGCATCTAGTGTAACTAGGGCATGCGAGAGTTTTGAAGTGTTTTATATAACATGACAAGCTGCGATTCTTGCTGATTTAATGATGTGCAGAAGAACAAAAGAGCTAACTCAATAATGAGCTGAACAAATGTTTCTCCACCTCCCCATGTACCTGATGATTAGGTGGACAATGAAAAGAAAAACTAGTGCCTAACTCTCTCTCAGGACTGTAAAATGCCTCTGGTCCAGCCATTTACCTCTGGAAATCTGCTTCCCAGGCCTGCTTAGCTCAGAAATTACAAATGAGTTTTATTGCCATCCTAGCTTCCCGCTGATGTTTCTCCAATGCTTCTGGAAATGGGAGCCACTCCTCCAGAGGTTGTGACTGCATGGCAAAAAAAAAAAAAAAGGCATGTGTGACAGCAATGCTCAGAGTTTGGGTCAGCTGACTTGGGTTGTGGGGTTCATGCTGTGGGATCGGAGTGGAGATGCTCAGGGTTGGGCTGGAGCTTGGGCTTTGAAACCCAGCCAGGGAAGGGTCTCAGAGCCCAGCCCAAGTCTGAGCGTCTACACTGCTCTCTTTAGCCATGGAGCTCGAGCCCAAGTTGGTTGATTTGGGCTCTGAGACTTGCTCCTGAGACATGTGCTGCTTGGGGGGTAGGGGGGGCGGGATTTTTGTATTGCTGTGGAGATGTACACAGAGCGGCCTAGCAATGTAGTAGGTGTATAGCAGGCCAATGGAGCTGTGGATGAAGCCTAACATAACACCTGCCCAGACAATGGACACAGTCAGCTTCTACAATCCACCGTGCAGAGCTTCATTTCCCAGCACCACCTCAAGCAAGTGATGGTGTCTCCGTTTCCCATCCATATAACAAGGATACTGTCAATGCTTAATTTATAACAAAAGAGGTGCCGTGGCTCAAACAATATTTTTGCATTCATAAGTAATGCAGCAACCCCTGAAGTGTCAGTGCTATGAGCTGATAAGCAGAGAGGTACTGGGGTGAAGACCTGGCACAAATTAGGCACTGCATCCTGGCATTGCTCTAGCTCATGATGTTATGAGGTGTTATGAGGATAAACATATTAAAGAACATATGGCACAGTGGTAATGGGGGCCATACAAATACAGCAGATATACAGTTTGGAGAAAAAAGCAATCAATGTTGTTAGTAAGACATACAAGTAGAAGAGGAAGAATGTTCATCTCATGGACAGATTAGTTCAGGCCAATGGTATGAGAACATGTGAATGAATGGTTTGTGACATTCCATGTCATGCAGTGCAAAGGGACTGAAACGTACAAGTCAGTTTTGTTATTAATGCAACATGTACTATGCACAACTGGACTACTTCATAATGTGCCTGCCCTCACACACAGTGAACCAAACTATTTAACAATATCTATCTTTCCCTGTTTCACAGGTAACTGCTTCTCATAAACAGTCAGTGTTTTCCCCGGAGTTTTATTGCAAAAAGCAGCATGGAAGATATTTGAACAACATTAAAAACTAGCATTTTGCTTCTGTGCAGGAATAAGTATGTATGATACAGAAGTAAAAGAATTTCAACATTTAAAATACACGCTTTATCTGTGTGGCAGAATAAGGGTCCCCATAATTCATTGCAACATTTTCAGTATGAGTTGTACTGAAGATGGCTTGTTCACTGACAGAGAAAGCAATACTGTGAAGTTAACTGTATTGATTCCAAACAGTTTTTGACAGTTCAGACTTGTGAATTCCCAGCAGCCAAATGCTGTTCCAGTTTATAGAAGTCAGAAAGCTACTGCATACCAGTTCTGGTCATATTCCTCAAGTTCAGCGTGAAGTTATGTGCTTCCACTTGACCAAGTCCCATGTCTCTTTATTTCCATTAACACAGCAAGCTTGCTGTTGGCAATAATTCCTTGGTATTACATTTTGGCACATTTTGTGGTACCTATGGACATTTCTACTGCATGTCAGTCAAAGCCCTTTAATGCTTGTCTTGTAGAAAAAATGAGGTAGAGCTATCCTTATGCAGATCTCTACCAATACAAACAATGTGGCAATAACAGTAAAAAAAGAATAGGTTCTGCTATAAATATTTTAATAGCTGGCCTGGGTGATTTACTGCCCATTTAGTTAATCTGTATAAAATGGCACAGCTGAACACCTTTAAATTATATGCATACGGATGACTAATTAAATACGCAGTTAAATGTCTTGACCTGGCACAATTCTGACCATTAAAACCATTAAAGAAATAGGGCTGCATTTCCCTCTAGGCAAAGGCTTTTGATGAATAATTTCTGTGTCATGAGGAGCTGAAGTAGTTGGAAGGAATGGGGTCTAGTTAAAGGAAAGGGGAGCTGGGGGAATAAATCAGAAATGTTAAAGACTCCCCAAATATTTCATTACAAAGTTCAAAAGCCAAAGTTCAATAAAAAAACTTTGGTTGGTGTCTCAGTCCAATTCCAAGTGGAAAGGCACTGGGAACTGACCTGGGAATAGCCTAAGAAGATTTCCTGCTGCTACAGAGTCAACCAGATGACCCTGTATCCCACTCCCAGTGGCCAGTTGGGAGTGTGTTCAGAGCTCACCCCCTTTCTCCCCCCCCCCCCCCCAACTGTTCTGGACAACTACAACAGCAACATTTTCAGGATGTGGAAGGTTCAAAACTATATTTCCCCCTCCTCCTACTTCCTTGCCCCAAGTTCAGCTCACCCAGTATGGAGAAGTGAGTGGTTAGAACAATCAGTGTAAATTCATTTTGTTTCAGCTGTCAGGTTTATGGCTAGATCCCCTCCTGCTTCCACACTGAGCAAACACTCAGCACTGACCTCTCTCTTGCTTTAATTATCTCTCTTTTTTGTTAGCTTTTCCTCAATGTCCTGATGCTGATCTATGGGAGGCAACTTCAGGTAGCCAAGTCTGGGAGTAACTTCAATCTGTCTAGCCTGAACATTTTGGAGGGCTGCATTCTGATGGCCGGGAAGAGGATTTCAGCTGACATTTTGATACTGACTGACCTGGAATAAATCAGAAACAAAACAATCACAGAATGAGACAGTCAAACCTGGGCTTTCCTTTGAAAGTTTGCTCTACTGAGTTTCTATCTTCAAGAGTCTGCCACTTGCATTTATGTTTGCTGCGGCTGTATTCATGTGCACTAGACAAGAGCAGCTATCCCTTTGTCACCAAGCACAGTTTAGGCCCTGAAATTACTGTACTTCTACTTATTTCAAGAGACCTAATTCTTCACTAGAAGTACTATTTCAGCTAAAGTAATTAAAAAGCTCTGCCATTATGGCAAGGCACCTGCTTCTATCAAAACCTCATTTAGCTTATCGTTCTGCTTGACTTTCTGTAGTAATTTCTGAATAGACAAGTTTTTTGTTCTACTAAGAACATTTTTCTTTGAGAAATAATTATATTAATTATATATGTTCTCAGGCCATGTAGGCTGTAAAATTGAACTGCCAAGAATTGTCAGGGGGAAAAGAAACATAGCATAGGTAAAAATGATACTGAATGTATAAAAAGGGAGAGCGAAGTATTTCATGTTTGAGAGGGTGATAATGAGACTAAGAGCGCTTGCAGCCAAAAGTCTTAGCAAAGTTACAGTAACTGGAACTCAGATGCAGAACAGGCACCTGGCTAAGAGAGAGGCAAATAGCAACTGATTTACGAATGCCAAACCCAGCCCAAGTTTGTAATATGATTTCATATGAAACTGAGTCCTTTCACACACTCTTCAGCTGCTTTTAAGGTATATGCTGAGAATATGATTGATGGCAATTAACTGTGGTTTCTTAGTGAACACACACCACAGGCAACTACATTACATATATCTTCAGTTGAACCATTGCCATTTTTACTCACCAGTCGTCAGTGTTTAAATTGTGGAGGGATAGGTGATTATGCCACACTCCACTCCTCACTGCACAGCTGCTTAAGGGGAAATGTTAAAAAGTATGGCAGGGGAGGAGATGAGCATTACTGGTATTGTTATTCCATTGTAAGTTTTTTTATTAGAACCTGGTGGAGTATCCATGGTGAACAGTGTTCCCTCTAAGCTGAACTCTGAGGTGAGCATCCAGGAGAGATTCAAATGCCACCCACTGATTAACAGAGGGCCCACAGCTAGCAGCATGTGCTTCTACTGGTGGTGCACACCTTGCATGCCTCAGTGCACATAACAAAATTTATTCCATACCTGGACAGAAAAAATTAGAGGGAATATTGGTGGTGAATATTTTTTTCTTTGCAATTAGACTATTATGACTTCACAAAAATGCTCATGAGCAATTTCTCAAAAAATAGATATATTTTGATGAAATTTCAAGCAGAAATGTTTGTAGCAGTAAACACTAGCCTAAAAATGCTTCACTACATGTTTTCTGTTGCTCTTTAAAATGTCAAGCTGGGTTGCTTGGTTGTGATTGATCACCTAAGTCACGTGTATTGGTTCTGTTTTCCTCACTGTCTGAGTCTACCCCCCATGCCAGGAGGATTAGCAGAGTCCTTTTGACTATTTATTTGGCATTTGAGACAGATAACCAATGTGGGGTATGGGGGCAGAGAAACAGATCTTGAGTTGACTTGAGCCGAAGCCATCTGTGATGTGTAGTGCAGGAGGCCAGACCAGAAGATTCTGTGGTCCTTTCTGGCCTTAAATTCTCTAACTCAAACAAGGCCTGAGTGACAGAGAAAAGAGAAGGTTTAAAATCCTTCAACCCAGATGATCAAACAGTAACTGGCACTCTGAATTGCATCCAGAAGCCAATTGGTAGCCAATTCAGAGTATATGGAGCAGACCTTTTTATGCCCTTATTAGTTTGCCCTTTTTAGAGGGCAGCAGCCAGATTTTGCTGTAACTGAATATTCTGGGCTTTCACCTCAGCTTTGCCAATGGAATATTTGTTGCCTCCAGCTTTTGACCCTGCTCCGACAACCCCAAAGTCCTTGCCCCAGACATGTTCATCCTTTTCTATGAACTATAATGGAAGGTGCCTCACAGGAACACGTACCTCTGATGCCTGGTAAAGGCAGCCTGGTCTAATCAGACCTCTCATTACCTTTCACACATAATAGCTGAAACCAAGAAAGATTTCCTAATCTGCTCCACAGCCACAGCATAGAACCACAAAATCACATCATAGCCGTCAGTCAGATTTCTTGGTAGTCTTCTTCAGTAACACTGTGATCACTTCTGTTTTCAATTCATTGGTCGCAGGCTGTTGCTGAACTGGAGTGACCTGGGGAAATGCTCCTACAAAGTAGATTTTGAGCTCAAATGCTTGATGACTCCCAGTTTATATGGAATGGGTCACTGCTTGAGACAGCATAGGGTCTTCAGTTTCTGACACAGAGACAACTGACTAAGCCAGACAAGTGTCAGACCACACCTTTCCCAGACAGTACATCACCTGGACATGCAATTACTTTGGGTGAATGTGATGAGAAAATTCAGTTCTCTGTGCTCAGTCAGTAGATATTATGCTAGTGTAATATTTGGATGAATGCCTCAGTGAATTCTCTTTCTCAAATGCCTGGCTGATGGGTCTTGCTCACAGCTGGGTCAAACTGATCTCCAGGTTTGGGGTCAGGAAGGAATTTTTCCCCAGAGCAGATTGGTAGGAACTTGAGAGAGTTGCCTTCCTCTGTAGCATGGGATGCATGTCACTTGCTAGGCATATCAAGTCAGTTCCTTGTCACTTCATGGTCATCGGGCTTTCGTGCACTATGGGCGCACCCTCCTAGTCTCTTCCTGTGTTGCATAACAATTTAGTCTTCAGAGGGCTCTAATACTTTAATCCAATCGAGGTTATTAGGTTCTATACAAGGGTAACTGTGTGGGAATTAATGGCCTGTGATATGCAGGAGGTCAGACTACATGATATTATGGTCCCTTCTGGCCTTAAATTCTCTGACTCAAACAAGTCTTGAGTGACAAAGAGAGGGTTTAAAATCCTTCAATCTGGTTGATCATCTGTTTTTTCCTAACCTGTCCCTCTAGAGGGTTCTTCAAGTTCTTCGCCCGATTAGAAGAATTTTATCCAGATACTTACTTGTGCTGCATCACCCTGGTATCCAAGTGCCTTTCAATCACAAATGGATGGTCCTAAAAAAGATGGCAAGTACTGTTTTACAGACAGGGAACTAAGGAATGGGGAAGATTAAGCGACCTGCCCAAGGTTATGCAGGAAATCTGTAGCTGAGTCAAGAATAGCTCCCGGTCTCTTGATTTCCTGTCTCATGCCTTTCCAATAGATTTTCCTTCATACCATCCCTGACTGAATGAATTATGCTTGTCCAGCCAGAAAACAGAAAAAAATATCATCTTACTTGTGTGACCAATAACAAAGGAACACACATCATTAACCATGAGAGGTAGCAAAACAGTATGAACAAATATTTTTATGAATATTACCTGATGAATCATTTTGCTGGTATTCACCAACCCTTTTGTTTATATATTTGCAAACATTCTGATAAATGAGTTTTATTCACAAGAATGTTTACAGAAAGCAAATTCTGTGTGAATACCACTGCAATAAATGTCTACAAGCGCACTGGCAACAGAAGGGCCCCAGAGGCTATTTTGAAAAGCCACATTTTGTTGTTTGTATAATGGATCAGTGGAACAATTACAAATATTAGTGGATAATTTGTGAGAGGAAGACAGATTTTTTCTATAAATAAAGCTCACCACCCAATCAGGGAACAAAACAATACTAAGTGGCTTAGATGTGCAATATAAATTCTGAAGATTCATACTCACCATTCCATGAAAAAGCTATTGGTTGAAATTGCTTCACAAAAATTATTAAAAAAATATGGTGAAAAATAAGCACATTCATAAAAATCATAACATGCTCAGGGTTTAGCTGATCACCATATTTGGGGTCAGGAAGGAATTTTCCTCCAGGGTAGATTGGCAGAGGCCCTGGAGGTTTTTCGCCTTCCTCTGTAGCATGGGGCATGGATCACTTGCTGGAGGATTCTCTGCATCTTGGGGTCTTTAAACCATTTGAGGACTTCAATATCTGAGATATAGGTGAGAGGATTATTCCAGAAGTGGGTGGGTGAGATTCTGTGGCCTGCACTGTGCAGGGGGTCAGACTAGATGATCATGATGGTCCCTTCTGACCTTAAAGTCTATGAGTCTATGAGTCTATGTAGCTTGGATAATTTGTAAATAGAAAATACTATATTTTGTTGAATAAATTATCTAGTTCACTATGAATAAACTGCCCAGCTCCAATAACAATTTCCCAACACAGCTGAAATAGCAAGTACCAAATTCATAATCATTATTCCAGACTAAATATAAATATTCTCAGAACATTCTGGAAATAAATTTTGAATAAATTATAGAAAATCACAATTGGCTGTTGGGACAATTTTTGAGCAGAAAATGAGGCAAAATGTGCTGAGTAAATTATTCACTGTGAATTACCCTCTCAGCCCTATAACTAACTGACTTTAGGAAAATCCCTTTGAAGAGACAATGTACATTTATAATATGTCAGACAAAAGAGACCTCTTAAGCACCTGTATTAAAAAGAGTACCTAAGTTGATTAGATGTCAAAAAGGAATATTTTAATGGATATTTCAAGTATGGGAGCATACTGAAAACAGACTCTTGTCCTGAATAATTTTCATTTTTCACCTTCCCTCTTGATCTTCCACCTTCCACCCAATACTGTGTATTACTGGTCCCACTGGTTTTATGCCTATTTACGTTCACAGTTTTTTTACCTGTCAGTTTTGTCTTGTTCCCCAAATAGTTTGCCATCCTCTGCTGCAATTTCTTTGTGCCTTGCTCTGATTGTAATCATCTAATCCTTTTTGGGTACCAAAATCCCTGGAATATGGATAGCACGTACCACTAGAACATCCATTCACACATGTCCATTATTTCCTGCAAGTTTACTTTGCTCCAAAATGGGAGGGAGTGTGCTGAAAAGGCCTCCTCGCTGACTGCTATCCAATCCACAGGCCATCTGAATCCTGTCAAATTGGGGTTGCTCGTAGATTGCATTTGTTAGTGAGCAAGTGTGGACTGAAAAGTTTAACAGAATGAATCATTTGCATGGACGTGGATCTTGTTCCCAAAGCCTGTTGTCAGACACGTACATGCTTTTGTCCTGCTGACAACATATTCATGAGTACCATGTGAGGGGGAACACAACAGAATAGAAACTGCTAACTCAAAATGAAAGAGGGCCGTGGCATGTGCTGGGCTTGCCGTTGCAGTGAAAGGCATGTTACCCGCCTGCTTTCTTTACCATCCTTCAAACCCGCCTGCTTTCTTTTAGAACCTAAGCACTTGCTGACTGTACACATTATTTGATGGAAAATCCAGTACATGCCTATTTCACCTACTTGTGTTATAGAAAATTTGGTGGGGTGGAGAGGAATAATCTGGGTCATGGAGCAGTCTTTTGTCATTGTCAATAGTATCCACTGAGCCCAAAAATGCGATAATTATAGGATAGAACCTGCAACACTAAATTGTGTGACTATTCCAATTGTGAACATTCCTACTGAATTCATAAGTACATAGTTACTTAAGAATTGCCATATAAGTCAAGCCAATAGTCCAACTAGTACGATCTCCTGTCACTAGCAAAGGCCAGGCCAAGATACTTTAGAGGATGGTACAAGTAACCCCAGTCACAATGGCAGAAAATAATCACCCAGAAAAGATCTTGGCTAAGAAAGTTCTGAACAACTGAAAAAGAGTCTGATAGACATTGTAATTTCACTTCAACTCAGGAAGGCGGGCTTGCTTATGCCTGCATGTCTTCAGCTGGTGTCAATTCATATCTATGTGCACCTTTAAGGACATGCTCATAATCCAAAATACAGTTTGTGAAGTTTAAAAGACTTGGAAAGCTCCTAAATAGCAAGTGCTGCTATAACTGTAAGATGATTTAAGCTATCATCTTAATGATTTGATGGATGCAAAAGCTAAAAAATTGCAAGTGTTTTGCTGCTGTTCATGATTCCAGCTTATCCATTTATGGCAAAGGATTGTATCCTTTGTAAGTTGTACTGAATGCACATGGGAGGACATTTGTTGTCACCTGTCTTATTAACTTTGATCCTATCCTGTATGTCTTCCCCTTGCTTTGTATATATAGTCTCTCACGCACCCAAACTGGGGGAGAAAAGTATAAACCAATCATGCATAAAAATGCCACCTCACATACAAAAAGGGCTCCAGAGGTGATCCTGGCAATTACAGACCAGCAAGTCTAATGTCAGCACTGGGCAAATTAGTTGAAAGTATAGTATAGAATTGTTCAACATATAGATTAACATAATTTGTTGGGGGAAAAGTCAGCATGGTTTCTGTAAAGGGAAATCAACATTTTCATAAATGATCTAGAAAGAGGGGTAAACCTTGAGGCAGAAAAATTTGCAGATGATACTAAACTGTTCAAGATAGTTAAGACCAAAGAAATTGTGAAATACTTCAAAAGTATCTCACAAAACTAGGTAACTGGGCACAACATGGCAACTGAATTTTAATGTTGATAAATGCAAAGTAATGTATATTGGAAAACATAATCCCAACTATATGTACAAACTGATGGGGATTAAATTAGCTATTACCACTCAAGATTGATCTTGGAGTCATTGTGCATAGTTCTCTGAAAACATCCACTCAATGTGCAGCAGCATTCCAAAAAAAGCAAACAGTGTTAGGAATCATTTTAAAAGGGATAGAGAACAAGACCAAGAATATCTTATTGTCTCTGTATAAATCCATGGTATGCCCACATCTTGAATACAGCATACAGATGTGGTCACCTCATCTAAAAAAAAAAAAGATACCTTAGCATTGAAAAAAGTTCAGAGAAGGGCAACAAAAATGACTAGGGGTTTAGAATGTCTGCCATATGAAGAGAGATTAAAAAGAGGAACTTTTCATCTTAGAAAAGAGGAGACTAAGTAGGTGACATGATAGAGGTCTATAAAGTCATGACTGGTTTGGAGACAGTAAATAAGGAAAAGTTATTTACTTGTTCCCATAACACAAGAACTGGGCATCATCAAATGAAATTAATAGGTAGCAGGCTTAAAACAAAAGAAAGTTTTTCTTCACGCAGCGTACAGTCAGCTTGTAGAACTCGTTGCCACAAGATGTTCTGAAGGCCAGGACTTTAACAGGGTTCAAAAGAGAGAAATTCATGCAGGTTAAGTCCATCAGTCACTATTATCCAGGATGGTGTCCCTAGCCTCTGTTTGTCAGAGGATGGGAATGGGTGATAGGAGTGGGATTACCTGTTCTGTTCATTCCCTCTGGTGACAGGATAGAGGATCCTGACTGGGCTAGATGGATCTTTGGTCTGACCCAGTATGGCCATCCTTATGGTCTTATGATGAGAGAGTTCTGTGAGTCTAGTGGAAGAAATGGCTAATAAGTGCTACAGGGACTCACCATGTGAAAAGACAAAGGAGCATTGTATAAACTACAAAGTGGAAGAGTAGAAATCAGCCTTTTCTGGAACAGAGATCCTCAATACAAGACAAGTCTTTAACATCTGGAGAATCTCCTTTTACGAAACACCCAGCACATCCCCAGTGCATTCTGAGTGGCTTGACCTTATTTCAAGCTTGGAACAAAGCCAAGAATTGATTCTCCTCCTGGCAGCACTAGGCCCTCCAGGTTTCACTTGAGTTCACCTTCAGTTCACTTCACTCTCAGAGCACTGAGTCAAACATTTGAACTGAACCTTAAAGCACACTTCCCTTCCTCTTGACAGTCTATGCTGAGTCAGACTATACACTGGGGCTGTGTCTAGACTGGCCACTTGAATTTGCTCAAGAACAATCTAATGTAAGATTGTCAGTGTTCTTGCGCAAATACTATGATGTTCCCGCTCAGGGATAAGCCCTCTTGCGCAAGAATACTTGCGCAAGAGGGCCAGTGTAGACAGGGAAGAACTGTTTTGCGCAAAAAAGCCCCGATGGCGAAAATGGCGATCGGGGCTTTTTTGCGCAAAATCGCGTCTAGACTGGCCACGGATGCTTTTGTGCAAAAGCACTTTTTGCGCAAAGACACCCGTGCCAATCTAGATGCTCTTTTGCGGAAATGCTTTTAACGGAAAAACTTTTCCGTTAAAAGCATTTCTGCATAATCATGCCATTCTAGACGCAGCCTGGCTGCTTAATCATGATATTGCTCAGTTTTATTTCAGCCTACATCAAAATTATGCCAGTCTGTATAACTACTGCCAATGGGGCCAAAGAGGGTAAAGGCACTTGGTCTATTTTCTTTCTTCTAAGGTGTGGTACTTGAGTAATGGAAGGCACCAAAATGACAGGCCTAGAAACTGAAGACATCAATTTATTTATAAAATAAATACTGCAAGTGCAGCAGTCATACTAGATTCTCACCCCACTCATGCAACTCTGGTGTGGGAAGATCTCCTCTACAAGTGAGAAGTTCATTATTTTTTCTATGTCCACTGAGTCCTTAGCATCCTTGTCAGCAGTCCCAGTGAGGCCAATTTGTGGTGAAGCAGGCATGCAGTTATAATGGTGAAGACCTTTACGTACCATGGTTAGGAGATCAGTAAATGTCAAGATAAGATAGACTAATTGATTTATTTTTGTGAGATGAATACCACTTTGGGAAAAGGCAGCCTATTGTTCACTTACCCCAGAACGGATGGAGAGAGACAGAGTGGGTAGATGGTCAGGCAGAGTCATGGGGAATTTAAGGTCACAATTCAGTCACGGTAAAACATTCAAAGTGTGGGGGGTTATTCTAATGAAATGTCTTGGGTTTGTACTTTCTGCCATCCCCAGCAAATCATTGCACTGACCAGAGGAAGGAAATTTTGTAAAGATTCACTGAAAAAGAGAGCACACACAGAGAATTTCCTAGTAAATGTAATCAATTCTAAGGCCACACAGGACTATTATGTTTATATACTCCAACTTCCTGTATAATAGGCCACAAACCTTATCCTGTAGTTCCTGTATCCAGTCAAAAAAAAATGTGGTTGAGCTAGAGCTGTGATCTTTAACCTCTTCCATACCAGGCGTCCTCTCCCATCTAGCTGAGGTCTTGCCAGGACCCACAACCCATTTAGAACTATGGGGAAAGGCAGGATAGTCATGACCCACTAACATCTGTTTGTGACTATTGTGACATTATCAGACTGTAATATGAATATACGGATCATTTTGTTGCAACCACTGTTACATGTTTGCAACAAATCTTGTGCAAAGTGGGCCAAGTGAGGTGTCTATAAAAAAGCCAATGATTCACTGATTATATTTATGCCATTAATATGCATGTATCATTTTTGTATTTGAGGTTATAAGTATTGTCTATGTACTTGTATTTCAAATGTTTGTTCCTGAAGAACACCAAAGGAGGCTTGGCAGCCTATTGTAAAAGGACTCATAGTCAAGTGAATAGAAGTACTTGATTGACAATGGGTCTTGGAAGGTGCAAATGCACATCTGATGAACTTTTCTGTGAACATTCAGACCAGCATGAGGGCAATAGTGTCTACCTGTAAAGAAATGAGTTGTACATGGACAGGTGATTTGCTCATGTGACAAATTCCATCTTGGAGCTGCACTTTTACCCTGGAAGAACAATGGGATTCCCTCCACATGGCCAAAGATATATAAAGGACCCCAGAAACTCCTCCATTTTGTCCTTCAGTCCTGCTTCTCACCTCTAGAGGATCCTTACTCCAAGATGAAGTTCTTGAACAAAGGCCTGAACAACCCATTCAATATAGAGGTACTTCAGAGGCTTGAATTAAGTCATCAGTTTATTCCATCACTGCTACAAGAACTTTGCAATTGGTGTATGTATTCTCACACTTTCTTTTTATAAATAAACCTTTGGACTTTAGATTCTAAAGGATTGGCAACAGTGTGCTTTTTGGGTAAGATTGCAAGTTATAAATTGACTTGGGAATGTGGCTGGTCCTTGGGATCAGAAGAACCTTTTTTGATTTGATGAGACTGGTTTTCATAACCTCTCATCTGTGGCACAGGAGAACTGGAGTGTCTGAGGGAATTGCTTGTATGACTTCTTGCTAGCTAGTGCTAGCAAGTGAGTAGAAGTGCTCTTTGTGACTGGTTTGGTATAACTTATAGTGGAGAACCCCCACTCTTGGACTGTAAGCAGCCCTGTCGCTAAGAAATTCACCCTGAGTAGATACTCTCAGCAGTGCTCCCCAGAACTCCTTTGTTACTGCTATCCCAGATTAAGGATCCATGAACCAAAGCATATCATGAGAACGGGGCTAGTTTGCTACTGTCACTCTGTCTGGAATGGCTCTACTGTGAGTGACTCTCTGAGAGCAGATTGACAGAAAACAAAAACACACACCCCAAACTGGCGGTATATTCTACAATTGGATTTCACTAAGCCAGTAACAAATGTGAACTCCTGGATTACTATACCAGTCTTAACACGGAGTCACAGTGTCTGTCTTACCACCCAGACAAATTGAACTTTGTGATAAATGGTTTCTTAAATCTAAAATCAGCATGTTTCTCCCAGTCCCAAGAAAACAGTCACTCACCCCAATCAATTAGTACTCCAAAGACAATGCTGGAAGCCAATTCTACAGTAAACTAAGAAAAAACAATGGCAGTTAGAGAGATTAAAGCAGCTAAAATACAATAGCAGGTAAGTTACAATTTGTAACTCTAACTCCAAATGGTGGTAGTTTTATGATAAACACGAGTTTTCCAAAAGTCTTTTCCAGGGTTACCCAGAATAACTCTGGGGATCTCTGACTTCTCGTTCAGTTGTTCTGTCCTCTTCGAATCCAAACAGTCCAGAGATAAAGGACCTTTTTTTGAATCTATATTTATATCTTCTTCCCACAGAAGAGAAGCTGATGGTCTCGCTAACCATGTGGGCTTTTCCTTCGGTGACTTTTTTACCTCCAGCCATAAACATAATGGCCCCTAGGATTTTCTATTAAAGTCCTTAAATCCTTCATTAGCATTTCATAAGGTTTATTTGATGGGCAATTTAGTTGCAAAGGTAGCAATTTACCATATACATGTTTGGTATTACATTATGACAGGAATAGATAAGCAAAAACAATACAAATGACATCTCATTCATATTATGAAGTTTAAACAGACAAAACAATTATACATTTATAGTTGTCTTGATCTAATATACAAGTGAATTGACCTGACTACAATCTATCATGACCTGGTCAGCCAGCATCACAGCTCACAACATTTCTGTTATTTAAATTTTATCTTCTTTGCCTATTTCATAGCCCGGGTCTATCATGCACACTGAACTTTAATAACACACATTAGGAGATTTGTAGAGAAAGGGTTTCAAGAACAATGAGATGACTACAGTTTAAACATGTGTTGTTTCACTTACTTGCATAAATTATCATCCAAAAGAAGGCTGCACCTTCTCCCTTTGAAGGTGCAGCCAAATTGGAGCTATCGCTAACAGTGATGGTGGGGGTGGGGTGGAAGAAAGCAGTAATGCATGACGATTCTCCTAAATCTGAATGAAAGGACAAGCATTTTTGCCAATATCATTCTGATCTATAATGAGATCGGTTACCTCTGTAGTTCCTTAGGCACTGATAGAAAGGGGACTGTGACAGGGCGCCTGCCCTGCACTGGCCCTTTAAGGGCAAAACTCAGGCCCGGAGCAGGGGCTGGAAGCAAAGACCCAGCTGAGGCTGTTAGGGCTAATGAGAGCCCAGCTGGGGATATATAAAGAAGCACAGTTTGCTTTGGAGGGGGAGCAGTGAAGAGCTGGCAGCAGAGGAAGCAGGAGGCTCCCAGGAGGGAGGACTGTATTGGGGCAGCCAGGCAGGGCTAGGAGAGTGCCAGCTAAGGCATTCCCTGGCTGGGGGCCTGAGGCAAGGCCTGGGGCTTGGAGGGTGGTAGCAACGCAGCCCAGGTAAGCAGGGCAGCAGATATACACCCTGTGCCAGTGATGAGCGGCCCATACAGACTGTAGTTTGCCCAGAAATGGGCTAGATGAAGACAGTCAGTGGGTCACTGAGGCACGGTGGGGAGTGCACACCCTGACAGGGACATTTAAAGCACTATATTGTCTCACTCAGAATTACCTCATTTTGACAGAGCATCCCAAGCTGCGTGTTTCTCTCTCCCCCCTGCTTAACCCACCAATGACATAGACAAACCATGCACTAGAGGCAATTGGCAATCTGAAGAAGAAAATATGTCAATAGATGTTGTGAACTCAAGGTCTCTGCTTTTGTCATATGCACCAAAATTGTTGCTAAAATTCAGGTCAAACATTAGGGACAAGATGCTGGTGTAAATCAGCATGATCCCATTGAAGCCAATACATCCATGCCGGTTTACACAAACTGGAGCTCGGTGCTTATGAAATTGGCAAGTTGTCTCAAACTAGTTGATCTTAATTGTATGCCCCTGCTGTCTTTTCCAACTCACTTTCTACTGCTACTGTCTGAGCTGGTTAGTTTTGGTTCAGGGCTCCCTCTGCTACAAACACTGACAACTCCTTATGATTTGTATTATCCTTCCTAACTCAGTCACCTACAACAGAGCAGGAACAACAGTCACTCTGTTTATCAGTTAATATAGCCTAAGCTCATGTCATTCTGTCACAATAAAAGAAAGCCTGAGATTTTTTTCTTTCATTCATTCACTATCATTCCACCATACTATACACTTTTCATCAGAGTCAACTGCTATTTTTAATAACTATTGACTTGACTATGAGCCGGAGCTACTGCAAAATTTTGCATTTGTGACTCAACTTGCTTTCATAGCAATAAAATTCTAAGTCAGATATTTGTGGCCCAAATTCATTCCAGAAATGATCACATAATATCGCACACTGAGTCTGGTCTCTTCAGGAATAGAGCCTGAGTGTTGCCTTGTCTTGATTCTTTATCTCTTTTTATGTTTGAGGACTGAACAGTCTTCAGAATCATAGAAGATTAAGGTGCTGATATAGCTCATTAGCTGGTTTCTGTGAATAGTAGACAAACAATATCTCTGTCATGCATGCTCCTGTTTCTGTCTCTCTTTCTCTCTTCATATTTATGTTGTTACATTATCAGTAATAACAATAAACCTATACAGAAACATCCAACCAACAATCTGTACCAGTGCCCAACCCCATTCCTAATGAGAATCCGTTCAATACGACCTTATTCCAAGCTGTTGCCATTTCCCAGCATGTATCAGTTTCTTCTCAGCCATTGCATTGTGGGGTAGGGTAGCATAGATACTTCAGAGCAGTGCTGCAGATGACCCTTCTTTCTGAAAAAAGGCCAGACTTGTGCTTAGGGCACAAGTAATAGAGAGCTATGGTATTAACATGGGTAGCATTTCCAGTAAAAGCTGGTGCAGTTATTTTCTTTCTGAAATGGATGGGCTGTCCTCCTTATCATGGGGAAGTCCAAAGCCAGAGTATATAGTTTTGCCCTGCAGTAAGGAAACTTCTGGTTTTCTTCTTTAGTATATTAAAGTTACATTTGTTGGTTAGGCATGTAAAAATCTCCAAATTTCCTGACCAGATAGCACCAACTATATGCTTAACCCATAAATTATTCCTCATGCATAGTTTACTATGTAAAACTTATCACCAAATACTCATGTGACTCCCTGTGTGCTTTAGTTAGATAGTTGTCTGAACAATTAAGTACCTCCATTGTGATTCAGAGTAACAGTCCCCAAGGATTTACTGATATAATGCTTTCCTAAATTGTGATCTTCCCTGCTGGAATGCTGTTACTGGAAATTTTCTCTCAAGTAATTCCCTACAGATCTTTTGAGAAATATATATTTTTAAAATGCCTAGTAAACAAAAAAAATATGTTTGTAGATGCTGCAGCCTTTTCTCCCCATTTCTTCCTTTGTTTTCCAATAATGCCAACAAATTATCAATTGTTTATTGTCTGCTATAGGCCAAATTCACAGGCACCATGGGAACAAGACTCCTAAATCAAGATCTCACCACTTTGTAACCAAATCAAATGAGAGTACACTGAATCCATATCTCTCTCTCTCTTTTTTTTTTTAAAGAATAACTTCATCAGAGTCCAAGTGATTGGGGGCAGATCCACCAGCAAAACAGCATTACAAATTCACAGAGATTACCTCTGACCTTACAACCTCAGGATGCACCCATGTTGGCAGTGAGAACTCTCTGCCTCTCAATGTGTTTGTAGAGTTCTACCAATGTATTATAATTACTGTACACTTTCCTTCCCATCTCCAGTACTTGTAACTACATGCATTTTGGCTCTGACAGACAAGCCAACCTGTGTATGATCCACAACAGCTTAATAGCAGGCATTACGATTATAATCAAGACAAATGACTTGTGTGTGAATTTTCAAGAAATGTATTAAATTTGCAATCAGTTTATTCATTTGAAGTAACAGAAATAACAGATAGATGCTAAATGTATTTGTCTATTTATCCATATCTTGAGAGAACTTTAGCAATGTAACCAGATTAGCTTGTAAGTGCTAATTCCCTTTCGTGTCTTAATTGCCATAATTATGCATGCGACTGTGTCCAGTTTAAGATCAAAGATGTAAGATATTGCAGGAAACTTATAATGCTATCTGCATTGTCTTTAGCTTAATTTTCTATATTATAGCAGGAGACCAGCTAATTGCTTTCTATGAGTGAATGTAACTAGTTTACCTGTCTATGCATAGGAAAGAGAAAATTAGCTTCAAAACAACAGTCCACAGAGGATCTGCATTCCTGGAGGAAAGGCTCTTCTATGACAGTCTCTGTGAGGAGGTTTGTCTAAGTGGTAGAAGAGCTATGAAAAAGAAGTCTCAGGCCTGATGCTCCAGTCTCCAATCTGCTTAAACTTTGAAGAGGGAAAGTATAAATTGTAAAATGGAGACTTTCCAAATAAATATTTGGAAAATGTATGGAAGGACTCAAACCAGTCTTTACACCTGTTTCCAGAAAGACATTTACAAATCACCAGCCTCACCATCTCTGCTAGGAAAGTAACCTCTGCACACATGTATATTGAGCTTTTAACCAATTGTAAGTCTCTTTTTTTCTTTCTCCTTTTATTATTAACCCATTAGTTAGTTAAGATTGGCATTCTCATGATAATTGGGTAAGATCTAGGACTCATATTAACCTGGGGATAAGCTTCCACCCTTTGAGAGTGTTGAACCTCACATATGGTGAATTGAGTTTTCAGTATATTTCACTTATCAGTCTAAAGTAGGCCCAGGCAAAATACAGCTCACGAGCCAGATTTGGCTCACCGAGCCACCGGATCCAGCCCACAGAGACAGTGGGGAGCCCCAAGCAGGCTCCCCTGCTTGCCCCACAGCCCCACACGCTGTGCAGAAACACAGCTGCTGGGCACCGTTTCTGTTTCAAAACTGTAATCCTGGAGGAGAGTGGGGAAAGCTTGAGGAGCTGCCCTGCCCCCAGCACAATCCCATTGGCTGGTTTCTGGCCAGAAACTCACCAATGGGAGATGCCTGTTTGTATAACAAGCAGCCAAGAAGAACCATGCCTCCTACCTTCAGCTCAGTTATTCACTCGAGCACATGGCCAGGCAAGCAGGCTGGCTGTCTGGGAAACATTTTAAACTCTGCAGCCATTAGCTCTCCAGGCAGGCGGGCTGGTTTGGCTGCTGGCTGGTAAGTCTCCTGGCCAAAGCCTGCATATGGCACCCCAGCCCCTTCTTTCCCCCAACCCTCTGCCCCTTCACTCAACATACTCAAACCCTCTGCCCACCTCTTGCATTCATACCATACACCCTCTCAGATCTGGCACACCAATTTCCTGCCCCAGATCACAATCCCCTCCTACCCTAAGTCACATCCCAAACCCCTGCACTCCAGTCCCCTGCCCTAGGTCACAGCCTCCTCCTTCACCCAAACTCCCTTCTTCACCCCACTCCCTTACCTCAAGTTGCCTTCTGCACCCAACCTTCATCCCAGACCTCGCACCTCCTCCATTAATATCATTAATGCCATTAATATCATGAAGGTGTGTGGCCCTTGACCACTTTCCAAAATCTTGGAGTGGCTCCCTGTCAAAAATTATTGCCCACCCCTGGTCTAAAGCCAAGGACTGAAATGTCAAAAAGGGGACTGGGTTTTCACTTTGTTAGCCAGTTGGCAGCACAGGAGTTATTTGTTACTGGCTTGGTGAACTTAATTCCCAAGGCTGGTGTTTATTCTATAATTATCTGTCCTGTTTCTTGCAGCATGCCTGGAGTATGGCATTCACAGCGTGGTCCATCCAGACACCTGGTCACAAGTCTGAAATAATGTAAAGCCAGTATCACTGAGATCAAAACTGGGCATATGTCCTCTTTGTTTCCATGGTTACCAAAGCATAGTCATAAATTTAAATCCTATTCTTCAAAATTGCCTTTTTGAATGCAAAATCACCAGCATTATCTGCCCAACAGATTGCTAGTTATCTCTTCTGCTAGCTCTGGGAAAATCAACTAGGACAGAAATGGGGAGGAAACTATACTGTGAGCATCTAGGAAAAAATGATGTCTCTTTGTCCTAAAATGGGGGGAAATGCAGTGACCTTATTCTTTCTAAATAACCCAGAGCCAAAACCTGGGATCTGACATTCCTGAACTTTGGAAGGGTGAGAGTCTGAGTCCAAACATTGTCCCATAGGCCTATCTCTATAGTTTTCTCAAAGTATGGCACTCTGGTCACCTGCTGTCCTTTGCTGCTGTCTCTCTGCATGCCACCATGTTACATTAGCAGAGCATGAAGCCAAATGAAGGTTACGTTGAACAAGAGGAACATTATTAAACCCTGTGAACTGCTCTGGCTATGTGTCTGAGTTGCTTCCACAGTAGCACCTTACGTTCCTTGTTCCACTGGTGTTCTTTTCACTAATAGTCCATCTAGGGAATATGGACCCTCTGACTCCAGTTTCATAGCTGACAATACATGTAGGTTGCAAAACGTGTGTTTTACTGACTGGGAAATTTGGATTATTATATTGACGCTGTTTGGAGAAATAAAACCAGTGTGTGAATAAAACAACTGATTCAAAAGCCCCTGAAATCTGTGTGAGTCCTTTGTGATGGATCTTTTGTGAGGGGATTACAGCTCCCATCAACCCTCTATCTCCTTTTCACTTCCTTTTCCTCTGGCTAGGTAAGGGGAAAGATAGGGAAGAGGCAGCCCCAAGCAAGCCCCAAGCTGCAGAGAAGCCTAGTCCAGGTTTTCCCAGGATTGTCCCTCTTTTCAAGTCACTGTCCTGGGAATTCTTTAAGGGTGCTCAATATACATTGCCAGCTGTTCAGTTCTATGGGCTCTGCATCATCTTGCATGTCCCAGTTTTTCATACATCAGAGATGGCAGCCCTAGAAAAGCCAGATGGTGAGAAGAATCACCAGGAACTGTATGCACCACCACATGAGGAACAGGCTGTGGCTGCTGGCCATTATAGCTGACTGCAGGTGTGTGACAGACAGACTTACGGGGAAGCAGCAGCAGATGGGCGGAGAGCTAGTGCAGAGGGACCCCAATGAAAGAGACCAAAAGTATGGCCTGGAAATCCACAAGCTCCTATTTTCTTGAAGAGAGTCAGTATTGGAGAGAACACTGCAGGCACTAGGTCCACATTTGATCAGACTGCCCACAACGGCCCAAACTTTTAGCTATAACTATTTAAGCCTCTGTACCTAGTGTTGTTATAGTTTTCCCCAATCCTGTCACCCTAAAAAAATACCCTTTCACTTAGCTGTGTGTGTGAGTGGTTACTGGGCTGGCACCCCCAAACCTTGCTGCTAAAACACCGACTGTAATTGCCTCAAAGTTGTAGACACAATATCTTAGCCGCTTGGTGTACTCTGGCATTGAGACACCCGAATAATTACATTTTCCATTGATATCGGTGAATAGATGAGTAGTCCCTCAAAGAGTTTCTCTCCCTTTTTCCAATAACAGGCTGTGATGGGGCATTTGCCCTGCACTGGCCCTTTAAGGGTTAAAACCCAGCCCTGAAAGAGGGCTGGAGTGGTGGAGCCAGCAGCTGAGGCAGAGCCAGCCAATTGGGGCCCAGCTGGGACTGTATAAATAAGGACTTCTGGAGAGACAGAGACTCGGACTCACTCTTGCTTCAACTGTGGAGCAGGAGGGACCTAGCTGCCAGGGAAGCTAGTGGCTTCCTGACTTAGAGCAGAGCTGGGGAAAGGCAGGCATAGTTGTGGAAGCTCTGGCCAGGCAAGCTCCCAGGCTGCAGGGTCTGAAACAAGGCCAGAGGCTTCTAGGGCTGCAGGGAGGCAGCAGGTCCACACCCTGTAGCCAATGATGAGAGCCATTTCAGACTGCAGTTTGCCCCTGAGGCAGGGATTCGATGAAGACTGGCAGTGGGTCACTGAAGCAAGGTGGGCATAGAGGGTTAGGGGTTCTGTGACCCTGGACTGTGGGGACACTGCCACAGGGCAGTACTCAGAGGGGAGAACACCATGCTCAGGGAGGGACACGGGTCCTAACAGAAGGTGGTGGAGCCATTAACAGGTAACAGCAGACGTGACACCTGCTGGAAGGGGATGCTGAAGAGCTAATTCCTGAGTGACCACAGGAAGTGCCATGGCAGTGAGTCCACGCTGTGTTACACAGGCAAATATCCAGGCTGAACAAATGAGTATTACAGACCATGAAGATTAATGGAAACAGTGCTGGATGACAAGTTAACTGTCTACATATAAAAGAATGTAACCATTGTGGAGGAATTATGTAGAGTGGTCCATCAACAATGGTGGATCATACCTGGGAATAAAACTAGGATAATAAAAATATAGGTGGAATGTCAGATAAAATTTCTAAAAATAAATTAGGGAAAGCCCCATCTCCTGAGTTATCTAAAATTAGGCTACAATGTACTCCGCATAATATAGGAAATGATTTGATATTGGTAGAAGTATGCTCAAGGTGACTTGGATTTTTTACTTCTCTAATTTCCTTAATACTAGGAAATCCATGTCCAATGAAGTTTAATAACGCAAGATAAGAATTAGAGCTTCCCATGTTCTTGCATTTTCGTCATTAAAATGTTTAGTAAGAGAGATGTTCCAACTGAAGATACCATAGCACGTTGCAAAAGTAGGAACCAGAACCAGGTCATTTCTAAAGAAGAAGAATAGAAGAATAATTTTCTTTTCATTTTTGCCATGTTTCACATAAAAATATATGTCACGCGCACAATACTGTTCTTTAAAACTGCTTTCCTGTATGCTTTGTAACATACAGTGGAATTTCTGTTCTAATCCTACCATCTCCATGTACCTTTGAGTGACTGAATTGATTAGTCCACTCTGTACAAGATTGTTTGATCTAATGGACTGGGCAGAGCAGAATGAACAAACCACTTGGTGAATTTCCAAGTCTCTATTCAATATAACCTTCCTGAATGTTTACAAAGAAAATCTAACCACGAAAATAAGTTAAGTCTTTGGGTTCACAAAGTACCCAGCTATTCCATAGCTCTTACAGCCTCAAGACAAACCTTTCTTCAACCTGCACTCGTGGATAGGGTCATGCTACTGAGAGCCTTACTCATTTTATAATACCAAAGAACCCTTTTTACAATCCTAGGGGCCACCACACAGATATTAATTTACCCAACTCTATTGAGTATGGAAGTCAAAGGGAGTTGCAGGTGACAAAGACTTCTGAAAATCAAGCCAGTTATTTGGATTTAGGCACCTAACATTAAGGTTTAATTTTTATTTTTTTTTTTGCCTTAACATTGAATGTTATCAATGTGCAATGAAGTGTTTAAGTGTAGGAAACACTAGAAGAGCTACTTTTGGTTTTTTTATTAGTGAACGTTAAAGCTCCAGTAAGGTCAAAATACAATTACAACAATCTGCAGTGCTATGCAGTTTCTAATGCAATATAGTCACTGCAGGTCAGTGATTCCCCTTCTCTGTGTCTTTGTCAGCAATTGATCACTTGTCTCATCATTCTAACAGCCACAAAGTATTTCATGGATTCCAACCATCATACCCTTCTTTGCTGGTAGTAATACAAATGGCCTGTGATTATGCAGCAATCTGTCCTGATGAGTGGCTGTCACTATTGAATTCTCAAATCCCAGTCTCAGAAAAAAATAGGAACCATAAGTCCTCCATTTTGTGCATTGTATGACAGCTGCCATATCTTTGAAGTGTCAATGTATTCTAATTGTCTGCAGCAGGGTATGGCTACAAATTACAAATGAATTTTGGAATACACTGTTTATATTTATCTCCTCCTAAATGTCAACATCATCTGCATTTTGGCTGCCCAGGTAAATGGAATTCTCTGCTTTTTCTCCTTATAAATGTCAACCTGTCTTCTTCTATTAATCCAGGCTTTGTCATCTTTGATTTGGCAGCAGAGCCATATAAACTATGGCTGCTGGATCTCTTCAACCTCCCCCACAGTCTCAATTATTGTCTGCATCTGTGAACGTTGCTGGAAACTGTAGTAATATCATTAGCAAAGTCAAAAGTGGCAAGTTTCTAAGCTGAATGCATATTAAACTTTCTGACTCTCTTTCCCTTTCCTCATCACTAAGCGAAGTCACGATTTAGTAATACCACACAAACCAATAGCTGTTTTTAGAACCCATGAATTCTATGTAGGAGATGGATACACATTTAGGCCCCAGTCCTGAAAACTGTCACACAGGCTTAATTTGAAGCACAGGAGTAGCCATTAAATTATTCACATGCACAAATGTTTGCAGGATCAGGATCTAAACTTGCAGTTCAAGTGGTATTAGTTACACATGGCAATTATTTTTTTCTGTTTAGTAGTAATATAGATTTTAAATTGCTCATGCTATTTTTGCGTTTCCTTTAGGCTAACTCCTGCTGACTTCACTCACCTGACTTTGCTGAGACTAAGGGCATGTCTAGACTACATCCCTCTGTCGAAAGAGGGTTGTAAATGAGCCCGATTGAAAGTGCAAATGAAGCGCAGATTTAAATATCCCGCACTTCATTTGCGTATTTGTGTCTGATCTCTGTTTCGAAACCACAGTCTAGACGCAGTTCTTTCGAAAAAAACCCCCACCTTTTTTGAAAGAACCCGTACTCCTGAAAAAATGAGGAGTATGGATCCTTTCAAAAAAGGGGTTTTTTTCCAAAGAACCACGTCTAGACAGCAGTTTCACTTTCGAAATACCCTTTTTCGAAACAGAGATCGGACACAAATATGCAAATGAAGTGCGGGATATTTAAATCCGCGCTTCATTTGCACTTTCGATCGGGCTCATTTACATCCCTCTTTCGACATAGCCTGAGTAGAGGAACTACACTATGTACACTGCAGTTGGATACCTGGAGCTGGCCCGTGTCAGCTGGCTCAGACTGGTGGGGCTTGGGCTACAGGGCTGTAAGACTTCAGCAAAGATATTTGGGCTCAGGCTGCAACTTGAGCTCCAGGACCCCATGAATGGGGCAGGTCCCAAAACCCAGGCTCCAGCTCAAGCCTGAACATCTACACTGTAATTTTCCAGCCCTGCAGTCTGAGTCCTCTAGTATAGATCTCATGGGTGTTTAGTTGCAGTATAGACATACTATAGATTTCCTGTGGTTCTAGTGTAAGGAGTAGGCAGAAATAGGGGAGAACACCCAGAAGTGTGCACCCAGCATTGTACTGCATAGCTCCACGCTGATTCCCTGTGTTCAGTTGTACCAGGAGTGAGTCAGGGCAAGAGTGTGTCAGGTGAGGGGAGAGGCTTGGGAAAGGACCAGTGGACCTGCCATTCTATGGATCCAGTGGCCACTGTTCTCTCCAGAGGCTATTGCAGTTTCAGCACTGTTTTGTGATTGTTCCATAGCTCAAGAAGGATTCCTTCCCTTTCTCCTACAGCAAACCCCAGCACTTGATGTTCCCTCCATGTGTTGGCCTGTATGATAGATTGCACAAGAGCACATAGTAAAATGAGTACCATGACACAGTAGAACGAATACCGCAACTTAAGACAATTCAACAGTCACCAAAACCGCTGCACATGACCTTTAGTCATGCTTCAGCCAATGTCTGTGTAGAACCCAAATAGTTTGATTCCTAGAAAATTGTTCATACTTCAGTATTTAAGGAATCACTTCCACATTAACGTGTTTAGTTTTATATCGGAGCTGACAGCACGCAGCTTTGCTAGCATGAAGCGGGTCAAGTTTTCTATGTAATTAAATCAGGCTAACCCCATAATACTCAGTGGGATTACCATGGGAAGCAAATTTGGCCTATGACATGCATTCGTTATTACACAAGAAAAGACAAATAGCAAAATGTTTCCGGCTTTAAGCAGAAACATTAATGTTTTTAATGCAGATTTTAATGACTTCAGCTCAGGTAAATTTAAATTTCATCCAGTCATTGACTAAACTGAGATTCTTTTCCTATACATCCTGATCCAAAGCCAACTGAAGTCAATGAAAAAGACTCTTATTAGCTACAATGGGCTTTGGATCAGCCATGAGACGTCGCTGCACTTCCATGTAGCAGCAATTCTCCAAAGGCAGGGGTTGGCAAAAGCCTCTCAGCGAGCCAGATCCGGCCCGCCTAGGGCTTTGATCTGGCCCGCGAGGAAGTTCCAGGCCCTGCCCCATAGAGCGGGGGTCGGCAACCTACAGCATACATGCCACTTATGGCACACAAGCCAGGTTTCAGCAGCACTCGGGAGGGAGCTCAGCCCCACCCTTCCTCTCCCATGCAGCTGCTGGAGAGCTGCTCCCTCCTCCCTAAAACAGGGTAAGCTGTGGTGGGAGGAGGCAGCGCTGGGCCTGAGGCTCCTCAGCAGCACCTCGGCTGGGATGGGGGGTCGCCGCTGACATGGCCACGTGGTCTCGGGCCGGGCCTGAAGGCTGGCCACCTGGCCCTGGGCCGTGTGACCAGGGCAGCGGCATCTCCAGCCTCCGGGGCCGGCCCCAGACCACAGTGGCAGCGGTGGCCCCAGACTGTGTCAATAGCAGCAAGAGGGGACCCTGCGACCGAGTCCGGGTCCGGACCACGTGGGCTCCAGCGGCAGGGTCTCCCTCCAGGTCAGCTAGGACAGCGTGACTGCAGCCGTTGCTGCAAGGGGGCACGAAGCCAGATAAGGTCCCTCCCTCATGCCCAGGCTCCCTCCACCTCAACCCCTCACTTCCATCCCCCCCCAGGACCTGGCACCCCCAGCTTGCTCCAACACCCTCCCTTGTTCCTGCACCCTCTCTCCTGGCCAGACACCCCACCCTGCTCCTTCATCCACGTTACTCCCGCATCCTCCCTTGCTCCTGCTCCCTCCACCTGGCCAGACACCCTACTCACAGCCTGCTTCTGCACATCGCCTCCCTCCCAGATCCTCCCCATCCCTATCCTACTTGTTGGCAGCCCTGTCTCACGCACTCTACCCCTCGTTTTTGTCCTTACGTCAGAACCTAAGGAGGTCCATAAAATCCACTAACTCCGGAACCCCAGAAAAGTAAATCTGGTCTATGGGAAGCTCTGAACCTCAGTCCCCCCTTCCCCTCTCCCCATGGGGCTGGGGCACCAGAGGAGTGAAGCATCTCACTTGGGACCACATCAGTGAGCGTTCAGGGTTTTTGGAGGTAGTTTTTTTTGGTGGTTTTGGGTTTTTTTGCTTCTCACTTGTGTGGTCCCCAACTGATTTTTCTGTGGGTCAGTGATCCCCGACCTAAAAGGTTCCTCGCTCCTGCCATAAATAAAGAAAACATTGAAACCTTTTGTGTTGGACACAATATTTTACTTTATTTAAAATGAAGTTTGATAAACTAACATGAAAAAATTAAAACACTTAATCTGTTTCATAATTTAAATTAAACCATTCTCACTAGCTGCAGCTGGTTCAGAAAATAAGGTCGCCATACCCAGCCTGCCCTTGCCTCCCATCCTGTCTCTTTCCCCCAGCACACAGATCCGTGAATAAGTTAAATCTCAGTACACCACATCTGAAAGATAAGATCTGCATCTTAATTTACTTATTAATGAAGCTGCTGTAAGTAGGACCATTATTGACTTTTAAAAGTATCACTGGCACTCGGACCAATACGTAGAAGTGAATAAGTCAAATCTCGGCACTCTACCTTTGAAAGCTGCTGACCCCTGCTGAGTGTTGGAGATGTGTGAGCCCTTTCAGTTGCTTCTATTCAAAGGTGGGTGCTTGCTGGGTGGCTGCATTGCCTGACAGCCCTGCCTGGCAGGCACAAACCCTTTAAACAGAAGCAACTGAAAGAGCTCGCAGCTCTCGGTCCTACTGGCCCATTGCCTGGGAGCTGCCCAGGAGGCACAAGCCCTTTCAACTGCTTCTATTCAAAGGGCTTGTACCTGCCAGGCGGCTGCCAGGCAACATGTTAGCAGTAGGGCCAGGAGCTGTCAGCCATGTACGTGAATTCTAAGCCTCCACCCCAGACAACTCTTGGAGGAGGCTAGCCCTCAGCACCCTCCCATCTGCTCCAGATCCCTTCCATTGGCCAGAAGTCAAAAGGCAGGGACCCCAGGCCAAGCAAAACTCCCGGCAGGGTAGATCTCAACCCCACCCCTTCCACCTGAAACCCTGCCCCATCTGCCCAAGACCCTGCCCCTTCTGGGTCGGCCCACGGCCAATTCCAAAATTTGTGAAGTGGCCCTTCTTCAAAAATTATTGCCCACCCCTGTCCAAAGGTGTTCTATACCATGGTCACCATTTAGCATTTGCCCAGAGTTACCTCATTAAGGTGTCTTAGAAATATCTCTGCTATACTTCCTGCTATTTAGCAAATGAAATAACTGCCAACTTACATTGTGTGGCACAACTGTTGACTTTGTAATGCTGGCCAATGCAGTTCTTAGAACTATTTAATTGCTTTTGGATAAGAAGGATACTTATATTTTTAGATGTAGATAACACATTCAAAAAATCCAGTTGACAAAAGGAAAACATCGTGGCTTTCACCACTTCATCAGTCATCATCAAAAAACACCAAGACTGGATTTTGTGGATTTTCAACCCTGTTGAAAAAATTCATGGTTCAATAGACTTCAAAAGTTTCCCTTTTTTATCTGTAATGTGTTGAATCTTAAACCTAACAAAGGGGTAAATGCTAGCAAGGCATTATCAAGGCAGGTATGTTTACTGCGTGTAAAACTGGGGAGCATAATGTGCTTAGAAGAGGCTGAATGGACTTATGGCTTTTAAAACATTGTATCTATCTTCCTCTTATCACAGTGTCTAGCATCAAGTATCCTCATTCTGGAGCTCTCTGTGCTCTGCTGGCCCAGTACCAATGCGCACTCAAATCTATTTCTCAGTTCTCGACAATTTTACTTGAAGAAAAAATAAGTCACAATAATTTGGCTTTAGGCTCCTGGAATGTTAATAAACTGGTAGCATGATAAATTCCTCTATTTGACAACTGACCAGGCACTTGCATGTACCCTGTTCTCTAGCACTGATTCACTAGCAACCGTGTGTGAGCCCAGGCAAACATCACAGCTTAAAATAAAAGTGCAGCTAACTGAGTTCCAGAGCTGTGTAATGCATTCATTACCTTCTTTCCACAGTTCAGAAATTAAACATGCATAAAGTAGGAGATTTAATGGCCTTTCTCATGACTATCATACAGAAAGACTAAATTCAGTGGTAGCAAATCCTGCAGCAGTTGAGCTTTGAGACTTCCCAGTATTTGGACAATAGTTCTCTATACTACATGCAAAAAACAGTATTAAGCCAATGCTAAGGTGCATGAACAAACTCAAATCAGGAACTGAAAAAGTTTAAATACATGCAACAACATTAACATGGCCACATTGCATATATTTATCATTTACTTGTATTTCTTGTTAAATATATACCTTAATACAGTGTACTAACTGATTGTTATTAAATACGTACTGTAATTGTGCAAGTTGATATTGCTCTAAGAACCTTTACTTTTTCCTTTTTTCTCACTTCTTATTTGAATTGTGCAACTTTAATATAACAATACTTTGCATTTTGTTTCCTGTTTGTATTTCTAAAAAAGATTGTTGGTTACTATTAGTTCCATTTAAAGTTTAGATCTCCTAGGCTTTCAAGTCCACAACTCATTCTGATGAACTGGAAACCTTCAGTGCTTGATGCTATTTGGCTGAAAATACTTTTCTTTAAGGGCAGACCATCCAGAAACCGAAGCAAGTGTTGAGTATGCTTATCCACTTCTTAGGTACTGTGTACAAGGGTCACAAATGCCATGCCCGTTCTCTGGAATGTGGCTTTATTGTGATCCCCGTGTTCCCCCCCTTGAGTTACATAGATTCTCACGTCTATCGCGTCCCCGAGAGACCTTGGTCCTGTTTATATCCGCAAATCGTGCCCAAGGCACTAAGAGGGCGGAGTAGGGGGACTCGGGCCCACCCTCACTCCCGAGTCCCAACCCAGGGCCCTAAGATGGGGAGAGCACTCCCCGCCCAGGGGGGGGGGTAGTTACCCCTAAACTCACCTGCTCTCGGTTTACACGGCCCCACCCTGGGCCGCTTCCTACTCTGCCAGTCCCATAACCCGAGTTACCTCACTCGGTGCTGGCCTTTCCGTCCCTGGTCGGTGTCCTTTCTGGAGCACGGTCCCCTGTGACTCCCTTCCTTCCCTTCTCGGGACCTACCCTTTGAAGCCCGGATCACTCGGCGTGGGACGTCATCCCCGGCATCCCTCTCCGTCACGTCCATCCCAGCGTCATCGCCCAGCGCTGCTGGGGCACGTTGCGTGGTCGTGACGTCACTGCCCGGTGCTGGCTGGGTGACGCAGCCGGCGTCCTCTGCGTCCGAGACCGGCTGCTCGTGGGCATTTTTCGCCATGGTCCCGGTGCGGTGGCTCGGGCCACCTCCCCATGGGTTTCCTTGCCCGCGGATCCCTTTCCTCCGGCCTCTCCCGCCGTCTTCTGTGTGCAGGGTTGCGCCACCCTGCTACATACTGTATCTCATAGAGTGCACTGTGCCTCTGTTAGAACAATACATATTTTGTCAGAATTCAAGGTGTTAGTTTTAACCTATTTAACTCAACAAAATTAGAACTGGGTTATGTAAGAGTCCATCTCTCTGCCTGGTTAATACTGCCACATTTGTGATCAGTGGAAGCACTCAAGCTAAAGTCTGCTTGGCTCAAAATAAAGGAAGGTTGCTATCAGGGTTTTTTCTATAGAGGGTGACTGGCTTTAGCACTCAGGCTATGTCTAGACTATGGAAAGTCCAGGGAACGCGTCTGCTGTCCAACATTTTTTGCGGAAGAGCAGATGCACTCTTTCGGAAGCCCTGTCTTCCGCGTTTCATGAGGAAGAAGGGTTCTTCTGAAAGAGGAGGTTTTTCCGAAATTTGGCGCTGTGTAGACAGGCCAAATTTCAGAAAAGCCTCTTCCAAAAAAACAATCTGAAAAAAATACACAAATTGTGGAGCGCAATTTGCATACCTTTTTCCAACAAAAAGTGGCATCCTTTATCTCGTGGGCATATGGGGAAGAGGCAGGTTGATGGCATCCGCTATTTTGCTTTGGTTAAGTTGTTATAAGATGTCTGTATTTTCCAATATGTTTGATATAGCTCCACTGAGGACTTTTGTCACAGATGTACCTTTTAATAGGAGTGACCAATGGATATTATCAATAGAGACCACTGTTCATTCTGCTACATGAAAGTGAGTTATGCATTTTCTATCTGGAATTCTGTGAAATGGTAACAAAGCCAGCAGGAACTGGAAATAGTTCTCAGATAAACTGTCAGCATAAGTAGGTTGCCTTCTCAAAATGGGACATAGGCTCCTTCCTGCAGATTGTAAGTGGAATCCGCAACAGAAGCAGCAAAGAATGTGCATGTGCTTATTTGACACTTGCCCTCATCAGAACAGGAATGGAAAGAACACCATTGTAATTGATTGCTCCAGACATATCCTGGTTGAATAAACAGCTGCTCGTAACACGTTTGTCAAGGCAGCCATAATTCTTGAGAAGGTGCCATAATGGCCCTCTAGTGATACCATCAAAAGCTACATGCATAAGCAACAAAGAATTGGGAAAACATGAGATAGAAAAGAAAGGGGAAGAGGAGATGTGCAGAACCTTAAAGGCAAGTTGGCAACCTCTGATCGTAATGAAGATGACTCAGGAAACAGGGGCATGACACATTCAGTATGCATTGTTAAAACAATGGACTGGGAAGTTTGCAGGCTTTCCATTGACCTTAATAGACAACTCACAGGTTTCTTATAAACAGCATACAATGTATTCATCAACATAATAACAAATATTAATTTTACAAAGGCAGTAGCATGGAATTAAAATTGTATGATGTGCTTAAGAGACATGGACAAGCCTATGTAAAATCAAGGGCTGTGCTAATCAGCCAATGCTGGAAAGTGTCAGTCCTGGAGCTCAAAAAATTAGGCTTCCAGTGTTATTGTAACCAAGGATTAAAGACACAGTCATTTCCATTTCAGTTATGTAAAGGGTAGTTGTGCTAGTGACTTCATTTTGCTTTTCTCATTAACAAGGGTTTAGCCATGTATAATCTTGGATTTTTTAGTTCTTCCATTTCAGTAGTAACTTTTTCCAAATAGAAACCTTTCATGTCTAGGAAGCCATTTCATTGCAGATCTCAAAAGATACAAAAGTAAAACAATTTCAAGAATGTTGCCAAATTGTTAGAGCAGTGTTCCAAAATATATTTTCCAGACATAGAATGGGGGTGGGTGAACCTGTTTGTGAGATAACTTGAATAAAATATGAATGGAGCAGAATTTTTGCCCAATACCTTACCAAAGCATTTTGAAGGACAACAAAAAGTCAGAAAACCTAATAAAAATGCACTTCTTGGTTTCTTTTGTAAATGGAAGGAGAAGTGCCAAAATTAGAGCTAGGAAGAAAATGTCCCCTTCACATGTGCGCGCACACAAAAAAAGAGAGAAAAAATGGCAAAAAAAAAAAGGGAATTTTTTTCACTGAAAAACAAATATTGGATTCAGGAATATTGTGATGGTGTCTCATGGGGGTTATAGCCTCTTGCTGTTTTTTTACTCTGTGTTTGGACTACATGTCTCCTCTAAGTGAGGTTAGGTGATGCATCAGAGGAGACCCAAGGTTGTGGGGAAAAGAGACACTTTTCATGAAAAAATGTGTAATTGAAAATCTGATTCTTCCACTAACACACTGACTCGGTGTAAAATTTGCAACCAGTCTGGCTACTGACTCATTTTTCTGTGGGTCAGGGCCCCCCAATCCAAAAAGGTTTCTCCACCCCTGGTTTAAATATGAGAATTGTAGCTCTGGTTCTGAGTTACTCAGGCCAAGCTGGACTCAGGCACTGATAGGCCTCTCCTCTTCCATACCTAATAATTTTCTGTTTATATTTTGCATAGTATTTTCTGAAGTGCCTGCCTGTCTTAGGAGCACAAGTCCCTTTACCCTGAAAAATGGTCTGTAGAGTCTGGGTGTTAAACATAATAAATACAAGGAAGTAAGTATGGGGGCCTTGCGTATCACAGTGCATTAGTAGTCGGAATACAGAAACTTTCACACTTAGTTCATTGGGTCACATCCAACTCAGGTTGGTTGTGAGGCTGAAATTTCTTATCTGGTACCTGATAGCAGCTTATGTGTAAGGACTGGGGGAACTGGGGCAGGTGTCAGCATAAAGGAATTAATCAGAGCTGTCAGTAAGGGGAGGCCTGATTGTAAATATCCCAAACAAGAAGACTAGAGATCGGATGAACATAAGACTACTCAATATTTGCACTTCAGTGACTAGGGCATTCAATTAGGAGTCAGGAAATCTTGCAGAATGTTCATCATATCAGCATTTTCTTTTAGACCGGCTACTGCAATTTATCTCTATGCTTACATTACTAAAAAGGGTTCTAATTAGCATCAAGTGTGGTGGCATTTTTAGAACGTGGTTGTTTGTCAGATAGAATTAAGATCTGTTCTTAATACCAAAATATCACCAATGTTTCATTTTAATTAATAACTTTTTTGTCCATTAGTGTAAAAAGAACCCCCTCCTGCAACGTTCTGTACACAAAAGCAAAAGACAGCTGATACAAATAAAGACAATGTTATACACTTTCAATCTGTGTCATAATCTCTCTGGAACATTGGTGGTGAAATGCTTAAAAGAGATCATCAAACGTACCTATTCACGGAAAGAGAGATAAATAAACAAAACAAATTTCCGTGCCTAATAATTTTTCCTCATCAATCCTGTCTATGACAGAGATAACATTTTGTGTATGACATTAATGCATCTTGCCCTTGTTATAAGACTGCTATAATACACTTGGATATGACTCTGTTCTATTGCGACTCACAAAGCCATTTAGATCCTATGAAAATTGCCCTTGTTATAACAACACTTTTTACAATATTCCAAATTAACCCAAAGACGCTAATATAGAGAACTATAAGGATCATTGCCCTTTGTAGGCACAATGCTGAAATACCTTTACCTTTTTTTACTAAAAAGAAGTAAGTCTCAATTTTTTTACTATATGATTGAATATTACTCAATTTTATCAACTCAGACTCATAGGCTATGTCTACACTGCACCCTTACCTTAAAATAAGCTACATTTCAATAGGAGTTGGAAACGTCGCCTGTGAAAATTTTAGCCAAAAATAACTAGAACATATTAAGCACAAAAGATAGACATTACAGCAAAATAGCCAAAGTAATGCCTTACTATTAATGCCATTTGTGTCTAACTCCAGTATTGATAAGGCACCTCTGCGCTTCATATCCAATCTTAGAAACTATTTATGCATGTGTATGCTGAAAAGCCCTAGACAAATGTCTATATTTTAATGTGAACGTGGGCAGAAAAGAAAGAAGTTATATTTTGAAATAGCTTATTTTGAAATTTGGTGCTGTCTCACTATTCTGAAATGCCCCCTTAACCCTCATAGAATGAGGGTTACCGGGACGTTGGAATAAGCTGCCCTTTATTTCAAAATCTAGTTCGAAATAATGGGCTGCTTCAGTAGACACAGAATAGCTCCACAGTGTAGCCATAGCCTTAGAAATAGTTTCAAAACCAAAAATCAAAAACATCACTTCAAGGACCAAGTGTCAGAGTGACCACAATGTATTTCAAAATAGCAGGCACGTTTAAAGACGTGGAATAGCTATTTTGGGATACCTCCGGTCTAGACATCCCCTTAATGTGTGTTCATCTGTAGATCACAAAACACTTTATTATTAGCATTATTAGCCTAGTCAGGTAAAGGGTAGAAATAGTGGAGAATAGGTAAGCACTTTTTGAAAGAAAATAAAATGTTTTTATTTCATTTGAAATTTTTCATGAAAAGTTTTATTCTGTGGCCAAAGTTTTCTGAACATTTTTTTTAAATTGAAGAATTTCATTGGGGGGAGGGGGAGCCCATGTGCTCTCTACTTGTTTCTCCTTTTTCCACAGGAAAATGAGAAAGATTTGAAAAAAAGAAAGTGAAAGGAAATAGCACACTTTCATGTCTCTCCCCCTTTCATCAATGGAAAAACTTAAATGGAGAAAGTTTTGTGTTCTTTTCCATTTCTCTTACTTTTTATCATTGAAAGGGGGAGGAAAAAAACTACAAGTGAGATTTGTTTTCCCACAAAAAACAAGAAGCTTCAAAAAATGTGAAATTTTCTTGCAAAATGGTCTGTTACGTCAACAAGCCATTTTTTATTTTAAAAAAATTCAACAGCTCTAGAACAGATATTTGAAGCAAATTATAGGCAAGGTACCAGGGTCTAGTCTAGTGGACAAGGTACAGCATGATTCTGCCATCCTTACTCAACGTTACTTCAGTGGGGTTACTAGAGGACTAAGGCACTACTCAATGTGAAAATGGTGGATAAGATTCTATTCTCTGCTCTGCCGCAAGCAGAGTAACTAACTTTGGTAAAACACATACACTCTGCACCTTGTTTACCGCATTCTGAAAAAATAGCTCCCAAGGACCATTCTGGCATGGGAGAATCCTGGTGTACCAGAGTTCACCAGCCACATTCCAAATCCCAGTGGCCAAGGCAGGTTGGTGGAGAAGCTACTATAGTAGTTCTATGCCACAGAAGGATTCCCTTCTACGAAGGGAAACCCATCATGATCAGAGCTATGAAGTTGCTCCAGTAGAGCAGCACAAAGCAGACCCAATATGCCAGTCAGAGCCTACATCATTGAGTGCCTTGAGAACTATTAGCTGTACAATGATTTAAACACACCAAGAACTTAAAGATAGTACTGGTTCCACCTCCTAGGTAATATGGGCAGCTAGTTGGGTGTTTGAGGTGCTAAAATCCAAAGGTCCTTGCTTGATAGCCTAGTTTATGAAAACTTTAAGGAGGGTCTTTTGAAAACTGAGAAATCTTTTGAGTGAGATGCTGTTTCTCTTCATCTTTGTGTTATTATTGACCTCTCTTCTGAAACTCTGCCAAAAGCTACTATGAAATTAGTATTGGTCTTACCTCAACGTATGTACTCAGGACTCAGCCAGCAATACTGAAGTTAGTTAAATTTAGTCTGAGTTTATGCTAAGCACAGTCCATGCAATAACTCAGGTACTATTAGGGTAGATTAGTTTTTTAAAATCAAATTATCTGTGGGGCACAGATTAATTCACTGACTGATTATTTACACGTTGAGTCACCTACTTTACACATTTTGCAAAATAAAAGCTACAGATTTACATGAATGCACCTAGTATGTTTGAGAGGATTTGTAAGGGCTCAGTTTCACAGGAAAATCTAACTGAGTCTTGGAAACATTTGGCTTAAGAACGTAAGAGCAGCCATACTGGGTCAGACCAAAGGTCCATCAAGCCCAGTATCCTATCTTCCAATAGTAGCCAATGCCAGATGCCCAGGGGGAGTGAAGCATCAACAGATAATCATCATGTGATCCCTCTCCTGTTACCCATTTCCAGCCTCTGACAAACAGAGGCTAGGGACACCATTCCTACCCGTTCTGGCTTATAGCCATTGATGGACCTAACCTCCATGAATGTATCTAGTTCTTTTTTGAACCCTCTTAAATTCCTGGTCTTTACAACATCCTCTGGCAAGGAGTTCCACAGACTGACTGTGCACTGCATGAAGAAAAACTTCCTGTTGTTTGTTTAAAACATATTACCTATTAATTTCATTTGGTGGCTCTTAGTTCTTACATTATGGGAACAAGTCAATAATTTTTCCTATTCACTTTTTCCACATCAGTCATGATTTTATAGACCTTTATCATACCTCCCCCCTTCTTAGTCTCCTCTTTTATAAAATGAAAAGTCCCAGTCTCTTTAATCTCTCTTCGTACAGGACCTGTTCTAACCCCTAATCATTTTTCTTGTCCTTTTCCGAACCTTTTCCAATGCCAGTATATTCTTTTTGAGAGGAGGTGACCACATCTGTAGGCAGTATTCAAGATGTGGGCATACCATGGTTTTATATAGAGGCAATAAGATATTTTCTGTCTTATTCTCTATACCCTTTTTTAACGATTCCTAACAGTTTGCTTTTTCGACTGCTGCTACACTGAGTGGATGTTTTCAGAGAACTATCCACAATGACTCCAAGATCTCTCTCTTGAGTAGTTATAGCTAAATTAGTCCCCATCATATTGTATGTATATTTGGGATTATTTTTTCTAATGTGCATTACTTTACATTTATCAATTTTAAATTTCATTTGCCGTTTTACTGCCCAATCACTTAGTTTGGTGAGATCTTTTTGAAGCTCTTCACTGTCTGCTTCGGTCTTAACAATCTTGAGCAGTTTGGTATCATCTGCAAATTTTGCCACCTCACTGTTTACCCTTTTCTCCAGATCATTTATAAATAGGTTGAGTAGGACTGGTCCCAGTACGGATAATTTGGGGAACATTGCTAATTACTTCTCTCCATTCTGAAAACTTACTATTTATTCCTACCCTTTGTTTCCTGTCTTTTAACCAGTTATCAATCCATGAGAGGACCTTCCCTCTTATCCTATGAGACCTTATAATTCTTAAAAGTCTTTGGTGAGGGACCTTGTCAAAGGTTTTCTGAAAATATAAGCACACTATATCCACTGGATCCCCCTTGTTCATATGTTTGTTGACCCCCTTAAAGAACTCTAGTAGATTAGTGAGGCATGATTTCCCTTTACAGAAACCATGTTGACTTCCCCCAACAAATTATGTTCATCTATGTGTCTGACAAGTTTATTCTTTACTATAGTTTCTACTAATTGCTGGAGACAAGGAGATTTCTGGGGGCAAGTGAGCAGTGAAGGGACTCAGGCACAACCAATCTCATTTAATTCATTCAAATATTTTCTGAAGTTCCCCATCTCAGATAAACAGTTACCATCTACTCTAAAAATGGCATGGCCAGCCCCAGAGTGCTGTCAAAGTTTGGGGAGGGCTGCAAGTCTGAACTTTGTAAAAGGAAGATAGTTTTTGAGTAAAATTCAGCTATGTCCCATTTACCAGAAGCTGTGACTTGCTCATTTCCACAGGGGTACTCAACCTCCATTCTGCCCCCGGCCTACCCACACTACCCCTTTTCCCAAGAGCCCACTCTGTCCCACCCCAATTCCCTCCACCCGGCCTCTTCCCCTGCTCTACTCCCGGCCCACCTCTTCTAGTCCAGTTCCACCCCTCCCGCAAGCATACCCCTCCCGCAAGCATGCCCCACCCTCGCTCTACCTCTTTCTGTACCCACTTCCCCACAATCCCTCCTGCCTGCCACTGAACAGCTGGGCAGGAAGCACTGGGAGAAGGGGAAGAGCAGATGAGTAGGGCTGACAGCAGGCAGGAGTCATTGGGAAGGAAAGGAAGGAGCTTATCAGTGGGGCTGCCAGTGTGTGCTGAGCAACCACTATATTTTTTCCTTTGCATATGCCAGCCCCCGAGCACCCACTGAGTCGCATATTGCCATTTACAGCCCAGCCCTGCAACATGAATTCTAAATAGAGGAAATACTACATTAAATGTCATAGAATATCACAGGGTTGGGGATTGTATTTTAATGATATTGTGTGTGTGTGTGTGTGTGTGTGTGTGTGTGTGTGTGTATTGATATTTAACAATTTGGGATCCTACACCATTTAAAAATTATATTTACAAAAGTTACAGAAGCCTGTTAGTTCACCTTTAAATCTATGTAATTTTCTTTTGTATCTAGAGGTCATGTTTTAGTTCAAACCCAATCATAATCAATCAGCATAAGAGCCAGACAAGAATAGCCTGACAGCTGTGTTTTAGAATAAAAGCTCTTTTTTATGCATTTTTTAAAATCTTCACTGTTAATCTTGCCACAAAATCTCAGTTAAATCATTGCAGAATAGTACATCAAAGTTATCCAATGATCAGCACTGTGACTTATTTTCTGTCAAGCACAACTCTGTCATTTTTATCTGATGGTCATCTCAGCTTTATACGAAAACAGCTTCTTTTTTCAGCTTAGCTCTAGTGCAGATTTGGATTCTTGGCATCCTCTTCTTGTTTGATGAGTTTTAGAAGAGTCCAATTGTTATTTTGTCCCCAGAGCAAAGTGAAAACTGGCTTAACCTGATAATGACACAATTTAGCTGCCCTATAAACAGTCATTTTAACTCCATGATATGTGGCTGCTGCCTCAAAATTCAAGCAATGGAAATGACATCATTATCAGACAACTGTAGATGATGAAAAATGGCCTACATTAAGGAACAATCTGAACCTAAGAAAACTTCAGCTATCAGTCATTATCATGATAATGTACTTGCCTCTATCTGTAAATTCGGCCCTATGATGAGGTTGAATTCACAGGGAAAAGAAATACAGTTTCCAAAGAACGTCTTTATAATTAAGCAATAAGACCACTCCGGGACACTGCATTTCTAGGGGGATCACTGCATGCCTCAGGCACAAAGAAAAGTAGAAGGCTTGAAGGCTAAGGGATTTCAGCCATGCAAGAAATGCAATAATCCTCTATGAATGTGCTCCTTGGGGTGTTCTATGGCTCTTAAAATATGAATCCTTTGTACTTAATCATTGTTTTAAATGAAATCAATTATGTTACATATGTTTCCCTATATATATCTTCTTCTGTGATCAAGAGGGTGCAGTTATACTGTTAATACAACTTTATTCTAACATCTTTCCTATAAACTGTATCTCCAAATAGTTGAAAATAAAAAGTGGCAGCAGAAAGAGAGAAACAAAGGGGGGGAGAGATACATTTCTATATGAGATTCATCAGATCTCCCTCTGCTCTTAAAACAGAGAAGTACAGAAAGGCTCTTCTAGATAGTAGGAGCAGCAGGGAAAGATCTTCCATCAGCAGTGGGGAGATTATGTGACAGTACCGAGAGGAAGCCAGTGAGTCCTGACATGCGCCAAAAGCAAGTCCAAGGAGGGTTTTAAAAGTGGAGAAGACAAGTTTTAACTAAATTTTTAAACAAATGGAGAACAGGTGGATTCTGGAGATGTGGCTGCAATTTTTGGCAGAGTGGTTCAGGGAGTCCTGTGGTCATGCCTGGGCCAATGTAGTCATGGGTAGCGGTGTTTTGAGGTACAAAAACCATGTCTTAAAATACTTGTATATATAATTTGTTGCTATTCACTTCCTGTTTTTAACTGGGAAAGGAAAGCATGAAGGTATTGAAAGAAAGCTTGTTCTCACTGTGCATCCAGGTTGGCTGAAACCAGAAAATATTGGAAATCCTATAAGAACATCTGTTCTTATGAGGGACTTGAAATAAAAAACTGGAGAACTCCAAATAATTTTTGAAATCTACTGATTGCTAACTATAGTCATCTACAGCGGCTCAGATGAAACTGGCATTTTGCAGAACAGCAGTGTGCAGGCAGAATTCATTTACATGTGCCATCCACCAAGCCTTATAAATGGAACCTGATTCTGCTGTTGCTAATACACTGCAAAACTCCCTTTGATTTCAGTGTGAGCTGAATTAGCTCCTTATAGGTGCCATGTGTTCAGTTTTGTACACAAATCATAAATAATATGATGTTTTATCAACTCTCTCCTCCCATGCTGTCTTCCAAAACCACTGGAAACTACATAATGCACTGAATCTTACATGTTCATTTTATCCTAGTGTCAGAGTGGCAGGTATTACAGGGCAGGTGAGAAATAAACATCTTCATCAGTTGTTCTATGATATGATGGGAAGGGATTAAGATGAACATTGGGTATCATGTTAACAAGCCATAAAGTACATCAAAGCCATTATTGAAAGTGTTATCAGATTGTATGGGGGGTTACCAAAATGTGATTTCCAGTAAACAAAAATGTCAATAGCTTTTCATAAAGGATTCAGTGCCATTTTTTATAAACCTGTCTATTTAAAAGTGACAAAATTTTAATTTTAAATCCTGTGAAATGGAAAGAATTTTATATTTCAAAAATTATGTTTTTAAATATTATGAACAGGTATACTTTGGAGCTTTATTACAAATGTTAATCTTGGATGGAGCAAGTATGAGATGGAAAACACATTATTAACGCACCCCATCTCCACCATTGCCAAGTCTTGCAAAGTTTTTGCAAGTTGTATGATATTTTGTATTTGTAAAGCTCCAGCTCCTGGGGTCAGAGGATGATATAAAAGTCTCAGCTTTCATTTTTAATAAAGATATTTTCAATCCCTCATGTTGGGGGGAGAGAGATACGAAGGAAACTTGAAAATATGACTCATGGCAGCTCAAAGAGTGGAAATGAAACAAAAAACCCAGATTTATTATCTTTTAAATATCACTACATTTAAGACAAGCTCATTAATTCAGTGGGGGGAAACCCTACTTGTGCTTTTTTGAATTCTTGGGCTCAGCAATACTTCATCTCTTCTGCAGAATTCAAACTTTTCTTTTTAAGAAAAAATGAGTTTCCGGCCCATCTTTCACGAAGATCTCCATCCAAATGTGAACGGATGAAGTGATGCCATTCTAAGGCTGCAGGCAGACAGCCCAAAACAATTCATGTAAGGGAGGTGGGAACAACCCCCTTTTCTCACAGTGGGTTACTAACTGTGAAACATATGGTTAATTAATTTAAATGTTAAATAAATGCTAATTATTTCACTACTAGCTTTTTAAAGAAACATCCAGCATGTCTGGCATTGTGATTAGCTCTTGAGACCTCAGAGAGACAAGGTGGGTGAGGTTTTATTGAAGCAAATTCTGCTGGTGAAAGAGATAAATGTTCATGCTAGGTTCACTGAAAACAAGGAAGGCTAGAATTGCTATAAAGAAGGCAGAATGACTCAGTCCAAACATTGCTGCGAGAGAGCCAGGGAGAAGCAGAGGGACTCACTGCATGCCAACACCCCCAGAAAGGACATGGATGTGTGAGCTCTGCTTTAGTAGGAATGAGACTGGAATGCTGCTGGTAAGGACACTGAGGCTACGTCTAGACTGCATCTCTCTGTCGACAGAGAGATGTAGATTAGGCACATCGAAATTGCTAATGAAGCAGGGATTTAAATATCCTGTGCTTCATTAGCATAAACATGGCCGCCACTTTTTTTTGAAACGGAGTTTTCTCCGAAAAAAACAGCAGTCTAGACACGGATCTGTTGAAAATAAACCCTTTTTTGACAGATCCTGTATTCCTCAAAAAATGAGGTTTACAGGATCTGTCGAAAAAGCATTTATTTTCAACAGATCCACTTCTAGACTGCCTTTTTTTTTAAAAAAACTCCATTTTGGAAAAAAGCGGTGGCCATGTTTATGCTAATGAAGCACAGGATATTTAAATCCCTGCTTCATTAGCAATTTTGATGTGCCTAATCTACATTTCTCTGTCAACAGAGGGATGCAGTCTCGATGTAGCCTTAGTTCCAATTTCTGTAGGCACCATGTGGAAGTGAGTAAGTGCTGGGATTCCTACAGGTGTCACCAGGAAGCAATGAGTGGAACAGACTAGGCTTATCGTGAGTGGCAGCATTTATGAGTCAGTGAAGTTGCTGCAGAAGACAGGGATTTCTATGAACCCAGCCATCAATTACAAGAAAACTAAGATTATAGCAATGATCAGGAAAAGGGTGCATAGGGGAGGGAGGGGGTGGAGCATCCTAGCTGTATGGAATAAAATGATCAGAGTAATTGCTTTCTATATTCATAGCATGCGCTGACATTTCCCATTAGAAACCTAACCCTAGGAAACCTTCTGGATAATTATCTTAAAAGATGAGGCTTCAAAGAAGGAAGGAAGGACCAACAGACAGACAGATGGATGGCCACTGGTTGGCAGTGGCCTTATTAAGCTTGATCATGTGCTTCTGCTGGAGAACATTTAAGCATGTTCTTGCTTGGCAGGAGCTTCCTAGCAACCTGTGGGCAGCACATCTAGAATGCAAATGCTGAGAACAAGTGATCCATAAATTGCCTCTTACCATTATCTCTCAGTCTGATGCTAAATGGCATTTGGAATTAAGCCCAGGCTAGTCCTGCTACTTCATTTGCTCAGCTGAATGGAATCAAGGCTTGAGATCTACTCACGACTGTTCACAGCCTCTAACCCCATCAATCTGAACTGCACCACCAGGCAGTTCATTGCCACTCCGTGAAACCCTGAGATGGGATCCAAGCCAGGGTTCCCCCACAGTCAAGACGTACACCTCATGCTAGTGGGCTCTGAGTACCGATAGATGCCTCCCATGGATCCAGACCCTTACCAGTGCTGCAAGGCAGGAGTGGGGAAAGGTTCTACTTCCCCCAGCCACACACTGTCTGGGGAGACTCCAGGGCTCCCCTTAGTCCCTTTCCCAGCTTTTCACTTTCCTTCCTTCCCCTCACCCACTTCTTTACAACAGCCAAAGCTTGTGCATAGGTCTCTAGTGGAAGTATATCAACATGTGCCAATACTGTGGCAAGTCCCTGGGAACCTGTAACCACGCTACACTGGGTATCTCTTTGCAGTGAGTGCCCTTCAAATCATGATTTTGATCTGTGAATGGCTGAATGGCCTTGGGCCACCTGCCTGGAAAGCTGCCCTTCCTCTAGGTCCTAACAGCCGAGATCAGCTAAGGATCTTGCTTGCAGAATTCTCTTTCTTGGGGCTCATCAGAATGAGACGGGGGGTGGGGAGGCGGTTCTTCATGATACAACACCACACATTTGTTCCACCAGCTTTTAAATAAGGCTAATCACTGGTCAAGAGGCAGTAATCTAGCCTGGGCTTGCCTGATCATTGTAATCGCTTCCAATAGCAGTGGTAAGATGTATAGCAAAAAGGAATGACTGAAGCCTCTGCACTTGCCACCCCAGAGCAGGAAAAAGGTACTGAGACAACAGTGGTGTGACTTAGTAAATGCGCTCTTCCTAGGTGAACCCCTCCTCCCCCTCCCCCCAGCCCCGCAGAACCTCATCCAAGGCTTGTTACTTATCAATGGCACTGGTTTATCCAATCCCAGTGGTGATGTGTATCAGCCATGAGCACTGAGCCCTGCCAAAGGCATATAAATACATTGGGCAGGTTCCTTAGCTGATGTGAACCAGCATGGACCCACTGATTTTAATGGTATTATACAACAGCTAAGGGAATATATTTCATGGCTACGATTTCCTGGCAGTTCTGTCTGGAAGCTAATAGGAATGTCAGTCTTGACTTTGCCTTGTCCCTTCACCCTTGGAATAGCAGGAAGGATTCAAGAAAAAGTAAATCCCTTTACGGTGAGGGATGTGTCTAGTCAAAGTAAAGGCAATTGAAGCCCATTCTAGATTGTCACTAATGGGGTGTGAGCAAAAGTCTAAAGGTGAAAACCCACAGCACATTCTTCAGCTGAACTGTAAAAATCTAAACCAACACTAATACTCACAAGAAATCATTTTAGAAATTAAAAACTGAGTTGCCACATTCATCCCTCTTCTAAAAGCCCAGCAACATCAGGGAAATTACTTCAGGGAGGGATTTGCCTCATAGTATACACAGCATGTTTGTGTCACGTGGTCTAATCATAGGACTGAAAGCAACATAGGAATTATATGGTCTATTCAAGCTTGTAAGGAGTGTGAACAAAGAATATAATTACACATCAAGCCCATTGATTAACCAATTACTAGTTAAAGCAGATTTAGACTTTAAATTAATTTGGTTCTGAATTCTGGGGATTTTTGGATGAAGATAAACAGTGTTTGAAGATTAATTATCCTTGTCTAAGATGAAGGCACTCATTTCAATTTTGTTAGCATGTCGAAAGACTCAGGCTGGTGCAAGGAGTGCAGCAGACTGCAAGTCTCAGCAGTATTGAAACACATGATTTAAACAAGTTCTGAGACTCAATCATTTTAATCCTCACAAAGAGTAGGGATATGGCAAGTTACAATGTGCAATTTCAAATTAATATTTAAATGAAAGACAGGCTAAAGTTTACCTAGCGGAGAATTTGTGCTATCTCCAAAGGTTCAATGGCAGTGCAGCCAGAGAGTTAGAAATTCACCAGCTAGGAAATACTGGAGCAAAGCTCCATGTGCACGTTTGATAAGGATTTGAAAATAACTGCCAGACAGGTGATTCCTGCCATTATTGCATATAGATATACAAGACAGTGTCAGCTTAGGAGACTCATGTCTTGGGTTGCAAAACATTTTACCTCTAGGCCACTGGATCAAATCTAATCTAAGGTAGATAGTTGCAAAAAAATTTCACCCATCAATAGGTGTTTGGCCTTGGCACAAAGTGTGCCTGAGAGAGGCAGTATGCCACCCAAAGCCCTCCAGACTGCAGTAGAAGGACTGCTCCACTCCATGCCCTGCCAGTTCTCTTAGCCACACCATGTACACCTGTGTACTTTGTACTGCCTCTCCCCTTTGGGGAGCTAGTGCCCAGAAAGATCAGCAGGGAGCACTCAGGACAGCACTGCACCTTTGCTGGGTCCCTGCACAGAAGTAGCACCAGCAGCTGTATGGATGTTACACGCGGTGCATACCATTGGCAGGGGTGCCAAGTTGAGGAGAAGCAGTGTTGGCTGCCCTGCTGCCCACTCAGATTTGGCCCTGCAGACCCTCTATCATGAAAGAGAGATAATGGTGCCAAATCTGAATAGCCCTTATGCACCAGAACACAATGTCACTCAGTTTTGGCCCTCCTGCCAACCCCTTCCCCATCATGAAGGAAGACTGCTGGGCCAAACCTGAGCAGGCTGTGGGGCAGCCAGCACTATTGCTCCTTACTGCTGCCATAGGGCCAGCTCCTGTACCACGGATCCCCTATTTCCAACTGCCCATGTCCCCTCTGCTCTGCCCCCAGTAATCACTCAGCAACTGCCCTAAGAGCTGTTACACATAGCCAGAGAGGAGCTGAGGTGAGTGCCTGCACAGGGGTGCTGGTAGGAGACATGAGATGGTTTGTTTGTACTCCTAGGAAGCGTTTGAGGGGTTACCTGCCAGATAAATCGGCACCTAGTTATTTTGCTGCCTGTAGTAAGTTGCATTACTAGGCAAATACATATTGGCTGTGTCTAGACTGGCAAGATTTTGCGCAAAAGTGGCCGCTTTTGCGCAAAAACTTGCCAGCTGTCTACACTGGCTGCTTGAATTTGCACAAGAGCACTGACATTCTAATGTAAGAAATCAGTGCTTCTTGCGCAAATACTTCGATGCTCCCGTTCGGGCAAAAGTCCTTTTGCGCAAAAGGGCCAGTGTAGACAGCTCTGATTTGTTTTGCGCAAAAAAGCCCCGATGGCTAAAATGGCGATCGGGGCTTTCTTGCGCAAAAGCGCGTCTAAATTGGCACGGATACTTTTGCGCAAAAGCATCCCTGGCCAAAGTATCCGTGCCAATCTAGACGCGCTTTTGCGCAAATACTTTTAACGGAAAAACTTTTCCGTTAGAAGTATTGGCGCAAAATCATGCCAGTCTAGACGTAGCCATTGTGTCTTGGCTGCTATCGTGTTCTGGGATAATCTGGATGAAGGAAGAGTTGTCACCTCTTACCCTGTAGCCCTTAAGTGCCTTCAACATGTTGACAGTGTAGCTCTTTGCCCAGACTGCTTGCAGTCAGCTATAAGCATGCATGCTAGGTCTATGTATTGAGCAGCCATGATCTGATGCTTTGGATCCAGGAACCTGCTCATACCACCTCACAATTCCACTGGCCTCTGCCAGCCCTCGTTAACAACTGATAAAGTGACATCAGATTTTCCCCAGATTCAAATTTTACCTAGAATGTGTCTTCTGGAATATCCAGCTCTATCCTAGAACAAACAGATGAATGTTCTGCTTTGTTGCTTCTTTAAAGAGACAATATCCAACAGTTTACTGGTAACGGGGATTACCAAACAGTTCGGGTCACACATGGCACTAGAATGTTCCAGATTAAAATAAAACAAGTTTATTTAATTCTAAAGATGAAGATTTTAAGTTGATACAAGCATAAGGATCAAAGTCAGCCATAGTTAAAAGAAACAAAGGTAAAATGCTTTCTAGTAACTACCACTTAACAAGCTAGACTTGGTTCAAGGTAAAATCCTCATCACATGATTTTATCAAGATGACTGACAGATGCTGACCAGGAGTTTGAGCTCCTTTGAGCTACCTTTGTCTTAGGTATAAGACAACTTGAAATTTGTATCCTGCTCTTTTATAATTTTAGAATCTCTGAAATGAATTATTCTGAAGGCTACCTCCATAAAAAAAAAAAGTGCCTATTTCCATCCATGAGGTAAGCATCATGGAGAACAAGTGCTCTGCTGCTTCTTCACCCACTGGAGCAATGCCTGTCAAAAAGTAATTTTTTTAGTTCCTGTCCCCTCCACTACAACTGAATGAACATTAAACGTGATTGGCAGACGCCTTCCAACTGTGATGGTCACCTCCACTCCAGATTTTCTTGATTGGTCTGTTTGGAATATGTAAGTATCTTATTGTCTTTCAATGTTCTCTGGAAATAACTCCCAGGTGAGGAAACCAAACTCCTCTGTCTCAGGTAGGGTAATTCCTGTATGGCTGGCAAACAGTTTAAAAATTATAAATTTCAGTTTATGTACATAACTCTGCACTTGAACACCAGCTGAAACTCATTAACAGATATCAGGAAGCCCCTTCCCTCAGGCCATTCTTAATGTCACAGTAGCCCAGTTTACAAATGAAACCCCAAGTTCATTGTAAGAGAACACTTGCATCACAGGGTTCACTCACGGCTAAGTGCACCTCCTTCTGGCTGCTCTGGGGATTAGCTCCATATACATCTAATGCCTCCTTCTGGCACTTGTTCATGCATCTTGCCACTTTGCTCTCTCTGCAACTCAATGTGCTCTGTCATCATGACTTGAGCTTGTGACCAAGTCACTGCATGTTTCTCCCTTCCAGGGAACCAAAGCCCCACTAGATGATTCTCCTACCTATGCAGTCTTCCACTCCACTGTCTGATCTGTGCTATTTCTCCAGTAGCTGGTAAAGGAACCTGGGCCCACCCACTACTCCCAGTGCCAGCTCATAGACCCTACAACTAGTAGCTAAGGACTGCACTATCCCAAACCTTGCTACTATTTCCCTCGGCTGCTCCTACTAAGCCTCTATCAGACCCTTTCTCCCACCTCCTCTAGGTACACCCTTTCCTTGAAACCAGGATTTCTATTCTCCCCCTGGTTTTCTGTTTTTCCTAAGCCTAGAGAGTGACTGCAGGCCTCCACACAGCAGCCCTTCCCTGCTGCCAACTTCCTGGCTTTATCTTTATCAGATGAACTCCCAGTCAGGGATTGTTTATCAAGCCTAATTCACCCCAGGTGTGACTTATCAAGTTAAACTACACCTTCTTGCTCCACAGCCTCATTAATCGATTCAAGGCTCATGTGGCAAGAACACCCCATTCACAAGTAGAGGGAAAGGATTTTGATAACAAACTTCTCTGCTCAGCAGACTATCTTGCTAGATTTAATAAGTAATCCAAATCCTATTTAAGATCACAAATTTTCATGTATGTACTGGCAACTGTAATCAGCAAAATTACCAAACTGTCATTTAAGAAACTCAAAGAGAAGTCAGAGTAGTCACATTGCAATTGAAATGTTAAAGGTAACTCCAAACCTGAGTGCTGATTCCTTGACCAATCGCAAATCAGCCAAAGAAAGGGTCTGCAGTGTGGAGGCTGCTTTGTCACAGGGAGCTCCCACTGCTAGGTGCACCTCCTTGTGGCTGCTCCGGACATACATCCAATGCCTCCTTCTGTCACTTGTTCATGTATCTTGCCACTTTGCTCTCTCTGCAACTCAGTGTGCTCTCTGCAATGCCATGTTTAGTAAGCAGGGTATGACAGATGGTGTCAAGCATAGCCATTCACTGGCAGAGAGAAAGAGAGGAAAGGATATGTATTATCGTTTGTAATACCATAATTCCTAAGAGCCCTTAATCATGGACCAGGACCACATTGTGCTAGTCACCATATTAACAGAACAAAAAGATGGCCTCTCCCCCAAAGAATTTACAATGTAGTGTGAATAATTTCCAGAGACTGCAATTGGTTTGGGTTTTTTGGGGTTTTTTTGTTTTTGTTTTTTAAAGATCAGGACCTATATTATACTCAAGATGGACTTCAGTGGGCCACACCCATTTTTGTTGTAATTTCATTGAAATAACTGAATTTGGCCCAACGTGTTTAGAATCTTAGTTCTTGGTTGCCCAGCAGCTGTCCTGCTGTATGGTGCACCTGATTGTAAGACACAGTGGACTGCTGATGTGTGGCACCGCATTCGAAAGAAGCTTTCAAATGCAAAAGCTGTTAAATAATTCACTGGTTTAATTCTCAGTCATCACTATCAGATGGACTGCTGCTGCAGAATCCTGCACATTTCCAATGCTGAGTCACAGAAAGAAAACATGACACAAACAGTATGCTGGGCCAAAAGGGGGGATTTCTAGAGCTCACAGAAGCAAAGCAAAGCCCACAGTAGCTAGAACTGCAGGACATAGGGAAAAAAAGCATAATCTACTGACATCAATTAATGTTCCCACGTACCACTGTTTTCCCCTGTGTTCAGTGTGGATTATATATTTTCTCTCTCTAGAAAATATATAATCCACATTGGCTCTTTCTCCACTGTGGCCCCAGATGATGACCACAATGTATCCATAATGACATATATTAAGGGATCCGTGCATTTTGAGGAGTGCTGAATCAGTGCTCTCCATCTGCTGTAATAATAAATGTGATGCCAACCTCAGAATGAGTGTGATATTTTTCTCTCATAATTTTCTGACTGCAGTAGATCAATGAAATACCCACATTGTAATAGGGGTTTTGCAAACTCTAGCAACTGCTTAACATTTAAGGAATCTGCAGGGGACAGCAAAAACCTTCAATTAATAAAAGAAGAGAGTAGGTATATGCCATTTCTTCTTCTGTTTATAATCCTTGTCCTGAGAACATATTTATGTTGTGTTGTTTCCATTCTCATTGTAATCTATGTTGTAAAAAGCATGTGTTATTGAAGCGTGAAGTTGTTAGGTATAACTAAACCTACAGCCAGGGGCTTAAATCCCAGAAGTCTTGATTCAGCGTTTCAACTGTTAGAAGTAGACAAATGAAATTCTGGGAGGTTTGTCTGTATGGATGAGTGTCTTTCATCTGGGGCTTTAAAAGTGGAGTTATGTCTGTGCTGTGTGATTGTTGGAGATCCCGTTGCATAAGAACAAGACCTCACGGTGCTAAGTATTCTACATGCAGAGAACAAGGCAAAGTTCCCTGTCACAAAGAGCTTACAGTTGAAGTCCCCACTACTGTGCAGTGGTGCTAACTTTATATACATGTAAAGAAGTTCAGGTGCCTTTGAGAGGAAAGATACAGTCTGAAGCTTTAGTTACTAGTATCAAAGAGCAGTGGTCTGTAAGAACAACTCAATTTTCTGCGGTTAATATCTTATGCACTAGACTAATATTATATTCATCAATGTATTACCATGAAGTTTCAGGGTAATACACACATTACATACAGAGAATGTGCAGCCACTTTAAAGGCAAAATAAACTATCAATGGATTTTGTTTCTTTTCACAGAAGTAAACAAGTAGAATTACATTGCATCTTTACTTAAAAAATATGGTAGCCATCTTCTTTTCTCCTCTTCCCTCTCTTCTCTGACTCCTGTTTTCTCTCAACCTGTAGCATTCTCACATACACCACTTACTTAGGCTCCAGTCAGCTGATAGATACAACACATCACATCCTTTTAAAGATGAAACAAATCTTTAACCTGTGAGCAGTTGCATCACAATGGGTAACAAGGGATGGATCACTGATGATCTCTCATCCAAAGAAGTGAGTTTTGCCCACATGGCAATGGCCACTGTGTCAGGACACTGGATATTAGGCTAGATGGACAATTGGGAAGAGCCAGTATGGCCATCTGTGCTGGGGTATGCTCACGCCGCACTGGGCATGAGAGGATTAACCCTGCTCTGAGGGCTGAAAAAGTCACACCCCTTCCACCTTACTGGGTGTGCTCTAACTGCACAGATATAAGAAAGCAGCTCAGTTGGGGCTAATGACCAGAGGGAGAGGACATGCAATGCCTGCTCCAGGCAATCTGCAGTGAAAACACAGGCATAGAGGCACTGCATCCCAGGCTGACGTCTACACTGCCCTGTGAACTGGGGCAAACTTATTGACTCTGGCCATTGGGCCACACTGCCCTGCAGACAGGGGTGAGTTTGTTGACTCTGGACAGTGTGCCATACTACCCTGCCAATCAGAGTAAGGGAACTGACTCTGGCCATTGGGCCACACTGCCCTGCAGACAGGGGTGAGTTTGTTGACTTTGGACAAGCAGGCCCCTCAGCCACAAAACTGGGGGCAGGCCTATAGACATGGGTTGGGGACAATAAAGCTGGGAATCATACACATTCGCTGCACAAGAGAGATGGTTGCACTCAAACAGGGTTTCCCCAGCCATGACACACCATCCTTATGCATTTCCAAAAATGCAACGCTGGATTTTATCATGGGACAATTATAGTGCAAAAAACCATACATTAACAAATAACATGAGCCATAACCTTTTGCATGACTCAGTATGAATTGTCTGGATGAAATGAGACAGCACTTGTGAGAATTTTGTGAGTTACACACAACTCTGAGCTTTCTTGTGCCTTTAAAAGCTGTGGGGTCTGGACAAATAATCAGGTAGCACAGCATAATGGGTGATGGATCCTATACTAGCACCACCCCAACTGCTGGGGAAGGGATCATAGATGGGGGAGAAAAGTGAACATGGCTGGGATTCCCTTATGACCACCTGCCACAACAGCTCCTGAGAGTCACTGACTGCTGGAACATCCTGTCTACATTTATGCTGAAGATTGGACTAGAAAGGCCCCATCATTAAAGCCATCTCTGAAAAATAAACTTGACCTTTTGCAGCCCCAAGTGCTCCTCAGCCAGGGCCCATCTACACTATGCAGAAGATTGATGCTGCTGTGGTCAATCTTCTGGGGTTTGATTTAGCGGGTCTAATATAGACCCACTAGATTGAACACGAAGGGTGCCCTGTCAGCTCCAGTACTCCAACTCCTCACGAGGAGTAAGGGAAGCTGATGGGAGCGTTTGCAGAATGCAGAAATATGATGTGAGATACATTGACTCCAGCTACGTAATTAACATAGCTGGGGTTGCACCTCTTACTTTGATCTTCCCATGTCATGTTGACCAGGCCCCAGAGCCCAAATTATGGACCTCTGTGCTCTTCTGGGCAAAGGGGGCAAAAGCATCAGTGATGCTGCAAGAAGAGATGTCTGTTCCCATGTGAGCCACAGTGAGTGATAGGTCTATTCACTGTACCACAGCAGGGTATGTGGATTGCCAGGGCATCCACACTGTAAAATAAATATGAAATTACACAGGAAAAAAAATCTTAAAAGAATATAATCAAGGTTGAAAAGTCAAGCACTTAGAATTAGGAAATGCCTGTAGTTGCACCATTCATTTTATACCCCTTGTTTTTCCTAGATCCTTTTTAGATTTTTCTCCCCTTTCCTCACCCTCTTTTCTCCACCCTACTACTCCCAGACCCATTCTTCCCCACTATCCCAGTGTCCAGCTTTCCTTCTCTCTTTGTCAGCCTCCTGGCTGAGTCTATTCCTCATCCCTCAACCCCAACTCCAACTCTGGTCCCTTCTGTATTCAAATCAGGTAGCTTCTTTAATGCTACCTCCACCTAGCATGCAGCTTGGGGCATGGAGAGCACAGACCGACAGCAACCCCAAACTGGGAAAATCCTGCTCAGCCCTGTTCAAAATCTATGGGGAATTTAGCTGCAAAATTCTAGAAGTCTCCACTGTGTATGTGTGAACTGTGATTTTCCAAAGATGTGTAGCTGGGACAAATGTAGGTGTTTTATCACTGGGTTGACAAAATGTAAAGCCCTGACACACATACTCGTCAGATTTCAAGTCCCTGCTCCACAACTTGGGGATGCTAGAGTTTTGCCAAAATAAGGTATCTGGATTTTTTTTTAACATGGGCAAAACAATGTGTTTTTCCCAAACCTTGCTTTTGGAAATGGCTGAATAGTTTTGACTAACATTTTCCAAAAACATTTAGCCCGAGTCAGGCATTTATCATGCATTGAAAACTCTGTAAAAATAACAAATGGTCACTTCAAAGCCTAAAGTCTTTCCTGATCCTCCTGCTTGCGAGCTAGGAGGCTGTGTAACAAAGCATGTGATCAGAGTCAGTTTGCAGCAGTCAACTGTCCTACAGCAAGGTGAGTTAAGTTGTGTCTGTCTGTTTTAGGGAGCAGCCTGATTTGTTTCTCTCCAGTTTGGTGTTATTGTGTGTGATTATTCTGAATTCTAAGAAATCAAGTAGGATTATGTTGCAACCTTCCATCAAGAGTACTTTTGTTTGTTTTTAATTTAATTCTGCTATCTGTATGCTGTGAACATAACAGCAACCAGCATGGAAAATTTCAGCGCAAATGGTTAAAGGTTGGCACAGTTATAGCAGCTGGAAATGGGGTTTTATAATGGGGGTTTTAGGCAAGTTTAATAAGAGATAGTGCTACCAGCCCTGTATATAATTATAAATCATTCATTTCAGCCAATATCTGAGAGGAAATGATCAGCAACTGCACACCCAAATGTCACCTAAATGTCACTTCAGTGAAGTTACTGACTGTGCTGTAGAGAACCAAACCATGAATTCATTACCATGAGCAAGCATACGGCTAGAGGCTCATGTCTGTGCCAGGGCCTTGCAGAAGCAGCAGCTTCTGATGCAACTCCCTTTTAGATGTTGAAAGCCTGAAGTGAAGCGTCTGTTGTTTTAAGTGCAGCTGTTTGTTTTGCAGCATCCTAGGGGCTGAAAAAGTTACACCCTCCCAACAAAAAACAAAAATGGGATTTTAGCTCATTAAAATGGCACTCTGGGACTTAAAAAGGGATTTGTTTTGCTAAATTAAAGTGAACCTGAAAGGCATCTCTTCCCACCCAGGTGCCAGGCCGCGCCCCCTACTAGGCTTGTTTTCATTTGGCTCCGTTCTGGATTTATCATTAACAGTGTTGCTCTTCTCTTTGTATTCTGTAGTTGTTACTGTGCTTTATTATTTCTACAGCACAAAGGTAGGGCCAGTCACTGTACAGATTAGTTTAAAATGGGAGAGAGACCAGATACTGCTCTTCGTGTAACCAGGGGATATCGGAAGTGTTCCCACTGGTTTTAGTGACGCTCTCCTTGGAAGACACAGTAGAATAAGCAGCCATAATATACAGTGCCTTTTGAAAGGTTTTAGGCATCCCATACTACACTATATAGAATATTCAAACTATGTTTCTTTCTTTCAAGAAGCAAGGGACAACGTTAATCCATCAGAGAAAAGATAGCAGTAAGAGAGAGAGACAAATATCCCTTTTCTAATTACAGAAACGGTAAAGTTGTGAATCTCCTGACATGCTGGGCTGCGTCCTTTGCATAGCTCCGTGGGCCTGTTCGATAGCCATTTATATATTCTGGGTGCCTGAGAAGGACAAAGCGCCCAAAGAGTGCCTATCTGAGGAGTCCCCCGATGGAGAGAAATCCTCCCATGGTGTAAAGCTAACTCAGCCAGCTCTATGGAGCATGTCAGAGGCTGGAAGAGGCAGACACGAATCAGAGCACACAGCACTTTGGATGATCCTCAGCCAGCACCTGGTGTCTATCAGCAGCCCATTGCATCTGGTGTGATGTAGAGCAGCCATTAAGATGTTTTAAATCATGCTGAAGGATATTTAGACCTACAGCTTGTCCCAACACTAGGAATCCAGAAAGGCGACTTAGAGCTGCTTTTCCACCTATCCCAGCTCTGTCAGGGGGAGGTCGGCACGGCTAAGGAGTCAGCCTAATGTGCTGTAAATCAAACACTGGCACAAGTTGGTCAAAAAATGAGTAGCATGTTTCTAACAGAAACCACCCTGGTCAAGCAGCATGGTTCAGGGGATATGGACCCAGCATAGAAATCAGGTTCTGTTCTGGCTCTTTTGCAGACTCACTGTGATCTTGGGTTAATCTCCTGCACTGGCTGAGATTCCTCCTAGCTTGGGACGAACAGCCCAGCCCTCCTACTTCCTCAGAGCCCGAGCTCCAGCCTGAGCCACAGCTCCAAAGTGCTGATCACATTGGGTCTATTTTTAAAGCACTAGCACCAGTACTGCTTGCTGAAGTCTTTTGACCCAGGCTGGGAAGCTAAATGCCATAGGCTCCTTAGACATACCCTCTGTTCCTCACTCTGCCCAGCTGTATAATGGGAATAATAAAACCACCTACTTGCATTTCAGAGGTACAGATAAAAAGCACCACAGAAGTGGTAAATGCTTGGATAACACAGTGATTAGACCAGTGCAAACACCTCACTCTTCATTCAGCAATAGTGCAAACTAAGACAATGTCATGTAGGCAGCCAAGAGCCAGGCACAGGAAGATCATAGCTCACAGATGGATCTCTAACTAGAGGACATTACATCACAGAAAAGGCAAATGGGAGCTCTGTGAAACAAATGATACAAAAGCAGTTGCAGCTATAAGAAGATGATACAATAAAGACACACCCCCCCCAAACTCCCTGTTCCAACATTACTGCCATCAAACATAAGCGACAAGTGCAGCAGATCCATTTTTTGTTGGAAAACGCTGATTCACTGAAAGTGAGAGTTTTCATGGAAATACATTGGTTTCAAAGAAACTTTCTTTTGGGAAGGTTTCTCAGATCTAGGATGGACTTTCTGTTCAGAGAGAGCTCAAGGAGATGAGAGATTTGAACCCTGAGCACCAAATGAGAGCTCTCATTGCTCAGCTCTTCGCTATTCTAAGATGACAATTTTTCTAGTTTTTCACACACAAAAATCAAAATGTCTTGGGTTCACCCCAACACAGCACAGGAAAATTATTTGAAATATTGAAAATGTACACAGGATGGTGGAATCATTTCCTGTCTAGCTCTGCTTCTTGTAACATTGCTCAAAATGGCTTTGCCCTATGTGCTCTGGCAGATAAACTGTTTTCTGCACAAGCTGAGAACAACTGTTGCCAAAATGATCCATTTCCTAGTTAGATGGGGCTTGAATGTAGCAGTGAAATCATTCATCTATTATGTGATGTGTCCTTTCCCCAACAAAACTCTTCTTGTGTTAAACTCAAGTAGAAGTGGTTCAGTATAATAGCTATATATAAATAAAGATAACATACGGAAGGTCTTATAATAATTCTTAGCACCTAACTTGCTTTACATATTCAAAACTCCATATATTCATCCTTGCAATATTCCTGTTAAATCAATCTGGCATGAATCAGAGGGTTTAGCTGTGTTAGTCTGTGTCTGCAAAAACAACAAGGAGTCCTGTTGCACCTTAAAGACTAACAATTATTTGGGCAAAAAATACCTTGTCAGATGCATTTAACAAAGTGGGTCTGGATTCATGGAGGTTAGGTCCATCAATGGCTATTAGCCAGAATGGGTAGGAATGGTGTCCCTAGCCTCTGTTTGTCTGGAGATGGATAACAAGAGAGGGATCATGTGATGATTACCTGTTGTGTTCCCTCCCTCTGGGACATCTGGTATTGGCCACTGTTGGCAAACAGGATACTGGGCTAGATGGACCTTTGGTCTGACCCAGTATGACCGTTCTTATGTTCACTTTTGTTTGTTCTTTAAGGTGCCACAGGACTCCTCATTCTGGCAAGAATTGCATTCCCCATTTTACAGATAAGATTAAGTGACTTGTCCAAAAATCACACTAGTCAGTAACAGAGCCAAGACTAGAAAACCTGGCTTCTTGCTTCTGAGTGTCAAGATCAGTCCATTAGCTTCCATTGTCTCTTTATTGATAAGTCGTCCTCACATCCTTATACCTTGTTGGTGTAGCAAGATAATTAAGCTCTCCTTCCGGCTATCTTCTTTTACTCAGGCAGTGCACTTAGCACAGCATGGTATTTATTAACTAAGGTGAGTTCTTAAAGACAATTTGAAGCAGCTGCTGACCTTTCACGCGTGTGACTATAGTGCTTGGCCAGCATTGTTCTAAATTTAATGATGCCATGCATCCCAGATCAGTCTCTTTTCAAAAGAGGTCTGTAACACAAAGCACAGCCAGCCTCCAGCTACAGTCCTTCCAGTCTGAACAAAGAACTTGAGCTAACATAGATAGATGTGAGCCTCCTCCTCTGTTTGAGGTAATCACAGTGGTCTATTAATTGGACAAGCAAGGTCACTTATTTACTTGTCTGAAGAAATTAAGGCCTGATCTATGTTACAGATTGGACCTCCCTGGTCCGGTGCCATCAGGACCTAATCGGGAATTCGCCAGACCAGGGCAGGTCCCCTGCTGCCAGCTTCGTAATCCATCACTGACTCCACTTCTGGCCCCAGCAGATCACCCTGCCAACGGCCCCAGCCGGGCTGCCTGCCAATATTCCTGACTCAGCGGCCTACCACGCAGCCCCAGCCCAGCTCCTCTGCCTAGCCGCCCACCCCCACTGGGCTGCCCCGCCCCGCCCTGGTCCCTCTGCCACACTGTCACAGCCCCAGCTCCAGCTCCCGTGCCAGGCTTTTGTGCAACCCCAGCTCTGACCCCCCCCCCCCGGCTCCCAGTCCAGCAGGGCTCCCAGCTGCCAGCCCTCCTGCTGCCTGACTCCTGGCCACTGGGGCTCTCTGACCAGCTGGACCACAGATGTTGCCAGACCAGAGAGTTCCAGTTTACAGAGGTGCAACTTGAAGAAAATTAGGTCCATTTAACAGCAGCAGTCAGGAGTGTGAAAAATCCATACACCTAAGCAGTCTAGTTAAGGTGGTCTACAGAGACTGCATTAGGTTGACAGAAGAATTCTTCCGTCAACCTGACTACTGCCCCTCAGAGAGGTCAGTTACTTACACCAACAGCAGTGTCTATACTGAAGTGCTACAGCAGTGTAGCATTTTAATTATAGACAAGCCCTAAGTTAGCTGCATCACATTTGGCAGGTAAGTAAACATAAGACTTCAGCTTCTGGCACTCCAGGTGCTTCTTGGAGAAGTATGAATACATACCTGAGATTTAAAAGGTCAAAATATTGTTACACATTAGTATCTCAATTGCTTCAGATGACTTGATTAACAAGCATTAGAGCCACAGGGCAGCCAGGGAGTTCCCTGTAGCAAAGAAATCCTCACACTAAATAGCACACTGGCTGTGAAGAACTGACTCTTGAGAAGTGGGTTGAAATTAATTGAATGAGACTCCATGGCACAAAAGAAATATCTCTACAGAGATTACTAAAAAGATGGAGGTTTCAGATGAGACCATCTTTTCAATATTCTTATTTACAAAATGCATTCTTGAGACCCTTACTGACAACTTGTGTCAGAGGCTGCCATGCAAATTGCCCTGATTTTTTTTTTCCTGGACTGGTACAAGGATCCCTGGTACAAGGATCAGGATTCGTTCTGAAGAAATAAGAACCTTTAAAAGCACAGCAGGAAAAAATACTTTCTAAGTAATGTAATACAAGATGGCAGGTGGTTTGAATTGTCTCCATCCCAAATTCCAAGCACACTTGGAGAGAGAGGGCTGTCTTCTGGTTTGAGACGTACTGAATGATTACCAAAGGTTGGTGCTAATTGAATCAGGTGGACAATTCATAATGGCAAATTTAGTCCCTTCTCTTTGTTAACTGTTCTTGAACAGACTACAGTTTGTACAAATGCGTTCACTATTTGAAGTTGTTTGACAGATGTTTTGTGTAATAAACTTCAACTTGTAGCTGAAATGCAAATGCTTCACTGAAAGTATTACTTCAAGTACTCAGTTTGATATTTGAGCTGCTGCTTGGTCATCCCAATCACATGGTATTATTTCTCTTCTCTGGTTAGGTGACCTAACATTTATAGACTGTTTTCTTTCCACCCAGTACACATTTAGTTTAATCACTAAATGATTATTCTGTCTGTATTTGTCTGTTTGTTGTTAAAAGAATCTCAGCCCTGGGCCTGGACTTTGCTCTGCAAACTTTTATAGCAGCAAGATGAATGTTCGAAACAGTTACTATGCAGGGCGAAGGACAGAGATGGAGCTCCATTCCATTTAAAAGCTGTCAAAATGTTTGCAAATAATTTTTTCTCAGTATTTATAGAGAGCAGCTTTGAAGCAAGAACCAGGCTTTCCAGAAAGAAGCGAATAATTTCAAATCTGAATGTAGAAGATGAGTTCCTGTGACACATCACCAATTATAGCCTGATCCCGTGGTTTTCACACAGGAAACACTCCTCTGAAAATAGTGGGAGATTTACCTACATAACAAGTGCAAGACTGGGCCCTAAGACACAGAACGGACTGATCCTGAGAGATACTCAGCACCATATTAATAATTATTTGTATTACAGTTGTGCCTTGGGCCCCATTTGAAATCAGGATCCATTGTGCTAGGCATGTTAAAAACCCATAGAGCTTACAGTCTAAAGAAACAGATGATTGGAGGGTAAACAGAGTCACTGAGAAGCAAAGTGATGAACTTCCATTGCAGCTAGTGAAAGTTCCAGGGGCTCAGCCCCTTCCAGCATCAGGCCCTAATGAGGAATAAACAGCTGGAGCTGAAAACTCTCACTTGGGCCCCATTTTTCTGCCAAAATATTTAGCAATAAAACCAAAAAGCCCACATAAAATGGACAGTATTGTTTCTAAACAGAATGATGCAATATCGGGGCTGCATTTAGCACATTTAATTTTTTTCCCCAGACATTAGTGACTTTAATAAACCCTTCCCTAATGTATTAATTTCATAGGATTTACTGTAATATATTATATACACTTTATACTTCACCTGCAAAAACAACACTATTAACAGTATAAATTACACCATTCATATTAATGTCATGTGGGCATCCTGACCAAGGCAAAATGCTTAATGGCCTTCAGCAAGCACTCGGCTTACAAGAAAGTGGTGAGAGAAAAGAAGCTTTTTTTAGAAATTGATACATTCTGTATGAGCCCATTAAGCCTCAAGAAATCATTTGTCTTTTTTAAAAAAGATCATAAACCCCCAAAGTTTTTCTTGTTGCACTATTAATGCTAGTTCATTACCTTCAGCTAGACTTCAAGGCTTTGTATCGGAAATTGGCTCTGATTTTTGAGATATGCATTACATCATAGTCTTCTTTTAGGGCATTATGTCATTCCTGCTGAGACGCATTATCTAGGGTTGGATCAGCATTAGCGATTTTTGTGGGCCTGCTGCAGTGTTCCCAAAGTACTGCTGGGAACCACAGATTGAAATCTGAAACATTTATCTTTTACAAAGCTGAAAAAGAGCAAAGAAGTTAACATCAGGCACCACTGATTTCTTTAACCCTCTCCTGACTCAGCTTCTTATTGGAGCTTGATTTTAAAGTCTATGAATGCTGAACAAATGTGGTAATCTTTAACAGTTTGCATTGAAGAGACCACAGTATAGCATTTCTGCTCAGGACCCTAGCTGCAATTGCCAGTGTTACACCACGCAGGTCTTTACAAGATGTCAACATGAGTTAAATTGTACTTACATATACTAGCCATGTATGGTACTCAGAAATGTAGAGAACATATGTTACAAATGAAAAGAGGGATGGCAATAGGAAGCTGTGCATGACCTGCCTGTTTCTAAAATTATTAATGTAGACTTGAACAATTCTTATATTTCATTTTCAGAGGTTTATAGAGATCATACATGTACATCCTGATTCATTTGAGGACACAAAGGCAAAAATTCTGAAAGGTTTATACTAGACAGCAATTTTTATGCAGGGAGCTAAGCAGATATTATCTCTTCTCATTTCAACCATGAAATTAGAAGCCCATTTTGTCTCACTGCATTCAGAGCAGGATTAGAAACCGTGCCATGGAGGGAATAGGCAGGTGTTTTCAGGATACAGCAAGGATATTCCCAAAACCCCAGAGAATCCCAATACCTCTCTCTTCACAAAGGCATAATTATAAAAAGAGGCTGTGAATATAGAGAGGAAATGGAATACATTCAACCGTGACTAAATTACAAGTCCCCCTCTTATTATAAACTGACTAATGCTATTCATGGGAGGGCTTTTTTCCCCTCTCTGCTCTAGTTTTACTGAGATTGTGTGTTTCGCTGATTTGTCACATTCAGTAGTACTTTAAGGCAGTCTGCTACAGAAAACATATTGCTTTTCTGGAAAGGTTAGGAGTGACATTCAAAGTAATGGGCACCTTAATAATCAGAACAGAGGAAGGGAGCTGGTGTCATGTATGCTTTGCAGGAATCTCTTTCTCATTTTGGCTTGAAATTTCCCTTTATGATTTGAGCCACTCCCTTTCAAATCACACGCTGAATAATAAAGCAAAACATTCACACTTATTTGACCTTCTCCCCTACTGCTCCATTGGTACGGTCACATCCTGGCTCTAGTCACACTCGCCCAGGCAGCAGAAGTTTTATGATTTGGGGCTAAACTACTTGTAATGCTTATTAACAGCATGATCCTTTTGGGATATACAAGGAAAGCTATTTTCTGAGTTCATGCTGTGCTTTATAGAGCTGCTAGGGATTTTTGGGTAACTCCTCATTAGATCTTCACATGCTACTGAAAGGCAGACTTTACCTTTTAGTAGCGTATTATGAACTAATGAGGAGTCCAGCATATGTGACAACACATCTGGTCAACAAACAGGAAAAAAAACATTCACAAATGTTTTCACAAAGACATGTCTTGTTTTGACAGAAATGTTATGAAAAGCTCCGGTACTTCATCCAAATTAAATGGATGTATATCAGAATAAACCTGTGAATAATCACCTAGTTGTAAGAACAACACAGAGACTACATATTGAGAAATAATTAACAACTGACTCTCCAAAGGGTTGAGGAAGAACACTGTACATTTGTAGCTGATAGTGCCCCAGGAATGAGAACCTGTTACTTTATATTCCTACCTAGCTAGATATAGCTGAATGAAATTTTTCAGCCAAAATATGTATATGGGGGGGGAGGGAAACACAATTTTTATGATACTGGAACATTTTTCCAAATTTGCCAAATTGTCTTGCTCAAAAAACAAAACATAAATTTTGAAATAATTGAAATATTTTTATTTAAAATTACTTTTTTCATTTAGAAATGTATCTCAATTTTATTTTTAAATATTACATGTTTTAAAATGCTCAAAATATTTCAGTTTGAATCAAATTCATTTTTTAACCTTTTGAATTTTTTTACTGAAAACTATTTTTTTTTAATTGCCAACAAATTGAATAACCAATTATTTGCCCAGGTCTAGTTCAGAAAGTCACAAAGTGTACAGAGGTTACGATTCATTAATATGGGAGCATGTATTTTAGAATACCATATTTTAAAGATCTTTTAGTTAAGATATCACAGTGAAATTTACTGAACATTCAGAACAAATAAACCCAAACACATTAACTCTCAACACTTAACGACTAGTAAAACTGCCATTGTGGTGGCATGCAAAAGGCCAAACTCTACTCTCAAGACAGCATAAATCTGAATTAACTCCAGTGACTGATGCTGAAGCTATGCCAGATAGCTGGTTTAAATGACAGCAGAATTTGGTCCATGTAGTCAATGGGTAGCACCACTATTATTAAGGGGTGTGTCATAACTTCTGTTCAAAGGCTGATGTTTCTAAATCCGCTAACATCGACATATTTAGTCAAATTCCTTTGAAATTTGGCATGTCTCAGGAGGACACAGGGTAGCATTAGTGATTTAAATGTGGGGTCATTCGATCAAGAGGTTCCTCATCTACAGACTCTCCCCCCAAAAAAGTCGTTTCCTTCTCCTGCTTAATACTGTTAAGGTGAGAGGTAATAATGGCTAGATGAATCTCAGACCTTGCAGAGACTGATGGCTGTGATTACTGATAAATCAATCACAATTTCTCACCTGAGACTAAAGGTGTTTTGGACTGCATGTCCACAGGTTGCCATAAATTGTGAGTCATGAGTAGCAATTTTATTTGGGGGGGGGGAATATAACCAAAATATTTGGAGGAAGAACAACCATGTGAATGCCCCTGGAGAGGAGAGGGACATTAGAGAGCAGAGGATTGGGGAAATAGTGGGAGAGAGGTCTGAGGCTGAAATAGTGGAAGGAGAGGGAATATGGGACTGGGAACAATGGGGGCTGGGTAATAGTGGAAGAGAGAAAGGTTGGTGGTTCAGTGATGAAGGTGTGGGGGGAAGGTGGATGTGGGGCAAGTGGTAGGAAAACTGGGGAAGAATAGGTGCAGTACCTGTCAGCCCCATATATTGCCCTCTCATGGGTGTGCCCTTTATCTGGGGGGGCTCTTGCCTCCTTCCCTGCCCCCTCACATGAGGTGGGATATCAAGGGCTTGTCCTTCTGGGTGGTGACTGAGCCCTTCTCACTGCACCCTATCCATGTACCAGTCTCAGGGGTGGGCGGTGACCAGGTACAGGGAATGGACCTGAAAAAAATGGAAACTTTTCTAAATGTTTCTAGGTAGGTTTTCGGCTAACAGAGTTGGGAATCAAACTATTGCTGTGATGCAAGTCAAAATGGTCCTAACCAGTCATTTTTTATCCATGATAGTGCATGTCACCCATTAAGTTTTTGATGTGCATGTCACCCATTAAGTACCAGACTGTAAATGGTACTTAAGAATATGTTCATTTCTTTGCTTGTATAATCATGCAGTCTGGAAGTAGTGTGCATGGGCCAATACAGAAAAAACACAGAGAGGATTTCTGTGCAGCCATGTTAGGTTTGCTGAGGAAGTACAAGTGAATGTGCCAACATCATTGTCCCAGTAAACAACCCACCATTGACGTCTCTAGTCTGAACCTCTGTACACCGGTGCAATAAAGATTTAAGATCTCATGTTGCTTCCAACCAATTGTCTCTGTTAGAGATATAATCTGCCTTTATTTTATGTGCGGGGGTGTACTGTGAACACAACAGAACAGTCAGCAGTCTGACCACATTTTCTGTTGTATTGGGTGGAGAGGAGTCAGAGGACTTTGTGTGAGTGGGAAGAGGCAGGAATGGGAGAGGGGGGCTGTGTCTCAGGAGGTGTCAGGAATGAGGATACATGATAGACAAACCTTGGATTGGTTGGTTGAGAGTGGGGGGCAGGAGCAAGGGGCTACTTTCTGATCACACAGCAGATTAATGTGGTGTTTCCAAAGACAGAGCCTGGTGGTTTGGAACCAACAGTGCAAATAAGTTGACTGTTCAGTGAAGATCAATATGTGCCCTGCCTGGGTTGCCAACATGTAGATTCTGGGACATTCTTGGCTCACACAGTTGCAGAAATTTGCAGGAGAGTGTGGAGGGAGCCAGGACATGGGGATTGCAGGCTAATGGCTGATTTGGGTGGAGAGAGGCCTGCATAGTCATCATATTGTGTCCATTCTGCAGCAACTTCTTGGTGACTTAACAAGTTGTGATCTACTGGACTCTCATGAGTCATCCACATGGAAATGATCTGGGCCTTTAGCAAGCACAGCTAACTGCTGCCTTCATCATGTAGTATTGCTACACCTGACACTGATCATACTTGCTTTGCAAGGAGTGCGTGTCAATAATAGACTGTTGTCATAGCCCAGGTCACCACTGACATTACCCTTTGTAGTAAATCCCTGTGCCCTGCTAATTATAGAGCACACACAACTCTGCACTGAACTGATCCATACTGGATCCTGAAGGTGCATGTGCAACTCTTCTGTTTGCTCACACACGCTGGAGGGTGCAAAACATAGATTTCCTCATCTCACAATCACAGCTTTGGTACACACCTCTTAGGGGTGCCAACCCTCTGGGATCATCCTGCAGTCCCCAGGAATTAATAATTCATCTTTAATTAAGATTTTTTTCATGTAATGAAAACTCCAGGAATATCTCAGAGGGGAAAGCCGTGATAGTCTGTATCTGCAAAAACGAGGAGTCCCATGGCACCTTAGAGGCTAACAGATTTATTAGGGTATAAGCTAATGTGCCCTAATAAATCTGTTAGTCTCTAAGGTGCCACGGGACTCCTCATTGTTTCTCCGGGAATATGTCTAACCAAAATCAGCAACCCTGACCTCAAAGTAATCCACACCCATCACAAATGCAGCTTTACCAAGCAGTGTAGGAAACTTTAATGCACTGGCTGCACGGGAAGTGTATGTAAATAATTCCAGCTGCCAGCTCCAAGGGACCAGATGGAAGATGGCAAGGGCAATACTGTTTTTTCCTTGCAGCCATACAACACAAGACAGCTGATAAAGCGAAGTATTCTACTCTCACTACCGGCACTGTGTGTGGCCCCCTTCACACTCCTGTCCCTTCCCAACAAATACCCCACACAAATTCCATTGAAACTGCTGACCTCTCCAAATATAATCCTGCTTGGGCAAGTATACTGACCCATGATCTCTAGCCATGATCCACCTCCCAGCTAATAGGTACTAGTTGTGAGTTCTTCCCATTACACAGCCTGATACTTGTGTACTTTCTACTACAGCAATATCTCACTTCCTGAACACCACACCCACTTCCTGGGCATACACTCTGTCTAAATCTTTCCCTTCAACCACTAGAGAGATTATGTTGCCAAAGCCCTGTGCTACAGAGTCACACCAGCATCAGTTAAGAACCCAGGGCAACTGTCAATTATCATTTGTCATTCACAGTCAGACGCTTTACACATTATTTAAACAAGGATTTATTTTTGTCTTTAATTGTTTTAAAGCTGTAATTTGTTAACAATGTAAAATTATAAACCCTAGGCTTGATTCACCACTGCATTACCGTGGTTTTACAAATGGAACTCCTTTGATTTCATTTTCTATTGACCTACTCAGCCTAGTGGAGAAGGTATATTACAAGTCCACTGAGGAAATAAGTCTGTTGCAGCTCCAGACAGAGTTTTAGTTCATGATGTAGCAGCTCATAACTTTAACTCCAGAGGTCCTGACTTCAATCTCCAGTGTCTAGATAGTGGCAGCCACGCTTACACAGATGTAAAACTGGAGTAACACAGTTGTAAATCAAGACCCTTTTGATATGTGTGTGAACCCAGTGTTCATGAAAGGTGCTAAACTGACAGCTAAGGAGTCTGAAATCCCTTTGTGCAGCATAGCTACAACCTTGGTGCATTCTGTGCCTCAGCCACGATCTGGAAGCCCAAGAAACCAACATGCTAGTAGCTCTTTCAGTTGGCAGGTAATTGGGTAGACTCTTCTCTAAATGCAGAGCCGTTCTGGTCTGCTGAGCAAATCGGGATTGAGGCAATTTTTGAAATGTGTGATTTGCCCTGTTCAAGTTGAGTACCACCTTTGAAGTTGCTCTGGTTTCTGGGTTTCAATATTTACTCATTAATTTATTTGAAAAGAATGCTATTTACAAAATAAATCCACTCCACTGTGTCATTCTTGCCTATTGTGAAAGCTCTATAAAGTCACTGATGACCATTTATAGAAAAATACTGTCCTATGCTCAAAAGAAAACATTAGTTAATTTGGGACTGAGCCAAAACTAATTGCAGACAATAGAAGTCCTTCCATTGACTTCAGCAGGCTTTGGACCATGACTTTGTTGAATAGTGGGCTCTCAGCTGCTTTAATGAGGTTTTATTAAGCTAGCAGATTTGGATGAAGGTGGTTTTTTTTGGAAAAATACCTGCAATAATTCAACTGAGATGGCATGATTACCTGCCAGGCATCTTGATTTTCAAACAAAGATGCTTTTGAACTGATTATACATGCACAAAAAGAAAAAAAGGAGCATTTGTAACTACAGGTGAACCTCTCCAGTGTGGCAGTCTCTGATCTGGCAACATCAGTGGTCCTGCATGATTTGAATTACCCAAATGTCAACTTACTGTGGGTGTGGCCAAGTTTTCCTCTGTCCCATAAAGTTTGTTTACAGCTGCCAGTCCTGTCTCTCAATGTTCTGTGCTGTTATTTAGCTCTAACTTTCTCTTAAATGTGTTCTCAGAGCTCAGCAAGCAGTGGAAATGCTAGAAATGATGCTAACCATAGGCTTTTTTATGTGTTATCTACTTATTTCCTTGTTCAAATACAGTAAAATTGTGTAACAACACTAATACTTCGCTATGAAGAGAGCTGAGAAGCCTTGGCTAGGTGTGGGCTTATATAGGGTGTGTAAGTACAGTCGTACATTATTAAGCAGCATTGCAAACATCGTTCTGTTTATTCACCCTGGCAAAAAAAAATTAAAAAGACCACTCACTACAATATTGACCTCCTGTAGTCTGGCAAATTCCCGGTTTGGTGCCCGTCAGGTCTCATGGATGCTGGACTAGAGAGGTTCAAACTGCAGCTGCATTTGTTGCTCATTTTGTAGTTTTGTAACTCAGAGGCCATGTAGATTGTCACTCGCAAGGATCCTTGCATGCCAAGCATCAGCCCAGACTGAAATTTAAACCCAGGATCTCTGACTCTGAGATGAGGTGTTAGAATAGTACTTTTTTTTTTTTTTTTTTTGCCCAGTGCAATATGAGAGTTTGAAGAAGAGTATGCTAATATCTCAATAACTATGCAGTAGGTAAAAGATACACTTAATATTGTAATTCCATGTAATGGTGATTTGCAAACTGATGTGTGCTCCATATTGCACCACCATGCATGCAAGGGTAGGAGGAAATGTCATGTGACAGATGAGGAGTCACCTCATGTGCCCTGGTGAGACAAGGTCTATGCAATGCATGCATTGCATTGCATTTCACCAGAAATATATGGGGAGAGAAAGCCACTCAAAGTCAGTAGCAAAATACATCTTGAGCAGCAAGTAAATGGTCCTCACTTTTCCTCTCCTGAGCTACAGTGACTCACATAGAATTGTAGTTTTATACAATGAAGGGTTCTGAAAAGGAATATAATAAGGACATGGGGGCAATCTTTGAATTGTATGGAAACAATTACACAGCACTGTCACATGTTCAGACTCAGCTATTACTCCAAGCCCAATATTAAGCCAGGCAGGCAGCCAGCGTTTCATGAAAAAACCTCCTTCTCCATTGTCTGGAGCCTCTTCTGTCTCTGTCTGCAACTCCAAAAATTTAATTTGTCCTCTCGCCTGCTCCCAGCTTCTCCTCCCTTTCTTACTTTTAGCTGGTCAGTATCCTTGTCCTGATACACATCATCAGCACCAGCAGAAGTAACACATCTACACACACCCCACTGAGCAGATAGAGAGCCTGCAACAGGTGTAAGAGCAGCACAGAGACCTGGATGGTGGTACTGATCAAGATCTCCAAGAACCTTTGCCACCTTAACTGGGGTCGAGGACCTGGCTATAACTATCAACACAAGCAACTGTGTGGAGCTCCCATTGGGGGTTTCCTGTGTTGGTTGAAAGCTACAGCAATTCATTAGTTAGGCTGAACTTCACATCTAGCCATAGGAGTGAGGGAGGGGGAGCTTTAATGCCCCCATGGTCAGCAAAGCCAAAGTAGAGAGTGGCTTTACTGCATCGGGTTCTGCAAACTGTGAGGTCATACATGCTGGAAAGACGTGCTGTTGGCAGGTTGTGAAGGACATCCTTTCCCTCCCTCAGCCAGTAGAAGTGAAGTTCTAAAGTAAGAGAAAAAAAGAGGGGGAAGGGAATCCTTTTACCCACATTTTTCCTTTTGTCTTTAGTTTTACTCTGCTCAGTGACTTTATTATAGCTCATTGACAGGACTGAGAGGCCGGCTGTGTGGGGAGCAACATGAGCTGAACTGACACAGTTTTAAAAATGAACTCAGTGAGGTAAAGAGATCATTTTTCTCTCCTGACATTTTCAACCTCTTAGATGCTTAATTATCTGTTACCAGAATGTCTCCATGTAAGCGCCAGCAATTTCACCCATTAGCAATTAGTGAGAACAGTTATTCTACTGAACTTTGTACCATTGAATAAATAGATAAATACCTTCCGCTCCAGGCATGAACACATGAGGACAGATCCTCAGCTAAGGTAAGCATTCAAGTCACCATTGAAGGTAATGGAGCTATGACAATCTACAAAAGCTGAGAATCTGTTCCAGGGAATTGTTTGCTTTGTTTTGTTTTTGTTTTGTTTTTAATATATAAAAGCATTTTCTAAAGAATTGCTGCATCTCCTCTTACTTTAGGTATTGATTCAGTGACCATATGCATTTCTGTCCTGTGAATAATCTGTGTATTGATCCACTGAATAGAGAAATTTCTACCCTGTCCAGATTTGGGGTATTGATCCAGTAAGCCAATACATTTCTCTCAATCATAGCAGCACTGCCAGTAAGTTTCCCAGTGTTCTATGGTAGGTTTGGAGGGAATCCACCTTCTTATTAATGTCTCCAGCTCTAAAGTATCAAAACTATTTTAAAGAAGGGAACTGATTAAGAAATTCAGTCTGATGAGTAATAACTTCCACAGGGCCATTAAAACTTGCCAAGGGAAGATTAATACCATAAAGACTATGTAGTAATTAGAACCATTTTATTAGCTGCATATAAAAGAAGCCCTCTAGAAGTAAAATGATCACTTGTTATTTTTTTGTGTCTTTATGATATCATAAGTTCAGTGTTTCTCATAGTTATCTGCACATGTATAAGATTAGTTTTACAGGACAGTAAGGATTAGGAAGGAGAGTCAAGCTGTGTGTTAAAGAGAGGGGGCAAATAATTTTAAAATGTGTGTGAAAAGTGCAGACTGCAGCAGAGACTCTTGACTCTGGATTTTAATTTATATTTTTGCTAAAGCATTTGCAAAAATGTTCTGGAAAATGCAAGGGGTTTTTTTTTCCAGCTTTTTGCAAAAATACCATGGTTCCTTATAAATGCACTAGTTTTCTTCCACAGCAATTCCTCTCTTTTACCAAAAAGCTGCCTTTTTTACTTAATCCTGCAGAGTTCCCTATGATATTAAGCAAAATCATGAGTCAAAAAGGTCAGTTTCATCCATGTTTATATCTGTGATTACCAGCAGGATGCTGCTATCCTCATCTGTCAGGCAGTAGGGATGAGACAGCCAACTAGAGGGCAGAGTTCAAATGGAGTAACTCAATATAGCTTATCAGATATCTCATAGCTCTAGGTGTGAAGGAGTTTGAGATACCTTTGCTGTTAACTGACCCAGCTCATAATGTCTGTGCATCTGAATCTGGCCTCTGCTTGTCTGAAAACTGTAATATACTTAATCCCTTTGCTGCCAGAGTTCCAGGGCATCATTTTTGAGAACTGTTGGTGTGTGATGGCTGACCCATTTGTACATATATAATGTGAATGCACACATCTGAACACAAAATGACTAGCTAAACCACTAACTGGTCATCTGTGCTCACAACTGTGGTTTAAGGTGCACTTGCCCTGTGGTAATTGCCACCATAATGGCACGTGTGATTTATACACAGGTACACGTCAATCACTCTTCTGCACCAGAACCTTCAGGAGGGAGCCAGACGGTTCCGCAGCTCCCCTCACAGTGAGAGGCACCTGGGGACTCCAGCAGAGCTGTGCTCCCACCGACTGCACTGCCAAGCAGCTGCTCTCCCGCAGCCATAGAGCAGTGGTTCCACAGGAGCTGGTGCTGCTTCAATTACCTCCTGAAATTCTGTATGGAAACTGGCACCCTGACAGCCTCAGCCGCAGACCAAATGAGAATGGAGACTATCTGCCTTAGGCTTAGATATGAACTGAACTACCCTGGCACCCGTGCAGGTGCTGGGCACAGCAGAGCGGCATGTGTAAACTTGCACCACACGATGCTATAGATAGAGGACTTCAGACTCCAGAGCTGTCAGCCAAGCGCCTTTTAGAAGCACTTAGTTCACACAGAAAATAAAGTTAGGGCAGGCAACTGCCAAGCCATGGACACATGAAGATGATTAATGCAAAGGGTTTAAGAATTCATTAAAAGTGGCTCCTGGATGTTTGTCAAGTTGGGTTGATAAGGAGCAGTTAAGCAGAAGCTTACAGTCAGAAAGGCTCCCTGTGGTGAATACCCACCAAATTCCTGCTGCTTGTTAACAAAAAGGGCTCATTGTAGCAAGTCATGCCATGGGAGAGGCATTGCCAATGTACACGGTAATCTGTAATTTACAGCAAAGTATGCACGGACTTTGATTTAGATTTAGTCCTTTTCTAAAAGGTTGATTAAGCCATATTTAAACAGAACCTTAACAATGACAACAGCTACTCACTAGAATATGAATGTAGTTAATTATATACAGTCAAGGTGATTTTAACCCTTGGCTCTGGCGTCAGGACGTCTGCGTAATGTACTCTGGTCTCAGCACTGACACTACGGGAACAAGATGCATGCAGGTATACCATGAATGCCAAGGAAGATTCTTCCTTAAACTGCCATTGTGCTGAGCGAATTTTCTTGTAAATTCATGAGAAAAGTTTTAAAAAAACACCTCTTCCTCTTGATCCTTTCTGCTTAATAGCAAATAAAAATGCGTTCATATTGAAGAGCTGCTTCCATTCTCCTGCAGTTCCGCTTGCATCTGATAATGTAGCTGTCTCTGCTCCTCCCCCAGTCCTCTTACCCTTCTCTCTTTCACTTGCTCAGAGCAGCTGCAGATTTTTTATGAAAGTCATGGTTTTTTTCAAAGAGATGTTTAAGGTCACATAAAAATGCTGCTCGCAAACTGCACAAAGCATTTCCTCACAACAGCGCACGGAAGCTGATTTGCTATAGAGATGGGCCTGAGCTGTGAGTTGGGAGAGGAAGTTCAACTGAAGGAGGATTTAGGCCGGCAAAATGCAGTTCCCCAAACAGGAATTTGGCCAATACACTTAATCTCAGGCCCCTTCTACTGTGCAAAGTGCACACAACTAGCCATGACCTCTTATCTGAGGGAAGTGTAAAGGACAGACTTTAGAAGCAAAGACAATTTCATCCCACACTCATTGAGGCCTCTGTGCATTTCATATTTCAGAGGAAAAATCTTGACCCAGCATAAAAGCTTTGATTGTGGAAAAGCCGACAGTAATATGGAAAAATACCGGTTATTTGCCTATAACTGGTTCTTTCAGCAGCTTAACTGTACTTATCCATACATCCTCTTGGATCCTCTTCCTCTCCCTTCATCACCTGAAGAATTAATGGCATCTCCTTTGAACTATCTCCCTGGTGATATTAAGAATTTTTATAACTTTCTCACTAATAACAGAGACTTAGGATGCAAAATTCTCCTTTGTACAGAAGAAATTTCACTAGTTATTTGATATATTGGAGCCTTAGTACAAAGGGAGAATGAATGCCTCCACAAATTAGGCAAATTCTGACTGCAAACAGGGTGCACATTTTAAATGTAAGGGTAATTAAACATTGGAACAATTTATGAAAGGTAGTAGTAGATTGTTCACAAGCAATTTGGTCAAGGTTTGATGTTTTTGTAAAACACACATTCTAGTTCAAATAGGAATTCATGGAAATCCTCTGACCTCTGTGTTCTAAAAGAAGTCAGACTAGATTACCACAATGGTGTCTTCTGATTTGATAATCTGTGAATCTGTAAACAAAGATTTAATGGAACCAATTTAGGATCTTAGATTGGAAGCAGTATCTAGTCCACTGACATCAAAAAATGTGCAGCTCTGCCAGATGCCTCCTCAGTTATTTGATTATTTTTTCACTCACCCACATCTGGTTCATTGGTGATAACCATCACAAAGGACCTAAAAAGATAAGTAACCGTTATTAAAATGGGAGCTGCTGCATTCTGATCCCGGTTTTGAAAACGTGCTTATTTCATTTAGATGTGGAAGTGGGAGCTAGTGGGTGCTCGGGTCTTTTGAAAAATCTGACCCCGCTTCCCTGCAGTGGAGTTCATTTATGACAAGGGACATAAGTTTACCCTTATTTAGCTGACTTGTTGATAAGAGCTTAATCATTTCAGGAAGTAAATTCAATCCTGCAGACATTCTGCTTGGGGGTGTAACTGCTCACTTATTCACAGCAATGCAGACACTGGAGTTCGACCTAATTTTTTTATATGTCTTTTATGTGACCTTGCTAATGTTTCATTAATTAGACTGCAGCTGTAACACCTAGGATGCTGAATGTACTTTCTGGGCTAATTCTTCAGATAACATTTCCCACTGACTTCTGTGTTCTCTCTGACAGTTCCATATCTGGATATTATGTATGTTAGATTCTCTGGAGAAATGTCAATAGCACAAATTACAGGAATCTCCTGCCTTCTAGCTATGGAATTCTCTGCTTATGACCCATGAGGTTAGGCCCTTTAGGGCACATCTACACAGAAGGGCTTAACTCAAAATAAGCTACACAAATTGATCTAGGTCAATTGCATAGCTTATTTCAAAATAGCTTATTTACTAATTGGGAGCATTTACACAGCACTTATTTCGAAATAGAGCACTCTTCCTCTGACTTCCCTTACTCCTCGTACAACGAGGGTTACAGGAGTCAGAGTAAGAAGTCCTCCAGCTTGACAGTATTTTGACATTATTTTGAAATAACTGCCAGCTGTGTAGACGTGGACTATGATATTTCGAAATAATGTTGCTTTGTAGACATAGCCTTAGTGACCTCCAGAATAAAAGGCAGTATGGCTGGAACCAGGGCTGTTCAACTGTGTCTCATTATTTGGCCTTATTCTGCTATTTGTTAATGGAGATTCTCATGTAGCTCAGGAGGTAGATTCCCGTGTTTGAGAGCAGGCATATATGATGAGTGCTAACTATATTGGCTTCATCAGGTTCAGAAGGGCTATAAAGTGTAGCATAGTGACAATGGTTACGTTCTCAATGGCCATAGGTTTGTTACAGTGTAACTATTTATTAATCACATTCTTTAAATTCAACCTGCCTCCAAGTACATTTTCTATTAATTCTACAACTTGTCCATGAACTGCTGATGGGGGGATGTGATTTCTGGAAATAACACATTGCAGTAGTCTGCTTCTAAAATTAATGAAAAGACATTGGCATGATCCATATGTTCAGAGTGGCTCACAGATGGGGCAGGATTTGGGAAATAATTGTACCATTAGCTACTTCATTGTGACGCACTCCTCAGTCTTACACTCATGCACAGGAAATACATTTAAACTTCCACATTTTCAAAGCAATGCAGCTGGATTTAATCACACGAGTAACAAGGCCTAAGAAACATGCCTTTAGCCTCTGGCCATTCTCTATTCTATTACAGTTAGTTGTTATTTACAGTTCCCAGTGCGCCACACAGGTTTGTAGGGTATGCACTTAGTACAGATTTGGATCCCAGTTCAGCATCTGCACCCATGTGAGTTGACGCCTCATGGAAGCTAATGAGTCTCTGCATGAGCTCAGGGGTTCCTCCTGCAGAAATGCAAGTTGCAGGATTGGCACCTTTGTAACTAGCTAGAGAAACCAGTCAATCTTCCTGGCTCAAATGTCAGCTTCTGATGTGGCTATTCTCAGGGTCTTCAGTGGTGAAGATGGGAAAGGGCAAGCCAGTCCAGATCACAGATGGGTTCTCAAAGAAGTGAATGATAACTATTACCAATAAGCCTAGAACACCAGGTGGTGATTTAGTAATGAATGTCTCAAATGACATGCTGAATTAATTCAAGGAATGAACAGGCAAGTTCTCTAGCTAGTTCAGATGGTGTTAGTGCATGATGTTCACCTGGGAAATCCAGACCTGGCCTGCTCTACAGAGTTGGGGTGGCACAAGGCAGCTTACACTGACCTACATCTCTAAGCATCTACATTAAAATCTCACTCCTGACCATGTAACTTGCCTGCTTTGCCAGCTTAATAACTGTACCTCTGTGAGAGGCATAGCACTTCGGTCAATGTATTTAAGTGACTGTAGACACTATGGCTTTGTTTACACTATCAAGTTTTGTCACCAAAAACTGCCTTTGGCAACAAAATAGTGAGTGCGTACACACAGTGATGTGAATTTTGTTGGGAATAAGGTCCAGTTTCGGCAACAAAATACTTCTACCCCTATAAAAGTCTGTTTTCTTTTCCTTTTCCTTATTATGAAAACAAGCCATTGTAGACAACATCACTGGTTTAATCCTTTTATTTGGCCTCTAGGAAGTGTCCCACAATGCCAATTCTGACCTCCCTGGTCAGCAGTTTGAACTCTGCTGCCCTGCAACCAAGTAAAAACAATCCGCCTCCCCATCTTGCAAGCCCCAGAAATTTTAAATTCCATTGTCTGTTTGCTGGTTCAGCATGGAGAGGACTCATGGTGTCTTCCAGGAGACCTTGACTGGCTACCACACGAAACACTCCCTCCTGTTTGGACCACCGCCAAACTGTTGGATCTGATCAGTATATGGGGGGAGGAGTCTGTGCAGTGCCAGCTGTACCTGATCCATAGGAATTAGAATACCTATAGACACATTTCCTGAGGCATGTGCAAAAAGGGCTCTGGTGCTGCACCTAAGACCTGCCATTTCTACGAGGAACTGGACACTATCCTCAGTGGTGATGCCCACCTCTATCCAAGAGCCCTGGGGATACTTCAGAGGGCTCAGAAGCAAAAAAAAACCAGGATGTAATCTGGAGGACAAAGTTATTGATGAAGTTGAGCTAGATGAGGATGTGGAGTACCGGCAGTGTCTCCTGGTGGAGCAGGCAACCAGGAACTGTTCTCCAGTTAGGGGTAGCCATGTTAGTCTGGATCTGCAAAAGTGATGAGGAGACCCATGGCACCTTATAGACTAACAGATTTATTGGAGCATAAGCTTTCATGGTGCATCTGACGAAGTGGGTCTTTGCCCACAAAAGCTTATGCTCCAATAAATCTGTTAGTCTATAACATGGGTTCCCAAACTGGGGGGCGTGCCCCCCTGCAGGGGCATGAAGAACTTCCGGGGGGGCATGAGGCGACCCAGCCACACACACACCCGTTAATCCCACCCCAAGTTTTGCTGCTATTTTTTTGGGAGGGAGGGCGTGAGGGTTTCTCAAAAATCAAAAAGGGGGCGTGATGCTGAAAAGTTTGGGAACCACTGGTCTATAAGATGCCACAGGACTCCTTGTCACAAAAGCAGTATTGGGATGCCAAAAGGCGGGACAGAAAAGAGAATAAAGCATTTGCTAGGAAGCCACTGAGTGGATGATAAAAATAGGAGGAATAAACAGAGATGCTCAAGTCAAGGGATGTTAACTGGCAAGTGTCCTGTGTAAGGTTTCATGAACCAAGGCTGTAAGGGGTAAGCCGGGTGTCCTAGGATCACTATGGGCATTTCCATATCCCCACTGTAATCTTGTAGTCTGGAAAGTAAGTCCCCACTTGCAGCTTTTTGTATAAGCTGGTGTTCCTGAAGATGTGTGTGTCATGCATCTTTTCAGACCATCCCACGCTGACATCTCTGAAACACCCACTCTGATCCACAAGTGCCTGCTACACCACGCAGAAATACCCTTCCTTATTGATGTATTCTGTTGCAAGACAGTCTGGTACTAAAACTGGAATATGTGTGCCATCTATCAGCTCTCCACAGTTAGGGAAACCCATTTCTGCAAAGCCACCCACTGTTTCATACACATATCCCAGTGTCTCAGGTCTTTGTAGCAGAATATTTATTGCCCTGAATAGTTGCATTAATGCAGCACCAACGGTTGACTTCCCCACTCCAAATTGATTTATGACCAACCAGGAGCAGTCTGGAGTCACCAGCTTCCAGACAGCAATTTCCACATGCTTCTCTACCGTGACTGCAGCTCTCATTCTGGTGTCCTTGCACTGCAGGTCTGGGGCCAGCTCAGCACATAGTTCCAGAGTTATGCATCAGAAAGTTCTGTAGCCACTGCTCTTCATCCCACACCTGCATGACGATGCGATCTGACTATTCAGGGCTGGTTTCCCTAACCCAGAAGTGATGGTCTACCCCAGGGCTACTCAACACATGGCCCGCAATGCAGTTTGGGTTTACGCGGGCTCAACACACCACCTCTGGGTGGGAGCCAAAACAAAAAAGTAGTCAATATAATGGTCTTCTGTTGATATGCATTTTAGTAGTTAAATTCTTGGATTGTCATTGCTCATTAAAAGTGCTCTCCAATGGGTGGAAATCGGGTAAATATTGCATTTTATTAATAGCAGCCGAACTGACTTAAATGGGGCCTGCGTGTTGTGTAGTTTTGCCTTAATCTTTGTATTCATGCCCGTCAATGTGAAAGAAGCTATTTGCATATATTTGTGTATGTATTTGCATGTATATGCAACCACACTTAAGCTGTGGCCCTCATTGCGTGCTGTGAGTGTCATTGTGGCCCCCGGCCTTCCAAAGTTGAGTAGCCCTGGTTTACCCTATGCAGCTGCTGTGTGAGTGTCAAAAACAATGTAAAATTGCTGCTGTCCAAATCACACAGATGTTGGGTGCCTGCATGTCTTCTTCTGTCAGTAACTTAACAATTACCTGCACCGTTAGGCACAATATCCTCATGGCACTTAACAGAGCATAGGAGAGAAGTGCAGGATGCCTCCCTTCTCATTACAGATGCTGGGGTGCATAGCTAAGAATGGCCATGGAAAAAATAGCTCAAAGAAAGCTATTGGAGGAAGCCAATGGAGGGCTGGGACAGAAAGCAATGCATGATGGGACATTTAGCGTGGTGCCAAGATGTGCCACAATCCATTCTGCCTTCCCACAATATTTAGTGACAAAAGATGTTGTCCTGCCCTGTAGGATACATACCTACAGTGTATTGAGTACACTGTTGATGATGGTGCCTCCCAATGTGGACATGATCTGTTGCAAGAGGGGGCTAGTGTGAACAACCTTTTCCAGTTTTTATTAAATCGACTTTGGGGTGTCAATATAAGTTTAGCTGAGAAAATGTGGTAGTGTAGACAAAGCCTATGTTGCTTATGTTGCTTGTTGCTGGCTATCAGAAGCCATCCCATAATGCCCCCTGCTGACATTCAATCAGTGCAAGTGCTCCTGGGGAGGACAGGCCTCACCAAAAGAAGGAGCGTAACGGGGCCATGCAGGAGCAAGGTGAGATGGCTGTACATCAACCTAACTTAGGTCAGCATAATTTTGTAGTGTAGACAGACGCTTACAAATTAATCAGACTTGAGTTTGTTGACTTTGATAAATGGAATTCTAGTTACTCACCTCTCTTCATTATACAGAGAAGAAAAGATTTAAGAGTATCTGTAGATCTGTCATAAGTGAGTATGAGATTCCTGTGACTATTCATTGATGGTGGTAATGATCAGGATGGATTGGGTGTGGTAGCAGCCAGGAAATAGTTAATAAACAATTAAATTAACTAACTGCTAATCTTAGCTGGATAATCTCAATTTGCACATTGAATCCCCGAAGAAGGCCAGAGGGGAAAGTGAAATGGCAAAGGCTTCTTTGTGCATGCTGGGCCAAACCTGCGTACTCAGTGCTGTATACCTATGTTAGCCATATTGTGAGTGCAGTGCAGGAGCTTGTGACTACACCTATTATCGGCTTCTTTCAGAAGGCAGGTGCTTAATGTTCAAATTTCCTTTTACAGTGTAATAACAGCATACAGTGCATGCCCTTAAAACATTTCCATTTAACTATCTAACATTCAGCAAAGTATCAACATTACTAGCACCATTCCCCATACGACATATGATGAAAAATGGCTCTGAGCAATTTTTACCTACTGTACAAAAGACAAAAACAAGCTCTTTAAGAGCACCTACGGTATTTATTCTATAATGGTACTAGGTTACCTGACTCCTGTTTATTATAGTTATTGAAGATGCATTGAAGTATTGTATGCAGCTGGTTTTGATATGATCCACCTGTCTGAGAAGCTGAGAATTTACTACAAAAATTAGAGCAGTCACAGCCAAGTACTGGTGCAACAATACTTGTCTTATTTGTTCCTTAGAATTATTTTTTGGCAAATACTATTCCTCTTCATCTCCTGACTTTATTGCAGTGCAAGACTGTAGCTATGCCAGGACTTAATGATTATGAGATGAGCATTTATCTCACTTGGTGCCATGTTGGCTTGTACCAGTCTCGAATGGGTTTTGCTCTTATGCACTCAGCTCTTCTGCCAAGTTGAAGAGAAGTAACCATTTGTTTTCCAAGAAAGAAAACCCTGTGACTTGATCCCAATTAACTCTGTTGATTTTTTTATATTGTATTGCTTCTTTATTTCACCCTAACATCACTATTGCATACTTGACAGACACTCCCTTGTATCCTTTAAAGTTTATTATATTGTCACCTATGCTGAGATACTTACTTCAGGACATGCTGAGTAAAGAGTGAATTTCTCATATGTTTGACTCCAAGAAGAGGTCCCAAGGATGAGGCTATGTCTTCACTTGGGAGAAAGATTGACATTGCCACAACTGATCTTCCAGAGTTCGATTTAGCAGGTCTAGTAAAAACCTGCTAAATCAAACTCCGTGGGCACCCCCACTGGTGGCTGGTACTCCTGCTCCAGTGTGTAGTAAGGGAAGCCAACAGGAGCATTTGCTCCCAGTGGCCTCACATTGGGGACACTAAGGAAATGCAAATTAAGGTATGTCGACTCCAGCTACATGATTAATGTAGTTGGAGTGGTGTATCTTAATTCAGTATTCTCCGTTAGTGTAGGCCTGGCCTGACACTGATTTTCTAGTATACTTTTACCAATAATCAGCATGCACACACTACCTTGCTTGCAAATATTTACGAAGTAGTTTTTTCTTAACTGAGCATTACCTTTCATTTTTTGTTTTGTGCTTGATGGAGCCTCTAGTTATTGTAATCCAGCCAGAACTGATTACTCAAGCAAGAGTGTCACCATTTGCTGTGAAAATGAAGATAGCAATTCTGAAGAATGAAAAACAACAAGATTTATTTACTGTGGGCTGATTCCTCAAATAACTTTCCAGCTAAGTAACTATCATCTATAATTCCTGGTTATCAAATGTCTTTCTTCAGATCTTAAGTAAATTGATTAAGGACCAAAATGGGAGGAGTTTTCCACCTCTCAAAGGATGTGTTTCACAGTATCCATGGATTTTCATCTCTACAGTGTTAGATATTAACTGGTGTCCTATGAAAAATGCTGAATTATGTGAACCATAGTCAGATCCAATATCAAATCCTATATTGCTCTGTATTGTCTGACTGCAAATGGGAAGTCAAATAGAAATTCAAATGTTTAAAATTATCCCCTGAGCCTCAGTACATTTGGTACATCAATGGTGTAGAGATGTGGAGTAGAGACTCAAGAGCGGGATGCCATTGCTACAGGTAGTGCTGGGAGAATGATCACTTCTATAACCTGCAGTAAAAACAAACATAAAAGAAATATTGAAAAGCAGTTATAGATTTACAAAAACAAGATTATTTTGCTGTGTAGAACATTTATTCTTGGCACTAGCAGAGCCAGAGGTTTTCCTCCTAAGCATGAACAAGCTCCTTCAACAGTATTAAAGCTATGGGGAAGCCTACACAACAAAATTAAGCTAATCTAAGTTATGTCAATGTACAGCTACCACAGTAATTAAATCACTTTTGCCTGTCCGTACCATGCTTCTTGTGTTGGCGGTATGCCTCTCAACTGAAGCAATTGCACTGATTTATTGCCAGTGCGGGGCATTGTGAGGCAGCTTCTGAAAGGCAGCAATAGTTGCTGTAAGCAATGCAGTGTCTGTACTGACACTGTATCGACCTAAATACGTCAACCTAAGCACAATGCCTCACATGGAGGTGGAGTTAATTCGATGTAGCAGGTGACCAACATTGGTTGAAGCTACATTTTAGTATAGAGGCTTGCAGAGTTGGTCAACATGTGCCTTACATCAGTCTAACCCTGTTCTGCAGACCCATAAAATTCTTGTGCCCCCTGTCTTAGCAGTAGAAGCAGTCCCCATCCCCACCCCCATCACCTCATTTCCAGGATTCAGGTAAAGCTGCCAATAGTTGCTGTTAATTGAAAAATTAAGAAAGAACATGGTTAACCACTTGCTCCATGTAGCATGGAGGAAACAGCCTGTTTCCATAATCAAGGCAAGCAATTTTATGCCATTGGCAGTTTTGTGTTTCAAAATCTTTGTAACTCACACAAAACTATGAGCTGTGTTTCCATTCCACTTCAAGGCCAACTCAGAGACTGCTATTTCTAATGCTAATTACCTCTGCCTATTACGTCCCTCCTGATTTTTTCTATATCTCTTCCAGACAACAGAAGGAACTTAAAAACAGAGTAAATCCAAAAGGTAATGTCAAATTCTAGCTAAGTAATACAGTACCCCACTGGTTCACCCAACAAATAGTATATTTACTCCAGATAGTTGGACAACCCTGTCTATTAAGGCTCAACGTGTCCTTCAGAAAAACCATTTGATATTTATGTACGTATGTATGTATGTATGTATTTATGTGTTGTAATTCTGCAGTGGAGGCAATATCACCTCTGGTTGGCTTCAGCCTCATTTTTATGACTGATGTGGATCATTACTTGAGGTAATGAGGTTAAAATCTCTTCAGTTTTCTGAGCCAACACCACTTCTGAGGAGAAAAAACCTCTGAGCTTGATGTCCTCCAGGGATTGAGGCAAAATGTTAACTGCAGTTCTACTGTAATAGGAAAACCCAACCCAAAATAGGGTTGGGGGGAGAAGGGACAGAAAGGGAAGAAACTACTGTGCTGGGGGAAAGTGAGGAGAGATATAAAAGGAAGCTCAGGCAGAGCTGAAGGCCCAGTTAATCTTTTACACCATAGGCTGCAGAGCCAATCTGGTTGCCGATCAATAAATGTAACCGGTTTGCTGTGCACACGAGTGGCCATGTGTGCAGCAATCTTCTAACTGGCTGCTGTGCACAACATGGCTGTGAGCACAACACAGCCAGCTCCTGGGACCTTCACTGAATGGGGGACATATGGAATGCCAGGCCTTAACCTGGAAACTATTTAAACCATGACAGCTCCTCTTAACTCTAGGAACCAGCCAGGAAGTGGGGGGAGGGGAGAGATATGTAATGGGGTAGTGGAGGCAGGGACATCTGGGAGGGCACAGTAGTAGGATTCCCTTTGGGGGCTTGAGACTCCTTGGAGGGGGTGGGTGTAACAGAAGCATAGCGAGGGTGTTATGCGCCCGGGGCAAAGGCCAAATTTGTGGCCCTCCGCCCAATCATTTGTTACTGTGGATCTGTTATTATTTCTAAGTTAGCAAAAAAAAAATAGTGCTACCAGACTATTGTTTTTTAAGTTTTCCTTTTCTTATAAAGTATCTTGTATTTAAAAAAAAAATTATAAGTAACCCCAATGCACTCAGCCCTACCCTTTAGCCAGGTCCCCCAGTGCCCCCAATCCCAATGCACTCACCCCTGCCCCAGAGCCAGGCACCCCCCATTCCAGTATAACCACCCCTGCCCCAGAGCAGGCACCCCAGCCCCCTCCATACCAATGCAACTGTAGGTAAATCTCATTAATCTCTGTATTAATCATTTTCTCATTGAATTTTTTTTTATTTTAGCTTTGTATCAAGTCCTTTTAGCATTGTAATAAGTCTTTAGTTTGTTGTATTAAGTCCTTTTATAGAAACTTTGTATAATTTTATAGAACATAGAAACTTTGTATTAAGCCTTTTTACATAGAAACCTTGTGTCTTGTAGACTTTGTACCTCCTTTTGCTAAACTGATTGTCCTGTTGAGTGAATGAGGTGTGAATGGATAAGGCATGAAAGAAAAGCACCTCTGGGCACTTGCAATGGCTGGAGAAAGGTGGAAGCTAGATTCAAGAACAATGGGACCTGTGAAGTGGGCTTATTGAAAGAAGACTGGATCTATGGATGCCTTGGGAATAAGCAGCAAGCAACTGCTTTTGGAAGCTCTCTTTCTGAAGGTGAATGGGGGAGCATTAAAACAACACCCGGAAGAAGGTGCCACAGATGAATAACTGCATATGCATATGATGAGATTCTGCATGAGAGGGAAGACACTATACATCTAAGGCAGCGGTTCTCAAACTTTTTGGGCTCCGGAGCCCTTTACATGCGTAAAAATTTATGCGGCGCCCCAGCGGTCCACTGATTGTATGTGTTGTACCTATCAATGTTTCCAGTTTGTCAACCTCGCAGAGCCCCTGGAGATGTCTTGCGGAGCCCTGGGGCTCTGTGGAGCACAGTTTGAGAAACACTGATCTAAGGCATCTTGCAGTCAACATGGGAGCATTGATCCAGCTCCAACCCTCCCCTGGCTCTGTGAGGGGGGGAGGGGAAAGGAAGGATTTGATGGGGGGGCGCTATTTTCAATAGTTGTTCCACCTAACCTGGCCAGTGCAGCTGGGTGGAACAACTATTGGTAAAAACAAGACATGGTGGGTGTATGCGTGTGTGTGCTGTATTATATGCATCTAAGTGTTGACTGCTATATGTGTGTATTACCAAAAAAAATGTGGCATTTTGTCTTTTCCCCCTGAAAAGATCCCACGCAGTACTTTTAAGTACAACACAACCACCCCTGCCGCAGATCCAGCCCCCCCCAGCACCTTCAATCCCAATGCACTCACCCCTCCCCCTGAGCCAGCCCCCACACAGAGCCCCCATCCCAATGCACTCACCTCACCCCTGCCCCAGAGCCAGCCCCCCCTCCAAGAGCCCCCCCATCCCAATGCACACACCCCTCCCCAGAGCCAGGCACCCCCAGCACTGGGAGCGCCCCCCCCCGTCAAATCCTCCCTCCCCCCCCCCCCACAGAGCCAGGCCCCGGAGGAATGGGGTGGGAAAAGGAAATCTTACCTTTAAAGTTGCTGCTCCTCCCACCCAGCTTGGCTGCCTCGGCTCACAGTGTGTAGAAGGAGGCAGCACATAGCCAGCTGCGAGTCCTGGGTCTCTGCTCAAAGCATCACGTGGGCCAGAGCAGCGTGCACTCCAGTCCCAGCTCAGCCTGGCCCCCCTCTAGCGTGGTGCCCAGGGGCAACTGCCCCCCCTCATCCCCCCCTTCGTTACACCTCTGGGGTGTAGGGTATCATGGGCTGGGGGAGGGGGTAACTGTGAGGGAAAGAGGAGGTTCAGGACAGGGAGGGAGGCAGCAGAACAGCATAGGGGCAGCACTATGGCCCCCACATATACACACTTTAAGTGGTACTCCACAGTCCCTGGTTTATACCAACATTTTCAAAAGCAGACACAAGTAGCCAACAGGGCAACTATCTATGAACAGTCTGGGGGTGGGTGCACATGGGAGTTGGAACCAGGTGCCCTGAGCTCTCTGGATCCCACAGGTGGGTCTGGGGTGTAGTATTGGGACTGAGCTTTCCAGGAGCATTTTCAAAGACAATTGGGACTCCCAGGAGCTATTCTAGATGCTCCGAGTTTAATTGGGTCAGAATCATGGCTAAGTCATGAAGAGCAGGTAGCCTCTCATTGGCTGCTTCACAGGACAGACACCCTATAGCCTCTCTCCAGGCAACATGTCTACTCAAGACAAAAAGAGCAAGGCCTGCATTTGAGAGATGCTTATTTTTGGTTGATATAAATGTGTTTTTTCTGTTACCTCAAGCACATGGACATATGTTTGATGCTCAGCAATATTTAGTTGACCACAACTAGCATGACTGAATTACCATCAATACAAATAGGGGCAAGATCCTCAGCTGCTGTAACTCAGCCTTGTAACTCAATGACCTATCCTTTCCATAACAGTGCAAAGTAAGGGACCTATTCCACAACATTTCATCAGGCCAGGCCAAGGAAATCCAGAAAAACCTCTCCATTCCAGAAGCCCAAGTCTTTGGTATTTATTTTCCCACTGATCCCTATTTTTCCTGTGGTATCCCATGCTTTCCAAATAACCCTGAGAACAATTTCTTATGTGCCCTTAGCAAAGAAACCTGCACACTTGTGCTAAGATAAACAACATAAGATCCCCTTTATCTGGAATACCCCAAAAAGTCATTCTGGCAAGTGAGAACTGAAACCAGGCTATAGCAAGCACTGGTTATTTGGCAGCCGTGACCAAAATGATGGAGGGGCTGAAGAAAGTGTTTTTGGAAAGAGAATTAAAGGGAATAATGTTTGGGCAACCAGTTCCTAGGAGCAAACATGGGTTTACACACCTCCAAAGAAGAATTGGGTAGGATGCTCCAGAACACATAATTAGGAATAACAACTAAGCCAAAACTGAACAAAAGAAAAAAATAGTCTGAACAGCTGGGCCGACAGCCACTGCAGGCCTCGGGGCAAGGTGTGGGAGAGGCAGCTCCATGCCCACAGAAAGAGCAGGGCCTAGGGCAGAAGGGGTGTGGCTGAGGGCAGTCAGCTCTTAGTGCCACCCAGGTCGCAGCATATCCCCCACCCCGAAAGTTATGGGCTTGATGCAGAAATTTTTTGGTGAAAATATATAACCCGTATAAGCAGGAAGTCCGACTAGATGATCAGAACAGTCCCATCTAGCTAAAAACCTCTGAATCTCTCAGGAAAAATGTCAACAAATGTCCATTGAATTCAGTGGAGTCACACAGGTGTACACCAAATACTGATCTGGCTCTAGGAGAGCAGTTCTGAGTAAGCACTCAAGAGCCAAATCCAAAACCTGTTGAAACCAGTGAAAAGACTCCCTTTGACTTCAATGGGCTTTGGATTAGGCCCTTATAAAGTGAAGAGATATTAATACTGCTTTGCTGGCCATATATATCAGATCCACCAAGTATTAGGTGACACTGCCCTCAAAAGGCCAAGACAATTTAAGCAAACTCTTGTTGGCTAACTACGATAACAAATTTTAAAGGAGGATAAATACATTTAAAATATTAAACTGTAAAGAGCCTCTGAGTTTCTGCTTGACATTAGATTATTCAAGAAGGAAACTGCTTTTTCTCTAAAGCCACAATTAAGTTGGAGGTCAGATTAGATGATCTCTAATGATCTCTTCCTGCCTCAAAATATACAAATCTATGAAAGTTGTGCACTTTTCAGGACTTACAAAAAGTTATTTTGGGGGGAAGCAAAGGAGGAGGGGTGTACCATAGACCAGAGCCCTTGGTCACAGCCTGACCACTTTGTTTCATCACAGCTCAGCTCAGGATAGGCAACCTTGCAGCACTGGGACCAGGAAGGGGGGGCAGGACATCATGGGGGAGAACTCCACCTGCACACCTTCTTCTCCTCTGTCACACAACCTGCATGTCCCCCCAGCTGTATCATTTTAAAGGGCACTATGCAGCCCCTGGCTCAGAATGCCCTTCTAGTTTCCATATATGTTTGTCAATGCCAACCACAACCAGTAAGTGTGATGTGCAACACAAACATCACAGAACTTCAGATGCAAAGTGAGAACAGAAAAGAAACAAAGGAAAAATCCTCTTCCATAAAACCCTTGTACCATATCTACATTTGTCTAGAAAGTTAACATTAAAGAAATTAAATGTGCACCATGAAGTTCTCCATTAGCAGGAAGAATATTATATTAACATCAGCTATAGAATACAATTAGATTTTTATAGCATGTGTTATGCTTAAGGTATCAAAGTGCTTTGCACAGTTTGATACTGGCAATGCAGGAATCTGTAGCCATGGCAGGCACAGCTATGACTAAAGCACTGGAAATGTGTGCTGCAGTCTGGGTAAGGGTATTGACCAGACGAGGGTAGATTTAGAGTGTGTCAATTCATACTGGTATTTGCAGCATTTTCTGCAGGATTTAACTTTGCATTTTACAAAATGATGTTCCTAGCCCTTGCCACATAGCTACAGAATCAATCTTTCAAACAAGAACCAATTCAATGCTGTTTTCCTGTATCTGCATGTGAGAAATGCCACACTCATCCCCCGGGAGGTTTGACTCTGAAACCTACTGACAACACTCTAAGGATCCCTCTACACAGTAGCACGTACCATGAAATAAGTTACGCAATTGGAGCTATGCAAATTTGATGCTGCCTACACAGCACTTATTTCAAAATAAATCGTTATGCCGCTGATTTCCTTAATCCTCGTACAACGAGGTTTTCAGGAAGTCAGAGTAAGAAGCCCATTATTTCAAATTTATCTTGAAATAAAGGGCTTCTTGTGTAGGCAGCACATAACATTATTTCAGGCCTTCCGGAGGGATTCAGTTGGTGGCCACTCCGCTCCACCACAGCAGGGACTAAAACCAAACCCCAGTTCAATAATCCAGGCCCAGTTCTCAGGCAGCGACAACCACGAGAGGCCAATCAGTAGTCGTGTAACCCCAGCCTTGGTTCAGGGAAGGGTGAGAGGCAAACAGTTCAGAGCCCAGCCTTGCTTCAGAGTGGACAACAGGCAACCAGTTCAGAAGCCCTGGCCCTGGTGCAGGGTGGGGCAGCAAATGAACACAGTCAGGGAGCCCCAGCCCTAGGTCAGGGCAATGCAGCAAATAAACACAGTTAGTATAGAATTTCGGTAGCCTAGGCCTTGCTTCAGGTGGGGCAGCAAACAAACACAGGCAAAGAACCCTGGTCCTAGGTCACAGTGGAGCAGTAAACAAACACAGTACAGAGCCCTGGCCCTAGGTCAGGGTGGAGCAGTAAACAAACACAGTTAGTTCAGGAGTTCCATAGCCCAGGCCTTGTTTCAGGTGAGCAGCAAACAAACCCAGTAAAGAGCCCTGGCCCTAAAGAGCACTGGCCCTTGGTCAAGGTGGGGCAGCAAACCCAGTAAAGAGCCCTGGCCCTAGGGCAGGGCAGGGCAGGGCAGGGCAGCAAACAAACAGTTCAGGAAGCCCTGGTCCTAGGTCAGGGCGGGGCTGCAAGCAAACAGTTCAAAGAGTCCTGACCCTAGGTCAGGGTGGGGCAGCAAACGAACAGTCAGTTTAGAGTTCAGTACCAGGTTGTTGTCTCCTTGTTCAGGAGGGGTTCAGGCAACTCCCCTGTGGTGTCAGTAGGGTTGCCAGGTGTCTGGTTTTCTACCAGACAATCCGGTTAAAAAATCCAGAAAATACCGGACATGTGCAATACCGGACTGACTCGCGTGGGATGGGAGCGCCCTGAGATCTGCACAGCCCGGGTCAGTCTTGCTCCCCACTGGCTGATTTACTCCCCCACCCCCTCCTAGCCGGACGGTTGGTTGATTCTCCCCGACTTCTCCTCCTGGTCTTCCCCGGCCAGTCCCTCTCCCCACCCCCATCGCCAGCTCTGCCTCTCGCTGGCCAGTTCCTGCTCCGGATCTTCCTTGGCCAGCCCTGCTGCAACCCCCTCCAGCCCTTCTTCCAGCAGCCAGTTCTCCCCTCTTCCTCCTTCTGAGCTCCCCCAGCCAGCTCAGCTCCCGACAGCCACCCCCACCCAATATCCCACAGCCAGCACCGTTCCACCCGACCTCCCCCCCGACCAGCTCTGCTTCCCGTTAGCCACCCCATCTCCTCTGGCCAGCCCCATTGCCCCCCCGTTAGCTCTGTTTCCCAGCCCCCCCCCTTCTCGGCCAGCACCGCTCCCCTCCCGGCCAGTCCCTCCCCCCCCCCCTCAAGAAGCGTGTCTGGTAATATTTTTTTATGACTACTTGGTAACCCTAGCAGTAATCCTATCCCTGTGATTACCACAGAGATTTAAACTGAGAAGCAACTTGCCTCCCCCTCTCAAGTCCCCAGCTCCCCAACTCCCGACCCCATGCTTACCTGGTTCTGCAAGGCTGCTGGCACAAAATGGTCTTGGAGTCTTTTTTTTTTTTTTCTCAACAACTTTTCTTTGAACAGAATTTTTTCCTGGTGTTTGTTTGGTTTTTTTTTGGGGGGGGGGGTGTTCAGTATTTTTGTTTCAACCATCTGGCAACCCTAGGTGGCAGAGAGGGGGAGACTCAGGCCCACCCACTCCACTGCATCCCAGCCCAGAGCCCTAATAGCAGCAGTGCGGTCTCCTGCTGGGTCAGTGGGATCCCAGCCTGAAACACACTGATCCGGCAGTTTAATTGTCATCAGTGTTCCCCGGGCCACTTCTCTTCTTCCCCTCAGTGCATACTGAGGGGGTTCAAGGGTTGTTAGGTCCAGCTGGGGTCCAAGTGGTCCAGGCTAGTCCTTGGCTGCTTGCAGGTCCAGCAGTCCCAGCCAGTCCTCCGGTGCAGGCCTGTGCAGGCGCTCAGGCCAGTCCCTTTGTTCAGGCATGGCTGAGAGTCCAGGCCAGTCCTCAGGCGTGGGGCAGCATGGGAGTTCAGGCCTATCTTCCAGGTCAAGCATGCATGGTGGTCCTGGCCTAACCTCAGCCTCCCAGGCGGGGAGCACTGGGCAAACCTCTGGTTCCTCTGGAGACTGGGCCCTGACTGAGCTCTCAGGCTGGGCTTTCATAGTCCTTGCCATGCCTCCTGGCTTCCGGTCAGGTGACTGGGAGAGGTTAGGCTCTGCCCAAAATGGCTCCTGGAGGGTCAGTCGGCCTCCGGGTCAGTGGGCACCCACTCCGTCCCACTACACAGACATTATTCCAAAATAACTCTGCTGTGTAGACAAACCCGAAATGTGCCTATGGCTGACTAACTGTTTTAACAAAAATACAGTGTTTTGTTTCCTGTGGAATAGTAATAGAGAGGTAGCCGTGTTAGTCTGATCTTGCAAAAACAAAAGGAAAAACTATGTCGCACTTTAAAGACTAACAAGATGGTTTAATAGGTGATGAGCTTTCGTGGGCCAGACCCACTTCCTCAGTCTGGCCCACGAAAGCTCATCACCTATTAAACCATCTTGTTAGTCTTTAAAGTGCTACATAGTTTTTCCTTTTGTTTCCTGTGGTTGGCTTTGTCAGAAAGACTCTTTCAGAGGGAACCAGTTAGGTTTTAAATCTACAAATCATTTAATGATCTGTAACATTTTTTGGATCTTTCGGAGACATGATGGTAGATAATGTAGATGGATCATTGGTCTCTTTTATTATGACATTATCTTCCTCCTTACTGAGAGCCAGTTTTAAGCCCTGTCCTTTCTTCCCTCCCACCCCTCTCACCCCCCATACACAAGGATATATAGACACAATTCCAGGTGGAAATGGGGGCTCATCCGTCACCTGCTTTCCCTGCTCACTCAGCTGAGCCCTCTCCACATATCTAGACTCCACTGGCCTGTTCCTGCTCCTATTCAAGTCATTCTCATTGACTTCACTGGTGCAGGATTGGGTCCCAACTGAGAGAAGACAGGGCAGGCTCTGCGTAGAGAAGATGCACTCTTCCTCTCTCTGGCCCCATACAACTTAACCAGAGAAGATGACACAGGGCCAAAATGTAATATCGTTTCTGCAGAGCTTCTTCTCTCACTCTAGGAGTACGTCTACACTTCAGGCTAAAATGAGTTAAGATACGCAACCTTCAGCTACGTTAACTGCGTAGCTGAAGTTGAAGTACCTTAACTCAGCTTTTGGCACTATCTACATGGCAGGAAGTTGAAGGAAGAACACTCTTCCTCTGACTTCCCTTACTCCTCATGAAATGAGGGTTATTGGTTGCAGTAAGAAGGCCATTATTTCAAAATCATTTAGAAAGAATGGGCTTGTTGTGTAGACGTGCATTCTGTTATTTCAAATCAACATGTTATTTTGAAATAAGTATGCAATGTAGACATAGCCCAGCTGTCCTGCTGGCCTCTCTGGCTCATAGGATAACTCCCATGGAGCCATGTTACCAAGGAACCAGGAAGAGTTGCCAGGGAATGGATCCAGTACATGGGCAGAGATGGTCCTGCTTTGGCTGCAAGACTTGGGACAAACAGGAAGTCTTCATGCAGTTTTCTTTCCTCATCTTTGTTTTATAGCAGTTTGAAATGCCTGGTGCCTTTTCCCCTTTGAATTCAAAGAATCTTGCCCAAAGCTAACATCACTGGATATCAAAGGGACTATCTGGCCACAGCTGTTTGTTATTCCCTCCCACTTACCACTCCTCCTTTCTAGGGCTTCAACTGATCCAGAAATTGTCCTACTTTGCCATCTTCCACTGTGACAGGCTTAACACATCAATTCTATACTGATCTCTTGAGGGCAGCTTCCTCAGTTTTACCCACTGATTCTCATTTACACTGGCATAAATTCAAAGGAAGTCAGTGTTCTCCTGATATAAGTCTGGAATAAATGAAATAAGAAACTAACTCTGGCTACATCTACATAGTGGAGCTATTTCAGGATACCTTCAGTAGCCCGAAATAGCTATTCCACATCTTAAGAACAAGCCCGTTATATCGAAATATAAGGGGCTCGCCATTCCGACATCCCTGTAAAGCTCATTGAACAAGGGTTAAGGGACGTTTCAGAATAGCGCCTTATTTTGAAATTTGGTGCTGTGTAGAGAGCATCAAATTTCGAAATAAGCTATTTCAAGGTTAGGGTGTTGTCTAGATGCACCCTCAAGCTACGTCTACACTGCAGGCTTTTGCCAGCAGAGAATATGCTAATGAAGCGCTCATTAGCATTTGTCACGTTGTCATTTGCATATCTCTGCTGATGATTTTTGCGCAAAAACAAGCAGTGTAGATGGGTCTGTTCTGTGCAAAAAAAACCCTTTTGCCCAAGATCCCTTATGCCTCAGAAAAGGAGATATGCAAATGACAGTGTGACAAATGCTAATGAGCACTTCATTAGCATACTCTCTGCTGGCAAAAGCCTGCAGTGTAGACGTAACCTCAGTGTCCACGCAGGACACTGCCACACACAAAGAAATTTCTTGGCCTTTTTTTCTGGCACTTTCCATCAATATCTTCCTCCTTGTCCATCCTAAACACAGAGGACATTTCAATACAATCCTCCAAATTTCTATGGAATACTTTCAGACCACACCTAAAGGAGAATCAAGTCCTAAGAATCAACCCCTGGGAGGGGTTGCGACTGCTCTGGAGGATAGGGTGATAATTCAAAATGATCTGGACAAATTGGAGAAATGGTCTGAGGTAAACAGGATGAAGTTTAATAAGGACAAATGCAAAGTGTTCCACTTAGGAAGGAACAATCAGTTTCACATATACAGAATGGGAAGCAACTGTCTAGGAAGGAGTATGGCAGAAAGGGATCTAGGGGTTATAGTAGACCACAAGCTGAATATGAGTCAGCAGTATGATGCTGTTGCAAAAAAAGCAAACATGATTCTGGGATGCATTAACAGGTATATTGTGAGCAAAACACGAGAAGTCATTCTTCCGCTCTACTCTGCGCTGGTTAAGCCTCAGTTGGAGTATTGTGTCCAGTTCTGGGCACCGCATTTCAAGAAAGATGTGGAGAAATTGGAGAGGGTCCAGAAAAGAGCAACAAGAATGGTTAAAGGTCTAGAGAACATGACCTATAAAGGAAGGCTAAAAGAATTGGGTTTGTTTAATTTAGAAAAGAGAAGATTGAGGGGGGACATGATAGCAGTTTTCAGGTATCTAATAGGGTGTCATAAGGAGGAGGGAGAAAACTTGTTCATCTTGGCCTCTGAGGATAGAACAAGAAGCAATGGGCTTAAACTGAAGCAAGGGAGGTTTAGGTTGGACATTAGGAAAAAGTTCCTGTCAGGGTAGTTCAAACACGGGAATAAACTGCCCAGGGAGATTGTGGAATCTCCATCTCTGGGGATATTTAAGAGTAGGTTAGATAAATGTCTATCAGGGATGGTCTAGACAGTATTTGGTCCTGCCATGAGGGCAGGGGACTGGACTCGATGACCTCTCGAGGTCCCTTCCAGTCCTAGAATTCTATGATTCTATGGTTCTAAAATCCTTCCAATGCATTTTCTTAGCTGGCAAGTAAAGAAAAAAATCACCTCTTGTGCCTAACCAGATAAACCCTGATTGCATTTTGAGAGGGTGTTTGCAGGCAGACAATATGTTAACCTCTCAAACATTCTGCATAAGGTCATTCCCATAATCAAAAGGAAAATAATCCTCTTTCAATAGATAATTGGGTTAGCTAACCAATGATTTTACGCTTCAGATGAGGCTCTTTGAATTCAAAGAGGGAAAGTGCTAGGGATTTCAAACTGCTGCAAAACAAAGAACTGCCTAATGCTTCTGGCGGGGGAGGAGGGAGGGAGAGACTCTTTTTAAAAAAGAAGCCGAATGCTCCTGAGAGAACAAGGATACTTCTCTGTCTAGACTTTCTACAGCTGTCATATGCTCATCTCTTATTTGAATGCTGAGCCAACATAACTACAAGTTGGGTGACAAGTGTTTTAAAGAAGCAAACACGTGAACAGGCGTGTGTGGTATAAGTCAGTCATTTTCATGACCTTGTTTCTGCTAAGCTGGTGATCAGACATAGCTTGTTGCTGCCTAATCTGGCTCCATTGAGGGAGAATGGCATAGTTGAGAAAATCATCCTCAGCACAGAAGCGGTTCCAATCTCTCTCAGCAATTACAATGGCAGACAGGCACACAGAGCTCCTTCTTTTCCATCCCACAAAGCCTACAGCACTGGGCACCCCTCATTTGGCTCATAAAGGATGTAAAAGAGAATCTCAACTTTTGTGTTCAAAAAGCAGCACAGTCTAGTAGACTGAGCAAGCCTTTGTCAAGTCACATGGGCCACAAATTTAAAACTGGTAGTCTCAGCTGAGACACCTAACTGCAAGGGTATATAGGAGCTTACACTGATACAGCCATGTATACATGTTGGGATTAATCTCTCTGTGACTCGGTGAGCACATCTGTGAAAGGGCCAACACCCACCTCCTTGTGAAAATTCTGTCTTCTCCCCTTTCCTCTTCCCCTTTTTAGTTCTCATTCAGCTGTCCCCTCCACCACATTCATTCCATCACCTTCACCATTAGTCTTTCATTTCCCCTCTGCTCCTATCTGCTCCCCAACCACAAACCACTATTATTGTTATGTATTATTCGTTATGTATTATTAGTGCTCACTTGTGTGGGGTAAACAAGGTAAGAGGAGTATGAATTCTGGGCTCAGTCTCAGAGCCACTAATGCTGCTTTGTGTTGCTCCAGCTGGGCATACTAAACCTTAAATTGGCATGAGTAGTCAACTGAGGACTCTCCTTATTTAAAGAGAAACCTTGAATGGTACACAGCTAGTCCTTGCACTTCCCCTTCTCTCCCACAACTTCCTGAGTACTAAGAAAACTCCCTTGAGTTCCTCCCCTGCCTTTCCTCCTTAGAAACAGCTGCCCCAGGAGCCTTCAAGATATCTTCAATACAGAGAGAACTACATGCTGCTTTAATTCCCTGGCATCATATCTACTGGGGTTTGGGAATGATTATGTGAGTCCCTGTTCCCAAACACATAGACCACATCTCGCCCTCCCTCTTTTGCTCCATTCCCAATCCTGATTGCCAACGCTCTGCATGGGTGGCGGTATAAGAGGTGGGGGAAGGCAATGCCTTCCCAAACTGCCAGCCTGGCCCTGCCCAGCCTTTGCCCCCAGCCACCACCCTTCTTTAATGCATCTCCCCGAGGGCTGTCTGGGATTCAGCCCTGCCAAGGCTGGGGCCATGCTGCCAGGTCTCCGGGGCCCAAGAAGGCTGGGACCATGATGCACTAGACCTAAGAGTCTCCTAAAGGTCAGCAATGGAAGAGTACGTCTACACAGCAGGGCTTAACTTGAAATAAGCTATGCAAAATGAGCTACGTCAATTGCATAGCTTATTTCAAAATAGCTTATATCGAAATAGGGAACGTCTACACAGCACTTATTTTGAAATAGAGCACTCTTCCTCCGACTTCCCTTCCTCCTCATACAGGAGTTGGAGTAAGAAGTCCTCCAGCTTGACAGTATTTCGACATTATTTCAAAATAACTGCCTGCTGTTTACACATGGACTAAGTTATTTCAAAATAACGCTCGTTATTTTGAAATAATGTTGCTGTGTAGACATACCCGAAAAGACATACAATTCAGAATCTTTGCTACAGCCCTTTTCCAATCATAATTATAACTGTGATGGCTGGAAATCATCTCTTGTAATGGAGAAGATGGCTGTCCAGGGCATGTTCTGTTCTTTGCCTGGTTGCTTTATAATAAAGTGCTCCAGGATAAACACATATCTGGGCTGGCTAAATATTCCTGTCCCTGCAACTGAAAGCAGAAGATGCTTCATGCTGTGGAAACAAACTGTTCCACTGTAATTGTAGCGACTGTTCCATTTTAAAGTTACATCGAGGGAAATAAAGTTTAGCAAAAGTTATTAAAAATAAGCAGTGTTTTGTTATTTGTCATGTTTCTCATGTTTTGTCATTTTGCATTTTACTATTTTATAATAACCCTGCATAGTACCCTGAGGTTACTTTATTGTTTGTTTTATAAGGTGTCTCATTCACCATTCATCTGGAGAGCAGCATTGTTTTTGAGTCCTGCATCCTGAACCAGAACTTTTTATGGGCCACTCTATAACACAAACAGAGGTACCCTCTGGGCACCATATAAATTAATAGCAGAAGTGTGTTTCTTTTCAGCATAAATTTCGTCCAGGAAATTTGATTTCTCTGATGGAAGAGTTTCTCTTAATGAACTTGGCACAGTAGATACAGATTGTTATAAGATTTTTGTCTTCTACACGCACAACATGAGCAGGTCTGCATCACACTCAGACAATTGAGTTCCACCACGGTTGTCTCTGTTGGCCTGATTTTCCAAAGTGCTGAGCACACACTATTCCTCTGAAGTCATTTGGAGTTTGGGGTGTTCAAGGCCTTCTGAAAATCAGGTGTTATATGGAAAAAAAAAGAAAGCAAAACCATGAAACAAAGATAGCTGTGCAGCTGACATTTCATACACAGTCACTTCAGACAATGATCCTTCATAATCTGACCCTATCTGTCCATGTTGCAATGTCTACAATCACCTTTTTAAAATGATGGGCTTCATTGTTTTGAATCAGCAATAATCCTACTGATATCAATAGAGTTGCATCAATATAAAACTGGGGAAAGTGAGAGAAGACTTAGACCCAGCATATTCACTTTTGAGTTAATCAGAGTGGTACTTAATTGTGAGTGCTAAAGTTTGGCTTCCTATGAGGTCTAGTATGTATAATAGTTGCTAGAAATCCTTGTCTTGCTCATCTGGCTTCTTGAGCAATCTTGAGATATGTACATCTCTTGGTGATCACATTTTTTTGCATCTAGCAAAGAGAAGAGAAGTCTATACCTGCAACAATTTAATTAAAGCAAATTTGGACTGGTGGGTAACCTTTAGTTTAAATCTATGTTCCTCAAAGAATTTTAGGCCATGAAATCTTAATACAAATGGCATTCCAGGGACCATATTCTGATCTCAGTTACACTGGTATAAATTCAGAATAATACTTCTGATTAAGTTGCTCCAGAGTCATTCTCATGGAAATGAAAGCAAAATCTACCCCATAGAAAGCAAAATCTACACAGATCATCACTCCAGGACCTGGGTCCCAATTCTGGTCTTGCAATGATTTTACATGGACTTCAGTGCACATACTCCTGATTTAACTGAGCTCAGAATCAGAAACTAAGACTGTCATATTTTATAATCTCACCTCCTCAGTTCAGAAGCCCGTCTTCATATGTTTTACTTTTCCTTCCCTGATGAGAAAAATAGATGTTATCCTGATGAGAAAATAGAGTCCTTTCTCTTTCCGGGTATGTCTAGACTACACACTTCTTTCAAAAGAAGCTTTTTCAAAAGAATCTTTCGAAAAAGCTTCTTTCAAAAGAGATCGTTTAGACTGCCACAACTTTTTCAAAAAAGCGATCCACTTTTTCGAAAGAGAGCACCCAGGCAATCTGGATGTTCTCTTCCAAAAAAGCCCTGTTTGCAGTCAAGAACGCCTTTTTTCAAAAGAGCTCTTTCGAAAAAAGGCGTTCTTCCTCATAAAATGAGGTATACCGCTGTCGAAAAACTGCCACATTCTTTCAATTTAATTTTAGAAGAACACGGCGGCAGTCTAGACACAGGTGAAGTTTTTTCGAAAAAAGGCCACTTTAAAAAAAAACCCTGTAGTCTAGATGTAGCTTCCCTGCCTGCCTCCCCCCCTCAGTTAATAGGTTGCTTTATCTATCTATGTATTTTATAAATGTTCATCTGTCTGTAAGTCTTTTTGTTCAAGAACACCTCCTAAATGGTATGAGCTAGGAGCACCAAATTTGGTATGTAGCTACTCTTCTCCTAACTTAAAACATGGTCAGGGTTTGGTTGTGCCAGGTAGACTGGAAGTGCCTGGAATGGGACTACTTTCCATAACATGGCCATGGGGAGGCTGTTTGGGAGGATGCTATACTCACAGTGGACACTGGAGGCAGCAAGCCCACAGGGGAAAGGTACATTGCAGAGTGACCACTGGGGAGCAACCATACCACCACCAGAGTGACCAGCAAGGATGGGGCTCTGCCACCTTTCTTGCCACCAGCCTGGGTAAGTGTGGCCCATCCTGCTCAGTAAATAGCGCCCACCCCAGGAGGAGTCACAGGTGGAGGGAAAGAGCCCCCTGCCCTGGGAAGGGTCGGGGGGAGAGAGAGAGCCCTCGTTGCCCCCTCCATCCTCGGAGAGGTCAGGAGGGAGGGAGAGCGGTCCCACTGACACCTCCCAACCCCAGGCCGGGGAACGGGTGAGACCCTGCCAGCCCTCCCTCAGCCACGTGTTTGTTTAACTGTCTCTGCACAAAGGAATAAATGGACACAAATCAGACATTAAGAATGACAACATCCCAAAGCCAGTGGAGAAGCATTTTAACCTCCCTGGACACACAGTTTCCAACTTACAAGTTGCCATTTTCAGACAGAAAACTTCAAAAACAGACTGCAGAGAGAAACTGCTGAGCTGGAATTCATATGCAAATTTGACACCCTGAACCAAGGTATAAACAAACACATGGAGTAGTTCTCCCTAAGCTGGAATTCATATGCAAATTTCCAAATTTGACACCCTGAAACAAGGTCTAAAGAAACACATGGAGTGATTCTCACATTACAATAGGTAATTTCCCATTCAGATACTCTCAACTTCTGAAAATAGTTCAGTTTACAAAAAATTACTTCAAAGTCCTGCGGCGATGGGGGAGGGGAGAAGTGACAGGTGGAGGTGACCAGTGGGAGTTGTAGTCCCAAACCTGCACTTAGGCGGCCTGTGGACTTTGGTCGCTCAACTGTGATCCCAGGACAACAGAGGAGTTCGGCAACACCCCAGGCGACTGAACAGGCCTTTTTAGGAGTAGCACTATTCACCCTCAAATGAGGGAGGGGACTAGAAAAGGTGTCCCAAAAATTGCTTGTCCCAACCAAACTGGCCAGCATGCCGCAGATGGCAGTTTTACCCTCACAGCAGTTGAAAAACAGTGAAAAGAAAGATGATATTTGGAGCATGGAACATTCTCACCCTGTTGGACAGGGAGAATACTATGAGGCCTGAGAGAAGAATGGCCCTCATTGCAAGAGAGCTGGCACGCTATAACATTGACATAGCCACCTTGAGCGAGACCAGACTTGCAGAGGAAGGATCCATCTGCAAACTGAAAGGAGGTTACACCTTCTTCTGGAAAGGCAGGCCAGAAAACGAAGACAGAATCCACAGAGTGGGACTTGCCATTAAGACATCACTATTGCGCCAGCTTCCTGACTTACCAACTTGCATCAGTGAGCATCTGACCAAATTCCGCTTTCCCCTCAACCCCTTTCATCACGTCACAGTCATCAGCGCTTACACCCCCACTCTGACCAGCAGCGATGAAGCAAAAGAGAGTTTCTATGAGGACCTTGATCATCTTGTGAAAGCAACTCCTCTAGTGACAAGCTTCTCCTGTTGGGTGACTTCAACGCCAGAGTTGGCAAGGACTGTAGGAACTGGAAAGGAGTGCTGGGGCATCATGGTGTTGGTAATATGAATGCCAATGGCCTCCTTTTGCTGAGCTTGTGTGCAGAAAATGACCTGATGATTACCAACACTCTCTTCAGGCAGGCCGAAAAATATGAGGCCACATGGATGCACCCAAGATCAAAACAGTGGCACCTGATTGACTATGTCATCAGTCACAGGAGGGACATGCGTGATGTTAAGATCACTAGGGCCATATGGGGAGCTGAGTGCTGGACTGATCATAGATTCGTCAGATCTGTCCTTATGCTGCACATCACACCACTGTACCACAAGAAGCCCAAGGTTGTCAGACCTTCCTTCACCATTGGGAAGCTGCAGCATATTGGTCATCATGAGCAATTTGCAGCCTGTCTTGACGATGTGCTGATGTCCCATGGACCCTTGACTGGAGACCCAACACAAAAATGGGACCAGTTCAAAACCCTGGTGATGGAGTCAGCTAAGTTAACACTAGGACTAAAAAAGAGAGTTCACCAAGACTGGTTTGATGAAAATGATGAGACCATCATGAAGATCTTAGAGGAAAAACAGAACGCATTTTTGGTATGGCAAAACGACCAGTCCTCAATCTCCAAACATGACCGTTTCAAGCACCTTCAGAGTCAGGCGCAGACTGTACTTCACAAAATGCAAGATGAGTGGTGGGAGAGAAAAGCTGATGAAGTCCAACATTATGCTGATACCAAGAACTCCAAGATGTTCTTCAGTGCTATCAAAGCTATATATGGACCTTCAAAGCCAAGTACTGTACCACTCCTGTCTGCAGTTGGCATGACCCTCCTGGGGGAGAAGAGCAGCATCAATGATAGGTGGAGAGAGCACTTCAGCAACCTTCTCAATATGCCCTCCATTGTCAACTCTGTGGGCCTAGATCAGATCCCTCAGAAACCCACGATAGACAGTCTTGACCTGCCCCCTACAATGAATGAGGTCAAAAAGGCAATCAGCCAAACTAGCTCTGGCAAAGCCCCTGGAATGGACGGTATTCCTGCTGAAATTTTCAAGGCAGCAGACCAGTGTCACTGGAAGCCTTTCACAGCATTTTGACCAGCATCTGGGAAGAAGAAGACATGTCCAAAGACTTTAGGGATGCCACAATCGTCTCGCTCTTTAAGAGCAAGGGCAATAAAGCTGACTGTGGAAATTACCAAGGCATCTATCTCCCTTCTCTCTACAGCTGGGAAGATCTTGGCTTGAGTCATCCGTAACCATCTGATCACCAGCATCTCAGAGGAGAACCTAACAGAGGCACAGTGTGGTTTCTGTCCAGGCTGCAGCACCATTGACATGATCTTTGCTGTTCGACAGGTCCAGGAAAAGTGCATAGAGTAGAACTTGGATCTATCCGCCATCTTTATAGACCTGACCAAGGTGTTTGACACCGTCAACAGAGAAGTCCTGTGGATTATCCTGTTAAAATTCGGCTGCCCGAGAAGATTTGTCAGCCTCATACGCCTGTTCCATGATGACATGACTGGCTTTGTTTTTTCGAATGGCGAGTTTTCAGATCCATTTGAGATATCCAATGGCGTGAAGCAAGTGTGCGTGCTGGCCCCAATGCTATTCAATCTCTTTTTTACATGCATCCTCAGCCACGCAGTCAGGGACCTGGACCATGGAGTCTATATAAAGTACAAGCTTGATGGGTCACTTTTCGACCTTCGTTGTTTGAATGCTAGAACCAAGATGCTTGAGAGGCTCATTCTTGAAGCCCTTTTTGCTGATGACTGTGCACTTATGGCACATGAGGAATCTGATCTCCAGCTTATCGTCAACAAGTTTGCTGAAGCCACTTGCCTCTTTGGCTTGACCATCAGCCTAGGAAAGACCAAGGTACTGTTTCAGCCTGCTCCAGGATCTGCTGCTCTCCCCCCCTTCAATCTCTATTGAAGGAACAGAGTTAAAAACAGAGTTTAAGTACCTCGGCAGTGTGATAGCCAATGATGGCTCCCTTGACAAAGAAATCACTGCCAGGATCTGCAAAGCCAATCAGGCATTAGGACATCTGAGAGCATGAGTGTTGAATCAGCACAATATTCAACAGTCTACTAAACTGAAAGTATACAAGGCTGTAGTCTTGACTAGCCTCCTGTATGGATGTGAAGACTGGACCTTGTACAGAAAACATGTGAAACTACTGGAGCGCTTCCACACACGCAGCCTGAGGTCATTACTGCACATTCGATGGCAGGACAGAGTCATGAATTTGGAAGTCCTTGACAGAGCAGGAACCACAAGCACTGAAGTCATGATTCTGAAAGCCTAGCTTCGCTGGACAGGGCACATCATTCGAATGGAGGAGTCAAGAATTCCTAAGCAACTCCTCTATGGTGAACTCTCCCAGGACAAAAGGAATCAAGGTAGGCCTCACAAGAGGTATAAAGACTGCGTAAAGGCCAACATTGCTCATGCTGGATTCAAGCCAAAGCAGCTAGAGCAGCATGCAGAAGACCAAACAGGCTGGCGTGCTCTCGTACGATACGCGTATGTCAACTTCAAAGAGCAGCGATGCATACGCCTGATTGATGCTCATGAGAGGAGAAAAGCAACAGTAGCAGCCACACCAACAGAGCCAGGACAATTCCTTTGCCCCCACTGTGAACGCCCATGCCGTTCAAAGCTTGGACTCCTCAGCCACATGCGAGTCCACAACCAATGAGCCTGTGCAAGCTCAAGACATCATCGTCGGACATGACGGACAACCAACATCTCTCAGCTTCTCACCACTGTTTGGGTATGTCTACACTAGCCCCCTAGTTTGAACTAGGGAGGCTAATGAGGGCGACCGAAATTGCTAATGAAGCATGGGATTTAAATATCCCACGCTTGATTAGCATATTCCCGGCCGGTCCCCATTTTGGAAACTGACTAGCCTGAAGTAACTGCCTGCGTCTACACACGGCAGAGAAGCGGGATTCCGAGATAAACCCCTTAGTTCGAATTAACTGTTAAACCTCATTCCACGAGGAGTAACAGTTAGTTCGAACTAAGGGGTTTATCTCGGAATCCCACTTCTCTGCCGTGTGTAGACGCGGGCAGTTACTTCAGGCTAGTCAGTTTCCAAAATGGCGACCAGCCGGGAATATGCTAATCAAGCACGGGATATTTAAATCCTGTGCTTCATTAGTAATTTCGGTCGCCCTCATTAGCCTCCCTAGTTCGAACTGGGGGCTAGTGTAGACGTACCCTTTGAGATGAGTCACATCCATTCTGATTTAATTAGCACTGATGTCACAATCCCATCTCTGATTCCTTTTTTTTTTTTCTGCCTGTCTTTCTTTTTCTCTTCAGCATCTGAGGAAGTAAGTTGTAGCTCACAAATACATTTGTTAGTCTTTAAAATGCCACTGGACTCCTTGTTGGTTTTGTAAAAACTATATTAACTTTCTGGGCTTGGTCCTAACCTCCAAGCAGTTTTGAGCAGAGGTAATATTGCAACTTCAAAGGGAGTTATTCCTGATTTACATGAGTATGAGATCAGAGTCAGTCCCCTTTTCTAAGTACTAAATCAAAATTGATATACTATAAATGACAAAGCCCATTACATGATTTTGTTAAGAAATATGACTAAAAGACTAACAACACTGCCTTATTTTATTTTCTTGAATTTTTATTCAGAAAACGTAAAAACTTTCCGCAAGTTGTCACCTTATTACTATCAGTAATTGGGGCCTGTTTATTCACCCTGCCCCCCCAAACCTCTCAACCTGTTTTAAGAATTACACATCCAGCTTCACTGCTGTAGTACATGATACTATTTTTACCCATGGGGTAAGCTCTGCTAAAGGAGTTACCGGTATTTGTTAATTCTGCAGTGTTTTGTTGCTAACTGCTAGAGGAACCATTTATGGATTGATCTCCATAGCAAAGTAATGTGTCACCAGATCTCACTGTTCTACAACATGCTACAGCACGCTGATGGGCAATATAATCTATATGAAAATGAAGGAGCAAAATATATGCAAAGCTTCACTGCTGGTGCAAAGGGCTGGAAAATATGTTGTATAGTACATCATTTCACTGGAATTTCTCATTTTCAGGACATTGGTTCTAATATTACTGCCGTCATAGTGTTTAATGTCCCTATAGTGGAATTCCAGCATTGAAATATATATATATATATATATATATATATATATATATGGCTCATAGCCAGGACTGCATGGCTCACTAATTTTGACTTGTCTGACTATTTTAGAACTTGTGTCTAGCTGTGTCAGGGACTGAGCTCCCAGGCAGGGAGGTGTCACATAACTGGTGAGAAAATTTAAAATAAACAAGCACACACTTAATCCCAATGTTTTGAAAGTACCATTAGAAATTATATAGCAACAGAAGGTCTGGAGGAGCAATATGCCTTCTTTCTATGTTTCTATGTTTTTCCTTTAGTTTGACTTTAATGATTGTAAAGTGATTTAAGATGTCCTCAGGAAAGCACTTAACAGCGTGAGAGATGGAATCATTGGTAATGACTAAGAATCACCTGTTGACTGAAAACTCTCCTTTTTCACTTAGGCTATGTCTACACTGTTGGGGGTTTTTTCAGAAAAAGGTACACAATCTGCGAACCACAATTTGTGTACCTTTTTCTGATTCTTTTTTTGGAAGAGGCTTTTCCAACATTTGGCCCAGCTACACGGGGCCAAATGTGGGACAAACTTCGTCTTTCAGAAGAGCCCTTATTCCTCATAAAATGAGGAATACAGGGCTTCTGAAAGAGCGCGTCTGCTCTTCCGAAAAAAATTTGGAAGAGCAGACACGTTCCCTGGACGTGGCAGAGTTTTTCCGGGATACCTCTGGTATCCCGGAAAAACTCCGAAGTGAAGACATAGCCTTAGTGCATGGGTGGGGAACCTTTAACCCACAGACCAGATCCTATCCATGCTTAATTTCATCCAGACTATGGTCAGTAGATTCACTACCCCTGTCTTAGTGTGGTTTCTGTCTTCATTGTTGCCTTACACAATTCTGTATATCCACGGTAATAATTAACATAACTCTGCCAGGTGGAGGCTGGCCCTGTATGTCTTTGAAACAAAGCTAAGATTTCATGTGTAGAAAGTTTAAAATGAGTTAGAAGGACACACTTCCATTCTGATCACATTGCCCCCTCTCTTTGGAAACCTGAGTTGTGTTACCCATACTAGGAAATATGCTGTGCTATCAGCTGTTTCTTATATATTAGACTACTAAAACAACGGCCTTATAGCCAGCTTTGGAAGGGCAGAGTAACATCAGACTAAAGAAATAAATATGGCTCCTAGCACAAAATAAAATAAGATTCCTCTGGAGAGGCCAAGCTGTTAATTTGAAAAAATCCTTAGGAATGTGTTACAGAGGCAGAATGGGGAATTCCAGGTGTAGGAGTTTCAACTCCCACAATGAGCAGTAGAATTTGCCAAAGATAGAGTTTCAGCTATAAATACCACACATTCATGTGCCCTTGAATACTACTGGTGAGCTGGTGGCTGGCAGATTGTCATTCCTGAACATGTCTCAGTAGGCCAATTTGGGAGCCAGATACTGTTTGTGGTTACTGTCCATGAGGTAGCTGTCTGGGAATACAGAAGAAAGACCACCAGTTTGAGACAGCTGGATCCAGCCTTCTAGAACTGTTTAAAGTTTCTGTGTTTCAAGTTATATGTTGTGAGCCAAATTCCCAGGTGCTCAAGAGAAGCCCCTGGTGTATGCAATTTAGCAGGGGCATGGGAGGCTTTCTGCCACCATTTCTCCCCCGATCCTGAGCTCTGCTCAGGGCCAAACTGCCTCATCCTCAAGTTAGAGTAGCCCCAGTGATGCTCTGTCATGCACTAGCAGATGACAATTCATAAAAATTGCTCCACAGCTAGGATTGCCAGACATACCACTAATCTGTTCTGGAGCAACTACTACACTGGGGAGGTGAGGCAGGAACTGCTGTAATAGCCAGCTGATCATTCCTCTCGGCCAGCAGTTCTCCAGCTGTGGGTTGGGACCTCAAAGTGGGTCATAGCCCTGTTTTAACGGGTCCACCAGGGGTGGGGTTATACTGTCTGGGGATTAAGCCAGATGTCTGAGTCGCACCATCCAGGTGGAAGTCAAAGCCTGAGCCCTCAAGCTTTGGCTTTGCCCCACTAGGCTTTAGCTTTAGCTTTGGTTCCCCTTGCTGGGGGTAGAAGGACCTCAGGCTGCAGTCTCCTAGTCCGGGACTGAGTAGTAATTTTTGTTGTCAGAAGGGGGTCGGGATGAAATGAAGTTTGAGACTCTTGATCTAGGCCAAGAATGCCTAAAGACAGTGTTAAGTCCCTTTTGCGAGGCTGATTTTAAAGCATGGGTGTCATTTAATTGGTCTTCAATGTTGTTATAACATTTTGTCAGCAGCCCATATGATGTTCAGAAATACTCATCTGAGAACCTGATCTGTCTTCTAGCAAAGTCCACAAGACACTTGAGCCCCATGCTTCTGCTGCACTGCCAACAACATAAGGCATTCCTGTTTTCACGTGTATTCACAAAGGACATTTCTTTAAATTTGTACAACACCAAGAGACACTACAGCCACTAGTAGGGAATATGAATGCATGTACATAGTACCTCAGGAATCAGGCTGTGCCTTTTTTATTTGGGGCTTTTTAACAGTTTTTAAAAACAGAGTTTCCAACCATAAAGTGTCCCGACATCTAGCTGTATTGCTATTTATCCGAGAAATCAGGGTTCAAGACTTACCCATTCTCGTACCCCAGCTATGGAAACACAGATAGGTAGAGTGAGTGGAGCACCCAGTCCCTGTGAAACAATATTAGCAGCACCTTCTGAGCTCATGCATCCACTTGGGCTACCCATCATCCAAAGTAACAGCAATCTGACTAACTATCTGATTCTAGAATAACAAGGGGCAAGACCACACTCCTCAGTGGCTATCATAATTGAGGATTATTTATTTACTTGTATTACCATAGCACCTAGAAGCCCAGTAAGGGGCTAAGATCTCACTGCATTAGGCACTGTATAGACACAACAATGGTCTCTGCCCCAAACAGCTTACAATCTAAGTCTAAGACCAAAGACAGCAGATAACAGACAGACAGATGAGGGAGTACAAGGAAACAATGGGATGACATGGAGCAGTATGATAAACTGTGGTCTTGGCACACTACCAATCATTGTCTAGTGTTTTGAGGGCATCATGGCAAAGGAGAGTTTTAAGAACGGATCTGAAGAGGAACAATGAAGTGACTTTGCAGATGTTTATACCAGGTGTCAGTGACTTTCTATAATTTCCAATTCAGCATCTAACACACAAGTAAACCAAATATTGAAAGGTCTTCTGCAATCAGAGCCATACTCTCCTGGGAATTCCCCATGGATATAGTCCAGCCTGTAGTGCAATAGTTACACAGCTCAGCCAATCTGGGATTTCAGTCTATATAGGAATGACTGGTCTGTACAGACTTTCGCTGAAATTAAACAAAAGGATCTCAGATTCTTTCCTAAAAGACCAATGACAGTTCTGAAAAAAGTCCCAAACCTCATAACAGAGTGAACTCTCCATGATGGGTGAGACTCACCCACACTAGACAGGCCTCCATGCACCATGTGCCAGAACTGAACTAGAGAAGTGCTGCCATCAACCAGCCGGCAGTCTGCTTTGGGAAATCCAGCACAAACCACCTATAATGTATGCACATGAGTAACATGTCTGCTGAAAAGAGGAGCACGTCCCACCTAGGAGGCTTTTTATCCCAAGGTCACCCTCATGGCTGATTATCACAAAATGATAGGATGTGAATATCCCTAGAGTACAAGGACAACATGTACTTGTATCCAATGAATTTCAGAATTCATTGTGTCCTGCCGGCATACTCTCTAGCCAGCAGAGCTCTTCCCCGCAGTCCAATGCAATGTGCACACCTTTGAAAAACGATGCTTTCAAGCCTGCCCTGTGGTGCAGTAAATTTGAAGTGCTCTTAATAATAATCAGGATCAACATTGACTGTAATGGTCTTCAAACCCATCGTGTAATGTCATTAGCTACCCAACACAGATGCAAGCAGGAGTGATGTCATAGTTTTTCCCTTGCTCTGAAACCTGAGTCAGGCGCCAGAGATAGAGACCAGTTTCACTGCCTCTAATCAGATTAAAGCTTCTGGCAGCTGGTGATCGATCGGTGGTTGCCAGGGCAATTCAGAAATGCACATGGATAACACAGGTTCTCAAGAAGACACAGCATTGTTCACATTAGGCAAGGTTATTGTTGATTCCCTACAGGACCCAGGACACCAGGAAAAGCCTGTGAGTGCCCTGAATCAATCAGGGCGATTACATGTTTCAGAGCATTCCTGTCAGTACCACCACCAGAAGATAGCACTGTGTCACACTACCAGGCAATTTACAGTCTGACACTGCAGTGTCATTCCCAGAGCTTCCACTACTGTGCTTTTACAATGGCATTAGCCTAAATACCTCATGTAGGGAATGTAACCACCACCACATGAGCCTATGGACCCTCATCCCCGAGGCATCTTCAGCTCACCCCATCTCTTCTTAGGACAGTGGTCACCATTAAAAAGTTAGCATTTGTCAACAGAGGCCCAATTACATTCTCTTATACAGCAAATGGGGGGGGGGGAGGAAATGAGATAACCTTGTGATTTCTATTGGCAAATTGTCTTCTTTTTTAATTGCCTGCACCACATCTCACAGAACTCAGACATAGCAAAACCAAATAAAAAAGAAGTGAAGAATTGAGAGGAGTCCATGACCACTGACTTCTTTAACAAGATTTTTACAATAAGCTGAGAAGATGCCATTACCTCATCATCTGAATATTGCAGTGGTAGAATCAATGCTACTTAAGGAGTCTGACAATCAGCTAGGCACTCTCCAGATACTTATGAAAGTCAAAGCAATCCTGTGTAAAACATTGATTCATGCAGATATATCATTAAAGCTCTACAGTAGAGTAATAGTCCCCTAATGGACAGGGAGAAAATGAATTTATTCCAACTATAAAATCCTGATAAAATTAGGTTTGCATAGTCCTCTTCAGCTAGATATGGTTTATTTTTATAGGCTAGATTTCCTCAGTGATGTCACCTACCATACTGTGAGAGATCATTCAGCCATGCCCCTATTCACCTTATCCACCCATGGCCCTAGCACATCGTTCTCCTAACTACATAGTAGGGTACAGGCCAAACCTGTGGAAAGGATCAGAGTATATTGGCATCATAACAATCACATTATAGATTAGGTAATGTTTGAAAAGCTGCTTTTAGTTTTAGCTTAGAGTATCATAGAATCATAGAACACTAGAACTGGAAGGGACCTCGAGAGGTCATCGAGTCCAGTCCCCTGCCCTCACAGCAGGACCAAGCACTATCATCCTGACAGGTCTCTGTCTAACCTGCTCTTAAATATCTCCAGTGATGGAGATTTCACCATCTCCTTAAGCAATTTATTCCAGTGCTTAACTACCCTGACAGTTAGGAAGTTTTTCCTAATCTCCAACCTAAACCTCCCTTGCTGCAAGTTAAGCCCATTTCTTCTTGTCCTATCCTCAGATGCCAAGGAGAACAATTTTTCTCACTCCTCATTCTAGCACCCTTTTAGATACTTGAAAACTGCTATCATGGCCCCCTCAGTCTTCGCTTTTCTAAACTAAACAAGCCCTATTCTTTTAGTCTTCCTCATTGCTCATGTTTTCTAGGCCTTTAATCTTTTTTGTTGCTCTTCTGTGGACCTTCTCCAATTTTTCCACATCCTTCTTGAAATGTGGCACCCAGAACTGGACACAATACTCCAACTGAGGCCTAATCAGTGCACAATAGAGCGGAAGAATTACTTCTTGTATCTTGCTCACAACACTCCTGTTAACGCATCCCTGAATCATGTTTGCTTTTTTTGCAAGTGTTACACTGTTGACTCATGTTTAACTTGTCATCCACTATGACTCCTAAATCTCTTTCAGTGGTAGTCCTTCTAGACAATCACTTCCCATTCTGTATGTGTGAAACTGATTGTTCCTTCCTTATTAAACTTCATCATGTTTATCTCATACCATTTCTCGAGTTTGTCCAGATCATTTTGAATTTTGACTCTATTGTCCAAAACACTTGCAACTCCACCCAGCTTGGTATCATCTGCAAACTTAATAATTGCACTCCCTATGCCATCATCTAGATCATTGATGAAGATATTGAACAGAATTGGTCCCAAAACAGACCCCTGCGGAACCCCATTTGTTATGCCCTTCCAGCATGATTGTGAACCATTAATAACTACTCTCTGGGAATGGCTGTCCAGTCACTTATGCACCCACATTATAGTAGCTCCATCTCAGTTGCATTTCCTAGTTTATTGATACTTGAGTAACAACTAAACTAATGGATATAGCAAATGAAAAGAGAGTCACATACTGTCCCTGAATGATTGTCAGTGACTCTACACCTGTGCATGCAGTAATTTATAGAGGCTGGGGTACGGGGAAAATTTTACTATTCATCTCATATTTTTTCTGAGATCATGTAAAATCAGTTAAGATATTATGGGCCTTTGCAGGATTTTCAGTTGATAGTAATTACAATTGTGTCTAAAATCATGTGGACCAATTTCATGTCTGGTATGATTTGACTTCACTGGAGTTACATAAGGAATGAATTTGGCCCTGTATGTGGATAATTAATAAGCTATCAGTGTCTTACATGAGTGCTCATACTGAATCATTCTACCATCATTTCAAACAGTGGCCTCACTAATGAGACCATTGCCTAGACAGAGTATCAAGTTAAGCTGGATTCCTGTTTTAATTATTTTTTTTTTTATGGTTAGGTTTTCAGTTGTTCATAAATGCTAGTGGTGATTCTGGCATAGAAATATGAATTTCTTAATTTTCATTAAGAGGTCACGGGGTGGTAGTAAACAGATGTGATCCTTTTTCCATAAACAGTCCCCCTGTAGTTACAGAAACTGGCAGGCGTAGTCTCATCTTGAGACTACAAGTGTTGATCTGAAATTATCTGGGTTGTAGGAAATGTTAAAATAATCCAGCGCATGATCAACTCTAAGCATTTGGCAGACCCCACTGAAGCCAATGGTTAAAGTTAAGTACACAGAGTTTGCAGGATCATGGCCTTAAACTACCTGGTTTAAGGTTTCATTACAAAGTCATGCCTAATCCCTGGCTCATTAAAACATTCACTAAGTTTGACAAACCTTTCAAGCCAATTGAGTTGAGTTATGAGTGAACCTGAGGTTATATAGGTTTACTCATTAATACTGTGCAAAACACCATTTTAAATCATTTCAGTACAAAACCAAGCAGTTTGAATGACTTTGGGACCTGTTTGATCCTCAACAATGAGGAGTAACAGTTAATTCGAGGGAAGGATTTTGGATCGGACTATCACATCTACACACGGCAAGTTAAATCAGGCGACCGGCATTTTAAAATGGCGACCGGCCGCGAATATGCTAATCAAGCGCAGGATATTTAAATCCCGTGCTTCATTAGCAACTTCGGTATGCTTCATTTGCCTCCCTAGTCCAAACTAGGGGGCAAGCGTAGACATACCCTATGATATTCTCAGCCAGTCCCATACTGTACTGCCACCAATAATGAATAAACTCATAGAAGACCAAGAACACAAGAATAATTGAGATAACAAACAATTCATCCCCACAGTCATGGCTTGAATTCTCAGAATGTATCCAAAACTGTGATTTGAGAGCGGGAAAAATGAACATGTGCTAGACCCACCAAAGGGAGAAACCATTAATGCAAATGAAGAAAGTGAAGAGTGTCTTATTTTTTGACATTCCCTATACTAAGAGACTACTTCTCGACATTCCCTATACTAAGAGACTCATACGTATAAAGTATCCTGAACAGAGGGCAACAGCTTCCCCAAAAGGAGTGTGTATTACAAAACTAACAACAATGCAGCATTCCTTCAAAGACTGGACACAGCTTACATGCTCAGAAAAAGAACCTATAAGGCTATGGTAGCAGTGCTATGTAGTGACTCCCATATTTTGCTTTCATTGCTTCCTGTATGACACAAACATATAAGCCGTGTCTTTTATTGCCCCCAGTGTTCTCTGGGGCTGCAGAGGTAAAAGTTGCAGCTCCTAGATTCTGATTTTACACTACCCTCAGTGTCAGCATAGAGGATATTCTCAGTGTCAGCATGCATTAGAGCAGCCTACTGGCTGCTCTAATGCATGCGCATGAATTGTTCTCTACAAAAGGCTTCCTGGTCCACAGTCACACTCTTGCCATACTCCCATTGTGCCCAACATGCCCCATGCACCAAGAGCAGCAGGACAAGTGGTACAGGAATTATCTTCACTGCTCTTAACTAGCGGGAGACTCCCATGCACTGGAGGAATTGTTAGGTCAGCTGACCCAGCAAGCTCTTGACCCTTTGCACTGCCAGAGTGGTACAAAGAGTCAGGACCAAAAAGGGGCATCTGGCCCCTAAGGGTACTTCTACACAGCAACATTATTTCAAAATAACTAGTGTTATTTCAAAATAACTTAGTCCGCATCTACACAGCAGGCAGTTATTTCAAAATAATGTCGAAATACTGTCAAGCTGGAGAACTTCTTACTCCAACTCCTGTAACCCTCATTGTACGAGGATTAAGGGAAGTCAGAGGAAGAGTGCTCTATTTCAAAATAAGTGCTGTGTAGATACTCCCAATTTCAAAATAAGCTATTTCAAAATAAGCTATGCAATTGACGTAGCTCAATTTGCGTAGCTTATTTCGAGATAAGCCCTGCTGTGTAGACGCACCCTAACTTTCCCTACTGATCTAAGTGTGCTACATGCAGAACATTGTTGTGTGCCTAGTGAGATTGAAACTGATCATAGTTTATGGCTCATTCAGCTGTCACATATGGGGCACTCTGAAAAGTGAGCCCTGCTCAGTCAGCACCCTCATGCTAAGACAATAACCCTTCTTTCTGTTCAATTGCTCAAAAGTTCAGGGATTGCAAAATCCTCCCATCAGTAGTAGAGAAAACTCAAGTCAAGATCTGCAGGTTATTGCTGGAATCTGGCAAGAATAGAAAGAGTCAATATTAAGCTCCTCCTGAAGACCCAATGGCCAGGTGCCAGAGGGTATGTCTACACATCAAAGTTAATTTGAAATAACAGCCGTTATTTCAAATTAACTTTAATAGCATCTATACAGGCACGCCGCTATTTCGAAATAAAATTGAAATAGCAGGGCGCTTAATTCTAATTAGTTAAACCTCAGTCTATGAGGAATAACGCCAAATTCGAAATAGCTCATTTGAAATAAGTGCTGTGTAGACGCTTATTTCGAAATAGGGGACCTCCAGCCCTTCCCAGGAAGCCCTGGTGGCCACTCTGGGCCAAACCAGGAAAACTCCTCTCCTCTCCCCCAGCCCTGGAGCCCTTAAAGGGGTAGACTCTGGCCACACTGCATGTGCCAGCTATAGGCCTGCAAGCACAGAGCCAGCAGTCACTGACCCTGACACAGTGGCCCCAAGATGAGCCGGGCAGCCAGATCCAGCCAGCCCTCCACTGCCCACTCCCCCAGCTCCCAAGAGCCAGCCAGGGGCCGGAGAAGGCGAGCACCATCCTGGACTAGTGCGGAGATCATGGACCTCATTGAAGTTTGGGGGGGGAGGCCTCCACCATCCATGATCTCTGCACTAGATGCAGGAACATGGCCGTCTACAGCCGCATAGCTGCCACCATGGCCACTAAAGGCCACATGCGCACCCAAAAACAGGTGCACATGAAAATTAAAGAATTGAGGCAGGGATATGCCAGGGCCACATGGGGCAGCTCCCCAACAGGGGCACATACCTGCTCCTATTTCAAGGCCCTGGACCACATCCTGGGGGGGCGGGACAGTCCGTGCCAGCCCAGGGGGCAGCAAGCCGGGAGCAGAGGACGCTGACCAGGGTGCGGAGGAGGAGCCATCACGAAGGGTGCCACGGAGGGTGCCATGCCGGCTGGACCCCGAGCTGTCCCAGCAGTGGAGTCAACAGGGTCGTCCGGGGAGGTCACACCATGTAAGTGCCATCACTGTCCCCTTCCTGGGAGGGTGGGGGTGGCAGTGGGGAGGGAGATCAGGGACTGCGCATGTGGGCCTTGCTTACCACAGATCATGCAGCAACCTGTGCATGTGTGAACACGTGCTGTGCCATCCCTAAGCAGGTGGCTCCAGCTGCGTGCCACACAGGGGCCGTGGCCTGATAGCCACACGCATGTGTGAAGAGACCTGACATGCTCCTGATCCTGGTGGGACACAGCAGGACGCCCTCCCTTCACAAGCCCCCTCTACACAAAGGCATGGGACATCTCCCCACCACCTCAGCCGCACTATACACAGCCCAGGGACATGGGTGTGGTCTCGGGGCAGCTCCCACTCCCGGGGAGAGCCAGACAATCCGACCATGGCCTCTGTGCAAGCACATCGGCTCTGACAGCACAGGGAACAGTCATCCTCACCTTGCAGAGGGGGGCTGGGCCTCACCCACTGTGTCCCCAGGGAGAACTGACCATTCCTCCTCTTGCCCCACAGCCGCAACAGCTGCACGTGAAGGATGCACCACCCCGCTTGGGACATGCTCCCGCACATGAGGGCTCTGCAGGAGGACCAGCCGAAAACTGCAGGGGTACTGAGAGCAGCACCTGGAGGCACTGCGAGCCCTGCACTGCACCCTCGACCGCTGGGTGGAACTAGATTTGGAGCTCCGGCAGGAGCAGCTTGCCCAGGGTTGTGCCATCTGTGCCCATCTGCAGACCTTGGTGCAGAGCGTGCTGCCCCGTGCCGCTCCAGCACCTGCTGCCTCCCCAGCTCCCGCTCCTCCTCCCACTCCTTCTCCCCCTCCACACCCTCCTCCTCAATCTCCACACCCCCCACCTCAACCTCCACATCCTCCTCCCCATCCCCCCGGGGATGCCGAGGCCCCCGCACCCACCGTGCTGGGAGACAGTTGGCCCGGCGAGACCCCCACCCCTGAGCCCTGAGCTTCCCCTCCCACTTCTTCCCCTTGCTTCCCCCTTCCAGCTCCCTCCTTCCACGCTCTCTCCTCCCCTCTCCCACCTCCTTTCCCCAGTCTGCCCAGAGTTTCATAACCCCCCCCCCCAGTTTTGTTAAATAAACAGAGTTGATATTTTTGAAAATAGGAATATTTTATTTGACATCAGGAAAGGGGGCTAGGGAGGAGTACGTGGAAGGATGTGAGGGTGGAATAAGGCACAAGGTCCCAGTGGGGCACGCCAGGGAGACTTCAGTCCTGTTCTGTGTGGAAGCTCTCTCTCAGGGCCTCCCAGATATGGACAGCTCCCCCGTGGGCTTCCCGGCTGGCAGCCATGTGGGGCTGCACGTACAGGCCAGCCAAGTGGTCGGCCTCTGCCATCCAGGCTGGCAGGAAAGCCTCCCCCTTACGTTCACACAAATTGTGCAGCACACAGCACACCACCACCACGTGTGAAATATTCCTCTCGGTGAGGTCTCATAGACTCATAGACTTTAAGGTCAGAAGGGACCATTATGATCATCTAGCCTGACCCCCTGCACAATGCAGGCCACAGAATCTCACCCACCCACTCCTAGAATAATCCTCTCACCTATATCTCAGATATTGAAGTCCTTGAAACAATGGTTCAAAGACCCCAAGATGCAGAGAATCCTCCAGGTGTGATCTGTACCCCATGCTACAGAGGAAGGCGAAAAACCTCCAGGGCCTCTGCCAATCTACCCTGGAGGAAAATTCCTTCCCGACCCCAAATATGGCGATCAGCTAAACCCTGAGCATGTGGGCAAGACTCACCAGCCAGACACCCAGAAAGTTCTCTATAGTAACTCCTATCATCCCTCCATTGACCTATTTACCACTGATAATGAATGGTCAATTAGTTACCAAGATCACGTTATCTCATCAAACCATCCCCTTCATAAACCCATCTAGTTTAATCTTGAAGCCAAATAGATCTTTTGCCCCCACTACTTCCCTTGGAAGGCCGTTCCAGAACCTCACTCCTCTAATGGTTAGAAACCTTCGTCTAATCTCAAGTCTAAACTTCCTACTAGCCAGCTTATATCCATTTGTTCTTGTGTCCACATTGGTATTAAGCTTAAATAATTCCTCTCCCTCCCTGGTATTTATCCCTCTAATATATTTAAAGAATGCAATCATGTCCCCCCTCAGCCTTCTTTTGGTTAAGGTAAACAAGCCAAGCTCCTTGAGTCTCCTTTCATAAGACAGGTTTTCCATTCCTCAGATCATCCTAGTGGCCCTTCTTTGTACCTGTTCTAGTTTGAATTCATCCTTCTTAAACATGGGAGACCAGAACTGCACACAGTATTCCAAATGGGGTCTCACCAATGCCTTGTATAATGGCACTAACACCTCCTTATCCCTACTGGAAATACCTCACCTAATACATCCCAAGACCGTATTAGCCTTTTTCATGGCCATGTCACAATGGCAGCTCATAGTCATCCTATAATCAACCAGGACTCCGAGGTCCTTCTCCTCCTCCATTACTTCCAACTGATATGTCCCCAGCTTATAACTAAAATTCTTGTTATTAATCCCTAAATGCATAACCTTACACTTCTCACTATTAAATTTCATCCTATTGCTATCACTCCAATTTACAAGGTCATCCAGATCTTCCTGTATGATATCCCGATCCTTTTCTGAATTGGCAATACCTCCCAACTTTGTGTCATCCTCAAATTTTATCAGAACACTTCCACTTTTGGTGCCAAGGTCAGCAATAAAAAGATTAAATAAAATTGGCCCCAAAACTAATCCCTGAGGAACTCCGCTAGTAACCTTCCTCCAACCTGACAGTTCAACTTTCAATATGACCCGCTGTAGTCTCCCCTTTAACCAGTTGCTTATCCACCTCTCAACTTTCATATTAATCCCTATTTTTTCCAATTTAACCAATAATTCCCCATGTGGTACTGTATCAAATGCCTTACTAAACTCGAGGTAGATTAGATCCACTGCATTTCCTTTATCTAAAAAATCTGTTACTTTCTCAAAAAAGGAGATCAGGTTGGTTTGGCACGATCTACCTTTTGTAAAATCATGTTGTAATTTGTCCCAATTGCCATTAGCCTCAATGTCTCTAACTACTTTCTCCTTCAAAATTTTTTCCAAGATCTTGCATACTACAGATGTCAAACTAACAGGCCTATAGTTACCCAGGTTGCTTTTTTTTCCTTTCTTAAAAATAGGAACTATATTAGCAATTCTCCAGTCAAATGGTACAACCCCTGAGTTTAGAGATTTATTAAAAATTTTTGCTAATGGACTTGCAATTTCATGTGCCAGTTCCTTTAACATTCTTGGATGAAGATTATCTGGGCCCCCTGATTTACTCCCATTAAGCTGTTCAAGTTTGGCTTTTACCTCGGATATGGTAATATCTACCTCCATATCCTTAGTCCCATTTGTTATGTTACCATTATCCCTAAGCTCTTCATTAGCCTCATTAAAGACTGAAGCAAAGTATTTGTTTAGATATTGGGCCATTCCTAGATTATCCTTAACCTCCACTCCATCCTTAGTAATTAGCAGTCCTACTTCTTCTTTTTTTGTTTTTTTCCTATTTATATGGCTATAAAACCTTTTACTATTGGTTTTAATTCCCTTTGCAAGGTCCAACTCTACCTGACTTTTAGCCTCTCTCACTTTGTCCCTACACGCTCTAACCTCAATAAGGTAGCTTTCTTTACTGATCCCTCCCATCTTCCACTCCTTATATGCTTTCTGCTTTTTCTTAATCACCTCTCTGAGATGCTTGCTCATCCAGCTTGGTCTAACACACCTGCCTATAATTTTTTTCCCTTTTCTTGGGATACAGGCTTCTGGCAGCTTCTGCAACTTTAACTTAAAATAATCCCAGGCCTCCTCCACCTCAAGATCCATAATTTCTTTAGTCCTAACTAATTTCCTTAACTTATTAAAGTTAGCCATTTTGAAATCACGCAGGTCGAGGTGGGTGAGGAGGCATCTAAATCGGGCCTTCAGCCGGCCAAAGGCCCCCTCCACCACGATGCGGGCACTGCAGAGCCTGGCATTAAAGGCCTGCTGGGAGGGGTTGAGGTGTCCTGTGTAGGGCTTCATGAGCCAGGGTTGTTGTGGGTAGGCCGCATCCCCCACCAGGCAGACAGGTATGTCCACGTCCCCGACCCTGATGTGGCGGTCGGGGAAGAAGGTCCCGGCATGCAGCCTCTGGCACATAGAGGAGTTGTGGTACAACCGCGCATCATGTGCTTTGCCGGACCAGCCCACGTTGATGTCCAGGAAGCGGCCTGGTGGTCAGACACAGCCTGCAGGATGACCGAGAAGTACCCCTTCCGGTTAATGTAGAGGGAGGCCTGGTGTTCCAGGGCATGGATGGGGATGTGCGTCCTGTCGATTGCCCCCCCCCCCACAGTTGGGGAAGCCCAGGGCGCCAAACCCCTTGATGACCGTGTCCAAATCCGTGAGGCGTACGACTCTGTGGAGCAGCACTCTATTGATGGCCTTGACCACCTGCAGAGAGACACATAAAACCGAGAGTCACTGGGGTGCCAGGGTGGCTGAGAGTGTTCCTTCCCCACCACTGCCCCCCCCCTGCAATCCTGGCCACTGTGGGCAGTCCGAAGTGCGGCTGGGACAGAACAAACCCTCCCATGGAAGGGACTTGCACCCCCCCCCTTTTCCCTGGGGCAGCCCATCCACTCCTTGCCCCCCCCTCCCCCCGGCACAGGGGCCAAAGACTGCCATACCTGCATGAGCACTGCTCCGATGGTGGATCTCCCCACGCCGAACTGGTCTCCGATGGATCGGTAGTTATCTGGCGTAGAGAGCTTCCATAGGGCGATGGCCACACGCTTGTGGAGGGGAATGGCGGATCTCATGTGCATGTCCCGTCGCTGCAGAGCAGGGGCGAGCCACTCACAGAGCTCGAGGAAGGTGACCTTCATCCTGAAGTTCTGGGTCCACTGTTGGTCTCCCCAGCGCTCCAGGACGATGTGGTCCCACCAGTCACTGCTGGTGTCCAGATGCCAGATGCGGCGGGGCACACTGGCATCTGGCCGCTGCTCCTCCACGGCCTCCAGGGGGGTCTGGAAGAGGACCTGGGGGATGGGCTGCCACAGAAGCTGCCAGGCAGTCTCCAGCACTTGCTGCCAGCCTTGCAGCAAAAGATCCAAAAGAAGCACCAGAGTGACCAGGGGCAGCTCTGGGTCCATGGTGCCGAGTGCTGTGGTGTCCCGAGTGAGGGCAACCAAGCAGGCAGAGAGAAAAATGCTTTGCTGTCCCTCAGCGAGGTAGGCAAGCAAGCAGGGAAAACTGAGAACCAGCTGTCCAGGGGGGTCCCTTTAAGCATGAGCCTCAGATAGCCTCAGACAGCAGCCACACAAAGCAACTACTGACCTGATGCCCTGCCGGAATTGGTTTCAGCTGGCCTTAAATGCGATTCAGCATCCAATCAGTGTGGATGCGCTATTTCGATTTAGCAAAAAGCTATTTCAAATTGCATTTTGTGTATAGACGCATTATTTCTAAATAACTTATTTCAAATTAACTATTTCGAATTAAGATATTTCGAAATAACGCTGTAGTGTAGACATACCCAGAGAGAGCAGTCTAGCTTTATGGATTGGAGCATGCCTGCACTCCTTTACCTTTTACAAGCTATGGATGCATGTTCAATACTTGCATGGCTCTTTCTAGATTATACCAAGCATTTTTGGTGCAGGCTCTTGAAGGAGTATTTTTTAATTTGTTTTCGCCATGACCAAATGTCTGCTTTCTCCCTATAAATTGCTTGGGGCAAGCAGTGAATCAGTTGTTAAATCCAAATCCCTCAACAATAGAATTCCTTATAACTTTCAAGCAATAATTATAAGGTCATAGGTATGAAAAGATGGGTTAATGATGATGATTATTTATGTGAAATCGTAAATGTTCATGGTGCATTAGAGTCAAACAAAAGAGAAGGTAAATTTGCTTCCTTTTGATAATTCTCAAGAGTTGATTTCCATCCCATCCCTGCCCTCAAATTTTAATATATGAAATCACACACAAAACCTTGAAAGCATGCATAACAAGATCTCAATATAGCAGTAGGCATGTCTGATAATATCTGTCTCCATAGACCTTATCTCCCAACCCTTTATTGTCTGAATTTTGTCTAGCTTAAATTGTAAATCTCTTTGGATAGGGGCTTGCCATTTCTATCAGCTTGTGAAATGGCATACGCACCTACAAACAACTCAGCATGATGCAAATATAAGTTGTGCTCTGCCCAAGAGACTGTAAAATCCCAAGGCCCAGTCCTGCGATGTGATGCAGCTCTCTGTGCGTGCACGCAGCCCCCTGCTCCACACATCACATTGTGTGAACGGTGCCTCACAGAGGCACAGAAGTGAAAAGATGCACTGAATAGACTCAAAGGAGGGAATTCACTTAATTTGGAGCATTTTTTAATAAACAAACATTTTATGTGTTTGAGCATCATCTGGAGGGCACCATGCTGACCAGGGCACAATTACCTATAAACACTGGACTTTGCAACCTGTGTGAGCCTCTGTTTGAAAGGGTTTCCTCAGCAACTGTAATTCTAGAACCTTCTACATACTAAATTAACATACCCATATAGCTTAAGCTGGTACATTTAGTACTATACCCTAGAATAAAGAATACTACACGCAAAGCTGACTGAGTTACAGTTGCTATGGAAACTAACTGATGTGTGGGATTAAAATCTCAATTTTAACACCTCATAAACAAAGGGGGGGGTGCACTCTACATGGAAAAAGTGCCTAAAGGGAGACTATTACACACATGACAAACAAATCCATTTTTTTCTAGTCTGAGAATGTCGCTTGCGTTGAATTCTGATTCAATTAGTTTAAGGGAGCAAAGAGCAATAGAGTGTTACTGGTAACACTGTTTACACAGTAAAGTGAAACAGTGTACGTGCCAGGTGTCTTGTATAAAATTAATTGGCTCATTAACCTTAGCCATATCAACCAAGGTCAAATACATGAATTCAGGGTGTACAGCATACATATATATTTCACCTTTGTTCTTTTAAACAAAACTCTTTGTTTAACAGCAGTGTGAGTAATTTAGGAAGAAAAGAGCAGTGATGTTGAGAGATGGAAAATGCCAGATAAGTTAGTAGACATGATGATAAATAAAGCATATAAAAAGTTACCAATATTGAGATAAAATCAAATCTCTGTTATTGTTCTTTTCTGAAGGCATATTTATAGATGTACTTTAGACCTTTTTGAAAATCTCAGTCTGTTAATCTGGATAAACTCCAGATAAACCTTAAATAACCATTCCGGTGAAATAGTGAATAGTTTTTGCCACTGATTTTAATGGGGCCAAGATTTCGCCTTCAGACATTTGGATACTTGTAAGAATAGAATCTGAAACTCAAATGTATTGAGGTTTGTCCCTCAGTTGTTTCCAGGAAGATAACATAATCAGACTAAAATAAAAACCCACACACTTGCCATGCAAAGTGACTTCAAAGATTATGTACTGTGTGCAATAAAATTTACCATTTATTCCAGGAATTTTCCCAAAGATTAAATCCAGCATGCAAAGTGAGGTGAAGCCTGTGAGTAGGTGGAAATACGCCACAGTCCCCAGGGGAATTACCTGATTTTCACTTCCTGGTTTCTTCACCGTAGGTGGAAGCAATTAGCTCTTAACGGTAATGCAAGCAATTTCAGCTAAACAGCAAAGGAACATTTAAAGAATTAACGATTAAATGTAAAGAATTGCTGTAATAATGCTACTTCATGGGTGTTGAAACACTCGGACTTTGACTTGGTGCCGCTACAATGTGCTCAAGGTGTACTGTTTTTGCAGTTAATCCACCCCTTGTTACCTTATTGCTTTCTTATCATTGTGGCTTAAGCCATTAAACTTAGCACCCTATGCAGTAATAGATGATACTATACATGCAAATGAATTTGTTACAGTTCCTGTGAAAATTATCTGACACCTTAGCTTCAATACTCCTAGTAAAGCTAAATGAAGAGTGGTAATTGGACCAGAAATACAGTTTGGGCATGATTAGCAGCAATATGTTCAAATATTTTAGTAGATGCTCAAAATCCTAGAAACATGTGATATGCTAATTGGAAAGTAACAGTAAGAATGTCGATCATAGCATTATTTATCTGTTTCAATTATATCAGTTCCTAAGGGTCCTGACCAAGTACTCACTGTACTATGCACTCCTACACAGCTAATGAAAAGAGAGTCCTTTCCCAAAGAGCTTCCAGTCTATTGCCACAGTCTTCCTACATCTTGACATGTCACTACAGGTACATCTAGACTACAAGCCTCTTTCGAAAGAGGCTTTTTCGAAAAAAATCTTTCAAAAAAGCCTCTTTCAAAAGAGAGCGTCTAGACTGCAACCCCTTCTTTCGAAAAAGCAAGCCGCTTTTTTGAAAGAGAGCACCCAGGCAGTCTGCATGCTCTCTTTTGAAAAAGCACAGGTTGCACTACATAACACCTTTTTTCGAAAGAGCACTTTCGAAAAAAGGAGTTCTTCCTCATAAAACGAGGTTTTCTGCAGTCAAAAAAACTGCCACGTTCTTTCGATTTACTTTCGAAAGAACACGGCAGCAGTCTAGACGCAGGGGAAGTTTTTTCAAAAAAACCCTGTAGTCTAGACACACCCCTATTGTGCTACCAACTGGGTAAGGCCAGAGAGAGCAGCTTATTGGAAGATGATCTTCAGCTGCCTTTCTGTGGGTCACAGAACATCACACTGATGCAAGTTTTATTACTCTTAGCAGTGACCAAGAAGAGTTAGAAGGAGAATTTGACACTTTTGTCTACATTTTCTGGACTTCTTTTGCATATGTTTAACTTTTATAGATGCTAGCACAGCAGACATACTCAGGTCACCTGTGATGCTAATAGCAGAACACATCATTTTGAAAGTAGGACAGGCAGAAAGAGAAGGGCATGCTACGGAAGTTTCATTTCAGATTAATATCCCAGGATTTGGACTCTTCTCTTTCACTTATCTAAAGCTAGCAGACTTACCCAGCATTGCCCAGGTCTTTCAGGGCAGGGGGCTTGTGGTGTGGGGGTGGGGAGCGTGCAGCATTCAGGGCAGGGCTTTGGGGATGTGAGGAGGGGTGTATGCAGGAGGCTGGAGGAGTGTGAGAATGAGGGTTGGGAGGGGCTCAAGGTGGGGGGCCCCATCTGGCCCAGGCCTTTTTTTCTCCCCCCAGCCCCTTCCCCAGCTGCCAAGGGCCTTTTTTCTCCCCCCCAGCATCCCACCACTGGACACCAGAGGCCTTTTTTCTCCTCCATCCTCCCCCCACACACCAGGGGCCTTCCCCCCACACTCCGATGCTGTGGCAAAGAGCTGGGAGGAGAGGAAAGGGTATGGGGCAGAGAGGCTACTTATTCAGTGTGCTAGCAGAAAAGATGACAGACCCCCAGCCCTGCTGGCCACTCCCTTGGTGGTACAGCTGCCCCCAGTGAACACTCTGTAGGATAGCTCTCCCCTGAACTCGCTGCCCCCACTGGCCACTCTCATAACATATCCCTCCAAACAGAAGCCCCTCCCTTTGCATGTTATGGAAAACACCCACTTTCCCAGGGCTTCCAGTTGTCCTGGTGGAACCAAACCCTGACCTTGTTTTAAGTTAGGAGAAGAGGAAACTGCATACCAAATTTGGTGTTCCAAGTTCTTGAATAGACTAAACATACACACACAGGCAGCAGACACATTCTAAAATATGTATATAGATATATAGTGGTGGTATTCACCAACAGAAATTGGACCACTGAAAGTCACCATCTCACCCACCTTGTCTCTCTAAAATACACATACTCTTTGAAATCTTAATAACTACTCCCCTCCATCCCATATTTTTCACTATTACCCCATAATCCTGTATAGCATCCATCTCTGTCTCCCCAGTGACATACTACCCCACCTCTATTTTGGCTCCAGGCCCTTCCCAGCAAGTTCCCTCATAACTCTTGCACTAGTGATGAGCTTTAAGAGGGTGTCCAAGCTCCTAACTCCCTATGCCCCATACTCAGGCTGAACTAATTTTCAAGGGCAGAACACTTGGGCAGGACAATTTCAAAACACTATCACCATCTCATTATGGTGGGAGGCCCAAGACACTTCTCTTTCCCTGTAAATGCTCATGTCCAAGGACCCAGCACTCAACTTTCAGAAATGACACACTCTAGAGTTCATTTTGTGGCAGAAAGTACATGGCATTTCAGTTCAGAGGCAGGTGAGGCCCAGCAGAGAGATTTCCAGAGGTGCTAAGTCCCACCACAAAACCTACAAAAATTAAGGGAAAACCCATTTTGAGGAGGACATGGAGTGGGAGGTCTGTTGAAAGATCAAGGAAAAGACAAATAGGAGAGTGTCAGGACTGGCAAGAGGAAACGAGAATCCATCAGCGTGAATAATTCAGTATCCAGATATCTGAAGAGTATTGATACTATGGTATAATATAGCTAGCATAGAAAAATGCCACCTCCAGACAGCTGGTGCAATGGTGATGATAAATCAGGATTAGGATGAGTGGTTAGGATCTATTCTACTCACTGAAGGCATGGAGCAGATCTAACGTGTATGTCCTGACTTCTGGCTGCATGTCCAATTAACAGACACTCCCTGTATCCACTCCAAGCCAAAGATGAATCAAAATACTGCCTCTACCTGCTTTTTGCCTGCTATTAAAAGCTAGCTTAAGCAGCTGCTTGGGGACTCTTCCAACACGGGAATCACCAGTGACACAGAGTAATCGTAAGTGGTGGGAGAAGGGGAGGGTGTGGCTAGAATGCTACATCCTTCTCTGTAGAATAAACCCCTAGAGATCTTGCAGTCAAGCATAATTTCGAGACACCCTAGAACTGATCTAAATTACACAATGGCTAGTTCAACCCACCATCACATTCAGCAACAGGAAAGAGCAAGGTGGCTGGTGCAACTGAAGATCTGGCCCAATATCCAGAGCATTACTAGATCTGGAAACCACAGAATATGGTTACTGTGCAGGCCAGGAGACCCTGAGCCACCATACAAGATTCATCATCAGTATGTCCCTGGGGGGTGGGTATCGTAGGCACATGAAGGCTCTGCCTTCAAACAGCCTGATGTGCCCATGCCCATGTTCCACCCACAGACCCTCTCCTGCCTGTTGTTCCCTTTGCGCTAGAGGTTGGGCAGGCGGGCTGGCAGCTGTGGTGTGCACAAGACCCTGGGGCCTGGGGCTACGCTGCACTGCCCATCCTCCAGGCCCTGGGACCACACTGCCTGTGCCGTGCTCTGGACACATTGTTCATTATGAAACACTTCCTGCCCATGCACTCACCCCTTGCTGTGGCTGGGAGTACACTAGACACACCATCTGCTCACCTAGCGCTGTGGAATGGGGTGGTTTTGGCCCACAGGTGTGCTCCAAACTTCAGGGGATGGAGGGGGGGCAGAAGGGGCAGGGCTTCATGTAGAAGGGAGAGGGTGGGGCCTAGCTTCCTCCATGGGTTTGTTCACTTGCACACCAGGCTAGATGGGCACATTCCAATTACCTTTTAAAGCATAACACCTGCTGCACTTTAGGTCTAATGTAAAAAATGAGGTACCCTGCAGGAACCAGCAGCATCAACACTAGGCCGAATGAACCATCCAATCAGATCTCATAATAGAATCAGGGGCTCATCCATGGTTACATCAGAGATGGAAGTGACCTCATTAGCTACTGATCTGCTGAATGGCATAAACCAGAGACTGGGAGACCAAGGCCCATCGGACAATAATTTATGTTTAATAGCTGTCTTGTGCCTTCTTATTTTTCTCCTTCCTCCTACACAATATCCTCCTCCCTGTTTATATTCATATTTTTATATAATGTTCAGTGAAAAGTACACACTTGTGTTTGATTTATCACAATACACTTTTTTTAAGAAAGGGAAAAAGCTACAGCACAGACAGACAAGTTCTTTTCAACTTGGTAGCCTTGTAATCTTTGTGTGAACTTGGTTAGTTGTACAAAAAAATGGCAGACTTACTCTATGGTGGGGGAGTCACCAAGTTTTCTCAATGCTGCACAATCTTGTCTGATAATATCTATCATTGCCTCCTTTAAAGAATGTTCATTAAAAATAGATGGCAAACCACCATTCCCTGATCTACAATTTTGTTGTTGTTTTGAACACAAGATGTAAAAGTCACACTACTTATTGTAAAAAAAATTTTAAAAAGAGATGGTATCACTTTGATATGTGTATCAGTGAGTATGAAAAACAAACGGCACAGGTCAATTATTAACTTGTTTTTCGTGATATACCCTCCACAGTGACAGCCACCAATATTATGATTCCCGTTCAGCTTGTAGGATGAAAGCATGACACTCCCTCTGAGGCTACCTACAACAGTTCCCCAAGGATGAGTCAGTGAGTGAACGTAGGGGGATTATACCTGTTATGTTCACAGGATAAACACAAAGAAGTTAGATAATATTACAAATACTCTTGTGGGAAGGTTGCAATGTAACACTACTTTATTTCTTATGATTCAGAATAATAACACACAAGAATCCCAAAACAGCAAGAAAACAGGCTGCTTCCTTAGGTATCTAGTTACAACTCACCCCACTTTGCTTTAAGCTGGCTCTCTCCAGACTGACTGCTAACTATCTCAGATGACCCAGATCACATGGTTTCCCTCAGAGATCTCTAGGCTGCAAGCAGGATCAGGAATCCCACACACTTCGTGATCACTTACAATTTTTAATCAATTTCCTATACACCACAATACCAAGCCCCAACACCCAACTGCCCTCAGCTTTCTAATACACCATCTCTACCAACCCAAGGGATGCTAGAGTCCAGGGATTATTCCTAAAACATAGTTATCTGCTCAGCAGTGTCATATGCTGCCACAGCACAAAGCCAATTACTCATTTCTTACAGGATTATTTGGGTAGCACATATATAAGGAAACAGAAATTTTCCATCCCCAATCCCAGTATAGAATTTGTGTGCTGTTTCTTCTCTACCCTGCATCGCAGCAGAACCTCAGCCAGAATTTTCAGTTCCCTCTACTGTTAGTCCTGTCACTCAATTATTTTCTCCTCAGTTCTGTGTTTGTCTAACTGTAGTGATCTCAAGTCATCTCCTTGTGGGAGACACGTCATCTCTGGGCCTGGGTGCTCCACTTCTCCGGACCCCAAGATGGGCTGGGATTCTGATGTCTCACATTAAAGGAGGAGGTTGCGGAATCTCTTGGGATCTTTGGTCCCTCTCTGTTCTTAGTTTGGGGAGGGAATGGCTGGAGATGGGTAAGATGAAAGAAAGTGCCACAAGGCAGCTGAGCAGGAATGCTCTGGGATTGGTCTCAGAAGGACAGTGGTGAAGAAGAATAGAGCTGGCCTAGGGTAGAGGAGCTACTGATCATCACTCCTCCTACCTATGAGCCATAGTGCCTGGAGGACTCAGAAGCATTAGTTGCAGCTTCTCTAGTCACTCTGCAGGTAAAGTGAGGCCGAATGACCAGATTGCCCTCTGTAGGTCCAGCAAAGTAATAACAGAAGCTGCTCTTGTATGGCCCAGTAGATGCATTTTTTAAAGGTTTTTCTCTTTCACCATAAGGACTAAAGACATTTTTCTCTTTTAAGTGAAACTTAGATTCCACAGAAACAGATGGCCTGTTTATTCAGGAAAGCTGCATACTCACCCTAGGAGAGCAGGATTTTGTAAGGCTGCTTTAAGGCCAAGCATACCTCTGTTTTCCGGTCTTTTGCCAGGATCTGCCATTTTTTTTCATGGATCCTCACCAACACGCTCCAGTTTTGAGGAAAGATCTCCAAAGAATTTACAGATAGTTTCTGACAACAACTATATTATACTGTACATTTCTTTATGAAATAGTTTGTGAACACATAATTAAAGATTGTATCTTAATGTACATGCCCATTGGGACAAAGCTTAGGTTGCATTTTCATTCTTACCTTTCTAATTTTTTCACTTGAAAGACAGACTAGCTAAAATTTCATAGCTTTTTACATGGAGCACACATGCATATGATCCAATGCATTCCTTTCACTGACCGTATAGAAAACCCTAGTATTTCATGGGTTATAATAGTTTGTTACTATCTTTTGTATATATGACTAATATAAAGCCACAAGTTTATAAAACTCTTTGCATAAACAATATTTTTTCATTCCAAACTAGTTAATTTGCCTTAAAATAACTAACCTCAGCCTGTTAGAGATTAGACAAAACAGGGGCAGATGACACTATAATTTAAAGCTATAATTTAACACTAACTTCCAATACAAAAATGAAAGATTGAAATTCCCCATGACTTTGTGAACTCGTTAAAATGGAATAATTTTCTTTCTTCAAAAGAAAGCTGTGCTCTTTACAGAAATTAGAACTAGTACAAATGACCTCCAAATTCACAACTGGTATTGAGGATTTTAAAGTCTTTGAACTAAAAATTCTCTAATTTCTAATAGAAACATGCATCTTCCTTTTTCCTGCTTCTCTCCCATAGCACTCAAAGGGCTTAACCCTGAGCTCTGCTGTGTCAGCAAAAAGAGGCCATTGAGCTGATAGAAAGAGGGGAATAAAGCTGGAGCAGCTGACCCTCTATCATTCCACACTATCAGGGGGGTTTTGTGGGAGAGTTATTCATGGGACAGGGTGTGGCAGGAATATGCTGCATTCTGGCAACCCCTGCCTGGAAGATTGCGGGCCATTGCTGGTAGGGTGTAATTTTAAGAAGCCCTGAAACTGCTCTAAACTACTCTAAAATTCAAACTCCCCACCCCCAATTGGCCTATGATCAAGGACACACCAACTCCAAGCTTCCACTGTACCCAGTCTCCATTGTACATAGCAGAGGAATAAGAACGGCCACACTGAATCAAACCAAAGGTCCATCTAGGCCAGTATCCTGTCTGCTGACAGTGGTCAATGGCAGGTGCCCCAGAGAGAATGAATAGAACAAACAATCATCAAGTGATCCATCCCCTGTCACCCATTCCCAGTTTCTGTCAAATAGAGGCTACAGACACTATTCCTGCCCATCCTGACTAATAGCCATTGATGGGCCTATCCATCATGAATATATCTGGGGCTATGTCTAGACAACGGGGGTTTTCCGGGATACCTCTGGTATCCCGGAAAATCTCCACTGCATCCAGGGAATGCGTCTGCCCTTCCACTTTTTTTTGCGGAAGAACAGATATGCTCTTTCAGAAGCCCTGTCTTCCTCCTCCCACGAAGAAGAAACCTGTCTACACTGGGCCAAATTTTGGAAAAGCCTCTTCCAACAAAACAATCGGAAAAAGGTATGCAAATTGTGGAGCACAATTTGCGTACCTTTTTCCGATAAAACCCCGTAGTATAGACATAGCCTTGTTCTTTTTTGAACACTGTTATAATCTTGCCCTTCAGAACATCCTCTGGCAAGGAGTTCCACAAATTGACTGTGCATTGTGTGAAGAAATACTTCCTTTTATTTGTTTTATACCTGCTGCCTATTGATTGTATTTGGTGACTCCTAGTTCTGTTTGAGAAGGAGTAAATAAAACTTCCCTGTTTGTTTTCTCCATTTCTCTATTTACTTGAACACAGTCCCAAACCAAAAACTCCCCAATCCTCATCTTATTTTTAAAATTCCATAACCGCTTTTTGATGACAGTTTGTGGGGCAAAAGGCACCTCAGCTACTGCACTGGATGTCAGTTCTGGCACTTAGCTGCATTGTGGTGCAAATATCAGAGAAAAGTTGACAATGTGTTTTTTCTCAGTCACTGGTATTCATTCTTTTTAGGGATTTTTCCCAGGTAACTGCCCCTCATTTGACCCACTTTATTTACAGCCACCCTCCCCAAAGGCTCCATGGCATGCAATGCTCCCATCTAGAAAAAAAAACCTACAGACTAGTTGGTGCTACTTGAAGCAGTAGCCAGGCCGTCACTGCAGAGGGTGAGATGGTGTATCCTCTAAGTGCTGAGCTCATTGTCTTTCTAAGCTTGGTACCTAAACTCTCATCAGTTGCTATCAGACCACTTCCTTGCACCTTGCCTATAAACCAAAGCCTGATTTTTATCCTCATAAAGTCCTGGAGAGTTCAGTCACCATGACGATTCACTCCTTTGTCTCTCCCTTGATGCTGTCTTACAAGGGCATCAATTATTGCTATTTAAGGAGTGGAAGCAGGCCCTAACATAGTCCTGGTCTACACTAGGACTTTATTTTGAAATAACCCCCCCCCCAAAGTTGAATTTATAAGTGGAGCGTCCACACTATCAAGTCCGTTATTTCTAAATAACGGGCTGCAGAATTCGAAATCTGTACTCCTACTTTTCATCAGGAATAATGCCAATTCTGAAATAGTTATTTCGAAATAATAGTAGTGTGGATGCTCGGCTCTGTCTAGACTGCAAGCCTTTTTCGAAAGAGGCTTTTTCGAAAGATACTTTCGAAAAAGCCTCTTTCGAAAAAGAGCATCTAGACTACAACCAGTACTTTCAAAAAAGCAAGCAGCTTTTTCAAAAGAGAGCACCCAGGCAGTCTGGATGCTCTCTTTTGAAAAATCACAGTTTGCATTACATAGCACCTTTTTTCGAAAGAGCACTTTCGAAAAAAGGCGTTATTCCTTGTAAAACGAGGTTTTCCGCAGTCAAAAAAACTGCCGCGTTCTTTCAATTTACTTTCGAAAGAATGCAGCAGCAGTCTAGACGCAGAGGAAGTTTTTCAAATAAAGGCCACTTTTTTTGAAAAAACCCTGTAGTCTAGACACACCCTTCCAGTGCTGCTATTTCAAAATAATTACTCCCCAGAGTAATTCAGACTAATTACTCTCCAGTGGCTCCTGGAGCTCTAAGTTCAAGATAGCATGTCCACATTAATGGAGTCTGCCTTGGACTAATGTTGAGGCTTCCCCATATTGTAGGCACACTAGCTCGAATTTGTTAAATTAGGAGTTATTAAGTCGAATTTAGTAATTTTGAAATACTTTCCTAGTGTAGACATGGCCAGAGAGTGAATCCACTGTCTGGAGTGCCTGGGATTTCCTGTCCTTAAACAATACCTGAACAATAGCTATCCCAACCACTTTAATGTAGTGGTTGGTTGCCACACTTGGAAGCAGTTCTGTGAGATTGCTTAAATGACAATAGTTGCCAGTGGCCCATTTACTTTAGCACTGTGGATGCTGCTAATACTGGAGGAGCTGTACTGGTCTTATTAAAAGACTAGAATAGACAAGATCTTTGTTTTCCAAACTTCTATTCAAGTAATTGCCAGGCTAAAAAAGAGAAAGGGTATGTCTATACTGCACAGCTATTTTGGGATAGCGGAGGTATCTTGAAATAGCCACCCGATGTCTGCACAAGCCACCTGTTATTTTGAAATAATTTTAGAAATAACAGGTGCAGTATTTCGCTATCCCAGTAAACCTCATTGCACAAGGGATAAGGGATGGCTCGAATAGTGTGTTATTCGAAATTTGGCGCTGTGTAGATGCACCAAATTTCAAAATAAGCTATTGAATTAGATTCGAAATAAGATATGTAATTTGCGTAGCGCACATTGCGTATCTTGTTTTGAGTTTAGGGTGCTGTGTAGACTCGAGAGCAAAGTGACAAATAAATGCCAGATTAAAGAGGAAAGACACAAACCTGATATTCCCAAAGAGCATAAAACACAAGAGAAGGTCAGAAAGGCAAAGATTAAAAGAGGAGAGAGAGCCAGTATAAAATACACCAAAAGGACTGGGAGTTGTAGAAGACACATGTAAATACAGTGACATCTCAAAGGTTGGGAAGTTAGGCAGCTCTGATTTATGAATCAATACAGCCAAGTTTTTCAGTTTGAAAGTTGTGGATCATCTGGAGCCCTCTCCATTGCTGGCATTCAATGCAGAGTTAAATGATCTGGGGCCAGATTCTGTCCCTTCCTTGTTGCTCTCTGGAGGTGGTAGGTCTGCCAGCAGCAGTGATGCAAGATCAAATCATCCACTCACTCTGCTCTGCCAGGGGATGCAGGGCTGGCTGGCCTGGTTCCAAAAGTGGCCACAGCCAGCCCAGGAGGGCAGGGCTAGAAAATGTCTTGATGCAGTGCCACCAGCCAACAGAGCTCCACTATAGCCCAACTTTAAATCTGCCTCCTCACTGTCATTGCTGGCAGTGCAGTGAATCCTGTTGACAATGCAGGAGTACAGTGCCTAGTGGAAAATCTGATCCACCCCGTCATCAGACACATTTCCCAGATTCATGAGGAGGTAGCAGCAAGAAGGCAGACTATTTGAGTGGCTCGTCTCTCCCCTCCATCTCCTCAACCTTCCCAAATCACTATTAAAAAGCAATGATTGAAACCGATTTTAGCCCTTGTTCTTACATTATAATTGCTTATAAATGGCATTTTTCTTTAATTACCCTTTCTACATATACATGAGAGCAACAGGAGCAAAAATATGATACAACATTGCAACTGAATTACAAAAGCATTGCACACAGCTGCCCAATTAACTCTTTAGTGGTTATTGTTATAAAATGCAAAGTGCAGAAAAGGGGGCAGTAATTTGTTTCTAAATATGTTAATTAGGTAGAGCAAATGCCATACCACCTGGGGGGAAAAAATCACTGATTGCAAACTGTGCTTTCTAGCATGGATTTCATAGGGCAAAATGTGGTTAATAAAACTACCTTTATGTTTTGTATTACTGCTTTTTAGCGTAAATAGCTAATAACCAATTTACATTAATGGTATTGGCACAAATGTACATTAGGCTCTTTTTGTTTGTATTCCTGATGTACAGTTCCACTGCTAGCCTATTGTACTTGTACAATCAATGAAATGGCTAAGAAGCAGACAGAGTTCCAGGACCTGCCCAAGGAATTTTAATATGAAGAAAAAATTAAACTGTACATTTAGTTAAAAGCTTAGGTGGTGCAAAAGAATAAATGAGCTTGCTGGGCTAAATCTTCTTCCTCCATCACACACACATAGGTTCAGAGAGCAAAGAGACTGGTATAAAGTTCTTCTCCACATGCTGGTAAGATTCCAAGTACCTTCACACTGTGGCTCTGGGCTCTAAAGGATGCCCTGAACACCATGCAAGGGCCATAGTTAAAGCCTACCAAATTCACAGCCATGAAAAAGGCATCACAGACTGTGAAATATGTTCTCTTCCTCCCCCCGAGAAATCTGGTCTTTGCCCTATACTATACAGATTTCATGGCGGAAACCATTTTTTCTCAAATTGAGGGTCCTGGCCTAAAAAGGAGTCTCAGGGAAGTTGCCAAGTTATTTGGGAGGGGTCACATTATTACCACCCTTACTTCTGTGCTGCCTTCAGAGCTGCTGCTGGAAGGCAGCAGATGTGGGCCAGACACCCATCTCTAAAAGCAGCACCCTGCCAGCAGCAATGCAGAAGTAAGGGTGGCAATACCATACCATATCATTGCCATACCATGCCATGCCACCCTTACTTCTGTGCTGCTGCCTGCAGAACTTAGCAGCCAGAGAGAGACAGCTGCTGACTGAGGGCCCAGCTCTGCAGGCAGCAGCACAGAAGTAAGAGTGACAGTACCGTTCTCTGCCATCCTTCTGTGCTATTTCTGGTACCAGTTCTGCCTTCAGAGCTGAACTCCTGACCAGTAGCCATTGCTCACCAAGTGCCCAGCTCGAAAGGCAGCACTACCACCAGCAGCAGTCTAGAAGTAAGGGTAGCAATACTGCAACCTGGCCCCTACAATCAGGATCAGGACCCTTACAATTACAACACTGTGAAATTTCAGATTTAAACAGTTGACATCATGAAATTTGTGATTTTTAAAATCCTATGGCCATGAAATTGGCCAAAGTGAGCCATGAATTTGTAGGGCCCTAGCTATAGGGAAGTGATCAATAAATCTTCTACTATAGTGTTGAAAACAGGATTTGCCTTTCTATAAATTGGCTGTTTACAATACCAGCTCTCTTCAGTTATCAAATGCTCTCCCATTCATAAATGATTTATAACACTCCCCTTCACTATAATGAAATCATTCTGCAGCTAAGAGACATACATTATAGTTTCTTCTGCTTCTCATTTCAGATGTAGGAAGTGATGTGGAACCTCATATTGGGCTTACACTCTAGTTTCTATGCACACCCTGGATAATGGCCTTCCAGCTTGACATCTAGACAGAGGGACCACTGGAATATAATGACTTGTACATGTTCAAGTGGCATGGAGAGAAAGGGCCTTTATGGACTATTAAATCATAGTTCCTGCTAACCAAAGATCCAAATGTAAATGTTGGCAAATTACAGGCAATTCACATTCGTGCCATACAACTCAGTGTGCTGTACGAATGGAGGTTTTCTATTTCAGGCCTTATTCATCTGGGATCTTTCACAGTCACAGGGTCTTTCTTTAATCATGCTATGTAAGCAGCTGCTGTATATAGTGAAAGCCAATTTTCCCATATACTTATGTGTGTCATTGGAGAGACAATAAATCATAAATCTATTTCCAATTTCATTATCCTTTATATGATATTGATATGAAAGCATCCTTTCATCTGCTCATTTTTAATTTAAAGATTAGAAGAGAGAGTTCTTCTTTATATACCAATTGACATTGGAGTGGGGTTTTTTTCCACCAACACAGATATCATCACAAGCATTTCCTGTAGCAAAGAGAATTTTGGACAAATTATATTTGTCTCCTTTCACCTTGCCTTGGTGCTGAAGATAACAAGCTAAAAGTTGCTCTCATTTACACCATTGGAACGTCTTTGGAATCACTGTGGTGAATTAAAAGCAGAAAATTGTTCTCTTATTTAAATCTATCCAATCATAAACTCATCATCATCATCATCATCATCTGGAGTAAAAGAGCCAAGTTATTTATTAATCAATTGCAATCTAGTCTAATCCCCAAAAGGAATAAAATTATTCTAGCAGATCTATGTGACTATGGCAGATCTTGGCCTCAGACTGATCTCATATCAGTGCAAATCAGAAGTAATTTCCTTTAACTCAGCTGAGTTCTCATGCTGTAAAAACAGTGTAAGTAAGATCAGAATCAGCCACTCAATTCCAATGTATGACTCTTCCTAAATGCAATTGAGCATCAGTAAGTAATCTTGTCTTTTAAGAGACATACAAATGCTTACTGGGATTAAATGTGATAGGAAATAAACATATAGGGCCTGATCCAAAGCTCACTGAACTTAACAAAAAGATTTCCATTGGCTTTAATGGGGCCAGACTGAGTTCTTGATCACATGAGTGTACCTCCAGAATAGCTCATTTAAAATCAGTGGAGCTATCACTGGAAGCAGAATTTAAGCCTTAGTCTTTTACGATGGAATACAAAGTAAGGGGTGTACAGGAGAGATAGTGTAACCACCACTAAGCAGATTTGATCCTGGTACTTCTGGAGCTTAGTATAGGCACCTATGCAACTTGAGCTATAAAGCCAACTAGCTCGCAGCTTAGGTTATAGAGCTCACTTGTTCTTATCTCTGGCTGTAAGTGGTCTAAGTGCCACTACATGGGACAGTGAACCACACTGGAGGCTACATCTACACTACGAGCCTCTTGAGGAAAAGCAAATGCAAATGGAGTGCTCATTTGCATAGGTCGTGATCTCATTCGCATTTCCTGTTCCTTTCCCTTTTGCGCAAGAGGTTTTTGTGCAAAAAAGCGCTGTGTAGATGGCGCCTTTTTGTGCAAAAAGCCCCTTTTGCACAAGAGCCGTTCTTCAAATGAGGAAGAATGGCTCTTGCACAAAAGGAGGGGTTTGCGCAAAAAGGCGCCGTCTACACAGCACTTTTTTGCGCAAAAACCTTTTGCGCAAAAGGAAAAGGAAGAGGAAATGCAAATGAGATCACGACCTATGCAAATGAGCACTCCATTTGCATTTGTTCTTCCTCAAGAGGCTTGTAGTATAGATGTAGCCAAATTATTTGAGTGGTTCTTTTCCTTTCTGGTCCTCGCTGTACATCCAGCTTTCGCCTCTGGCTCTAAGTAGCTATATGTATGCGACAGCAGCCACATCCTGGTAAACTGCCTCGACAGGCCAGCTAAACCAGTGAGGGTAACTGGAAGTGTGGAAACTGACAGTGATTTAGGGATTGCCCTCTCATGCATACACAGACTGTTCTGCTAGCCAAGGCAAAAGTGACCATCTCTTGGCCCAACGACTTGAAAAGCAGTGCAGCAACATGCTGGGGAAAGCAAAAGGCACAAGGAGGCACTACAGAATTCATGGTTATCTACTGCAGTTAAAGAAGCTTTCGTTTGTAACAGCCTTTGTGCCACTGGGCCAAGCATCAGCAGCCAAGAGAATGGGATTGTCCCAGTGCAACGACTCTCTCGTTTTAATCTTCATCATTCATGCATGTCTCTCTTCAAAATCCACATAAAAAGAGAGCATGAAAACGTCATTATGAGAATGATAAAGTGCTTCCAAAATTATAGCAGCCCCATTTTCCCCTTTCAGCTGTAGCTATATATGTACATAGATATCTATATCTACTATATATTTGAAGGTATTTGTGAGTCTGTCAGTGTGTCTGCCTCTGTCTGTTTGTTCAAGAACTCCTCCTAAAAGGAAAGCGTCAGGACAACCAAATTCAGTATGCAGCTTCTTATCATAACTTAAAGCAAGGTAGCTTCTTATCATAACTTAAAGCAAGGTAAGGGTTTGGTTGTGCCAGGACAATCGGATGTGCCTAGAATGGGACTGTTTCTCAGAAAACTATACAGAAAAGGGGCAAAATCACCAGACAGGTGAAAGGGACTGATTGGGGACGCACCCCCCTACCTGGGACTGCTCCAGCCCCAAACAACCCACCCCCAGGTGCCCTTTAGGGAAGGGGGGGGGCTAAAGCTCTCCCCCCCCCCCCCATCTGTACAGGAATGTTGGTGGCTGATCCCTTTCCTAAGGGAATGAAGGGAAAGTGCAGTTTTCTGCATTCCTCACTCTGGATAGGGAGTGTAGAGCATAGATGAACCTGAATCTTCTCCAGGCTGTGCCGCTCAAGCTGCAGAGGCCATGGAGAGGAACTTCTCACGTAGTCCAAAGCTCCTGTGGTATAAGATGGCTTGGGTGGCTCTCTTTCCCCAGGGCAGCTTGCATATTGAACCTCTCATCCTCAGCCCCACCCCAGAAAAATTATTTAAATGAAGCATGAACATTTTCATTTTATTTTCCAAAAAACAAAAATGAATTGAGTTAAGGACCCGAGCAACACTGGGTAAACCTTCTAATACTCTAGAAAGAACAAACGGGGCTGAAGGATAGAGGGAGAGGGAGACTGAAGTGGTGAAAAAAGCCCAGCTTGGGAAAGACCTTGTTGAGCAGTTATTTGGTTCTCCAGGCAGGAAAGCCTGGTAGAAGCCCTGATTGAACAGAAAAGAAACAGAAAGACCCAGAGGGGAACTTAAGAGGCTGTGCAGAAAGTGGCACAGGGAATACCATACTATAGGGGAAGGAGCTGACCTAACTGTTCAGTATAGGGCCCAGAGTAGACAATGGGACTGGTTTTTCCTCCTAGCGCCAAAAATGGGTATACAAACCCATTGCAAGGGTTATTGAGCCCAGCAGAGGGGTTGCAGGCTAAGTTCCAAAGAATGGCTGAGTAGAAGCCCTAGAGAAGTTGGAAAAAGTTTGTTAAAGACATTTTGGGATTCTTAAGTCTGAACAACTTTGCACCTGGAAGTTATGAACTTAAAATGGTGACCTGTCCGGAGGACTGAGTTACTGGAGGAGATACTGCCACAGCATGAGAGCAATCCTGGGGAAGGGGTGACAGAGAAGTGAGGGTACATCTACACAGCAGCATTATTTCAAAATAACTGACGTTATTCCAAAATAACATCGTGCCTGTCCAGACTACAAGCCTTTATTTCAAAATACTGTCAAGCTGGAAGACTTCTTACTCTGACTCATGGTAACCCTCATTTCATGAGGAGTAAGGGAAGTCGAAGGAAGAGTGCTCTTCACTGTGTAGACAGCGCTAAAAGCTGAATTAAGCTATTTTGACTTAAGCTACACAACTGACATAGCTGAAGTTGTGTAGCTTAATTTGACTTTAGACCTGTTATGTAGATGTACCCTGAGAGAACTGCTAAATCATCCCTGGCCCTAAGGGCATTTCCAGCAGTGAGTGAACTCTGTGTGTGTATGTCTGTGTGCACATACATGCATGTGTGTGTGAGAAAGAGAGAGATTCTCTTGACTTTTGACACCGGGCTACCTGCCTGAGTGGCCTGATCTGGTAAAAATGTTTAGAAATGTTGCAGAAAAATACTTAAAATAGCGTATGCTTTGGGTTAAATACTGCTTTTATTGACACTTCAGTGGGGTTGTTTTCCTTTCAGCTGATGTCAGGAAAGATGTCACTGAATGTAAAGGAGGGTGGTATTTGGCCAGTTATCTCTAACGTTATAAAAACTTCTTTGAAAGCAAAAGAAACAGTTATTCATTGCTCATCTCTAAAGGTAATAACATAGCCACTGAAAATAATTAAACAGAGAGGTGAAGATGCATATGGAATAGTGAAACCCAAGATGGTTTTGGCTATTAATAGCCCATATACAATTACACATTTTCTATTGAAAACAAATTTAATATGCCTCTCAAAGCTATATAATTCACTGCTGCAGCCTAGGCTTGTAGATGGGTGGCAATTTTTAAGTGCTTCCTATAGATCTGCAGCATGGAAGGGATTAAAATTGAGAGTGACTCTGAAATGTATGCATCTGCAGGATGGAAATGGTGTATCCAGCTACAGTAAACCCTGAGCTGCCCTATACATCTGTGCTGGCAGTGTCAATATTATCCTGAAGAGAAGGCTGTGTCTGGGGGAAATTAGAGGTGATTCAGTGTTCACTATAGGTCATTCCAGAGTCTCCCGAAAGCACAGAAAGCACAACAAAATAAGAGGTACCTAGCAAGCTCTGAGATGTGCAGGAGTCTTTCTAATATGCAGATAAAAAAGCGATCTACAGGGAAAGTTTGTCATGTATTTTTCCAACGTATACCGTATGAGGAAAAAGCCAATTTCTTTGTGCCCTGAAATAATGCCACTTACAAGAAAAGTCAAGGCAACCAATCTGGCTTTCCCAGAAAAGCCCTGCTGATGGCTGGACCTCAGAAAAGCTTGGATGCTGATTGGAAGCTTATCCAAGCTTTTTTGAAACCTGAGATGCTCGCGCTGATGTTATTCTTCGAAAAATCTTATATCCAAAGTCCTACAAACCTGGCTTAATCCGGCAACTTTCATCAGCATGAAATTCACTACAAAAATAAGATTCACTCAGTGAAAGAATCAAGGTCAGACAGGGAAGAACTATTTAAAAAATCAAGTGCTGTGTGCACTGAATCAAAGGATTGTGGATGAAATGATATATCGTCTAGTTCAGCCTACAGCAGTCACTGCTTTACCAGCATTATATTCTAACAACTACTTTGTAAAGTGCTTTGACTGAGGTATGTGTGAAAAGAGCGATATAAAACCAAACTCTGTTTTAGTCTATATAAAAATTAAAGGCATCAGTAAGAGTAAATATCACCCCTTGCTTTGTGCAGATGGGAAAATGTCATTGTAAAATTATCAGCTTTATTTCAAAGGAAACTTTTAGGGTAGGATTCTGTGCTGCATGTCTAAAAACTCAGAACAGAAATCACAGAATAGGGGGACAGCTTTAAGTATCTTTCTGCCTTCCCAGTCTTGGGCTATTCCATGGCCTAAGAAGTCCTGGCTTAGCTTTGGGGGCCTACTAAATGTACACCAGGGGCGGCCCGTCCATATAGGCGAACTAGGCGGTCACCTGGGGTGCCAAGTTAAATGGGGCACTAAATGGTGGCACAATATCATTGAGGGGTTTGGAAGTGGGGGCACTGATTGCATGGTTCGCCTAGGGCGCCAGTTGCTGGCAGCTAGTCTAAGGCCGCCCCTGTGTACAGCAATTGCAGTACTGCATACTGTCACCCTTCCCCAGCCCTGGTCCCTCCCACTATCCCTTCATGTCCCTTGCAGCAAGCAGTCTTTTGGCTGTCTTCTGCAATACCTGCATTGATCAAATCCTTTCTCCACCCAGAACCAAGCACACTCAGACCCTATCTCTTGACATGACAAAAATAGAGTTGGGGTGAGCTCTCATCCTTAAATAGCTTCAGGATGCTGCCAAATCTAAGACCAGATATGGGGCCTCCCTCTTGCCCCTGTGCAAGGCCTCACTTCTTAGAGGTTAGAAAACTCTATAAAGAACATGGCTGAGGATGAATACTTTGGCTGTACCATATCTTTCAGAACCAAATGCCACTATCTCAGTGCCCTGTAGAGCATTCCATTTCAGGGACTCAGTGAGTGGGAAACAGAACTCCTCACATTCAAAATGTAATAATCATAATCAGGGCTTGACAAATCACTGAATCTACTCGCCCGTGGCGAGTAGATTTCAACCGGTCACCCCGTTCACCAGCGGCGCGCGCATGCACAATGCAGGTCTTGCGCATGTGCAGTGCGGGGCTGGTGAGTAGGTTTCACTGCCGTTTGTCAAGCCCTGATCATAATAGATGCTCAAAACATTCCACGATAGGAGAAGACCACCAGAAATTTCAGTCACTGAAAATTGTTACCCTCCCCATTTCCATCTTTAAGTAATTGTAAGTAAATATCCCTTCTCTAAAGATCCTCATTGACTATATTCCTACTCCGAGGCTTCGTCTACACTGCAGGGTTTTTGCGAAAGAAGCCTTTTGCGCAAGAGTTTTTGCTTAAAAACTTCTTGCGCAAAAGTGCGTCCAGACCTCAAAGTGAATCGTAAAGGTGATGTGTTTTTGTGCAAGAGAGCATCCACACTTCATGGACGCTCTTGTGCAAGAAAGCTCTGATGGCCATTCACAGAATGGCCTTTAGAGCACCTGTGCTTTTTCCGAAGCATCCACACCTGCCTTTTTGCGCAAGAGCTGTCGTGTAAAAAGGAGTTATTCCTTGTCGGGACAGGAATAACTCTACCAGCAAAATCCCTCTGTCCTGTTGATTTTCTTGCGCAAAAGCGCACTTGAGGTGTGGACACTTCACTGGTTTTTGCGAAAAAACAGCCGTTTTTGTGCAAAAACCTTATAGTGTAGACACAGCCTGAAACTAAAGACAAGTGTAGCCTCTGCAAACCCATATTTCTCATATCTTAGAAGTACACAGAAACTTTCAGAGGCTGATTCATATACTCTGGCGAGTGGAAAAGACTTCTTACAAGTCCCTCTGCACCAGGTGGAGGGAGAAGTGAGGGAAATATTGAGCAGATAGTAACCATTGGCAGGGTATTCAGTCCTCAAGGTGAGGACAATTTTAGGATTGAACAGTAAGATGAACTTACTGGAAATGAAGGTGGAAATGTATTCTATTGCACCAGCGCAAATTCAGACATTGGTTCAGAAGTTGCAAAATGGCCTGAAAGAATTGACTTATCAGATACCATAAAATCTGCTGGGAAAGGGCCAGATGAATGGTTAATATGCAAGAAACCTCTCTCTCTCTCTCTCTCTCTCTCTCTCTCTCTTTTGAAACCTTTTGGAAGGGTTTCAAATAGGAATATCTTCCAATAGAACACTAATATGCAGATGAAATCCTACCCAAATCAGCAAGTGAAACTGTCCTCATGGGGAAGGTGAGGATAGTTCCACTTGCTGAGGGAACTATGCTATCATGGAAAGGCACCACACCATTACATCCTGCAACCCAGTAAATCTCTTACATTTCAATTCCAGTCTTATTCCATTCATAATAGTAACCGAATGAACCTGTCAGTATTGAATGTATTGCACGCCACTCCTTCTGTCAGTTCTAGTAGATGCCTTTGGTTTTTATATTATAAGATGCCTTGTGTGTTTTTTTTAAATTGTGAAATTGAAATCTCAGGCCCTTCTGAGCCTTTCAAGGTCTCATTTGGAGGCTACCAGAAATACGATTTACCTCAGAATCCGTGGGCTCAATATGTCTGATATTAAAGGCTGTTGTGCATTGATGCATGGACTTCTGGTTCAAAGGAGAGTTCTGCATAGGTACCCCAAACCTTGATGCTGCTCTTCATAAAAACCTCTCTCTCCCACACTCATTTGAAAGAACAGGACCACTATCTTGAGCCACAAGGTTTTCTTATCACCAATCCTTGCCTCCACAATGGTCCCTTAAGGGGAGATATTTTGCCCATGCTAGCTTCCACAGTCAGTTTCACAGCTACTATTCTCTCCTTTGGAGGCACAAATATTCAGCCATGCAGTTCACACACTGCATAGTTTGCTTCCTCTCTGACCAAAGGAGCTATCAACACTTCCAGCCGAGTATTCTCTTCCAGAAAAACTTTTAGAATGGCTGTGAGTTTCATTGTCAGCTTGTCAATGCTTATTAAATATCACTGGTTTCTTCGTGTAAATGCTAGAGTACATAAGACATGTTTTCTAATCTTTTGTCATATTTAATACCCTTATGTTGTTACCCTCTGGAAGTGTTTCTTGTAGATAAAGTACCCTGATCTGGTCTGCCCTGAAGAGGGGCGCTATATTAAAATCAGAGGCGCAAGAGGGTAAGTAATAATCATTTTATTTGTATAGTGTGTGCCCTCCAAAGCAGACAGGGGAGCTGTGTAACACAGTAAAAACAAAACCAACAATATAAAATTCTGTGCCAATCTCCTCACATGCAAAAGCATGAACATAAATAGAGGCAATTTTTAAAAAGGAAAATTAAGAGATTTGAAAGGAAGGCGATAATATAGTGTATGGAATGGCCCAAAAACCCTCCAGTAGGGGGACACTCCCAGACACTTTTAAAAAGCAGGGAGAAACGGAATCAAACGTACTACAAGAGAGCAAGTTTCATCCCAGACAGGCTACCGTAACAAAAGCACAGTAACCTGCTGACTTCCCATGTGGTCGTGAGATTATTTAAATAACATGTGTGACCTCCCCATGAACCCCTGCTTTGGGCAGGGGACTGGACTCGATGACCTCCTGAGGTCTCTTCCAGCCCTATGAGTCTATGATTCTATTATTCAAAGGGGCAGGCATGGAATGTAGCCAAGGCCAACATGTTCAGAAAACAGTAATGTCAACTGTAAGTCAACCCATCACTTAAGTTTCTTCTACAAAAGAACCTGGACAGGTATGATTCAGAAAGCTTAAGGCCTGAAGGGACCATTCGATCATATAGATCATATAGTCTCTATATATCACAGGCCATTCAATTCCCACCCCCGCCTCCCCAGTTAGCTTTATATTCAGCCCAATAACTTGTCTGACTAAAGCATATGTTCCAGTCTTGATTTGAAGATATTAAGAGATGGAGAATCTATCACTTCCCTTGTGGCTTGTTCCAGTGGTTAATCATCCTCACTGTGCAACATTTTTGCCTCATTTAAATATGGTGTTTTCAGCTTACAGCCATTGGATCTGTTTTTCCTTCCCTCCCCACCCCCTTCTCACTTGTGTGCAGCCCCCAACTGATTTTTCTGTGGGTCAACAGCCCCCCAACACAAAAAAGCTTCCCCATCCTGGCATATGGGAGAACCTAACCTGCTTAGGTGTTCTTTAAAATCCTGTTAGGCATTTTTCTGAATCTTTAACCTGGCCCTTCCATCCAGAATCAAGAAGTTCAAATTAGTACGAAATGAAAAGTACTGGGACAGAGGGTTATCCAAATTTGACTCAAAGCAAAAGTTTTGGTTTGCATATGAGTCAAGTTTAGGTCATTTCTTATATAAAGCTGATGGACCCACGTCATCAGGAAGTGGGATTGACTCTATGACCTTTGGAGCTAAAGTCATTTGCCTCTACTAGATGAGCCAACTTCCTCTCAGTTAAGGCTGTAGAGCAGGCTTCCGTCTCGCTTCTCAGTGTTCTCAGTGCCTCTGGGTTATACTTATTTCATCTGAAGCAGGTTATTGTGATCCCTAATAATAACATTGCTGTACATGGCCATTCCCTTGCAGCTGATGTAGTCCTAACCTTTAGAGCATAGCATTATTATGTCCTTATCACTGACCTTAATACAATGTAATATTGACAGCAAACTATATAAATAGCTGCGTGTTCGTGGGTGGTGACACAAGTAATGTTCTTGAACAACGATCCTTTGTGGCAGCTTGTGGCATCTAAAGGTAAAGAAACTCAAGAATGAGAGAGTCTGGAATCGGAGGAGAGTGAAATCAGATGAACAAAGACCTGAATCAGGATAAAAAGTAGCAAAGGGTCATGAAACTCTAAAAAGGGCCTCGTGAAAGCTGCTCCTGAAAAAGGGACAAGCTCAGGGAAATGGACAAAATAGCCCTTGAACATATAAGATTAATGTTTTTAAAAGTACTGATGAAAAAAGATCTATAGGACCAAGAAAGAAACTGACTGAACTGAAGCGTTTGAATAGAATGCAGCACTTTTGACTGGAACACAAGAATTCCATTTTGAGGGGAAAAAAAAGAGGTTTTGAAATTTGTTTTTGTTTCAGTTCAGAAAAAAACCAAAGACCCTTTGAAAATTTTCACCAAAAATGGACCTATCACACAATACCAATAACCGAGTAACTAGGGCATTCAGCTGTAATATGGAAGATCTGCTGGATTGGAAGCCGGGATTCAAATCAAGTTCTCCCACATCTTAGGAAAAGAGAAATAGCTGTGTTAGTCTGATCTTGGTAAAACAAAACAAAAAAACAGTCGTGTAGCACTTTAAAGACGAACAAGATGGTTTATTAGGTGATGAGCTTTCGTGGGGCAGACCTACTTCTTCAGATCATATTCTGAAAGTGTTTTCAGAATATGATCTGAAGAAGTGGGTCTGCCCCACAAAAGCTCATCACCTAATAAACCATCTTGTTCGTCTTTAAAGTGCTATACAACTGGTTTTTGTTTGTTTGTTTTACAACTTAGAAAGTATCTTAGCCACCAGAAAGAGAATGTTCATGTTGTCTGTGTGTCCAGATATTCTATCCTGAATCTGAGACTTCGCTACAACTGATGTTTTGTCAAAGCCAATATGCTTCCCTGAAAAGCTTCAGTTTTGACAAATTGCCATTTTTGGACAAAAAAATGCGGTCCAAAATTCCCAAATAGTTCTACTCAGCACACTGAATCATAGAATCATAGAATACTAGGACTGGAAGAGACCTCAAGAGGTCATTGAGTCCAGTCCCCTGCCCTTATGGCAGGACCCAGTACTGTCTAGACCATCCCTGATAGACATTTATTTAACCTACTCTTAAATATCTCCAGAGATGGGGATTCCACAACCTCCCCAGGCAATTTATTCCAGTGTTTAACCACCCTGACAGTTAGGAACTTTTTCCTAATGTCCAACCTAAACCTCTCTTGCTGCAGTTTAAGCCCATTGCTTCTTGTTCTGTCCTCAGAGGCCAAGAAGAACAATTTTTCTCCCTCCTCCCTGTGACACCCTTTTAGATAACTGAAAACCGCTATCATGGTCCCTCTTAATCTTTTCTCTTTTCCAAACTAAACAAGCCCAATTCTTAATAAAGAGAATGATCGCCGTTCTCTCCTAAAACAGATTTAATTCAGCTACATGGGTTTTTTCTTTAGTTTTCTGATAGAGGAGATACATTTACAAAATTGTAAAGCATACTTCAAAAATATACTCACCAGTCTTGCCAGTTTCCCCAATTTCACCTTGAAATAAATCACTGGATCCTTTCTTTGAACGGGGGGGGGGCCCGGGGGGGCGGGTGGAATCTTGTTCTACATGAAGTATTTCTAGGGAGCCCTTGAGCATCTTATCCAAGCCCACTGAGATCAATTTATATCTAGGCTGTCATATTCATGTCAGGGCTGTCTTGCCCCCACACTAAAAAGAGCCAAAATTGCGGTTGTCTTTATTCTTCTGTTATCTGTCAGGCCAAAAGATGACAATTGTAAACAAATATGGCCAGATTTATTAAGGTCTCTTTATGCTTTTCTGAAACTGTGAAGGGACTTTAAAGCTTAAATGCAATTTCCTGCCCCTTTAAGGACCTTCGTTCACTGGGTTCTGAGGTAAAGAGGGCTTAATGCAAATGAGAATAAGGCCCATAATTTCTTCATAAAGACATCTTTCTTGACTGACTTTCTGATAGTTTCCTTGATCATATTTGTGATTGAGGGTTTTAATGTCCACAAACTGACTGTAAATTATTAGCTTTTAATAAGCATTGGCTGTCTCTCCTTAAATTAATCTTTGAGACAAACACACTTAACAATTTAAGATTGGGCATTTTTGTGGAAAACCTGCACTTGTATGAATTAGATAATATAGGACCTGACCCTGTAGCTTTTATCCAGGCTAAGCCCATTGGAATCTATTCTTACATTTGAGTGTGCCAAATTAACCCTTTAAGCTTCTATTGACCCATTTTGCATGCATAGCTGCAATAGTTTAGTTGCTTGCACATGAATCCTGGGCTTCTTTTTTTATTATTTTATTTTTTTTTAATGGGCCATTTTTCTGTATTTCTGCTCATGCAAAAACTGAGAGATTCAAGTGCATAACACTGAATAGACATGTACATTAATTGATCTCTATGTGTAAGCATAAACTTGGATTTATGGAAATCTAGACATTTCATAGATTGTTAGAGAAGTCACTGGGTTTTTGGTTTTTTGGTTTTGTTTTTTTGCTCTCTTTCAGAAGTGCATATTGCTACTATATATGTCTAATTTGGAAAGTTCACAGTTCTATTGATCTCTAGATGCAGTGAGCATTGTTTCAAGAATAAGACTATTGCCCAAACCATCTCTGATAACAGAATTCCATTGTTTTTCATTTGAGCATTCTGAATGAGCTATTAGATGTGATGCTCTCCTAGATTTCTATGAGTTCGTGGTTAGATAGTAAACAGAGTGAGTTATTCAAGAGGTAATTGTCCCTAGAGTTGAAATAAAGTCTCAGATTTGGGCCTATGACTTGGATATCACAAAGTACTAAATGTTCTCCATTTGAGCAATACAAGGGCAAAGCATGATTTGCTAGAATTGTAAGAATATTTTCAATTAATAGGCTATACTAATGCGATGTCTACAATGTACATTAAAGTATTTATACTCTCTCCCTTCCCTAGAATAGTCAGCTCTGTGAGAGAGAGAGAGATTTAAGTTAATAAATACAGTATTATGTCCTGATCCTTTAAGCAACTGATTGATGAAAGTCTGAGTTTTGTATCAGACTTCATCATATTGACATTTATTAGTAAATTTAGAGCTTGATGCAGGGGACTTAACAAAACAGCTGAAATTAAAGTTCATAGGAGTCACAAGGAAAACAAAATAACATTCTTCATTTTGGACAAACTATATATATAGTGTGGAAGACTTTGCATCTCAGTTCATCAGACTTGCTGCCTGCAGAAATGAGCGCATTCAACTGGGTTTTTTGTTTTGGATAGCTTTCCTCTTCTTCTAGTTGATGGAATTTTGGCTTTAAAAATACAATGTTCATTTTTCTGAAGCCAATTCCATTGATTTTAGAAGACTAACATTTTGAAAAATCACTCCTTACAACATTAGTAAATGCAGAGACAATGCCAGTAATAACTAAAAAATTCAAAGCATCCATCAGGAAAAAACCTCCTAAAATGGGCTATGGATAGAATGACAGCTACTAAGATGTTCTGAGTTGTTCTCTGAGTTGTATACAGCACTATGTTTTTAAATGACTTTTAATCAGTGGCTTTTATACTAAAGATCTATGTATTTCAATTTTCTGCCCTTTTCTTACAATTTGGTTAATACTGGTATTGCTCAGGTAGACTTCTTCCGTTTGGAATGGAATAGATGACTGTGCTGTGGTTTATAAATCTATTATTTGATATGTAGAAAATACACCCCAAGGAGATGAAACTCACATCTAAGATGCATTCACATCAACATGCTTACATGTATTGATCCTAAATGTTATTTAAGAGATTAGGCGTTACTATTGACCTCTCCAAGAGCAAAGTTAAGAAGAAGGCTGAAGCTGGACTACAGCCCAACCTAGCAACTGTCCCTCCTTCTTAGAACTGACTGTCGTAGTTCCACACAATCCCAGCCTCCTTTCTCAATAAAGCAGAAATGTTGCACTAAATGCTTGGCTGGTTTAATTTAAATCAGCATATTGCACTGACCCAAATGTACCCACCCTGACTTAATGCAGCTGAGGATCCTGCAGACGGACTCATGAAACTGAGGCTAAAGATAATATAATATAAAGACAAAATGCCCTATGCTATTTCATTATCTCCCTCTGTTGCAGCCTTTGTTCTTGTGTGTGTTCTGGCCAGTTAGTAATAGGCCAAGTCATTCAAGAGCTATATCTACCTGATTTTATGCCCTAGTGATTTGCCCCAGCAGGGCTAAGCATTAGTACTTGTTATAAAAGGGAGGCTAATGTTTAGTGTGAATGAATGTGAATTATGAGTGTAGTCACTCTGCCGGGTGATATTGATCAAAACAAGGGCAGGCCTCTTAAAACTACAAAAGAGAACTAGCTCAAGCACTGATTCAATAATCTGGGAAAACTAAGCACCACTCCTAGTCACCTTTAAGTGACAACACTTCCCCCATTCACAATCACTGACTCTGTATACAACCAAAGAGCTTTCTGTTTATTAAAAGGGAGAGTTACATTAGTAGCATAAATCAAATAGACATAGCTTAGATCTACTTACCGCAGAGTTCACACTATGTGGGGGGGGAGGGGGGAGTTGACAGAAAAAACTCTCTTGTTGACTCCCCTTACTCATCTCTTTCTGCTGGAGTACCAAAGTTGACAGGAAAGTGATTGGTGGTTGATTTAGTAGGTCTTTACTAGACTCACTAAATCTACCAGAATCATTCACAGAAACATGAATCTGCCCTATAATGAAGAAAAACCCTAAGACTCAGCCCTCAGTGATTATCAGTGATTTTTGCTCCAATGATCACTGAAAGGGAGCCCAGGCTTTCAAATGAGTCTAGTCAGCTCTGTTTTTAATCACAGAAGGGGAAATGTCTTTTAGGAGCCTTTAAACAGGGCCACAACACTAGGTAGAAAACCTTGTCCTCAGTCTTCACTTGAAGTTGGTAGCACTAACCACTGCTTGCCAAGTGAGGTTATAGTCAGGGTGACCCTCTCAGTCAGGGGATGGTCTTCTGCTCTTTACTTATACCATTAGAATAACATTTCATTACCTCTACATGCAAAATGAATTAGTATCCAGAACAGACAAAATTGTTCACTTTGAGAAAATAGTTCTGTTGAGATATGTAGAGTAGGTGTGTCTATGTAAATATGGTTATTCCTCAGTTCATCATTAGTTAAAAAAAAGGGCGAGCTCTTTCAGACTCTGGATAACTCTACATAAGTGTGTAAACTCATGGTGCAACTGAGATTTAAAATGGCATGGTACTGGGTGTAGTCTGCTGTGCAATTTCTAAATAAAGGGTTGTTAATCAAAGGCTATTTATTTAAATACAACTGTGTATTTCATGCGGTTCATGTTTTCAGACTCCCAGAGTTTCATGCAAATGATCACTGACTGTAGGAACCAGTGAGAACAGACACAGTTTTCTAGCCAGGCTGCAAAGTAGCACATGTATAAACCCAAAGAAAAAGATCTTGTTAGCACAATAGTCCATTATTTCCTCACATACAAACCTTTTCATCACAGCTTGATGGCTTTTACCCGTCACTCCTGAGATCCAATATTTGTCCAATATTAGACAGTTTGATAAGATCTGCTCCTCTAAGAGTTAAACATCAGTAGAACCAGGTTTTCCTCTGTCAAAGTTACAGAATCAGCATTTAAAATTGTAGTTTGCCTCTGGCAAAGGGGACAGGAAGAAAAAAAACTGTGGATCCTTTATCAGTCTTGCTTTATCTTCCATGGGTCTTTCCCCTTAACTCTCACTTCCAGACTCAGCTGCCAACTCCCCACCATACGTTGCTTTGCCAAGGTTTTGAGAAAAAACAGCTCCCCAGAAAAGGCCCAGACTTAAAACTTTCTGATCACAAAGCAGGCCACTGATCCCATAAAGGTTAAGGTTATCACATTCTCTGCCATCCTGTGGGTGAGATCTATGCACTTTGGCTGTGTCTAGACTGGCCAGTTTTTCCGGAAAATCAGCCGCTTTTCCGGAAAAACTTGCCAGCTGTTTAGACTGGCCGCTTGAATTTCCGCAAGAATACTGACGATCTCATGTATGATCGTCAGTGTTCTTGCGGAAATACTATGCTGCTCCCGTTCGGGCTTTTGCGCAAGAGGGCCAGTGTAGACAACGTGGTATTGTTTTGCGCAAAAAGCCCCAATGGCTAAAATGGCGATCAGGGCTTTCTTGCGCAAAAGCGCGTCTAGATTGGCCAGGGGTGCTTTTCCGCAAAAATCTAGACACTCTGTTCCGAAAATGCTTTTAACGGAAAACTTTTCCGTTAAAAGCATTTCCAGAAAATCATGCCAATCTAGACTCAGCCTTTGTGACTGACCTCTCTCCACATAATGTTCTTGTGACAAATATCAGATCTTGAACCAAATTCCTTCAAAAATGCAGGGGTATTCATGTAACCAAGATAGTGGGCAGGTAGTAGTCAGATTCAACATTTTCATGTCTGGAGAATACAAGTGAGATTTGCTAAACAAGAAACTAGAGAAAATGAAACTGATTATATTTTAGCATGTTATGCTCTTTCCTTTCATGCATTATTTAGATTTGTCTACATTGAATTATGCCCCACAGTTTAGATAATCAGCGCTGTACTCTCTGTTCAAAATCTCCTTTTAGTTGTAAAGAGATAGCAGAGGCAGGGAAATACCTTGAAATGGAAAAGGCAACCGAGTATCAAGGATAGGTTCCTCAAATGAAACAGAGCATTAAATGTAACTGAGAATCTGATATGATGAGGAATTTTTTATGTAATGAAAGCATCAGGGACATAAGCAAAATGTGCCTAATGGATCACCATTGATTTTAATAAGATTAATTATTATGTGCTTTTAAAAACACAAGTGCATTATAAGCCATTCAATGGAAAGTGCTACACACAACCCTGGTGGAACTGTGCTGGTTTCAGTGGAGTTTCAATAATGATTAATTGAGCCCAAATGCTTTTAATTTAACCTTGCTTACTTTTCAGCAACCTTATGATCTCATTGTTAGTGGATTTCCACAAGGCAACAAGATAAGATTGGCTGCCTGGCTGTAACAGCTGCACACTGGTATAATATTTGCATTGGATAACTCACTCACAATGGGCATAATTCACCCCACTACAGAGGACCAGTGCAAATCTGATTCATCTTTTATAGGTATGAGCAGAGAGTATCAAAGAAAACAAACCTGATCCAATAAAAAGACATTTTCTCCCTGCAAATGGGAATCTGTTGTGTATGGTCTAAGGAGGCAGGAATGTTTCACAGAACTATCACCTTAAAATTCCTCATCTCTTGCAGGAAGGAGGTGCCTTTATCAGAGGAACTCAGTGTTTATTCTAATGAATTCACTTTTTAGGACAGTAAATGCCTTTTAGGGATGGAGAAATTGTAAAGTGATGGGGCTCTAAGTAGGTCAGAATGCTCATTGCAATGCAGTGCTACAAACAGCAACATGAAGTAGAAGTTATGATATAGGTTACTGGGGTTTAACGTTTTTTAATAAGTACTGTTAGGTAGCAGGAAGAGTGGACTACTAGACAGAGTACTATTAGAGCATTCAGAAGTTCTATGGTCAATTCCCATCTCAGACAAAAAGCTACTTCTTTGAACTTAAACAAGTTACTTTATCTAGCCTCTGACTCAATTCTCTCTCTCCGTTTTAGTAAAAGTAGAGCAAAGCAATAAACTCAAGTGTATTGGAAGGGTAATATGCATTAATGATTATGAGGTGATAGTCTATGGTGTTTGCTTATCATTATGCAAGTGACTGACACCTACTCCTGAAGATCTAGAACACTAGGACTACTTACTTAGGGTACATCTACACAGCAGGGCTAAAGTCAAATTAAGCTACACATCTTCAGCTACGTCAATTGTGTAGCTTAAGTCAAAATAGCTTAACTCATCTTTTGGCACTGTGTACACAGCAGGAAGTCGAAGGAAGAACAGTCTTTCTTCAACTTCCCTTACTCCTCGTAAAATGAGTGTTACAGGAGTCAGAGTAAGAAGTCCTCCAGCTCAACATTATTTCAAAAAAAAGGCTTGTAGTGTAGACGCGCTCTTTGTGATTTCAGAATAACGCTGCTGTGAGAGGAGCTTTTAGATATAATTGCAGAGTCAAAATGGTAAAATAAAAACTCTACCATACATTTAGCAAGTTAAACTTTAAAACTAAAGGATCAGATTTTATTATTTTTCTCTTTTCTTAAATAAACATAAAAAATACTCTTTCCTCTAGTTTAAGTGGTTCTCTAAATTCCTATAATTCTGTTTCACTCAAAAAGTGTTTCTACATGCACAAAGGAAATTAAAAAAGAAATATAAAGGTAAGATTCTCTGTAATGTTAGTGTGAAAATAATGAAATAACTGTGTAACACACACAAAGCCTCTGAAAATTTACTCTCCCTCTTAATTGTATATCTATATGCTTTTTTAGATAAGTAATTTACTGTAGCAACCCATCTTATGCCACTGCAAAATATTGTTATATTTCATCAGGCATAAAATAGAAGATTTCCTGTTTAAATAGGCAACTCATACAGATTATTTTCAAACACACTCTTCTAGTGACTCATTTATTTATTATCATCATAAAGTTTATTAGGAAATCAAAGTCCTTAAAGCAACTATTGGTCACAATATGACTCCCAGTGGTCACTATATCACTGGACATTTAGAGAGAGTTGCATTACATCATAATAATTTACCCTACTTGATATAGACAAGATGTGGTAAAAATGTAACTCAGAAAAATGAATAATGATCAGAAAGGGGATAGGGCAAGAAAAAAGCACACCCACCCAGCCAACAGAGAAACAACAATGATATATAAATAAGTCGATCAAAATAAAAGTTTATAATAAGCTTAACCCCTATTTATTACAATTTGTTAATAGTGATTAACAGAGTACAGCGGCATTGTTCACAGAATTCCATACAAAATACCAAATTATAAAACCATAGCAGGGCCGGATTAAGACCTTTAGAGGCCCTAAGCACTGAAAAGATTATGGTGCCCCCCATATGTAATTCAAAATAAAAACAATACTATACCGTAAAATAAAATTTTATTTTTCGAAATGACACAAAGCTTACATGTATGCTGAAATTAAAATAGCTTCTTTCTAGATTTTCTGATTGCAAAATTCTGGATAAGTTCATCGAAGCTGACTCGACAAAGCATGTCCGCTTCCACACATAGGGAAAGTGAATCAAATCTGTCCTGACACATTGTTATTCTCTGAGGGTTTTTTATTCTTTTCAGCTGAGAAAAAGAGCGTTCTGCGGAACAGTTAGTAATCATCAATGTTAGAAAAATACGTAGTGCAATCTCTACATTTGGAAATACACATTGTATTCCGTCTTTCAATATTGTGTCATGAAGATCAATGTGACTGAATTTCATTTTTCCTGTTTCATTAAACTTTGCGCGCATATAACAGTGGAACTGCCGTACTTCTCCACAGAGATTCATGTTCAAGTCAACAGGGTATGAGTCAACTAGCTTTTGGGAACATTGTGAATATTGTTCGTCAGATAAGTCCATATCATTTAGAAAAGAAAATCTACTTGATACTTCTTTGTACACTTCACCTCTCCTCTTTATATGAGCTTCAAGTGTATCAATTATAGCATAGTAAGTAGATATGCGAAATTTGTCTCTAGAATTCAATGCTGTTTCTGTTGCACTGCTATCATTTGCTTGTTTTTTCCTGATTCGCTTGCGGGACTGGGCTTCTCTGTAGCTAGTATCAGGCAAGATATCTTTTGATATCTCTTCAAATCTTTCAAAATCATTCCTCGAAGTGTATAAGTGGTCTGCTAATGATTGACGGAGGTCTGCACATGTTTTCAAATCCAATTCTTTTTCTTGGAGAGCTTGACTTATGTGGTAAAAGTGTTGTAAAATTTCATTCCGCATGGTCAACATGAATCCAAACTCTAGTTCTTGCATCTTGTTTGCAATGTTTTCTGCCTCTCGTATAGTTTCTCCCTTTTGTGATTGGTGTTCAGCTATACTTCCTAATGCAGTGGTCCCCAACGCAGTGTCCGCAGGCGCCACGGCGCCTGCCGGGACACTTATGTGCACCCACCAAGTGCTCGGGGCTGGCCCCGCCCCAGGTGCACAGTGCATGCACACTGCCAGTCCTGGGTGCGCGGCGCATGCGCGGCCCTGCCCCCGGGCACGCAACAGCTTCAAAAGGTTGGGGACCACAGTTCTAATGCATCCACAATCTTTGAGTAGGACTCCAGAATTGCACTTGTTGCCATTGCATGTGCCTCCCAGCGAGCATTAGAAAGAGATTTCAACACACGACCGTTGCCCAAATATGTTTTAAGAACTGCCCATTGGTGTGTTGAGGCAGAGAAAAATGTATAAAGTAACTGGACTGTTGAGAAAAAACTTACTGCCACCGGACAACAATCAACAGCACTGCAACCAACAAGATTGAGAGAGTTTGCAGCACATGGTATGAATATGGCATATTTGTTCTGTTCTAAAAGCTTCTTCTGCATTCCTTGATAACGCCCTGACATGTTGGCAGTGTTGTCATAAGATTAACCTCTGCACTTTGAGAAATCTATTTTGCAAACTTGGCACAGATAATGCAGTACTTGATTTGCCATTTCTTCACCAGTGTGGCTTTTCAAATTGAGGAATGTTATAAATCGTTCAACTGGTTTTCCGTCTGTGGGAGACACATATCTTAGTACAATACTCAATTGATCAATATGTGAAAGATCAGGTGTAGAGTCGATAGATAAACTGAAGTACCCAGCAGTACTTATTTCATCCATAATAGCTGAACGAACTTTGTCACTCATTAGACCAATGAGTTCATCACATAGTATCTTGGATAAGTATGATGGGTTACCTTTGCCAGCATGCCCCTGGTTTAGGTGGGGATAAGTAATAAAAAAAGAACAGAAAAATGGGAGAAGAGTGTGTAGTGGAGTGTAAGAAAGTCTAACAAAGTTCTGATTTTTCCCATGATGACTACTTCGATGCTTTTTTTGAAATATCAAATATCAAATATCGTACTTAGTCTGCCTACTGGGTAATCCAGCACTGAACCATAGGCACCCCTAGATAAAATTCAGAGGGCCAGCACCAGGTCAATGCAGCATGTAAACTGCATTTAACCTCTCAGAATAGAGATGATATGGACTGAAATTGTGCTGAGTCATTGTGCTGGCCCACTACACAAAGGTGACTCTCACCTACAGTGAACAATTATAATAGCAGCCCACTAAGGACAACAAACAGTTGCAAAGTCTAGTGGACTACCCACCGTGCTGATAAATTTGAATGCATGCAGGGTTTCTTTCCCCCATCCCGTGGCATCTATATAATGCAATAGCAGAGCCCTGTGTATTTGGCCCAAAATCCCACCCATACACTAAACACTAGGAAATGTGGATATCATTCACATGGCTCGTTTCTTTAAACCTTTTAATAACCTTCTGAAGAAAAAATGAGTGTCCCCTGCTTGTGAACTAATTTCTGATTAGGAAAGAAATGAGAAACTTCCATCTGGATTTCGGTTTCTTGTTTACTCTTTCAGCAAATCTGGAAGGTTATACAGCATGGCTTTGTTTCATAATGACATTAAAGAAACAAGGATGTCCAAAAGGTTAAGTGCTACTATGCTAGGAAGTTGGTCAGAAGTGACCCAAGTTAGGGAAATCAAGTGAAGGCAGTTCAAGTGCTGATATACTAGACCTGATGCTCTGTGATTGACACCCAAGACAATCTCATTGACACGTGCTGAAGTCAGTGGGAATGCTAGTGGCATGAATCAAAACAGGATATAGTGTATTGTATGAAATGAAACTCCTGAAATGGAGGAACTGCGAGGAAAATCTTTATATGCACTACAACTTGGAGAACACAGAGCAAAGGAATATTAAAACAATCACAGTGGAATGGAGCTATACAAGGGATGAATCTGGCCCAGTATTTCATCGAATCATAGAACACTAGAACTGGAAGGGGCCTAAAGAGGTTATTGAGTCCAGTCCCCTGCCCTCAAGGCAGCTGTCTAGAGCACTGTCTACTCTAGATCATCCCTGATAGATGTCTATCCAACCTGCTCTTAAATATCAGCAATGATGGAAATTCCATAACCTCCCTAGGCAATTTTTTTCCAGTGTTTACTCACCCTGACAGTTAGAAATTTTTTTTCTAATGTCCAACCTAAACCTCCCTTGCTGCAATTTAAGCCCATTGCTTCTCATCCTACCATCAGAGGTTAAGGAGAATAATTTTTCTCCCTCCACCTGGTACTTAGGTCCTTGAAAGCTGCTATCATGTCCCCTCTCAGTCTTCTCTTTTCCAAACTAAACAAACACAATTCTTTCAATTTTCCCTCATACGTCAATTTTTCTAGACGTTTAATAATTTTCATTGCTCTTTTCTGGACCTTCTCCAATGTTTCCTCCTCTTTCTTGAAATGTGGCACCTAGAACTGGACACAATACTCCAATAGAGGCCTAATCAGAGAAGAGCAGAGCAGAAGAGTCACTTCTCATGTGTTTCCCACAACACTCTTTTAATGCATCCAATGTTTGCTGGTTTTTTTTGCAACAGCATCACACTGTTGACTCATATTTAGCTTGTGGTCCACTCTGACCCCTAGATCCCTTTCTGCAGTACTCCTTCCTAGACAGTCGCTTCCATTCTGTATGTGTGAAACAAATTGTTCCTTCCTAAGTGGAGTACTTTGCATTTGTCCTTATGAAACTTCATCCTATTTACTTCAGACCATTTCTCCAGTTTGTCCAGATCATTTGTGCTATAATGGCTCATTCAAAAGTACTGGTTATGAATTTTATGCTACTAATCTCTGCATTTCCAACCTTTCGCAGCATGGGGGCCCATGAAGGAGTTACTGATATGTGGGTTGCTTTAGTACAGTACTATTGTAGAAAAACCTTTAAATGTGCAAATCAGCACATGAGGGGGAAGGACAATCAAACACCTACGTAAAAACATAAGGAGTAGCAGACAGCAAATTAGACATGATTTGATGATGTTGTATGGCATTAAAAATGGTTGGTGCAGTTGTGGCTGTACTGAGAGAGGAATCATATCAGAGCATTAAGACAACAACCCCTTTTCTTTACTGCTGTGTTACAACTGCACATAGCATGCTGCTTGCAGTTCTGCTACCTTATTGCCAAAAACACACTAAGGGTATGTCCACACTAGCTCGTTAGTTCGAGCTAGGTAGGCAAATCAGGGAACCGGAGTTGCAAATGAAGCCCGGGATTTAAATATCCCGGGCTTTACTTGCATGTTCCCGTCCGGCCGCCATTTTTAAATCCCCCTTAGTCCGAACTAACTGCCCGCGGCTACACGCGGCAGTTTAAAGTTAATCCGAACTAAGTGCTTAGTTCGGATTAACTGTTACTCCTCATTCCACGAGGAGTAACAGTTAATCCGAACTAAGGATTTAGTTCGGATTAACTTTAAACTGCCGCGTGTAGCTGCGGGCAGTTAGTTCGGACTAAGGGGGATTTAAAAATGGCGGCCGGACGGGAACATGCAAGTAAAGCCCGGGATATTTAAATCCCGGGCTTCATTTGCAACTCCGGTTCCCTGATTTGCCTACCTAGCTCGAACTAACGAGCTAGTGTAGACATACCCTAACAAATCAGTGGGAATTCAGAGAACGTTATTAGGAAATTGGCAGGACTAACTTTCTACAGGGAAAAAATTCCTAGGAACAAATACATTGTTACCTCATTAGTCCACTCAGCCCCTCGGTCTGTTTCGCCCACCTGTCCGTCATGAACCTTTCAAGCCCCCACAGGCAGGGACTGTCGTATATGTTACATACAACACTTAGCACAACTGGGCTTTGATCCTTGCTTGGTTCCTAGGTATTACCATAATAATTATTATAATTGTTTATCTGGGCTAAATAATGCCAGAGGAGAGAGTGGGGGCAAAATAAAGACCACAAATACTTCAAGGTTCCAAACATCAAATAGGAGTGGAATTATTTAAGGTTGTCAAATAAGATGCAATTAAAAGGGGGGAATAGGCCAAATATCAGGAAAATACTCCAAGGAATGAGATATAGTAACCTGCAGAACTGTCTGCTTTAGATATGTCTCAGGCACCCACCACGTTGAGATCCAAGCACCATACAAAAGTAAGCCTTTTCCCAAGAGAAGCCCATTCATTTGGGACATTTACAAGTAGACTGAAGAAGAAGAAGTAAACACAAACAGCAGACAGTAATTTTGCACTGGCAGAGAGGTGGCCTAGATGACCTAATAAGCCTTTTGCCTTGCCTGCTGTGATGCAATGATACATACAAAGCCACTGTTAACAGCATGATCGGCGTTAATGGTTTTGGAGTCTCAAGTTCCTGGCTATATTTCCCACACAGAAGTGAGCAATGCAGTGTACGTTTTAGGCACTTGCTGAACATGAAGGGATTACTCAAGTCTCTGGCTAGGCCAGCAGTTACAATACTTACACTTGTCAGCTTCGTTAACACAGAGCAAAGTGCATTAAGGTATTGAGCTAAAAGCTGCTTGTTAGCATATAGATACACGCTAGTCATAAGAAGATACATGGCAAGCAGAATGTATTTAGGAAGTAATTGCAACTTGTTTCATACAAAATGTCTGAAAACAATCACCTGACATATGGTCAAGCATAGTCCATCTTCATGGGATCACTGGAAACCCTGGTAATAAAAAGCAAAGGAAAGCTTCCTTTGGAACTCTATTAAAGCCTTTCCCCTAGACCAGCTTTTTATGTTCTTCCATTGCATTTTACAGTCAGCAATTTGAAGAGAGAGAATTAATAAACTGATCCATTCTCCGCAACACTGATTTCATATTTTTCAACTCTTTCCTACTATGATCGATAGTAAAAGAAAGATTGGACTGTAAGCAAAATTGCTTATGTGAGGCAATTCAACTCAAAGGCTGTTTTAAAGATTCTTCATAACAATTATCATATTTGATTGGCATGTTTCAGCATTCAGTTTAGCCAGATTTAGTGCACTGTCAGCTGGAATCTGCTCTTTCATATCATACACCTTTAAAACACACCAAACGTCTCCTTTTTGTAAAGCATATGGTCCTGAATATGTAACAGTATTTGTTATATGTCCCTATCTCTCCATTAACTTTTTGTGTGCATAGGATGCAGGAAGTTTCATCTGCATATTAGTCAGAATATATCAATCTCCTTATCATTGGCCTATCCCTGTATGAGTGCTGAGCACCTCTGAAAGCAATGGGTTGAGAGCACTTAGCACCTCACAAGAAGCTGTCAACCTTGAAGGGTTAGGCCCTGGTGAAATATGTGATACAGTGTCCAAAAAACACCAAGAGTCTTCAATTTTAAGATTAGAATGGGAGAAGGTGAATAATTATGGCTTATGGAAGTCAAAACTCTGTAACATTGCCTTAAGACATCACATACCACACCACAGAGTCACATGAAGGATCTTCAGTTTTAGGGTAAAATTCTGCTACCTGACTCAGCTTCTCCATGAACAGCTTTTTGCTCCGCAGAGAAAATTACCACTCCACATGAATAGGGGTGGTAAAATCTGTCTCTTAACTATTAGATTATGACTGGGGCTCTGTCAAATACATGGTCCATTTTGGCCACTTTCATGGTCATATTATTTTAAAATGTTTAAATTTCATTATTTTGGCTTTTTAAATCTGAAATTCCATGGGTTCCTGACCCAAAAAAAGGTGTTGCAGTGGGCTGCACGGTTATTGTAGGGTGATTAACTCTCCAGACTCTCCATTTTGCAAAAAGTATCATGTTTACTCCTTAGGGTCACTCAGAGTATGTCTACACTAGAGTTTTTTTGGAAAAATGGCCATTTTTCCAAAAAAACTTCAATTACATCCACACTGCAATCATGTTCTTCTGAAAAAAAATCGAAAGAACAGAGGGGGTTTTCCAGTATTGGTAATCCTCATTCTACGAGGAAGAAGCCTTTTTCTGAAAAAACTCTTTTGGAAAAAGGCATGTGTGGATGGGGAAGAGGGAGTTCTTTCAAAAGAAGAGGAAAGAGGAAAAAGCACAGGTGTCTTGGTGGCCACGCCGTCCATAGTAATCACAGCTTAAATGCGAGATAGCATCCATTCAGTGTGGACGCTATCTTTCAAAAAAGCAGATCGCTTTTTCGATGCACTTTTGCAGTGTGGATGCTTTCTTTCAGAAGAAGTTTTTTTGGAAGATCTCTTCCGAAAAAAGCTTTTTCTGAAAGAAGCCTGTAGTCTAGATGTAGCCTCACTTTCCCCAACCTCAACAGAACAGGCAAAATTTCCCCTTGACTTCGTAAGGTTAGGATTTCACCCAGGAGTCTCTTGCCACACAACATTGGTAGCAAATAATTCTTTCACTTTTTCACACTCCTAAGTGGTGGATGTAGCTAGGTGGACCTATGGGTTTGGTAAAAACTGGGCCATAGGCACTGACTTGTATTTTTCCCTGGAGATGCTCCGCCCATACTCCACCCCTAGACCCTGCCCCCACTCTGTCCCTTCCCCCAAGACCCTGCCTTCACTCTGCCTCTTCCCACCTGTTCTCTACCGCCCTCAAAAGCCCTGCCCTCACCCTGCCCCCTCCCCAAGACCCACACCCACCTCTCACTCCTCTTCCCTTCCTAGTCCCAATCAAGCTGTTTGGCAGCAGCACCAATCAGCTGATCATGGCGCTGCCAATTAGCTGATCAGGGATGCCACCAAACAGCTGATTGGGAGTGCTGAGCACTCACTGTTTTTTCCATGAGTGTTTGAGCCCCTGAGAACACAGAATCGATGTCTATGGACCAGTCCTGAGCATGCCAGAAGGGGTACTTATCTGGTCCAATTTTGATAATCACATTGTGCTATAGACAGGTGGTAATAACTACCAAACTAGTTGAGAATGGCATCAGGTGCCTACAAATCAAAGGCTCGAGCTGGTATTTATAGTTTCAGGAGCCATCCAGCTGCCATCAGCCTGTTACATTTTTATTATTATTTTTATCATTAAAATATCATAAAGACTTCTAAGAACAATGGAGGAGATTTTTGTAGGTGCCTTTAAAAATTTCCTCCATTGGAATTTTGCCCATATCAATCTTCTGACTTATGAAGAATGAATGATTGTTAGAGCCCAACTGGTTGTGTATAAAAAAAGAAATATAATGTTCAAGCAACCTAAGAACTGCTTGTAAAAAGCCTTTACCGAATTTCTAGACACATCTTATCACAAGGAGGCTACATCTACACTACGAATTTTCTCAGCAAAAAACATGCTAATGAGGGACTCAGTTGCATGATTCGTGATCTCATTTGCATATTTTCTGCCGATCCGTTTTTTCGCTAGGGATTTTGCACAACAAAAAGCAGTGTGGACATTTCTTTTTTGAGCAAAAACCCCTTTTTCCACAAGATGGGTAAACCTCCTTTTTTGGGGGCATAAGGATCTTGCAGGAAAAGAGGGTTTTGCGCAAAAAGGAAATGTTCACACTGCTTTTTTTTGCGCAAAAACCCTAGCGAAAAAATGGATCGGCAGAAAATATGCAAACGATATTGAGACTCATGCAAATGAGTCCCTCATTAGCATATTTTTTCTGAGAAAATTCGTAATATAGTCGTAGCTGGATTGTTCTCATGCACCCCCTTCTGGCTTTCCATGAGCAGCAATTACTATACACTGGGATCTGATAGCCATAATTACATTGGCATACCTTACGCCAAGAGAAGTCCCACTGAAGTCAGTGAAAGGTTTCAGAGAACAAAGTATTACAAAAGGGCATCAGACTCTAGTTGGATTGTTCATAAGCACTTGGACAGTGAAAGAAAAATCATACTATCTCTTCTTCCACACAAGCTTTGTCATATAATTTATCCAATTTACCAGAGACCAGATGTAAATGGTTTCAAATATCCTAAGAATTTCTGCAACACACAATGCAAATTTGAAAAGTTCAAGTATGGTACTAATGCAATAAAAGAAGTTGGATATGATTCCATACATACAGTTTGTATAATGCCCTTAGGAACCACTCCATCAGTTTGATTTGGAAAATGATTGTATTAGCTTAGAACAACTAAATTGAATAAGAGGGAGAGGAATAGTTTGATGTGAATCTTGTCTCTGAGTTCCTAACCCCTCCAAGCAAATGCAAATAAGAACTACACACAGATAGAACTGTCAGTTTTTCTAAGTGTGGCTCTTTTTCAAGGAAGAAAATGTTCATATCAGAAATTTATCCTTGTAAGGTTAGAAACTTTTATTGGAATTCAGCGAGAAGGAATATCTGGAAGAAAACCCTCCAGCAGAAGATACCAAAGGACCATAAGCACCCACACCATTTTTTCTTCAGATTACTTTTTTAAAATAATGGACCTCATTCTGATCTCTCACTGGTATAAATCAGTACTAATTCAGTTGGTGTCAGCTGAGCTACACCAGTGGAAAATCAGCGTTAGAGGAATCAGAATCAGGCCCAATAATTTTAGTAGGAATCAGAATCAATACACAATAGAAAGAACAAGAATGTGGGAATGCTAGCTATCAAAACTCTTAAAGACTGGTGGGCTATGTCTACACTGCAGAGCTATTTCAGGATACTGGAAGTATCCTGAAATAGCTATTTTGCGTCTTTAAAGCAGACCATTATTTCAAAATAGATTTTGAAATAACGGGCATGCTATTCTGGCATCCCTGTAATCCTCGTTCCATGGGGGTTAAGGGACGTTTCGGAATAGCGCTTTATTTTATTTATTTGCACATTGTGAAGAGCAAATTGAGTAGCTTATTTCATGGTAAGGATGCAGTGTAGACGCACCCATACAATATTTAGCATAGATATGGCATGACAGAAAGAGAGGTCACACCTTGTTCCCCAAGTTAAGACAAGAGCATATTCAATGAATATGATCTCCAGTCATAGTCTTTAGCAAATGACATTAATAGCAAATCATTTTAACTTCCCAAAACTTCTTTTTAAACGTGCAATTAAATGCTATTCAGATAAACTGAATAGATCTGTGAAATAACTATAGCTTCTTGCAACAAAAATGCTGAACAAAAATGATCAATACAGCTGGCCATATAATGCTAAATAGCTGTCAGGAAGTGAAATCTGAACTGATATTGGCGTATACTTACCTTAAAACCAATGAGATGCACTCCTCTAGCACAGAAATGCATTCTTAAGGTTTATCTACACAGCACCAAATTTTGAAATACAGTGCTATTTCGAGCCATCCCTTACTCCTTGTACAATGAGGTTTACAGGGATGGTGAAATAGCACGTCCACTGTATTTTGTAATAGCAGACACATTCAAAAGATGAGGGGTAGCTATTTTGGGATATCTCTGGTATCCCAAAATAACTTTGATGTGTAGACATACCCTTAGTTAGTGTTATTTAAAGCTTCATTCACAGACTGATCAATAGCCAACTGCCTATAGATTACTGTCAAAAAGAATAGAATGGCAACCATCTGTTTCAAAAGATGATGGTGAAAACGCCAAAGCAGTTCAATTACTGTGTGTCCAGCTGCAGCATCACAGTGGCTAAACAGTCCAATTCTTGAGCAATAGTCCTTGCACAGATTATGCAGACATAAGGTGCAGGGCCAGAAGATGAAGTCAGCATAATCCTAGTGCTCAAGGCCCACTGCACTTTCCCATTTGCTCCCCTGTGCCTCAACCACTTCTCTTCAGTCTCCAGCTGCCGGGCCAGCACTGCCCTCCAGAGTAGCCTGTTGGCTAGCTGCATCTTCACAACTTGCAGTGACAAATTGGAAGTTTTCAAGTCCCTCTTGAAAACATCCTTGAACCTGAGCCTAGATCAGTGGCTGTAGACCATTCACATGTTTTCCATAGGGGACCCCGCTACTCTGGCAAGTGAAATTATGAGAAAACAAAGAAAGCTCTTCTGTAACCAGAGCAGTATTTTATTTTTTAAAAACGCCTCTTTCCTTTCTCTTTCTCTTCCACCCAATCAGAGTTCACCAATCCATTCTCCAGCCACATGTACAATATCAACAAACATGCATTTGATTGTATCCAAGGAACTGAAGGAGACTCACAATGTCTTGGTTAAAATTCCACTGTGATATAAATGGTGTATGAGTTACACAGTGCATGTACACTGATGACAGTATGTTACAGCTCCCCCTCCATGTCTGATCTCTTGAGAGTCCGAGTCTGTTACAGCCCCAAACCAAAAGAATAGGCTTATAAGCTCCCCCTGTAGCAGCTCTGAATGTCGCTGCTTCTATCCCTACAGTCCAAGATGACAAACACCAGAAATAGATGTAGGTGGTGATGCAGTGTAACACACATCATGGTGGCATTCAGTGGGTGTGGAAAACAAGTGTATCGTACATGCCAAGGGGGCAGACAAGGGAGCAGCAGGAAATGACAAGATAGCTGGAGGGAATCATCCTTGGGCCAGATTACCCTGGGAAAGTATAGGCCCAGTTTGCTGTTCTAGCACATGCATTGTGCTCCTCTTGTGACCTTCCTGGAGCTGGACTCAGGAAGCCATTTGCATTGTGCAACAACTTTATTGACCCTTCTGACTTATGAACACTGCTGCATATTCTTCTGTGCTTGTAAACATCCCACCTTACACTAATCTTCTGTCTCCAGATACACAGCTATCACTCTGATATAACATATGCTACCTGATGACTGCGCCACCCACACAGGCTTAGTCTCTGGACTCATAGAGGTCGCTCCATCATACCCTTAGCTATGGGGCCATTACCTGTCCTTCTGTTCTCGTCCCATACCCAGGCCTCTCCCACACAACAGCCAGTCTCCCAGTCCTACACAGCACCTCACAGTGTCCAGAACTTTAAAAATACCATTGGGTGTCCTCCCTGCACAGTTTTCTCTCTCCCACTGAGGCTCCAGCGAACCTGGTGCTCCTGGGGGAGGGAAGAGGATACTGTGGCCTTGTACCCCCAAAAGTACTAGTTCTACAGGGACTGCTAGAGCCTGCCCACTGCTGCCCCCTGGTGTCTCTGATAGTCACTGTAATTCTGTGTGAGACCAGAACTTGACCCTTCCTGTGATTTTTTTCAGGGGCACACAGAAAGGGAGTGTCAGAGCTAGGAATAAAAACTCAGATCTGCTGATTCTGAATGCTGTTCCTTAATCACAAGATTGTTGTCTCCTTCCTCTGCATTTGCTAAGTTTGTTCCATTCCGCCCACTGCAACATTCACATTGCATAGCACTATTCTCTTCAAAAATGAAAATCATTTAAAAACGAGCTCAGATTAAAAGTATAAAGCCCACAAACCTTTCACTAACTAACAGTCACTTAGAAAGGGCAGAATGTTCAAGACACCTACACAAACTGAGGTAGATGTCGAGAGCATTAACTGTTTTATCAGTCCCACACTATTTTCCATTATCACTGCCCTTCTTACAGGCTGAATTCTAAAATCATGCTTTTCTTGAGAGCATATGAAGGTCCAACATTCAGCACCAGCCAGTGAAAAATGGGAAGGGGAATATAATAGCTGTAACAACTAACTCTGTTTATGTACCAGACAGACCAATATTACTGGATAAATACACCAAATGAAAATCCCTGGGAGAAGAACGATTATGTTAAGACTGGCTTATCTACATGGCATTTGATTAACAAAAATGAAGCTAAACCAAACAGCAATTTTTATCTGGCAACCTAGGCTAGTGCCTCATTGCAAAATAAGGCATCAAAAAAAGAAAGCAAAAGCCATATTTTTAAATATCACGACTATTTTCCAGCTACCTGGCCAGGTATTGCTATCAATTGCCACTTGCTGAAACCTTGCAGAATGAAAGAGTCATCTGCATGATTTTTGCCATCTGTCCTTGGGAGCTCAGGCACTCAAACAAGCCTAGCACTAGGTATCCAGGGACCTACACTGAATGTCTCAAAGTCTGGTTCTCTTAAGATTGTACAATAGCAAATGTTAGCGAATCATATACTTAAGGCAAGAGAGTGAAATCCTGGTCTCACTTAAGTCAATAGCAAAACTTCCATTGAGGCCATCATTTCATCCTGCTTTCAGTTTCTGGATTGATTCACCACCACAGCAAATAAAGCACACCATGTGAGAAACAGCCCAGTAATATGGTGTCCTATAGTTCCTTCCACAAAGCTGTAGCTACTCTATAAATGGAATTCAGCATTTTAGGAAAGTGCTGTTCATCTGCTCATGTATGCGATCTGATCTGCATTGTGATACTGCCTTTCACTTCATGATTACACACTATTATTTCCTCAGCCTCGTGCATTATAGAGGCTGAACCGTGTGTGGTGGAAAAGGTAACTGTGTGCTGTTTATTTTTATCCTTAGTGTTCAGTAGATGGGTCCAAAAGCTATAATCTGTACACAGTCCAACCTATACACTGACAGCATGATCATCTAAAAGCCCATTGACTTCAAAAAGGGTATGTCTACACTTCAACTAGACACCAGCTGACTCAGCCTTATGGGATTCAAGCTAAGGGGCTGTTTAATTGCGGTGCAGATGTTCGGACTTGAGCATGTATAGACAGGGCGGCTGGAGTTATTTCGAAATAGGGGAAGGTGAGAACTCTTTTTGGAACACTTCACAGGTATCTCAAGAGATTCATCTTTTTTTTCATTCCCTGCATGCAAAATGTAATGGTTTGCTTTTCTCTTTTTCGTACAGAAGAAAGCATCTTGATTCAAAGCAGTACTGAAGTACAAGGCACTGCCAGATGTTACATAAACAGTGATGTAATGCTAAAGTATTTCATTACACATGCAGCTCTGCTCTTCAGCCCAGGAGTGATTTATTACATTTTGTCAATTCCATTTTATGTGATCACATCATTTTTTTTAATTCCTGACATTCTTTACATTTTCACAGGAGCACATAAGATAACATCATAAGAGCAGGCAAGGAAGTTAGCATTTTACAAATAACATTACTAATAAATAAGTATACCATTGAGGGGGGCCTGGCCTATCTGAGCTAGTGAAAAGCAAATTTGCTTTTGAACTATCAGACTTGGAGGGAGAGGCCCAGAGTCCCAATGATAAACCTGAGTTTGTAATCACTCAGAGCTTATTTTCCTTCACATAGCGGGAGGAAAATGCAGTTCTTGGCTCAAGAGTATCGTGTCCAGTTCTGGAAATACCATTTAACATACAGAGTAAAAGAAATTAATAATTTATCAACTGAAAAGAAAGGAAAAGAAAGGAAAGTCCTATTAAAATAAACCTGTAGTAAATGGATAAAACGCATTCATTCAGAAATGCCAATAAAGTAAATGCCTGCTTCTAATGAATAGAATACCAAGAATCTTGTTAAACAAACTGAAGTAGAAAAATATTCTACAGACAGGCAGGAAACTTTATTGTCTTTATTATAAAAGATGTTGCCCTGAGTTGATGGTAAAATAAAATTTCCCTTTTCCAAGAAATATAGAGATAAATTCTGCTCTGATTGTGCTACTGTAAATCCAGAGTAACTTCAATGCCTTAGGTGGATTCACTCCACTTTTATACTGCTGTAACTGGGAGCAGAATTCCTGCACCAGGAATCAGTTCTGGATCTGGTTTTGTTCATATCTTCATCAATGATTTCCATAATGTACTAGAGAGTTCGTATATAAAGTTTGCGGTTGATACCAACATGGGGGGGGGGGCGGGTTGCAAGTGCTTTGGAGGATAGGATTCAAATGCAAAATGATCTGTACAAGTTGGGGAAATGATTTGAAGTAAAGAGGATGAAATTCAATAAAGACAACTACAAAGTACTCCACTTAGGGAGAAATAAACAGTTGCACACATACAAAATGGGAAATGATTACCTAAGTAGTAGTATTGCAGAAAAGGAGATCTGGAGATAATAATGGATTGTAAACTAAATAGGAGTCTCATGGCACATAGAAGGGGTGGAGCAGAGTCATGCCTGCACCCATTTGTCATCACTTGCTGTAGGGCTGCGAGACCCGAGTGGCTTTGCCAAGCCTGTTCGGTGGCGGCCGCCAGTGCTGGTGCAGAAGGCGCCCCAGTGGACACACCGGGGGAGGAGCCGAGGGGTCGGAGAGCACATGTGCCGGCGTCCCTGGGAAGGGGCGCCGGCTTCAAAAGGGAGCTCCCCACCGGGAGAAGGGGGGGAACCGGAACCGGGACTGGGACCACGAAGCCGGGGGAAGGTAGCTGCCCCGGGCCAGCAGGAGCAGGAAACCGGGCAGCGGGACGCCGCCACCCCGGACCAGCTGGGACCAGACCGAACCCGACCGAGTGACGGATACGGCGGTGGGGGATCGGCTCGCCAGAACTGGGTGAGGATAACCGCAGGACCTGGTGGGGAGGACCAGGGGCTGGCCCGAGAGGAGGAAGCAGCCCAGGACGGGACCAAGGAGGACCCGGGGACCAGTAAGTTGCGGCAGTAGCCCCCCCAGTCGAGTAGGACGTCAGCGATGCCTGTTCTTAGAGTCCTGGGCTGGGACCTGGAGGGGGGGAGCCCAGGTCCCCCTCCACTCGTGGCCAGCGCCAGAGCAGCAACGCTGGCTTCCAAAGCGGGAAAACATGGGGACCCCCAGAAGGGAGGACCTAGACGGGAGGTCTAAACCCCAAGCGGGGCAAAACTCGTGACAAGGAGCAGAACAGCCCTTGAGCTCACGCCTGAACTCAGGGCTGCAATGTAGGTAGTCATAAAGCAGCCCTTATTCCAAGACAAGGATGCATTAGGGCTAGCTGCAGTCTAGCACTTAAAAAGGAAAATGAAGTAATGGCCCTGCCAACCTTACCTGCAGGAGGGGATGTGGAAACCTGAACTTAGTGAAAATAGAGATGAGCTCTTTTTAAGAAACTCTGGTGCACATGGGGACCCAAACTTTCAGTCAGTGGGTATAGGCCACTTTTATTTTCTCTTTGGAGTCCCAAAAAAGCTATTATCTAGCCATTCATGGGATTTAAACTAAAGCAAATAGGAGTTTGATTTCTTTTCAGATAAAAGAAATGATGCAAATGAGAATTTTGTCCTGCATGGAGACATCACAAAGTGTGAGGCAGAATTCTTCTTGATTACAATCTTCCATCATTTTGATTTTATAATTACTGAATGGAATCAATCAGCTTTAAATTGTTACGTTGGTGAATGATTAAAACATAATTACTTGTCATACATAGTTTACACTTTAGCAAATTTTAATAAACTGAATGCATGAGAAATGGTTATATTTTCTTTCATGGCACTGGGATGCTAATGACATTCCTATTGATTTTAATTCATATTTGTTGGTCAAAATTACTCACATTCAAGCAAGGCATGAAGTCCCATAATCAACTCTAACAAATGAAGACTGCTCAACACTATAATGGGAAAATAAAACCATTAATCAGAAATATCATAAAATAATTGCCAACAAGCTAGGGAGGTCTTATCTTCTCAATGATCATCTTTTATGGTATATTGATCTGTTTATAACTTGTACATGTTGATGACTTCTCTATCAGAATATTAAACAAGAGGGGAAAATACCATTACAAAATAGGCAAGACTGGGAGGTGCTAAGTGATCGAATTGTTGTGGCAGTTCCAGATTGTGCGCATAAATGTATGAGAGACTGGCAGGTTTCAGAGCTACTTAGCCACATTACCTGCTTCCATCATGTTGGTAGTCAGACGACCAGGCAGAAAAAACTACCAGGAATAGTAGCCTTTAAAAAAAACAACTTTTGTTTCTTTGATGATGCTAAATCCTTTCTATCATTGTATTTATCCCACTGGCCACATCAAGTGGAATTTCATAGCCTGGGATCCAGCAAACTGCTGAGAGTAAACCACAAATGCTTGTGTTCTGCAACAAGCTTTAGTGGAGGTCCAGACTAATGTTTACAATCATGTTAGTTAACTTGAGTTAATTGGCACTCGATTGACTCGGTTAAAACAAGACCACAATAAAAAAGGGACCAGAACAGGGGAACATAATCTGGTCCACATACTTTTTTTAACAATATATAGTATATTTAAAACTAGTGTTAAGAGAATAGTAAGCTTGTGATGTCAAGCTCTAAAAAGATAGGAAGTGCCAGAATTAAGATTGCCTTTGCAACCTTAATTTGCCACCCTTATTAAATGAATTTTGCTACAGTCTTACCCATTAGATCAGAAGTGTGTTTGTGAGCTATGACAACTCTCCTGAGTCCCAAGCTCGTCCCTTTGCTGGGAGAGAACATCCACTCTCTTTCTATTATGCTCCACTCAGTCACCGCAAATCAGGGGTGGGGAACCTTTTTTCTAAAAGGGCCACTAATCCACATTAAAAATCAACGTGGGCCACACACAACTTTATGGCAGGGCGGAGGGGGAACCTCAGGGCTGCTCCCTGCAGCAGGGCAAACCAGCACTTGTGGCTCCAGCCCTGCAAGGGGGTTCAAAGGCTCAGGGTGGGGCCAGAAATTATGTTTTCAGGATGCAGAAGGGGACTCTAGGCTGGGGCACAGGGTTGGGGTGCAGGAAGGGGTGAGGACTCTGGATGGGGGTATGATCTCTGGGGTGAGGTTAGGGATAAGGGGTCTGGGGTGCATGAGGGAACTCTAGGCTGGAGCCAATGAGTGGGGGAGTGCAGGAATGGGCTCAGGGTTGGGACAGGGTGTTGGGATGTGGGTGTGGTGTCTGGGGCTACATCTAGACTATGGGGTTTTTCCGGGATACCGGAGTTATCCTGGAAAAACTCTGCCACATCCAGGGAATGCGTCTGCTCTTCTGCTTTTTTTTGCGGAAGAGAAGACGCGCTCTTTCAGAAGCCTTGTCTTCCTCCTTCCACAAGGAAGAAGGGTTCTTCCAAAAGAGGAGGATTTTCCAAAATTTGGCCCAGTATAGATGGGCCAAATTTTGGAAAAGCCTCTTCCGACAAAACTATCGGAAAAGGGTATGCAAGTTGTGGAGCACATTTTGCATACCTTTTTCTGGTAGATCATTGTAGTCTAGACGTAGCCTGGGAGAGAGGTAGGGTGGGGGAGGGGTTCGAACCTCGGGCAGATAGTTTAGGATGGCAGTGCAGAGTTTGGGAGGGAGCTGAGGTGTGAGTGAGGAGAGAGTTCTGATCTGGAGGAAGGGGTTCAGGTTGCAGGCTCTGGCCCAGCAGTGCTTACCTGTGGAGGCTCCTAATCAGCAGCACAATGGGGCTAAGACAAGTTCCCTACCTGCCCTGGCACCTCACAACTCCCAAAAGCAGTCACCATATCCCCATCCTAGGCAAAGGGTCCAGGCACCTCTGCAATATGCAATCTGTCCACTCCCACACGTGCTGACCTTACAGCTCCCATTGGCCATGGTTCAAGACCAATGGGAGCTGTGGAGCTGGCCTTGGAAGTGTGGGGAGCATGAGTGCTTCTCTGATCTCCCCTGCACTTAAGGACCTGACGGACGTGCTGGAGCTTCTGGACCACAGTGTGAAGAGTTTCCCCACCCCTGTTGCAAATCTTGGCATTTCTTAGCTATTGTATGCTTGACTTTGCAACTTTAATATTCTTTTAACATAGTTTTTTTCCTTGTTTTATGTCATTTCCTCATTTTTTGTGAAGAAGGCAGAAATTCCATATGGAACATATTGCTACCTTCCGCAAGGGTCAGCACTAGGATATGAACCAAGGCCTTTTGTGTCCTCTATCACTTGAGCTAGATTAAGTGTTAGAAGTAGTAGGCTGTTATCCCTGTGTATCAACCACTAAAGGGGGTCACAAAAGACACTTCTTTAGAGGCTTGCACAACCAGAAGTGACCTTGGGCAACCTCTCAGTTACCCAGCTAGGGCACATCTGCCTTTCTTCTAAGGCAGAGGTATGAGGCTATGCTCAGTAAGAAGCTCTGCGAAGAACACTACATTATTAACACCAGCCAGCAAGAAAGATGAGATTAGAACTCCTAACCTACGTCTAGACAGCAGAGCTATTTTGGGATGCCGGAAGTATCCCAAAATAGCTATTACACATCTTTAAACATACCCGTTATTTTGAAATAGATTTTGAAATAATGGGCGCACTATTCTGGCATCCCTGTAAGCCTTGTTACATGAGGGTTAAGGAATGTTTTGGAATAGTACTTTATTTCAAAATTTGGCACTGTGTAGACAACACCAAATTTTGAAATAAGCTATTTCAAAATTAGCTCAAAATAAGATATGCAATTTGCCTTACATATCTTATTTTGACCTGCAGCTGCAGTATAGATGCACCCCTAGTGGCATTCTACTTCAAAAATCTTCTCCTAATCTAAAGGGACTGCATGAGTGTCCTATCTGGAATTTTTGGTCTATGAGAATGGAGGAGCATTGTCAGTGCACATGGAAGATCAGCCAGGGTCATGGAACAGGCAGTCTTGTGGTTACAGCCCAGGCATTGCCTGTTAAGTAGACTGGGGTTCTATTCTGAAGTCTTCTATTGATTTCCTGGATGATGTGCACAAGTAATTTAGGACTAAAATTTCAAAGTTGTCCACTAATTTTAGATGCCTCAGTTTTGGGGTACCCAGTTTGAAACACATAAAGCATGACTGAAGAGGCAATTAAAACCCCCTGATCCTTCTGATTTCTATAGAAATTGTAGAAAGTGAGTCCCTCTGAAATTTTGGGACCAAGATTAGGCACCCAAAGTTAGATGGATACTAAAAAAAAGTAGGCCTTAACTTCTCATGCTTCTGTTTCTCCATCTGTAAAATGGAAATAACAATATTTATTTCCAAAAATGGAAATAACAAATAATAAGGATTCTAGGACTGTACAGGCATTAGATTTTTTTTTTGCTCTGGAGCAGTTTCACAATTTCAAAATAGCTTCAATTCTGGAATGGAATGAAACAAAAAAATCAAAATTTCCCACCATCAAATTGCATTTCACCCCTTTATAACTTACTAGTTGCAAACTGTTTTGTGTCATTCTCTCTTATCATGCACAACAAGTTTTTGCAATTTCAGGTAGGCCACAGTAGATGTTGCCATGTGTTCAAGTCACTGTCTCTTGTCTGGGCTTGTTCCAAATTCAGTGTTAAAAGGATTTTTTATTCTTTCAGTCACAACTTTTATCATACCTCCTGGAGCTATGCACTTGGCCGTAGCTTCTTTGTGGAGAGATGTTGCTGAAGGCAGCGTTCCACACATTTTGTCATAGCTGATACAGCTGCCTTAATGTGTGAAGGGAGGTAATACTTGCTCAGAGCCTTATCTTTTGTGCAAAGGTGCTGTTGCTTCTCACAGTCCTTGATGAGAGATTGCTTGATGACCATACTGAGGTATACACCATGGAGGGCCATGGTCCTCTGATCTACAGGTAGCTCCCTGACTACCTTCTAGGGCCTGAAATATATTTGGCTTCTCCTCTTCGAGAAGTCTGGCTTCTGCTACATTTACACAACCCCCAACTAGTACAATTCACATCACCACCACTCAGAAGTCTAAGAAAATCATTGTTACAAATGTCTCAAGCTCCACAGACTTGCTATTGTCTCTCTTTGCCACTCTATGGCTATTTCTACACTGCAGAGCTTTTCCGAGATACTGGAGATATCCCGGAAAAGCTATGCCGTGTCCAAGGAACACGTCCGCTTTTTCGGAACAATTTCCGATAAAGTGACCTGTTCTTTCACCATCCCTGTAATCCTCATTGTATGAGGAAAAAGGGATGTGTTGAAAGAGGTTTTTCCAAAATTTGGCCCCGTGTAGATGGGCCAAATTTCAAAAAAGCCTCTTCCGAAAGAAGAGTGGAAAAAGATATGCAAATTGCAGTTCACAATTTGCATAGCTTTTTCCAACTTTTCTTTGCAATCTAGACATAGCCTATGAGCCATGAATAGTTGGGAAAAAGCCATTCCATTTCTGTTCTGGGAAAACTATGTATCTGAAACACTTTTTCTTTGGGAAACATAAATGACTATGAGCTAGTGAAATGATTGGGTGCTAAAGAGCACTTTTTTATATTGTTACTAGAAGATTTACCCACTGTTGTCCTTAACTCAATTAATATTTGTTTTTTGGAAAATAAAATGAAAATGTACATGCTTCATTGCTCTGGGGTGGGACTGGGGATGAAGAGTTCAGTATGCAGGCTGCCCCAGAAAGAGAGGACTACCCCAGCGCTCTCTCTCACCGCAGCAGCTTGGGGGCCAAATAAGAAGTGTCTCTCCATGATTTACTGTGTATCCACTTCCATATTTGCAATTAGGACACATTATCACTAATTATAATGCTTTAGTAATCTGAAATATGAGCAAGCCTTTATACCAAAAGTGAGCCAATAGAGGAATATCCATATTATCCCATTTTCCATTCACCATATGGTGCTGAACATATATTAAGTTTCAGCAAGCTTTGTAACACTGCTTGCAGCATCACAGCCTGGACTGAAACACTGGTGTCTGAGTCACAAAATAAACAGAATATATAAAACTTTACTTTCTCTGTTTTTAGCCTTTAGTGGCCTTTAATGGTCCTACTGTTTAAAAAAACAATAATATTATGATGGTGACACAAAACCAATACATGCAAATAAATTCAGAGTTGAAATATCACTGCCACAAAGCATCAAAATTGAATAGACTAAAATGCGTTGCTAAACTAAAGCCTCAGTAAGCTGACATGTACTTTTTCTGTTTTCTTTCCCAGACATTGATCATCAGGCTGTCTTCTGTCTAATCAGCTCCTTCTCACTGTCTTTTTGTGCTGAGGGAATTCTTGGCCATGTTGAAGTCAAAGGGAGTTTTGCCATAGACTTCAGAGGCGATAGTATTTCCCTGTCAGAGTTGCATTTTGCCTTGGAGACACAGCTCTCCATGAAGTGCCCACTCTGCATTGCCACAGAATTATTTTGTTATAACCAGAATGTGCTAACATCTTTGTACATGTGTGCAATATAATGCAAAAATATCAACTCTATCACTGCTGTATATTATTACAGAAGCTATAACCGCCTTATGACTCAAAGATCTCCAGGCAGAAGAGAGGAGCTTTTAAAAAATGCAACAAAATTGCCATCTATAATTTAAATGGGCAGCATTCCCATTGAAAAATGCATTTCAATTTAAACTCTATTAACAGGAAATTAGGAAATCTCCCATCACAGTGTTATTGTTTATTTTATAATGAAAACTAAGAACATAAAAATACTATCAACACAAATGTTTGGTAGACCCAGAAATAAATTAAACCATTCTTATTATGCTGTTTACCCCCGCTCCCTCCTCCCACTCCCCCCCCCCATGCTTACCTTATGATCTCTGGTAATTTAAACGTCTGCAAGAGGCAAAACTATTAAAGATGCAGTACATAATGAGATTGAAAGCCAAATCCTTGTTGCCCTGAAGTAAATTACAGAACTAACTTTGACTTCCATGTAATCAGTATTTGGCCCTTAGGTAACAGCTTGAACCTGAATTTACAATATAGAGATCAGAAAAGAAGAGCCTGATCCTGCATTCTTTGCACACCCAAAACTTCTATTGACTTCACTAGGAAATTAAAAATGTATATATTGATTGTCATTTATAAAATAGAAATGCTGCATTTATCACACTGTTCTGTATGTAATAATGTTTAGCCCTTATATAAATGTAATTTACTCTCACTTTTAGGAACCTGCTTATGCTTCCAGAGGGATGTAAAGGGGGCACTCGTGTAAATGAGAAGCTGACCATAGGATTTTAGTCACTTCTGATTAGATACTCATGTAATGTAGATACATTAAATAAACTTGTTAACACAATAGTCTAGTATAGAAGATTCATTGTTTGCATTCATAAAGCTGCCATTAACCTGAGAAAAATTTAAAACATTGTTGAACTTATCCAAACTTCTTTGGTCTAGAAATAATACTGAGACCCTTGCATGATCAAATTTTCTCAGTTTTCCAACACTCCTGTTTCAGCTATGCTAGAAATATAATCACAGTCTTTCTCAGAGAGCTTTTTTTCCACTATGGTAATACCTGAAATCTGGCAGTGCAAACTGATACAAAAATGAAAAAATACGCTAACTAATAATTTTTCACAGTTCTAGAAAATAGGAAGATATAATTGTCTTCAAGGTTGCAATGTGCCTGATCCCTGCAATACAGCCAAGAAAGCTTGGGTGTGGTTGAGAGAGTATGGTTTGAAGATTCAGCATAGCTTTTCTTTTATCTGCAGTGGATCAGCCATCCCTGAGTCCTGGTTTTTTCAAAGTTTGCTTTTACCATATTGTGTTGCTAGCAAAGAATTTTTGTGTTTACAGTAAAGAAATGTGACTTGCACTGCGATCCTGCTTGTTTTTCTAGCTCATACTCCTTCCCTATGCCCTGAAACCTTAGTCTCTGTAACACAAAATAAAAAATGATACTATATAACAATGTCAACACACATAAATGGGACAGTGCCCTTCAGTGAACTGTGTTTTATAGGACAGTCCCTGAAGAATGAAGCCTGTCAATAGTATGATTCCATGTCTGGGGAGGTGTTTTTTCAGAAAGCAAAACCTACTTCACCTTTAGAACATCTGACCTCTGTCCAGTGCATGGAGGAGAAGATGACTCTCATGGTGCTGTTTATATAGTTCTCTGGTTCTGCATTGGCCTTGTACCAACATGATGTAAAGCCGTCGTGGATCTGCTCTGAGTTATATCAGTGAGGAATTAGCAGAGCTGAGCTCAACTATGATCCCCCTCTCCAGTCTCCAAATCCACCCACCCATGTCCCTATGCCAAAAGGGAGATGAGACAGCAGGCATAGGAGGTGGTTCTGAGGGCTTTGTGCCAACAAGGAATTCCCCTTTCTAAAGGAATTTTCTGCTGTTTTTTTACTGCCAGAATCCATCTCCTTTGTGATGTCTATGCTAACAGGGTCATTACAGAACAGAGACTCTGACCCTATGTTTTAGAGCAATGGTTGCCAAATATCAGTATCCAGGAGCCCAAGAGTCCAGAGATTCCTTGGCTGCTGAATCTGCCACTTGCCACAGAATTATGCTCCAGAATCTATGCTTTAATTAAAAAAAAATATGGTCTCTAGTCAATGTTGTGGTTGAGCTAACCTTCCCAGCATTGCTGTCTTCCTGGTTCTGCAACTCTAATAGTACTTGTAAGAGAGGTCTGACCTGCTTCAGATATAGCCCTGGGATTTTAACTTGGAAGCCCAACTATGTTCATTTAAAAGTAATCATTTCACTTCTGATCCTTTTAGCTGAAACATCTAGCTAAAGTGTTTATCCGTGAGAGTAAGATGCAGTAGCAAGCACTTGGCCAATGTGCCATCAAAGCTTTTGGGATGGATACGAGAAGAACAAGACTTTCTCAATTTCCAGGGTGCTATTCACCTTGTCAGGTGCAACTGAATTTAAGAATAGCAGAACGCAGTCCATAGTACTCCCCTTTATTAAGCACATATGCCTTTCCATGCTCCTCCCTGAAACATAACACACCCGTCTTCGTGGAATGCCTAGGGCACTCTAATTGCCTTCATAGCTGAAATATTCTCCATCTTTGCAGTACAACCAGTTATGCTGAGTTAGAGTGCTTTGCTGTCTAACTTTGCCCATTTCATCCAGTGATTGGGTATGCCAAGCTTATGATTGATTTGGATGGAGGCCAGCTCAAAGGCCCACTTAAAAGACATGAAAATCAAACTTTTTATGGCATGTTAAGATGTGGCTTTGTGGATTTGGATTTGTATCCAAAAGTTAGAGGTGTGAGAAAATAAGACTCATGATAGGCTCAACCAGAACTATTGAGACAAAATGGATAAACGCTGGCTAACAGATAAGTCTCAATGTATGAGTCAATGGCCAAAAGAGCCAGTGCAATCCTGGATGCATAAACAGGGAAATCTCAGGAGGAGTAGAGAGATTATTTTGCTTCTTGTGACAGGGTGGACCCAGCCCTGAGGCCCCTGGCTGATGGCCTCATCCCACCCCAAAAATGTAATAGAGATCTTGCCACATCCCACCCCAAAATGTAATAGAGAAGTCTTCCAACCAGTGGCTGCAGGAGAAGTGGCCAAATAGGGGCCAGGAAGGCCTATAAAAGGAACTGCAGGACCTGACTGCAGTCAGCGCCTCTGGAGATCTCAAGTTGGCTGAGGAAGCAGCAGCACTGCGGACAGCTCAATGTGGTGAGCTTAGTGAGCCTGATGGACTCTGATGGGACTCTGAGGCCATGTTTTCACTAAGTGGAAGAGTGACACTGCTGCGATTGATCTTCCAGAGTTTGATTTAGTGGGTCTAGATAAAACCCACTAAACTGAATGCAGAGAGCACCCCCATCAGCAGTTAGCACTCCTGCTCCTGTGAGGAGTAAGGGAAGCCAACAGAAGAATTTGCTCCTGTGGATCTCCCACTGTGGGTATGGTGGGGAAACTCAGATCAAGGCATGTCAACTCCAGCTATGTAATTAACATGGCTGGAGTTGTGTATCTTGATTTAACCTTCCCCTTTAGAGTAGACCTGGCCTGAAATAAAGCCCTGAGAAGAGGGCGAGGAAGCTGTCTCCAGCTGGGGAAGCCCTGGGTGCACCACTCTTTTCTGAAGTGCAGAACAGACTGAGGGAGCAGACTCAGAGACACTATACAGAGGGCACTGAGATCGGGCCTCTGATAGATGTGTAGCCCAGAAGGGGTTTGTGTTGATTCCCACGGAGGGTGTGTGACTCAGCCAGGGGGCTGAGTTGCTGAAAAGGCTTTTGGAACTAAGAGAGTGCAGATCCATGCACTCAGCCAGAAGAGGGTGCTTGTGAAAGGTGAGTGTCACTCCGTTACACCTCTATATTTATATTTACCTCTATATACACTGGTACAACCACTGTTAGAATACTGTGTTCAGTTCTGGTACCTACAATTCAAGAAGGATCTTAATAAATTGGAGAGGGTTCAGAGAAGAATGATTTCAAAAGAATGATTAAAGGATTAGGAAGTATGCCTTAGAGTGATAGGCACAAAAAGCTCATTCTATTTAGCTTCACACAGAGAAGATTAAGGGTTGACTTAATTACGGCGTATAAATATCTATATGGGGAACAAATGGGCTCTTCAATATATCAGACTAAGGTATAACATGATGCAGTGGCTAAAAGTGGAAGCTAAACAAATTGAGACTGGAAATAAAATGTAATTTTTAACAGTGAGAATAATTAGCCATTGGAACAATTTAACAAGGGTTTTAGTGGATTTTTCATCACTGACAGTTTCTAAATCAAGATTGGATTTTTTTTCTAAAAGATCTGCTCCAGGTGTTGTACTGGAGAAGCCCTATGGCCTGTGTTATACACAGGCTCAGACTAAAGAATCAACAATGTTCCCTTCTGGCCTGAGACTCTGAGACACAACCCATCTCTCTATAAAAATAACTCTCATACCAGCAGGGGTGGCTGCTGAAGAGGGACACAAAGCAGGGGACAGGCACCAGCCATTTGATCACACACCTCCCATGTGACTCCTCCGTGCACCACCCCTACCCTGGGGGAGGATTAGGACAACTCCCTCTCCCTGCCCTACCTCTTCCCCCAAATGCCCTTCCCTAAGCAATAGGGTCCAGGGGACTAGCAGGGATCTGGTGCCAGCAACAGGGGTTGGGAACCCTGCACTCATCAGCCATTGGTGGGAAGAAGAAGAGCAACCCAACCCCAGCCCAGTCCACTTCCAGCCACATAGCTCTGCTTCCACCAGTGAGTATGGGGGTGGTCTCACTCTTTCTCCCAGGCAATGAAGCTGGGAGCTGCAGGAGCAGAGCAGGCTAGGGCTGCATCACCCCGCTTCTCCCTGTTATGCTTATCAGAAGCACATGGGATCTTTTTAGGGGAAAAGGCAATATGCAGTGTTTATTGAGAATACAAAGTAAAAAACATATGCATTCACTCACACAAATACACACAGATTGGTTGTGTGTTAGGTGAATAAGTACTTCCTGAGTTTGTTTTAAACTTCCTGCCTATTAATATCATTGAGTGACTCCTGGTTTTGTATTATGCATTTTCTCCATATTATTCATGATTTTATAGACCTCTATCCTATTTGTCTCTTTTCTAACATGAACAGTCCATCTTTTTAATCTCTCCTAATATGGATGCTGTTCCATATCACAAATCAGTTTTGTTGCCCTTCCCTATACTTTTTCATCTTACAACATATCTTTTTGAAATGGGATGACCAGAATTGCATGTAATATCGAGGTGCGACTTTGCTTTTTCCTGATTTATCTCTTTCTTACTGGTTCCTATCATTGGGTATGTCTAGACTGCATCCCTCTATTGGCAGAGGGATGCAGATTAGGCAGGTCGACATTGCAAATGAGGCAGGGATTTAAATATCCCGTGCCTAATTTGCATAAAAATGGCCACCGTGTTTTGCCGACTCAGCACTTTGTCGGCAAAAAGCGGCAGTCTAGAGGGGGATCTGTCGAGAAAGAAAGCCTTTTTTGACAGATCCCTTATGCCCCCTGCAAGGAGGTTTACATGATCTATCGAAAAAGGCTTTCTTTCTTGACAGATCCCCCTCTAGACTGCCGCTTTTTGCCAACAAAGTGCTGAGTCGGCAAAACGCGGTGGCCATTTTTATGCAAATTAGGCACGGGATATTTAAATCCCTGCCTCATTTGCAATGTCAACCTGCCTAATCTGCATCCTTCTGCCGACAGAGGGATGCAGTCTAGACATACCCATTCTGTTGGCTTTTTGCTACTGCACATTCAGAAAATGGTTTCAGAGAACAATGCATAATGATGCTAAGATCTCTTTCTTGAATGTTAATAGCTCATTTAGACCCCCATTCTTTTGTATGTATGTAGTTGGGACTAATACAATGTTTTCTAATGTACATTATTTTGCACTTATCTACATTGAATTTTGTCTTCCATTTTGTTGCCCACACACCTAGTTTGGTGAGCTTCCTTTGCAATTCTTAAAAGTCTGTTTTGAGTAACTATTCTGAGTAATTTTGAAGAATCTGCAGATTTGCCATCTCATTGTTTATCCCTTTTTCCAAATCATTTATGTATATGTTCCAGTACAGATCCTTGGGGGACTCAGCTACTTACCATTCTTCATTATTCCTACCTTTTGTTTCCTATCTTTTAACCAGTTAGGGTACATCATACAGCAGGGCTAAAGTCGAATTAAGCTATGTAACTTCAGCGACGTCAATTGCATAGCTTAAGTCAAAATAGCTTCACTCAACTTTTGGTGCTATCTACACTGCAGGAAACTGAAGTAAGAACACTCTTCCTTTGACTTCCCTTACTCCTTGTGAAATGAGGGTTACCATGAGTCGGAGTAAGAAGTCCTCCAGCTCCACATTATTTCAAAATAAAGGCTTGTAGTATGCTCACTATGTTATTTCAGAATAACATCAGTTATTCTGAAATAATGCTGCTGTGTAGATGAGATGTACCCATACTGATCCATGAAAGGACCTTCCCTTTTATTCCATGACTTCTAACTTTCCTTAAGAGCCTTTGGTATGGTGTCTTGTCCAAGGCTTTCTGAAAGTTCAATTACACTATATTAATTGGATCACACTTGTCCACTTATCAGAGGGGTAGCCATGTTAGTCTGGATCTGCAAAAGCGACAAGGAGTCCTGTGGCACTTCATAGACTAACAGATGTATTGGAGCATAAGCTTTCTTGGGCAAAGACCACATGCCAGACATGCATCTGACAAAGTGGGTCTTTGCCCACAAAAGCTTATGCTCCAATACATCTGTTAGTCTATAAGGCGCCACAGGACTCCTTGTCACTTGTCCACTTGTTTGTCAAAACCCTCAAAGAATTTGAATAGATTCAGGAGATGTGATTTCCCTTTACAGGAGCCTTGTTGACTCTTCCCAACAAATTTCTTTTATTTACATATAAATTACTTTATTCATTTGTTCTCTTTTCTACTATAGTTTCAGCCAATTTTCCTGATACTGAAATTAGGCTTACTTGTTTGCAGTTGCCAGAATCACCTCTAGTCTAGAGCCCTTTTTTCAAAATGGCATTACATTTTCTATCCTCCAGCCATTTGATACAAAGGCTAATTTAAGTTGTAGATTACATACCACAATCAGTAGTTCTGCAATTTTGTATCTGAATTCCTACAGAACTCTAGTGAATAGCATTTGGCCTTATTTTTTAATTTATCAGTTTGTTCCAAAATCTCTTGTATTGACATCTCAATCTAGGATAGTTCCTCGGATTTGCCAGCTAAAAAAGTGGCTCAGATATGGGAATCTCCCGCTCATCCATTGCAGTGAAGACTGATGCAAAGGATTCATTCAGCTTCTCTGCAATGACCTTGTTGGTATTCCTTGGATGCTTCTTTAGAACCTGGATCATCTAGTGGCCATACTGATTGTTTGGCAGGCTTCCTGCTTCTGATGCACTTTAAAAATGTGTGGTTAGTTTTTGTCTTTTGCTACTTTCTCTTCAATTTTTTTTTATTTTTGGTCTGCCTGATTATACTTGTTTACATGACGGCCAGCGTTTATGTGTCTTTCTGTTTTCCCTAGAAAGATTTGAGTACCAATATTTAAAGGCTTCTGTTTTGTCTCTAATTGCCTCTATTGCTCTGTTATTTAGCCATCATGGCTTTTTTAGTCTTCAAACTATATTTTTGTTTGGTGTATACATTTAGTTTAAGCCTCACTTACGGTGTTTTGAATAGTTTCTTTGCAACTTGCAACCGTTTTCTAAATTCTATCAATCCCTTATCTCCCATCCCCATAGTTCTTAATACTTTGGATCAGATGCAGCCCTGGCATAAGCAGGTAACATCTATCACATTTCAGGAGACTTGCATGTGCCTGTGCCAGTGTTGAATTTTGCCTTTCATTGTTAGTGCTCTTAAAAACAAACACCTTTGGCACCTAAGGTGCGTCTATACAGCAGGGCTTAACTCTAAATAAGTTACGCAAATTGAGCTATGTCAATTGCATAGCTTATTTCGAAATTGGGAGCATCTACACAGCACTTATTTCGAAATAAAGCACTTTTGCTCCAACTTGCCTTCCTCCTCATACAATGAGAGTTACAGGAGTCAGAGTAAGAAGACCTCCAGCTTGACAGTATTTTGACATTATTTCAAAATAACTGCCTGCTGTGTAGACATGGACTTAGTTATTTTGAAATAACATGAGTTGTTTTGAAATAATGTTTCTGTGTAGCCATAACCCTCGACTGTAATTGTCTCATTACACATGACTGCTGTAAAAAGTAACTTTATACCTACCAGTGTACCTGGTGCTTCTGAGCTCAGTGATTTTGGACTGCTCTAATATCCTTAACTAAACCCTATTTTAAAAAATTCACCTACTGCAAGAAAAGTTGCTTCAAGGTAAGATACTCACCACATTTTATCTCATGGCACACTGAGATAAGTTAAGATAAATGTCTTGACCACTAGCATAAAGAAACAAATTACTGTTGCACAGAAACATAAGATTTAATACATTTGTACAATTATCTAGGACATTATCTGGCTGGCTATGTCCTGTCTCTTTTTTTTTTTTTTTTTTGACAATATGTATGTAACACCTACAAAACATTAGATAGTTATGCAAAATGGACACTGGCACTTTATACACACACACAAATGCGCAAATTCAAGAAAATTTTGTTAGAGCTTTTTTTTCATGTAGAACAGGGGTCTAAACCTCCCGGCACATGGTCCAGTCCTGGATGGAGTGATTTGTGCAATCTAGCCCAGGACTTGTAGCGGGCTGGGGGAGCCACCATCTCCCTACCCTTTCCTCTTCATGGCTCCCTGCTCTCTGTGGATGTGGCTTTGAGGATCACCAGGGGGGAGGGGGGTGGCACAGTGCAGTGGCAGTGGTCATGCCTCCCCAACACACCCTTCACAATGGCAGGAACTGCAGGGAAGCAGAGTATAGCATGGGCTGGACTGCACAATTGCTCCAGCCAGGAATGGCCCAGGGGCTGGTATTTTGAGACCCCTGATGTTTAAAAAAAAAAAAAAAAAGGAATTGCATCTAGAGATTCCCACACTTATTCCTATTAGCAAATTTGAGTGAAAAGATATGTTATAAAGGTCAGGCCCATTGGCTATAGGATACTCCTGCAGCATTGGTCTAATAGAGGAAGACTGTCACCTGTATCAAGATGGATCCTTGGTGGAAAAAAAAAAATAATTTGAACTGAGATGAAAAAAGAGCCTGTCAAGCCAAAATGTAATGAAAACTTCAATCCCAGCCACTGTCTCTGGCATAGATTCAGAAGGCCCAAGCATGAAAATGCTACCTCTCTAACACAGTGCCATTGAGAAAATGGAAGCATATAGAGCTAGTTAGGAGTAGGAGAAAATGAGATCAGAGATGCACACAGGGTTTGAAGGGAAGAGAGGTAATGGTGGAGAAGGAGTTTAGCACAATACATCCATGTCTTCCTTAATATTTCTTCTCTTGTTCTTTCTTTGTTCCAGCATCTCTTCCCCCAGATTTCATGTCCATTACTTCCTTCTTCAACCACAGCCTGAGCTTCCTATTATTCCTTCTCCTAACAGCCCCTATGCTTCCTTATTCCCATTTCTCCCTAAACAATTTCCTGTTTTCTGAAGCAAGCTTTCCAGTCCAGCCTATGTTAATTCTATTAAATCTCACAAGCTAAGTATGGTTGGCCTCAGCAATGAGATGAGAGACCTCTAAGGAAGGCTAGGGTGCTGAAGGAAGTGATACTGGTGTGTTCTTTTGGATCACTTTCACTCCGGAGTCAGAACAAAACTAATGTCCCAGAATGGTATTAGTGAGCACATGGCTGCTGGAGGTTTAACGTTTAAACAAAATGTAACCCAAGTCCTGACCACTTAGATTCCATAGCACTTTTTAGAAGAGCTGGGATATAGTTCTGCTCATTAGACTCTGCCTGGCAGTTTCAGCTGTATGCAGTGCCCATCCTACCCTGTTACGAAGTGCTGCAATTCACTATTAAACATTCCGCCCCAGAGGGGCTATATTTCAGTGACAGGTAAAGTGATCCCTACTTCCCTTCCATTTCTCACAGACTTGTTGTGGGCTTATTTAATTAATTGATTAATACTTGGAAAGACGTTGAGGATCTCATAAGTCATTCTTGACATCCAAAGTAGTATTAATTATTTCGTTCTTTGATACCAAAATATTCCCTGATTCTCAATGCCTCAATATTTCTCTCTTTCCTCCTCCTCCTTCTCACCTTAAGTGCTTTCATGAAGACATTTCCTGAGGCCAATGAATGTGTTCTGGCAGTGATAGAAGTGTATCTTCAATATATGTCCTGCTTCCACTGGGAACCAAGGTTGAGCTCCTCAAAGGCAGTTAGGTGGCCTATGCAGGGAAGGAGAGAGAGTGTGGGTAATAGGATGGGTAATGGTCACATAGTCTTGCTGCATCATGATAAAGTAGCATTGATCCCCATGAGGTCTGCAGAAGGGGAGAAGAATGTGGAATGTGGAATCTGACTTCAATATATGGATTAATATTCAAATAAATGGAACTAAAATATGAAAAGGAATATCATAGATTGTGGTCTGAGCTCTGCTTTCTATCTCTTTCTACAACTTTATCTCTGGGTGTGTCTAGACTACATGGCTCCGTCGATGGCGCCATGTAGATGAGTTTACTAGACATAGCAAAATGAAGCGGCGATTTAAATAATCGCCCATTTTGATGTAAATGAAGCGCGATTATTTAAATCGCCGCTTCATTTTGCTATGTCTAGTAAACTCATCTACATGGCTCTGTCGGCGGAGCCATGTAGTCTAGACACACCCACTGTGTCCTGACAATAAACTCTGTGGCTGTTTACCCTGTCAGTTTCCTCACCAGCGCAGTGCAACCAGAGTAGTAACTGTGAGAGAACTAGTGTAGCCTGATCCCTCACATGTTAACTACCAAGTCATCTAACCCTGCTCAGAGCAGGTCTAAAGAAGGAGGTGTATACAATGCCAGTGGCTGTCTGACACCAGTGTTCCCATCATTGTTATAGCCAGTGATACTGGAAGCATGGGATAGTTGAAATAAAAGGCTAATGCAGTGCAGACAGGCCCATGATGCTCAATTTCTAGACAGCATGTTTTCTCCATTATTTCAGAATTTTAAATATCAGAATGGAGAGATGGTATAAGATACATCTAAATCAAAGCAACAGTCTTAATACTCAGAGTTAATGCCATTCGTCTTTATTTGACGTTGACCTTGCTTCATCAGTTTCCTATAGCAGAACTCAGCTCTCTCAGCAAAAAAAGGATATGTGACAGTGTGTGTCTACCACACACTGGACAAGAGAGGGTTAACCCCATTCTATGAATGGTGAAAGTCCTACCCCTCAATCAGGGCATGCTCCAACTGCTGCCTCAATATAGAAAGAAGCAGCCAATCTTATTCTAGGTTGTGACTGCTGGAGGGGAAAGATCTTTGGAGGAGGCTCAAGTTAAAAAGTCATGACAGACCTAGTCTGTGAAAGCTGGAGATTTTGAGAGTTGAACTGGAGGTCTGTGGCCAATGGAGCCACAGGGAATCATCTGCACTAAGGAGCCCAGACTCTGAGACCCCAATATCCCAGGAATTGGAATTGTGGTAGGAAGTGACTCAGGGAGGGTCAGCATGTTTTGGTGGGATTCCCAGTGTTGACCCAGTGGTGGACCACTGCCACTGGTAGGGCCTTGGGTGGGGGCTGGGTGGAGTTGGGTGGTCCTGGGCCCCCATAGACACATCATTGCCTCCTGGTGGCACCCCTCTGCCTGGGTATTGGCTGTTAGGCCGTATTTCCCTGTGTTGGGGAGGGGGGCTTATAGACTTGCTGGGCCCCTGGGCAAGGTGGGGGAGGGACCTGACTCTTTACTCTCAGAAGGGTTGGGGCCTCAGACAGAAGAGGTAAGGCTGGAGTTTCGCATGCTGCCCCCTCCCTGAGCATGCCATGCAGAGGCTCTGGCAGCAATTTTAAGGGCCCTGGCCGCTGCCGCTCCTGTGGTAGTGGTGGCTGGGAGCCCCAGGCTCTTTTGAATTGCTGGGTCCCAGCACAACTGTCCCCTTCCACACCTCTTGTTGGCAGGACTGGTGGGCTCTCATATTGACCCATGGGCCAAAGTAATTGACTTTAACCCCTGGGCCCTGCAGCTTTTAGACTAAAGACTATCAGGAAGACTCTAACCATAGGGGTATCATAACCATGCCATGCTCCAAATGAGGATGGGATGTATATACCATGTGATATGGTGTTATAAAACATGTATATTTTAAATTTTAAGGAAAGAAGCAACTGGTTTCTAATGGCCCAGGTGTACTGAGAGAAAAGGTGTAGGAGTTTTGGTCTCAGAACCCAGTTTACAATGCAAAGTTACAAAAAAAAGCAGGCAGTGATTTCAGTTATTTCAGTTTATGCACCAAATCATAGACTGGTACCTAGTTGAAAGTTGGTCTCCTGGTTAAGTGCCTGGCACTAGACTAGGACACAGGGCAGGGATTGAATTGCCAACTCAGACATAGATTCTCTGTGTGACCTCTTGTAAGTCACTTAATTGCTCTGTGTCTTATTAGCACAAGCTCATGAGTTCCTACCTTGGCTAAAGACGGTTATTGTTTTCTTAGTAAACTGAGCACTTGATCCTGAGAGGTGCAGAACTCTTACATTTCACATAGCCATCAATGGTCAAATCCAGAAGCAGCTGCTGAGCAAGTATGCAGGCTGGTGGCCAGGACCTGCAGGTCTCTATCTTGAAAGGGCAGGTTCCCTCAGCAGCAAAGCTGGTTCACAGCTGCCGAGTTCCACCTCCACTGTTTATATACCCATGGTGGTTACTAAGGAGTGAATTATCAGAGGCAATACCTCTTCCAATGGCTCAGACTGTCTCCAATGATAAGCATCAGGCACATACTGCTGCCCTTTGCCAGCAAAGCCATTTGATAGCTCCAAACCAGAGCTGACAGCCTGGAACAGGTAGGGTTGCCAGATGGTTTAACCAAAAATACTGAACAACCTCCCTCCCCCCCCCCCCCAAAAAAAAAACCACACCAGGGAAAAAATTCTGTTGAGAAAAAAAAGGGGGGAAACCAAAGTTGTTGAGCAAAAAAAATTTAAAATTTTTTAAAAAACCAGCATGGCCCCTTTAAAAAATGCTTTCGAGGCTTTTTGGTCCTAACAGGCTGCCAGCGGCCATCCGCCATCTTGTCTTCCTGCTCCAGGCCAGACAGCTCCCCTGCGGAACCAGATAAGCACCCAGGATTTTCGCCTCCTGGCCGGGGAAAAAATCAGAAAATACTGGACATTTTAGATGTCCGGTATTTTCTGAATTTTTTTACTGGACAGGAGGCAAAAATACTGGACTGTCTGGGTCAATACTGGACACCTGGCAACCCTAGGAACAGGGGACCATTGAAACTAAGGCCCCGCTTCCACAGGAGACTACAACTAGAAGGGAGAGCAGCAGTCTTTGGAGACCACCAAACCATACTCAGACACCAGTTTGGTGGGGACGCTATGTCTGAGCCATCCTTCTCTCTCCATCTTCCCTATGCAGGCTGTGCTGCAAGGGTTCATGGAACCCTAGGAATCTCTGGGCTCCTTTGTAACAGAGAGCATTAGGACCCTCAAAAGGCAGGTGGAGGGGGGCAGAGGGAATCTGTCCCCCATTTGGGATGCAGCAGATCCAGACTCCAGAGTAGCTGGGGAACTTTTCTGTGTCTTCTAGTAGACCCACTCAGTATCAGAGCTCCCCTAGGCAAGGAAGGCAGGATTTGGGCCAAAAACTTAATACCTCTGACCATCATGCTGTATATGAGCAGGCAGGATTGAAAAGGAAAATTGATGATATACTCCTGTGTTTATACAACCAAATACAAAGAGTGTCTTATTCTTAAACAATTTTTCTGATAATAGGATATTAAACTAACAGGAAATGACACACGTTAAAATGTGGGCTGACCAATGCTGCAAGATTTGCTCATGTAAATTTAATCTGGCACTACAGTCTGCTACTGATTTTATAAGGAACAGGCTCACACACCATCTCAGCAAGTCTGTGCATGATTTCTCTACTGTTTTATTTTCTGCTATGTTGACTTCAACTGGTAACTTTCAGTAAAACAATTAATGGGTTATGTCACATTACAGGAAATCACAAAAACCTCTCAAATGACTGATTTTTCAGGAGCTTTTCTGATTTTGCATCAAATCTTTTGCCTCCTCAATCTGCTATTGCTTCTTAGTCAATACTCGAACTTTATAAAACAAAAGTCAGATGTTAAAGTAACAGTACAGATTTCTTATTAAATGGTTTCCTTTTCCTAAATAAATTATAAGTGAGAAAAAAATCAGGCCCTATATAGCAGTAGAACTCCACCAGATTCAACAGTTATGCCTGATTTACAACAGTGTAAGTGAGAAGAGAATCAGATGCACTGTCAACCAAGCCATTATAATCCTTTTTTAGAGACAGCCCCCTCTCTTCCCTCCACCCTAAACAGATGCCTGTCTTGGAATTCTCCACCACTTGCTGTAGATCTCATTACTGAATACAGGCATTAAGAGCTGAAGTCTCTGGAATGTAGTCCTCTGCATCCTTCTCAGAAGTGATTTATTCTGCTAAATTGTGCTTTCATACCTGAAAAGGGCAAGTGTGGGTAGTTGCATTACAATGGGAAGAAAAATAAGAAGTGAAGTCATAGCAAACTGTGTTCCCTCAAACTGAATCAGAGGAAAGAGAGACAAATCCTCTGTCACTTTAGTTATTCAGTTAGTCCCAGCAAATTTTCCTGAAATGGATGTCCAAGTTGCCATTATACAAACACAAAACTATAAAATTCATTTCAGAACACAATACATAATGATAGCATTGCTTGAATAATTTAGACTTGGAATACATACCCATCCATTAGAATCTTTTAGAATGCTGTGAATTAACTAATGTATTCCAGTGTCTTTATAATTTTGTTTCACTGTTTTTAAACTTATTTTTGATGTTTCTTGTTTTTATTGTTGATGTGGATTTTCTCCTATTTTTGGTCCTTTTAAAATATTCCCTGTACCTAGCTACTTCCTTTCAATTTGCTTTCCCCATTTTAACTTCCTTGAAACAGCAAGTTTGTTAATCTCTTCTCCCTTTCCACATTGCCTCCCCCCCCCCCCCCCCCCCCCCGCCCCATCTCTCTCCTCAACACTCTGGTCATTCACCAACTTTTTCAACTCTCATGTTGCTGCCTTCAGTCTAGTTTACAGTTCTCTACCTAAACTTTATGCCATTTGGCAACACCTCCCCCTTCTGGACATAGGACTCATGACACGTTAATTGAACCTTGCATAAGTAAATATGTTCATGTCCTTGTTTATTAATACAATCAGATGCTCAAGTTCTATTGCTATTGTTTCTGTAAAGTGAAACCCTAAATCTTTCACTTTCCAGCAGCCATTTTGCAATGTACTCTTGAATGATACTTTCATCATTCCTCACAAGCAAAACATTGGTGTACAGCTTGGACAGAAGGCTTCCAAGAAACAACGGGACACTGCTGAGTCATTCACTAGCTGGTAACCACAGGAATAGATTTAATGGTGGGTAAAATAAACAAATGTAGATTGAATTCTTTTTCTGCCCTTTTCATGCTCTTTACCTGTTGAAGGGCCCTAGAGAGCCCTTCTATGGCCCCTCCCCCAGTCCATTCATCAATTGATCTTAAATTTATAGCTGGATGCTCCTTCTGTAATCAGTACTAACCCAGTGCCTCGAAATGGTGTTGGAAGGTTCCACACTGCTGGAGATACCATATGGATGAGCTAAAACCAAAATCCTGGCCTCTTTTGATCATTAATCCCACATTACTTTTTGCAAGAGCTAGCATTGTTAGCCCAACCTTGACTGACTAAATTCCCCCTAAAGTTTCATTTGGTAATGGTAATCTTCTCTTATCCTAAACTCTTCAGTAGTCTTGATGTAAACTAAACTATTTCGTCTCTTTTCCAATACATAGTTATTTATCATTAGTGGATAAAGTACTCCTTGTGCATAGATTTTATTATGTTGGGAGTAAAACCTTATTGAAGCTGATAAATGTAAATAACAAACTCCTTTAAGTAATAAGATAATTGAAATAATAGATATCACCATGCAAGGAATGTGAACTGTGAGATTAGAGTGTTGACCGGTGTCCGAATGTAAACCTGTGATCCAGCTATTGTTTAGAGATATGTGTGTGAAAGCAAAGCAAAAGAGACACCACAGAAAATCTTTCAAATTTCATAGGGTGCATAAATGTCTAGTCTTGTTTAGTACATCAAATTCTAAAGCCAGCTGAGCACTGGGGACTTCTAATTTGGATCACATCATATAATGCAGTGGTCTCCAACCTTTTTACATCCAAGATCACTTTTTAAATGACAGAACAAGCCAAGATCTACCGCCCCGCCCCTTCCTTGGAGCCCCACCCCTTCCTCGAAGCCCCGCCCCTTCCTCTCTATTCTCCTCCTCTCCATCGCTTGCTATCCCCAACCCTTATACTGCTGCTTTTTTCCCCAATTCTTCTGTAGGAAGAGGTTTTTCCAATATTTGGCCTGTCTAGGCTGGACCAAATGTCAGAAAAAACCCTTCTTTTGGAAGCCCCCTTATTCCTCGTGGAAAGAGGAATATAGGGGTTACTGAAAGAGCACATTTGCTCTGCCACTAAAAAAAGCGGAAGAACAAATGCATCCCTGGATTCAGAAGAGTTTTTCTGGGATATCTCCTGAATCCTGAAAAACTCCTGCAGTCTAGCCTTACCCTCGCTGGGTTGAGGCAGGATGTGTAGGCTCTGGGATGGGAATGAGGGATTTGGGTGTGGGAAGGGGCGAGAGGTGAAAACTCTGGGAGGAAATCTGGATGCAGGAGGAGGTGGAGAAGGGGACACTGGGTTGGGGAGGGGGCTTCAGGCCGGGCAGTGTTGGGGTCAGATGTAGGGTTAGGGTACTAAGCAAGCCACAGGCTTGTAGATATGAGGGTGCAGGAATTTGGGTTGGAGTATGTGAGGGGCTCAGGGCAGGTGGTTCCAATGTATGATAGGTTCAGATTGAGGGTCTGGGGGGAGTGCAGGAGTGTTATGATGCTGTGGGCAGATAGGGCCTTGGCCCCAACTGGGGGTTTGTTGGCCAGGCTTCATTTTCAAATAAAATACTATGTCAAACACAAAAAGTTTCTGCATTGTCTTTATTTATGAGAAGGACAGGGAACCTGTTTTGAGTCAGGGGTCACTGACCCACAGAAAAGTCAGTTGGGGCCACACAAGTGAGATGCAAAATAAAAACTCCTCCAAAACCCCCACAAGCCTCACTGATGTGGCCCCAACTGTGCTGGTGGGAGCAGGGGACATGGTATTGGGGAAGGGTGCCAGGGGGTACCGGGACAGGAGACAGGGTGCTGGGTAGGGTGCCAATGGGTGCTGGGGCAGGGGACAGGGTGCCAATGGGTGCTGGGGCAAGGGACAGAGGGCCAGTGGGTTCCAGGGCAAGGGCCTGGGGCAGAGGACAGGGGCTCAGTGGAGGCAAGGGACAGGGTGCCGGGGTGGGGACAGGGTGCCGGCAGGGGCAGGAGCCAGGATGCCAGTGGGAGCAGAGTGCCAGTGAGAACAGAGGGCAGGGTGTTGGCTGGGGCAGGGAATCCTCGGCACGTGCTTTCCCCCCCGCCCCGAGGAGGGAAGCTCCAGCAAGAGCCTTTTCCCGGGACTCCTCCCCCCTCCCCCGCAAAGGAGGAAAGCCCCAGCGCGCGTTTCCCCCCGGGACTCCTCCCCCCTCCCCGGCATGCACTTCCCCCCGGGACTCCTACCTTCTCCCCCGCAGAGGAGGGGAGCCTGGTGCATGCCTCCCTTCCCCTCTCACCCCCCCCCCGCAGGAGGGAAGCCCTAGTGCGCGCTTCCCCCCCGGGACTCCTACCTCCTCCCCAGCGTGTGCTTCCCCCTAGGACTCCTCCCTCCTCCTCGGTGCGCGCTTCCCCTCTGGATTCCTACCTCCTCCCCTGAAGAGGAGGGTAGCCCCGGTGCGTGCCTCCCCACCCCAGGACGGAAGCCCTAGTGCACGCCCGGGACTCCTCCCTCCTCCCCCGCAGAGGAGGGGAGCCCCGGCGCACACTTCCCCCCAGGATTCCTCCCCCCTCCCCGGCATGCGCTTGCCCTTGGGACTCCTACCTCCTCCCCCGCAGAGGAGGGGAGCCCCAGTACGCGCCTCCCCTCCCCTCCGAAGCCCCAGCACGCGCCTTCCTCTGGGACTCTTACCTCCTCCTGGCGCGCCACAGACCTGGAGGAGGGGAGCAGGCAGCGCACTTCCGGAAACCCCAGAAGTGGCGAGCAGCTGCCAGACTTCCCTCCACCCTGTGGGAAGCCGGCACTACCTCCATTTTCGGAGGTAGGTAGTGGGGCTTCTTGGGGATGGGGGGAATTGGGGGGGCCCCGAACACCTCGTGATCGACTGGTCAAGCCCTCCCGATCGACCAGTCAATCATGATCAACGGGTTGGTGACCACGGATATAATGCATTAGAACTTGATAAAAAAACCTCTGAAGCTTCAGAGGGTAGCCGAGTTAGTCTGTACAGGATAAAATTAAAAAACAACAAATGGTCTGGTAGCACTTTATCTACATGTTTTGTTAGTCTATAAAGTGCTACCAGACCATTTATTGCAATTTCTGTAAGTATCCCATAGCTGGCACTGTGGTACAACTTGTCATGAACCAAACAAGATAATCTGGTGCTGCATTAATCAGGCCCTATCAGAGGGAGGTCAGGAGGGCCATTTGGTCTGGGCCTCAGGAGACAAAGGTGCCTCAAATTTTGACATTTTTCTACCAAGTAATTTCTGTTTGTTATACACCTTGCAGTTATAACAGAGACAACAAAAGAAGCTATATATACCTGCAAAAAATTATTTAAATCATTGTGGGACCTCGGGTCTTTGCCAATTTTTCGGTCACGTCCAAGTTTTCATCTGCGTGACTGGAGACTGGAGTAGCTTCTGTGATTAGTGATGCTATGTTAGGAAATGCTGTTTACAGTCTTTGCATAGTTTACAGGTTTTGAAGTGATTTGCTTGGTCTGTGGGTGAGCTTAACCTTTAAATTAGATGTTTATCTCTGCATAGGGTATTTTCATATTCCTGTTTTTTCTTATGCGTCTTTGGATACAATAACCATACCAGGCTCAGATGTAAGCGACCTCTTCATCCAGTTTTAGATTCATCTTTAAAGGCTTTTTTTGTGATAATAAATTTTTACTTCTAGTTGTTTAATAAACTTTATATCCAAGCTGTCAAACCACCCCGTGTTCATATTGATAATAATGCACCAGTTATTAGAGGAATTTAATAATGGGAACATGTTAGCAGACAAAATTTCAAGACTTTGAAATAAGGCTATAAGGGCCATAATAAATAACACCCCAAACTGTTATTATATAATATTCATTGTGAAGTATATACAATTAAAATATTGTATAACCAATAGCCTTTAGCTAATTAATTTGTGCGTTACTGTATTTTAAAAGAACCCCTTTATAAAAATAAAGCAAAGATTTAAAAGTGGTGCAAGTAAAAAGGCAAAAGCAACAGAGTGAAGCAGCAGTTAAAAGTTTAAAGCCAATAACATCATTTCTCATAGAAAAAATGCCTCAGCCATTAAACGGTGACCATACTGACAGTGACACTTCCCGTTCTGATGATGAAAACTTTGTACCCTCAAATGACATTTCAATATCACTGCCTCAAAATGAGGAGGTCATTAAGCAAGACACAGAAATGCCAACAGTAGTGATAGATGTAGAATCTATGCTTGATTTAGAGGCTGTGCAGGCAGAAAATGAGGACCTCAGAGATGCTGCACAGCAAGAGCAAGAATTTGCACAGGACACAGTGAAACAACAGCGGCATCAGAACCTGATATTGGACTTCTTAATAAGAACAATGTTGCTCAAATTCAGTCGTTTCTCGAAATTAGTTATTTTCAGATTCCAAGTAATATTCTAAAAGATGCTGAAAATCATGCTGTTCTCACACGTCTGCTAACAAAAACTCTTCCAAATGGAAGCTGGCTCTGCTGGAGCATGGAAAAGCAGGCTCTGTACTGTATACCCTGTTTCATTTTTAACAGTAATACTCCAAATGCATCAGTACTGTCTGATCCGTCCAGATGGAGCATCAGGAGAAGGTAGAGGAAGTTGAAAAACTGAATACCTGCACATGAAACTTCAGAATTTCATAAAGATAACTATGTTACATGGAAATCAGCTAGTAGAGCAGCACTAGCTGACAGTTCAATTGAAAACTTACTCGCGAGTGAAATAAACACAGAAACTGATAACCTTGAGTGCATATTGAATGTAATTCTTTTTCTTTCTGAACGGAGATTGGCTTTGTTTGGTTCCAGGCAACATATTGGTGACCCTACAAATGGAAACTTTCTTGGCATACTTGAACTTCTTATTAGGCCATGTTCAGTGTGTTTGTGAATCATGAGAGAGTGGAAAATGCATGCAAGTTCCTTGTCTGTCTACCAGAATACAAAACGAGTTTGAGCTGTTTGGGATATTTGTGCACACAATAATTCTTGGGGTGCATCTACACAATTTGAGCTATGCAAATTGCATATCTTATTTTGAGTTAATTTCAAAATAATTTATTTTTAAATTTGGCACTGTCTGCACCGCGCCAAATTTCACAATAGAATGCTATTCCGAAACATCCCTTACTCCTCATGGAATAAGGTTTACCAGGACATCGGAATAACGAGCCCATTATATTTCAGAATAACAGGTTTGCTCAAAAGATGTAGAATGGCTATTTCAGGATACCGGAAGTATCCCAAAATAGCTCTGCAGTGTAGACATAACTTGAAGAGATATGAGATATGCGATGTACTTTTCAATTATTGTTGATGCAACTCCAGACTGTTCTCATAAAGAACAGATGACCTTGGTTGTTCGATATGTTAAAATTGCAGGAAGTTCAAAGGTTTCAATTGAAGAATGATTTGTTTGATAATTTCATGAAAAAAACTGGAAAAGAAATTGCTGCTCGTGTATTAGAAATTCTGGAAAGCTTCAAATTAAATTTTCAAATCAGCATTGGCCAAGCTTATGACAATGGATCCCATATGGCTGGGAAGTACAACAAAGTACAAGCTGTCCTTCTTGAGCAAAATCCAAACTGTATTTTCTCTAGTTGTAGCAACCACACACTAAATCGTGTTGATTGCTCTGAATCATGCAAGGAAGCAATCACATACTTTGGAACAATCCAGCAATTGTACAACCCCTTCAGTAGCAGTGCTCAAAAGCTGGAAATTCTGAAGCAGCATCTGCCCATTTCACTTCACGGCATGTCAACAACCAGATGGTCAGCATGAATTGATGGTGTTAAACCAGTTGCACTGCATTGTTTAAAGGCTTTAAGTGACCTTGAATCTCTTACTCTCACAGCACAGGCTCATACTGAGCTTAAGTCAATTAAGAAGTATACATCCAAACTTGAATGCATTTTAATGTCATCCCTGTGGAGGAAGCTGCTAAAAATGATCCACAAAACTAATCATATCACTGAAGCACACAATGCGACATTAGATGTTGAGAGGGATAACATTGAACGACTTCTTAAAGATATTCAAAAGATTCTAGATCAATGGGAGACAATGCTTTCTGAGTCGAAATCAGTAGCACAGGGTATTGACTTTTCATCTGAGGCTGCAATTGGTGGAAAACTAACATCTCAATCTGATGCAGAAAGGCGCTATCGAGTCAATGGTTTTTTTTGTTATTATTGACTCCATCAGATCTGGTCTTACATGTTGATTTGTGTCCCTGCAACAAATTTGTACCCTTTTTGGATTGCTTTGGAAGTTGAGAGAATTAAATGATGAAGATCTATATTTAGCAGCTGAACTGTTTCAACAAAGGTACAACAATGAAATTTCAAGAGATCTCTGTGACAAGATCATCTTCCTGAAATGTATACATTCTACCAACTTTAAATTGGACTGGAAGCCAAAAGAACTGCTTCAAGAAATATTCAATCTTGGCCTGTCAACTGTATTTCCTAATATCACAATTGCATTGCATATTTTTGTCAGTCTCCCTGCATCAGTGGCTTCAGGTGAATGTACATTCAGCGTGTTAAAACAAGTAAATAACTATCTTCATTCTACAATGGGACAAGAGCATATGAATGGGCATGCAATACTTAAAAATCCTCAAAAAATGAGGAGTAACGTTAGTTTGAACCAAAGGGTTTGATTCGAACTAACACAGCCCGGAACGCACTTTTACTTTCAAATCAGCTGGCGTTTGGAATAGTGTGCGGCCGAGATTATGCTAATGAAGCACGGGATATTTAAATCCTGGCCTCATTGACTATTTCGAATGCCTACATTTGCATCCCTAGTTCGAACTAGGGTACAAGTGTAGACATACCCTGAGAGAGCCTGGCAATAATGCAATATTCTTAATTATCATTGCAGTAACACTTGGGAAGTCACAATTAGGGGCTAGGCACTAAACACAAATACAAATAGTGAAAAGAAAGTCCCTTCCCCCAAAGAGCTTTCAGTTTTATTGATCTAAGATATCTGTAAGTATTCTCCATTAGGCTTGTAAATGTGACAATTCCATATTGTCTACTATTTTACACCGAGTGTCCTCCTGCCTGATATTATTTGTACTATAATGCTGGCAATAGATGGTATTTCTATCAGCCCTTTTAGGATCCTCACGAAAATGAGATGTCTATATTATGAGCAGGCATGGAAGATTTCTATTTTTATCACTAAATGTCGATGTCAAAATTTAGACAGGCAAAGGAAGAAAAATGCTGCCTGCATACTTATTAGAGTCCAAAACCTCCTCTAATGACACCTCAGTCTGGGACAATTCCTCAGGTTTGTCACCTAAAAAGAATGGCTCAGGTTTGGGAATCTTCCCAATATCCTCAGCTGTGAAGATTGAAGCAAAGAATTCATTTAGCTTCAGTCAGTATATGCTCCCGATCACTGGCTGTGATTTGGAGAAGACTGATATCTCCCCTGGCAACTTGCAGGAAGGAGGAGAAAAACCTATTAGCGCTCTCTCTGGGAGACCACATATGCTGCACACACATCACCCTCTCCTCCTCTCTCCGTAGGCAGGAAAGTCCCTGGAAGGCTGTATGTGCCAGAACCGCCGTGTGCCGGACACAGCAACAAGCCAACCTGCCCCTCTCCACCTGCAGGCTCCTGCCCTGGCTGGGAAAGTAGCACTGTCCCAGGAAGCCGCATATACTGGACACAGCGGGAAGCTGCCCTCTGATGACACCCTCCCCCTCTTGCCTGTAGGCTCCTGGACTGGCAGGCCCCTTACTATGCCTGCCTGCCTCTGGACTGAGTGTGTACCAATGCTCCCCTGAGACATCTAGGCACCTGCTGTAAAGTACCCACTTTAAAGCAAACATTTGGCCTTGCCCGGAACACATCTTCACTGTCTTTAGAGATCTCTGGTGAACACTAAGAGATATGGATTAGGCTTCACACAATATATCTCCTGTCACATCTTCCCTTGGAACCTTTTCTTTACAGCTGGGACAATAGTCATCTTGCTGTGTCCTACATATCCTCCTGCATCTGTTTGCCTGGCTCTGATCTGCAGGTACAAATGCATGAGGGAGATGTCCAGAGAGCAGATGGACAGCATGCACACCCTTGTGGCAGAGATCCAAGCAGAATGGCAGGAGCGGATCTTCACTGGGTTGGTGAAACCTAATTATAAATCATACCACCAGTTTGGGAGGTCTGACCTGCATCTTGGTTCAGACAGCATGAGAAGACCCAGGATGGGAATAGGCATGTAGTAGTGTAGCCAATTAACCGATAAGCAAAAGCACATAGGTTAATGCTGTAGACAAGTGGTCCCCAACCTTTTGGGGCTGCCGGGCGCCTGGGGGCGGGGACACATGTGCGCTGCACGCCCGGGGCGGGGCCACGCATGCGGCACGCATCCGGGGGCACGGCTGCGCGTGCGCCGTGCACCCGGGGTGCAAGAATGGCTTGGGCTGGCCCAGATCACTCGGCGGGCGCACATAAGTGCCCCGGCAGACGCCATGGCGCCTGCTGGCACCGTGTTGGGGACCACTGCTGTAGACTACATGCTTCCTCCTCCCATCAATAAAATTTTTAGCAGGCTGACCAACAGCCTGGGTCAGTCCTGGCTCACGCTGGGTCTTCGACCTACCCCCACTGCGGCTCTGCATTTGAAGTGTATTTGGAGCCAGGAGGGCAGGCAGCCTGGCTCAGTTCTGGCTTGTGCTGGATCTGGGAGCTCAGTCCCCCTCTCCCTGGACAGGGGCTCCTGCCACCCCACGCTGCTGCCTCTGTATCAGAGACAGCAGAACAGGGCGACAGGCAGCAGGTCTGCAAGGGGAGCTTAAAACTATAGAATCGTCAAGTAACCAATAAGAATTCATGAACTAATCAACTATTCAATTAACTGATATTTAACATCCCTAGCTGGGAAGAAGCATAAGCGGCAACTTCCCCTCCAGGCAGGAGGTGCTCGATCCCCCACGCACACATTGTCCTGGGCCCCACCCCAACTCTAGCTCTTACCCCAAAGCCCTGCTTCTTCCTACCCCATTCTACCCCACTCCTCCATTCTGACTCCTTCCCCCAAGTCTCTGCCCCGTCCTGCCTCCAATCCATCCTTTCCTCCAAGCCCCCTCCCCACTTCTGCCTTATCTCTTTCCACAAGCCCCCTCTCCACTACTCCCCTTTCCTCCTGGAAAATCCTGAACCCCAAGCAAACACAGCAGCAGGGTTGCTGGGGGGAGGGAGGAAGCTTGGCTGCCCGTAGGCATTTAGTACCTGCTAATTTTTTTCCACAGGTGCTCTAGCCCTAGAGTACCAACCAGTGATGTAGCCAAAAGGGCCCACTTGGGTGGGTCCCAACTTTGGGCAGGTGGGCAATGATGGGGGCTCCAACTGGAGCATGGTGGTGGTGCAGGGTCAGCTCCCATGAAGCACTGGCAGTGAGGGGTGAGCCCTGGCTCTGCTACCTGGCCACTCTCCAGTCCAGAGCACTGGTGGCACAGGATCAGCCCCCCACACCCAGCCTGCGGGGATGGGTGGCAGGGATGAAAAGTGGGTGGGACATATTGCATCAGAACCACCTGTGGCTGTGGCCACTGATTCCCAAGGATTCGGTGCCTGTAGGAGGAAGGACACAGGGAGGAGGCTGAGCTAGCTGCACAGTTGAAGGGGCACGGATGGGGGGGGGGGGCGCAGGCTCCCACCCAGAGCATAAGGTGGAAGGTACAGGGCAGGGGGCTCCCCCCCGATTCCAAGTGTGTGTGGGGGAAGGGAGAGGCTCAGGACGAGAGCAAGGACCCCAAGCTGAAGGAGGGGAAGGAATGGGCGGAGCAGGGCCGGGGGGAGTCAGTGCGGGTGGGGGAGACAAGCTCATGGGGGACACAGGACGGGACAGCCCAGCTGCCTGCGCCGCATGGGGCAGCCGTGACGCGTCCCCTGCGCCTCAGCGGGAGGCTGACTCGCAGCGTTGCGCGCTCGCCCCAGGCCGACAAGTGGCGCTGCCGCGCGCCGGGCCCTCTCCCTGGCCGGGCGGATGCATTGGGCCGGGTGCTCCCCCGCCCTGCAGCGAGTGGTTCCGGCCTCTGAGGACGTGGCTGCCCCGGCTCCGCTTTCGCAAGTTCCGCTGCGGGCCGCGGCCTGCGGGCCTTGCCTTCTTCCCGAGCTCGGCGTGGGAGCGCGCCCAACCCAAGCTCGCAGCGGGCGGAGGATGAGGAGGCGCCGCGGCGGGGGAGGCGGCCTCCGCGGCTCCTGAAACCCGGCATGGAGGAGACCTACAGCGGCGAGGCCCTGGCTGGAAGCGGGGGGCTGGGGCCCGTGGATGTGCCCAGCGCCCGGTAACTGCTGCTCCGAGCGCGAGGCAGGGTCAGAGATGGGGGGCGGGTTCCTGCCCTAGAGCAGGTGTTGCCTGGGCCTCTCCTCAGGCCGTCGGCCGAGGGAAGCAGCTTTGCTGGGGGGCGCTGCCCGCTACATTTCACCCAGAGCCTGGGCGGGCTGAGGGGCCCCGAGCCAACCTGCGTCCCCTGACGGGTCTCGGTCCCTGTTGCCCCTTGCTTAGGAAATGCCAGTGATCATTGGTTCTTTTGCAGGCTGACCAGATACGTCGTGCTGCTGTGTTTCACCAAGGTTTTAAAGGCTCTGGGACTTTTTGAATCCTATGATCTCCTGAAAGTGGTCCACCTTGTCCAATTTATCTTCATAGTGCAGCTGGGGTAAGTGAGCCCTTGTCTAACCCTTTTATTAACCGTCCTGCAGCGCCTTTTTCTTGAGAGAGTTTTGTGACCGTGAATACTTGGGTTTCTGCTCATTTGGTTTTATAAAGTGTTCATTCTGAAAGGGAAAAAAAGCTTCATTCATAGTAAGTCAAGGGAGCTTGTGCCTTTTATGTGCTGCCTAACAAGCTGTTAAAAAGAAAAACCTTTCTTGTTTCTGATATGTAAATTTAGACAAATATTAACAGCTCCTGACATGGTTGTGCAAGAAAAAAGTTGAGATGCTTTGCTGTCTTATCCAGCTACTGGGCCTGCTTTTCCTTTACCCCTTTTTAGGTTTTCACTTTCAGTGCCCAATCTACAGGTATTGATGGATGGTGTGTTGCTTTTGTGCTTTGACTGTCTTAGATAAAGGGGAGTCTAAGCATGTTCTTGTCATCTGTGGTAAAAAGGATTTGTATTGGGATGCACAGCTGTATGAAACTACAAAACTACTATTTATTAATAGAAATACAATGGTAGATGCATTAATCATCCCCAGTTTTGGTAATCTTGTTAAGTACAGGGACTGTCTCATTGGAATCAATAATATCTAAAACTTCATTCCTTTAAACATACTTACTGCAATTTGAAGAACTATAGGGAAGGAGAATTTTTTTAATTCATTGATTAAAGTGCTTGCAGTTGCTTCTTTTAGACAGATGATATAACAACAAATACCGAGTAAAGCAAGTAAATTTGTATCTGGAATATTTCATTAAGTAAAACTAAGTAAGATCTTTGTGCTATCCTTTTCTTTGGAAGGTGCCCTCCATTCTAGAATCTTACTTAATACATCCATTGTCATCATTAATAGCTTTGCTGATAGCAAGACCAATACTGACTTAACTCATAAGGAATCAAAGAATACTAGAACTGGAATGAATTTTGATAAGTTATCAAGTCCAGTCCCCTGCACTCATGACAAGATCAAGCACCACCTACCATCCCTGATAGGTGTTTGTCTAACCTGTTCTTAAATATCTCCAGTGATGGGAATTCCACAACCTCCTGAGGCATTTATTCTAGTGATTTAACCACCCTGATAGCTAAGAAGTTTTTCCTAATGTACAACTTAAACCTTCCTTGCTGCAATTTAAGTGCACTGCTTTTTGTCCTATCTTCAGAGGTTAAGGAGAATAATTTATCTCCCTCCTCTCTCTAACAACCATTTAGGGACTTGAAAGTTACCGTGTCTCTTTTCAGTCTTCTCTTTTCTAGACTAAACAACCCAGTTTGTTCAGTCTTCTCTTATAGATTGTTTCTAGACCTTTAATAATTTTTGTTGCTCTTCTCTGAACCTTCTCCAATTTCTCCACATTTTCCTGAAATGTGACACCAGGACTAGACATGATAATTCAGTTGAGCCTATTCACAGTGAAGTAGAGGAGAAGAATTACTTCTCGTGTCTTGCTTGCTAATGCATCCAAAAATGATGTTTGCTGCGCTGCCCCCCCCCCCTTTTTTTTTTTGCAATAGTGTCACGTTGTTGACTCATTTAGCTTGTGGTCCACTGTGACCCTAGATCATTTTCTGCAGTACCCCTTCCTAGATAGTCATTTCCCATTCTGTATGCATGAAACTGAGTGTTCCTTCCTAAGTGGTGTACTGTGCCTTTGTCGTTATTGAATTTCATCCTGTTTACCTCAGACCATTTCTCTAGTATGTCCGAGCCATTTTGAGTGTTAATCCTATCCTCAAAAGCACTTGCAACCCCCTCCAGCTTTGTATTATCTGCAAACTTTGTGTACTTCCTATGCCATTATCTAAATCCTTGATGAAAATATTGAACAAAACCAGTCCCAAAACTGACCCTTGCAGAACTCGTTATACCTTTCCAGTGTGACTTTGAACCACTCTCTGGGAATGGTTATCTAACCAGTTATGAACCCACCTTTATAGTAGCCCCATATCAACTGTATTTCCCTAGCTTATTTATAAGGTCATGTGACAATGTATCAAATGTTTTACTAAAGTCTAGGTATATCACATCTACAGCTTCTTTCTTATGCACAAAGCTTGTTTTCCTATCAAAGAAAGCTATCAGGTTGGTTTGATGTGATTTGTTCTTTACAAGTCCATGCTCACCATTACTTTTCACCTTATTATCTCCCAGATGTTTGCAAATGGATTCCTTAATTTGCTCCCTTATCTTTCCTGGCACAGAAGTTAAGCTGACTGGTCTGTAGTTTCCTGTGTTGTCCTTATTTCCCTTTTTTATTGGTGGGCACTGTATTTGCCCTTTTCCAGTCTTCTGGAATCTATGACCTTTCAAAGATGATAGAGGACATATGTGAGCCATTAGCTATCAGCTCCCTAAGTATTCTAGGATGCATTTGATCAGACCCTGGTGACTTGAAGAAAACTACGTTTTTCTAAGTAATTTTTAACTTGTTCTTTTCCTATTTTAACTTCTGAAGCTACCTCATTTTCTCCAACATTCGCCATGCTAGGCATCCAATCATCGCCAGCCTTCTTGGTGAAAACCGAAACAAATATTAAGCACCTCTGGCATTTCCACATTTTCATTATTTTTCCCCTCTTAATTGAGTAATGGGCCTACCCTATCCTTGGTCTTCCTCTTGCTTCTACATGTTGAACCTCTAAAATCTGGGACCCTCTAGTCCAGCAACATCTGTGGTCTGGCAAGCTGGTCAGGTTCAGAAGTGCAGCCCCAGCCGGGCTGGCAGCGGGGAGTGCAGCCCTGGTTGGGGCTGGAGTCAGTGGGGCCAGCGGGGGCACAGCCCTGGTAGAGGCTGGAATCAATGGGGCCAGCACCTGGGTGTGCAGCCTGGCCTGGTGCTGCAGGTAGTGGGGTGGCCTCTGTCCGGGGCAGGTGCGGTATGGGGGAAGGGGTGGCTAGATGCAGCAGGGCAGGCGGTACAGAGTGCAGCCCCAAATGGGAGCAGAACCCTACACCTGGGTAGGGAGCCTTGACCTCTCCTCCTTGTCCGGGGAATTCTGTGGTTTGAGACCATTCAGGTACCGAGGGTGCTGGACAAGGGAGGTTCGACCGATAATACAGTTGTAGAATTATTTCTTGTTCTTCTTTGTTTCTAGCTAGCTGTAAAAACTGTTCTGTAACTTTACAACTTTTACTAATGTCAGTTAGTTTGTTTCAGGGATTTTTTTTACTTGCCTATTCCCAAACAACATAATCCCTTTTTCTTTTAGTTCATTTTTTAATGTTTGTTGGGAAGATAGGAGGTTGAATTTAATGTTTCAGGCCAGTTGTTGTAGGGGTGTGTAGGTGAGTGGCTAGATTTAGTTCTTATGCACTCAGAACCCTTCAGATGGTGCACCTTAGAAATGAAAATGTAGCAGTATTATATAATTATGCTCCCCTTCAAAACTATTCTTTTCTACATGTTTTCTTATTTTGATCCCAGCTCAGTATGAATTAATAACCATTTGGCTATCCTCTACCAGACTTTTATGGCAAAGTAGCCTAGGACTAAAATTCATTTGCTACAAAATAGCTTACTGAAGTGTATGGCTACTTGAATAGCTGAAATAGGCTATGGTGAACAGAAATAGAAAATCACTGTTTTTCTCCTCTGGAAAAAGTCTCGGGGGGGGGGCATTAATTTAAAGTACAAGTGGAGTTGTAGAATTTACATTGGGAGAAACAATGGCCTAAAACTAGTTTGAATAGTAAAGTATCTACATTTGAACTTTGACCGAAAGTGTCCTTGAATTAGTACACTAATGGAGAATATTCCCCCTAATAGGTCTGCATTTTTTATGGTTTTGTTTCAAAAGCCATTTTCTTCTGGAAAAACTGTGACGAAGCGCCAGGTGAGTTGATTTATATTTAATGCTTGACCATACACTTTTAGATATTCTGGGACAATATGAATAAATTACTCTAGTAAAACATTTAGTTGCTGGGTGGAATCACAGGATGTTTCTTGTTTCATCTGGAAAATGTGTCTGGGATTTTCAGAATGACACTAGTGACTTAGTAGTGCAAGTCCCTCCTATATTCCACAGGGGCCTATATTGTGTGGGAGGGTCTGAGCCATTAGCTTTTCAGCCCCTGTGTGCAGTTCCCACAGTGCAGAGAAAGTGAGAGCAGTTATCAGAATGAAGCTTTAAATATGGAGAGGAAGAACTTTTGTCATCAGTCCTTCCTCTTCCCCACATTCACCTTTTTATAAAACTAGTAGATTTGCCAGCGTTGGCTTGGGCCAGTAGCTCAATTAATTTTTTTTTCAATAAAAGGAAAATGTACATGCTTTATTTTAATTATATCTTTCAAAAGTAATATTTTTATAAAATGTGTTTTTTATTTTGAATTTCTTAAAGGGATTATTAAACATTTTCCATTACATTTTTAGTGATTTTTTTTTTTTTTTTTAATGGGAATTGCACCAAAAAAGAGCTATCATCAATTTGGTTTCCAATAGCACTGGCTTATAGTTGTTCAAACCTTAAGCATTGATTTAGCTGTAGGAAAACAGAGCACTACTCCACATTTCTTCATTTTATTTCTTTTCTGTAAGGTTTATTGAGAAGCAATCCTAATTTTAAATTCATCCTATTTCTCTGGCTTATCTTGATTCAGTCTCTTTCAACATTCACTTTCAGGACTGTACTTGATTTGATTATTCTATTTTCTGTTTGATTTTATAAGTAATCCCATTCCAAGCACATCCCATTTTCCTGCCACAACCAAAGCTCTTACCTTGCTTAAAGTTATGATCAGAGGAAGCTGTACACCGAATTTGGTGGTCCTAGTTAATATTTAGGAGGTGTTCTTGATCAGACAGACAAACATATCTACTATCAGGACCACAAAATTCAATATACGGTTTCCTCTGATCATATCTTTAAGCAAAGTAAGGGTTTGGATGTGCCTGGAATATGGGATGACTTATTATAAAACCATACAGAAAGAGACAGAATCACCAGGCAAGTGAAAGGGGTTGGCTGGGGCTGTGCCCCTTCCTCCCCCTTCACTGCGACAGACTCATCCCTGAGCCTCCCACCCCCATTAGGGGAAAATGCACAGTTTGCTGCATTCCTCATTCTGGCTGGGAAGCACTGGAGGCAGACAAATCTGGACCTGTTCCATCTGGGGCACATGCACTGCCCCCGCCCACTTCCCCCCCCCCCCCCGACCCCGCACCCTCTCCAAGCTGTGCCTGCTAGAGCTGCAGTGGCCATGGAAAGGTGCTTCTCATCAAGTCCCAAGCTGCTGTGGTTAGAGAGGGCTGGAATAATCCTCTGTCCACAGGGCAGCCTGCATACTGAACCTCCTCATTCCCAACCCCACCCCAGAGCAATGATTTAAATGAAGTGTGTACATTTTTATTTTTTTCCCCAAAAACCAAGAATGAATTGAGTTAAGGACCTGAGTAATGCCAAATAAATCTTCTAGTAGTAGATAAATAAAATAATTGATTGTGCTGCTAAATAGTCACTTGATATCTATTAAGTATTTAGGATCTAAACCATTGTATTAGGAAGTGTCCTAAAAGTAAATTTGGCTTGAGGATGCTCATGGCAGAATTTAAGGAGAGTTACAGGGGGACCACATTTCTTGGTTTTGTCATACATCGGGGGGGGGGGGGAGGGAATCTGTCTGCTTAAAGGTTTAATTTGGTCTTAACAAAAATATTGGATTTTTAAGATTTTTGGCATAAGAATAATTTGACTAAATTATCTAAAAATAAAAATTGCATCTAATTTTCTCTCGTTTAAATTAAGAAAATAGATCTGTTGCTTGCAGTGTTGGTGAAGCTATGTTTATTCCAGGATATTAGACACACCTGGTGGGGGAGGTATCTTTTATTGAACCAAAAGTACATCTCACCCACCTTGTCTCTCTAAAATACATCCTAAATAGTCTTCTTTTAATAAAATTGAGCTGCATCACTGTTGTGCTTAAAAGAAGCACTCGGGATCTTTTTCAGGGGGATAAGGCAACACACCACATTTATTGAACATACATAGATCAATCAATACTTTATCATATGCATATGATACATTACACTCATGTTCTCTCTCTCACACACACACACACACACACACACTCTCTCTCTCTCTCTCTCTCTCTCGTTCTCACCAATAGTTACTCCCCCTAACTACACTGGTGGCCAGGTGAGTTAGATGGAGGAGAGGTGGAGATGGGCTTCTGCCAATCCGAATCCATGCTCCGATGCTGACAAGACGAAAACCTGGGGTCCCTCTGCAAGATGCCTCATATTTATCCCTCTCATGCAGCTAGTTAGTCATCACCTCCCCTTTTTAAATGCTGCTTCAAAGGGAGTTCTTTCAAGGGCAGGCACTTGCTGCTTGACTCCCAAGGCACTCTGTATGTCCAATCTTTTTTTCAATGAGCTCACTTCACAGGTATTGTCTTGAATCTGGCTCCCAGCCCCTCTCCATCCTTGCAACTGCTGCTGGAGGTGCTCACCTTTCATTCTCCATTCACACCTCATTCATTTCAACAGGACAATCAATGAAAGGACAGAGATCTATTCTACTCTTAGCAAAAGACATTTTTCTTTACCTTAACTATTCCTAAGACCTATAACATAAAGAGCTTGATACAAAGTTTCTATAGAAAAGACTGGATACAAGGTTTCTCTTAATACAAGGGATTCTGTAAGAAGGCTTAACATAAAGATACATCTAAAAGGACAAGATCTATATATATAAAAGGACTTACAAAGTTTCTCTTAATACAAAGTTATATGAGAATGTTACAGAGATTTATCCACATTACCTGATAAAGACTTCTAAATCATAATCCTTCAACTCAGGTGTATACTTAATTTATAAGCGTATAAGTAGTCACAATTGACTTCAGTAGAACTATTCCTTGGGATAAAATTTAAGCAGATGTAAGTATTTCTAGGGTCAAGGCCTTTAGTCTTGTAACTCTGAACAACTTTATTTATCACTATACGTGTTTGTCAGATGTTTTTTAGTATATAATGCACCAAATTTAGGGACTACTAAAAATTTGATGTCAGCCTAACTACCGTATTTTAGCGAATATAACCCGTGGGTTATATGCGTTTTTACAAACCCTGCGTGCGCACACGCGCACACACACCCCACCCCCCCGTGGGGTATACTCGTGCGCGGGGTATACAAAACTTTTTTTACTCACCGGGGGCGGGGGTGAGTGCGGCAGTGAGTGCTCCCCCGCCTGGAGGCTTGGCCTTCCTGCAGCTGTTTGGGAGCCAGGGGGGTGAGTGCTCCCCCGCCTGGAGGTTGGCTAAGCCCCTCTTCCCCCCCCCCCCCTCCCGGGCACCGTAAATTAGCAACTATGCCCCCCGGCACAGTTTGAAATACAAAAGAATTTCAGCCATAAAATGTTCATCCAAAGGTAAATATAATGGGGCACTGTGAAATAGTCAAGATCGGTCAGTTTGTTTTAATTTCTGAAGACGCTCTATCCCATGTATTTTAATGTTCCTTTAATATAGTGATCGGTATGTGAAATGAATGTAAGATGTTTGTTTGGAAAGCATACAGAAAATGTTAATAAAATGTTTTTCTTTTATAGTGGATCAAAATAGTTAAACATGCTGTTGTTGGCTGTATCATTTCACTTCTGTGGTTTTTTGGCCTCACTCTTTGTGGACCCCTCAGGTAATGTACATGCTTGAAAGCATGTTTTATTTGTATGAACTAGCCTAATTGGTTTTATAGTCATTTGAAATGGCAACTTTGCATGTGTAATTTCCTTTTAAATGAAGTATGTTTGAGAGGAATATATTTGTTTATAAAAATAAATGCTCAGACGGGCACCGTTATTCAGTTGCTGGGTTGCTGCAGGACATCCTAGTTTACTCTTAGTATGAAGAGGCTGAGCATATGTGGTGGTAATAGTCTTAGGGTCTGTGTAAAGAAAAAGTCCCTTGCATCATTCAATGATGATTAGGGACCTATCAAATTCACAGTTCATTGTGGTCAATTTCATGGTCAGACAATTTTTAAAAATGTGAATATCATGATTTCAGATACCTAAATCTTTCTTAAATTTTACTGTTGTGTAATTGTAGGAGTCCTGACCAAAAAAAGGAGTAGTGGAGGGCTCGCAAGATTACTGTAGAGCAGGGGTGAGCAATAATTTTTTCAGAGGGGCCACTTCATAAACTTTAGTATGTGGTCGAGTGCCAGGCACTCATAAGGGGCAAGGACTCAGGTGAAAAGGGGGGTTCTCTCTAGGTGCCACGCGCCCTTGGTGGGGGGAGGAGACTTCCCACACTCCCCCAGCCTCCATGCCAATCAGGACCTGCAGGTGGGAGAGTACACATAGTTAATTTGCTGTTCAGCATGGCTGGCGGTTTCCTCTAGGGAGCCGCAGGCCGCTTTGAATAGCGAATGCCTTTGTACATTCCTCTGCCCCCAGGTCTCGATTGGCCTGGTAGTGGCGGAGCGGGCCGGATCAAACAGCTTGGTGGGCCAGATGTTGCCCACCCCTGTTGTAGAAAGAGTTGCGGTACGGCTACCCTTACTTCCAAATCCAAAAGTGAGAACTATATGTTGTCAGCATTGAAGAGCTTGTTTGAGAAGGGAGAGTAGTGGAAATCAACTAGTCAATAATCAGACATTAACAATAAAAAGAAAAGGTCCTCTTCCCAGCCAGAGAACACGGTAAATACTTATTCAGATTTATCAGATCTTTTTTTATGTTAACATTAATTCCATCTTGAGCAGTTTGATTCTTGATGCTCTCATAAAACATGATATTGTTTAAAAAAGGTTTAGGTCATTGTTACTATTCAGTTACTGTACATGTTGTATTGTTTGAGCAAGAAAATAGATGTTTTTATGTGATTTGTCAGTGTGGTAGAGTTTCACAACAAGTGGATTGCTGGACTAGACATCAGTTTCCCTTCCATCTTTTGAATTCCACAATGTTACTTATGAAGCCATAGAACACATCCTTGTGCCCCTTTCCGTTTAATGTTAGTTGAAGGTATGTCAGATAGGTATATCAAGCTCATGCACCATATTAAAATGCACATGATAAAAATTGGTGTCTGTCTTGTTTTGTAGGACATTGTTGCTGTTTGAGCACAGCGATGTTGTTGTTGTCTCACTGCTTAGTGTATTGTTCACAAGTTCTGGAGGAGGACCAGCAAAGGTATTTAAATTTTTTTTGTTGAATATAGTTATACATTTAGAACTGTAATTTTATAATGTAACAGGTATTCAAAAATGCAGTAGAGGTAACCTAATTATTTCAGACGCAAATTTATAAGAGGCATTAGGTAAACTAAGTATATTTTAAGCTTAAGTGTAGATGAATTACAATTTGTACTTTCTTTTTTAAATTAAATATGTAATGGTTGCACATACTGGGAGTAACAACATAGAAAGCTGTTTGAGATGTATGGTGATAGACATGGAAGGACTTATCATTTGTATGCAGAAGAAACTTAAAATACAGTATTTGTCACTCTGATAGCACTTTCCACACAAGGACTTCAAAGTGATTTACAGACAATAGTAAATTAAGCTTCATATCTCTGTGAGCAGAGAGATGAGGAAATATTATTCCCATCTTAAGGATGTTTCAGCTGAAGTACAGAGAGATTAGGTGACATTCCTAAGATCATACAGCAGACATAGCCATACTCTCAAGACAAATTATGTATACCTTTCATCTGTAACTCTCATGTACTTTGCAAGGGAAACAAAAAATATCCCCATTTTACAGATGGGGAGCAGAGGAAATGAGGCACAGAATTGCCGTGACTTGCTCAAAGTCACCTAACAAGTCCGATTAAAACCTGAATATAGGTTTCATTTTTTAACCAAGATCAGTTTCTCCAAATGTAACTTTTAATTGAAGGATTTTGTTTTTTTCATTTTTATACTTATATGCTCATACCTGGGGAGGGGAAATACCTTTGCCTGGCTTGGAGGGTTTTTTGTTTGTTTCGGGGTTTTTTGCAACTTTTAGTGTTTGTTATCCAAATAAGCCATTTTATTTTGATTGCCTTTTGTTGTCTTTTCAGACAAGAGGTGCTGCCTTTTTCATCATAGCTGTGATCTGCTTATTGCTTTTTGATAATGATGATCTCATGGCTAAAATTGCAGAACATCGTATCCTTTCTTATGTGTTAGGGGTAAAAGTGTAAGTTAGCCTTGTTTCAGCTGCATTTTCCTATCCAAAGCATTGTACTCATGACTGGAAAGAAAATAGGAAATCATTCTGAACAACTAATCTAGTCAAATGCATGTCATTAGTTAACTTTAGTCTTTAGTGATAACAGCATCATCTATAAAATTGCTATAAATAATTACCATCTAAATGAACAATGACAGAAAAATCCCAATTTAGTTGATTACCAAGTCCCTTCAAATAACTAGAATCTTCTCTGTTCAGTTTCCTTCTTAGAGAAAGTTTGAAGCATATGTCCCAGGGTTGTGGATGCTCGGCATCTCATAGTATATCTTTGTGGATTGGTACCTGGTGTAAATCTCCCCACTTCAAAGCTGAACCTCACTGTTTCTCTAGTCAATTTTGTGTCTGGGATATGTGCCATGGTTTTTTGTTCTGAGGTGCTCAAAGATTTTTTTTCAGGCAATTGATTTAGATGCAGGAGAGTTTGTCCTTTGGGAGGAATTGTGGGAAGGGCATTAGAAGATTGTCGGCACTTGAGTGCTTCCTCACTGCAAATTGATTAGCTTTCAGACTAAGTTAGAGGATCCTGAGTTCTACAAATGCAACAAGGTAAGACAGGCCATCCTTAAAGCAACTCCAAACCTGAATCATTGTCCATTCTATGTGGACAATGAGGTTAAAGCCAAGGTAATAGCATTAACTAAATGTGCAGCATAAACATGACAACAGAAAACCACACTGCTTTGGCATCTATATCATAGAATCATAGAATACTAGGACTGGAAGGGACCTCGAGAAGTCATCGAGTCCAGTCCCCTGCCCTCATGGCAGGACCCAGTAATGTCTTGACCATCCCTGATTGACATTTATCTAACCTACTCTTAAATATCTCCAGAGATGGAGATTTCACAATCTCCCTAGGCAATTTATTCCAGTGTCTAACCATCCTGACAGTTAGGAACTTTTCCCTAATGTTCAACCTAAACTTCCATTGCTGCAATTTAAGCTCATTGCTTCTTGTTCTATACTCAGAGGCCAGGAAGAACAAGTTTTCTCCCTCCTCCTTGTGATACCCTTTTAGATACCTAAAAACCGCTATCATATCCCCTCTCAATCTTCTCTTTTCCAAACTAAACAAGCCCAATTCTTTCAGTCTTCCTTCGTAGGTTATGTTCTCTAGACCTTTAATCATTCTTGTTGCTCTTCTCTGGACTTTCTCCAGTTTCTCCACGTCTTTCTTGAAATGTGGTGCCCAGAACTGGACACACTACTCCAACTGAGGCCTAATCAGCGCAGAGTAGAATGGAAGAATGACTTCTTGTGTCTTGCTCACAACACACCTATTAATGCATCCTAGAATCATGTTTGCTTTTTTTGCAACAGTGTCACACTGTTGACTCATATTTAGCTTGTGGTCCACTATAACCCCTAGATCCCTTTCTGCCGTACTCCTTCCTAGACAGTCGCTTCCCATTCTGTATGTGTGAAACTGATTGTTCCTTCCTAAGTGGAGCACTTTGTATTTGTCCTTATTAAACTTCATCCTGTTTACCTCAGACTATTTCTCCAGTTTGTCCAGATCATTTTGAATTATGACCTAATTTTAGTCACCCTCTATTAACATTTTTGGCCTGAGCATCTTGCAGCATACTCAGAAGATCAGTCATCTTGGGCCCTTTCAGATGTGGGAGAAGAAAGTTTGCTTGAATGTCTCAGGTGATAACTCCCAATGTAAAATTTGAATTGATGGCCTCTAAGATGCTTCGGAAACCCGCACTTTGAATTATAGTTGGAAGTTAATATAATATGCTTTCTGTGTGAAATACCTCTTAGTGGGATGTTCTGTATAAACTAAAGTTTCCTAAGAGTCTTCAAATATGGCCCAGTTTGGAGCATATTTCATTCATTGTTGGTGACCCAGGTAACAGACAAGACTCCTGGAAAATGAACCAAAGTAACACAGTGGATAAACATCACTGCCACCATTTCTTCTAATTAACTTGTCCAAAACCTTCATCATTTCAGTCTGATCTGCATTGAACTTCATCTAGTTGGTCTGTTGGAATTATTAGTTATATTGTAAAGTATTAATGCAGAAGATCAGATACTAATTTAACCACGAATTCCTTTACCTCCAAAGGCCAAATGGTATTTCATGTAATTGCTCTAAACATACTTATCAGTCTAAAAGTAAGCAATTACTACGCCCAATACAATAACAAAGTATTTGTAAGCATGCCATCAGTATACAGTACTTACAAGTTAGGCCACACGTAGGAAAAACTGTCTCATGGTGATGTGCTCCAGCATGGATAGACAACCCTCAGATTCATAACTCTTGGTTACCCTTTAACAAACAAATGATGCCATAGCCAATTAGCACTTCAGCTAACAATCTGAAATTGTCTCACTAATTTTCAGTTTTAATCCAGGTAAGATTTATAACTTCTTTTCTTCTTATTTCTTCCCCTCTTTCCTGCTGACCAACAGCTTTTTCGTTGCATGTGGGTTTACATAGGCTTTGTTTTTAAGATAGCACTGGGATGTGGGTTAGGAGGGTCCATATTGGCTCCTTTTATGGTAGTTTCTTTTTCTGTCTTATTTAAAACCATCTGCAGTCACTCTTATTGTGCAAAGGACAACATTTTAGAAGCTTTCCCTTGTTTCATTAATTATTTTTTTTTTTTCAGCCAGACAGTCTCTCTGCTCCATTTCTTCTGGCATTAAGTTATTTTCAAGCCCTTCCTCCTATTTTCTGGTAAGGGTTTTTACAACACTTAATTTCTTAACCAAACTCAAGATAACTCTAATTCTTTAATTCCGTGTTTATTTTGCATGGTCTCTCATCCACACCCAATATGAGTGAAATTGGTCTAAGTTAAAATAATACTTTTGCTAGTTAAAGGAACAATTTTTAAAACCTTTTCTTGATTGCACCTCTATCAATTTCATTAATTTTCTCAAGTTTAAATTTTTGTTTGGAAACTCTTCAAAAGCAGTCTATGAATAGAATTTTTCATATTTTAGATATTTCACTGATTAAAAAAATTGTAGTCTTCCAGTGTAAATCATAAAAGTTTATTTCTGGTATCCTGTTCGTCCTCTTAAGTCCATATAATTGCTGGATTGAACACCAATATTAAGACTATCTTATGTGAAATATTTACAGTTCTGTCATTGGATAACATTTTGAGTATTTCCCTTGTGAAACAGACTGTAGTTTTAAAATTAAAATTATTTAAACTTCAGAACTTAATTTGATTCAAACTGTACTTTCTTTAAAGGTACATTGATTCTACTACTGATCTATAGTATTTACAGTTTCTGGATCTCTTGTATACCTGTAGCTGTGTATTCTATATTTTTTAAAATAACAGTAAATCACTAGTGGTCCTTATGAGGATGAGTGCTTTTAATTCTGTTGAGATGTGGCTGGGCAATAGAAAGAGGGTTCACTGGGAAAATCTTCCTTAACTTAATTTGTTTAGCTGAGGGACATCACGATAGTGCTCTTACCCATGTTCTTCATACAATCATTGCTTTCCTAGGAGTTGCAGATCACAAGGTAAATTGCTTTCTTCTGTAATCAGTATGGTGAATTATTGACTGATGTGTTTGTAAAAGGATCTGAAGAGAGCTGTGTCAATTCAAAATGTCCTCTCCATTATTTATTAGCATTTTGTTATAGTATATAATCTGAGCGTATCTGTTAAATTCACTCCTTTTTTACTTGAAATAGAACTATTTCACGGGTGACTTTGTCTACTAAGGATTATGCATAGCTAACTTGTGTTACCAGTCATCGTCTTGTGTCTCCATTTCTTTCCCACTTGGAGCCTATGAGCCATATTCTTCCACCTTTTCAAGTTGTGCGGTACCTAACTTTCCCCGTAGCCTTATTTTAATTAGTGGAATTTTAACTGAGTAAAGTATCAGAATCATGCTTATTGCTGTGTTTTTTGGAACTGCTTGTCACACTCTTGTTAGTTCTGTTGCTGGAACTGCTGTACTGGCAAATAAGAAACCAAAAAGACAATACTAAATTTATGACACAGCTAGAAAATATCAGCATTACTTCAAAACAAATTAGACCGATGGAGTTAAGTGCAGTTGGTTAGCCTAGTACAGGGTAGATTAGACTTAAGAAATGAGAAGCTAATTTTGTATATGCAAATACATTTTACAAAGATTAGGGAACAATTGCTAAAGAAAAGGTAGAGGAGAAATGACACAAGACTTTAGTGAAGGTAGATAAATACAAAGAGTATGGGAGACATAAGATGGAGACTAGAGTAACTTTGATTCCAGTTTATTTCCAAATGTTTCCCATGTGCTACTTTGGGCAATGTCCCTTCTTCCACCCACAAAGAGAAATTAAAGATGGGGTTCACGTTAGAAATACCAGGAGCTGCAAACTAAAAGTCATAAAACATTACTGTTAGCAAATAAATCTTATCTTTAACTGGGGGGTGGAGGAGAATTTCCCTGTCTGTCTTTTGCCTTAATATATGAGGAGATAAGGGAAAGATTAATACTCTTTCATAAATACTACTTATATTGGAGTGAGATAGGTGACTGTAAGTACCTTTAATAATATCTATCTGTATTCCAGGGTGGAGTGCTGTTGCTGGTACTGGCATTGTGTTGCAAAGTTGGTTTTCATATGGCTTCACGCAAGCTCTCTGTAGATGTAGGTGGAGCCAAGCGTCTTCAAGCTTTGTCTCATCTTGTTTCCGTTCTTCTGTTATGCCCATGGGTCATCGTCCTATCTCTGACAACTGAGGTAACTGCACAGAATGTTCTTTAGCAAAAGTGAATGATATTCTAACTGCATTTGTGAACTTCAAAATATACCTTTTTGTTACAAGAATGTTACATTATCAAAACTTCACTTAAGATTTTTGATTAAATAGTTTTCATATGCATAGTATTTCTGATACCTACTTCTGTGTGAAGTCGTAAGAAGAGGCTATGTTGGACTGCGCACAGTAGTTTTTCTCTACTAACCAGTCAGTGATGATATTATTGTTTCTCTTGGGAAAGAAACTGTTTCTCTTGGGGAATACATGTTTGTTCTAGCTTTCAGGCTTTTCACCACTATCTCTGTACAGATAAATTAATAGAAAACATTTTTATAGCAAATCAGCTTCATTAATTTCCTAACTAGGTGCTTTTCTAGATTTGTCCACAGCTGTTGGACTTGAAGCAGTAATTCAGGGAATTTCTGTGATCTGTGTTGTACAGGAGGTCAGACTAGATGATCACGATGGTCCCCTGTGGTCTTAAAAATCTATGCATCTGTGGACAACTGTTTATTTAAAGTGTGTAATGTATAGCGAAAGTGAAATAGACTAAATACTAGATACATAAACTGGTACTTTATGTAGGTGACACTTCTGCCAACTTGTGATGAGTGCTGCTAAGAATTTGTTTTTTTTATCACAGAGTAAAGTAGAATCCTGGTCCTCTCTCATCATGCCTTTCATAACAGTTATCTTTTTCGTCGTGATCTTTGATTTTTATGTGGAGTCCATATGTTCTGTCAAGATGGAAGCCTCAAAGTGTGCCCGTTATGGATCGCTGCTCATTTTCATTAGTGCGCTGCTCTTTGGCAGCTTCTGGACGCATCCAATAACAGATCAGCTTCGAGCTATGAACAAGCCAGCACACCATGAAATCACAGAGCATGTGCTTTCTGGAGGAGTGGTAGTGAGTGCCATTTTTTTCATTTTGTGTACGTATTCTTTTTTCCTTTCAATTATAAACCAGTTAAAAATAATTGTATATTAATGGAAGGTCTCAAAAAATATTTCCCTATAGAATTCCACATCTGTTGCTTCTGTGGATTCATGGGGTGAGGGAAAACAGCATGGCATTGTAGACTTGCAGGTGCACTCATAATTCATTGCCTACAAAAAAGGATACAATAAAACTGCCTGCTTGTGGAACTGATCCAATCTAGTATAACAAAATGTAGTGGTAGCCTTGAAAATAAAGCTGATAGCTTTCACCACAATTATATGCTTGTTGAAGCTTTAATCATTGATAAAACACTTGCATTATCAATCTGCTATAAAAGGTTAAACAACAAAAATGTCTACCTCTCTTTGCAGCTGCCAATATTCTGTCCTCCCCCTCCAGAAAAGGGCAGAAAGGCACTCTTATTGGCTACTCTCCTGATGGCATTCCTCTCTATAATTTTATGGGTGATGCTTTGCAGCATAGTTCTCAGTCATTACCCCGGTTTATTAAAGAGTCACTGAAACAAATCCTTGAGGAGTATGACTCTAGACAGATTTTCTACTTCCTGTGCCTAAATCTGGTAAGTGCACTTTTTTTAACCCTAATGACAAGCAGTAGTTCTCTCCCTTGACTGCTTTGATAGACACACTCTAGGCTAAATGGGCTTGGTGATTATATTATCCTTTCAGTTCAAGAATCATAGAATACTAGGACTGGACGGGACCTCGAGAGGTCATCGAGTCCAGTCCCCTGCCCTCATGGCAGGACCAAATACTGTCCAGACCATCCCTGATAGATATTTATCTAACCTACTCTTCAATATCTCCAGAGATGGAGATTCCACAACCTCCCAGGGCAATTTATTCTAGTGTTTGACCATCCTGACCGTTAGGAACTTTTTCCTAATGTCCAACCTAAACCTCCCTTGCTGCACTTTAAGCCCATTGCTTCTTGTTCTATCCTCAGAGGCCAAGATGAACAAGTTTTCTCCCTCTTCCTTATGACACCCTTTTAGATACCTGAAAACTGCTATCATGTCCTCCCCCTCAGTCTTCTCTTTTCTAAACTAAACAAACCCAATTCTTTCAGCCTTCCTTCATAGGTCATGTTCTCTAGATCAGATCAGAATTGTTACATTGGCATGGCAGTGGGCATGAAACTCCCTGCTCAGTACTGTTTATATCAGTCTGTTTGTAAATAAAGAATTCTAGTTTCCCATACACATGATGTCCCTTTTATAGAAAGTTTGTGCAGAAGGGGGGGAGGGGAATGTAAAATGTCTGCATTTACATTAACTTTCGCATTAAAATGTATTATGATTGTAATGAGGTCCGGACTCACCATCGCAGCACCTTCTGCTGGTCGTTCTGGGAATAAGCTCAGTCCAGCTCCTTTGTGCTCTCTTTGGGTGGTGTCTGTTCCACTGCCTTCACCTTCTTCAAGATCTTGGACCCACATCTCTCCCAGACCACAGCAGTCTCTTCAGGGCACAGCCCTCTGGCTGTGCTCCAACCCTGTTTTCTCTCAGTCTGGGGCAACTGGTAGTCCTCAGTTCTTGCACGTGCCTCAGTGTTAAACTGCAGCCCAAAGTCCAACCCCTCGCCTCAGGGTCAAACTATAGTCTGGATAGGCCATGCTCCTCAGCAGCAGTTTCGGGGATTGGGGGAGGGAAATACCAGGCTCATCCACTACTCTGGGTCTCAACTCAGGGACTGTCTAGGCAGTAGCCATGTGCTGTGCCTCCTGCAACTCCCTCTGTGCGTTTCACTGGACCACTTCTGGGTAGTCTCAGTACCTTCCCAGCCTTTTGTACCAGGTGCCCTAGTCAGGCAGCAGCTCTTGCCTGCTCCCCTGACCCTGCCCAACACTGTTTTAAGCAGACAATTCTTCTCTCTTACCCTCCAGGGAGAGACTGCTTTCTGCTCTGCTGAGCAGCACTTTGTCTGGGCTGCTCCGACAGGCCCTTTCTTGATTGGCTCTTAGTGAGCTCTTTCCCCATTGGCTGGGTTCTGTACAACCTCTCCAAGGCTGCTTTTGCCTTTTCCATTCCAGTGTGTGGCAACCACCCCACCACGGTGATCCTTTGTTTTGTTTTATGGGAGAATAGAGTAAAACTGGCACAAAGATATTTAAGTTTTCTAAAATTAATAGTGCTCTTATGGCAGAGCTTCATGAAACTGCATATGCTAAATAAAAGCACAGTTTAATCTCAAAACATGATACCAAAAAAAGTTTAAGATTTTTCTTTAATTTTTAGGCCTTCACTTTTGTGGAACTCTTCTATGGAGTGTGGACCAATAGCCTTGGTCTAATCTCAGATGGATTTCATATGCTTTTTGATTGTTCTGCTTTAGTTATGGGACTTTTCGCATCTCTAATGACTAGATGGAAAGCAACACGCATATTTTCATATGGGTATGTACACTGACTTTTAGATAATTATTTTGAAGAGATGCTATTAATTAGTTGTAGGCCCTCATTTTTTCTCTTAAACGCAAGGTACTGGGGATGTGTTCCTAATATGGAATGTTTTCATTGCACTTAATTTTTCAACACTTTATTTTGCCCCCGTTTCTCTCCCCCAAAAATGTCTGCTAGTGCCATGAACCCATTGTGTTAGTCAATTTTTCAAAAACAAAAAGAGGTTACATGTGGAAAAATAGTAACTATTATTAGGGATGTAAGCAACTAGCCGACTATCTGATAAGCATATGCTTATTTGGGTAGTCAAGTAGTGACTCGACTTGTCTCTTCCCCCGCCTTTGCTGCCTCTATCACAAAGGCAATAAGGGAGGGGCAGGAGCCAGTTCCGGGGGAGCTGGCTTAAAAGTACCATCTCCGTGGGGGCAGGGGAGGCAGAGGAGTAGTGGGGGGGACCAGGTGCAAGTCAGTAATCAGCTGTCCCAGCTTGCGCCCAGTCCCATACACTGTACCTCTGCTTTTCAAATGTATTAAGAGTTGTCAGGGGCCAGGAGCTAACCCTGCTACAGCTGTGCAGTTTCTGCCATTATCGACTAATCTAGTAGTCAGTGGAAATTCCTACCATCTGTTTATTTTGGTATTGATTGTAAGCTCTTTGGGGTAGATTGTGCTGTACGGGGAAAGCACATGCCACATTATGAGTACTATCACAGAACAGAGCAAAAAATAATTGTGTAACCCATCTATATATGGAACTGTATTCTAATGGTGAAAAATCAACCTACCTTGAAAAGAAAAGACTGTATTAAAAGCATGAATGTCAAATAACACATACATTTAGCATATTTGAAAGTATTCCTTAGTCTGACTTAAATCTACGTAGCTCTTGTTCACTTTCAGGTATGGCCGTGTAGAAATTCTCTCTGGATTTATTAATGGCCTTTTTCTAATGGTGATAGCTTTCTTCGTCTTCATGGAATCTGTGGCCAGACTGGTTGATCCTCCAGACATAGATACAAATATGTTAACTGTAAGTTTTGTCATTTTCTTCTATATTAAAACCAATTTTAATTACTCCTGTTGAATATTTATTCCATAACTAAAATTTAGGTCCACTCATCTGAATAGTGAGGACTCGAATTATATGATGTCAAGCATTTGTTTTCAGTATGACTTCAGAATGTTTGTTTGTTTTATTTACTATATAAAAGAAAGCAGTAAGTCCATGTGTCTAAAGCAGTGTTTCCCAAATGGTGTTTCGTGGAATCCCAGGGTTCTGCGAAGTGAAAATAAGGGTTCCGCATGAAAATTCCTTTACAATAACACTTTATGATTTAAAAAGAAATTAAGCATTTGTTTTATTGAAAACAATTTTCATGTGTGTTTGCCACGATAAGTGTCCCTGTGTAATGCCAGCTTAGCCAGAGAATGGGGATGATGATGTCACTACTCAGCACTGTGCGCACAGTCAATCAGTGGTGCGATCGCCTGTTGTATACAACCATAAATCCCCGTACTCACTCTCGGGGAGCGGGTATCACGTGGGTTGCTGAATACAAATATACTAGAGACGCGTCAAACAAAGTAGACGCTTCAGCTATCAAACCAGTTGCTTGTATGGGAGTGTTTATTATTATCCTTACTTATTTGTGGTCTTATTTGTACTCATTTTTCAGCTCCAAATATAAGACTGTTGTTAGGGGTTTCGCAAAATTTTTTCGAGTTTAAAAGGGTTCCATGGCCAAATAAAATTGGGAAACACTAGTCTAAAAATAAAAACTTATTATTGCCTGCTTCCATATACTTTTTTCCAGATCTAAAAAAAATTTTATTTCAAAATCTATTCACAAGGTAAATTACAAAAGTAACTCCTTTTTCTTATCTTGGTTTTTTAGTGAATGGTATTTGTGGGTTGTAAAGGGAAATAGGGTGGTTAGCTTTGTGAATGAGGTAGAGCTGGTAAATGTAGTTCTTCTTCGAGTGCTTGCTTATGTCCAATCCACTTAGGTGTGTGCACGCTGCGTGCACAGGTTCCGGAAGCATTTTATCCTTAGCAGAACCCGTTGGGCCAGCCAGGGAGCCCCCTGGAGTGGCGCTGGTATAACCCCGAATATATTCCCCTGCTGGGCCCCCCATCCTCCCAGTTCCTTCTTACCATCAGAACTCTTGGCTTGCAGTCGCAAGTGTGCCCTTAGCACTCTTATCTCATGTAAATAATTCTTTAGTGTTGTTGTTGAGTTTTTTGTTGTTAGAATAGTTAGTAGATAGTTGGTTCCCACTGCCTCACACACACACACACACACACACACACACACACACACACACACACACACACACACACACACACACACACACACACACACACACACACACACACACACACACACACCCCCCCCCCCCCACGGGAGGAGGCGGGGGAGGCCGGCCCCAGGGCTTCAACCCTGCCTGCAGTGCTTAAGCCTATGCCCTGCAGTGACCACACAAGGAGTGCTTGGGGGAAGGCCATTTGATGGACTCTTGCAAGATCTGGAAGTCCTTTAAGCTGAGGACTAAGAGAGAACAGGATTCTAGACTCAAGCTATTCCTAATGGAGTCAGCACTCCAACCACCAACACCAGTGTCGGCACGGTCAGTGAGAAGTGCACTGGGGTCGATCCGGGACGCTGGACATGCATCAAAATACTCTTTGGCATCACTGATTCCAGTCCCCGGCACCGAGTGCGCGTAAGAAGGCTCAAAGAGGGAGATCACCCTCAAGAAGGGACCAAGGGGCATGTCCTGAGGCTTCATCTCTGGCATGTCATCAGCGCAGGCTATGCCCGGCACAGGTGAGCAGCCCAGAGACCCAGGACCTGTCCATGGAGGAGGTTTCACAGATGTTAATGCCAGATATGTTTCTGGCAGCCTGGGAGGTAATTGAACTCACATCTTCCCCAGGACCGGCACCCCATGGCATGGAGGCGCATGCGGCCCAAGAACGCCAGAGGGCTACAGTGGCCCCGACACTGCCTTCAATGCCACCGCCCTCATCACTGGGACGTGAATTGGGTCGAGCACCAACTGCAATGATAGCACCGGCCCCACTGGTGCAGGTCAGAATGACCGCTTCTCCCAGCACTGGAGACCTCGTCTATGCCCCCGCCAGCATCGCCACTGCCGCACTGGGGAAAACTTGGCTATGGCACAACACAGCCAGCACCATGAGCAGCTGTCGTCTGGCACCGTCATGGTCCACACTGGAATACTCAACCGAGTCAGATTTGGAATCCTTGTCTTCCAGGGCCTCTTCACATAGCTCTGCCAGGTCACGGAGGTCAAGGTCCACACACAGATCCAGGTCTCGGCACCAGTTCCATTCTCGGCACTGACCAAAGAGGGTCAGTCCGACCATGGTGCAGTCATGGCCTCCGCAATGACAACCGCTAACTCAGTGGCACTTTTGGACTCCCTGGGCATACCACCGAGCCCAGGGTCAAGGCCCCTCAAGGTCGGGATGGGTGGTAGCCTCGTCATACTCAGGCCATAGGGTTACCCCCTCAGCTACCCCACTTACAAGGGGCCCTGGGTAAGAGAGCAGAGCCAGCCCCCCAGGATTGAATGGGGACTCTGCACACCCACCTCAGCATCCACCTTCAGTGGGCTCTACCCAAGTGCAGTCCACTCAGCTTGCACCAACTGTGCCTCTAGAGGGGCCACCGCAACAGAGGGACTCCTTGCCACCAGACGAAGCCTTGATGGACCCGTCTCCAGCCATGCTGGCCATGGACATGCAAATGTTTTAGGACCTCCTTGGGTAATTAGCCCAAAACTTGGGGGTGCAGGTCAAGGAGGATTCGGATCCAATGGTAGATATCCTTACAGCAGATGCCCCAGCGAGGATCGCCCTCCCTCTCAATAAGACAGTGGCAAAAATCACAAAAAGCCTCTGGCCAACACCAGCCTCCATTCCACTGACCCAAAAAGAGGTTGAGAGGTGGTATTTTGTGCCACAGGTCGGACATAAACAACTTTTTGCCCACCCGCCTCCTGGCTCAGGAGAGGCAGGGACAACTGGGCCCCACCCCTAAGAATAAGGAGCCCAAAAAACTCGATTTCTTAGGGCAAAAGGCTTATGTGACAGCTGGCCTGCAGCTCAGAATTGTTAATCAACAAGCAATGCTCAGCAGATACACATACAACTCTTGGGTGGCCATCGATAAATTTAAAGTCAAGCTCCCTCAGGGGTCCCAGTAGGAATTCGTGGCGCTGAGAGAGGGAAAGGTGGTCTCAAGAACGGCCCTTCAGGCTGCCCTGTTCACAGCAGACTCAGCAGCACGGTCAATGGCCACGGGCATAGTTACGCACGGAAGCTCGTTGCTTCAAGTTTCTGTTATTCCTCCTAAAGTCCAGACAACGCTCCAGGATCTGCCCTTCGAGGTGTCAGGGCTCTTCTTGGAGCAGACTGATAGCAAATTGCACAGTCTTAAGGATTCTAGGGCGACATTGAAGTCCCTGGGTATTCATATCCCTGCCCCGCAGCATCACTTGCTGAACCCGAGGTCACAGAGGGGTACCAACAAGGCCCCGGGTTTGACAGCAGATGGAGGAGTAGCGGGAATAATGCCGGGGCCCCAGGAGGTGCTCTCTATCAGCCTCCGACCAAAACCAAGGGCCCCCTAAAGTCCCAGGACCCGAGGTCAGGCTTTTGAAGGTGCACCCGAGGACAGAGTACCAGCCCCAATGCTAGATCACCCCTTTTCACACAGGCTGTCCCCTTTCTTTCGTGTTTGGCGCTCCATCACTTTGGACCGGCGGGTCCTCGATATGGTGCAAAGGGGATATTCTATCCCATTCCTCTCCTCCTCTCTTTTCCACCCCTGTTCCCCGTCACTCTTCAGGGACCCCTCTCATGAGTACCTACTTCGTCAGGAGGTCTCTTCGCTCTTGTCTTTGGGGGTGTAGAAGAGGTTCCCCTTGCATTCAGAGGAAAGGGGTTTTATTCCCGTTACTTTCTCATCCCAAAGTTCAAAGGGGGCCTTCCCCACATCCTAGACCTCAGAGGACTCAATGCGTTTGTAAGGAAATCGAGGTTCAGGGTGGTGACGTTAGCCTCCATCATTCTATCTCTTGATCTAGGAGACTGGTACGCCGCCCTCAATTTGAAGGATGCGTACTTCCACATTTCAATTGTCCCTCACCACAGGAAGTTCCTGCATTTCCTAGTGGCTGGGAACCATTACCAGTTTGCAGTGCTGCCATTTGGCCTTTCCACTGCCACCAAGGTGTTCACCAAATGCATGGCAGTGGTAGCCGCCTTCCTAAGGAGGAGGGGGCTGCACGTCTATCCCTACCTGGACGACTGGCTCATCAGAGGTCGTTCCAGAAATCAGGTACTGTCCCACGTTGCATTAGCCAGGAAATCCTTCTCCCAGTTGGGTCTTATGTTGAACAAAACAAAATCGACCCTCATCCCCACTCAAATAATAGAATTCATGGGGGCAAGGTTAGACGCCACGATGGGGTGGATGTCCCTCCCGAGCTCCAGATTTCTGGCCTTAAAGGATGTTATTCAGCGCCTTCAGGCCACCCCAATGACAACTGTGAGGCATTGCTTGAGGCTATTGGGCCACATGGTAGCGTGCACTTACGTTGGTTGGCAAGGTTCCTACAGGCCAGCTCATGACCACATCAATACTGTGGTTACCGTCCCTCCAGAGGTCCTGTCATTTGCTTACAGTTTAAACAGGTGCTGATTACCGCCAGCAGCCTTAAATCATGAGATCAAAACCATAGAGCCTTTCTTTTTTCACAGTTTTACCTTTTTTTAAGAAGCAAAAGCTTAAACTTAGCAAAAAATAAAATTTGCTTTTTCTGTTTTTTAACAAATGTTGAGTTACATCTTTCCTCCCCTTGAAGTAATAATTGAATTTCAATGTTTATATGACACTAAAATTATACTATTAAAATGTAGTGAATAATTTGAGATACTTAGCTGGAGTTGAGGCCTATTGTTAAAAATATCAATCTCCTATCTTTTGTACTACTTTCAGATGAGCTTTGTAGCCATATTCTCCAAAGGAGAACCTCCTACCCTAAACCCTCTGAAAGGAGGTTGAGTTTCTTTGTCTCCTTTCTAACTGGCATTTTCCCATTAGTTTTCTAGTCCCTTCATGAAAGAGCGGTGGAGAAATATTTGTATTCTGGTAACACCCACAGTGTACTGCACAAACCCATAAGGAGACACAGTCCCTACTCCAAAACCTTTACAATTTAAGGTGAAGTGTGTTTTACTTGACGAGTGATCCTGGAGGGTTAAGAAATTTTTGCTTTGTTTCTTATGGGAGAAACTGTCTCGCTTTGTTGAAAACAAAGTTGTTTCTATGTCTATACCTGTGAATACTAAAATTTTAAGAAAAGAGAAGTCCTTGTGATTGTCATTGTTAGCTGCTGCTAATTGGACATGCTATGGAAGTATGTTAGACGCTGTTCACAAACTATATAGTTTTCTATCAAGCAAATGCATCTAATTAGGAAGAAATATTGGACTTAAAGGTTTCTTTTTTTTTTCTTCCTCTCATAGCCAGTCTCAGTTGGAGGGCTGATAGTAAACCTTGTTGGTATCTGTGCCTTTAGCCATGCCCACTCCCATGGAGGTTCTCGTGGAGGCTGTCATTCACATGATCACAGCCATTCACACCATAGTCATGGACATGGACACAGTCATGGCCATTCCCACAGTGACCATGGGCACAGTCACAGTCATGGACACTCTCATGGGTTTTCAGGAGGAGGCATGAATACTAACATGAGAGGTAAGTACAAATTGTTTAATTTTAAAAGTAACCTAACCTTTGAAAAACCTTTTAAATCAAATCCTCTTGTCTATTTAATCTCACTAAACCTTGTTGTCTGGCAGTCTTTTTATATAGCACAGCAAACTTTTTGGAAACACTTTCTAGCTAAAATGTTTTAAAGAATAAACATAATTTGGGATCATAGAATCATAGGGTTGGAAGAGACCTCAGGAGGTTGAGTCCAATCCCCTGGCCAAAGCAGGACCAACCCTAACTATAAATCATCCTAGCCAGAGCTTTGTCAAGCTGGGGCTTAAAAACCTCTCGGGATGGAGATTCTGCCACCTCCTTAGGTAACCCATTCCAGTGCTTCACCACCCTACTAGTGAAATATTGCACTACCTTCTTATTTCATACTTAGTGTTCTCAGAGTTGCAGTGCTACTGGTCCTAGAGGCACTTAATGTTTTGTTTTTATTATTGTTTAATCCATAACTCTTTTGCAGTACCCAAAATGTACTGTATGTCTTAAAGACCAAGTAGAACTCCAAGATCCCTTCATCTAATTTTAGATGACACATGTCAGCTGGTTAGTTGCAATAACTAGGAAAAGGGATAGAGAGTGGAAGAGCCAAGGTTAACAGCAATACACTTAAATAGTTACTCTATTTAGATACATTCACCTATTTAAATTTTTGTACTTGGGATAGTGTCTATAGGTTTGAACTTTTGGTTCAGTTAGTGTTGGGGTTTTTAAAAAACTTAACTTGCTGCTTATGATGTGACATCCCAAAGGATACAGTCTGGATTGTGGAGTGTCTGTGTCTCTAACTCTCTAGCCTGAGGTGCCTTTTAGACTGCTGTGCTGTCAGAACAGCCACTTTTGGCCTGCTTACAGAGCCTTCAGCATACAAAATCAAACCCAGCTGAAAATACGAATGCTCTCCCAGCCTGAACTATATAAAACCCACGAAGTCCCTAGTCCTGGCAATTGCATCCCAGAAATGTGTGTCTTGCACTGCTTAGGACTCAGTGCTCCTTCACCCCCAATAAGTCATTCCATCAGAGGGAATTATTATATACCAGTCTTTATTAAACTTAGGCCATGTCTATACTTACCACATTGGAAATCGATCTTCTGGCATTCAATTTAGTGGGTCTAATAAGGACCTGTGAAATCAAACATTGAGGGCACCCCAGTCAGTGCTGGTACTCCTTGATTTTCAAGGAGTAAGGAAAGTCAATGGGAATATTTGCTACCATCAACCTCCCGCTGTGGACACAGTGCCAAGCTCAGTTTTAGGGACATTTGTTGTGTGCCTTAAGCCGACCTTCCGGGTCTAATATAGACCTGGCCTGAGTAGAGATTCCCCAAGCACTTTAGTCAAAACACACTGGTTTAGATAAGACTACAACAAATTTATTCTCTGAGAAAATTGTTATCCCTGTAATGAGAGATTTTATTTTAATACTCATGCTATATAGTCCATGTGCTGATGGCATTTAAATGCAGGTACTCAATCATTCAAAGTCTTATTTTGTTTCAGGTGTGTTTTTACATGTGTTGGCAGACACCCTTGGTAGTGTTGGTGTGATCATATCTACGATATTTATTCAACAGTTTGGATGGCTGATAGCTGATCCTCTGTGCTCTCTCTTTATTGCTACATTAATTTTTCTCAGTGTTATCCCACTGATAAAAGATGCCTGTCAAGTACTTTTGCTGAGGATACCGCTGGAATGTGAGAGAGATCTGCACATTGCTCTGGAAAAGGTTGGAATTTAAACTTGTATTTTATTTTACTTTAACTTGTTTGTTTATATAAAATGTAGATTTATAATGAATTTCTGAGAACTATTTATTTTATATGGAATCATTCTTCACTCTGCCAGTGTCCTTTGCCTAAGACTCTTGGGCATCCTAAATGGCTTTTCTATGTTCATCAGCTTCATAAAGGTACATAAGGTTTTTTTATTTATTAGTTCAGCACTTACAGCTTTTAAAATGTATGATTTTTGCAGAATAAACTATTTAAATAACAGTGGCAGCAGTACGTTGTTTTTGCTTTTATGGACAGCTCATAATTCTAGACTGATCTGGTAACTGTACCTATGTAGCAGAATAAGGGAGGACTTTTTACTACTTAATTGTAATTATTAAACCCAATAAATCTTTTTTTTAACCCTGGCATAACCAGATTTCATTTGACTGCAGTATTTTTTTTCCTGGGCATGTAGTTTCAGATTGGCCAGTTTTCCACTTCTCCTGTAGGACAGGTGGCTTGTAGTGAATGGTACTGCAAAACTGAAGCTGGTTCTTTTCTTTCCATTTGCAGTCTATTGCTGTTTTTTCTTTCCCCTTCAATCCGGACTGCTTTCTGCTACTAAATCAGTCCTAGCTTGCAGCCTGTGTCAGCACTCCTCTCTCACTGTTAACTTTTATCTACTAATTGTCACTCCCAGTGTTAGCTCTTCTGAATTCCATGCCCAGAACCCCCATAGGCATAGTCCTGAAGTGCATCCTGAAGTACATGGAGTGCTTGCTAGATGGTTCTAAATTGGGAAACTGGCCTGGGATGTTCTAGGATTCCATTAGCAAAAGTAGGAGAGAGGCTCCAGCAAATATTCAACACTGCCTGTCACCAGGAAATGGTGGTGATGGATTCAAGTCAACAGCGTATGAGAGGACAAAATTAAATTTAGGTGAGGAAGATCCATGGAGAGCAAGAGGAGGAAGAAGATGAGGATTGTGGATTTAGTGAGGAGATAGAAGAAGGAATTGAGGTGTGGGTGAGCTAGAGGCAGGATAAATAAAAAGAAACAAAATCAGAAAATAATCAGAATGCTAGGAGTGGGGAGAAAAAAATTAGCTAATATGAAACATAGTAAAGAAATCTTACAAAAAATATCCTAATGAGGTTCACTTTGGGGGAAAAAAACTCAGGTGGACAATGAGGGAGAGGAAATGTGTATGTATTGAGTACAACTAGGATACTGAAGTGCCTGTTTTTCTTGCAAAATCCACAAGGAGTCCTGTGGCACCACACAGACAAACAGATTTATTTGGGCATAGGCTTGTGTGGGTAAAACCCACTTCACCAGGTGCCTGGAAGTATTTTACCCACAAAAACTTATGCCCAAATAAATCTGTTAGTCTTTAAGGTGCCACAAGGCTCTTAGTCTGCATCTGCAAAAACAACAAACATGGCTAACCCTCTGAAACTTGTTTTTCTTGGTTATCTTGGAGATAGATCCTTAGAAATGGTTGGGTGCCCAAAGCCAACCTCTCCTAGTTTCTCCTTTGATGCTACTATACTCTATCAGTTGGGGATTCCACTTCAGTGTCTTTGTCCCTCCTTTTTAGCCACTCCCCACTAATTTTTCATTTTACCGTCTATTTTTGGCCAGGATGGAACACTGTCCCAAATCCACAATTTCTCTCCATTATGTAAAATGATGGTAGATTATTTTACTGTATAATAGTATTTTGTCTGAAGCATGAAATAATTTCCACCAATAATTAAGTGTGCAGGAAGGCATAAAGTGGAAAACTACAAAAGTAATTCTTGTTAATGCAATTTTTTTTTACAGATCCAGAAAATAGATGGTTTAATATCCTACAGAGATCCTCATTTCTGGTGTCACTCTGCTACAGTTGTGGCAGGCACTATACATGTACAGGTGATGTCAGATGTGATGGAACAGAGAATTATTCAGCAGGTAACCATACAATTTCAGAAATCTTTGGCTCTTCATATTTTACCACCTCTTGATTACAGCTGCTGCTGTAACTATTTCTATAGCTAGTACATAATGTTCCAGGATAAGCCTTGTCAATATTGCACTGATCCTTTTTGTGCTGCTATCCTGTAAAACTTATGTTTGGCGGTAGTCTTTCAACATTTGAAAACTGATCAGCCAGTTTATTTTGCCTTGCTTGAAAGGTGACGTGCCTAAAGGAAGGGAGGTGGGGGGAATACTGGTCTTGTGCCATTTTTTCATGATACAACAAAAGCCTGAACAAATTACTCAGAAAAATGGGTGGTGGGATGGGGCTCTTTTTCCTGTTTGTTTTTAATCTTAGAAATATCAGAGTGTTAAACCTATTTTTCCTTTTGTTTTGTTTTGTTTTTTTATTGGAGGAGTTCCTGGGGGTCTGAGATGTGTTTTACATCCTCTCATCTTAAATGAAGGAACAAGAGTGATCAGTTTTTACAACATTCTCTCCAAAGTTTTCATTAATCAGTATAGTTAAATAGGTACCGAAAATAAGAAACAGTTTTAAATATCTGAATAAAAATTCCTAACCTCTTCAACAGCTCATTTTTATTCTTGTAAATACAATTTCACTGGTTCTCTTCAGACTGTAAACTGTTCCACATTAGATGAGACCAGAATTGCAATGTTTTTAAAACAATTTTTTTTTTTTTTCCAGGCCATCTTTTTTATGTTATAGGCATTGCTACCAACTGTACCTGTAGCTAAGGTTGTCAGACACTTTTCATTATAATGTCCCTGCTTTTAGTCACTTATAACTTTACCAAACTTTAATGATTTGGGCTGAAACTTTCCATGCTATATGTTTTCCTCAGACTTGGAACTATTTTTTATGAAACTTATTTAAGAGCAAGCCATTTAAAAAAATGTTTTTGCTTTTTTTGCGTTTTTACTTTTTTTTAAAAACTTGCATCTGTTTTATTGAGAAGTTGTAGCACCTCCAAGTTTAAAGCAAGGACTGTAGATTTGGCAGGAAGATGGCCTTTTATCAGGAATGTGGGGGGAGGGAAGGGGCGTTATTGTTGCTATGAAAAAATACCTAATTTGTAAGTGTTTGGGAAATAAAATGTGGTTCACACATGCTAAGTAGAGACTTCTTAATTTGGTAATTAAATTGTCCAAAGATTCTGTCTGTTCCAAGTATGCTGCATCTCCTTCTCTGTATTTACCTGCAGCTGCTTTGCCTAGATGCCAGGAGTTGCTGTAGCACTAAGTTTAGGAATTGAGAGCAGGAATGCTCTTTTGTGGCACCCAGGCAGCATGTAATTCAGGAGTGACAAGAGCTGGGCCTGGAAGGGCCGGGAGAGTAATGGAAGGAGTAGATTAGGACTAGGAGCAGAGTTGAGGGACAAGGAAGAAGACTGGGTGCAGGAATTTTGATTGGCAAAAGCTGTACAAGGAAACTGGGAGCCAGGAAAAAATGGATGATGGGAGGACATGGGAACAAGACTGAAATTGAGCAGAAGCTGGGGGGTAAGGTTGGGTTGGGGCTGAGGGTCTACATGCTATGCCTAAAATTTCCAAAAGGTCCAAACCTCCATTTGAAATTTTTTAGGAGTCCACAAATGAAAAAAGGTTGAAAACTGCTGCTTTAAACTAGACTTTCATAATCACTATTAATGTTATGTTCCTCATTTTCTCAATGCCACTGGCCTTGAGACCCTGTGATCTGATTTGCAGCAATGCTGAGCACTCACAGGCCCCATTGAAGTCAATGGAAACTGTGCTTTGAACATATAAAGTCCTGTGCAATGTTTAGTACTCTGGGGAGGGGAGAGGACAGATCCTAGGTATCTTAAATTGGGCACCCAAAATTATTGCATACTTTTTACCGTGGTCTCTATGCCTCAGATCCCTATCTGTAAAATAGGGGTGTTGTAAAGATTGTGAAGCAGATACTATAGTGATGAGTACCATAGAAAAACCTGTAGGAAATTAATAATTCTGTATGCAGAGCAGGGTTTGAGTAGTGTACAATAAATAAGGCTTGGAGCCACACATTGAAGAGTAAGGATAAAACATAATTAAATAGCTGCACATTTAGTGAACACTGTCCATCATCGCATGAATGAGGCAGAATTCCTGAGGGAAAAATATGTAGTCATGTTACACTAGATTCAGCCCCCTCAGTTAGGCATTAAGGTTGCTTGTGTGTTTCCAAACTTTTGAGTGCTTGACTCTTCTTTTTTCCTTGAGAAATTCTAGCTAAAAATTGAGTCAGTTAATTTTTTCTCTGGGTCATAATAAATGTAGTATTTAGAAACTGATGTGACTACTTCTTCTTGCTCAAGTCTAACTACTGTTCTAGTGTCTGAGTATAACCACAAGTTACAATTACAAGAGCTTTAATATTGAATTTCTGTTGTGCTCAGGTAACAGCAGTTCTGAAAGATGCTGGAGTGAACAATTTAACTGTCCAGGTGGAAAAAGAAGACTATTTTCAACATATGTCTGGCCTCAGTACAGGATTTCATGAAGTTATTGCTATGACACAACAAATGGAATCCATGAAATACTACAAAGATGGCACTTACATCATGTAATGTGAAGTTATATTCACTGCTGGGATAAAGCTGTAGTATTCAATATTTGTATTATTTTGTCAGAACTTGCACATAAATGTACAGAAACAAATATACTATATATTTGATTTTTTTAAAAAACGTAATATCTTAAGACTGGATCAGGGTGCTTTTATAAAGGAAATAAGATGGATTAGAACATTTGCTGTATATATGGAAATAATGTAAATCTGAATACTGTACTTGGTGTTTATTAAACAGAAAACTTTCTACATGTGTGTGGATGGGCACAAATGTATTCCCTAGCTTCCCTAAAGAATGGAACATCAAATCAAGAATCATATTCATGTCAAAACTAATGGGAAAAGAAAACGCTTTGCAACAAAAACAAAATTGCCTCCAAAGATATTTTTGTTTCCTTCAAAATTCTTTTGAAGAATGTGTGTGTTTACACATTTATAATGAAGATAAAACTTAAGCAGTATATGAAGTCAAGCTTTTTGCATTTTAGGTACAAAAAGGAATATACAGTTTGTTTTTATTTATTCACTCTGTATATAATATTGATTTCTAACTAAAATTTTACTACATCAAGGCAAATAGATGCTATCATTTTAAATTTATATCAAAATAACAAATTTTTGTAAGAAAAAAAATCAAGTGGTACTCATGCTAGCAGTGTGGATATAGGGAAGAACAGAATTGCAAGTTTTGCCCTTGCACTATTTTGTGTTCTTATTTACTGGGGAGGCTGCAGATCAAATTGAACCACTATGTAAAATAAACATTTTATACGTTTTTATGATAATTGCAAGTGACATATTATTGTTTGAAGTGTAAAAAGTACTTCATCACTGAACATCCTAATCCTCCCCCTCTCTCTCTCCTCTGGCCATGTTCTTTTTCTTGAAATAGTATATTCCACTTATTTTTAGATTAGTTTTCCTGAAAAGGAGGAATTAATTGCGGAATTTCAGGCAATTGAGATATGTAAGTTTTTGTGGCAGTGAACAGAAAATTGTGGAGCTATTTCATAGTCAACTGAAGTTGATTCATAAGGAGGGAGGATAATTCATGCCTGGGAGGAGCAGATGAATGAGCTGGTAGTGAATTCTTCACTGTCTTGTTTATAATTGAAGACTCTGGATTAGATGTGAAGAAGCTCACAGTGTTGTTCAGGCACTCAACAGTATCTTTCCATCAACTGAGAACGTATCACATATAGATGAAAAAACAAAGCTTTCTGTTGTGGCTAGGTAATGAAGCCTGTCCTAAATCTGTTATCTAGTTCAAAAAAACTTAAATCTAGCCTGTGGGTGTCTCTTGTTATAACATTTTACGTATGGTACTAAGGAAGATGTCCCTTAATCCATTTTAACAATCTAGGGCTTTGCAGTAGAAGGCAAAATGTGTAAATTTAGGTGAAAAATATGTATTTTAGCAAATATATACATAAGAGGAAAAACTTTAGTTCACCATTCTGTTCAGCAGGAGCCTGGCCATGGTAATAAAATGTGTATTGTTGGAGACAGACTTTCTTAAACCTATTATTTCCAAGTGCTATACTCAGACTTGCTGCCTTTCTATACTAAAATCTCATAAATGTGTCCTTTAAACCTCAGCAATCACTGAATGCAATTGTTAACTTAATGTAATTCTTTCATCATTTAGTCCACATTTACCCACTATTTTTATAGTGGCACAAAGCTTGTCCTGTTTCTACATTTTGGGGAAAATACCAGAATTCTTATATTTTTATATTAATTATGAAAGACTTTAACTAGTGTTGGTGGAATTTAGCATACAATGACATGTTAAATTTGATATACAAGTTACTAATATAATTTAAAATATCATTTAGCAAACCAGCTTCTCATGTGCTCAGAATTTTTCTTGCCTTTTTCATTAACATCCAGTATGTGTGTGTTTAAACAAGGAAGTTCCATACTAGGGATGTTAGCTAGCACGTAATTGAATAGTCATGTAACTGCATCAAATGTTAGCAGTTACATGACTATTTGATAGCCCTGGGGGCAGGGCAGCAGCCAGTGTGCTCCCAGGAAGCCCCCTGCCACCCTACACTGCTGCCTCTGATGCAAAACCAGCTTCCTGTGCAGATCAGCTCCCGCCTGCTGCCCTGTACTGCTACCTCTGATATAAAGGCAGCAGCCCCTGTCCACGGGGGACCCAAGCTCCTTGTGAACCAAGGCTGCTCCACAGCAGCAGCTGCTGTCCACAGGGGGTCTGAGCTGATAGAGGCAGCAGCGCAGGGGGAACAGTCAGCTCTCCCTGCATGCTGGTTCCATAGATCTACCTGCCCCAACTTTGCTGCCTCCTACAGAGGCAGGTGGGGGGAGGAGGGGCGTGAAGGGCATGTTAAAATCTGGCTCAAGCTTTCCCTCTCAGCCTCTGCACTGTTGCCTCTCTATCAGAGGCAGCAGTGGTGGAGGGCAGGTGGATCCAGTGCTTAAAGCTGGCTTCCTACAGGTACCAGCTCCTACCTCACCCCCCACCCTTGCTGCTCCTCATACAGAGGCAGCAAGGAGGGAGAGAATGAACGTAATCAACAGGAATAATGGATAAGATTAGGTTTATCAGTTAATCCTGTAGTCATCTACAGGTTGACATTCCTATTCTGTACCATTTCCTTCACTTCCAATGGTGCTGAATTAGAATAATTTCTGCAGGCACTGGACTGATCGTTTAAAAAGTAGCTGTGGCCAAAAGAATGTAAAAATGGCATTTCCTTATTCCAGTAATCTTACACATGTGTATTTGTTTGTTGTGTTTGCAACTTTAATCAGAACCAAGATAACCCTTGAAGTGCAATCAGGATTATCTTCTGACAGTATGTGAACCAAATTGATAATATTGTATTTGAACTAGAAAGAAAACTAACAACTTGTAGATCCTAACCAAAGGGGAATTTTTTCTGGTTGGTTGGTTGGTTTGTGTTGTTTACTGGGTTTTTCTGGAAGGCTCTGACCAGCTAAGAAACTAGTAGCCTTATGCAATCACAGCTATTATGCAATTTAACATTAGAACAAGTCTCTCAAACAAAGTGCTCAGGGCCATTTTCACATACTGTGATCAGGTTTGAATTCTAGTATTGGCAATTGAGGTAACTGTAAACTGACCAAACCTTAGCAGCAAGCCATTGGACATGTAAGTTACTCCATACATGAATGTTATGGCCAACTACTCATGAAGAGCAACACCAGCAAATTCCACTACCAAACTTTCAGAAGTGTATGTCTTGAATTGCCAAACCCTCTCCTGGACAATATAAGCTCACATAAAACTGCCATTTTATTACTAGAACATGATATGCACAAATCTTTCTATGTCAAAGGATTTTCCCAACACTTCAATCTAAATATACTTTGAAGTGACCACAGGTAATGATGCATAAATGTCATAATTGGTTATGATAGAAGTAAAATGCAATTACAGTAATGTCTAACTGAACAAGATGATGAGTGAATTGCAAGCAAAATCCTCTCACCACACTATTACTTGTGCAATCTCAGGATCACCCTCTTGCCCCAGTGCTGCTTTTGTTATTCAGATGTTGCTGATGCCCTGCATAGAGATGACTTGAGAGACATTTCTTCTTTCTTATAGTTCAGGGATTCTCAAACTTCATTGCACTGCAGCCCCTGTCTGACATCAAAAATTACTATACAGCAAAAGGAGGAGGGGCTGGAGCCTTAGTCTACCCAAAACCTGCTGCTCCAGATGGGGTGGGCCAAAGCCTGAGCCCCAAAGGCTTCAGCCTCAGGCAGGGAGCCTGTAACCTGAGCTCTGCTGTCTGGAGCTGACACACTCAACTTCAGCTTTGCCCCTGAGTCCCAGCAAGTCTCAGCCAGCCCTGGTGACCCCATTAAAATGGGTTCATGATCCACTGTTACAGTTCCTTCTCTTCTTTGTGAATCATCCCCAGCTAATGTCCAGGAGACAAAGTCTGTATGGTCCTTTCTCAATATGTAGATTTTTTTGTCTACACCCTTTTCTTTCCAAAGAATGGCCACTTATGCAGGTAATGATCCATTTGATCTTGTGGACATGTGGCTGAGGCATTAGCTAGACTTTTGTCTAGGGCTTTAATTCTCAGAATTTATTTCCCAGAACCCTCACATCCCATTCAGGGGTCTGGGCTTCAGCAGTGGGAAGTGCCGGGGCTTAGGGCTTTAGCCCTGTGTGAGTCTTTAGTCTCAGGGCTTCAGCCCTGGGGCAAAATGTCAGGGCTTTGGTCTTGCAGGGGTCATCAGTCTGGAGTGCACTGGGGCTCATGGCTTCTGTACCACTGGAGGCACCAGACTCATGTTTCAGCCCAGCAGGGTATGCTAGGGCTCAGGACATTTGCCTCCTGAGACACTGGGGATCATGTGGGCTTGAAAATATTTACCAGAGCTCTTCTCTGCATGACTCTGGGTACAAAGAAGTCATGATTTTGTCTCTGGAGAACTGGTGTGTGACAAAATTGGAATATGTCTTAGTAACATCACACAAGAACATCTTATAACTTTAAATACAATATTTGCATGCACATTTTACCAGAACAATACTGATAAGCAAGTTATAAGTTTTCAAATGATACCTCACAAGGCATACTTTGTACAAGCTTTATCACAGCCCTATGAAAAGGAGTGGACTGGCCTGCTCTCTATCCCACTTGCAGTCCACATAACCATCTCCCCCTTCAGTCCTGGATTTCTGCTCCAGCAGACATAAACACCCCAGACTCTCCCCCATACATCTTTTCCCCAGTTTACCTGCTTCACCCAACATATCAATAAGGCTGAGATTCCATCTTATTAAAAACATTAATTCAGGCACAGAGAGTTAAATATTTAATGCCTTATCTAGACTGAGGGTAACTACTGAACCCTGAAGTACAGACTCTGTTTGAAGTTCCAGTGATAGTGACTAACCCTTAGAGAACCAGCACTATCAGGAAACAAAGGTGGATAGACCCCGTGCAGAATATGAAATTAATTGCTTCCCCAAAGCAGAACTTGCGTCGGATTCCTTGTTAAGGGGATAGTACACGACTGTTGAAATACTATTAGCCCGAGACTCTTCTAGCTATATACTCCATTGCCCACCCCAACCCTGTCCCCAACCTACTGCAGCCCCAGCCAAGCGTCAGAGACGAAATCATAAAGGCATCACGCCGTCACCTGCTACAAACAACCCCCGCCCCCTTTTCGAACGTCTAGAGGAATCAGCACCCGGTCTCCACGGAAACGCATTCGGGATGGAACGGGGAGCGGCCAATGAGAATCGAGGGAAGTCGAGGGGGCAGCCAATGAGCGGAGTTTGGTGCATGGTTTAAACCTGCAGGCAGGGGCTGCTGGGGAGTTGTGCGTTCGTGCTCTAATCGGAGCTGCTGTAGGGACGGGAGCCGCACACACCAGGCCGGGCAGCTGAAGGCGCAGCGGAGGAGCCGGAGTTCAGGGCTTTGTGGCGCAGGAGGGGCCATGGCGCTGCGGGTCAGCAGGGTAAGTGGTGGGAGGAAGGGGTTACCCTGTGGAGCCCCGATGGGTTTCCTTCGCGGGCGGGCGGGCTGCAGCCATTTCTTCTGCGGGGGTGTGGGACAGTGATCCTGTTAGCGGGGTCTATGTATGCTCAGTCTGGTTGCGGCTGTTGCTCCATGTCCCGGGCCTGGGGCTAAGAGCGGCTCCCTCCCCAGCTTGCTCGCTGGGCTGTGGGATGCTAGCGCAGGGGATCGGGTAAGGCCGGCTAACGGGCTCGCCCCAGCTCCGCCCTGAGCAGAGCCTACTCTGGGAGGCGAGGGTTTGGGGGTGCCCGGCGTCTCTTTCCCGGCAGGGCTGCCGCTCTGACCGGGCGCTCTTCTCTACAGAACACCAGAGTCCACACCGAGAACCAAGTGAGGAGCAATGTGGCCGCCGTCAAGCGGGAAGCGGCTGCTGCCAAGCCCGGCCTCAGGCCGAGAACAGCCCTGGGCGACATCGGTAACAAAGTGGGCAAGCAGCCGCCCAAAGCGCCTCCTAAAAAGGTAAAGCCAGAGCCTATCCTGCCGAAGCCCCGAGAAGCCCGAGCCTGGGACGCTCACGGCCCCCTCCTCTCTCTCCAGGAAGCGAAACTGCCCGTCGCCGCCGTGAAGCCCCTGGCCAAGAAAGCCACGAGAGCCGCGGAGAAGGTGAACGAGCCGGTTAAGGAGCAGAACCCAGTGCCTGAGCCTGCTAAGGTATTAGTGCCGTGCTAGCCGGCACCCAGCCCCTGCTCTGAGCTAGCCACAACCAGCAGGGCTCCTAGCGAGTCTGGAGGAGGGACACGCTTCTTCACATTCCAAACCAACCCTGACTTCACCGATTCCTGCCTGGCTTAGCACCTCCCTGTTGAGCCTGCTTCTCCTATCACCTATGCTACAGGCTCTGCCCTGTTCCCTGGTGCATTGGTGAACTCCCTAGCAGTCTGTGAATGGATTATTTAGCGGCGACTAGTAGCATTTGAAAGGCTACAGCTGTACTCGAAGTGCTTCAGTGTACACCCCTTCCCACTGAGGGCTCTTCTGCCAGTGCAGGCAATACACCCTCCTGAGCATGTAGCTAGGTCAATACAGATTCTACTCTTAAACCTAAACACACATTACACTAGCTAAACTTAACTACATGTTATGTTATCTTTAAGGTGCTGCTAGACTACTAAAGTTTTAACTACATAGTTGACTTGTGTATGGAAAAATTGACAGTTATGCAGCTACACTAGAGATGTAGAATCTTCATATACAAGCAAACTGTGTGACACTTTAGTATAGAACAGTCTTTCTCAGATTTTCAGTGTGCTCATGCCAATGAGGTGGTGCAGTATAAGTATCATTTTACAGATGAGATGGGAGGGAGGGACTGAGGCAAATGCCTAAACATGCAGAAGTCAGTGGTGGAACCTGCCAAAAGCTGGGAGTAGTCAATAGGTGAGGATAACTAATTGCCATGTGGTGGTAATGCATCTAGCATGGGCTATTATCAGACTGGATGCTGGTCTAGAGGGGCTACTGATGTAACCATATGGCTATTAGGTTATGTTCTTAGCCTGGGACTTGAAATCCTGGTTACCTAAAGGTAGTCTATAGAGTACCATCCCTTAGTAGACATCTCAAATGGCTCCTAAAAATAAGCACTCCTATCCTACAATATAGGATATCTTGTGACATTACGAACACTGACTTATGAAACAGTCTTGGCCAAACCTGGCATTGGGGATGCTGTGATTTACTACTTGTATCAAGTTTGTGTAGTCCTATTTTTGGACTCCGTTCTATTGGGGGGGGGGGGGTGATATAACTAGCTTACATACTAAGTTTCTATACTGTTACTCTATTGCACCCTTGTATCATTGTGATACATCTGTGGAGGTCTGATGTGGTTTGTGATGGCTTTAGTAACACTAGTATTGTCAGTCTGATATTGCTATAGACCTGATCTACAAATCCTAATGGCCTAACTTTCAGAGACCTCTCTTCAGTAGAAGTTATGGGTACTCCATCTTAAACTTTGTCCCCAGTTGGAATCTCCATCCCCAAGCCCAATGGAGACCTCTGGATGTGTGCCAGCAGAGGAGATGTTGTGCCAGGCTTTTTCTGATGTCTTGCTTGAAGTGAGAGATGTAGATGCAGATGATGGTGCTGACCCAAATCTCTGCAGTGAATATGTAAAGGACATCTATAGCTATCTGAGAGATCTTGAGGTTGGTATAAACAAGAATCATATCTTCTGTCATTCTACTTTACCCTGACTGTTACCACATCTCTGGTGCAATTGCTACTTGAGAAACTGGACCTCTTTCTAGACCTTTTGGTGTTCCTAGGGTGCAAGGAGTCTTATTCCTTGCAGTAAACCTTTCTCTTAATCTAGCAACCTGCTAGGAAAATGAAGGGTAAGGTAGGTTTATTGGACCAACTTCTGTTGGTGAGAAACAAGTTTTTGAACCACATAGTTCTGGTTTCTCTCAAATGGAACTTGGTCTGATAAGATTCCTTCTCCCACCACATTTCTCAATAGCCTCTGACCAAACTGCATAAGTTTTCTAACAGACTCAAAACGTAAGTGATAAGCAAAACTAGGTTGCTTAACTACCAGCACTGGCATTATTACTCCAAGGTAACATAGCTAACAACTGCCTTGTACTATGGCCTTCAAATATCTCTTGGCCAAAGAAACCAGATTCTGTCTTTGTTGGCCAAGAAGATGGTGCCAGTGCTTCCCTACATGCAGGAATTCCTGCAGTAACGCATACTCTTCTTCCGTGCAGAAGCAACAAGCTGTCAGACCAAAATACCTGGCAGGACAGGAAGTTACTGGAAATATGCGAGCTATATTAATTGACTGGCTTATTCAGGTTCAGATGAAATTCAGACTACTTCCAGAGACTATGTACATGACTGCTGCTATCATTGATCGCTTCTTGCAGGTAAGGGCATAACATGGCAGCTTGGAATCATGGCAAAGGAAAACTGCTCTCACATACAGCAGATAAGGGTGACAAATCTGAACCAGCATAGTTTAATGTTGCTATGCTATCACTGTAGCAAAGACTAATTGCTTTTCATAATCTCTCTAGAAATTCAGACTTAAGGATCATTAAACATGATTGACTGGACTACTTAGTACAACTAACTTGTACTTGACACAAATTTTGGCTCTAATATGCTAATGACAACTACACTTAATATAGAAGCTTTAATTTTCCTGTAATCTTAAACTGCTATTTAAATGTACAGCATGAATTCCCATACTACCTTCTAAGTGGCCAGGAAGCTTGTGACGGGAAGTAAACTAAACTTCCATATAAACTCTTAAAATTTAACACCACTTCATCAGCATAGTATCTACCTAACCTGAGACAAACATTTAGTGGCTTGTAATTCCTGTCTTAAACACTTTTGTATCATAGGACAACGGTGTGTCCAAGAACATATTGCAGCTGGTTGGTGTCACAGCCATGTTCATTGCCAGCAAGTATGAGGAAATGTATCCTCCTGAAATTGGAGATTTTGCTTTTGTAACAGACAACACTTACAGCAAGTACCAGATCAAACAAATGGAAACGAAGATTCTAAAAGTTCTAGACTTTGCTTTGGGCCGCCCTCTGCCACTGCACTTTCTAAGGAGGGCATCCAAGATTGGAGAGGTAAAATTCATGAGGCATTAAAGGCAATCTCAGTTTAGCATTTCTGCAAGTAGATATGAAGACATTTGTAAATAGACAAAATTCCATGTGCTAGCCTCTCCAAAATGCAAGTCTCTTGTCCTGGCTGGTAGCTAGTTACTTGAGCCATGCACGAGGACAGCTGATTCCATTCCCCTGGGTGTTGTCTGCAGATATTGAACTGCGGCTAGTACAGGTTGAGAGGGAATCTACAAATAGCAGCAACAGGAACTAATAATAGGACAACTTGCATAAATTATGCAAACCAGTTGAATGTGGGGTATGGGACAGTCCCTTTCTACATTCTCTGAAATAGAAGCAAAATGGGTGGCTTTCACCCATCAGGGCTCACTGAGGACCACTAATATTTGAGTCTCATTCTAGGTAGACCTAGAACAGCACACTCTAGCCAAATATCTGATGGAACTATCTCTGGTGGATTATGAAATGGTACACTACCCTCCATCCCAGATTGCTGCAGCTGCTTTTTGCTTGGCTCTAAAGGTTCTTGGCAGTGGAGAGTGGGTAAGTCTTTAGATTGGTGCCTGAATATCAGACTATAAATGGGTGCAGCTACCAGGCATGCCAGTAGGCTAGGGGGTACACTTCTGTTTTTGGAAGTGGAACCCTAGGTGTAGTACCAAGCAAGCACCACTTAAATAGGGTGAGGTTGTAGAAAGCATGACCTCTTTCCCACCCTGGGAAGGGGGAACATACATAGATCACTTTCAGGGTAGAGCAAGCTGGGCTAGGGAGTCATGCAGCTAGAGCATGGCAGCTTCTGGGGGAGGGGGAGAAATGAGGGTAGGCAGCTTCTCAGCCAGCACAATCCCAGGGGCTGCTGGTGGGGGCAGGGAGCACTTCTCTGATGGCCACAAAGGACCTGCTTAGGGATTTCTTCAGGTTCAAGCCAGATTCTCAGCCCATTCTGGTGTCTTCCCCCTAAGGAGCACATAGGGTCCCTAGCCAGCATGTATCTGATGGAGGTCCCACTGGGTCCCCAACCAGGAGCCACTTAGGATAAGTGCCTCCCAGCCAGAGTCTGCAGCTCTCCCTGGTCAATCCTCACCTGCACCCAAACACCATCTCAGACCCTGCAGCCTATGACCATGTACCAAGTTCTTGGAGTGGACCCCAGCAAACTATTGCCAACCCCTGGTCTAAGGGCAGAAGGCAGAGCAAAGTCAGGAAGAAGTGCAGTGGGGGGCAGAGCTTTGGGGGGATGGGATGGAGCCAGGAAAGGGCACCCAGAGGCAAAACCAAAAGTTTGCACCTCTGCCTTGAGGAAAGAAGCACGTTCTTTGTGCCTCTAAAGGAATTGTATGCTATTGAGTAACACTGGTTTACTTGTCTTAGACGCTAACTTTACAACACTACATGTCTTACACTGAGATTGAGCTTCACCCTGTCATGCAACAAATGGCCAAGAATGTGATCCTAGTGAACCAGGGTCTTACAAAGCACATGGTAAGGAACTTAATTTCCTCTGTAGGATGGGGGTGGGGAACAAAGTAATACAGAGCAATTGGTGCAGTATGCTCTTAACTCAGCAAGTTCCACTCTCTTAGCAGTCAAGTTTAACAGGTAAATACAAGACACTTCTTGGTCTAACTCCCTAGTCTAAACAGTCTGTTAGCTCATGAAGAAAACCCTTAATTGTGGGATGTGGCTATTACCTGTGTATAGGCCTGCCATGGCACAAAGCTGATCAGTTCTCAGCTTTTGTTCACTTGCTAGTTTAATGGTTGGAGTTTTCAGTCTCCAACATGTAGAACTGTAATCAAGATTAACTTTTTTTTTCCCCCTCATTTCAGACAGTAAAGAACAAATATGCAAGCAGCAAACATGCTAAGATTAGCACTCTTCCACAGCTCAACTCTGCAGTCATACAGGATCTGGCTAAGACTCGGTCAAAAGTGTTATAGCTTTTTATATAACTAGCAGAATTAGACTAAAATTGGCACCATGTGCCATATGTTTTGTGTGTGTGTGTGTATATATATAATGGATCTTATTTTGTCCTTGAACTAAATCTTTTTAATAAAGCATTTTTTTGCTTCTTAACACTAATCATGTTTTGTCTAAGTATAATCACTTTGGGGGAGGGGGGGGGGAAGGGAGCTAAAATGTAAGAAGCTACTTCTTTTCACCCCCCTCATAGCTCTAAATTTACCTGAAGAGCTCACAAGCACAGGGCAGGCTTTTTTTCAACTAAGACTACCCTTGCACTAAAGAACAGAGGACCAGTAGGACCTAAGTAATGCCAGAGTTCTAATACCAAAACAAACACTCCCCACCTAAAACAACTGTGTGTGCCAGAGCAAGGGCAGCTTTTCTATCAGCTACAGAACTGGTATATTGCACTGTAAAAGCAAAGCACCACCACTCTCCTAACCTCAAGCTATAGGCTCATTTAAGTATGCAGGGAAAGTATAACTTACTAGTGCCTCTATGATGGATATTCTTCTCTTGTGCCTTGGAGATATAGGACTGAAGTGTAGGGTGTGTCAGCCTGGGGAAATGAGCAGACTAGGGCAATTATGCATTCCACCTAAGGAAGGCAATGTATAAGCTAAATCTCCTCATGAGAGTATTGACAGGCCTCCCAAGTTACTGGCCTCTCCCATGGAGATGACAGTGTGCCTACCTTGGAATATGAAAAAGTAGCCCCATGATTACCATAAATCCATTCAGACTAGTAAGCTAGTTGTCAGGTATGTTACTAGTAAGCTACCTCCTAGGGAGGACCTGTAAATCAATTAGTTGTACATGATCATTGCTCAGTATTGTAATGTACACTTTCAAGTTACTGGCAACCTGAGTCACTTATGTGAGGTTCACCAGTTCCGAAGGATTGGATATGCACCCTCAGGTCAGCATAAATCTCAATTTTTTTTTTTTACCTAAATATCATGCTGTCAGCCAATGCTTGATAGTTACCTGAAACTCTTAAACCTGTGTAACTTAACAGATCAATATACAAGTGATTCTCAATGTGCATAATTCAGAACCACAACCATGCTGGAGTAAACTGCTGGCTTGTAAAGAGCTTTCTGGACTCATATCAACAGATCAGAATCTAAAGGCAACTTAGGTGAGTCCTCTGCATTTTTCCAGGCTATTCTAAAGAGTTATTTAGAAGAGCTTCATCCTAAGTGTTTTACCTGTTCAAAGTGTAAGCAGAATAGAGGTGAAAAAAGCAGTCCTAAGTTTTCACTTCTACACCTAAAGTGGGTTGCTAAGTGATGTATTGTCTCAGTACTTTGCAACTTTTAAAACACCTAAAGCTGTTTTACTCATGGATATTTTTAAGTCATAGGTCCCAGGCAATAAAGATTCACAGGCCATGACTCATACTATATACACAAGGTGCAGGACCTGGAACAACCCCTTGCACTCTTGTCCCACTTCTTCCTGCCCTCATTCCACTCCTTTCCTGAGCAATGCTGGAATCTGGCAAGGCAGAATAGAGAGGGGACAGTCACACTGCTGCCAGCCCCACACCATCACCAAGCCCTGTATATCTCAAAGCACAAGACCCCTCAAAGTGCAGGAACCAGGATGACTGCCCCAAACTCCAATGAAAAGGAGGGCTCTGCTGGCAGGCTTCCTACGTATGTGGAAGTGGCTAACATGTCCCTGCAACTTCTGAGGGAAGGCTAAGGAATGGTAATGTTCACATTGTTATTATATGTAAATTAAATTTTTTAAACATTTAATAAAAATATCTTGAATGAGGTCTTAAAGCAGGCAGAGAATTACTTCCATGTATTTGCTTCCTTAAAAATCTGTATTTAAGGAAATGCCTCTTAGACCTCAAGCAGGTTTTGCACAAGCTTCAAACCTACCACACTTAGCTGTAATGTTGCAAGTGCATTTACAAACCTGGAGCAAGCACAAAATGTTGCTGCTACTTGGTGTTTGGAAAGCAAAGTACATAACATAAGAATGGCTGTATTGGGTCAGACCGAAGCTCCATCTAGCCCAGTAGCCTGTCTGTTGACAGTGGCCAGCACTAAGTGCCCCAGAGAGGGTGGACTGAAGACAATGATCAAGCGATTTGTCTCCTGCCATCCCTCTCCAGTCTCTGACAGAGGCCAGGGACACCATTTCTATCCCCTAGCTAATAGCCTTTTATGGACCTAACCTCCATGAAATTATCTAGCTTCTCTTTAAACTCTGTTATAATCCTAGCCTTCACAGCCTCCTCTGGCAAGGAGTTCCACAGGTTGACTACACGCTGTGTGAAGAAGAACTTTCTTTTATTAGTTTTAAAGCTGCTACCCATTAACTTCATTTAGTGTCCTCTAGTTCTTCTATTATGGGACCTAATAAATAACTATTTGTATTTATGACTTCACTTGGCTAGCAGAGTAAAGTGAGCTGGGTATGAAAGCTGATAAGAATGGACCCGAGTCATACAACAGATTGTCTGGTCTAAGATAAAAAACAGTGGCAGGTAAAATATGTTGAACATATTGTTCAGGTTAGCCATGGAGGAGTGCGGGGTTGGACAGTGGCTCCCAGAGCACAACATTGCCCACCCTGTCCCAGGAGACGACCTATCCCTAGGCACTGCTTTGTCTACCAAATCCATGCTAGGAAGCAACCCGCTTCCTGCTGAGCATGGCCGCGCCATCACTTCTCCAAGCTGGGTACCTTAAAACCAGCGCTGGAGCCACGCCTTCCCCAACCTACCCTGCAGTCTCGTCGCTTCCCGCGAGGACTATCCTCCCATCAGGCCTGAGAGGAGAACGCCGATTTACGAGCCCGGAAGTGACCGGATTTCTGGTCCTAGCCAGGAGTAGCTGTTGGCCGCGTTCATCGATGGCGCTGGTGACGTACACTGCGGCAGGCGGTTTGAAGGCGTTGAGCGGTCGGGCGTTGGTGTTGCCGCGCGGATGGAGCCGCTGCAGCGAGTGAAGGACGCGTCCAAGGCCCTGGGGAAGCTGGCGGCCTCCAGCGGGTCTGTGGAGCCCGGGGCTGCCCCGGGGCTGGGGGCGGCGGCGGCGGCTGGCGAGAAGCTGGACCTGGGGACGCTGCTCCGGTGAGTGCCGCGGCCCGGCGCCGGGGGAGCTGTAACTGGAGTGTCTGTTATCCCAGGGACTGCGCTAGGGATTCGCGGCTGGTTTGGAGAGCCTGTTTTGGGCCGGGGCCACTGACCCACAGAAGCATCATTCGAGGCGGGGCCCCATGCGAGTGACAAGCAAAACTAAAAAGAAAACCCTCAGGGTCGTGGCCCTGACTCATCAGCAGAAAAAATGGAGGCACCCGCGAGTGAGGCGCATGTCACTCAGTGCTAGGGCTCCCCTCCCCACTTCAGCCCTGGGGACGATGCCAAGGGTCAGGGCTCCCCTTCCCCAGCTTAACTCTTCTGGGGGGCCCAAGGACCTCTTAGGCTCTGTGGTGGGGCCAAAAATGAAGGCCTCTGTGTGTGGGAGGGGGCTGCTGGTGAGCAGAGTAGGGGTCTGGGCATGTGGTATGGTGAAAGAGTGGGCTGAGGGTAGGGATGTAATAGTGTAGTCAATTAACTGACTAACCAATAAGAAAAAGTTTATAGGTTAATACTGTAGACTACATGTATTTCCCCCTACCCTGCCACTAAACTTTTTAGCAGGCTGGCCAGCAGCTCGGCTCAGTCCCAGCTTATGATAACCAAATGCTTATCGGATAGTCAAGTCAACTAGTCTATTTCCCCCACCCTTGCTGCCTCTATCAGATAGAGGCAGCAAAGTGCAGGGGAGAGGGAGTGCTTCAAAGTGGCAGCACCACATGGAGCCCGTACCTGGGCTCTGTGCGGCGCTGCCCCTTTGAAACGCCGCCGCGGCATTTGCATGGGGCCCAGGGCCAACTGGAGACTCCCCAGCTGATCCTGGGTTCCAGTGCACAGAGCCCGGGGTCAGCTGGGGAAATGCCATACAGAGCCTGGGGTCAGCTGGGGATTCCCCTGGGCTCCATGAGGGTGCTGTTGCTTTGAAATGCAGAAGAGCCCCTGCTGGGGACTCTTGTACATTTCAAAGCTGGCACCCTATGTGCAGCCCCAGGCCGAGTTCAGCATTCCAGCGGCTCTTGTACATTTCAAAGGAGGAATGCAGAAGAGCCTATCAACAAGTAAATTACTCAATATTTAACATCCTGAGTCTGGGACCCACCCCAGCTGTGGCTCTGCATTTAAAGTATGTTAGGAGCCAGGCAGGCAGGCAGCCCAGGTCAATTCTGACTTACGCCTGGTCCAGAAGCTACGACCCCTCCTCAGACGGGCTGCTGCCACTCTGCACTGCTGCCTCTCTATCAGAAGCAGCAACGTGGGTGACAGGCAGCCACTCCAAGAGGGGAGCTAGTTTTTAAACTGGGTCCCCTCACGGGCCAGCTTCCTCTGCTGATACAGAAGCAGCAGCACGGAGTGGCAGGGGGCTCCTCGGGAGTAGGGCCAGAGCGCACTAGCTGCCGGCCTCACCCCCAAGGACTATAGAATAGTTGAGTAACCAATAAGAATTCATGAGGTTGACTATTCAATTAACTGACATTTAACATCCCTAGCTGAGGGAGGGTGAAGGAGGCAGCTTGGGGTGCGGAGTCTGGGTGGAAGGAAGGGTACAGGAGGCGGTTGGGGGTGCAGGGTTCGAGTGGGAGGGAGGAGACAGGGGATGGAGGTATCTACCTAGTGCAGCTCTCAAGGTGTGCTGGTGGCATTGCCTCTTAGCATTCCCATTGGCCAGGAATCCTGGCCAATGGGAGCAATGGGCATAGAACTTGTAAGCAGCACAGGGGATAGAACAGCTCTGTGCTACTGTACCTAGTGCAGAGTCCGCAGGCTAGATGTAGCAGCAACTTGCCTTGATCCAGCCCACGAGGTTTGGGGCTCCCCTCAGCAGTGGGGACCTTGTGCTGGCGCTGCAGCCACAGGGGAGGGCACTGAACCTTGGCATCCCTCCACATGGCTAAAGCGCCAGCATCATCTCCCTCTGCTGCACGATAGAGGAGCCCTGAGCCTCGCAGGCTGTATCAAGGCAAGCCACAGGCTGTGTATACCCCATCCCTGCTTTAGAATAATCAATGCTGTTAAAAAACACAAAAAACCTCCAGAACTTGCACATGTTTTGCTGTGTATGCTGCAAAATACACTTTTAATAGTGTTTTTTGAAGAGGACTGAAAGTATACTTCCCACAATAACAAATGGGTGGAAAGGAGGTTTTTTAAGATGTCTGACTTCCTTTTGAGTGTTTGGGTTTTTATTGAATATATGATGTGTTGGTGTCTAGAGCCTTGGATTAATTGGTTTTTTTAAGGTTTTAAATCTAAATAAATAAAATATTTTTTAACTTCTCTTCTTCTTCTTCTAGACTAAGAGAACAAATAAAACAGCAACTAATGGAATATAATACAACATTTCATGCAGGTTAGTCTCTTTGTTTTGCTTTCTTTGATTCCTGTCCATTAGCTCTGCAGTGATAATGGAGCCAAATGAAGTCTTCTGTCACTTTCTGTTTTATATCACTTTCCTGGCTTCATTCATATTTAAACTTTTTTTTCTTTAAAAACAAGGAGGAGTCCTGTGGCACCTTAAGGACTAACAGATATATTAGGGCATAAGCTTTCATGTGTAAAAAACCACTTTGTCAGATTCATGGAGTGGAAATCACAGAGGTAAGGAGATATATATGTACTAGCATATCAAAAGAAGGGAGTTACTTATTAAGTGTAGGACCAGTGTAGGCCAATTCAGGAAGGGTGGAAGGATAGCTACTTTTAAATCCAGTTACTGATAGGGATGTTAGAGTTTAACTGGCAAACCAATAAGCATCAGTTAATGTTATGCATTAAACTCTGCCCAGCAGCAAAGCCTCCCTGGGAATGAGGCCAGCAGTCCCTGCCAGCCCAGCTCCTGAGGAGTTTTCGCTGTATAAAGCTTATTTAAGCTTGGCACTTCGAAGCCCGTAGTAGGTGTAACTACTAAGATTTTTAGCAGCCACACAGTTACATTTTTAACCAATGTTTTACTTCCCTAGCTACTGAATGTCCAGGGAGGTTAAAGTGTTCTTCTATTAGTTTTTGTATGATACCTTTCTTGATGTCTGATTTGTGTCTCTTTATCCTTTGATGCAGAGATTGTCCAGTTTGGCCAATATACATGGTAGAGGGGCATTGCTGCATATGATGGTATATTAGTAGATATGCAGGTGGATGAGACCCTGATATTGTGGTTGACGTGGTTAGATATATGGACAGAGTTGGCAATGGGTTGTGTTGAGTGGGTTCCTGGTAAGGATGTAATATTTCGATGAATTGGCTAATTGAATAGTCGATAAGGGCACTTTCGCCTTTTCCCCAGAGCTGTTGCTACACTTCAAAGGTGAAAGCGCTATAGGAAGCATGGGGCCAGCAGGGAACTTAATCTGTCCCCAGGCTGGACCCAAGCTGCATGCGGCATTTCAAAACACCAGCGCTGCGTGGAGCCTGGGGGCTGGCCCTAGGCTCCATGCGGCACTATTCTTTGAAGCACCTCTCTTCTCCCCGCGATCCACTGCCTCTTTCTGATAGAGGCAGGTGGGGGGGGGGGAGTGACTAGTTGACTAGCAGATAAGCGTTTGTCGGCTAGTCGTTCACATCTCTAGTTCCTGGATGAGTGTATTTGAGGTGTGATGTGCGATTGCTGGTGAGTATTTGCTTCAGGCTGAAGCGCCTGTCTGTTGGTGAGGGCTGGCCTGTCTCCTAAGGTCTGTGAGAGTGAGGGATCATTTCCCAGGAGAGGCTGTAGATTATCAGTGGTACACTGGAGGAGGTTAGGTGGCTGTAGGTGATAGCCAGTGGTATTCTGTTGTTTTGCTGTTGGGCTTGTCCTGTGGTAGATGACTTCTGAGTATTCCTCTGGTTCTGTCAATCTGTTTCTTCACTTCTCCAAGTGGTTGATTTAGTTTAAAAAATGCTTGATAAAGACCCTTGTAGATGTTTATCTTTGTCTGAGGGATTGGAGCATATCTGGTTCATTTGCAAATTTAACATGATAAAATTAGAACTGAATAAGGTTAAAATGGTTATCTCACTACAAAGGCAATTTTCCCTTTCCCCATCAACTGCTGGGAGTGAGCCACATCCACCCAGATTGAATAGCCATTGTTAATACTGGTCCTACACTTGAGAAGTAACTTACTCTTTTTGATTAGCTAGCACATATATAGCTACCTATGTGACTTCCACCCTGTGCATCTGACACAATAGTTTTTATCCACAAAAGCTTATGTTCAATATATCTGTTTAGCCTATAAGGAGCCACAGGACTCCTCGTTGTTTATGCAGATACAAACTAACATGGCTACCCCGAGACCTTTTTTCTTTGCCATTCTCCGCTGTGTCTATCCAATATAAGTAAATGTACATGCTGTAACAGAAAATAATATACCTGAACACTCTAAATTTGACTGATATTGGAATAGTAAAGTAATAAAAGATGAGAAACTATTAGTACATGTAAACATTTTAAAGTTTTTATTTACAAACAAGTTGCTTCTTCAAATTTTTATATCAAATACCTTGTTCTTGCACTGAAAATCCAACCTCTTTGATTGCACAGTTATAATCCTATGCCAGTGGTGCAATTTTTTTGAATTTCACATTAGACCCTTTTCAATATCATCACAAAGTTAAAACTGTAATAAAGGCTTTCAGAAATCTGTTCAACTGAGCTTTCACATATTCTGCGTAAACGGAAATTTTTTTCAATCTAATTAACTTTAAAAATACTGTTGATTTGCAGGTGAAGAAAGCATTCCTGACCAAGCCATAGAAGAAAAGCTAATTGAAGCGTATGTCTTCTGATGATTATTTTTAACTTTTTAAAATAGGGATGAGGGGAAAGCAGTCATAAGTTCTATTCTTTCTTCTCTCTTTTTAATAAGAATGTTGGATTACATATCAGAGCTTTAATTTTACTTGTGGAGTGCTTTGGGGGGCAAAGGAGAAAAAAACTTCTCGCCCCTCAAATATTTTTTCATATGATGTGGATTCTACTCTCTCATACCCATAGTCTTCTAAGTGTTGGCTGGAGTTAAGCTAAAAATATCCAAGTGCTAAACTAAATTCCATTTTTAAAGGAGAACAAAATCTTATGTGCGTCTGATAGTATTTTACCTATGCTAAGCATTCAGACAGCAAGTTGCATTTATGATCCAAAACTACATTGAGCTTTCAGGTTAATGTGGGTTTTTTATTATTAATTATGCTTTCATAATAAAAGATATTTAAAAAAGAGAATGAACTCTTGTAACTGTGTGGTGATCAAAATATTTCTAATATAGGAAAGCCTCGCCTTACAACGGCCCGAGTTGCAACCCCCCACACTTACGACCATTTTTGTAAGTGCGGAAGGGGCCGAAACCCCCCAACTTATATCCTCTGCCCGTATTTACGACGGTGCACGGCGCCTATCGTAAATGCGAGTTCGAGTTACGATGCCCCCCGACTTGCGATGCTTCCCCAGGAACTGATCGCGTTGCAAGTCAGGTGCCACCTGTATTCTCTTTAAGAGTTCAGATAAATATCAGAAGTAGAAACTCCACAGATGCTGTTTTCAAACAAATATTTGCAGGGTTCTACTTGTGGCCCGCAAGACATTTTGTTTACCATTGCTTTTGCACAGGATTACTGTATTCTGCTGGTTTCTCACATGTTTTTTCCTACCGGTATTACTAAAGTGACACACATGTAAAGCCAGGGCATCTGAAGCGAGGTGCATGCTGTGAGACCCATGCGCTCCCTCTGAAGCCAATCAAAGCACTGCTGTGATTTAAGGATGTGAATGATTAACTGGTGAGCATCACCCAGTGAGGTTAACCATGGCAGGCCTAGCATGCCGGTTAAGCAGTTCATCGGTTAAACACAACATTTTACTAGTTAACTGATTTGACTGGGTTTTACATCCCTACTATAGTTTAATTGGCACACCCTGCAAATTCTAGGTGCGCAAGCACAGTTAGCAAAACAACCCTTTCCCGGGAGACTGTCTTGGTTACCACAATCTTGTGGCCCGCTCACTATCCTTGGTTTCCCATCACTGGACTAGAGGATTTCGCCCTTATTAGTATTAAAGATCTGCTGCAGACAATGGAGGTGATGATGATTCTTAAAGAAAAGGTCACAAGAATACTTCACAGTAGAGCAGTGTTTCCCAATTTTATTTGGCCATGGAACCCTTTTAAACTCGAAAGAATTTTGCGGAACCCCTAATAACGGCAACTGGTTTGACAGCCGAAGCTTCGACTTCATCCGACGTGGCACTAGTCTATTTGTATTTAGTCACCCTCGTGATCCACGCTCCCTGAGAGTGAGTACGGGGATTTACGGTGGTATGTAACAGGCGATTGCACCAGTGACTTGACTGTGCGCACAGTGCTGAGTAGTGACATCATCGTCCCCACTGTCTGGCTACACTGGCATTACACAGGGACACTTATCGAGGTAAACACAAATGAAAATTGTTTTCAATAAAATTCATAAATGCTTAAATATATATATTTTTTAAATCATGAAATGTTCTTGTAATGGAATTTTCTCGTGGAACCCTTATTTTCACTTTGCAGAACCGCGGGGTTCCACGGAACACCATTTGGGAAACACTGCAGTAGAGAGTCTAGGCAAGAAAGTGTTGCTACCAGCTCCCCCTATAGTTAGTTGGAGGAGCGGGAGCTGAATCTGAGTTAGTGGGTCTAAGTGATTCTCTTTAAGGCTATATCTACACTGCAAGGGTTTTGCGCAAAAATGGCTGTTTTTCCGCAAAAACCTGTGGAGTGTCCACACCTCAAATGTGCTTTTGCTCAAGGAAATCAGCAGTAACATGGCAGAACAGGGCTTTTGCCAGTGTAGGTAAACCTCCTTCTATGAGGCATAATTCCCTTTTGCACTACAGCTATTGTGCAAAAAGGCAAGTGTGAACACTCCAGAGGGGTTTCTTGTGCAAAAAAAAAGCACAGGTGCAGGTGTTCTGATGGCCATCAGAACTTTCTTGCGCAAGAGCATCCATGCAGTGTAGATGCTCTCTTGTGCAAAAGCACATCACTTCTGCGATGCGCTTTGAGATGTGGATGTACTCTTGTGCAAGAAGTTTTTGCACAAGAACTCCTGTGCAAAAGGCTTCTTGCACAAGAAGCCTGCGGTGTAGACGTAGCCTACGTGTGTAACTTTTGCTTGTTGTCCATAAAATTCTTCTGCTATTGCATTTGTTTTTAGTACTACAGAAGATCTGGAAAGAGAAATGGAACAAGTGAAAGTCTCCTTTCACAACAAAACACTGGTGTTACAAAGGTAAAGCTTTTACACTTTTTTTCTAAAATTTTGTTTAAATAGTACAAGTAGTACATAAAACTTTATTAATGCTGAACCCATAAATGAGAGTTGAAAGTAACATCTGAAATGTTTGTACGGTGGTGTTGCATTTTAGGGTGCAATCCACACTAGTAAGTTGGTGTCACTACCTGCCCTGTACTTCTGTGCCCTAAATGCTTAGCTGCTATGGCTCACAGCCCAGATGCCAACAGCCAGCAAACAAGTATCCAGTATTAGTTCAGCATTCTGACCCCACCAGCAGATCTAGAACACAACTGCCCCATCCTCGTCTCCACTAGCCTTGGCTCAAGGTAAATTTCTTACCAATCTCTTCATCCATGACAGACTTTCAATCACAACATTGCACAGAAGTACAAGGTGCTGGTTTCTCTTATCCTCCTCGGTGAAAAATGTATATCTAAGCAAGTTTTTTACTTGTATTCAATTCCCAGAGACTTCAGTTCCCTTGGCTGCAAGAACTCTGTTCCCTTGTCTATCCAGTAATGAATGCTGCCTCTTCTAATATCTGGCCAAACTCAGTTTTGTCTTCAGGCTCGGATGACCTTATACTATTCTTTCTATCCTGCGGACTTCCTGTTCCCTTCCTGATTTGTGTGTAAATAGGACTTCCATTGGTTTTGGCCATCCCTTGCTTAATTTCACTGGAGACAAACCGTTCCCTTCCTTCATGTTAGGGAGAACATTTGTTTCTCTCTGTGTTTGGTCATAGGCTTTAAAATATAATATTATCTGTAATTCCTCGTATTATTAATATTTTGGTGAAATGCATGTATTAATCATCAGTGTGGTTGGTGTTATTATAAAAGACTTGTTATGCATTATTACTATATTATAAAAGTATATAATCAGTTAATTCAATGACTTATTCCTTTGAGGTCCGTGCTCCTACAAGAGGCTGTCCCCACTAACTAGGTGATGGGTTTGTTTTCCTTTTATGAAAATTTTACTTCGTTGTCTCTGCCTGATGACCAGGCTGGTCAGATAAACAAATACATATTTCTTTGTCTAAGGCAAGCTGGGCTTATGCATTACTTGCCGAAACCTTTTTAAGAACATAATTCTAGCACATATCCATAACTTTGTACATGTCCCCATACATCATGCAGGAATATGAATGATGAGTGAGTTATTAGTTTTCCAAGCTCTCCTTGGCTACAAATGGCGAACCGCAGCCAATGGGAGCCTCGAGGCTCCGTGGCTGAAGAGCTGGTAAGTAAACAAACCAGAGCGGCTTGGTAGCAGCTTCCTCAGAGTGGGTCCGTGGACCGCTTTGAGAAACACTGGTTTAAACCTTTCACCTAGCATATTCCGGTGTAAAAAGTAGTGCATTCAACTAATTTAAGTGGCAGGATTGTTTATGCAAAATTTGGTTTCTGTAAGTAATCGCAAAGTATGATTTTATTTTGCACAAACAAACTCTTCAAAATATATAGCTGATATGTCATCTTTTGGGTTTATATCATGACGATAGTGTGCTAGGTGTAGAGAGTAATTTAAGGCTTGACAAGAGCTTCTGACACAGCATAAGGAATCACCAACAGGTCTCTGTCACAGGTGGCCAAAAGAAATGTAGACAAATATACCTTACTAGCTGGACTTACCCGGCGTTGCTCAGGAAACCGGAGGAACAAAATTTAGGAAAGGAGGGGACCCTGAGCCAGGGGACCCCCAGAGCCACAGACCCTGGGGGCTGATGGCTCCTGGCCCACACCTGACCTTCTGAGAGCAGTAGGCCCCTCCCCCCCAGGACTGAGCAGCCAGCCCACAGGAGAACAGTACACAGTCATGCGGCCAGTAGCAAGGGGACTTCTCTTTGCAAGGTTGGCTCAGGGATCCACCTGCCCTGCCTTGGCAAGCAAAAGCTCAGAGCTCACATCTAACCCCAATGGCTGGAACCAGACACAGAAGAGCCCCACTCACAGTATGAACAGCAGCTGGCTGGCTTCACAGCAGTGTAACACATCAAGGGTTTAACCCAGCCCCTCCGCCCTGCGCTGCAGCAGGCACACGGATTCCTTCTACTCAGATAAGCCAGTGAGCTGAGCAGAAAGGTTGGCCAGCTTTGGTTTTGGTTTCGGGGGGGGGCAGGTGGGGAGCGACGCTGAGGGAGGGGAGGTTACACGCAGGAGGGGCGCCCCAGCTCGCGCCCAGGGCTTCAGGTGCTGCAGGGGACAGGGCAGGTGCCCGAGCTGTTGTGCACATAGGGGTGGGGGCACTGTGTGCCGGCGGGGTGCAGGAGAGGATCGGTTATGTAATCTCACGAGCGGGAGGGGGCAAGTCCTGGGAGGCTACACACGGGAGGGATGCCTCGGCTCACGCCCGGGGCCTTAGGTGCCACAGGGGGCAGGGCAGGACCGGACCCTGATCGGGTTCAAAAGTACCTTAACCTTTCATCCAGGGGGAAGGTTTTATCCCATGCAAAGTTTGGTTGCGGTAGCTCTTATAGTGTCCAAGTTATTAGCACACAAACTTATAAACATTCTCCTTCATATATTAGATAGGGTGGTACTTGGACAGATGTGGTGGAAGAAAATCAGATTCTCTGTCTGTGGGGCACAAGCTGGCAGTTAGGGAGGTGGCAGGGGAAGAGTGGGGAGGAGCAGGGCGCTGTCTGTGTGGGGCACAGAGTGACATTTAAGGAAGTGGCGGGTGAGGGGTGGGAAGGAGCGGGGCGCTTTCTGTATGGTGCACAGGCTGGCAGTTAGGGAGGTGGCAGGCGAAGGGTGGGGCAGAGTGGGGCACTGTGTGGGGGACAGACCAGCAGTTAGGGAGGGGGTGGGGTGGGGTGGGGTGGAGCAGAGCGCTGTCTGTGTGGGGCACAGGGTGACAGTTTGGGAGGTGGCAGGGGAGGGGTGAGGACGAGTGGGGCGCTGTCTGTGGGGCACAGGCCAGCAGTTAGGGGAGGTGGCAGGGAAGGGGGGGTGGCAGTGTGCAAAAGAGCTGACCCTGCTCCCCCTTCCTCCTTCTTTTCTCTCCCCTCCCCCCCCGCCCGTGTCTGGCCTGGCGCCTGTTTTAACCATGAGCGCCTTTTTCCACGCTGGTGTCCCTGCTCTCCCCGGTCCACATGCCCGCTGGTTTGCATGCCGGCTGAGGCGCGCATGCGCCGTGAGGGTGGTCCTCCGCGCGCTGCTTCTGCGCAAGCACCACAGGCCCAGAACAGCATTTAGTAAGACTTTATATGAATATAAAGTTAAAGGGATTGTTAACATGAGACATTACTTCCATGCATAAATCATTGCAGGCATAGGAGAAAGTGTGGAATTAACTAATTCAGCCCAGTTGCAAAGAGGAATTCTGCTTAAGGAAGTACTAGGAAGGGGTAACCCTCAAAGGAACCAGGAAGAATTCCTGGTCCACAGATAGTTTTCAGGCATAGGAAAGAAGAGTCTCCAGAAGGAAGAAGACAGAAACTGTTGGGCTTACTCTGTATTGATGAATGTTCCTTGGTATATTTGAGTGAGCTTCTATGTGGGAAGTGAGGATGTTTTGGAGTGCCCTCGATGCCATTAGAACAGGGGTGGGAAACCTTTTTAGGGTCAGGGGCTGCTGACCCACAGAAAAATGGGTCCAGAGCTGCACATAAGTAAAAAGCGCAAAAAAAAAACCCTCGCTGACATGGCTCCCAACTGACATTCCCCTCACACATCAGAGCCTTGGAGGGTCCAGGCTAGTAGAATTTGTGTGTGTGCTCCAGCCCTGAAGGGAAGCTGGAGCACCAGCACGGACTCTCCAGTGCTGAGGGAGAGCCCCAGGTCTAGGGAGCCGGATCAAGGCAAGCTGGATCCAGTCCCCAGGTGTTAGGTTCCCCGCCCCTGCATAACACAGACCATCAAATTGGTCACTCTGCTTGTGTGTAAGACCCTTCCCCCAAAATCTCTGTCTATCTTGTCTATTTAGACTAAAGTTTTCTGGATTAGAGACCATTACTTTATGTACAGGGCTTAGCACAATAGGACCCTGATCTGTTAATGGCTCTAGGTGCTGGAGGGAGCATATTATGTTTTTATGGTCATTTATAAAGAGAATCCTCAGATATTATACATTTTGGGGTATCATCATGTAAAATACGTATGTACCAAATACATGAAAGGAGAAACATGTTCAGAACTCAGCTTGTCTTTCAGATTTATCTCTAGCTTTGTCATCAACCAGAAATTTTACTCTTTCCCTGTGACATGTAGGATTCAGCTTATGGATGCCCTGAGAACCAAACTTCGATATAATGATGGTGACTCAAAGTAAGGAGCTTTTTTATGGGGTAAAAGGGGTTTGGAGGGATGAACCTGACACTCCAGTGTAGGGAGACTACCAAACTACCTCAGTCACTTTTAATATGCTTTCCTCTTTCTGTTTATGGCTACACTGTAGTACAGTTTGGTTGGGTAACTAGAAAGTGGTCCTAAGAGATGCTGTCTGACCAGTTGGCTTGGATTCTCTTCCTTTCTATTTGAGGAGATAAGTGTTCCACTTCCATGATGCCTTCACCATTAGCCTGAAGGCAAGAGTTCTAGTCACTTCTTAACCCAGATCATCTTTTGCATAGTGTTGCCAGTGTCGCGTTAATGTTTAGCAAGCTCTGTGCCTTTTGCACAGAGTTAGAAGTGTTGACCATTAAACCCTGCTGATCTACTATGAATGCAAAGAAAATATTTAATTGATATCTTGAACTGTATTTAGCATAAATATATACCTACTTTTACAAATACTGAAAGCACATTATGCTTTTAATGATGCTAAAGGAACACCCTTCCCTCTAATCCCAAATAATTATGGTTAGAAAGTTCACAGTGTTAGCTTTTATGGTTTGGTAATTAATTATTTATTCCCTCAATAGGTTGATTTTGGAAACTATAAAACACATAATAATGCTTAGTACTGCAATCCTTGAATCTCAGCAGGCAAGTATCCTTAGTATTTCTAATTATTAAATTGTTTTCAGACTTAAGTGGATTGCCAAAATAACTGTTTTTAAACATAGTTCTGAAAGGTGATCTCATTCTTTCCGGAGAAAACCCTTTGTCTAAACTGTTGACCGCCTGGGTGTAAGATTATGTTGATATTGAACATATTGTGATAAAGATAATAAATACTGTAGATTTGTGTTTGAAACAGTCTGTTGGAAATTAATCTACAGCAGTTTAATAGACTGCTGTAGAGAGGAAGGGACATTAGCCAGAGCAATTTAACTGCTGGCAAGAGCCAGAAACATTAATGCATTAAAATCTGCTCTAGAAAAGGAATGCTTTTATTTTTTTTAAAGGCATTGTGTGTTCCACATTTTACAGTTTGATGTAGTCTGTATTATATTTAGTCTATTATTCAAAAGATACTTTTCATAGTGCTAGTTGTAGATTCACGGACTTTAAGGCAGGGTGGGTTGGATCCAGCCCCATGCTTCATTTCATCCAGTGCACAGAAAGTCTAGGTGCTACAAGTTGGAAGCCAGGAACCTCCACACACCCCTGCAGGGCTGAGGCCATGAGTGCCTGCTCACAGATATGTCCCCTCAGCTACTTTCCAGGATAATTCCTTGTCCTGCAAATGTGATCAGCTTTCCTTGTTTCTAGATTTTGCAATTGGCTGTATTAAAATGCTTATCATTTGACTGCACCTAACTTAACAAGTGATTCAGATTGCTCTGAGTAAATCTGTTTTTTACATTATTCACCACTCCACCAATTTGTCAGCTGCAAAGCAGTGATGTTATATATTCCTTCAGATCATTAATCAAATATTGAAGAGCACTGGGCCAAGAACCCTCCAGAATCTTGCTAGAAACCAGTCATTAATGGAGAATCATTACAAAATAAATTTCTGAGATCTGTCTACTGGTTTTTAGTTTATCTAATACGTGCGTTACTGACTTTGTATAGTGCTATTTCTTTTAATCAGAGGATTGTGTAATAGTAAGTCAAATGCAGAACTGAAAAGTCCAGCTGGATTTTTTTCCTTATTCATGCATCACCACCTCTAACAAATATTTTGCAAACCAAATTATGCCCTTAGTTAAAACTGTGCAGCACTGTTGTGCTCCAGTGTAATGAAGGGCAGAACTTGAGAACAATGAAAATGCACAAGTGGTCCTGCATTTGGAACTTAATGATTCACAAACCACAAAAAAAAGTGAGAGTAACAAAATATTTAAAAAAATCACTGAAATAAACACACAACTGAATATACAATGAGTAAGTCTGCTCAGTAAAGTCGCTTTTTACATAGATCTGCTCTTTACCTCATCTTGTTCTGTTAAATGTATTTTGTGTATAGGATTATTACCTGTTAAACATAATACACTGTCAATTTGTATTTCTAATATCAAGAGGTTATAAAACCCTTTTTCTTAAACACAGCAAGCACGTGAGTTGGAAGAAAAACTGAATGAGATTAAAAAAAGGAGATTTGGTAAGCATATATAACTGCTTATACACTTGAACTTCCATACATGGGGTGCCCTTAATCCAGGAACACCCGTGGTACAAAGGAGGAAGTAGCTCTTTGTACTGCCATTCCCCCTCCCCTCCAGCTGGGGGAATGACAACGCAGCGATGCGCTTCCCTTGAGGCTTTTCCCTGCCAATCCTAGAGCGGCAGGGGCGGTGCCTGGAAGAAGCAGAGCATGCTGAGTTTGCCAGGCCAGGGAGGGCGCTGTGGGATATGGACATGGGGATGGCCCCACCTCCATCCCCCTCCTGGCCAAACCCTGCAGCGCCCTTCCTAGCCCAGCAGAATCTTTACTCTGGCATATCTTGTTTCCCAGGGTTGCTAGATTAAAGAGGTTCAAATGTATTGTCTTGCATGGGCATCAGGTGAAAGCCCAGCTGGGGAAGGCAAGCCCCAGTCCCCTCCTTTCTGCCCAAGGCCCCCACCTATTCTGAGTCAGCCCTTCTTGGTGGCCACATGGAGAGCTGGGGCTGCCGTGCCGCGGCCTCGGCCCTCCCCAGTGGCTAGGGGGAACAGAAGCCTTGTTCCCCCAGCCACTGGGGAGGGCTGAGGCCGCGGCGCGGCAGCCCCAGCTCCTTCTGTGCTGCAGCCCTTGCCTTCCCCGCCAGCAGCCCTAGCCTTAAGAGAGTCAAGTGTGTAGGCAGTTTTGGGAAGGCTGTGCCTTCCCTTGCCTACATTACCGACTGCCCATGTTGTTTTGCTACCTTCTGTATCTTTCAGACTGTAAGCTCAAACTTTTGTGACAAGCTTTAAAAAGTGTCTTCTGACAGCCACATGCAACAACTTGTATAACTGTAAAACTACAGTCTAGATGTAAAACTTCCTAAAAATTAACTATGATGTATACATGGAAAGTGAGCTGGTATGTTGAATGTCTGCATGAAAACGGGACAGGTACTATGATTTAAAAACAATAGACTGGAGAGATTCAAAATGCAGCTTTATTTTACAGTTTTCTATTAAACCTCATTTTAGTGTGCTTTAGTACAACAAATCCTTATATTACAATACCTCTTTACATACCATTTTATCACTGTACCTTTGTGTAATGTTTTTGCAGAATGGGAAAAGTCTGATCCATAAAGATATTTAGTAGTGGAGATTTTGGGGGTGGGAGGAGAGCAGATGAAAAGAGAATTGTTGTAACATGCCTACATGACTGGGCCCAGGGTTGAATATGATTTCTTTAAAACCATTCTTAAACTAAATTACTATATTACATGTAGATCTTTACAAATATAGTGGGAAGGGTTTCCAAACTCTTCTTGGAATAATCTCTTCACAGAATCATAAAAAAATTAGAGAGTGATCAAAATATATTAAGTAAGATGTGACATTTTGCCAGTCCAGGAATTGTTCCCTACAGTATATTTACTAGAATTTTGTCCAGTCTAGTTCTAACTTTATTTTCTATTAATTGAATAGCACTAAAGCAAGCTGGAGAACACAAATTGCTACAGATACATACTCTGAAGAAAAAACAAAAAGAGGAACTAGAGGGCATGGAAGTGGGTGAAATGTTAAAGAGAGTATGTAGAAACTTGCAAAAAGAAACACAGATGACTACATTAATTCAAAATATCTTCCAGGTAACTTAATTTGTTGCTTTGAAAATAAGACAAATTTGTAAGTCTCATTTCTATTGTGTCTCAACCAAACGCAATTTATGAACTTTCTGTAGAATCTATTTTTTTGATGATGGATATTTACTTGAGAGAAATACTACACAATCTCTAAAAAACAGTCTTCTGATCAATTTACTCTTTTAAAATTGTAATGTTTATAAGTTAAAACTAGACTGCATGTAAATATGATTTTGGTATTTTAAAGACTGAGAATCTGAAACTGTCTTAATTGTTTTTGAACTATTACTTATTTGTAGAAATGATGTTTACCAGATTTTTATCCATTTGTTATCCCTTTTCTGATACTTAAAGATATGATGGATCTCTGGAAGAATCCCAATAAGGAATGAACATGGGATTAAAAGCCTAGGGTGGCAGAATGGGAAGGAGCATGTTTTGAAGGGTTTGATATTAAGAGGAGAGACTGATGACTATCCTCTCTTTCTGTAAAGATGAGTGGCACTGGAGAAAATGTCAAAGGGAGTCCCATACACATGTGTGTTGCTGTCCTATGTTTACCAGAGGTTGATGTGGATGTTAGCATTGCATTCGTAACTCCATAGTTAAGTATGAGAAGGTACTTCCATTCTAAGGTCCTGATCAAGAACCCACTGAAGTCAAGAGAGATTGCCATTGTCTTCAGGAGGCTTTGGATCAGGTCGTAAGTACCTGTTTTCTTGTGTGGTTCTGCATATGTCCACTTCGGGTACTGTGCCACCTTGTGGTGCCTTGCTGTAACACTCAAGCAGCATCAGCTAGAGCATGGGTTCCCAAACTGGGGGGCATGCCCCCCAGTGGGGGCACGAGGCAACCCAGCCCCACACACCCCTGTCATTCCCACCCCAAGTTTTGCTGCTATTTTGGGGGGGGGGGCGTGAGGGTTTCTCAAAAATCAAAAAGGGGGCGTGATGTGGAAAAGTTTGGGAACCACTGAGCTAGAGCCATGGTTTTTAACCTGGGGTCTGTAAACTATCTAAGGGGTACACTTAGACTGAAAGACTTTGAATTCTGTTCCGTCTGTTTTCCGTCTATTATATATACAGATAATAGATTTCCAAAGGGGTCTGCACTTCCATCTGAAAATACTTAGGGGTTTGCAATGAAAAAATGTTGAAAACTACTGAGTTAGAGCACTTTTTTGCTACCTGACCCTTCCTTCAGCATCACTGATGTGTACTGAAGGCAATATTTTAGGGGCAGTGCCGTCCAACTGATGTGAACCTCTTCAGTCTCATGGCTGGATGCTGGGAAGATGGCTAGGCAGGAAAAGTACCCCTTAAATCCAGCTTCTGTTTCTTTATAACATGGACCTGAAAAAGAATCACTGACTAAACCAACAGCTCAACACTACTGAGAGAAGATGCTTCAGTGAATGCCTGGGTAATTTATCTTCTGGGTGTTTAATCTGCCAGACCTTTACTTCTAGACTGATAAACATAGGAAGACTCACCTTCAGCTTCTTCTGAAGGAACACCTTGAGGCCAGGCCTTCTAGATCTAAACAGTCCCATTGATCCAACAGTTCTCCAAAAAAGGTCCGTTTTGGTGCGTATGGCACCTTAGCAGCAAAGGACTGGAAGTTTCTAAGAGGCTGCATCCACAGTCAGAACTGGATCTGAGGCTACACTAGTGGTGCTAGAGGAATGGTAAAGAGACAGTTTGGCCATTCTCATCAATGTCATACCTCATGTCTTACAGCTTTCCCCATCAGGAAGCCAGTACTAGATGATGTGGGGGGTCATTTCACAGATCCTCCTATTCTCCCTCTTCCAAGAACCACTGCAGGTTCTCCACAAAAAGACAATTTCCCATATCTACTGCTGGATCTGTTGTCCCTGGTTCACTCTATCTCTGATCCAGACCCATATTTTTATCAAGAGGGAAATGGAGGAAAAATGCAGAGACTAACCATGTGATTGGGACATGCCTTTAGTTCTCCCTCTTCCTCTTAATATGCCACATCCTAGTTGCTAGGGAGACTGGTAGCACTGGGACCAATGGTTGTACTGGGGGCCACCTCAGGAATTTTCTCAGCTATTTTTCACAGGGATGGAGAAGTAATGTTTCATCTGTGAAGGATGCAGAAGCCTAGAGATACTCTGATTTGACTCTTCCAGCTCTACTGATATTACAGGCAATGATTCATACAGTTTTGTCCAAGGGAGAAGAGGAGGAAGTGGTAGCTCCCCTCTTTTAACAGAAGCAGATGGATATGGATTATGAATCAGATATATCACCTGGCGAATGTGAAGGTACCTTCAGCTTCTTCGCCATCTGAAGACTCTATGCAGTTCCACAATCTACCTGTAGATTAACTCTACCCGAAGTACCTTTTGGAAGAGACTTCTTGCTTGGTATTCAGTGTCTTTGGTGCTACAGCTAAGAGTAGGATATCCTTACCCATCATGGATGGACTGCTATAGCCAGACAGATCTAGCTTGTCTACTGTTGCATCATTAGCCCATTGTCAAAAAAGCAGATGACTGTTCCAGATACCTTCTGAAGGTTTATCTTATGTTTGTGCCTACCCTGTGTTCAGTTCCTTGGTGGTAACTGTTGCCAACAATAGAGCAAGAAAACTGAGCAGATGCTCTCCATACCTGCTGATTAAAAAAAGGGCAAAAAGATCAAGTTGTTAGGGAGAAATGTGTTCTCTTCCTCATTCCTCTGTATTAGGGTAATGAAGTATCTGGCAATCATGGTCCATTGGCAATTCCATTTATGGTGTGGGAATTTTTTTATTTTTACAGGACCTGCTGGATGATAGAAAAAGTTGGCTAATGACTTTGTAGTAGAAAGACAAAATGTAGCTAAACATTTTATTTGAGCTGTTTCTGATATTTCAGACTCTGCTGCAAGAATTGTCATCTGTGACCAATAGGAGGCCAGCATGGCACTGTTCCTTCTCCTTAGCTATGGACACTAATTTCAAAGACCTCTTTTTTTGAAGGGGGCAGTTGGTTTAGTGAAAAGCCAAATGAGTTACTGCAAAAATGTAAGAGATGAGATGGATGGCTTATTGTCTGGGTCTCATTCCCTCTCCTACAAGGAAGCCCTCCTTTCCTTTTTAAGGTACCAAAAGCCATCCTGCCTGCAGTCCTCATTGTCCTGTTTTTAGGAGATCATAGACCTCAGCAATACTAGCACCCAGCAGTTTCTCAGAGTCAGTATGAAAAAAGCCCTTCAAATCAAGGTTTAAATCTAAACAGTCCACTGCACCATTAGTTTCCTCATCATGAAGCTTCAAGTCCCAGTTTTGACAAGAGAGTCAAAAACCAGTCAACCAAGACCAGTCTGTCCTTTAATTTGGGAACAGGCTAGCCTACTTCATCAACATATAGAGGCAAATTGCATTGGACCTGTAACTAGGTGTGCAGTACTGTCATCGGGGATGGTGTTCCTGATAGCCTGTAATCCGTCTTCATGTGGAATGTTAGTGTAAAAAGCTTCTACGTCCATGGTGGCCAGGATGGTATTTTCAGGTAGATTACTGATGTTTTGTAGTTTCCTTAGGAAGTCCGTGGTGTCACACAGCTAGGAGTGCTGGTAGCATAGGGTCTGAGGAGAGAGTCAATATAGCCAGATTATCCTATAGTAAGCGTGCCAGTGCTTGAGATGATGGGTCGTCTGGGATTTCCAGGTTTGTGTATCTTGTGTAGAAGATAGAAAACTCCTGGTTGTGGATTTGGGGGGGATTAGTTACAGAGCTCTGCGACTTTGTCCTCACCCACGGCTACTTCAGATTCAGAGACAATTTGTATCTTCAAGTCAGCGGCACAGCCATGGGCACTCACATGGCACCACAATATGCCAACATCTTTATGGCTGACCTTGAGCAACATTTCCTCAGCTCTCGCCCCCTAGCACCTTTACTCTACTTAAGCTACATCGATGACTTCTTCATCATATGGACCCACGGGAAAGAGACCCTTGAAGAATTTCACAGGGATTTCAACAACTTCCACCACACCATCAACCTCCACCTGGATCAGTCCACACGAGAAATCCACTTCCTTGACAATACAGTACACTTAAATGATGGAAAAATTTCCACCACCCTATACCAGAAACCTACTGACCGCTACACTAACCTTCATGCCTGTAGCTTCCATTCCAGCCACATTTCTCAATCTATTGTATACAGCCAAGCCCTAAAATGGAACTGGATTTGCTCCAATCCCACAGACCAAGATAAACACCTACAGGGGCTATATAGAGCATTCTTAAAACTGAAATACCCACCCGGAGAAGTGAAAAAACAGATCAACAGAGCCAAAAAAGTACCCAGACATGAACTACTTCAAGACAGGCCCAAAAGAGAAAACAATAAAATTCCACTTGTCATCACCTACAATCCACAACTTAAACCCCTCCAATACATTATCAACAATCTACAGCCTATCCTGGAACATGACCCCTCACTCTCAGAGGCCTTGGGGGAAGGGCCAGTTCTCGCTTACAGACAACCCCCTAACCTCAAACAAATTTTTTCCAGTAACCATGCAACACACTTCCATCATAATCATCCAGGAACCCACCCCTGCAATCAGCCCCGGTGCCAGCTCTGCCCACACATATATACCAGCAATTTCATCACTGGACCCAACCACATCAGCCACCAAATTAGAGGTTCATTTAACTGAACATCCACTAATGTGATCTATGCCAGCAATGCCCCACTGCCATGTATATTGGCCAAACTGGACAGTCTCTACGGGAAGAATTAATGTCCGATATCCAAAAAGTCAATACAAAAAAACCTGCTGGAGAATACTTTAATCTTCCTGGACACTCATGAATGGATCTCCAAGTTGCCATTTTGTTTCAGACCAATTTCACAAGCCAAATCCACAGAGAAGGGTTGAAACTTAACTTCATTCACAAATTTAATTCTTATGCAAATGGTATGACCCGGGATATTGGATGGCTCACACATTATCTTCCACGTGTTAATGACTTAACCAAACAATGAAGGTGCTAACAGTTCTTATCAGCCTCTTGTAATTATTTAGTCTTTAAGGTACTACTAGACTAATTGTTGTTGTTTTTTTTTTTAGTTTTTCCTGTTACAGACTAACTTGGCTACCCCTCTGAAGCTTATCTACTCGCTGTCTCTTCCCCCCCCCCCCTTTTTTTTCCTTCTGCCCACCTTCTCCCCCTCCCTCCTTCCCTTATTTATTCTTGGATCAAGATTATTCTTTATGTAACTTGTTCCTTGAGCAGTGTTGCACATATCTATTCCACAACCCATTCTTTGTGCCCTTTCTATTGGAGCTATTCTGGTAGGAAGGAACAAAGAGGATTTGGGGGTAGCACAACTCGTTATGCCTGTGCAGTGTGCATGATACAGCAGAGGGTGCTCAGGCTTCCCCATCAGGTACTGCAAAGGGTAAAGCCTCTCTAGCTGTGCACTGGAGCGCACAGACATGTACAGTGGAACATCTCTTAAAGCAAACAAGTAAAAATAGTTACTAACCTCAGTTTGAGATGGCTCTATATGTTAACACTTCCCACCCACTTTACCCTCTCTGTGAGACAGTGTTTCATTCTGTGTCTCTGGCTTTGTGGTGGAAGGAATTGAGGTGGGGAAGGAGCTCAGCTGCCATATATAGCCTTGCCCTCAATACTTCATTGATACTGAAAGGAGGGTAGGGGTGGGAGATTAGTTCTCTAGCTCATGCTGCTAGAAGGTTCTACCACAAGGTGGCACAATACTGCAAGTGTGATTATACTGAATTAAGTACAAGTTACAAGTAAGTAACCATTTCTGTAAGCACTTGAATATTACTGGTATTTGAGAGGAGACCCTTCGGGTTGAAATTAGTACAGGTTGAGCCTCTCTGGTCTGGCAACATCTGTGGTTCAGCATGAGTTTAGCCAGATGTACACTTATGATGGGTGTGGCCAAGTTTCCTGCAATCCCATAAAGTTTGTTTACATCCATCAGTCCTGTATTCAGTATTTTGTGCTGTTTTTTAGCTCTAATTTACTCATAAACATCTTCTAAGAGCTCAGTAAGCAGTGGAAGTGTTGGTAATGCTGGTAAACAATACTGACCTCCCATGGTCCAACAAATTCTCTGGTTTGGCAATGGTCATGTCCCAAGGGTGCTGGACTAGAGAGGTTCTTCCTACTCCCAGCACCAAAATCATATATAGTGTTTAAACAACATTTTCTGTGTTCTGAATTATTAAAACTTGAGATTTTTCAGTTCATTGTTTAAACTTTAAACACCCAACTTGGGCAACTTCTTAAGTGACAAAGTAAGCCTTTAACATTTTAGGTTTTGTTTTGTTTTTTTTTTTTAAACTGGTTTTCCTGTGGAATTTAAACTAATGATATTTGTCCTATTACAGAGCATCATTATTGGAAGTAAAGTCAACTGGGCAGAGGATCCTATTTTAAAGGCAATTGTTCTACAACTTGAGAAAAATGTGAACAGTATCTGAATAAGCCAAAGAGTCTTTTTAAGCTATAGTTTTTATATAATATGCACCAATAAACCAGCATTCAACTAGACTGCCAAACGTAATAATGATAGCAAGACAACTTAAGAGACTTTGAAAACAGGACCTTTCTACAACAGCTTTTCCTCTGCTCTGGTGATTCAGATGTACAATTACACAGTTGTTGGTGTAAAATGATTTCATTATTTTAATAGCCTAGATTGTAACTTTACAGTCTGACCTGAGTTTGTAGCTGCTCAACCCCAGGAGCTGTCCAGGGAGCAGAATGCAGTTATCTCAATCCTGTCTGTCCCTCCATATCTCCACTTCAAGAAGCACAATCATCCTCTACTAGCTGGCACACTGAAGGGTGGAACCCCAACTCTGGTGTCTTCCCCCCCACTCCCAGCCAGGAAGATGGGGGGGGGGGGGAGAGAGTAGTAGTTCCTCTGGTGCTGTTCCTCCCTGAAGTGTGACTCTCACTGTAGGAGAGCAGGGAGGCAGCTCACATCTCTTATTTTCTGTATGCTTTCCTGAAGACCTGTCCCAGTACTGCATATTGTGAAAATACAAATCGGATGTAGGTTGTGTAGTCAGTGTTTACAAAGGCTGCCATTTTTAACTAATGTAGCACTTTGGCCAAAAGTGTTTGTGTATGATTTGAAACTTTTAAAAAAGTTGTTGTGCTCATTTTTATTTTGTATGACTTCAAAATGATGGTCAAAACCAACTAAGCTGTGCTGTCTGCTACTGCAGCTCTCTAACATCAGCTTCAGTAAATTTTCTGTCCTGAATCACTAACAGCCAACACACAGAATATGGGAGTTGTGCATGTGGAATTTTCATATAGGCCTTCATTCCACACTTAAAAGAAAATTAAGTAAAAAGTAACATTGGTTTGGGGAAATGCATTTAATTAATGCAGGTACCAAATTCAAAGATGTGGTCTGAAGCTGTGGATAAAACTCACTAGATGAAAATGTGGCTTCTGTTTTTGTCAAACTCCAAAATGCAAAAATAGATAAAACTATATACTGTAGTTTTAAGTCTATTGCTTAGTAATAACCTTAATAAAATGACTGACTGCTTCTTTCTCATGAATCTTGCAGTTCTTCAGAACTGGTGATAATATTAAATGACAGCTGAAAGGAAATTCAGTATCTTCCATTGTTATAGCTGATCCTATAGATCCTAGAATAATATGAGAGAAGGCAAATAAGGAAATGTCTTTCTTTTCTCCCTTGGACTAGTGTTTTCTGGTGAAAGGTAACAGACATGCAAAAGAGCTCAGAGTAGCTCGAAAGCCTTTCCCTTCCACCAACAGAAGCTGGTCCAGTAGAAAAAACCTCACAGATCTTTGTTGAGAGAAAAGCTATGTACCAGTCTGGCTTATGGTTCTTTATTCTTCCATCACCTCCGTTTTTTTCCCTTCTATCCCTACAGCTGTACCCAGGCTCATGCCTGTGGTACAGACAGCTGTGCACTTCTTTTTGAAGTATTAGTATTCCTTTGCATTCTAATTTGAAACCTGCCTCCTCTGCTTCAGTCAGTACAAAGAACATGACTGCAGAGCAGGGACAGCAGCAACATTCTTGTCCTGCAAGAGCAAGGCTTCCTAAAAGGGAAAACAGCAGTCAGTGGTAATGCCTCCCTAAGTGAGAGAAAATGCAGTTGTCAACATATGTGGCAATAGAGCTCCCTTGTTTAGAAGAAAGTATGTTACTCTTACTGCTGGATGTACTGTCCATGAAAGAAACTGGTCCAGTGCTCATGACAACAAAGCTTCACTTCTCTCAGCCCCCTAGAAGCCACTGCTTTACAGAACAAGCAGTCATAGAATACTCGAACTGGAAGGGACCCTGAGAGATCATCAAGTCCAGGCTCCTGTCCTTATGGCAGGACCAAGCACAGTCTAGATCATCCCTGATGTCTATCTAAACTGATCTTAAATATCTCCAGAGATGGACATACCACAACCTCCCTAGGCGATTTATTCTAGTGTTTAATCACCCTGACAGGAAGTTTTCCCTAAAGTCCAACCTAAACTTCCCTTGCTGCAGTATAAGCCCATTGCTTTTTGTCCTATCCTCAGAGGCCAAGGAGAACAATTCCCCTCCCTCCCCCCATGCCACCCTTGTAGATACCTGAAAACTGCTATCATGTCCCCTCTCACTCTTCTCCTTTCTAAATTAAACAAGCCCAATTCTTTCAGTCTTCCCTCATAGGTCATGTTTTCTAGACCTTTAATCATTTTTGTTGCTTTTCTCTGGACCTTCTCCAATTTCTCTACATCTTTCTTGAAATGTAGTGCCAAGAACTGGACACAATACTCCAATTGAGGCCTAATCAGTGCATAGTAGAACGGAAGAATGACGTTTCATGTCTTGCTCACAACACTCCTGTTAATGCATCCCAAAATCAAGTTTGCGTGCCTTTTTTTTCCCCCCCCCAAAGGTGTGTCACTGTTGACTCATATTTAGCTTGTGGTCTGCTATGACCCCTAGATTCCTTTCTGCATTACTCCTTCCTAGACAGTCAATTCCCATTCTGAATGTGTGAAATGGATTGTTCCTTTCTAAGTGGAGTACTTTGTATTTGTCCTTATGAAACTTCGTCCTATTTACCTCAGACCATTTCACCAGTTTGTCCAGATCATTTTGAATTATGACCCTATCCTCCAAAGCACTTGCAACCCTTCCCAGCTTGGTATCATCTGCAAACTTAATAAGTGTACTTTCTATGCCATCATCTAACTCAATGATGATTTCAACCCTCTAGCCACAAGCTCCTCTGGAAGAACTGTACCAGCTTTACCATAAGAGAGAAGTGCTAGCTAAGATAAGCATAAGATAAACTTCTCTTCTTCATGTTACTAAGATACAAACATTTTGTGACCCTACTGGCCACTGCACTGATTATCACCTCTCTTTAATAGTAGCAGGTATGAAACAGAGTAAAGGACTTGATGGCTTTCCTGCTGAATCTTACAAGATATTTAAGGAGGCATTAGTGGGTGCCTTGAAAGGAATTTTCAGTACCATTCTATTGGGTAGGAACTTCCGTAACCTCTGAAAAGTTATTGCAGTGATTAGGGATGTAACATTCCATTTGATTGGTTCACACGTTAAATATATAGGGAAGGGGGAACTGCTCCAGCCTAACCAGAGTAGCGCATGCCTGTGGGATACCCAGGGCTGCCATGGATGCTGGAGCAGCCCCTGCCTGCGGGGTGCCAGGGCCCACCGTGGATAGGGGTGGGCCCCCACCAGTTAACCTTAACCTTTAAACCTCACCCATTAAGGGTGAGGCATTTGGTTAAACATTCACATTTCTAGTAGCAGTTGTCCCTAAAGCTGGAAAAGACACCTCTTCATTTGGCTCCTATTGAGCCATATTGCTGCTGCATTGTAGGTAAAATTACAGTTAGCCAGTTACAGATGGTGTTCTTACTTTGTATATAAATTAAGATCAGACTTGATTTGTCTGTCCTTAATAAATGTCAGACACCATTCAAAAGTACTTGGAATCATTCATAGAACAAAAACAAATAATCTTGTGTTACTTCATGCAGAGAAAGGCTTTGCTAGAATGAAGCGGAACTTTGTTTCAAATCCTGTCCTATATGGACATTGTCCCTAATTCCTTAAATGCTCTCTACACCAGTCCAAAAGCAGCTGAGAGTTAATGGGATTAAATCTGCTCTGTTTGAATTTCACAGAGGGATTAAGCCCACTGTCTCTTAGTTTTTGCACTGATGCTAAGGAACAGTTAATGTATCATAAGAATAAAACTCACAGAACACATCAGAAAATAGCTTTATATATAGATGTAATATTTTTATCTAAGCCAAATATTACTAAATATAGTTTCTAAAGAAATCTAGCACCTTGAGAAAGTGGTGGGTTTCAAATAAATTGTACCAAACCTGAATTGCCAGCTATAAATTTTTTTTAGACTCTGAAGTCACTCTTCCAGAAACTATCTGGGTACAAAAAGGGCAGATAAGATATGTAGAAATTCAAATCTCAAACTAGAAGAGCTCTATGATTTAAGTGTCAAACCATAACTTCAGCAAACTAAAAAAGATCTGCAGTGCTGGGGGAAGTCTGCAATTTCTCAGTTCAAAAGAGTTGCCTCAGCCAAAATGAACATTTTGTTAGTATCTTTCTTGATTACAAAATATTTTGAAAACATGTCTAGTAAAACATGGGCAGGAACACAGAACATAGTGTTAGAATGTACATGGAATAAGAAATAATGAAGCGTATATGCAGATATTTTGTATTATCCTATTAAACATTGTGGACTCTTACCAAGCACAAAGCAATAGTGGATTGGTGACACTCTGACACAGCCAAATACTGGGTCGTTCTTGAACAAGAAATTTGTGCAAATGTAAACCTCAGTAGGATTTAATCCTGATGAATTAATTTTTAAAAAATCATCCCATCTAGAAAATTAGGCATCTTTTAGCAAAAGACTCTGTGGCTACGTCTACACTGCAGGCTTCTTGCGCAAGAACAGCTGTTCTTGTGCAAAAACTTGCAGAGAGTCTACACTGCACATGCGTTCTTGCACAAGTAAATTTACAGTAAGGCATCAGAACAGAGGGCTTCTTGCGCAAGAGTTATTCCTCTCCCCGCGAGGAATAAGCCCTCTTGCGCAAGAAGGCAGTGTGGATGGAAAATGGGTTTCTTGCGCAAGAGTGTCCACACTGCCTTGCACAAAACAATTGCACAAAAAGCCTGCAGTGTAGATGTAGCCTGTGGGTTTGAGATTAAAACTAAAGACAAGGTTTTTTTCGTACCCAATGACACTTATTATAAGTAATCCAATTTTGAACCAAGCAATGAATGAGACTGTTTTAAAGATTCGAAGAGCCATAGAATATGTATGTTTGGCCAACTATTCAGTAAAGAAACTTTTCTAACTTATTTAGAAATCAAAATTTACTGGTCCTCTCTTTAGTAAGCACCAATACTTTTGTAGTTATAGTGGAACACAAGTTAAACATGAGTTAAGCATGTAGTGTGACGCTTGCAAAAAAAGCAATTGTGATTCTGGGATGCATTAACAGGAGTGTTGTAAACAAGACTCAAGAAATCATTCTTCCACTCTACTCGGTGCTGATTAGGCCTCAGTTGGAGTATTGTGTCTAGTTCTGGGCCCACATTTCAAGAAAGTTGTGGAGAAATTGGAGAAGGTCCAGAAAAGAGCAACAAAAATGATTAAAGGTCTAGAAAACATGACCTGTGAGGGAAGACTGAAAGAACTGGGCTTGTTTAATTTAGAAAGAAGAGTGAGAAGGAACATGATAGCAGTTTTCAAGTATCTAAAAGAGTGTCACAGGGAGGAGGGGGGAAATTGTTCTCCTTGGCCTCTGATAACAGGACAAGAAGTTAATGGGCTTATACTGCATGCAGCAAGGGAGGTTTAGGTTGGACATTAGGGAAAACTTCCTGTCAGGGTGTTTAAATACTGGAATAAATTGCCTAGGGAGGTTGTGGAATCTCCATCTCCAGAGATATTTAAAAGCAGGGTGGATAGACATCTATCCCTGGTTTTGGACAGTGCTTGGTTCTGCTGTAGGACCATCCTTCCAGTTCTAGGATTCTGAGTCAGGCATTATGTGTCTCAGCTTTCTCAAAAAACTGTTGAATGCAGAAAGGTAACTTTAACAGAAGTGATGGCATTATAACTTACTTTATTTGGTGTCAAGCCAAGCCATGCTACAGTGTTTTTTTAGTTAACTGACCTAAAGCAGCCGTAGTTATTGTATACGTTTGCTGGCGCTGTTGTAGAAGACAGATGGAAATCAGCCATGCCCAGGAGGTAGCTGAAGGAAGGAACCGGTCTTGTAGCCGGCTGCCGCCCATATGGCACACAGCTTACATCTCAGCTTTCTTTCCCTGTGTCCTACTGTTTCGTGGAGGGTCAGACACTTGCTCCAGGCCTGGTCTCGCAGGCGCCACCAATATCAATGCGGGCAAGAGAGATGGGCTGGACCGGCGCGCAACGCTAGCCACAAGGGGCAACTCAACGGACAACAGGCATTTCTCGTTCGCCCAGCTCCCGCAGAGACCGTGACTCCAGCCCCGCCCTCCAGCTGGGTCTGGCCCCGCCCCTCGCAGGGTTCCTGACTCCCGTCCTGCCCCCTGCCGTGGCCCCGCCTCTCGTGGTGGCCGTTGAGATCAGCCTGGATGCAGTAGCTGCTCGCGGGGTCACCATGGGCAGCAAGATGGCGGCCGCCAGCAGGGTCGTGCAGGTAACGAGAGTTGTGTCCCCGTCCGGGACGGAAGGGAGGATAGCGGGGTCCGGCCGCCTCCGCCAGAGACGCTGGAGCGGCCGCAGGGCGAGAGCGGCCGTGGCTGATGCCCTTGGCCCGAAGATGCTGTCAGGAAGCTGGTGGGGCTCTGGGCAGCGGCGGGCCAAGCCCAGGTGTTTCTCGGCCCGTGTTCAGAGAAGGGGCGAGCGGGGTTCGAGCTGCTAGGGTGGGAGTGTACGGCGAGTGAGGCCGGACTGCCGTGCAGCAGCCAGGACTACTCCCCCTTCCCCTGTCCGTGCCGGGCTTGGAGTCCAGGGGCGCCGCGCACTTGCCATACAGCGGTTCCTTCCTCCCGCACAGAACTGCCACCGGGCGGCTGCAACGTCCTGCCTGCTGCCCCCACCCCGTGCGGGGCTTCTCCTGTCCCCGCAGCCCGGCTCTGCGTTAAGGTGCAAGGCCCGCGGCGCTGCAGAGACGACCTTGGCTGTGGGCACCGCACCGTGGGAACCGCCGGTGGCTGGGTGCTCACACAACAGCCAGCGGCGGCTCGCACGGGGGCGGTGCGTGGAGATGCCGGCGGCGCTTGATCATCCTGAGGGAGCTTCCGCCAGAGGCCCCTGGGACCTGGTGGCGAGAGGGCGCAGACCCGTGCCGGGGGATCTGTCCTCGCTGCCCTTTCGCCAAGAGCCTGTTCCAGTTCTTACGTGCTAGTCTAGCTATGTGGGCAACAGCCTGCGCTGGTGGGCTTCAGCTTCCGTGTCCGGGGGCACGGGCTGTCAAGCCCCACCCTGTCAGATACTATGTATATGCCGCTGCTGTTACTGCATATACGTTAAGATACGTGAACGAGATTCGAGAAAATTCTTTTCTGTTTTTCTACGCTTGTTTCCTTTGTGCCTTTGATCGCATTTTGTGCGTAGCAGAATTGGCTTTCCTGCTTCTTGGACCAAGCACACGGGGCTCTCCAATGTCTCCATGGCCCCACATCCCTTTCTTCCTTACCCTTTTTTGACCTGTCATCTGGTTTGTTGGTCCCAGTGTCCAACTTCCTGCTTCTCTTGTGATATTACTCCTATTGTGATAGGGATGTCAGCAAATTGCACATCTTGCAGTAGCCCTCACGGGACAATTATCCAGCCTCAAAGTGACTCCTTCCCAGAATGCTTATTTGTAACTCATAAATTGCTCTTCTTGGGTGAAAGGGAGCCAAATGACCCATGATCATAGCACAGAATCCCATGTATACTGCAGTTATAGTTTATACTCCTTTATAAGATATAATTGAATGGAAATTTTAAAACCAATGCATTTGCTTTACAGTCTGGTACAACACTGAATATGAAAAATAAAAATAAATATAAATTATTGTAAATCTCCCAAATCCGGTGTCAATGAAAACATAAATGTAGAAATAAAGTCTTAATATGTAGCATTCTTGCGGTGAAAATTTCACATTTTATTTTTCCAAATTTATATTTTCCCCCTTTCTCTGCTTCCTTCCACTGCCGTGTCTTGTTTTAGGTAGTCAAGCCACATACACCCTTAATCAAGTTCCCAGACAGAAGTAATTGTCCCAAACCTAAAAGTAAGTATTTCATTTGTAAATAAAACTTATACTATATAATATTTAACGTTCACATAAGGACTATAATATTTTTTCTTTTTGGCTTATGATTCAGTTATTTCTGAGCATTGACCTATTTTGGAGTAGGGATGTGAAAGACTAGTTGACTAGTCGTTCCTTTCTCCCCTCCCCCCCCCCCCCTTGCTGCATCTATCAGAAAGAGGCAACAAGGGGGCAGAGTGGAGGAGGGGAGGCTTCAGAGTGGCAGTGCTGCATGGAGCCAGGGTCAGCTGGGGACTCCCCCAGTGAGCCTGGCTCCACACAGTGCTGCCACTTTGAAATGCCACAGAGAGCCCCACATGGCATTTCAAAGTGGTGGCATTGCATGGAACCCAGAGTGAGCTGCGGACTCTCTAGCTGGCCCCCGGCTCCACGCCACATTTCAAAGTGGCAACGCCATATAGAGCCGGGGTCAGTGGGGGAGTCCCCAGATGGCCCCTGGCTCCACGCGGTGCTGCTGCTTTGAAACACCACAGGAAGTAATGGGCCAGCGGGGGACTCAATCAGTCTCCCGCTGGCCCCGTGCTCCCTGCTCAAAAGTCACCCATTTTGTTCAGTATGCAGCAACTGATGGCCACCCTGTAGTCTTCATTTTGGATGTTACCTACAAACTGTAGTATATGAATTCATTAAAATTAAAAAAAAAATTAAAAATGAGTCTAACACAAACAGCATCTTGTAATATTTCACAGTTGCAACCTTCCTCCTCCCATAGACCTGTACCTTTATGGACAAATTGTATTGTAAATTACTTGAGTAAAAATATAATGACAAATCCTTAAAGAATCCCAGAGACCTATAGCAATGTGAGGCACTATATGTCCATAATTTGCAGGTGCAGCTTTTCAGCAGAAGTATTTGTAAAACTGTCTACTGAGTTTAGCTACTGTTGCAATACCAATACCTATCCCTTTCAAGCTGTGCTTTCTCCTACTCTCAAAATATGACTCGTTAAAGTAGTAAAATATTCTCTATACTTACATACATGGTTTTGAAATCTGGGTTTCAGTGCAGGAATCTCTACAATCAAGGGTGCCACCACTCCATACTTCAGCAGCACAGATGTCTATCGGAGACAGATCACCAGCCCTTCAAAACATTTCATCCATTAGTAAAGTACAAGGCACACCAGACACAACAGAATTAGTAAGAACATTACCTCAAAAGTACAGGAGAAAGCTGATGTCAAATGAGGAGATGGAATATATTCAAGTAAGTTTGTTATATTTGTTACTATATATATATTTTCTGTAGTTACTCTGTATCTTGAAAACTTTGCAAAACCACTTCTGGACAAATTATAAATATCCTTGCTTTTAAATTCTTGCTAACTTTGCACTTACACCAAGCTTTACAACTTAGCTTGCTGTAAATGCAAAATATTCTTCAACACACAAGTTGGGTAGATAAGGTAAGATTTGACAGTTTGGGATATTGACACACACAGATGACAGGTCACGCAGAAAGTCAGTGACAAAATCAGGATTAGAATTTGTTTTGAAGTTTTAGACTAAATTTAATCTATTAAATCAGGTAGTTTCAGTGCCATTGCATATTGCATTTACAACTATAAAATGTGCAATAAATAAATATAGTATTTTAACAGAAATATAACGTACAGAGTAATCATCCTTTCAATTATCAGTTGATTCATGAGCTCAAGAGGCTAAACTGGTAGTTTATGCACAAAATATAGGCTGGGTGTTTAAGTATAAAAATTACAGAAACAAATATTCATGATTTATTTCACTGAAAACAAATTGAGTTTAAACGCTGCCTTATAGTGTTTGCAAACTAATATTGAGGCCTCATGCAAGTGCATGAGAGACAGAACATTTAATTGACTACAAAATTTGAGTACTTCATCCCCAGATGGTGACAAATTGGAAGACTGGAAAGAAATATCAAAAAATATTAGAATGCTATAGGATTGGGCTTGAGGCAAGACTGAATCTAAATCGATATAGCTTGGTTAGATGGTGATTGAGTCCACAGGTAATCAAAGGATATGAACATTAGTGACAGAGAGGAATTTTTATGTAGGGGGAGAATGGTATAACTAGGAGTAATGGAATTAAAGAAAGTATGAAACTTCCTGACATTCAGCCTAAAGGTTTCCAGTAGTGAGGTATTAAGTTGTAAAAATTTAGCAGGGAACAATGGAAGCATCTGCTGGACACATTAGATTATTAAAACAAAGAATGTTTAAACATGTAACTGGCTTTTTACTGTCTGGGCTTTGCACTTTTGAATGTGGACAAAAGTAACTTAGTTTCTTCTTCGGGGTTTTAGTTACTAAAGCAAGGCTGTAGTGTTTATTTTTACACTAACCTATATCAAAATTACATAAACATTTCTCAGATTTTGTCATGGTTTTTTACAAAAGCTAAGTAGAAATTTTGTGTCTGTCCATAAAAGTAATCAATTAAAAGTAGAATTCTTAAATGTGCAATAACCCTGTATTGAAAACTACTTCCCTACTTAATAACAAAGTGCAAACCAGCATGTCATCTTCCCTTTCTTTTAGTAGATGGCATGTAATTGTCTGCTTTTCTTTTACAGCGTGGCGGTCCAGAATAATTACAGAAGACACTTGTACACCACCATTGAATGAATTATTATGTTCACGTTAAAGGCCTTCCTCACTCTATGAATGTTATAAACAGTTTGTTAATAGCTTTAATAAAGACCCTGTTTAACGGGGTGAGAAAGTTGACACTTTAGACACTTGTCTTCTAATTTATGTTTCTGGACTAGCTTTTTCTATTAAAGGCTAATTAAGGTAATTGTGTGACTCCACTTTATAAACCTTCACAATTAAAATGTAATTTAAGCAATAAAATTGTCAAGAACATCTATTTTAGTAGCAATTGTTGATCCACAAAGGTCCAGATCTAATGCAAAATCTCTCCGGCTCATAAGATGAGCATTGCTACTTTTTATTATAAGAACTTTATAAACTTAATGTTTTTAGTTTTCAACTGCCAGACATATATATATATATAAAAGGACTTTGATTCTGGCATCCAGAATGGTGGCTGCTTGCTCTGAAAATTTATACACTTCCTGGGGTAGAGAACAGCATTAAGATAGAGGGGATCAACTTATTCTTGGACTAGCTTTATTAATTTAAATTATGTTTGGAACAGATCTTAAACTCACCTGCCTCCACATTATTAGAGAAAACTACCAGTCAGAGCTAATTCTAGCTTTCCTGAGCTTTTGAGGTCAGATGCATTATGGGGCTGATGGGTTTGGCCTCATGAAGAGAATTACAGGTATCCTTTACTACTTCCCATGTTGCTCAAAAAATTAATCATAAACCTTAAGTAAAAGGGAGATTAAAAAATTGAGTGCCACATCTGCTAAGTACTCCTTATACCTTGAGCAATTTTAACAGGTTAAACTATGCCACTAATCCAGTAAGGTGGAGACTGTCCTTTCTATGCCTTGATGCTTACTAGCACAGAAATAAGGCTTTTGTTTTATACCTTTCAATCTATTAAAATAGACTTTAGACCTTTCTTAGAAGATACAAAACCAGTCTGAGGTGTAGAATTGCAGAGTTAGTCTCATGTTGGGGAAGGAACTTGCCTACTATCTTTTCAAGATAATATCTTGAGTATGGTTTTCAGGTTCAGTTGTTAGCTAGAGCAGTGAATGCTCTATCAGATTAATTGATTCTGTATGAGTCACAGTAAATGTAAAGTCTTGAAGCGTAGCTGCTGACAAATGAGACCCACTTCAGGATACATAGAGCTTTGAATCCACATCTATATCTGCAGAAATGAGCCACTGATATTGGCATCTGTGGATGTGAATACCCACAGATATCCATGGATTTGCAGGGCTCTAATATGCCATATTTACAGATAAGGATGGGCAATGCTATATCAGCTCTGTTTAGCTAGCAAAACAAAAAACTCTGTCATACTACTTAAATAGGTCTGTTCTGAGACCAGTCCTATTGAATCTATTGTATATTTGAGAGAGTTTCTGAGCAAGTCTGTCCCTCCATTTGTTGAAGAATTAAAGGGTAAGAGCTAGGACCACCAAATTTGGTATGCAGCTTCCTCATATCATAACTTAAAGCAAGGTAAAGATTTGGTTCTGCGTGGAAGGTGGGGAGGGGGAGATCTGAAAATAATTGTCTGAACAGGGGAATTGAAGCACACAAAGGATGAATGATTTGCTCAAGGTCATGGAAGTTTGTCAGAACAAGGAACATAGAAGCCAGATTTTCTGTCAGAACAAAAAATATAGAAGCCAGCTCTCCTGATTACTAGTCATGAGCTCTGGAACACAAACCATTCTTTTCCCAAAGTACAAAATGGTGATGCCAAAACACTGAAGAGTATATTAAACAAAGATTAATTTGTTCATATGATTACTATGCATTACTTACACATGGATGAAGAAAAGAGTTTAATTCAATTCTTGTCTACCTGAGAAAATTTGAACAGCTTCCACTCCTCAACACTTACGCCAGAATAAGTATATCCACACACTGAGCTATTCTGGATTAGCTATTGTGCTTTAAATTCATGCTTTAAAATAACTTTTAAGTGTATTTAATGTGTCAGTATGACCAGTTCTAACTGGAGGCTGGCTGCTACTTCGAATATAATTGAACGGTTGCATAGAAGGGATAATACCATGCTGAAAGGCAGAGCATGCAATAAAAAGAGCAGTTTCTTGCAAAAGTTAATTTTATGGTTTTAATAAACTGGCTTGTTAAATCAATTGCACATTCCACTAGCTCTGGCACTGGTAGGAGGTCGTAGCCAGGATGTGAAACATGGATGAAAGTAACTCCAAGGAGTATAATCTGTCCAGATTTTCCTGAAAATGATTCCACTTGAGGGCTAGAATATTAATCATGAAGTGCTGTTATACTGAGCTTGATGAGAGCTAAAAAAAAACAGATAATGAAGTGACTGGATTCTGCCTTTTAGACCACCATACTCCTAAGTTCTGACAATAAAGCAAGAAAAAAATCACTTTGAATATTTTATCCCTCTAACCTCCTCTGCTATTGAATAACCTTATAGCAGTACTCTGCAGGAATGATTTGGCTCCACCTAGGCTTGAGCAAGAGATTGTGACTTGTCAAATGCAGGCTACTGTGATCCATGCTTATCACCTCCAGCCCATATCGCTGAAGTGCACTTTTAAAGGAGCTCACACCTCTACAAATTAAAGGGGAGGCCTGCAGCTGTGTCTCAATGGCAACCTGGTAGAGGGGAGGGTGTTGGTGGGTGTCCGAGGGGGCAGAGGGAATTGAATTCAGGCTCGAGCTCCCCTTTTCCCAAAGCTGGTGTCCCTGCCTTTCGTTATGGGAACCGCCCCAGTCCCTAGCGGCGAGCCTGGTGAGGTCGGGCTGTATGCGTGCTAGGCTGTGCTTCAGGCAAGCTCCCCGCGCAGAGCTGCTCAACGGGTCGCAATGGCCCAGGGCCCTGTCATAGAATCATAGAATACTAGGACTGGAAGGGACCTCGAGAGGTCATCAAGTCCAGTCCCCTGCCCTCATGGCAGGACCAAATACTGTCTAGACTATCCCTGATAGACATTTATCTAACCTACTCTTAAATATCTCCAGAGATGGAGATTCTACAACCTCCCAGGGCAATTTATTCCAGTGTTTGACCACCCTGACAGGAATTTTTTCCTAATGTCCAACCTAAACCTCCCATGCTGCAGTTTAAGCCCATTGCTTCTTGTTCTATCCTCAGAGGCCAAGATGAACAAGTTTTCTCCCTCCTCCTTATGACACCCTATTAGATACCTGAAAACTGCTATCATGTCCCCCCTCAATCTTCTGTTTTCTAAACTAAACAAACACAATTCTTTCAGCCTTCCTTCATAGGTCATGTTCTCTAGACCTTTAATCATTCTTGTTGCTCTTCTCTGGACCTGCTCCAATTTCTCCACATCTTTCTTGAAATGCGGTGCCCAGAACTGGACACAATACTCCAACTGAGGCCTAACCAGTGCAGAGTAGAGCAGAAGAATGACTTCTCGTGTCTTGCTCACAACACACCTGTTAATGCATCCCAGAATCATGTTTGCTTTTTTAGCAACAGCATCACACTGCTGACTCGTATTCAGCTTGTGGTCCACTATAACCCCTAGATCCCTTTCTGCCGTACTCCTTCCTAAACAGTCGCTTCCCATTCTGTATGTGTGAAACTGATTGTTCCTTCCTAAGTGGAGCATTTGTCTTTATTAAACTTCATCCTGTTTACCTCAGACCATTTCTCCAATTTGTCCAGATCATTTTGAATTATGACCCTATCCTCCAGAGCAGTCGCAACCCCTCCCAGCTTGGTATCATCTGCAAACTTAATAAGTGTACTTTCTGTGCCAATATCTAAATAGTCGATGAAGATATTGAACAGAGCCAGTCCCAAAACAGACCCCTGCAGAACCCCACTGGTTATACTTTTCCAGCAGGATTGTGAACCATTAATAACTACTCTCTGAGTATGGTTATCCAGCCAGTTACACACCCACCTTATAGTAGCCCCATCTAAGTTGTATTTGCCTAGTTTATTGATAAGAATCTCCTGCGAGACCGTATCAAATGCCTTACTAAAGTCTAGTTATACCATATCCACCGCTTCTCCCTTATCCACAAGACTCATTATCCTATCAAAGAAAGCTATCAGATTGGTTTGACATGATTTGTTCTTTACAAATCCATGCTGGCTGTTCCCTATCACCTTGCCACCTTCCAAGTGTTTACACATGATTTCCTTAATTGCCTGCTCCATTATCTTCCCTGGCACAGACATTAAACTAACTGCTCTGTAGTTTCCTGGGTTGTTCTTGTTTCCCTTTTTATAGATGGGCACTATATGTGCCCTTTTCCAGTCTTCTGGAATCTCTCCTATCTCCCATGATTTTCCAAAGATGATGGATAGAGGCTCAGATACCTCCTCTATCAGCTCCTTGAGTATTCTAGGATGCATTTCATCAGGCCCTGGTGACTTGCAGGCATCTAACTTTTCTAGGTGACTTTTAACTTGTTCACCCCACCATGTTCAGCGGGACCCGTCCTCCCCACTCGGCAGGTGTCTGACCCGGGTGGACTCCGCGAGGGCCGGAACCTAAGAACGACGAGCGTGCGGGCTACTTAGTGACTGTTGCTAGAGCGGGACGCTGGCGCCGCGAGAACACCCCCATTGCAGCCGCCGGGACGGCGCATGCGTCGGAAGCTCGGGAACGGGGCGGGGTTCCGCGTGGGGGCCGGAAGTAGCGGCGCTCATGTAGTGACGGTTTTAAATCCCCTCGGTCCGGTTCCTTTTACCGGCTGGTGATGGACGCGCGGGCGCGAGCTAAGCGCTACGAGAAGCTCGATTTCTTGGGCGAGGGGCAGGTGAGGCCTGTGAGGGGGGGGGTCTGGACAGGGGGCCTGTGGCGGCGGGCGGCGGGGGGGTTCAGCTCGGGCCAAGCCGGGCTGCAGTGTCCGTGTGGGGAGTGGCTCCCGTTACATCCACCAATCCCATAGCTGCTGTATCGCAGCAGAAGTCGATCCGCATCCGAACAGCGTGTGGCTCGGGGTGGGTGCGAGAGGGGCCTGAGTGCTGGGCGGAGGGTTGGGATGTGGGGTGAAGACTGGCTGGGCGTGTGGGCTCTGGAGTGGGGCTGGGCAGGAGAGTTTCAGGGTGCAGGCTTCCCTGGAGAGAGGAGTCCCTCAGCCCTCTCTCACCGCAGCAGCCTGAAGCCAGGTGAGAGGTGTCGCTCCAGGGCTGCTGCAGCTCCAGCCGGCACAGCGAGGGCAAGGACACCTGTACCCTAACTGGGGCAGGCCCAGGCTATGGGTTGGAATCTGGGAAGGGACACCTGATTCCCCAACAGAGTGGGATGGACTCTGTTGCCAAGGGAGTGGTGTGTCTTTCAGGCCCCAACACAGAACTGCTGTGGTCAGGGGAGATGGACCCCTCCTTGTAGGCCCTGGCATAGAGGTGCCTTGGCACCTCTTCTGTAGAAGCTCTGTGTTAGAACTGGTGGGGAGAGGGGCTTTTGTCCTAGCTGCTCCAGGTATGTGCTGGGGCTAGCAGGCAGAGGCAGCACCCTGTGTGGTGGCCCTGAGTCTCTCCATAGGGCTTGGTAGGTAGCTGCATGGCCATCTGGCTACACAACTTTTAAAGTGAAACTTATCCAGTCTGGGGTGGGGGTAGGGGAGCTAGGGCTGGCCAGTGCTATGGGATGAGAGGTGGGAGTTGCAACTTGGAAGAGGGGGGCTGGGACTGGCCTGTGCCACGGGTTGAAGTGTCTGCTGAGGACCATCCTGGCCTCTGTTATAATGAGGTTGAGGAAATTGAGACGGTGTGACTAGGTGTAGAGGCTGTCGGTTGGCAACTGCAGTCCATTAAATTCAATTATACTATAGACCTATGACTTAGGTTGTGATACTATTATTCCCTTGTTTTGTTTCCATGGTATGAAAGAGACAAACTTAGTGAGACCATGCCATCTCCTACCTATTAAGGACACTTTTAAGTCAGCTCCCAAGGAGCTGTCTGATCCTCCCCCTACTGCCTCCCTCAGAGGTGAAGGTGGGGATGGGAGCCAGTGCTCACAAGGATCCAGCTTAAAAGTTGACTCCCCCCATGTACTGGCTCCTGCCTGCGCCCTCCCCACCCCGTGCTGCTGCCTCTGTATCAGAGGCAGCAGCGCAGGGGGACAGACAACTCTTGGAGAGCTGGTGCTTGCGGTAAGCCAGCTTAAAAGCCAGCTCCCCACACACCCTGACTCCCATCTCCCATCCCTCCCCCTCCACTGTCTCTGATAGAGGCAGCAGAGCCGGGGGGGGGGGGCTGTAACTGTGGGTTAACCAGTGAACCCAGGCTTATTGGTGAATAGTGTACATGAGTACACATCAACATCCTTAGTAGGATCATTGCCAGCAGATCAAGGGAGGTGATTATTCCCCTCTATTTGGTACTGGTGAGGCCACATCTGGAGTTCTGTATCCTGCTCTCTCACTGTCTGTCTGTCTCTCTCTTGCGTGCCCCCTAGGATTAGGAGGCTAGGGCGCATCAGGTGGAGGGACCTGAGTTTATTTAGTCTGCAGCAGAGAAGAACGAGGGGGGATTTGATAGCCTTCAACTACTGAAGTGGAGGAGGGTTCCAAAGAGGATGGAGCCAGGCTGTTAGATGAGTCCATAGAAGCTCTTTGTTCTATCAAGTTGCAAGGGGAATGAAGGGAGATCTAGGTTGGATATTAGGGAAAATTATTTCACTAAGAGGATGGTGAAGCACTGGAATAGATTTCCTAGGGAGGTGGTGGAATCTCCACCCTTAGAGGTTTTTAAACCCAATCTGGAATGATTTGGTTGGGATTGGTCCTGCTTGGAGCACGAGAATGGAATAGATGACCCCCTGATGTCTCTTCCAACCCTAATCTTCTATAATTCTATATCTGTGAAGAACACTACATTATTGCATGATTATTAATCTCAAGGATTACTGTTTTTTCTTGTCTTAGTTTGCCACTGTTTATAAAGCAAGGGATAAAAACACCAATCAAATTGTTGCTATTAAAAAGGTGAGTGTTTGTGAAGTATGTATACAAAACAGCACACAAATCAGGTATCTAGGTGCTCTTGAAACTGTTCAACAGCTTTATCAATTTAAAGGGAAGCTGTGATTGGTTGTGCCACAGGCACAACCAATGTGTAAGGTTGACCAGCCCAAATCAGCCACCTCAGATGTTCTTTCATAATGTAAAACAGTAGCTCCAATACCATTCATTTCTGGATTTGTGATGGTCACCCAGCTCAGAAGCTGGAATGTTAAATATTGTAGCCAATATTTTGGAAGGCTATTACTTTTACTGCATTTTTTAAAAGTATTTCTGAACATAATGTTAGTATTGTTAAACTTGGGGTTTTCTGCACACTGAAGTGTCCCCTTCATACTATGTGGAGTGTCTAATGTTTTAGTCCCCCATGGAGAAAGTTGTTTCCCAATATCATTTTTGGATATTGGTGCTGGGAAAGTTGTGCTTTTTACAGTCCTAGATTTCTATAATTTAGCCTTTGGAGTAAAATTTTCACAATGTGATTGGATTTTTTTTTCTGATTTGAAGCAATACAATAAACTGTAATATTGAATATAAATGTTTTAGATATGCCTTGAGGGAGTCCTACTATGATGGAATTAGTATAATGAAGAAAATACCTCTCAGTTTTGCTTAATAAGCAAAGTTCACCTATTTCAATAATGCAGCCAAGCTGCTCAATATTCATATTGTAATACTGCTACTTTACTGCTGCTCCCATAAGGCTGTTACTGATTACAATTGACATAGAGGACAAACTGGCCTTCACTGAAGAATTGGTATAAGATCATGTGTGGTTTTGTTGGTTTAAAAATAACTTCAGCACTGAAAAATGTTTGGTAAGGGATCAATCTGGTAAAATCAAAATAGCCTGTAAACTTGAAGTGGCTTGCAACAGCCATGTGGATGCCAGTCTTGATAACACAATTCATACTTGGCATGATTCATCCTCTTAGGAAAAGATGTAATGTGGCTTTGCAGGCCCAGAACTACGGTTGCATTTACAAAACTTGTTGGCCAGATTGCATTATGTCTGGCTTTGGGAAACAAACATCTGTTGCTCTTGTAAATGCCAAAGCTACAAATTCACTTTTTAGCTATTTAAGATTTTATTATTTGTAGTAGTTAACACTAAACCTCAGCTTGTGTTTGAGAAACTTATTGAGGACATATTCAGGTGCTGAGGAATGTGGTTCTAATTACAGATATAATACAGCACTTACTATTTCTTTAGATTAAACTTGGACATAGATCAGAAGCGAAAGATGGTAAGTACTTAAAACACTTTTACACCATAACATGTTTGGGGGTTTTTTGCCGTCAGTATGTTACTGTCAAATTCCTACTGTTGTAGAGCAGTGAATTAGGTATTTCATCTATCCTATCTGGAAAAATGGATAGTTATATTGACAAACTTAATCCCACTTCTTTGTAGCTTTCCCATAATAACCATACCACTAGAACACATGCATTTTCTTGCTGCTGGGGGAAGAAGAAACAACAAACTTCATAGACTTTACTGTGTGAAACATGATATATAATCCAGAATGTCAAATCAATTGATTTCCATTATCTGAGATGAGAAATAGATGAAATATCAATAGTGGTAAATACACTGAATTATTAAAAACTGAAAAGTTTTAAAACCTTTGGGTGGCTAATCACATAGTTAAATTAGTTTTCAACATTGAGTTAACATTGAATTTACTGCGCCTTTTAACTTTTCTCCTTTGATTTCCTGCCCATTTTCTGTTATATGTTTTGTTATAGTGCTGTTGATGTGTATGGCACACTAGATCGGTAAGAATCTAGTCCTTTTGTATTTCTTTTCACACTGATGTCCCCAGTGTCTCCCCGTGTAATATAATTCCAAAATTTCAATCAGTTTAAGAAAGATGATGATTGTCGGGAAAATTAGATTTCAGGTAGATGTCAGTTTGGATCTCCTTGTAAGTGCATATGTGCCTCATATATGCAAGATCAAATTTTTTTTGTATAGAAGTCTAATAGGGCCTGTCAGACCATCTGTCTCCTTGTGCTCTCATACAAGAGCATAAAGAGGAGGGTATCCATAAGTACAACCCTTCCTGAGAACAGTCTTATTGTCTGTGGCAACAAGATCAAACCTGTCAAGTTCAGAGACCCTATACAAGTTCATTAAAATATTGGGGGGGGGAATTTATTTTCATACTTATGCAAATGATGTTCCCAAAAAAGAGATGAAATCACCTCACCTCGTAAGGCACTTTGTGCCAACCATACATTCATGATGGAATCCAAATCCTCAGGATTTAAATTCTAGTCATCCTGTTACAGACACAGATGATACCTCTTCTGCCTAAAGGGGAGCCACATACCCCAACAGGCATTTTGTATGCAAGCTTTTCTGAGCTATGATCCAATCCAAGGCCACTTGGCTCAAACTGAAAATAACTGAGCAGTCCATGCAGATTACTGCAGACCAAAAGATGATCGTTATAGCCAGAGTGGTATGGATAAAGCAGCACTAGCCAGCACTCCCTTGTGCACTCCTCATGCTCTGGGGTCAGGGATTGGAAAGAAGGTGGAAAGAGCAGTGTTGGTATTGATACCAACTGCCTCTTAACATTGCTGAAGTTCCTGGTACGTGAGACTTCAGTACTGACAAGTGCTGCTTTGTTCCTGCTTCAGCTACTTGACACTTCAGGCAATAAAACGGTGCCTATGCCTACTACTAAACAGCACTCCAACGTGTATACTTGTACCGAGCATAAGCATAGCCCTGAGCAGAACTGTCCCATATGCAGAATGGTTTGGGGCGGCTTCCTCAACTGTCCTATGCATGGGCCTAGTGCAGGGCAACAGCGGGGGTCACCCCATCTCCACCCAGTGCAGTCACCCTGGCAGTGGGGAGCCAGAGCGACTTGGCAGGCTGCTTCACTCTTCTCTCTCCCTCCACCCTCTCACAGCTAACTGTGCTCTGCTTCTCTGTGGCAGCAGGAAGCAGAGTACTCCAGTCCCAAGATGCTCTGCTTCCTGTCACTATGGAAAAGTAAGGCATGGCAGGCTGGGAGGGTAGTGGGGTGCAGCAGAGTAGGCAGGCTGCTTTTGGCTTCTGTCACTGTGGTGAGCGCTGGGAGTTGGAGCAATTCCTGCTGCTGCCCAGCCCCCAGTAATCTCAGGTTTGAGGAAGAGGGTGGAGCAGGGGCAGGACTTGGGAGAAGGAATGAAGTGGGGGAGGAGGCGGCAGAGGAAGAGCAGAGGTGAGGTCGGTGTGAGTGCGGGGGGGGGTTGCCCTAGGCCCCGCACTTCCCTCAGGATTGCTCTGGCCCTGAGATTAAAGATGTCCCGCTTAGAGCACATGAAACGTCAGTCCTCCAAGAACAGAATCCAAAAGCAGCTGGGTAGAGCAAGAGACCTTATACTGGTCCCATGATTGTTACTCGTGATGGGGCTGAGCAGGGACCTAATGATTTCTGTAGAGGCACTCCATACCATATGCATATGTTGCTGGTATGGCATAGGTGCATTGTACCAGCACCTTCATAGTGCCCTTTGAAGGGGCTATATGCACCTTGCCATTATCTGTATATTCTTGTCAGCATTGAGCAGAAATCCTTTGCCCCTGCCAGTAGAGGTTGATTCTCAGAGGGCATAAGGAAGCCCCATAGAGAGCATTGAAAGCTGCCTCAAATGGCATGGAAGTGATACTGGGTCAGCCAACAAGGCCAGTAGGTTAGGTCCATAAAAGGCTATTAGCCAGGGGGTAGGAATGGTGTCCCAGGCCTCTGTTTGTCAGAGGCTGGAGATGGATGGCACGAGACAAATCGCTTGATCATTGTCTTCAGTCCACCCCCTTGGGGGCACTTGGTGCTGGCCACTGTTGGTAGACAGGCTACTGGGCTAGATGGACCTTTGGTCTGACCCAGTACGGCCATTCTTACGTTCTTATGTTCAGTACCCATGTAGTGTTCCATCTTGGCCATATTGGTCTTACTGGGTTCTGTTCTCCCATACCAGATGATCCAGAAGGTTGTGGTGCTACCTTCTGTTGCAGAACTGAGTTGGAGGAAGGAACCCAGAAACATTTATATAGAGGGTACCATCCACTGCCATCTCTCTGACAACTTGTAATCATAGATGTATTAAGTCCAGATTTGAACACCCACCTGGACAATCTGAGTTCAAGAATTCTACCCTTGAAAGATATGGGGTTGTACACCAAGCCATCAGGCTAGTTTGTAATCCCACAATGCATTTCTTGTAGGACAATATGCTGCATAAACAAAGAAGTACGCTTGTAACTGACTGAAGGCCATCAAACTTTGCACCTAGTGCCCCCTAAAACAGAAGAACACTGGTAGCTATTCATCTCTCAGGTTGATTATCAACCTGGCAGACTTTCTAAGCATTCAGGCAGTTACAATGCCATGTGCAGGAACTCTTGTCTAGTGTGGTAATGAGATCGGGGTTACTACCAGATGCCTGTCTTCTGCAGTGTTTCCAAAGCCTCTTTTATGGCTTTCCATTTAATTCCTCTGGCCCTCAAGGTGATTTCCAAAATAAAAGGAGCAATGCCATGATTATTCTGATTGCCAGAGTCAGCATGGAGTTATCTTCATTGACAGACCTAATACAAATGTCCATCAAGCCTCAGATCCAGCTCCCAGTCTGCCAAGACCTCATCTTGCAACACCATGGCAAGATGCTTCTTCCAGACCTAAAGCCCCGCATGTATTGTGTGGCTGTTGGCTAATTACCACAGATACAGAATGCTTCCTACACATACAGGATATCCTGATACATACCAGGAAAAACATCTATCAGAGTATATTCCTCTAATTGGAAGAGGTTCTTGTGAACATTAGTACTGAAGATTGTCTACAACTTGTTGCATTTAAAACAGGCTAGCTGTAATTTGTCTCTTAGGATCCATCTTGCATCCACCCATTCAGTGATGCTTGGTATCTTCTCAGCCTACAATATCTTCGTTTCTCAAAGGTTGCTGCACACTTACCCACTGTTCAGAGAACAGAATTCTGTTCTCTGACCTAAGTTTAGATTGCCTGAGTCTAATGGAGGATACATGCCTGCCTGTCTTGAGTGTGGCTGACACCACCTCATTCTGAAGGGATTCTTCGAAGTGGCTACTACTTCAGCTAAGAAGTTCAGCTTCAGGCACTAAGGTCCAAATTGCACCATACCACGTTACATAAGCACAAAGTAGTGGTGGTACAACTTCACCTGAAATTCATTCCTATGCGTGTCTCAGAATTCTACCTAACCCAGTCAATCAAACTTCCTGTGTTCTCGAAGCCATGCACAGCACTGGATGTGTGCACATCCAGAACTGGATTTTATTACATTGACAGGACCAAACTGTTCACTGTTGCTTCATCATTCCAGTCACAGGTTGACCTTCAGAGTGCACACCTATCTCTTCACAAAATATTGAAGTGGACAACACAGTGTATCTTTCTGTGTTACATACTGGCTGGTATATATCCACCATCAAATGTCCATGGCTTGCTCCACCAGATCACAAGCAACAGCCCCATGTGCTTTAGGAGTTTCAATGCTAGAAATCTGTAAGGCAGCACTATGGAGTAACCCGCTGTTTGTCAGTGCTTTGATTGTGACTTAACTATCAGGTCAGCTGCCAAACTTGGGAGAGCAGTATTTCAATCACTGTTTTACTTATATAGCTGCATCTTATTCCCACGATCCTGGAGGATAGTACTTGACTACCACCTACAGTGGGATCTACACCAACATGAAGGAAGAATGATTACATATGCTATAATAACTGGTTCTTTGAGATCTTTTTGGTGTGGCTCCAAAATATCACTCTTTCCCACATATGGGAGCATGAGGAGGCATAGAGTGCATGTGCTGCCCTGACTGACGTTGCTAGTAAAAAGAATCACCTGTATTGTGGATGGTGTACATGTACAACCACCATAGGATCCACAGGTACTTCTGGGTAAGTAACCTTTTTAAAAAAAAAAAAAAAAAAAAAAAAGCCTTAAAACTGTGTAATGGTAAAGATTTGCTATACTCTTCTAGGTCTCTTCCGCAACGTTTCTGTTTTGCCTAAAGTAGATATACATTGCTAGAGAAACAATCGCATCCTAAGGTGTGAGAATTTCTACCTGCTTGTAATTGTGAAGAGTTTGATATGAAAGTGCTGTATAGTCAACTTTGAATTATAGCGATGTACTTAGTTGCCATTCTGCAAACTGAATGGCACTTTGATTGAGAAATTAAGAACTAGACTGCAATCATAAATTGCCATCTACATACAAAAGAAGCTGAATTATAAATGCTTATTGGTAGCTAAATTGAAGTTTTATTTGCTGCTCCTGCCTTTGATGTGGTCTTTCTTTCAATCTAGGAATCAACAGAACAGCCCTGAGGGAGATAAAATTGTTACAGGAGCTAAGCCATCCAAATATCATTGGAGTAAGTATGAAATAAATGCTATTTGTGATCTGTAGATATAGTTTGCCACAAAAACTTAGTGCTGTGATCATGGAAACTTTTATCTTAATTTATATACTGACTATCTTGCAAATTGGCAAACTGAGATAAAATACCTTTAATATAAAGGCTGGTCTCAAAATCCACTTAGTGTTATGTGAGTTGGTTTTTTGTATGGTTGGTTGGTGGTGTGGTAGTTTTGGACAAGGGTTAGTTGAAAACTTTTGTTTAAATTCATAGTCTCAAATGATTTAAAATGTGATTTCTTTGATAAAGTTGTGACTCAGTGCAGTATGGCATTTCCCTGATTTTGTTTTTCTAATGTTCTCTTGCCTTTGCTGCTATACTTGGCTTTCCTAAGTAACACAAAGCGAAACTGACAAAGTTTGTTCAGTTTCATTAATACTATTTAAAATCTCGTAGGCAGCAGTAATACTTGTAGTTCAGAGCATGCATTTTTTTAGTTGTGTTGATTTTCAGCTTCTGATAAATCTTCAGTTGTAAAGGTAAGTATTACAAATGCAGAGGTCCGCAACCTTTCAGAAGTGGTGTTTCAAGATTTAACGTATTCGCTTCTATGTACAGGTCTGCATGCCCCTAGACTGAGTCCCTGTGGGTGCAAAGCCCCAAAGGACCACAAGCCCCCACTTGTGTCCTGCGTGTGCAGGGTCCTCAGCCTCAGCACTGCCTCCTCCCGCCCGCTGCCGCCGGGTGCGACACAGCCTAACCTGCTACCGGGGAAGTGGGAGGGTGCCAGCCACTCATTCATCACAAGAGCCCATCCCGCCTGGGCCCTGCGCAGCCCACTCTGCAGCCTGCCCCACAGGTGCAACCAAGGCGGACACTCAGTGGTGGGCAGGACTCTTCCATGGAGTTAGGGATGTAGCTCTGTGGCTTACGAGGCGGATGTGGGGGGTGAGTTTGCTTTCTGCACTTCCGTGCTTGCCCCCCCCCCTCCCCCCGGAGCTGGTGCTGCAGCCTTGCACTTGAGCACCAGCTGTGAGGCTCCAGTGGCAGTGTGGGCTCCCTGCATGCCACTTGTGTACCGTATGTTGCCAACCCCTGTCCTAATGGGTGATTCTCTAAATGGTTGGTTCAGAGAGACATACAAAAGTTTAGATGCTTTATTTAAATCTTTGGCCTGGAAATATTTTGTTCTTGCTGGATCTCAAGCCCATTTTCACAGTATTTTCATGCTTGAAGCTGAAACCATGAGGTGCTGAAACACAAGTTTAAAAAGCAGTTGACTTCAACATTCAGAAAAGGGCTTAGTTCATATGTTCTCCAAATAGTTTTGATTACTCTAGTAAAGATGCTATAAATGAGCACATGTCCAAGAGTCTTTGGTAAATAACTTGCAGAACTTAGTAGTTAATTGTCCACTTCTGAACTGAAGTTCTAAATCAGAGGTGGGGAACCTCAGGCCCAGGGGCTGGATGCAGCCCGCAGCTCTCCTGGATCCGGCCTCCAAGGCTCAGGCCCACCCCCAACCTTGGGGAGCCTGTGCTAGTGTTCCAGCTGCCCTCTTCTCTCTTCTCCTCCCCCCCCCCTTTTGAGTTGGAGCACACAAAATCTATTAGGTTGGGCCCTCGTAGGCTCTGGTGTGCAAGGGGACTGTGGAGTGTCTTTCTCCTTCTCAGTCAGGGGCCACATCAGTGAGGGGGGGTGTGTGTGTGTGTGTGTGTGTGTGTGTGTGTGTGTGTGTTTACTTCTCACTTGTGTGCAGCCTCCAACTGATTTTGGTGGCTCAGCGACTCCCACCCCTGTTCTAAATGTTATATCATGGCCAAAAGCAGTTTGCCAAAAACATGCAAAGCTGAATCCACACAAGCAGAGACAACCTGTGCCTGCCAATGGGGGAGGGAGAGTGAGGGCAGGTGATTTCAACAATGTTGAGCATGCTCAGTACAAGTCAAGCAGCAAATGGGGTGTGTGAAATCCTCATGCCTCCCTATGCCTCATCTGTGCACATAAGAATAGATAAAGCATTTCTGGAAGAGCAGGAACAGGGAAGAGACTAGCAGAGCAGACAAGAGCATGATGGAGTTTGTGATACAACTCCCACTGTAGTTCAGGCCGTGAAGGAGATCCTTTTTTTATAGATGTGTCTAATTCTGGGTCTGTTTTAAAATATTCTGTGTAACTGTTACGCCTTCCATTCAGGTTCTATTTTTTACAAACACAAATAATATAAGCTTCTTAACTTCCTTGTAGAAATGACTGTTCTTACCTACTTCACTTTACAGATGGGGAAACTGAGACCTAGTCTGTAATTTTCTTATGGTCGCATAGCAAGAAAGAAGCAAAGCCAAGATGAATGCCTGTTTGTTCCCCTCACCCGCACCCCGTACTGCCCTCTAATCATTACAGGTTCTCTTCCCAGTATGTGCAAGCCTGCTCCCATTTCCCAAAAACTTTCGCAGCACCTACAGAAGTGACATTGCATTAGTGACAAGTACCCTGCAGTCAGATGTGTTTTCCATGTTGTATATTTTATTTTTCCAGCTTCTTGATGCATTTGGACACAAATCCAATATTAGTTTGGTCTTTGATTTTATGGAAACAGATCTAGAGGTAAGATTGCTTTAGCTGTTGCCTTCTTTTGATTCAGTACTTGGAATGTTTTAATCAACATTATGTACAAAACCGTTGAAATCTGTGATAATCCTTTGTTTCATTTTAAAATCCAGATAGTATCTCCAAGTACATTCATTCTGAAAATACTTACATCAAGAAAGATTAGAGGTTTGCTTTTGTAAAAGATGAGATTCTATAACTTAGACAAATATTACCTGAACTCACAAAGTTGTGTGTATTAATCTTTTTATAGTATATTAACATTGACACATTCTTAATCAGGATACAATACTTTTCCTTTTAATATTACACTAGTGTCAATAGGTTTTTGTCAAGAAAGTTTATTAATCTTATATTTGTGTAGTATTAACACTTTGAGACTCCATTCATAGACTAGGACCTCACTGTACTTGACAATGTTTTGTTGTTAGTACTAATTAACTTGTGAATTAACAGGATTCCACACCTAACAGAAGTGATTGTGTGTACCTTTCAAGAAAAAACACATTAGCCACTGATAGTTTTCTTTTTTGCCAATGTTTGATCCCTATTGGAGTCTAAATGAGTAAATCTTTGCAGAGGATTTGATATTGCATATATCAGGGGTGGGGAACCTCTTTTGGGTTGGAGGCTGCTGACCAACAGAATAGTCAGTTGGGGGCCATATTCAAGTAAGAAGCTAGAGGGGGGCTGGAGTGCCAGCACAGGCTCCTCAATGCTGGGGGAAGCCCTGACCCTTGGGGACCAGATCCAGACAAGCTGGGGGCCGCATCCAGCCCCAGGGCTTAAGGTTCCTCACCCCAGCATATTCTGATGCATTTATCAAAATAAAAACTATAGTAGGCAAGAGTGCATGTCAGGTCAATGAAAATTATGCATATGCAATGACTATCCATGCTTTAGGGGAGAAATTCTGCCATTAAGTTAATCTGTCCATATATAATGCAATGAGCAGAATAGCATATACAAACATTAAAAGAATAGTTGTCTGATTTGCTATATCTGTAATGTGTGTCATAAAGGAATAAATACTTTGTTTTGACCTGGAATTCCTCTAGTTTAATAGATTACTAAATAAAATGAAAGGTTTTTTGCTAATAGCAACTCTTTACTCTCTCCTTTAATGAGTTCAAGTTGAGACTTGTAAAATATCAGCTGTTAGTTTTCATCTTTTAATTATATAGATAAAAGTAACATTATAAAAATTAAGTAAAATCTATTTTTATCATGTAGGATGCCATTGTGACAGGTTGAATCCCAGAAATCCCCTTGGGGTTGTCCCTCAGGGTGCTAAACATGCCACTGTCGTTTACCATCTTGTTCTCTGGGGCTCCCCACCTTCCAGTTCTGCTGGGCCATAAACTCTGTTTGCCTCCAGCAAAGGTACAGAATACCCCGTGCAGAGCATCACAGATGATGAACCACTTTGCTTCTTGGAGGGCTTAGCACCAAGGAAATCAACCCTGAGAAGGGACCAAACCCCCAAATAAGTCAGTCTTACTCTGTGAAAAAGGTCAGGTCAGCTCTCTGTCAGTGAAAGAGAGCAATGTACAGTGGTTGGTATAAAACTTATTTGAGTTAAGCACCTGAGCAATGCTGGGAAAATCTTCTAATTAAGTATAAAAAGTAGGATTTAAGTGGTTACAAGTGAAACAGTCAGATCAAAGTAAGTTATTAAATTTAAAAGAACAAAAGAAAAACAAGCCAGCTAGTTCTAATCCACTCAGAAACATTGCATGCACATTCTTACCCCAAACAGTTTTCTTCACTTAGGTAAAAAGCTTCAAGTCAGAATTGGTCTTTACTCTGGCCTGGGTTTACAACTTCTTCAGAGTCCTTTGTATCTTCTTAGGGTGGGCCAGCTAGTTTCAAGTGCCAGCTGAAGACCAAGGACTGATTTCTTCCCATCCTATACAGACTTTCCCCAGGCTGGGAACCCTTTATTCAGCACCCCCCAATCCCATGGAATAATACCAGGTTCAAGATGGATTCCAGTACCAGGTGGCATGTTCAAATGTCTGTCTTAGATCGACCACAGTTGGTGCTTATAGGACAAACATCCCCATCCACAGGTTATTGTTTGGAGTACTGAGTCATTAGGTACCTGAAGTACTGTTAATGGCCCTCCTTAACACATTTAGAACTATAAACAGATCCACAATTCGTATATCTAACTTCACATACAAGAATAATACATGCACTAAAATAGGATATACACGTTCAGTAGGTTGTAACATTAACATTGATATGTTATGAGGTTTTGTCTCAAGTTTTTGAATTATGCATATTCATATTCAGAAGCCAACTTTCATAAAGCATGAGGGGCCATGACAAATTAGGACAATGCAAAACACTTATTTGTATTTTGGCAAAATCCATAAGACCCAGCTGGGATCAAGATCTGTTGATTAGCATTGTATGACCTATAGAAAACTTAAGGTAGTGTAAGAAAAATATTTTAGATATTTACAGATTTGAACATGAATTTATAAACTTATTGGGAGATGGGCGCTACTGTAGTAATGCAGAGCATCCTTAGTAGAAAACAAGCGGAGGAAGCAGTTTGTTGAGCTAGAGATAATGTTAAAATAAGTGAAGCAAATTCATTAAAGATCTAGACCAAAAACAAGTCAAAACAATTTCCACTTGGATTCTGAAACAAGTGGATTTGTTAAAATGACCGTGAATACACTGTACCTCCATGTGTGCTCAGAGGACTGTTATGTTCTGCAAAGATTAGAGTCTTGGAGGCTAAACTGAAGAAAGGTAAAATAGTTCAGGCAGAGCACATAAGTATAAATGAAGATTTCTGTAAAGATAGACTTGCCGTAATAGCATGTATGGTATATTTTGTAGTTAAGCATATTCCTCTTCCTAAGAGAGGCACTTTATTTCTTGAGATAACTAGCTAGAAGAAGTTGAGACATCACATAGAGAAAACAAGGATCCAATATAAACTTAACACAAATACAGTACTGGGAATATCTATGGTGTCTTATTTCAATTTCCATTCTCCATTGTAGTAAGCTATAATGTTTTCTGGAGAAACTTTTAAGAATGTCCACTACTTTTTACACAACACAGTGGCATAGAATATTATTGGCAAATGCACCATTTAACATTGTTTAAAGGAAAACAATAACATTAAGCAAATAATTATAATTAAACATTAAACTTTTTCCCAAAAATCTAACTAACATGCTGTTTCACAGGTTATAATAAAGGACAGTAGTCTTGTGCTGACACCGTCTCACATCAAAGCATATATGCTGATGACTCTTCAAGGACTGGAATATTTACATCAGCACTGGATTTTACACAGGGTAAGTAAAAATATTCTAAAAAGAAACAAAGTCCTTTTCAGAAAAGGTTCCAAAGAAAACTCTACACCCTGAAACAAAATAGTGACAGTTTGGTGGAGCTTAGTGGGTCCAGAAGTAATCTCTCTAACATTCATGTAGCATAGTTTTCTAAAAGCGGATAGGTGGGGGAGAAAAAGGGCAGACTGAAAGGAGAAGGAAAACATTTTGGTGGCTTTTATAAAGAAAGAGAAACAGTTCCAATACCTGCACCCCAATAGCAGAGCAACCCTACAATACCAATCCACTGTATAGGAAGGACAGCAGAGATATGGTCACAATTAAATCAGCATTTTAAAAATGTTTAGAAAACTTGCAACTTGAGTAGCAGAAGTTCTACAGGCAAAGATACTCATAGGCATATTGCAGAATAAATTCTGCAAAAGAGGCTTTCTAAAAGATAGTAGCTTATCTCTTAGAATAACTTTATTATAGGAATACCAAGGGGGATTGTTCTTGTGCTTTTATTGATACAGTCAATTAGACTGTCTTCGTCCCTTTCTTGACAGGATCTCAAACCAAACAATTTGTTACTAGATGAAAATGGGGTTCTAAAACTGGCTGACTTTGGCTTGGCAAAATCTTTCGGAAGCCCAAATAGAGTCTATACACACCAGGTAGTAACAAGGTAAGAAATAAAGCATCCTGCTTGTCTGTTGGATAGATGAATATCTTGTAAAATCAGCTCTGTGCACAAGTGCAAGAGCCAATTGTATATGAATGTGGCAATGGAGACTTGAATAACTGGTATAAAAGTTGACCTCAGTGATTTGCTAGTTGGTCTAATTGCTCTTTGAGATCTGCCTATAAAAAGGATTTTTTTCCTGTGTTGGTCCCAAGACATTGGAGTCACAAGATGGGTGAGGTAATATCTTTGAATGGTTCAGATTCTCTTGGCAATAGAGGCAAGATTTCAAGCTCACGCTGAGCTCTTCTTGAGGTTGAACATGTAATCTTGAAAGTTCATTTTCCAGCAGAATTTGATCCAAAAAGATATTACCTCACCCACTGTCTGAGTAAAAAGGATTGTGGAATACATGCCTATACAAGATCATCTGTGGGTGTGGCCTTTTCTGCAGAAACACAAGTATGTACATTAGCTTTGCAAGTTGAGTTGTAGTTAACTTCTGAAACAATAAGGTTTACACTATATCTTTTTTACATATTAACCAAATTATTTGCCCTACATGTAGTATTCCTAACCACTCACTTATGTCTCTTAGAGTAACTAAATGGTTTTAACTGACATCAAATAGATTTGGCATCTTTTTAAAAAAAAAATAGTTCATACATCTAAAAACAGTGTGCAAAGCGCACACACTGAACTGCCAGAATATTTTATTTGTCTACAATAATATGAATAGCTGGGATTTATTTTAAATTTCTCTTTCTAATGAAAGAAATTAGGGATATAGGCAACTAGTTGCTTCCTTTCCCTTGTTGCCTCTATCAGAGAGAGGTAGCAAGGGAGGGGAGCAGGAGCTGGTGCTGGGGGGGAGCTGGCTTAAAAGCTGGTTCTCCCGAGCCCTGTCCCCATAGGGGACAGGGAAGGTAGAGGCACAGCAGGAAACGGTGTGAGTGGGGACTGAAACAGTCTCTGCTCACACTGCTTCTGCTACAATTCTGCTTTTGAAACATGGAATTCATGCTGGGGCTCTTGCTTTTTAAATGTACAAGAGACCTGCTGGGACTCTTATACATTTCAAAGGCTCAAGTGCTGCAGGGAGCGCAGGGCCAATCCCCCACTGGCCCTGCGCTACCTGTGGGGCTTCTGCTTTTGAATTGTAGCAAGAGCCCGGCAGGGCTCTTGCTACAGTTCAAAGGCAGAGGCACCCTTATAGACTAATCAAGTAGTCAATGGAAATCCCATCGACTGTTCGATTAGTTAATCTAAAGTTAACATCCCTAAAAGAAATGAAGCTAGAGTTGTGTTAAATGTTTGTTTAATGGCAGAAATGAAATGGTGGTCCCAAATGTTGGCTACTTTGCCATCTCCTAAGCTGTTCTCAAATGCTAGTGTATTCCTCAATGCAAGTGGAATCTAAGGTGTTTTACCTTCATGTGTAAGGTAAACTGAATTGTTAGGCAGTAACTGCTAGGATTCATTCTACACAAGAATCTCAGAACTTCAGTGGCTGTCGCTGTCACTTTTGAGATTTCTGGATATTGTCAGGAATTCTGATGTCTACTAGTCTTGTTTCCTTGTAACCTTGATTATTTATTCAGGCTGCCAGTTATATCTTCTGTTTCTGAATTTACAATCCTTGTTTGCAAGTGCAAATATGATCTGCAATTTCACTTTTTGGGGGAAAATGTGTATATCACCAGGCTGTTGAACCATACCCTTAAAGGGAAAAAATCTCAGTTCAAGGAAGATGCAGATTTTTTCAGACATTAAACTGATGTTTAATATCCAGGGAGTGGGCAATATATATTCTAACACTTCTGCTCAGTTACTTTGTATAACACTGCAGTGCAAATAAATAAATTCTTGCTTAAAAGTATTCCTATTTGCTTTTCAGATGGTATCGAGCGCCTGAGTTATTGTTTGGTGCTAGGATGTATGGTGTAGGTGTAGATATGTGGGCTGTTGGCTGTATATTAGCAGAACTGCTTCTTAGGGTAAGCTTCAAACACAAGTATTTCTTTTAATCTGAATATACTGTACATGGGTCCTTATGTATTTCCATCTTTTATTTTAACCTTTGATGTTTATAACCTCATACTATCTATTTTAGTGAATCATTAACAGAACTGACATGTCATTTCACATCCTTTTTTTATTACCAGTCATGCATTGCTTGCATATCACTAGTGACACTCATTCCATATTCAACTTAAGTACAATATTGAGCAATGTTAAAAATATGTACTTTTCCTACTAACCATGGACCAGCAGAACAAAGTTTAAAAGTTAGACAAGTGCTAATAATGTGGTTGTTCTCAAATTTTGTGCATGAACCACTTGTGGGTCACACATCTTCATTGCACTTTTTTTTTTTTTTTTTGCTAGTAATTTAACTCATTAAAGTAGTTCCTTACCATACAGCTCCTTAGGAATAAAGGAGGAATCAGATTATTTCCATTTCCATTCAAAAAGCTAAACTTCCTTTAAAGTAGGATATGCTTGATGAAAATGATGATGAAGAGGGTTAATGAGGGAATGAAAGTGTCCTATCGTATAATCTAGTCCAATCCCACAATGCTGGATATTGCACTATAGCACATTTGCTATTACTTTGTCTAGTTTTTAGACCATTTTAAGAAATGTTTATCACAAATGCCATTGTGTCCTTTAAACAGCACTAAGAGAAAATAAAACTAAATTTCACAAAGCATTTGCCTTGATTTTATGACTATCCTAATCATACTGACTTCCCAATTTTGATTTGTTACCCCCATTGTGCATGTAGTCATTAGGATTAACCAGTGAGCCCAGGCTTATTGGTTAATCATGTAAAAATGACTACACACTAACACTGCTAATCAAAAGCCATGTTATTACATTAATAGAATATTCTTCACAAGAGGACAAATCAAAGTTGTTCCCGGGGAGTGTAAGTTCAGAAACTGATTAAACTTTTAAATCAGAATGACTGTTGCATTTGCCTTTTTACAGGTTCCTTTTTTGCCAGGAGACTCTGATCTTGATCAGTTGACAAAAATATTTGAAACTCTAGGGACTCCAACAGAAGAACAGTGGCCTGTAAGTCCTTTAGCTAACAAGCCGATGTCAGCATTCTCTTTTTATGTTCTTGTCAACTATTTGGATTAAATTTAAAGTTGTACCAAAATATTTATTTGGGAATTACTTAAAGATGCATCTGGATTTACAAAACAAAGTACAGAGGTACAGATAGTCAGAGGGTTTCCAGATCTGCTTTTTGGATCCAATATCTGCTAATTTAATCACATGTGGTAATTTGAGTAAGAGCAATTTGAGCTTCTCATTAGGGATGTAGTCGACTACTCCCTCGACTAGTTGCTTCCCCCTCCTCCCTTGCTATAGAGGCAGCAAGGTGGGGGAGGAAGCAGGAGCCAGTGCTGAGGGGAGCCAACTTAAAAACCGGTTTTTCTCCTCCCCCCCCCAGCACCATCTCCGCAGGGGGCAGGGAAGGCAGGGGGTAGTGGGGACTGGGCGCAAGCTGGGAATCAGTTGATTCTTGGCTCGCACTTAGTCCCAGACGTGCCCCTGCTTTTTAAATGGATTAAGAGCCTGTCGGCACTTAAAAGGCTGGTGCGCAACGGGAGGGACCCTATGCGAGCTGGAACAGCTGATTTCCAGCTCGCGCTGGGTCCCTCCTGGTTTGCTTTAGCCTCTCTTATGGATCAAGAACCAAGAGATTCTTAATCCATTTAAAAGGCAGAGCTAACCCTGCTGCGGCTCCCCACTAATCGACTAATCGATGGAAAATCCATTGACTAGTCATTAGTTGATTAAATTTAACATCCCTACTTGTCGTGATAGACTTTTATCATATAATAACCATTGGGTCACAGTGGTAATCTAATATTTTTTAATTTTATCTTGCTTGATATAGCCAGGTATTTTGTCGACATTTGTAAATGTTAATTGCTGTTATATCATAGTTCAAAAGGCAGTGTCTAAAGGTTCTCACAATGTTGTATCATGTTAATGGTGATTAATTAAAATGTTAACCTTGGAGAAATCCTGGTTTGTTGGATACTTGGGCAAAACAGAGAATAATCAATTTCAGATTATAACAAATATTGAAAATCTTCAAAATTAAGGACCTTAATTCTTCACTTCTGTAAACTCTTTGAGAGATGAATGAATTACATGTTTACTGCCACTTTAACATACTGTGATGCTCTTAGTTAAAACTTACTGCAGTATAAATGATATTGTTAGATATATTTAGCATCATTTTAATGTTTCAAGTCTATCAGCGTAACTGTGTATGGTACTGGGTGAATGAGAGGTGACTTGCAAACTGGATAAAAGCAATAATAAGATGTGTGCTACTGCAATTTGAACAGCTAATCAGTCTGTTTGGTTCAATCCTCTTTCACAAGTTCCTCAGTTTCTCACTCCAGAAGCAGTTGCAGAGTATTGCTTATGCAGAACATAGTTTACCACGTTGTTGAGGCAAATTACTTTCATGTTAGAGGCCAAATTGCTTTTATGTGAAAATGTTGGGGTATGTGTGTTTACCTCAAATCACTGTTAGGTCTGATTTCCCCCCCCCCAGTTTTTAGTGCACTTGATCCTCTTAAGACAGTGGTCACCAACCAGTAGATCGGGATCTACTGGTAGATCTTGGAGCCTCTGACAGGTGATCCTGATTGGTTTTGCTGGGAGGCTATCAGTGCTGACACTTCAGCTGCCTCCCTCCCCTGCCCCCCCCCACCCCCAACTGCCCTGCTGCTCATGCCCAGAGCCGCCCCCCTGGGAGCCTCCTGCTTGTTGTGCAGAGTGGGGGAAACAGAGGCGGGGGCATTGGTGGCACTCTGTACCCCATCTTCACAGAGTGAGGAGGGTGGGGCCTCGGCAAAGGGGTGAAGCAGGGGTATTTGGGTTTGAGGTAGATCCTGGACTGAATTAAATTCAGAAAGTGATCTTGTACTTAAAAAGGTTGGAGAACACTATCTTAAGGGATAGTCATTTTTGTTGTTTGTTTTCCATAATTATTTACTTTATGGAGACCTTTACACTGTAGTAATAGTAAAAATCCTTTAGAAGGGGAGTGTGATTGTAAAACCCCAACTTTAATAAGTTTGTTACCTGAAACTAATACAATAGTTTTTATTAAACTGACAATTTCAGATTGACAGTATGGTTTAAAAGTTGACTGTCACTTCTGATTCATAAGCTCCACCATGGCAATTCCTTCATTTAGGGTAAAAACTTTTCTTTATTTCTTAATTTAAAATCTGATTATCATTTTTGTTTTCATAGGGCATGTCTAGTCTTCCAGATTATGTAACATTTAAAAGTTTCCCTGGAATGCCACTTCAACATATCTTCAGTGCAGCTGGTGATGACTTGCTAGATCTTCTCCAAGGTCTATTCATATTTAATCCTTGTGCTAGGGTTACAGCTACACAGGTATGGTACACTGTTTTTATTGCATGGTATAGATTGTGTAAATACTAACACCTCTTGTTATCAGTTCAATGTCTCTTGGATATGAGTAATAGTTTAGGTTCGAAGGTCCAGCCTGTACCTGGTGAACTTTGAGCTTTACATGTCTTAATATTGGCACTTCCGTCCCTTATTTCATAAATGTTCAAATCATAAATTCATATGAATATTTCAGTATCCTTAGTTTCTGTTGAAACTCTTGACCTGCCTTGGTTTTTATGTTGGTAGCTTGATATGAAAATTCTGGGATCAGCTCTTTTGCTGAAAGTATATCTGTGACCACTTTTCTTTTGTCACTTCGGGGGGGTGGATCCATGTTTTCAGTACTGATGGGTTCTTCAGTCTCTGTGCTAGGGGTGTAAAAGAGTAGTCAATTAGTCAGGCAGTAGAGTCAACTACTTGCATCCCTCCGCCACCCTACCCTCTTGCTGCCTCTATATATCAGAGGCAGCAGTGCGGGGGGGGCCCAGGGGAGGCTGCTCCAGCAGCAGCCCTTGTCTGCAGAGGGTCTGTCAGCCGGTGGTCAGGGCAGTGAGTGGTGTGTGTATTATACACCTGAGTTTTCAACTGCTGAGACACAAGGCCCCGTCACAGTGGGCAGTCTAGGTGAGACTGACGGGCGCCCCGAGGAGTTTAACATCCGTGTCTTTACCGCTAGAATCGGGATCCTTTCACGGCAGGCAGCCAACAGGCCGACAGACACCCCCAGAGTTTACGGGGAGAGCTTATTACACCTCAGATTTTGACTGCTAGGATACATGATCCCTTTGCAGCGGGCAGCCTGGGGAGGCTGAGAGATGCTCCAATGGATCTGTCCCCTGGAAGCGACATGATCCAACGCTCAAGCTCTCCCTATATCTGTCCCTTATGACTGGCTGGAGTTCGTTTTAAAATTGTGCTTGGTCTGTTACAGCAACTGAAGGAGTCAGGTCACAGCTTAAACAGTTACTATTTTATTGTTACAGGGTAAACTTAGCTGTTAAATGCTACTACTGTGTTACAGATAACACAGCCACTACAAAGGACAGGACAGAAATTACACTAATAAGTCACTTACAGGTACCATGAAACCCTTTTGGTTCTCTGAGCTCTTATTAAATGCATGCAAAATAGACACCTAGCAGGTATATATTCTCACCCCTGCGTTCCAGACTTGGCGTGGCCAGCGTCTTTCTCTCAATCCCTCGGGAAGAAATAGAGCGAGGTTGGGCGTCCCACAGACCTCGGGAGACAATCAATACCTGCCAGCAGGTGTAGATGATTGGAGCTCCAATGGGGTGGGCTACTAAACCCCTCTTTATACCCCTTGGGTCACGTAGGCTTCTTCCTGGTCTCAAGTGGCCAATTAGGAAAAATGGCTTTGAATGCCAAGTTTCCCACGGAGGGTGCAAAGCATAATTCACACCTGGGAAAATGCAGACAATGGGCACCTCTGGTATGTGATGGGCGAAGATTCCTCTCTTGGGACAGTGCAGGCATGTCAATTACTGGTACTAGCCATCAGGGCAGCGGGAGGCCCCGGGTCGTCAGCTAGCCCATTTACTGTCTAGTTTCTGTTTACGGTAGAGTCAGGGACAGGCAGCACATCTGCGTTCCCAGGGCATCAAAGGCTGACTGCCTTTCTCTTGCTCTCTGCGGGGGGGGGGGGGGGGGAGGAGGAGGAGGGGAACAAGATGGGGTTCATATCTGGCTACAGGGTCCCAGCTCCCTGCTGGAACCCCAAGCAGACAAGGGCTGCTGGACCCAGCACAAGCAGGAACTGAACAACCCTGTCTCAGTTCCAGCTCGTGCTGGGTCCAGGAGCTACCCCTGCTGCGGCTCTGCAGTTTAAATGTAGTAGGAGCCAGGCTACCAGCTCTTGCTGCATTTAAACTGCAGAGCCAGGGCAGGTGTAGCTCCTTCTGAGCACCTTCCCTTATTGACTAATTGTGTAGTTGATACAATTTGTATTGACTACACGATTACCCAGTCACCCACCTCCTAACATCCTTACTCTGTGCTATAGGAAGCAGAGTTTTGATCGGCAGGGCTGACTCTTCAAATAACTGCTGTCACCAGGAAGTGATGACTTAAAAAATTGGGGCTTGTGGTGGATGAACAATTATATATAAGTTTCCAGTGTGATGCTGTGGCCAGAAGAGTTCCAGACTGCTCAAAATAGCTGGCTGCTCTTTGTAGCCCTCTGCTCTGGAGGACGGGGAGGCTTTGCATACTGTCCCCGCCCCAGCAAAATCTCAATTCTCATTGGACCATTTGTGAGGTGAGAAATTTTGTTTGGGTGGGGGGGGGGCGCAGGGAAGCACACAAAGCCCCTCTCCATCACCCCCACCCCAGCGCCTGGAGCAGTGAGCCACAGTGAGCAGCCAGCCGCTTAAAGGCATGGAGCTGCTCTGAAGCAATTGGTCCCGCTCTGTGCCTGAGGGTCCCGATGGGGCAGCTTGCAGGCTGAATCAGGTGGCCTGTGTGCTGGATCTGGCCCATGGGCCAGATCTTGCCCACCCTGATACTTTGATCTGTTTTCACTTGCACCGTTTGTAAGTTACTAAACCAAAATAAACAAAAGTCACCAGCTACTCCTAATCCATTATAACTTGTTACATTCGAATTCTTACCTTAAACAGTTGCTCTGAACGTCTTTCACAGGTTAAGCAGGCTCCTAGCCTGGGTCAGATCCTTCCCCGTGTTTAGTCTTAGATGTTTCCAGCTGGTATCCTAAGTGTTAAGTGTGTATGGGAGAGAGGGGTATCGCCTGGTGTCTGGCAACTGCCTCTTTTATTTATCCCCCTCCCTCCTTATCTCTTTTACCCCCAGCGAGAATTATTTGTGGTGATGAAATTTTTCTCACCTTTGGAAAAATGCAAGATACAAAATAAGTTTCAGCATCAGGTGGTCTGGCCAATGTCCTGGCATGACCAACCATAATCCAGGCTTACAGGGGAAAAAACAACATTCAGAGATCTACCCCTCTGAAGCTTTCATTCACAGATTGTTGATGTGATCACTGAGCCATTAGATATCTGGAACATCACTAATGGCCCTCATTAGCATATTTAGAATTATAAACAAATCCCCACTTCATATTTCTAACTTCACATGTATAAGATAAGATATACACATTTAGGAGATTCAGGCGGGTAGCCGAGTTAATCAGTACCAGGAAAAACTTAAAAAAACAATAGTCTAGTAGCACCTTAAAGTCTTTATGGTGCTACTCGACTATTTGTTTTTTTAAGTATTTAGGAAATTGTAAGTTTAAAACATATGTCACATGAGGTGTTTTGTCTCATGTCGTTGAGTTATGCACATTCATATTCATAAGCCACTTTTCATCAAGCATGGGGGGACTGACACTCATAAGTTATAAGCAAGGAGATTTAAAAAAGGAAAGAGAATAGCTTCAAATCAATTTGGTGCACACTATTAACTTAACCAGCTTTCTCCCCTTACTATGTTTAAGGCACTGAAACAAAAGTATTTTAGTAATCGACCAGGACCAACACCAGGAAGTCAGTTGCCACGACCAAATTGTCCTGCAGAAGCCTTAAAAGAACAAAATTCACTTTTAAATTTAAAAAGGAAGAGAGCAGATGGAATAGATCAAGGTAATTTTTCTTCTAAATCTTTGCATTTTTATATTTTGAATTTTAAAATGATGTTGTATATGATGTTGTTCCAGCATTTAAGGAAATATAATCTGTGTATAATCTATCTTATCAAACATGATATTGCTCTCTAAATTGGCCATATCAGAGCCAACTTCTAAATCCTATATCAGAAGCTCTTCCAGTATACTGTATCTAATGCCTCTTATCCTATGACTGTTACCTGATTTCAGAAGTTCTTTTAAATCCTTACATAAAGTAAATTACTTACATTTTATTTGGTGAGACATTTGATAGAATTCATTGGAAATTCTGAGCATTTTTTGTACTCTGATGTACATTAAACATTTACTTCTCCGGGATGTACATCCTTGGTATTCTAGCCAAACTTCATACCACTCCTGGCTTTGGCATATTTTTGTGTACTGTAGAATGTACTAGCTCAGATCCTGAGCTTGGAGAACCTTCTGGACAGCAGTGTCCTCTGGTACTTCACAAGCAAAGTCTTAGAGTACCAGATTTGTTGAGCAAGACTGTAAGGATGATACAACTTCCACCACTTCATTTTCTTTTTTCTGTGTTTTCCTGGCTGAGAATCTATGGATCTTGTCCCTGTGTCTACAACTCTACTCATTTTTCTTAAATTGTGCACTTTTTAATCATTTTGAGTCATGTCTCTGAAATTTCAGACATGGTAGGTTTAAGCAAATTTCCATTTTGCTCTCAACAGGGAAGATAATACTGTAGTGTAAATATACCCTAAGTTCTTTTATGGCTTTTTTCTGAGTATTAACAAAGGGTAGGAAAGCAGTCTAATCTCTTGGCCAGTTCTACATTACAGATACAACAAATTAATTATAAATTCTTCAGAGCAGTGGTAGAGAAAACCTTTGTCTAAAACTCCTTGTGCAGTTTGTCATTAAATAAGTTGTGTGACTTCTTTGGCCCCATTCACACTACTGTTTTTAAACAAAAAGCCTCAGTTCATCTATAATATGCTAGGAGACAGCCATGTTTTAGTACAGGGGTGGCCAACCCATTTTACAAAGAGAGCCAAAACAGCAGCGGAAAAAATGCGAAAAGCTGCACCAGAATTGTCAAGCAAAAACAAAAAAAATTAAAATTTTTTTAAAAAGGAGGCTGTCCCTTTAAGATGGCTGCCATCTTAGGTGCCATTTTTAAAACCCTGCAGCTTCAAGCCAGTGGAGGGCGGTGGCCTTTTGGGGGGGGTGCAGGAGCAGCTTCATGAGCTGCACTTTGGGGGGGTGCGAGCCTCAGGTTGGCCGTGGCTGTGTTAATAGGTTACATTTGTAGTGTAGGGGAGCCTCAAGAAAGAGGAATGGAGTAGTGCTGCTGAGTCAGGATCTAAATTATAGTTTAGTAAAACCCCTAAGCAGACGCTGAAAGGATCTTCACTTCCTCCATCATAGCAACATGCTGCAGTTACTGTGAAACTAGAAAAACTTACTGTCTTGATTTTTACTTACACTAAAATTAATTTACACTTTTCAGGATTACCAAAAAAGCTGATTTTTTGATTACTGTGGATGATGCCGATTAAATATCTTAAAAGACCACGGCAATGGGAAAATGCTGCAACATTAACTCAACTATGACGAAAAGAGAATTTGTAATATATTTACATGTGTAAAATGTGAAACCTAATATTTCAACGCTGAAACCATGTGGAGTGTTTTATTAAACCTATTCCTCTCCGAATAAAAGTATATATTTTTTAAAAGAACAAGACTCTTGAACCAGGTAGTTGTATAATTACTTTGTAATGTGGTTGTGTAGTAATTACGGGAAGTGTCCTTTATCACTATAGAGTCTAACTTAAGATGCAGGCATTTGCTAAATGAAATGCTATGCTGGTGCAAACCTTACTGGAGTTGGCAACCTATGGCTCATTAGGGAGCCAAATAGGGCTCTCTTGCAGCTCCAGCTCAGTGCCCCCCCCCCCCCACACACACACCTCCTCCCCCCCAGTAGGGAGCCTGCACGAGGGCTCCAGCCTTACCATCCCCTGCAGAATTGGAGTCTCAGTGTCAGCTTCCTGCAGGGAGGTGGGGGGGGGGGGGGAGGCTGCACATACTGCTGTTTCCCTTCCCCCAACTAGGGGAATAGCAGTGCAGGGATATGCTTCCTGGAGGCTTTTCCCACTGCTCTTATTGGCCAGATTCTGTGGAGGACATGTTTGCAACACAGTGCAAAAGCAAGTAAGTGCCCCCTCACTCATCCACCTCCATGGAGACCAGGCACCCTCAGCTTCACTCACCACCTTGCCCAGATCCTGCACCCCAGCCTGCACTTGCCCTCTCCCTGGCCAGACACCCTGCTCCCAGACTGCTCCTGCACCCTCCCCTGCTCCTCCGCTCCTCCCCCCAGCCATGCACCCAACTCCCAGCCTGCTCCTACACCCTACCTCCCACCCAGACCTTGCACCCTCACTCTCTCCTCTACCCCTCTCCCCCCCCCCCCCCACCCCTATCCCACTCACTGGCAGCTCTGTCCTGCACACTTAACCCCTTGTTGTTGGTCCCACCCCAGAAGCTGGGGAGGGGGCACTAAATCCATTAACCCTGCACCTCCCGAAGAGTAAATCTGGCCTTGAACCTCAGTCCTCTCTGCCCTTTTCACTACTATGGGGAGTGAGGTGTTTCAGTTGGGGGCAACATCTGTGAGGGTTGTGGGGTTTTTTGCTTCTCACTTGTGTGGGCTTGTGGCGGCGCGTCGGGGTCCCCCGTCTCCTGCCCCCTCCCCCCCCCCGGTAATGGCACGGACAGACTCCACCAGCCAGTAGAATAGAGGGAGTTTATTGCTTCTCCAGGATACAGCACAGCATAGATGTAATCTGGTTACAGGAACCGGGCCTAGGATGCCTCAGCCCCCCCTTGAGATGCGGGAGACTGGGTTCCTAAATTCCAGCCCCTTTCCCTAGGCTGTCTCCTCCATGATCCCAGACAGAAACTAACTCACTCACTTCCAGCCCTGCCCTCAGCCAGGGGCTCCACCCCCCTCCTTCCCATTGTTCCTCTCCATGGGAGATAATGACTCATCCCCTGCCCTGCTGGGCCGTGCTGCAGACAGCAGCCAGTGGAGGTCACTGACAACCCACTGCCCAGCATAGCAACCAGCAAGGTACCCCTGCTAAGTCACAGGACTCCAACTGTTGTTGTTGTTGGGTGTGGGTTTTTTTGTTTGTTTGGGGTTTTTTTTTTTGTGGGTCTGTGGCCCCTGACCGAAAAAAGGTTCCCCACCCCTGCCATAAATAAGAACATAAGAATGGCCATACTGGGTCAGACCAAAGGTCCATCGAGCCCAGCATCCCATCTGCCGACGGTGGCCAATGCCAGGTGCCCCAGAGAAGGAGAACAGAAGACAATGATCAAGTGATTTATCTCCTGCCATCCATCTCCTGCCCTTGTTATGAAGGCTAGGGCACCATACTTTATCCCTGGCTAATAGCCATTTATGGACCTAACCTGCAAAAATTTATCAAGCTCTTTTTTAAACCCTAATAGAGTCCTGGCCTTCACAGCCTCCTCGGGCAAGGAGTTCCACAGGTTGACTGTGCGCTGTGTGAAGAAAAATTTCCTTTTATTAGTTTTGAACCTACTACCCATCAATTTCATTTGGTGTCCCCTAGTTCTTGTATTATGGGAAAAGGTAAATAATTTTTCTATAATCACTTTCTCCACACCATTCATGATTTTATCTACCTCTATCATATCGCCCCTCAATCGCCTTTTTTCCAAACTGAAAAGTCCCAGTCTCTCTAGCCTCTCCCCATATGGGACCCTTTCCAAGCCCCTAATCATCTTAGTCGCCCTTTTCTGAACCTTTTCTACTGCCAATATATCTTTTTTGAGGTAAGGAGACCACATCTGCACGCAGTACTCGAGATGTGGGCGTACCATAGTTTTATATAGGGGAAGTATGATATCTTTTGTCTTATTATCTATCCCTTTTTTAATAATTCCTAACATCCTATTTGCCTTACTAACTGCCGCTGCACACTGCGTGGATGTCTTCATAGAACTATCCACTATAACTCCAAGATCCCTTTCCTGATCTGTCGTAGCTAAATTTGACCCCATCATGTAGTACGTGTAATTTGGGTTATTTTTTCCAACATGCATTACCTTACACTTACCCACATTAAATTTCATTTGCCATTTTGCTGCCCAATCACTCAGTTTGCTGAGATCTTTTTGTAGTTCTTCACAATCCCTTTTGCTTTTGACTGTCCTGAACAACTTTGTGTCATCTGCAAACTTGGCCACCTCACTGCTTACCTCATTTTCTAGATCATTGATGAACAAGTTGAACAGGATTGGTCCCAGTACTGACCCCTGGGGAACACCACTAGTTACCCTCCTCCATTGTGAAAATTTACCATTTATTCCCACCCTTTGTTTTCTGTCTTTTAACCAATTCTTGATCCATGAAAGGACCTTTCCTCCTATCCCATGACCACCTAATTTACGTAAAAGCCTTTGGTGTGGGACCGTGTCAAAGGCTTTCTGGAAATCTAGGTATATTATATCCACTGGGTGCCCCTTGTCCGCATGTTTATTAACCCCTTCAAAGAATTCTAACAGATTAGTTAGACACGACTTCCCTCTGCAGAAACCATGCTGACTTTTGCCCAACAATTCGTGCTCTTCTATGTGCCTTGCAATTTTACTCTTTACTAGTGTTTCTACTAATTTGCCTGGTACTGATGTTAAACTTATCGGTCTATAATTGCCAGGATCTCCTCTAGAGCCTTTTTTAAATATTGGTGTTATATTGGCCATCTTCCAGTCATTTGGTACCAACGTGGATTTAAAGGATAGGTTACAAACCACTGTTAATAACTCCGCAATTTCACATTTGAGTTCTTTCAGAACCCTTGGGTGAATGCCGTCTGGTCCCGGAGACTTGTTACTATTCAGCTTATCAATTAATTCCATAACCTCCTCTAATGTCACTTCAATCTGAGTGAGTTCCTCAGATTTGTCACCTAAAAAGGCTGGCTCAGATTTAGGAACCTCTGTAACATCCTCAGCTGTGAAGACTGAAGCAAAGAAATCATTTAATCGCTCCGCAATGGCACTGTCTTCCTTGATCGCTCCTTTTATATCTTTATCATCCAAGGGCCCCACTGCTTTTTTAGCGGGCTTCCTGCTTCTAATGTATTTAAAAAACATTTTACTATCATTTTTTGAATTTTTGGCTAGCTGTTCCTCAAACTCTTTTTTGGCTTTTCTTACTACATTATGACACTTAATTTGGGAGTGTTTATGTTCCTTTCTATTTTCCTCACTAGGATTTGACTTCCACTTTTTAAAAGCTGCCCTTTTCTCTCTCACTGCCTTTTTAACATGGCTGTTTAGCCATGGTGGTTCTTTGTTAGGTCTCTTACTGTGTTTTTTTATTTGGGGTATACATTTAAGTTGGGCCTCTAGTATGGTGTCTTTAAACAGTTCCCATGCAGCTTCCAGGGATTTTAGTTTAATTACTCTCCCTTTTAGTTTCTGTTTAACTAGCTTCCTCATTTTAGTGTAATTCCCCTTTTTGAAATTAAATGCCAGAGTGTTTGACCGCTGCGGTGTTCTTCCCAACACAGGAATATTAAAAGTTATTATATTGTGGTCACTATTTCCAAGCGGTCCAGTAACAGTTACCTCTTGGACCAGATCCTGCGTTCCAGTCAAGACTAGGTCGAGAATCGACTCTCCCCTTGTGGGTTCCTGTACTAGCTGCTCCAAGAAGCAGTCATTTAAGGCATCAAGAAATTTAATCTCTGAATCCCGTCCTGAGGTGACATGCACCCAATCAATATGGGGATAATTGAAATCTCCTATTATTACTGTGTTTTTTATTTTGGTAGCCTCTCTAATCTCCCTTATCATTTCAGCATCACTATCACTGTCCTGGTTAGGTGGTCGGTAATATATTCCTAATGCCATATTCATATTAGAGGAATGAATTGTTATCCATAATGATTCTATGGAACATTTTGATTCCTTTAGGATTTTTACTTCATTTGATTCTATATTATCCTTCACATATAGTACCACTCCGCCACCCGCACGACCTGTTCTGTCTTTCCGATATAATTTATATCCCGGTATGATAGTGTCCCACTGATTGTCCTCATTCCACCATGTTTCTGAGATGCCTATTATGTCAACTTCCTCCTTTGATATGAGGTACTCCAGTTCACCCATCTTATTAGACAGACTCCTAGCATTAGTGTAAAAGCATGTTAGAAAACTACCACTATTTATATGTCCGCCTTTCACAGACACATTGGATTTTTTTATGCACAATTGCATAAAATATAGTGTTGAAACCTTTTATGTTGGACATATGTTACTTATTTAAAAATGAAGCCTGGCCAACAAGCCCCCAATTAGAGCCCAGCCTCCATCTGGGCACAGCATCATAACACTACTGCACACCCCAACCCTGTGCCCATCATACACCTTAAGCCCCTTCCTTGAGTCCCTCTTTCCTCCACATCCCTAGCTCCCTGCCATAAGGTTGACAGAAGACAGCATGAATGTGTGCATGAAGATGGATTTGACCAGGTATGATGTAAACTTCAAGAAAATGTGCAAAAAGTTTGGCTCTTTGGTTTGGAAAGGCTGCTGATCCCTGCTGTAGGGAAAAACCCTTAGGGGAATACCCTGTGTGCAGATCAATATCTAAATCCATGGACAGGTGTCATCTTCAGTCACCTGTACTAGACACAAGGGGATGCCAAAATGTTTTACCATCATTCCAGTTAATTCTGAACAAATGAGTGAACATGTGTTCTCAGAGCAGACACGAACATTTTTCAGGGTGTATTCATGGGGAGTTGTGAACCACAAAGGGTTACTCCTCTAGTTGATCTTCCAAGAGAACTAAATTATTGGAAAGAAGAAATACTAATATTTGGAATAGAATGTTGCAGAAATGAAATATGAAGGTGTTGCAGTCTATAGAGCTGCACTATATTTTTAAAAGGAATAGAGGGATGGCTGAAGAGTAACGTAGCAGACCTTTATATGATGCTGCTTATGACTCACATTTGGACCAATATAATGGTTATGAAACTGAGTGCAGTACTCAGTCATCCCAAGAAAACATTAGGAAGAAATCATTGTATTTCCTGTCTTACTGTATATTGATCACTACTGACTTGAAATTAGCTTCAGCTGTCCTCCAAGACTTAATGGACAGCATATGTAGATAGAAATTTGTATTTAATAACATTTGATTTGAAATTGACATTCTATTCAGAAGTTACTTTAGCCTGAAAACAACTTCATTATACATGTCTAATAACTAAACAATTACAGGTTCAGCATTCTGATGGAACAAATGCTTGTGCATTGCATTTGAAGACATGCCTGCTACAAATGAGACTTACCTGAGGTCACACTTTTATACTTATAAGAAGCATATGGGATCTTTTCTTGGGGAAAAGGCAACATGCCACATACAGAAAATACAGCTTTAAAAATCAGCATATGCATCCATTTTTACACACACATACAGAGTAGATCAGTGGTTCCTAATCTTTTTAATACCATGGAGCAGCAAACCCATTCACAAAGTTTTGGGGGGGGGGGACCAGTAACATTTTTATTTGCATATTCATTTGCATACAATCAAATCCCAGCCCCCAGAGCCACCACAAACAGCTGGCTTCTGCTCCCGCAGCCACCTGCCTTGTGGCTGCTGGGCTTAAATTTCACAGCAAAAGGAGACAGAGTGCAAAAGTGAAACGGACCCCATTTATTGGATTTTCTGTTACCTGAAAAGCTCTGCAAACTAAGCCATCCAGTCAATATGTCATTACAAAGCACGACACAAGCCACAGTAAGGGAAGCTTCCACATCACATAAATTGACAAGTATCAGGGATCTCAGAGACCCAAAACACAATCAGAAATATTTTTCTTTATTTGCCTTAGTGCGTACAGCATTTGCAAACAAAATGGTACTGTATGGGTACATATTGTATATTTATGTACTGACAAATAGTTGGAAAAGCCTTAGCAAAACATCCTGCTGCGCTGAAGTGGTTAATTTATACTTAAGAATTCTATAGGTGTGGCCAGTAAGCTGTCTTCAGAAACAATAACACACTGCGTTAATTTCACCACAGCTGCATGTGATGTGCTTGTAAAAATTAACAAAATAAATACATGGCAACTTTCTCCTGTCAGTGTGAGAACAACATCCCCATCCCCTCTCAAAGACATGCTAAGGGCTTCCAACAAAAAACACATTTAAAAACTTATTCATTCATTGTAAATACAATTAAAGAAATAAGACACTCCCAAAAAGAGGAGGGAAAAAATCTGGAGTTTGTAACATTTGTGAATTATGGGCTTTTCATGTAAGAGAAACATGAACAGCCTCACAGGAGTAAAAGCATGTTATAGTTACACCTGGGCAGACAATTATGTTGATAGGACTTTATCTGAAGTAACTGATAAGTTTTATTGGAGTATAACCTGAAGGTAAACATGCATGTGTCTAATCCCAGCAAAGCAAGCGACTAAATCACTTTTTCAGTGTAATGGAAAACCCCTCCATGTAATTTAACCTGCATGGACGCAGAATAAGTAAAAGCTGAACTCTAAGGCTGTGTCTACATTGGCAAGATTTTGCGCAAAAGCAGCCGTTTTTGCGCAAAAACTTGCCGCCTGTCTACACTGGCCGCGAGTTCTTGCGCAAGAACACTGACGTTCTAATGTAAGAAATCAGTGCTTCTTGCGCAAGAACTATGATTCTCCCGCTCAGGAATAAGCCTTCTTGCACAAGTGTTCTTGCGCAAGAGGCCAGTGTAGACAGGCAACATGAATTTCTTGCGCAAGAAAGCCCGATGGCTAAAATGGCCATCGGAGCTTTCTTGCGCAAGAGAGCGTCTACACTGGCACGGATGCTTTTGCGCAAAAGCACATCTCTTGCGCAAAAGCACATGCCAGTGTAGACGCTCTCTTGCGCAAATACTTTAACGCAAAAACTCTTGCGTTAAAAGTATTTGCGCAAAATCTTGCCAATGTAGACGTAGCCTAAGGCTATGGCTACACTGTAGCCTTCTTCCGGAAAAGCTTATGCAAATGTGGCGCGATGTGGAATATCGCTGTGCTTCATTTGCATAATTAATTAGCAGCCGCTTTTGCGCAAAAAAAGAGCTGTATAGACAGGTTCCTTTTTGTGCAAAAACTCCCTCTTGCACAAGAGCTGTTCTTCCTCATTTTTTCAGGAAGAATGACTCTTGGGTAAAGAACCCAAAGTCCCATGGCAATGTACCCTATTTGTATAGATATAACTCCCCATTTCAGTGTATGGGTTTTGCAATGTCATGTTGCAATTAATTACTCTTTAACAAGTGTTTATCGTAAAGCTGTTGGCATTGTCATCCCTCATTAACATTCTGATGGGTATTGCTGGGAGTTGCCACATTTCTGGTTTCGATTTGAGTTGGTTAACTTGTCCTCCAGGGGTGCATTCCTCAGCTCCGGAGTTGTCAATCTGCCCCTCGTCAAGCATTGTGTGTCTGTTCAGTTCTAGAGTTCTGACAATCCACTTTTTCGTCTGAGTCTCTTACTCCTCCTCAGCTCTCTCTGGGCATAGTGATGGGTGCCTTCACTCTTTATCATTTTACATGCAGGCGTCACTCACACAAATTAGTAACATAAGACAGTAGCTTTGCAAAGATTACACCATTTCTCACACTACAAGTAGCAAAAACCCCAAAATTCATAAAACAAAAGAACATCATCTTAAAGATAAGCAGTGACCATAGTAAGTCAAGGACTTTTCTGGTTTCTGACTGCCTCAACCTCAGGGTAGGCACTGACAGATGCATCTTTTCCAACAGCCTTCAGCCATTCCTTTCTGCTAGTCAAAAAGAGTGGCTGGCAGAATAAAGAAAAACATGCAGCATTACTTATTCTGATATTTCATTATCTTTTTAATTTCTGTTCACCTAAACAACCTTTTATTACATTAAAACTACTTGCTACACTATATTACGGCGGGACGCTGTGTGGGAAGAGAGGTGTAGAGCATTGGAAATCCTAAGTATTATACAAACTCCACTTCCCTATTATTTTGCATGACAAGATGTGGAGGAATTGCTGCAGATGTTCATGAGCCTGAAGACATTGCCATTGCCAGGAGGTCAGTTTCCCAAGAGTTTTCACAGAGGGAGGGTTTCATTGTCTGGAACATGTTTTTCATTGCCATGAATTTGGTAGGGTTTATTCATAAGGTGAAGGCACTTGGAGAATACTTACAGCACCACTGCTAGGTCAGCTGTGATAGGAGATGCCTCCTTTTGGCAGCAATCTTCACCTCATTCTCAATAAGGGGCCTAGTTGCTATGTCTCAGTGGAAGGGTTCCCCCAGTTTGTAAATCAGTGGAATAGGACCTCCATCACTTCTCTTCCTCCTTTGGATAGATCTTCACTATAGAAGGTATGTGGGATTCCATATTTAACCCTAGAGCTGATTGGGAGGGGGCTTGTAGTTTTAACATTGAAGTTGGTCAAGGTGAACCTTAGGTTCCTTGCTGGGTTTCACTTGATCAGACACATGGTCTTCTGTATGATTTTAAAACTAATTAGCTTAATTTAAAAAGCTTTTTTCCTAGTGTGGACAAAGCCCTCGAGCAACCCAACCCTTCATGTTCAGAAGGACAGGGTAAGAATGAGTGCCTGCTGGTTTGATGGAGTGTAACAGCGGGGGGCCGGGCTTTGTAGATGGTGTGAGGGTTGCTGAAGAGGGTTACTTCTTTTGAGCAGTGGACAAGGTTAGGGAGAGCGCCTGGGTGGTGAACAGATATATCTGCTAAATATGCTCTTGTGAATTAAAGCAAATATTTGGCCAAATGAATATCTGAATTTCCCATTCATGCTAGAACAGCCTTGACTCCACTGAGCTAAGTAAGGATCCAAATAACAGCTGCTGGTTTGAGTAGCACCAGTGATCCTTCTGAGGACTCCAGAGAAGCAGACTGATCTCTCACATTGGGAAAGAGCCCCTGAACTTGTATGCTCATCAAAACTCCAGAAGGAAAGTTTATTTCCCACTGTGAAAGTTTCCTTTTACCACTGGCAGTGTAAACTTACAGGACAGGGAAATGAGGTCCCTTAAAGGGCCAGCTTGGTGGAAGTGGGAAGAGAAAACTATAGTGGTATGGGTTAAATGCATGGCAATAAAATAGTGTTTCAAAATAAGATAATTGTAATGGAAGGGTTGAATGAACGAGAGCATAACTGTCCAAACCTGTACTGCACAATGCAATAACTTCTTGGCAGAAACTCTTGCACTGCTCAGTAAATAATTGATGGATAAACTGACTTCCCTGTTGCAGTGTTAGGCATCACATTATCATAATTAACATAGTTACCTCGCTTTTCTTCATCTCTCTTTCTCTCCACACAGAATGTGACTTTTTTAAGTCGCATACCTGTAGAGTCCATAAAATTCAGTGAATAGGAGCAGCAGCTCTGAAAACCAGAACACTTTTTAGGTGCCAAAGTTTAAAAGCCTATGTAGTTGTCACATCGCTAAGTCTTTTCAGACCCTCAGTCTTGGAGACTAGTGTCATGTTATGTGACTTGTCTCAGTTTCTTCTTGTGGCTGAACAAAGACCATGCCTAATAAAATCTGGTGGGAAATTATGAGAAGCAGCTCACCAGTATGGTGTAAAAAGCTTGAGCACCTGCATTTACCCTCTTTCTTGCCATCAAAAAGTATTCCATTGCTGATGTAACATATCGACACGAGACAGTGTTTCTACCTCATGCAAATGATGTGCTTTTGCCTCTGCCTGTGGAGTGGATGCCTATGACATTGAAAACGGAGAAACTGAAGCACCCAGGCACTTGGATGGTAGCCAGTGGAAAGTGCTCTGGACATCAACCCTAGAGATCATGAGTTTTGGTCATTGCTCCTGATAATATTCCTGTGCCCTATAAAAACCCTTATAATAAGGTGAGGTTTTAATCTTTGGAGGCAACATTCTTCAGAGAAGATAACAGCCTGCACGTGGTTACTTCAAACTAAACTATGAACAGAAACAAAACCATTAATATACCAGTATCAACTCTCATCTACTTTTGGCAGCATCTTTCAGAAGGAACATTTCAAATCACATACTTGTGTAACCTATGCTAAAACACAGTGTGGTTTAACCATGTATAGAAGTCTGGGTGCCCCTTATGTACTTGGAGATCTATGATTTTAGCTAAAGGGTAGGAACTTGCACTTTTTCCAGACAGAGGGCTCAGGTTCAGATCTCAGCTAATCCAACCACAACTGCAGGGAAAAGGCGTTATCTTTCGGTGATACAATCTGTAACCACTAAACTACAATTTGTCTACAGAGGCAGGAAAACAAGAATTCTGTGGCCTAACATTCTGCTCTTTCCACGGGTATTTATCCAACCCACTGGCAACACGTGTGGTGCTGTTCATATAATATGTATTTCCCACTACTGGTTACTCCAGTAGCTAGGGTGGATGTTATCTGTGCTATAGATCTGAATAGTTCAAACCCTACTATTGCCAAGCCCAGGTGTCTGAAAATCATGAAGCAGACTCACCAAAAATCATGGAAAGTAATCAGAGGCTGCATTTTTCTGTGTTATTAATGGAAGGGATCTGGGATGAAGTTTGGGTACAGGAGGGAGCTCTGGGTAGGGGATTGGAATGTTGGAGAGGGTGTGGGTTCTGAGAGGGAGCTTGTATTCAGGAGGGGTTCTGATCTGGATCAAGGTGGGAGTTTGGATGCAGAAGGGCATTGTGACCTGGGGTAGGAGGTTGCGGTGTGGGAGGGGGTGGGGTGCCAGGTGCAGTCTCTGTCTGGGAGGTGCTTACTGTAGGTGGCTCCCAGCCAGCAGCCCAGCAGAACTCTTGGACAGGCTTTCTCACTGCAGCAGCCCCACACACTGCTCAAAGCGGCCAGCTGCTGGGGCAACCATGTATGTGTGTCTGTGCAGTGCATCCTTTAGGGGAAGAGGGCAGCAGGTCTCTGCATGCTGCACATGTCCACAAGAACTGTCCTTGCAGATCTCATTGTCTAGTTTCTGGCCAATGAGAGGCTTCAAGGATGGTACTGGGGTGGGGACAGTGCATGGATACCCCCCTTCCACCAAGGGGTGCACTACGCAGAGACATACGCACTGGCAGCAGCAGTTGGCTGCTTTGAGTGGCGTGTGGGGCTGTGGCAGGCAGGGAGCCTGTCTGTGGGTCCTGCTGGGCTCTGGCGGACTGCATCCAAATGTTTGGTGGGCTGATTCCAGTCCATGGGCTGTATTTTGTTTGGCCCTGGGCTATAGCTTAATGGATCATCAAAAGTAGCCATCCCTCTCAAACATATATAAATGCCAGATGTCAGATCTGTTCTAGAAGTTATTTTGGGGCGGTTCTATGGCCTGTGCTGTTCCGCAGGTCAGACTATGTGATCACAATGGTAACTCCTGGCCTTAGAACCTATGGCCATGTTATTCTGTGAGCTTTATTCCACGTTATTTGTAATGGGGGTTTGTGGAGAAAGAACTTGTCATAAACCAGTAGCACTTTGGTGGACAACAGTTCTGTAGAAGAAGGGGTTAATCCATCCCTTTTAAGTGAGATCCAACATCAGGTTAGCAGAGCGGATTTGTTCTGTGCATCTTGTGTAGATAAATTGCTTTCAAATGCAATCTATCCTCCCTGGTGAGAGGCCAACACACCTCTCTTTGCAAACTTAATGGCTCCAGTCCTGAGATAATTGACTCTTAACACCACTTGTATTTGAGTAGCTTCCATGCACTGTATTGTAGTATTATCTCTTGTCTTTTCCTCCCAGTCAATTTTAGGTTTCCCTTTGAGAGAATGAAATGGAAAAACCCAAGAACAAAAACACATGCTCTCTCTGGTCACAGAAGTGCAAAGTGAGCATGCTTTATTTAAATCCTCTTGCCTCATCTTTGAATTTCATTCCCACTGTATCATCGTCCTAACTGAAGTAGTTTTTTATTCCATTTGATAAAAAGGAACAAGGAATGGTCTGAAGAGCTAACTTTGGAGGCTAAAATAATGAATTTACTCTTATTTCCTGGCAGTGGACAGTTTTTAATGGCAGCAGATTGCTTTGGTTCAAAACAGAGCACCAGGCCCTGCACAGGACAACCAAAGAGTTCCCTGATTCACTGCTTCCCCCAGTAAAGTCCCTAGTAAAAATTCTCCCCTTCCTCACTGGCAGATGACAGAAATCTTGCCTCAGAATGGAGTCTGCCCTTCTTGGAAGGCACTTGGCTGGTGTGGTAAGCTGCAATTTCTCTCTCTCCCTAACCACTCTGGATCATTTCTGGAACCTGGCTAGATGGCACAAGGAAACTCTCTGGTTAATATTTTTGCCTACTCTCCTCCATTTGTTCTATAGTCTGAAAAGAGTCAAACAATAATGCTATAGTTCTGATTATACTAAATCTTCCTAAACCACCTGAATGTTCTAGTTGAGATGTAATTAGGTTTGCTTCCTCATTGAGCTGTGGACACTTGCAACTATAAACCTTTGTATGTTTTTCATAGCAAATGGCTTGATATATTTCCACCTATAAATATAGCAAAACCTCAGTACTCAGCTGGGTAATTACGCAGACTCTAGCTGCAACAGGCATTTTCTCCAAACATTCACTGTTCCTCACACTGGTTTTCAACCTGCTGTTAACAATATAGGGAGCCCTAGTTTAGGTGGGCCATTGGCTTTATCAGTGTCCCGTAACCCTGCTCATGACAGGATTAACTTTTACTAAAGTAGTTTGGGCCAAACAAGGAGCACAGAAGTGCATGCAGTGGCTGCACTCAGTTCCTCAGGTGCTAAGCTTTTATTTTTCAAATATTTCTGCTTTTCATGGCTGGTAAAGACCCAGTGTAAACCAGCAGCAAGGCAGAGTCAGTTACATCCCACTCTAGGTTGTGTGGCAATTTGTTAGCTGGTATGCGCGGATGTACAATAATCACTGGCAGCCATTGCTCAGGGAAGCCCTTGTTTTGCTTGGGATGCCCATTTCATCTCTTTGTTTGGTCTCTGATCTATGAGAGCTGCTCCACCCGTCACCCAGGCTAGAAGGTGACAAATACATTCAAGTGTCTGTGGCAGTTGATGAGAATGGCAGCTTTCTTTTAAAAAAAAAAAATGAAAGTCCACAATCCTACCAATCCCCATCCCTGGCTGCAAATAAAAGTTTGAAAATGTGACCCCCTAAAGGCTGAAGATCCAGAAAGCAAATACAAATGAACCCAGCCTTCTTTTAAAACCCATAATTCTTGGAGCCTGACTCATGCTGTTTTTCAACAGCTAGGCCTGCCAGTAGAGTTGAAGTAGGAGAGGAGAATCAGAAAAAACCAAACTTGAGGAAAAAGCCTGGAACTGTTAGTGCTGCTGGTGAGTACCAGAGAGGCATTGGAACTGAGAATGTGTTGTCCCTGAATGAGCCCGGTGGGCCTGGCCCCAGCGCTAGGTCTCCACTAGAGACCTGAATCTTTAGGACAGCACTAACCTGCTATCAGCAAAGCAGGGCCCACTCTAAATATGCTGGTTCAGTTAATATTTTTTCATATCCACAGCTGTGCTAAATTCCTGGTAGGATTCCTTGAACTAGTGACTTTTAGATCCCTAGAGGCTTTCTGGAAGCCATCAGAAACCTCAGAGGTTTATGGGAGATATGGTCCACAGTTCCCAGGGGAATTCCCTGAGTCACCACATGCTGATGCATATTCACTTAGTCACACCAACTTTCTCTAGAGTAGACAAGCCCTGTGTGACCACCACGGGCAGTGGGGAGGCTGAGCTTCTCCTGGTGCTGCCGCTGCCACCAGATGCCTGGTTGTGAGGTTTGGTGGGGGGGTGAAATTTTTGCTTTATTATGCCCCATGCAGGCTCTGGGGCAGCTAAGGAGGCTGTTTGTGCTGTTTAGCTTCCTGGGTTTATCAGTAACTCCAGGGAGATTACTGATGAACCCTGGAAACTGAGTAGCACATACTGACTTACTGCCTCCTCAGCCACCCTGGAACCTGCATGGTAGTTTCTTTGGGGGGAGATGCAGTGTGACTGGCCTGGGGCTCCTCTGTATGGGGAGAGAGGAGCCTCAGGACACCTTTGCTGGGGAGGAATGAGGGGTTGGGGCTTCAACTGGTCGTGGCTCCTTTGGGCCAGGGGAGAGGAAGGAAACCTGTGGTTCTGGCCATGGTGGGCAGGGGAGCCAGGGTCTCGGGTCTCTGCAGGGGACTTAGGGCTCCAGTCATGAGGGATGAGGCATGGGTAGAAGGGGCAGAGCTGGAAGCTCACCACCCTGAACGGCAAGGGGGTCCTTCAGCTACCCCTAAGGCGGAGGGGCAATCCACTAGAGTCCTATGGGAACCACCTAGGTGTAAGAATGACATTGTCCTGTAGTTCTTCAACAGAGAAAATGCCCACATGAGACACATTCAGCAAGAGTGTTTGACCAGGAGCTGTTTTTCACAGCCTCGCATAGCCTGATATTCCTCAGTGCTGGAATGTCTCTCCCAGAGGAACCTGCAGTTCTAGTAACAGTCAAGGCAGTTAAATAGCACACTGTGACAGATGGATCTAATTTGGGCATGAATTGTTACTTTTAAATACACACACACACACACACACAAAATATATAGTCTCTTTCTATGTATATAGCAAAAAATGTCCTGCAGGATGACAGATTGATGTCATCTGTGTCCTAGGCCACCACTGCCACCCACTTCTGCCTCCATCCTCGGCCGCTTGCTGTGGCCAGCCTTGGCGCTGTCCCTTCTGGGCATGGGCTGCTCCAGCTCTAGCTCCCGCTTCATGCCCCAGGGAACTGTGCCACCGGGGAGGAGCTGCTGCTGGGGCTGGGTCCCCACCACCATCCAAGCCCAAACACATCCCCTGGGGGAGCCACCGCCACAGCCGCACATGGGCAAGAGCTGCACATGGGTGCTTCAGGGAGGTGGAAGCCATGCGCCCCTCCCCATTTCTGCCGGTGAGTGGGCTAGGGATGGGGGTGTGGAATCTGAGTGGGAGGTGAAGTGCAGGAAGGGGTGAGGGGGCAGTCTGGCTAGGAGGTAGGGTGCAGGCGCAGGCGGGTGGTTGTGTGTAGCAGCCAGAGATGGTGGGGGGGTTGGCAAGAGTAGCGGCCAGAGGGCTGGCTGGCAAGCGTAATGAGCGGGGTTGCAGCCCCCAGTTATTTTAAAAATAATTTCCAACCTTTTTATATTGAATTTAACGAGTGCATAAACGATAAAATACAACACCATAAAAGTGAGCTAATGAGGTGAAACTGGCTAAGACACAGAAGCACTGTAGTCTGTTTTTTTTTTCTTTTTTCCAAATATGACCTAGCTGAGAATTTGCCCTTTCTGTTCTGCTCTGAAAAATGTCAAAAGAGCAGATTTTTCCTCCTTGCTTCTGCAGATTTCATTTTCTCCTCTGGCCAGTGTGTTACTGACAGACCAGGTGCCAGCTCATGCCAACAAGGCCTCTCACCTCAGCAACACTGACAAAAGAATAGCTGGAAACCAATGTGACTTACCTGTGTGTCATGTTAGTTAAAACTGATATTAGTGTTATGAGGATGTGTTTAGTGTTTAGACTTTATGGAATGCTTCTAGGATGCTGCATGTATTAATCCTACGTACAATAACAGCATCCTAGGCTATAAGGTTGTACTGAAGTGTTTGCGATAGAATTGTACAATGTTTATTCTGAAACTCTGTAACTCACTAAACAGGAAAAACAACATTCCTTCATCTATTGGGAACAGAAGGTGTTGAAGGTATTATCTCCTGCCTAGCAGGAAGAACTGTTGAATCCAAATGGGCCATTGTAGAGCAAAGGCTTTGTCAATTGCTCCCCAACCACTCATGCCCAGGCTGCATGCAGAAGCACTTGTCCGATCATCTTGGATTCTAGGGAGGTGGTGATAAAAATCCCTGACCAGAAGAAATTAGAATTTTTTATGATGTTTGGACACTGTAGGACAAAGATTCCTAAACATAAGCAAGAGATCCCCCATGGACATAGCCCTAATGGACATACGGAACTGGCATATTTCAACAGCTCTCTCTCCATCTGGAAACTAAGGCTACAACTCATTTGTGGTAGTGTGTTTATCTGTTTTAACCTTGTAAATAACTAGTTAGTTATTTTTCCTAGTCAGTAAATAACTAGTTAGTTATTATATAAACTAGTTAGTTTGTTAGAGGATTGGCTACAGTGTTATCCTTGGTGTGAGAGCTAAGGTGCAAATTGACATGGGGGTAAGTGACTTAAGGGGGCCCCATGGGGCTAAAGCAGAACTAGGCACCAACAGTAGGGCTGAGCCCACTCTCACGTTCACCAGTGGCAGCAGGAGCCACGGGAAGCAAAGTGACCTGCCCCAGCCTGCTCCACTCTGCCATCTCCCAGCTAGGTTGCTTTGTTTCACTGCAGCAATGGGAAGTAGAATAAGTCCTCAGGGTAAGCATAGGTCTGCTCTCCTGAGCAATGCAGCTGGGAGATGGGCTCAGAGGAGTGCAGCAGGCTGTGTCTGGGTCACTCTGCTTCCCACCACCAGGGTGAGTGTAGCAGGGGCCTGACCCCTGCTGCCTGCACCAGGCCCACCCTGACCTCAGTTGATGTGTTAACTCTGCTTTTCTTTATCTGGATTGTTTAAGGGTGCCTTTATGTTCGTAACACATTCAATATTTCCTTCAGAAGGGTGTGAAAATGACCTACATGCCACCCACTGCAGAAGTATCGTTAGACATGGTAAAATTTGATTTTTTTAAAAAATCAAAAATCTTTGCAGAGAATATCAATATTTATTTTAAAGCATTTTTTCTATTTTTATCTATTTAAGTTTTCACAGGAAATTGTGTATGCACACAGTAATTATTTAATGACAGGAGATGTTGAGATTCAAAAAGTATAAACTTTATAATCTTGAAAAGATACATTTTTAACATATACAAATGTCCTAAAAACAAATTCTAACAAGTTCTCAAGTAACAGTTTTCTTACTTTGCCCATGTGTAAATTTTGATTATTAATTATGGGAATTTTTTTTATCAGTTGGGGGGGAAGAGATGAAATGGATGTTCACCAACATTTACAGATAAAAATCTAATCTTCCCAAGACTAAATATAGTTGGTAGAAGTGGGAAAGAAAGCCTAAATACACATCAGTATTTTGTGGGTATTAACAGGGAAAGAAAAAAGAAGCCGACCTGAAGCAGTATGACCCAGTCCTTATAAATGCAGCATGGCTGCTACTCCTTGAGTAAACTGCATACTGTGTAACAGAGTGTTCATTGTATGGTGCACAGTGTGTTCACTGTATGGTGTGTATTGACTAAAGAACAAAGATATCACCCCCTGGCTGTGCACTGGGCTAGGTCAGTCTTCAGATTTTGGTTTGATCTATAAATGTGTTTACATGTGTATGAAAAGAGGCAGACGTCTAGCCAGAGTTTAAGCCCTGATGGATGGCAGAGAAAGACAAATGTATAACCCAGCATCATGCTAACTTCAAGTGAAGCTGTAGCAGGATATCCCCATCCAGTGTTCTTCACAAACATGGCAATATGAGTACATTGCTGTCATGGCCCTGCACCTGCACTGGCACTATATGTGTCCATAACAAGCAACAGAGCCATCTGGGTGCATACTCCAGAACATACTCACTGCATGGCTCTGTGCTTGTGTTTGCAGGGCAGTGTGGGGCAACTGGCCTGCTTATTCTGGGGACTGTGGAGGAAATGGTCCTGGGAAATTCACTTCTGGCAGTAACCCAGATGGTATGGCAGTGTCCTGTTACTTGCCCAAAGCTATTGATCTTTGTACCCCTAATTACCAAGACTGAGAGCTACTGCTCATTTTGAAGGCCGGGCTTCTTTTTCATGCCTCTACAGAGGGCAAAGCAGTTACTAGGAGATGTTGACAAGGGTTTCAGAGGCTGCTTTGAGGCCAGAGAAAGATGAAGGCAGTAGCTTGCACTTAGCAGAAGCCCAGCAACAGCTGAACAGGGCAATGTGGACATGGAGTCATCAACTGAGCTGATGGTGTTGGAATGTCAAATAACCGCCATGCAGACTGCTGCTTCTGGAGCAGGGCCACAAACACACACTGATGTGAGCACATTGTGAAAGTCTGCAGTGGGCCCAGAACTTTTGCAGGAGAAAGATTCATGGAGCTATGTGAGGTGCTCTTCGTGGCACTCAAAGGGCAAAGCACCCAGCTGACAAAGCAAATAAGGTCCAGAAGCATGTTGCTTTTGCCCTTTTGATATTGGCAGTGTTAGGCCTCAGAAAATTGGGCCTAGAGCGGTTATGTTAAGACAAACCGAAGCCGTAACAAAGGCTTCTGGGTAGTCCCTGAGCAGAACTTGAGACATGGTTTAAGCAAGGGCATACTTTAGATACGTGCTTAAGCTGCAAAAGATGAGATAAGCGAAGGCTGCATTCTTGTACTTGCTGTGCTGGGGGAACAGCTTGTTTAGAGAACTGATAACACTGCTCTACAGCCAAAATGCTTCTGAAATAAATGTAGTCAAACTTTACTAATTCTGGGTCACTGAGAACGAAAATGATGCTTAAAATTGTTGATTGGCTCTAGTTTTCAAGATATGCTATTGGGTCAGTATATACGACCCTTGACTTGGGAATGGCGGAGGATAAGTGAGTTATAAAGGGAAGGGATCTCAATTTAAACCAGAAATGACTAAAATACATCTTTGACTGGATCTATGAATAAATCTGTGACTGGGTTTGGACAGTACTTGCTTTTTAGGCAAAACAATGAAGGATGCAATCTGAAGCTGGTATTGCGTCATACATGATATGAATTGCATCATGTTATTCCTAGAAGTCATGGATGATGCAATCATAACGAAGCTTACATCACTCTGCTGAACAAATTGCCCTATATCAGCTCTAGAAATCATACAGTGTCGTGCTCTCTTATTTGTCAGTGTTTGATTTTGCAAAGGGACACATTTCTGTTTAGCCAAAGTGAGCAGAGATGCCTCGTACTTGTGTGAACAGTGCAGATAACTTCTGCTATGTTTGTGGTGAAGTGACTTTTGCATCACAAAAGCGCAGCATAACCACTATGGTTAAGAAAGCCTATCACCTTTATTTTGGCTGCAAAATTGGAGATTGGGACAAGAGGTGGGCCCCACACATATGCTGCAACGCTTGTGCAACAAATCTTCGCCAGTGGTTGAACAGGAAAAGGAAATCTATGCCTTTTGCAGCGCCAATGATTTGGAGAGAGCCAACAGATCATACCAGCAATTGTTACTTCTGCATGGTGCCTCCAGTTGGGAAAGGTATGTCAAAGAAGAAAAAGTGGACTGTGCATTATCCAAACATTCCATCAGCTATACGCCCAGTACCCCACGGAGAAGGCCTGCCGGTTCCTGATGCACCAGAATCATTCTCACTTGAGTCGGACGAGGAAGAGGAAGAGGATGAAACTTCTGGTCCTGAACCATCAATGTCACAGGACCCACATTTTCTCCCATCCTCCTCCTCTGAACCACACCTCATAACACAAGGTGAACTGAATGACTAAACTATGTACATAATAGTTTTTTGCCTTTTGTTTCATAATAAATTTTATTTATATAACCCTTTTGCTGATTTTTAAAGTGTTACATAAACAGGACAGGTGAAATATTATCATGTAAAGCAACCATAAACACATGAAAAGACCTAGGTTTACAATTTATGATTAAAACTCTACTATCTACACAATATACATAGATGTAAAATGTTAAAAGTTAAATATCTTGGAAAGAGTAGCCAATCAGTTGTTTTAATTGTCATATTTGAATTCAGCACATCAAAATACATAATAAATAGCACATTTTTATCTATGAAGCAGACGACTTCTAAAAAAATGTAGACCAGTGTAAGGAAACTCCCTGTCCTAACTCCCTGTTTCTGTTCTTTGTCTGTTTTTAACTCCCTGTCTCCCTGTTTTCTGGTGCTTGTCTCCTGTGCTGGTAAGAAAGTTGCTGATGCATTAGGAATTGCTTAAGGCCACATTGTATAGTGGGCTAGGTATGCATGAATACTAGAAGTTTCTAACTGGTAAAGGGGGGTGGGTTGCTTGAGTGAATAGTTTATGACGCGACGGAACTGTCTATATATACCTACTTGTCATTGAAATCGTGGCTGGTTCTCGGTGGAGACGGGCCGCTCTCTATTGTTGTGTGCACTCCTCAGTAAAGAGCTTTGTGATTGAACCTTGCTGGTGTTGCCTGTCTCTTTGCAGTCAGACAACGAACCGAAGCCATCTGGGTTCGAGTCCCCGACAGCAGCTACAGATCTATGGGCAATCAGTTGGCCATTGGGAAATCGACCATTGAATGTACTCATGAAGGTTTGCCAGACCATCAATGGTGCTTTGCTGGGGATTGTCAGAATTGGAAATATTCCTGAAATAATGGAGGTTTGGATTTTCAGGGTTCCTAACCTGTGCAGATTATACCCCCCCCCCCCCGCCAAAAAATTAACCCTGACTGAATGAATCAGGAGCAGAGGTAACAGCTGAATAAAGGGCTTGCAATTACGCTCTGAAAAGTGCTAGGAGAAAGCTGGCTGAGGACAGCAAGGAAAATAAGAGAATGAAATTACCTGGGTGAAGCCAGCCTGGGCAACAGCATGGGGATTGACCCCCACCACGCCAATTCTTAACTTTGAAATTGCATTGGCTTTTTGTGGTCTTGTGGCTAAGGAATAAGCATTGCAGGAAATCAGCAGATCGAGATGCTTCCCATTTCTTTTACAAGGATGGTAATAGCTAGGTGTCTGACATGATGGGAAAGGAGCATGCAGGTGGCCTAATGGTAAGTGCCCTAGAAATGTCTATAAATTAACAAATATATTTTTAAGAAAACCACAAAATATAATTTATGTCTAGATATATGTTTTATTAAAACTGCATCATTCCAGTATATTTGGCCTACCTGGTTGACATTACAACTGCTACATCTCATTGCATCTTCTGTGAGCACAACATCAGTTTAGTACTTTTGTTTGCATAGACAACTTACAGGAAAGAGTTTTGTGCATTAAATGCTTTTGGCTAAGACTATGTGTTATTAACTTTGCTAGAAGGATTTTACCCAGAGGAGTGCCTCGACCCATTAGCTCCCTGAGTTCCATTCCAAGTAATGCATTCAAAGGCCCTTAGTTTACATCAGATGTGAAAACACAAACTATAGCTCCAAAAGCAGAAGTTGCATAAGTTGCAAAAATTTTCAGTAAGAGGGTATTTTATATGTAAATTTTCAGCCCTCCAAGGGAAGGCTCTGCATTGACATAAATATTTTACTTTCAGGAAAGTGTCATATTGCAAATGTTTGTATTACACAAACATTTCCTCTATCACGTATCTGATCCCTATGATGTAGATAGGAGATATTTTCAAACCCTTCCTCCAGAATATTGTGTGCTTGGCAATGAAGGTATGATCACAGGAATTGGCAGGTTTCCTAAACATTTTCCTGAGTATTTTGTAATCAGGCTATGGGCCATATCCCACAATCTGCACCATTTCACCAGGCTAAGGTATTCTATTATTATTATTATTATTTTATTTTATTTATTTTGTTAGAACAAAGCCTATGACTCTGTGTGCTGTGATAGCTTTTGGTTACATATTGATGCAAAGAAATTTGAATTTAGAATTCTGGTGTAACCCTAAAAAAGCAAGGAAGCAGATATTGGGGGCTTATCCTTAGCTGCTGCAAATTGTCACAGTGCCACTGACTTCAATGGAGCAATGACAAGATATACTGGCTGGGGAGTTAAAAGCCAGTTCTCCCTAGCACCATTTCTGCAGTGCCACCTCCTCTCCCACCGCTGCCTCTACTAGAGGCAGTGGGGGGAGGGGAATAAGGGAGGTTGCTGCAAAGCAGCCTCTGTAGCAGCCCCTGTCCACGGGGATCCCAGTGGGGAGCTGGGCCACCTCGTGGACAGGAGCTGCTGCCGCCAAGCAGACCTTGTTTATGGCAGCCATGGCTGGCCAGGGGCTGCAGCCAGAGCAGCCCCTGCCCGCAGCAAGCCCTGGCCGTCGTGAACAGGGGCTGCTGGACACAGCGTGAGCTAGGACCAAGCAATCCCGGCTTGCGCTGGTCCAGGATGCTGCGCCTCTGCATTTTAAATGTAGTAAGATCCCAGCCGCCCTTGTTACATTTAAAATGCAGAGTTGCAGCAAGGGTGGCTCCCAGAACTGGTGTGAGCTGGGACTGCTCAGTCCCGGCTCCAGGGTTACCCCCGCTGCGGCTCTGCAGAGCAGGCCCTTATCGACTAATTGTGTAGTTGATCCAAATTATATCGACTACACGATGAGCCAGATAACTGCAATTTAAGGTCCTAAAGCAGAATGTGTTTTGCCACTATTAATTGCCTCCTTAAGCGTCTCCATCAGTTCATAAAAGCTGATTCTGAACAATGATGGTGGGAGCACGCAGCCTTGCTAGACTCCTGGGGAAAAAGGAAGCGAAACTGTGTATCAGTCACCAACTTGGAACACTGCTTCTGTTCCATTCCAGAACTCTTCTGTTAGTGACAGTATCTTTGCACGCATGCCAAGTTGCCTCATTGGGTCCCACACATTTTCTCAATGCACTGAATCAAAGGCCTGACAAAAGTGCTGTGTGTGGCATATCAAATTTAGCCATCTTCTCAAAAAGCTATCAGGCCTCTGCAATATCATCTATCTTCATCTTCTTTGTTTGTAATAGCAAAGAAAAACAATGCCTTGCATGCCTTTTGTTTATAGGCACGTGAAAAATCCATGACTGCTACTTACTACTTCAGATCTCAGCTCGTTACACACATTGAATGAGAATGTAACAGCAACAGTGGGTCAAGAGTTCACATCCTGCTGCTCCAAAAACAAAGACTTCCATTATTTGAATTTAAAAATATTTGTTTCCGTTAGCTCTGAGCAGTATAATACTTATGGGACACAGCTGATCTGCTCAGATTTTGTCCAGCAGAGGTCATCACACTGTAAATTTATATTTACAGATTTTCAAGGAGAGATCTTACAGATGTGGTCTTCTTAAAAATTAAGTTTACAAACTTTTCACATTGATTACATTGTAATCTAAATATAAAATTTAGAATTTTTAAATGCCTATTAGTAAACCAGAGACAAGGTGGGTGAGATAATATCTTTTATTGGATTAACTTCAGTTACAGTCTCTCTCACATGGTGCTGAGCTCACACTACTCAGATCCAAGTATTGTGACACCAGTGATTTGAATGCAGTCACAACTTATATGCACTAGTTTAAATGAGATCCAAGATCCAGGCCTGCTGTGTAACTCTACTGTATTCACTGTGCAAGACAAACATAAGAACATAAGAATGGCCGTACTGGGTCAGACCAAAGGTCCATCTAGCCCAGTATCCTGTCTGCCGACAGTGGCCAGCACCAGGTGCCCCAGAGAGGGTGGACCGAAGACAATGATCAAGCGATTTGTCTCCTGCCATCCCTCTCCAGCCTCTGACAAACAGAGGCCAAGGACACCATTTTATCCCCTGGCTAATAGCCTTTTATGGACCTAACCTCCATGAAATTATCTAGCTTCTCTTTAAACTCTATTATAGTCCTAGCCTTCACAGCCTCCTCTGGCAAGGAGTTCCACAGGCTGACTACACGCTGTGTGAAAAAGAACTTTCTTTTATTAGTTTTAAACCTGCTACCCATTAATTTCATTTGGTGTCCTCTAGTTCTTCTATTTAGGGAACTAATAAATAACTTCTCTTAATCGGCCCTCTCCACACCACTCATGATTTTATATACCTCTATCATATCCCCCCTCAGTCTCCTCTTTTCTAAACTGAAAAGTCCCAGTCGCTTTAACCTCTCCTCATATGGGACCCGTTCCAAACCCCTAATCATTTTAGTTGCCCTTTTCTGAACCCTTTCCAAGGCCAAAATATCTTTTTTGAGGTGAGGAGACCACATCTGTACACAGTATTCAAGATGTGGGCGTACCATAGTTTTATACAGGGGCAGTAAGATATTCTGGGTCTTATTTTCTATCCCTTTCTTAATAATTCCTAGTATCCTATTTGCCTTTTTGACCACTGCTGCACACTGTGTGGAAGTTTTCAGAGAACTGTCCACGATAACTCCAAGATCTCTTTCCTGATTTGTCATAGCCAAATTAGCCCCCATCATACTGTACGTATAGTTGGGGTTATTTTTCCCGATGTGCATTACTTTACACTTATCCACATTAAATTTCATTTGCCATTTTGTTGCCCAATCACTCAGTTTGGTGAGATCTTCTTGGAGTCCCTCACAGTCTGCTTCTGTCTTGACTATCCTAAACAGTTTGGTATCATCTGCAAACTTTACCACCTCACTGCTTACCCCTTTCTCCAGATCATTTATGAATAAGTTGAATAGGATTGGTCCTAGGACCGACCCTTGGGGGACACCGCTAGTTACCCCTCTCCATTCTGAAAATCTACCATTTATTCCTACCCTTTGTTTCCTGTCTTTTAACCAGTTCTCAATCCAAGAAAGGACCTTCCCTCTTATCCCATGGCCATGTAATTTACACAAGAGCCTTTGGTGAGGGACCTTGTCAAAGGCTTTCTGAAAATCTAAGTATACTATATCTACTGGATTCCCCTTGTCCGCATGTTTGTTAACCTCTTCAAAGAACTCTAACAGATTAGTAAGACAGGATTTCCCTTTACAGAAACCATGTTGACTTTTGTCCAACAAATTATGTTCTTCTACATGCTTCACAATTTTATTCTTTACTATTGTTTCGACTAATTTTCCCAGTACTGAAGTTAGACTTACCGGTCTGTAATTGCCCAGATTGCCTCTAGAGCCCTTTTTAAATATTGGTGTCACGTTGGCTACCTTCCAGTCATTAGGTACAGAAGCCGATTTAAGGGATAAATTAAGTGCACTGAAGTCTATGGATTTTGTTGAAGAATAGTCACTGTACATAATCAGCTGGTAGGAATGATGGTTTTAAGGTTTAGAAACTGGACTTGCATTCAGAAGATATGAATTCTATTTGGAATTCCGCCACAGATTTTGAGTATGATTTTTTGACAAATCTCTTCAGGTTAGATTGTGCCTGTTGGCACAGCCCTCTGTTAGGGGTACTGCAACTAAGGGAAATAAACTGTTTTAGGAGACACACTTCCTTCCTTGCTCTTGAGCTAAAGTAATCTGCCACATTTCCTGATTTATTGTAATTTCCATCACCCTATCCTTCTCTGGAGCTGCTGGCTAGAATATGGGGGACAGAGCCAAATCTGCTTCTTTCTTATCCTCCAGAATATCCGGCATATAGCTGCTGGTTACTCACTCAAGCCAGCAACAGCAATCTATCACCGCACAGCATGTACCCATGTGTGGGGCTTGGTCATAATCTTCAATTGCACTAACCTCAGTTTCCCCCATTTAAAAATAGGGATAGTAATACTCTTCTGCCTCACACCCTGCAGGGATGTGCACCAAAGAACTAATTAAAAACACAAAAATGTGATGTCATCAGCCATTTGCTTGTTATAGCAAAGACTCTTGTTTTTTTTATATGGCAGTGCAAAAGATGGTCAATAAAGTAAGCTGCTGTGGAAGTTCAGAGAGTCCTAGAAGGCAGCTGAAAGCAACAAGGGGTTGTTGGTGGTGTTTGCTGGTTGGTTGGTTTGGTTTTTTCAGCAGCAGGGGTAAAGCAGCTGACTCCACTTTTAGGGAAGATTTGTTGTGGGGAAAAATCCCTCCCAGCGGCCATGTGTTCTGCAGGTCTGTGTTTCATTTGGAATTTTACAAACTCACACCCAAGATTATTGACTATAAAACACTGCAAGGCAGGAACATACTGTACAAATTATTTTCCTTAAAAGGCCTATAATATTATTATCAGAAATAAATATAATTTCATTGGGCAGGAGGGGAGGGGTAACTGAGCATGTGTGTTTTTAACATTATCTAGGTAGCTGTTTTATCAGGGCTATAATCTGTGGGGGGCAACATGGCACAAAGATGGAATAACGGGGTAGAAACAGAGGCAACACATAAAGACCTGGGTGGTGTGGCTTAGTAGGGCCAGTACTCGCCCCAGCAAGGGGGAAGAAGGGAGCACCACCTCCATCTCCATTCACTTCAGCAGACCAACCAACCTGCCTGGTCTGTGGGAGGGGGAGAAACAAAAAAATCAGGGGAAGGGAGGATGTGACACCTTTGGGTGGACAAATGACAACAACTGTTAGGGGGCACAAATATACTTACTCTCTGTGTGCACTAAAATGTCTCGTTACAGAGTTGTGAGAGGAACTGGCCTGCTGCTTTGGCCCATAGGGCTGCGCTCAGATCAGCATAACAAGGCCAATAGCGGTATAGGCACAGTGCTGTGCTTCTGCTAACTCGCCCGATGCAGCCTGCACAGATAAGGGACCAGAATCTGCTATTTCGAGCTGTGCTCTTGTGCGTTACCCACACGCTCATTCTCCTCTGCGCCCCCAGACTGTCGGGTTCAATGCTGCATGGCCCGTGGCTAGCCCCATTCCATGTCTCTTCCTCAGTTCCCCCACTGGGGGATGACAGGCCCCCTCTCCCCTTCCCAGGGCCGAGGGGGAAGCCCTGTGATCGGAAACGCAGCACCTCCGGAGCAACATTTACACGAGCTGTGGAAGGATTCGGAGCGCCTGGCCCGGCGTGGGCGAGCCGGGGACGCTCCTGCGGGGCTGGGGCTCCTGACGCCAGCGGAAGCTCGGCACTAGGGGCTGGGCTAACCCAGGCCCATGGGCGTCCTCGCGTAAGTCCCCGGAGAGCAGGGCAGCGGCTTGTGTCCTGCCCGCCAAGCCCGCGCGACCCCGAGCCGGCCGCTCTCGCATGGGGCTGCGCCGCTGAGCGCGGCTGGAGCGAAGTGAGGCGGCGCCTTGCTCGCTGGCCCGGGAACTGGAAGCTGCTGGGAGCCGAGCCCCGCCGCCCGGAGCAGCGATGTCCGCGCCTTGCTGCGCGGGCCAGGTGAGCGCCGCGGCGAGTCCGCTCCCCGGGCAGGGCAGTGCTCGGTGACCCACTTCAGCAGGAGTTCGCGCCGCGCCGCGCCCGCCCGGTGGCCAGAGCCCCCTAGGCCGGCTGGGACTGCGCTGGGCTGCCCGCTCCCCGGCAGCGGGCTGAGCGGGGCGACGGAGGCCCTGGCATGGCGGGGGTGGCGCCGGGGTTAGGCATGAGCAGGCCAATGGCTTAAGGCCCCGACCAGCTGGGGCAGGGTGTGTCACTTTTTACTGTGCGCCTTTGCCGGCTTTACTGGGCATTTTTGCTGGGGGCTGGCACTGGGCGAGGGCTGCTGCTGTGAGCCTCTTGCCAGTGCTGGGGGGCTGCGGACAGGGAGGCGGGGCAGGCGCTGAGAGAATCTCGCCCCGAGTAGCTGCATTGGTGCGGATCTCCAGGGCACAAGCGCTGGTGGGGCCCGGGCTCGTACAAGTGCCGCGCGCTCTGCCTTGAGGCTTTGCCTGGCTGGAGAGAACTGTTGATTGCTGTTGCACTGGCGCAGGTTTCCCTCGCGGGGACTTTGGAGGTTAGCAACGCTGGGTGGCAGAACAGCTGTGCCTGGGTAGCCAAGGCAAGAGGGGAGGAGAGGTAGACATCGGCCAGAATCTGGTCTATTACACAGGTGCTTAAGGGGGACTTGTTCTACAGTTATAGCAGGGTGACTGAAACCAGAAAGTGGCCCACAGTAAGTGAGGTGAACCAGTGAGCTCTTGAAAGAGGGTTAAAATTCACACCCCTGCGTGATGTAGTTACACTGACTCATTCTTGGCGAAGATAGTGCTGTGTTGACACTTGATAGGAATGGAGCAACACGAGTCCTGTCAGTGACGCACTACAGCAGGGTAGCTGCAGCTTTTTAAGCAGGGGTGGGGGACCTAAGGCCTGGGGGCCAGATGTGGTCTCCAGCTTGCCTGGATCCGGCTGCCAGAACTCAGGGCTCCTCCTGAGCAATGGGGAGCCTGTGCTGGTGCTCCAGCCCCATGGAACAGGAGCACAAAAAATTTACTAGATTGGGCCCCCCAGGGTCTGGTGTGTGAGACGAATGTGGAAGATGTCTTTCTCCTTCTCAGTCAGGGATCATGTCAGTGAGGGGTGTGTGTGTTTGGTTTATTTTGGGAGAGGGGAGTGTTTTTTTGCTTCTCACTTGTCTGTGGCTCCTGACTAATTTTTCTGTGGGTCAATGGCCCCTGACCCAAAAAAGGTTCCTCATCTCTGTTTTTAAGTGTAGACCTGCCCAAATCGCATACCTTTCTGGTTGAAATGGCAAGAAACTGTTTGACATTGTCTCAACGACTTGATTACCTGCATCCTGCTTGAAAGGCCTTTTAAGACTACACTTGAAAGAGAATCCTCTGAACTGTCATTCATGCTTAAATTTGACACTTTACACCTAGGTTTGAATAAAGACTCTAATTATCTCACCCATTACAAAGATAGCTTCCCCAATTATCACCTCTAATATCATTAGCTCACAGACATTTACCTCCTCCCCCATCCCCCTTCTGTTCTGAAATTTGATTTGTCCTTTTCATATGTGTTCATTTTTTTTAATTGTATCCTTTGGTATATATGGTTGTGACAATTTTCTTCCACTATTTGATCTGAGGAAGTGGGTCTGGCCCACGAAAGCTCATCACCTAATAAACCATCTTGTTAGTCTTTAAAGTGCTACATCGTCCTGTTTTTTGTTTCAGCTACACCAGACTAACACGGCTACATTTCTATCACTATTGTCCAGGAGCTTTGGTAGAAGCCAGCTTGCTGCAGCACTGCAGGGCAAGGTAGCAGTTCAGAGAGTCAATGGAGGGTGCTGCAGTTGGTGCCTTGACATGTTTTTTATAGAATGTTTTTTTTTGTCTGATCACTCAGCATGCTTGAATTACAAATACACAGTCAGATGGTGTTAATCTGGCTTGCTAAGAAAATCCACATTTTAATAAAGCTGTTTAAAAGCTAAAATACTAATATCTATCTAAGTAATACGTGCATGTGAACGGACAGCCTCTCTAGTTTCATTGTGACCTTTATGCTATTAGGTAGGAGTATGCCAATTCTCTCCACCCCCAAAACAGTCAGTTCTGTATTCAGAAAATGAAATGAGATAGCTGTGGAAAGTTTTCCTCCACATTGGAAACATAAAGAAATCGCCATGAAAGGTAGTGATTACTGGCATCCCTGAGGAAATGCATTGAATGCATTCAGTCTGAGCGGTTCTGTGGTTGTTCTGTTTACTTGCTATACAATATGAAGAAACAGAAACTGATTCTCAAGGGAAATGTCTTGTGGTGTGTGTAATAATTTTTAAAATAACTTTCAGTACTTCTTTGACCATTTAGTAATATACAAACCATAGTATGGTTGTAGTGGCTTTTCCCTTTAATTCAAGATTTAAAATTGGATGTCTTCACTCCTTTTAGTGCAGTTGAACAATCTTGTGAGCTAACATATGTTTCAGCATTTGTTCTCTGAAATTTCTGCTCCTCAATATGCATTTCTTCTGATAGCCTGTCAAACTTTTCCTATCTTGTTAAATGTCATATTAGCAGAGTTGTAAAATGCATACAGATGTACATTTTAATGGGGTTGGCTCTGCTTAGTTTTACACAGTATTCTGTCACCATACACAGAGGTTTTTAATAACTAAAAATGTGACTTTTTCCATGGGTGCACATTATTGGTATCATTGCCAAACTTCAGGTGTCTAATTGTATTCCACCTTCCTAAACCTTTCAGTGTCATTTTAATCAGAAATAATAGCAGCTCCTTCTCTGTTGTGTGCAAAACATTTATACTGATGAAATGTTATAGCTTAGAATTTAAACACAAGAAGCTATCGCTAGGAGTATTAGGCTGGAAATTCAAAAATGGAAAACTTGGACTGGAGAGATGGAATATTAGAGCATATGCTTTCCTGAACTACAACTCCCATCCTCAGATTCTGAAGAGGAAAAAGAAGGGGGGGAAGGGGGAAGGGATACAAAGAGGAAACTGTGATATTAGTGCCAATTAAATCAGAGTAGATGTGGCTTATCTCCTACAGTGGTGAGAAGGCCAGAGTACCTGAATAGGAAATTACCTATTGTAATGTGAGAACCACTCCCTGTTTGTTTAGACTTTGGTTCAGGGTGTCAAATTTGCATATGAATTCCAGCTCAGCAGTTTCTCTCTTCAGCCAGTTTTTGGCTAAGTCCTCACATGTTGGCAAAAAAATTGTTTTCAATTGCTGGGTCATATGGTGGCTTGCACCTGTGTGACACACTGCACCAAGTTGCACCTTCCTGCTTGGTGGGATAGTTCAGAACATTGGGTATTCCAAAAAAGCACAGACTAGGCAAGCTAGTATCTGTCCCTCACCAAGTATTGAGCTCCCTCAGTTGATGAAAGGATTCATTCCAGGTTAGTGTAGACAGTGGTCACCAACCAGTAGATAGAGATCTACTGGTAGATCTTGGTGCCTCTGACAGGTGATCCTGACTGGTTTGGCCAGGAAGCTATCAAGCAATGGCACTGGAGCAATTGCCCCTCTACCCACTGTCATTGCTGCTGCTGCCCTCTGTCTTGGAGCTGCTTGCTGTGTATGGTGTGGGAGTAAGAAGGGGAGGGGGGTGCTGATGTCAGGGTGTCCCTCCTCCCCACTCTTCTGTACCCTATCTCCACACAGAGAGAAGGGGATGGAGGGAGGTTGGCAACGCAAATCTCTGTCACTCTCATGCACTGCATGTGTCTCTGTCATTCTCACAAACACACACTGTCCTTCCCTCTCATCTCCCAACTCAACACACATGTGGAGAGTTGTTGTTACTTCTTTTACTGCTTGCAACATGGGTTATTTTTGGGTTGTGACTGGTCTGTGCATTTCATAATTTTCATTTCTCTCTTATGCTTTAATTTAATTCTTTGAGCAGTGAGTTCTCAAATCCTAACCTGTCCTGGCTGGAGTAATTATCCTTATGGTAATAGCTGCCTATGGAAGTGGCTGGCACATCCCTGTAGCCCCTGAGAGAGGCAGAGCAGGGGTGCTCCACATTGATCAAAAACAGGGAACCGTGGCCAGTACAAGCTGTGGGCTCAGTGCCTGTAGATGAGGGGCAGCACATGTCACTATGGAGCCACTTCTGTACATGCCAGCTGCTTTCAGGAGTGGTGCAGGGCCAGGGCAGGAGTAAGCCTGCCTTAACCCCACTGCTCCACCACCTGGAAACTGTCTGTTAAGTGGTGCCCAGCCAGAGCCTGCTTCCTGAACCTCTGTCCCAACCCTGAACCTCCTCCTACACCCAACCTGCTGCCCCAGACGTGAGACCCCTTGAATCCCAACTCCTTCCCAGAGCTTACACGCTGAAACCCCCTCCTGGACCCTGGTCCCCCACCCTGGGCTAAGCCCACAGTCCCTCCCACACTCTGAATCCTTTGGCCCAAGACCAGAGCCTGCACTCCAACCCCTACCCTATCCTGGTGAAAGTGAATGAGGATGGGGGAGGCAGGGGGGGTGGAGCGAGCAGGGTGAGGCCTCGGAGAAGGGATGGAGCAGGGGCGGGGCCTCAGAAGGAAGGAAGCAGGGCAAGAGTATTTGGGTTTGAGGTAGATCTTGCATTGCTCTTAAATTGAAAAAGTGATCTTGTGGTTAAAAAGGTTGGAGACCTCTTGTGTAGGAGTTCCTGTCACCCAATCTTCTACCATTACAATAACATTGGGAAGGGAAGGGAAGAGAGAGCATGCCTCTTGAGAAGGGAGAGTATGCCTAGAGCAGGGGTGGGCAACCCATTAAACGTAGAGAGCCGGAACAGCGGTGGAAAAAATTGTTGAGCTCCCCACCAGCCAGAGTTGTTGAGCAAAAAAAAAAAAGCACAAGCTGCACTTTCAAGGGTGAAGAGACACATGCGGCTCGCAAGCCGCGGGTTGGCCACCCCTGGCCTAGAGGGGGACACCATTCAGCGCAAATGGATGCTTTTGCACACCAATCTCCTTGAACTAAGAACTGTCAGGAAAGCTGGTAGCTATGACCTTCCTTTAACCAAGGGCACATCTGTCAAGATCATGATAGACTATGTGGCCTGCTGCATCATCAAGGAGAGACAAGACTTCCTCTCCTTCCCCCATTCTGTGCTGATGCAGTCAAGTTACGGAATTGGTATGTAGCCAGTCACACCATCATCTCAGCCTCTTACCTCCCAGAAGGACAGTACTCCCTGCTGCAGGCCCCACCTCTGCCTTGCCTCTGCTCCACCCCTGCCTTTCTCCATGTGTCCAACAAGCCCTGCCCCTGTTCCACCCGTGCTGCTTTCCATCCCCTGACCCCCATTGTAGCCCTTCTCCCAAGGCCCCTCCCTATTTGATGCAAGCTGGTGATTACTGGGAAGCCTAGCATGGGCTGGCAACGTGGGTCCTCCCCCTGCACTCAACATGGCGGCGGGAGCCAGTGCAAACCGACAGCCTGCCCTACTTCACCCCGACCTGCCCCCCATCTCCCATCCCCTTGCTGTGATGAAGTGGAGCACAGTGGTCTGGGAAGAGGCTGCTGGGTCACTCTGACTCCTGCTGCTCTGGTGAGTGCGGGGAGGCCCAGCCTCTGCTGCCACCCTGGGCCCTGCAGCTAACATGTTCCGTCCATATGACAGTTAAGGTGGCTGCCATGGGGCCTCCCAAAGTGTGGGGCTTGCGTTGGCTGCCCCAAACCATTTCATGGATGGGACATCTCTGCCTCCATGCCATAGTAAACAGCATGGGCTGACTGCTTCAGCTGACATTTCTCCCAAGATTATAAGTCGGAGCTCGACTTAGGGGTCATCAAACACACTTTTCTGACTGAGGGTTGCCACCACCAAGAAGTGCATAAAATTCAGTTTCGGAGGAGTGCATCCTCAGTCCCTTACTTTTCCTCGTTCGTTTGATGAAAGGTCATCTCTCTGCATATCATTCTACACTGTTGATCTTGAGTGTGTTGAACAAGCCAAAGCCATTTTAGTTATTGCAATTTGGCTGAGACAAATGTGGTACCTTTACCTGTTTGACCTCACTTCTTGCCTGGCATGAAGTCTTCCATCCATTTCCCATCTGCTGTCTCGTGACTCTGACTCTCGATCCTGACTTGGGAATTCTTCATATTAGAGCTTGATTACTCAGTGGTTCTCAGTTAGAGACTTCCTGTTCTGTGGAAATACAATGGATACTGTCAAACAGCAGGAAGATCTCTATGCAATCATTAATTTCAAAAACAGAAGAGATTTCACTATTGGTATACTCAGTGACAGCTTTTTGATTGTTCATTTTTTTTCCTTCTCTGCTGTCATTGACTACCTGTTGCAATTGAAAAAAATAAGGTCTCTCCAAAGTTCCATCTAAGTTCATTGGTAGCTATACTGACTTTTAAGTCCTCTAAGGTTTTCTCAGTGTTTCCTCACCTCATGACAGCCACATTTATCAAGAGATTAACCTTTTTCTGCAGATTAGAAAATCCACCCATGTATGGCATTTACCCTCTGTCCTTAATTGGCCCATGAAGCCCCCCTTTTAGCCAATGGCTATCTGTTCTCTTTTTCATCTGTCTGTGAAAATTGCTTTCTGGCTAGACCGTCCCTTTATAGTATTCTTCAAGGAGAAAGTTTCATTTTGACTGCAGCCAACACTCATCAGTCAGCTGCTTTTCCGATATGGCACTATTTTACCTATTAGTTTTATTTTTTAACATTTATTATTAACCATAATGTGCCTTTTTATTCCCAAGAAATAAGCTCACCCTGCTTTCAGCATGTCTGTATAAAGGACACAGGCTGAAGGCATAGCAACTATCTATTTAAAAAGCACCTTTACCTCTCATGTCTCCCTATTGTCTTTTTCTTGGTTTTCTGTTTGCTTGTGTATGTTTCTATTAGAATATTGGCACCTACCCTTTTGAGCTAGGCTAGAGAGACACATTCCTCATTATACTTGATATCTGTGATTTATATCAAACACTTTGTGCCAGTCATGGGAAGCATTATTGGGTTTAATGTCAAAGTACTTAGTTTTATTGTATAACTTGTCAGCCTTAGGAGAATTTAGTCCCTATATCTATCATAAAATCGTAGAAGATTAGGTTTGGAAGAGACCTCAGGAGGTGATCTAGTCACTTAAGTATATGGATTAATACTACTTTGTTTCAAGACCAAGCCATGCCAAACATCTTACTTGGTGATGCCTGTCTCAATAACTATATTCAGATTTCTCAGGGGGAAAAAAATTCTTGTTAATTATTACAGTCGCACAGTTCCAAACTTTTAACTGCTTTGCTCCAGTATTTCTCTAACTCCAAATTAAAATTAATAGCAGCAAAACATCTAGTATTAACTTCACTGTGTGACATTCTTGCTAAATAATTATTGGAATCCTGCTTTGAAAGTATTTGTTTACAAAATATAATCTCTACAACTGATCTGAAACAGGAAATGTCCAAACTTGTTTAAAATGAACACATTAGAACCCTCATTCTTGTAATTAATTTTAAACATGAATGAAGTCTGATTTTAAAAAAAAGTCATCTTTTTGTTTTTTAAATTTTTGTTAGCTCTTTTAGTAGATTCCCTTTTCCTCTCCCCTGGAATATAATGAAGGATATAGTCTATACTAAACCTCTGCAATAGTGCATTGCTTTTGATTATATAAAAACATCTGTTTAAATTCACAGGAAACAGGATTTTATGTTTGTCTTTTCTTCTGTAGTTTGTCTCATGAGAGTAAAGTTGAGCTTACATTTAAGGAAAGCAGATGTTTATGGAAAATCTTGATTAAAATTGCAATGTTTTTCCTTTGTTAAATGAATGAAAATTAAATATTAAATGCTTTTATACAACAACATTATGTAGTGATGAGGTAGTTGTTGAGAATATAATAGACTATCTTGTCAAATTGAATTCTATGTAATTATTGATGTTTAATCAGGTCTATCTGTCAAATTATGCAAACTGCTTCCTCAGTCTATACCACTCTGCATTTAGCAATCATATCTTGTGATAAAGTTCAATAAAATCTGCCCTTAATGAAATATCAAATTTGTACGTACTCAGTTCTGATTCATTTTAACTAAGAGTTTTTGTGGTTCGTTTTTTAAAATCTAATTATCTTTTGGACTGTCTTCTGGCTTTTTCAATTCCCCCCTGCCTACCCACGATGCGTGGATGACAGTTGACAAAGTGTTTGTACAAAAATGCAGGGCCTGGTTCTTCTGGTGCTCAACTCTCTCCCCTCAGCTTTTGGCTTCCTTGGCTCCCAATTCCAGCAGCAATCAGATGCAGCCCTCCAATTCTTCCAGCCCCAGGTGTATAGTTGGCTCCAATAGTCTGCTCCCTGTATCCAGCTTGCAGAGGTTTTCTCTGGGCCCTTCTCCATTAATTCTTCCTTTTGGCACAGAGATGGCAAGGGGAATGAGGCTGCTGCTGCCAATCTCAGGAAAGAGGGTTGTTCTGAGCTAGCTCCATATCATGGTCTGCTGGAGCCCACAGGGTGGGAGAGGGGGGATGGGTACTTCTACACAGCAGGGCAAAAGTCGAATTAAGGCACGCAACTTCAGCTATGTCAGTTGCGTAGCTGAAGTCAGAATAGCTTAAATCAGCTTTTGGTGCTGTCTGCACAGCAGGAATTCGAAGGAATTCAACTTCCCTTACTCCTTGTGAAATGAGGGTTACAGGAGTTGGGGTAAAGTCCTCCGTCTTGACATTATTTCGAAATAATGGCTTGCTGTGGAGGTGAGCATTTTGTTATTTTGAAATAACATCCGTTATTCTGAAATAATGCTAGACGTACCCTGAGGTGCCCTGGCAATGCAGAAAGCTCCTGTGTCAGTCAGCTTTGCAAGTGTAGAGTGCCCACTAGCTTCTAAAGGGGAGAACCTTCAGGCAGGATTCCTGTGCTGCCTGTGTTAGGTTGCTGCGGCGTTTCAAAGTGGCAGCGCTGCGTGGAGCCCGGGGTCTGCTGGGGAGTCCCCAGCTGATCCCGGACTCCGGATGGTGCTGCCTCTTTGAAATGCTGTGGCGGTGTTTCAAAGGGGCAGCACTGCCCTATTGGCTAATCAAATAGTCTGTGCAAAAATGCATTGACTATTCGATTAGTGAATTACATGCTATTTAACATCCTTTATTCAGAGCACTCCCATTCATACAATGGTTTAGGGCAGCCATCCTGGGCCCCACTTTTTGGGGTTCTCAGTGGCAGCTGCCCAACAATCCTATGACAGGACGGACCCCATATTGATCTGGGGCCAGCGTGCTCTTCTTTCTGCCGCCAGGGGCCTGACCCAGCTGCAGCTCCGCACCAGACCCCCCAGTAATTCCTCAGGAGGGGAGAGGCTTTGGGAAGGGGGTGCAGTGGAGGTAGGAGGGGGCGGGAAGAGGCAGGGTGAGGATTTAGACTGCTTTATTGTTGAATCTCTGTTTATACTTTTTCCCCAACCCTGTTCTAAAGTGGCTTCTTAGTGACATTCCAGTTTGGAACACCCAGTATGTCTTAGGTTCAGAGTAAGTAGTGCGTAGGCAAGTATAATTAAAAGTAGGGATGTTAAATCCTGGTTAATTAGTTAAGCATTAGGTTTGCATTTGTGTTTAACAATTAGTGTTTAACCGGCATCAAGCATTAGTGTTTAACCGGCTAACTGACTACCGTGGGATCCTGGTCTGGGGAGCATTTCAGCTTGGCTGGAGCAGTCCCCAATCCACAGAGCTCCCACCTTCAGCTTGGCGCCCAGCCCCCACATGGGTGGCCGGGGCTGCTGTTGCCTCCTGGCTTCCAGCCCTTGCTGGAGCAGCCCCAGCCTGTGGTGGGCCCAGGCTTCCCATGGGCAGACACTGCTCTGGACACTGGAGCAGCCCCTGTCCATGGCGGCCCTCATGGGTTACTGGTTAACCAGGACCGGTAAGTATAACCCGTTTAGGAAGGCCATGAAACCCTTTGACAGGATCATAAGCCGGAGAAAATCCTGCCTGTACCAGCTTAGGTGAGTCTCAGTAACAAAAAGGCTCTCTCATTGGGAGGGTCTCTCATGTGCTGGGTCACTACTGCATGGTGTATTAGCACAGTGAAAGTATTATGAACGATTGGATGAAATACTATAGTAGTAGAAGCTTTTTATAAATTTCAGGACTCCTTGGAAACAGGCTTTTAATATGGTAATTAACCATTATGATTTGAAGACCACCACACTTTCTTATTTTCAGGTTAATTTTACATCTGAAGAATTAATGGCATTTTCATTTGGTTCAAATACCACAATTCTGTAACCTATTTGACAGGCTAATGACTGCTTGTGTAGTAATTCTGTGCGGTAATAATTTAAATTTTCAGAACACAGTACAAATGTTAACTCCTGCTTTCACCACCCTGGGACGTTAGATAAATGCCCTCATTTTATAGATGGAGAGACTAAAATGAGGATTTAGACAAAGACTCTAAAAAATGGGGTCCTTAAATTATGCTTCTAAATTTAGCCATAGCATTTAGGACAGTCACTGCAGGCATATTTTTTAAAATATCATCATTATGATTTGCCTAAGGCAGCACAGTGAATCAGTTTTGATGCTGAGATTAATACTACTCTTACTTGAAAAGGTATACTTGCATTTATAAGGGTTTTCTGGCAAGATATTGAAAGTTGTTTGGCTACATGTGTGCTCTCCAGTCCTTCACAGACAGCTAGCACAGCAAACCTTGAGCAAATCGCCCAATGACCACAAGGTCCATTAAGGCAGTGTTTCCCAATTTTATTTGACCACGGAACCCTTTTAAACTCAAAAGAATTTTGCGGAATCCCTAATAACAGTCTTTATATATATTCGTATTCAGTCACCCACGTGATCCACGCTCCCTGAGAGTGAGTACGGGGTTTTACGGTGATATATAAGAAGCGATTGCATCACTGATTGACTGCGTATGCAGCACTGAGTAGTGACGACATTGTCCCCACTCTGTGGCTAAGCTGGCATTACACAGGGACACTTACCATGGCAAACAGAAATGAAAACTGTTTTCAGCAAAATTCATAAATGCTTAAATATTTTTTTTTAAATCATAAAATGTTATTGTAATGGAATTTTCTCGCAGAACCCTTATTTTCATTTCACAGAACCCTAGGGTTGCCAAATGGTTTAACAAAAAATACCAAATGCCTCAACCATCCCCTCAAAAAAAACACGTGGAAAAAATTCTGTTGAGAATTATCCCTGCCAGGTTTCCCGCACTCCTCACTCCCCTGCCCCCTTCCAGACGCAGCAGGGGAAAATTGTCCCCACCAGGCTTCCGTCCAAGGGAAACAGGAAATACCGGACATTTCACATGTCCGGTATTTTCTGTTTTTTTTACCAGACGGGGACCTGAATAATGGACAGTCCGGGTGAAAACCAGACACCTGGCAGCCCTATGGAACCCCAGGGTTCTGCGGAACACCCTTTGGGAAACACTGCGTTAAGGGACAAAGGCACCATGTTGGCTTTATTGTTGACGAAACACAGTAATAGCATCTGGGAGACTCTATGATGACACTAAGACATTTATGCCCTTTACAATGCATTCAGCTCAGTCAGTGATGGGACTTTCCACTGCCCCCCAGGCTGGCCAAAGATCCTCCCTCCAAGACACAACTTTATATCCTCATACAAACAAATTAGTACTACGCTCTCATGTCACCTTGTACGTTTCGGTTTGATCAAAACATCTCTATTGAATATTGTTACCATGTAGTTTTTTTAGCAAAAACATGCACGTTTTGTAGCACTTAGCTTTAAGTGCTCTTATTCTTTAAAATAAAACCTCTGAATCACAATCCCCTTGATATATGCTACCATTTTGTTGTTCCAACAGAACTAAAGCTTTTTACTGTGCGAAATGCTAGTAGGGAGATTCTGAAGGTTTTGGTTAAACTGAAGTGCAAGACTACATTTGTAAAAAAAATCAGAGAGATTGTTAGGAATTGCATTTCTTACAACACCATTTGTTTTGAAAAAATTTATATACATGATTTTGAAGAGAGTCACTTAGAGCAAGTAGTCTGGTATGACAACTAACTTTATGATGTGACGTCAGTGTATGGAAGCTTTCAGAAAATAGACGCTCCGCCCACCCAAATATCTTTGTATACATGTAAGGTGTTCTACATGCTGAAAAGTGGCAGCAAGATACATCTAAAAGTGGGTAAGCAGAGTTGACCAAAATTCTTCACATTCAGTTTTAATTAGGACATGTTTTTCACCAAAACTTTTTGTGAAAAAAGACTGACAATATCGCAGTTTTCCAGAACATTATTTATTTACTGTTATAATAAAAATGATATAGATTTTTTTCCAAAATAATTTTTGAAATCATTATTGAAATTTTCCATTTATAAAAATACTGTTTTCAGAAGGAAAACAGTTTATGCTAAACCAAAAATATGGAGGGAAAGTACAATAATTAAAAAAGCGTCCATTTTGAGCCCTGCAAAATGGAAATAACTCTGCAATTTTTTGCTAAATGTTTTTTGACCCGCTATATTGATAGTAAACTAAATTAGAAGCCTTTCACTGATTATTTGAGTTGTTAGTTACAGTACTCTTGAAAATAAATAGTATGAGTTGAGAAAGTGTTAACTTTTACTCTGGATTTCTGGTTTCCTGGCTTTTGTCAGTTTGTATGAAAGCTTTAACACTCAGGGTTTTCTTAAATTTTTTTTTAAAGGCCTGTGAACTCAGTGCAAAAAATTCCTTTTAAAAACAAAACCTATTCATGGAGAAGTGTATAGTGCTTCAAGATTAAAGCAGCCAAATGTGAGGTTAAATCAATATGTAGGCAATTTACTTGTACTGTTTCCTTGTTTCTATGCTTTACATATTGCTCAGGCAATTATTTTTCAAAAATGTATAATTTAGATTCTTTCTGTCTATGCTGATATGTCATGCATGACAGTTTATACTATTCTGTTTATACAGTTCCCAGTTTTGAATATTAGTAGGTCATACAAAACTAAAGACCATTAAAAATGTGTCACGGACCATGAAATCCGGTCTCCTTCTGTGAGATTTATTCTTTTCTGTGTTTTTATCCTATATTGTACTGATTTCACTGGGGAGACTAGTTTTTCTCAAACTGGAAGGTCGTGACCCAAAAGGGAATTACAGGAGGGTCACAAGGTTATTTTAAGGGGTGGGGGTGATATTGCCAACCTTACTTCTGTGCTGCCTGCAGAGCTGGGTGGCTGGAGAGCAACTGCTGTTGGCTGGTCAGTGTACTCTGAAGGTGATGCCCCGCCAGCAGCAGCACAGAAGTAAGGGTGACAATACCATACCATGCCACCCTTACTTCTGCCAGGCTGCTGGTGGTGGCTCTTTGTTTAGAGCTGCCTTTCAGCAACCAGCCACCTATCTCCAGCTGCCTGGCTCTGATGGCAGAGCCACTGCTGTTGGGGGGTGAAAGAATTAATAGGTTTGGAATGTCCTTTTTGCATTAGTGGTTAAGGATTCAGTCACAGCAGGTATTGCTTTGGACATGCTTTTTCCTTTGTTTTTGTAGTTTGGGATGATAGGGTCCTGTTGAGATTAGTATTATGTTTTGATATATATATAACCTTGTTCTCTCTCTCTCTCTCTCTCTGTTCTGTAGCCTAGGAAACCAGGTAAGTATGGAGCTGCTCTACCTTGTTCTGTCTCTTGCTTATCCTTGGCCTACATAATATTTTCAGGGTTAACCCCCTCGTAATCTCTGTAATTTGTTAGTTTGTAGTATAGGAATTTGTTGATTTAATTAGAAATTTTATAGATAGTAATTAGGGGCAGGTATAATTGTATTCATTGTTTGCTTATTAATATTCATTTTATGGGAGTTAACATTACTAAATAAGGTTTTAGGAAAAGTAATGATAGGCATGTGAATTAACATACTAAAATAGATAAAAGGTTTTGACTATTGCCAATTCGGGGCCACTCCGACGTGTGTTGAATGTCCGAGGGAAACGTGCATAGGCAAGAAAGCAGTCATTTCTACTCCATCCGCTCCTGGGTCGCCTGTTTCTTCTCTAACAACTGCCAGCAATAGCACAGAAGTTAGGGTTAACAGTGTCACAGCCAGGGCTGGCTCGAGCCATTCCTGTGCGCCGGGCAGCGGGTGCGCGACACGTGTGGCTCTGCCCCTGGGCGCACGGCGCACGCATGGCCCCGCCCCGCGGAGCGCTGTGCACCTTTCAGCTGCCATCGGGCATGTGGCGCCTGATGGCAGCTCTAAGGGGCGCCGTGTAGCCCCCGGCCCCAGGCGCGCGGCGCCTGATGGCAGCTCTAAGGGGTGCCGGGCGCGCGGCGCCCCTTACAGCTGCCGTCCGGCGCCCCCGATAGGTTGGTGCCCCGGGCAGCTGCCCAGCTAGCTCCCCCCTTAATCTGGCCCTGATCACAACTCTCCTCCCCCCCCCATTACAATAACCTGAGCTCCACCACCCATATCCTACACTTTAATGACATTACAAAATGTGGCTGCTTTAGCCCTTTGTCCTGTGGGATACTTTTGACAGTCTCAGAGCACAAGTTCAGTGGGGCTGTATCTGCTACAAAGTAATAGAGCTTGACCCCTGTGTCCTGGTTTAAATCCACCTCAGACTCTCCAATCCCATGGGGTCCTGGGAGCCTGAATCTGAGCCCTGGGTTGACGTGATTTGTGTGTGACTGGAGGGAGGGTTAGGCTTGAGCCTGTGCTCCAATACTGGGCTTAAACTCCAGGGTGGATCAGTGGTTCTCTTACCTCTCCCAGTCAGCTACCTCTCTTTGCAGCAGACCCCTGGTTGTGAACAGTGTAGAGCAGGGGTGGGGAACCTTTTTTGGGTCAGGACCACTGACCCACAGAAAAATCAGTTGGGAAACAAACAAAAGAAAAACCACCTCTAACCAGCGTGGACTCCCCAGTGAGCATGGGGGTTGGGGTGGGGGGAAGCTATGAGAACCAGGGGCCAGATCCAGGCAAGGTGGGGGCGGAATCCAGCCCCTGGGCTTTAGGTTCCCCACCTCTGGTGTAGAGGGAGATGCAGGAGATGAGCTTGGAGCCAGCTGCTGCTGAGAGAGAATTAGCTAGAGAGGGTGAGGGAGGAGACCACTGAGCTCATCATCAAATGTGGATGTTTCCAGTGGAGAGCCAAAGGGATCTGTAGTAGTTACAGGGTATTTGACATTTCAGTGGTCTAAATTACCCTGGTGATAAAATTTGGCTTCAGTGATCCCCGCCTGGCCTCCCTCCCCTCTTCCTGCATTATTCTTAATAAGGTGTCCATGAACTTTTGTTTATTGCCCACAACCTGTCTCAGACTTTTACTAAAAGTAACCCTAACCCTGACAATATCTTAATCTTAAACAGAGTTTGCCCTTGTCTATGCTATTCCCATGAGCAGCACTGTTTCAGTTAAACCAGGGGTTCCTAACCTTTTTCGGTCCCCGTACCCTCTTGGCTTTTAGTAAACCTTCCCGTACCCCCTATTCAGTATGAAAGGAAATAAATTCTAGACTCTAGAATCCACAACTTTTTTCACTAACACTACTACTTTGGGAATATTTCAATTAGGATAATCTAGTTATTTACCAAATATTCCCCGTACCCCCTTGACAAGCTTCTCGTACCTGCTGGGGGTATGTGTACCCCAGGTTGGGAACCCCTGAATTAAACCAATTGTTGAAACGGTGCTGCCTTGGGCTATGTCTAGACTGCATTCCTCTCTCGAAAGAGGAATGCAAATGAAGCAGATCGAAAATTCAAATGAAGTGTGGATTTGCATAAGATTTGCATGAGAGCGCTTTTTCAAAAAAGGGTTTTTTGGGGGGGAAAAAAACCCAAAGTCTAGACAGGGTTCTTTCAAAAAAAAAAAAAAAAAAAAGATTTGCAAATCCATGCTTTATTTGAATTTTAGATCTGCTTCATTTGCATTCCTCTTTCGAGAGAGGAATGCAATCTAGACAAGCCCTCCAAGAGAAAGCTGTCTTCTGCCACAACACAGTCACAGGACCTGGTTTTGAAAATGCAAATTACTGACAGGTGTGCTGCAGCTCTAGGTGAGTGGGCACACCCAGGCAATGTCTGTATTTGTAACCTGCTGCACATTTAAAACTGACTTAAGAAAAATCCCTCCAGTTTATACACAGAGGGGCATAATTATGCATAAAATTAGATCGCAAATCACCTTAATTTTATACCCATCACAAAATATTGGTTTAAGTGGAACACTCAGCTATGAATATTAAAGGAGGAAGTGTTAAGAAGCCAGCTGAGACTCAGGTAAAGAAATTATCAAAATGTTCCCTTCAATTAAATTAGTTTTTTCATGTTGACAGTTTCCCGCTTAAAAAAAAAAAAGATTCCTGTATGTTCTATGAAACCTATTAGAGAAACTTCTCAAAGCGTTTATAACATAACTGGAATTTCAGTATCCAGTAAAATAGGACCTAACCCCAACATGTCAGACACTTGCCACTACAGCATCTTGTGCTGAAATAAATAGGCGCACCGTTTGTTAGTATTTCATTCTGTGGCCGTTCATTTGTAAAGTGAAAGATCTTTGGCGGAAAGAATAGATGTCTGCAAACTAAGTACAAGGGTTTAACCTATTTTCTCTCTTGACCCACCTGTCAAGGGATGATTGATGCTGGATGTTGTTAAACTTTTGTAAATTTGCAGTTCATAAGTCATTGACCACTTCGTTTGTAAATATTATGGCCCAGGTAATACTGAAGTAATGAAGTAATTCTGTTATTTTGAAAAAGTAAACTTGTTTTAGGCCTAGTGTAGAAAAGCATCAGCAAGGCAAAAGAATGGCAATACTGGGTCCGACCAAAGGTCCATCTAGCCAGTGCCGACAGTGGCCAAATGCCAGGTGCCCCAGAGGGAGTGAACCGAACAGGTAATGATCAAGCAATCTCTCTCCTGCTATCCATCTCCACCCTCTGACAAACAGAAGCTAGGGGCACCATTCCTTACCCATCCTGGCTAATAGCCATTCAAAAGGCATGATCCTTTTGCTCTGTGGAATAGCAAAGAAACATTAATCTTAATTTGTAAGCAGTAATTTAGAGGGGAGAAAATGAGCCGTATTTAAGTCTGCGTTCTACGTAATTAGGCAGCGTTTTAGAAGTCTGGAACTTTTGATTTTGTCAATTTGATCTTTTTCTAGACTTCGCCTGTGTTTAGATTACATCCCTTTTTTGATAAAGGGATGTAAATTAGGCACTTCGAAAGCGCAAATGAAGTGGAGATTTGAATTTCCCGCACTTCATTTGCATAATCGCGTCATGGCTCTTTCGAACAAATGCCATTTCAAAAGTAAAACTGCGGTCTAGATGCGGTTCTTTCGAAAACGGCAGGCTTTTTCGAAAGATCCTGTAAACCCATGAGGTCCTTCTCTCCCTCCCTCCTTCCCTTATTTATTCTTGGATCTGGACTTCTTATACTCTGGTTGTCTGAAAAAGTGGGTTTTACCCATGAAAGCTCATGATACCATCTATGTGTTTTACTAGTCTTTAAGGTGCTAATAGACTATTTGTTGTTGTTTAAGTTTTTCCTGTTACAAACTAACTCGGCTACCCCTCTGAAACAAATAAATTAATCATTTTGCACAGCAATCTAGCAATCTTGAAATTTACCACCTGCTTAGAAGCATTTCTTATGGATAAATGAATATGTGGTGGCATTTCTGAGGCATCTTTTGGTGGAGAAAGTATTTTTCAAAAGTCTGTTGTCCTTTAAGAACATCAGGAAGAAGGAACCCACTGTACAACTCCAGTTGTGCATATACTTTCACATGTGCTTAATGTTCACTACCATGCATAGTTTTACTGATTTCATTGGGATGCTTGCGGTCAGAAAGTTCAGCATGAGTGTCAGTCTTTACCTGTTTTTAAGATGGTAAATTGATTTTCATATAGTTTAATTAACCTGTTTTAAATATCCAACAGGGTGCATTTCTTTCTGAGGCTGAAGTAGGATGAGAGTTTACCAAGCCAAACATATACTAGAAAAATGGGTCAAAGTTAAATGGGGTTTGTTAACTAACCTTGATCTAACCATCATCATCTTGCAATGTGATAGTATTTACCTTGATTGAATTAGGACTCCAGCTATACCTCATTATGCTCAATGGAGGTAACAAGTGCTGCACTATGTTCATACTCTTGAAACATACAAGAGCAAAATGTATGCAGATTCCTTCTAATTTTTTTTTTTTTAGATTTCATCTGTTAGCTAAAGCCCTGACTGCTCAGAATAATAGCCTGAAAGATGGAGGTATGGGTATAGACATTTGCAGAAAGCCAAGACCTTGATTTTTTTTTTATATGTAATGCTTGTAATTATTGTCAGACTTTTCTGTGGTATTCCAAGTGAAGATAGAGTACAGATGTAAGATTTATTAGTGTGTCGGTCTGAGTGCACTCTAGCCTACTGCCTAACTCGTGGAAACTGGAACTCCGCTGAAAAATATTTATCTATAATGAGTAAACTAAAATTCCTGCTCACTTTATACATGAACATTTTCAGGGATTGCTTTATAATTAAAGCAATTAAGTCATGTAAAAGATGGGAAGAAACAAAAAGTATCACTGATGCTTTTTCATCTCTTCACTTTGTTAATGGCATTCATTGCTACCCTACGCGAGGCAGTCAGTCCTGAGGGATGGTAATAGGAACCACAAAGTGGGGTGAAAGGAACATATTCCATATTACGATAGCGAGTACATAGTTTAGATCACATTGATCATTTGTTAAATTTTTCATTTGTTAGGGATTCAGATTAGTGCTGAACTTTCATATCTGGCTTCCAAGGTATTAATGTGTGAAACTTCTGTGTTCAACTTTTTGGTGCCAGCAACTTACTCTCCTGGGACAGGGACTGGTTTCTTGTAAATGTGGATAGCACCTTGCATGTTGCAAACCCTTCTGGAATAGAGACATTCGTAATCAGAGTCACACTGACTTGTGGCTATTTATTTTTATCACCTCTTTATAATTCCCATTATTTTTATACTGTATTAAATGACATACTATAAATATGATGGATGCCCAAATATTTTTCTGCACATTGCCAACTGTATCCGCAGAAGGAATGAAAAAGTTTCCAATACCCAACAGGTAATCTGTAATTATAATCTATATGAATAGTGTGTGATAAGCAGTGTTCCCTTAATCAGCCCTTGCCAAGTCAAAGGCTCAGGGCTCTGAGCATGGAGCTGTCTGACTAGGTGGAGCAGATTAATCACCTGTGAAGCTGTGCTGCCACTCAACTTAGAGGGAACACTGGTTATAAATATTAATCGCTTTAAATATAATGCTCAAGGGCCTAGCATGAGAATATCAACATGTTTCTGGACATGAATGAGATTTTACTATCAGAACTACATAGCACCTGGTTCAAAAAACTCTGTTTCCCCTCAAACTCATGATTGTCAAACTTGCATTGACTTCTAATTTTTCAATGTAGCTTTAATCCAAAGTGTTTGGATTTCTGTTTTATGGATACTTTTTACTGGACATTTAAGATAAATGGTGTCAGAGCTTAATATTGACTGAATGAAAAAAAAAATAGGGCTGTCAATTAACCTGCATTAATGCCTGGGATGGACAGGATTAACATGTTAAAAAAATTAACGCATTAATCGCAGGCATTAATGCTGTGCTGCCCCTTTAAAGTGCCGCTCTGGCACTTCTAAGGGGCAGTGCAAGCAGAGCCCCTTTGAAGTGCCACTCCGGCACTTCAAAGAGGCTCGGCAACAGCGGAGCCGGGGATCAGCTAGAGTCCCCAGCTGATTCCCGGCTCTGCTATTGCAAAGCCCCTATGAAGTGCCAGAGCGGCACTTCAAAGGGGCTTTGCAACTTGGAGCTGGGGATCAGCTGGGGACTCCAGCTGATCCTCGGCTCCGCTTGCGAAGCCCCTTGGAAATGCCGCCTCAGTGCTTCCAAGGGGCGTCGCTGCATGGAGCCTGGGGTCAGCTGGGAACTCCAGCTAATCCCAGGCTCCATTCAGTGCTGCCCCATTGAAACACCGTGGCAGCGTTTCAAAGGGGAGTTGCACATGACTAATTGTGATTCAATTTTTAATCACTTGACAGCCCTAAAAAAAAGCAAAACACCCTAAACACCTAAGGCTTTCTTTTTCTCTCCTGGTTTGTAATATCCTATGAAAGGTAAATTCTGAGGTATCACATTTTCTGACTGCTGAATGAGTAACTTGCTAGGACTTGGTTGAATCATTTGTCTGGCCTATAATTGATTTGCAGATGTTAAATTAGTCTATTAAAAATAAATTAGAGCTGCAGTAGCTTGTTTTCCACACTTTAGAAGTACATATATATGGGATACTTTCAATGAACAGAATGGCTTCACATATAGCTCATGAAGTGCCAAAGTTAAGACTACCCACACAATTTTAATTTGACTTCCTTGTGTACATACATGGAAGCATTGTATCATGATTAATTACATGATTACATGTTACGAGGCCCCTGCCTTATTCACTGTGGGGCTCAGCTGGTTAATGAAGCAGCATGTGTAGTGATGGAAGTTGTTTAGAGTACCTCTGTTTCATTCATTGAAAAAGTTGAACAGTGAATAATTAATGAGGTGGGAGTCTAGAGAAGTTCTTGGTTGTTCACTGCAGATGTTGTATTGAGTGGAATGGTGTAAGGTAGGGATGTAAGCGACTAGTCGACTATCCAATAGGCAAGTGCTTATCAGATAGTTGACTAGTGACTTCACTAGTCGCTTCCCCTCTACTTGCTGCCTCTATCCAAGAGAGGCAGCAAGGATGGGGAGCAGGATTCGATGCTGGAAGGGGGGAGAGGGCCTGGCTTAAAAGCTGTTTTCCCCCCAACACCGATATGCTCTTGCTGCATTTCAAAAGCAGAAATGCTTTGGGGAGCCTGGGGGGAGCAGAAATGCTGTGGGAAGCCTGACTCAAACCTTCCCCCGCTGGCCCCACACTCCCATTGACGCTTCTGCCTTTGAAATGTAGCAAGAGCCGGCAGGGCCACTTAATTTCATCCAGCTCATGGTAAGTTTCTGTGCCATGGGCCAGAAGCTCTGAGCCTTGTGTGACCTTCCCCCCACCCTCTGTTGGGCTAGAGTTGGCTTGCAGTGATCAAGGAAGCGCAGTACTCTGTTGGCACTCTGTTTGTGGGAACCATGGCCAATGGGAGCTGCAGGGGTGGTGCCTGCAGGCAAGGACTAAGGATGTTGAGGACTAGTCAACTAGTCGATTTCCCCCCCGCCCCTTGCTGCCTCTGTCGGATAGAGGCAGCAAGCGGAGGGGGAATCAAATCGTCGACTAGTCAAAAGCATTTGCTTATCGGATAGTCGACTAGTCTTTAACATCCCTGGAGTCAATGTGGCTTCTGTTTGAGTTAAAAAATAAGTAAGTACTTGGCTTCTCAGATGGAAAGAATAGGTCATGGACCTAGGAATAGGGCATTGTTAGATGTAGAATGAAATGTTAAATTTTGCCTCGAACAGGGAATAAATGATTGCCTGCTGAGCACAAACCATGACTTATCAACACTTCCCTAATGCACTCAAAGCCTTTACAACTATAAAACATTCTGAGTATTTTTATAAGGAAAAGGAATATGCTCAAATAGCAGGTCTGAATAAAAAGAGAGCATCAATGAAGAGTGCAGAATGCCTTTGATAAAAGGATTTAAACTGTACTGATACTGGAGTCAGTTATACCCAGTCTTTGTAAGGTAAAGTTAATCTCCAGCTCAGATAGTAAAATTCAACCACCTTGTCTTTGTTTTTATTACAGTTGGTGCCCTTTTAGTGCAGGTCCTTTGACTTTTTTCAGGTCAGTGGAGTGTGTGGGGAGGGAGGGGTGGTGTTTTGGGAGATAGGATGTTGTCACTAGAATGAATTTGTATTGCTGAATCAAATGGGAAGAAGGGGACCGGTATCTGTAGCTGCCTAAGAATGCAGAAAATATTTTTAGGAAGTTCTCTTAATTGCGGGATTATTAGAGATCACCCTGGTTTTACCCTTCACTGGCAATCAAAGAAACTGTCACACCAAGGATAATGCATCCCCCTATGGTTACTGGCTATTTCTGGAGTATTTACGAACAGCACTGTAACTAGGTATTTTTGAACTGGGGCAAAATATTATTTATGTGCCCCCTCTCCTTAGTTTAGCACCTGTCACGCTCTTTACTTTTGTAGCTTATTATTACTTATTGTATCTTTGCGCCCCTGATTATGATGCGCCCAGGGCGAGCCCTCTGCTTGCCCCACCCTTGTTATAGCCCTGTTTAGGAAATCTACCAGCAGCCTTTGCTTAATTGGTCAATTACAATGAGGTGATGCTGACAGAATGAATAACTTTGTCTGTTTCTGCCTTTGTAGTTGGCCTGTTGCTGTGGTACAGCTGCTTGCTCCTTGTGCTGCAAATGTTGCCCCAAGATAAAGCAATCAACGAGTACCCGCTTCATGTACGCACTTTACTTCATACTGGTCACACTCATCTGTTGTGTCATGATGTCAAGAACAGTAGCTACTGAAATGAAAGAGCAGGTAAGTAATGGGGTTTGGTGGTAAATTATTTCTAAGGGAGTGCTGGGGCTCTTTTCATGTACCCTCATGTATATATGGCAAAACTGAAAGGGCATAGCCACATACCAGATAATTCTTGAGATATATCCTCACAACGGCTCATACTTGAAGCAGAGTTCCAATAATCTCCCTCCCCTTCTCCTTTAAAAATATAAGTGATGTTCTGCCAATGCCTGTCTCTGCTCTCCAGCTGTTTGTGGTTCCCGTTGGGTTTCTTAAGGGGAAGGAGCAAAGAACTACTGATGAGTGGCCTTTCTCCTGTTTAGTTATGTGGAAACTATTTCAGTAAACACTACACAGGCTTCATTTGGATCATTGTGGGATATGATTGTGTTAGCGGGGAAGCTACAGTTGATTCACATCCTCGTGGGATGGACTAAGGTCCTCACTACTCGGATCTATCACCGGTCATAATATCAGTAGATTTTAGGCACAGTCAATAAAAACTGGCAAGTGGTTAAAGTTAAACAACAGGACTATATTGTAGTGCAAATTTAAATAACATACATCGAATAACCATGGAGGGCAGTCCTCCTATGGTTACCCCTAATAATAATTACCAGAGTCCTCGGCGCAAGCAGGACGATGGTGGTGATGCTGGTGACCTCAAGCCTCTGGCTGATTGAGAGCCTCGGGCGAGGAACAACCAGGAGTCCCTCGGTGACAGGGTCGTTGGTCAGGCGACCTCAATCCTTAGGCTAATTTGAAGCCCTTGGAGAGGAACAGCCTGTGCGATCCCTCGAAGCGCTGAGGAAGATTGTGAAGACGGCCGATCTACCTTCCGCAGATGCGTTTGGTCTTCGGTCCTCTTCCCGCTCTTCAGCTGCGGCCGGAGCAGACGATGGACGCTAGACTCTAATAATCCTATCCTATCTAACCTAAAAGAAAACCCTAATCTAATCACCGACGCACCCGTCGAACAGACGCGATGACGGCCGATAAGCGGAACCGCGACGCAGCCTGCCGAACAAGCACGACGACGAAAGCTAAACTACTCTAAAATACTAAACTAGCTAACTAAACCTAACACTACCTAAAAAGAAAGAAACAAAGCCTTCCGCCCTGTTTAATTCTTAAAGACTGTATTAGACCTCACACATTCTCTTGACCTAGGACTAAGATTAGGACCTCTCTCACTCTCTTACACTATACCTAACCCGACGCACATATACCCGACGCCACGCCACCTGTTGCTTGGTACAGGCTTTTATAATATGGGCTCATGAATATTCATAATATTTCACTTTAAATCAATTGGCTCATTCAAAAATGCTAATTTACATAGCTTTACAATGATTGGCTAAGGAGAATCATAACAAGCGCATACATTATTTTTCAAATTCCAACAGGTAAGTTGGTGGATGTGACATACATGAGCTACGTGCCAAAACATTTTGTCATTATGGTAGTTTACAATGATTGACAACCTCATTGATTGACATTTGATCTCAATTCATTCTAATGCTCCCCTTTCTGTTTTCTTTACATAAGATGTCCAGATAACGTATGAACTCAGGCTTTACATTTTTCATATTTGCTCTTATTAAAATACAATAATAGTAATAATAATAATAATCAAGACATTTCATATACATAAAATTCTGCGTACAATTGAACAGCAGACTGGTCTTAAAGCCAGCTAATAACCTTAGTGGACATTCTCATCTCAAGGGTGGGAAGAGTCTTACTGTGATTTCCTCATTGTGGTCTTAACAGAGATGTTTTACCCTTTGCCAGACTGTGAAAATGAAAGGAAATTTGTAAGAGCAAACAAAATGGACTCTAGTCTTCAAGGACAAACTCTCTGTTCCCTCAGACATTCGTATTTTGAGGCTCTTGTGGGAACTGTTTGGTGTTTCATTAAAGTGTGGTATAGGGATGTTAAATATCAGTTAATTGAATAGTCGATTAACCTCATGAATTCTTATTGGTTACTCAACTATTCTATAGTCCCCAGGGGCAGGAGCAGCAGCCAATGCGCTCTGGCCCCACTCCCAAGGAGCCCCCTGCCACTCTGCGCTACTGCCTCTGTATCAGAGGCAGCAACCTGGTATGCCAGGCAGGAGCTGTTTTGTGATGGGAGCCATTTTAAAAAACAGATCCCCTCGCGGACCTGCTGCCTGTCACCCCACGCTGTACCACTGATACACAGGCAGCAGCTTGGGGTGGCAGCAGCCCCTGTCCAGGGGGTGGGTCTAAGCTCCCAGATCCGGCGCGAGCTGGAAATGAGCTGGGTTGCCTTCCCGCCTGGCCATGGCTTTGCTTTTAAAATGTAAGTCCTGGACCCGGTGGAAGCTGGGACTGAGCCAGGCTGCTAGCCAGCCTGCTAAAAATGTACTGGCTGGGAGCACAGTGGGGTGAGGTGGGAAGAATGCGTGTAGTCTATAGCATTAACTGATAAGCTTATTGCATCCCTAGTGTGGTAATGGGTTTAACAGCAGAGCAAAATCAAAGGGGAAGAACAATCCCTGAAGTTTTGTGTTTAAACGGGGGAGTTGAAATGAGCTGCTAAAACACACAAAAGAGACCCTTTTATAAGAAAGATTCCTTGTTCTTTCTTTTAATTAAAGCTTCAGAAGTATAAGGGTGACTGTGTGGTCTAAAATAGTTCTTAAAACTAACTCCTGTTACAGCCTTGGTCAAGCTCCCATGCTGAATACTCAGCAGACTGCGCTTTTAAGCTTCTCTGGTCAGAGCAGCATCCCAGCAGGATCTCTGATTTTTAATTTCCAGCACACTCTTGGGGTCCACCTCTTCTGTCCTAGTACCCGCTTCTGAGAGCTGAGATCTGGCAGTCTGCTTGCCCGGGTGCTGTAACTAGTGCTGGTTTCCTTTTCCAGAGCTTGTCTTGAGTACTCTGATTTAGTTTCTTCTTCAGGGTCACTTGATAGCTGAGGCGCACAAACACACACAAACTTTGCAAAAGTTTGACCACTTAAGGGTAGTTGTGTGTACGTACATGTGCCTACCCTTGATCATGTGTCATTGCTTTTTATGGTTTTGGGGAGGTTTTGATGTAGGCAAAGGCAGATATGGGGATAAAGGAATCAGTCACTTGGAATAATCTGCATTTGAAGAAAATCTCTGTTTACAAAGACTTGGAGTCCTGCAGAGAAGGTGGGACAAGGTTACCTTCCTCCCCCACCCCTCATCTAGAACCAGCTCTAGGAAAGATGACAGTCCATATACTGCATCTTCACTCAGAACAGAGCCAGATACCTGCATTTGGAAGGTTGCTGCCAGCTGATGTCTTCCAGTCCAGAATGAAGAGGACTAAGGTAAAAGGGGGAGGAGAGACTGGTTGAAACCCTCAATTAGCTAGTGGTAACAAGCAGAGATATGAACAAGAGTTGCTGTGGGCTTCCTGTGCCAAGGAGAGAGAAGCTGAACAGGATAGTTTCCCTTCTTGTCCAGGTCCAAGAAAGGTGGGAAATCAGTCCCCTGAGCCTAAAGGGCAGGGCTTGATTGAAAGTTTGCAGGTTCTGTAAAATACAGTTAAAATTGAAAAAACCACACAGGAGAAATTCATGTCCCTTCATTGTTGTGGTAACTGCTGAAACTTCTTTTTTAAACGTGGTCTTCTAAAGTTCCCCTTAACCAAGGTTGCTAGGCTTGTCTTAATTTTATGCTACTCAAATGCAGGAGAGAAGAGAGTGTTTTCAGTCTTGTTCAAAAGAATGTGACACCATTCAGACCAAACAGAATGCTGTCCTATATTCTCCAAGTGAAGCCAGTGAATCCTGAGCCATGTTTTGAAGTTTGAGCCACCAAAAGTTGTAACAAAGCACATTAGAATAGCCTACTATGTCAGACCAAAGGTTCATCTAGCCCAGTGTCCTGTATTCAGACAGTGGCCAATGCCAGGTGCCCCAGAGGAAATGAACAGGTAACTGTCAAGTAATCCATCCCCTGTTATCCATTCCCAGCTTCTGAAAAACAGAGGTTAGGGACACCATTCCTGTCTATCCTGGCTAACAGCCATTGATGGACCTATCCTCCATGAATGTAGCTAGTTTTTTTTTTTTAAACATTGTTAAAATTCTTGTTTTCACAACATCCTCTAGAATGGAGTTCCATAGGTTGACTGTACTTTGTGTGAAGAAATACTTTTGTTTATTTTAAACCTGCTACTTAATAACTTCATTTGGTGACCCCTAGTTCTTGTGTTATGGGAACAAGTAAATAACTTTTCCTTATTTACTTTTCCCACGTCATGATTTTAAACCTCTATTCTATCCCTTCTTAGTTTCCTCTTTTCCAAGATGAAAAGTCCCAGTCTTATTTATCTCTCCTCATATGGTACATAAATAAAATGGTAAAATAAATTCTTTATCTATGGTTTGTTAGCATCAAAATAATTTCAATGTAATTATTTTATTTAAAATATTTTACATTAAAGTATTTGGTTATTTAATTTTAATTATTCTATACTGAAAGTATTATATAATAATATTATATAAACCAACCAAAATGTGTCAATTAAAAAGTTTTTCAAATTGATGATCACTATGACGTGGGGATATGCAAAATAAACTTTGTGTATTGATAAAACCGTTTTCATTTTTGTTAAGTTTATATAAAATTAGTGTATCTTTGAATATTTCTCTTGTTCTGTCCATTGACTTTGTGCCTAAGCCAGGGGTTATTAACTCTGCTCCTCGGGATCTCTAACAATTTAGGTTTTGGATTCAACCAGCAAATAATTGATTTTATAAAAATCCACTAGGTTGAACTGCATATAGAATCCTCTCATTCTCTAGACTTTAGTATGAATTGGGATATGAAAGTATTTCATATGCAATACTAAGCAGTGTACATTTTAAAACAAACTAAGTGCTGGTTGAATTAAAAACATGGACTATTGGATGTCGCCAAGGGACAAAGGATGGTCCTGCTTTCAAAGACATCTCCTTGCCATCCAAGAACCTGTGCCTGTGCTCCTCCTGGGAGTTCTTAGGAGTGTCTCTGTCTCTGTGTTTTAAGATTCAGAGCTCAAATTAGTTCTTTGTTCATCTTCTAGGGGAATTCCGCTCCGTAAACACCCTGCAGAGAAATTAACTGAAGCAAAGAGACTCAGTTCTCCAACCCATTGTCTCAAACTGTTCCAGTTTGAATGGGAGCCATTTAGGGATAGTGACTTTCCAGCGTCCCTGGGCTGGGAGGTACCTGACTCATCTCTGACAGCACAGGGTGGATTCCACATATGTTGAGGCCTGGAGTACTTTTAAAATGATGGTCAGCATAGATATGTTGCTGAAGGGTATGAAAAAATCCACAGACCTGAGCCATGTGGTTTTGTTGATTTAACCCCAAGTATGGATGCTGCTAGGTCAACAGACAAATCTTCTGTCAACCTAGCTACTGTTGCTGAAGGAAGTGGTGCTCCTATTGTAACCAAAAAACCCTTCTGTCACTGTTGATTGCATTTATATTAGGGGTGTATGCTGTAGCTTTGCTGCAATAGTTCTTGTAGCACAGATGTGGCCTGTGGCATTCAATGATAAAGTAAGTTCATAAAATCAACCAGAATTCCTAGGTTGTACTGAAGAACTGTGGCAATTTGGGGAATCTGACACCATGACGTATTAATGTGTGAGATCTAAACTATGTTTCGGTTATGGAAAAAAAAATCTGTTTCTACTTCTTAAACAGGGAGTGGATTGAATTTTCAATAATTCAGTAGGGTAGGACTGGAACTAGTTAGTTTCTCTGTGGAATAAGCGTCAAACCTGCCTTCCTGCTTGTGAGTAAGATGGTCTTAGAAAGTAGAAGGGGTCCTCAGACAATGGTGCATTGGCTGTTTCACTCACTCTTCACAAAGAAAGCATGCCCCTGAATACATGGTTAAAGCTGCTTCCCAGTTTAATCAGCTGTTTAAATAGCTCTATTCTGTTCTGCTTGCCTGTAGTCTGTTTGGCTGACTAATGCAGGCAAATTGTTCCTCCTTGATAAACTAGCTTTTTTAAGTCACTTTAGTTTTCTAGAGTTCGTGCATCATAATTTTGAATTGCTTGACAGGAACTAGATTTTCATTTGTGGGAAGCCTGAATGGAGAGAAAATGAATATAACCCAAGAAACTGACATTTTGAAGACCATTTACTTATTTATACTAAACATTCATAAGATCCATTTCTTTTAATAGTAAGGGTTTAATGCTGTTTGTGTCTCCAACAAAACAAGTATTGTAATTGAAATAGTAAACTGTGTCAGGGTCTGTAAGCAGCCCACAACAACGCCAATTTCTCTGTCTTTTTGGCTTTGAAGTTTCAGGAGTAGGAAGAAATGACACAGAGTAGTTGTTTTGTTGCAGTAGAAAGACAATTGCTCTTTAAATTAAGAGTGTTTGGTGGCTCTAAGAATAGGCTTTCTTTATGTGCTCTCCAGTTTAGGAATAGGCATGTTCTGGGCTGTTTAATATTCCAAGGTTTCAGCAGTTAATTCAGCCTAGCCTCAGCAGGATGCACCTTCAAATTATGTTTCCAGTTTTGGAAACTGAGACATTAATTATGGGCTGGCATTTAGAGAGGGTTTCAATGATATTTCTGAGTGCTCAGCAGCTTCTGAAGCCAGGCCATAAGCAAACTATAGTTCTCCAATATTTGTGTAGGCCGCCATCTGTTAAAAATAGAGAGCTTTCCTTATTAATTTAAAAACCTAATCCAGTATTTTATAGGTCCATATGACTGGTATGTGATTTTGTGCCTCACTATCAATTTAGAGATCAAATACTCCGGTTAATGTTGCGAACATCCACTTTGATGTGGAGGGAAGATCACCCTTTCTAACTCAGTTTTAAAATGCCATTTGAATTTCATGCTAACCTGACTTCTACAATTGCTATACATTTGCCAAGTCTGAAGTGGTTCTGTATCATCTGCCTTAGCAGCATATCTGTTAACTCAATGATATTTAAGATGCTTATCTGCACAGAGGACAGCTGTAACTATGAGCTCAGTTTCTCAAAATTAAGATTGCACTATTTGGTGTGTTGGCAAAAAACGTTCAAATGTAGTTTTGTCTACCCTAGGCACGCTGGGGAGCTCTCACTATTTTGCATTGTGTCTTGGAAAACAAATCTCAGCATTGTCTCTTAATAGTACTCATATCACAGTAACGTGTAGGGACACGGATTGGGCTCTGTTATTCTTGGCACTGTACAGTCTTACAATAAAAACAATCCCTGGCCCAATGAGCTACAGTCACGGTTATGACAAGACTCCGCAGGTGGATGAAACAAGTGTCATTGGGGGTAAAGGAGGACATAGTGGCAGTAAAAGTCATCAAATTATGGTATAATAAGCAGATACCTCGGTTTACCACCTGTCTAGCTGGTAGCACTCTGTTGGAATTTTGTTTACAATAAGCCTAAGGACTTGAAAGAGGATAAAGTACAGGTTGAATCTCTCTAGTCAGCACTCTCTGGTCCAGCAACCTCCGTGGTCCGTCATGATTTTAGTTAGCCAGATGTCCACTTATCATGGGGTGTGGCCAAGTTTCCTACAATCCCATAAAGTTTGTTTATAGCTGTTAGTCCTGGCTCTCAGTGTTCTGTGCTGTCATTTAACTGTTTTACCCTTAACACGTCTCGAGAGAGCCCAGGAAGCAGTGGAAGTGTTGGTAATGTTGCTAGACAATATTGACCTCCCATGAATCAGCAAATTCTCTGGTTCAGCACCGATCAGGTCCTGAGAGTGCTGGACTAGAGAGGTTCAACCTGTAATGACTTTGGATTATTTTCAGGGAATTTCTCCTGTGTATAGGGTTGCCAGGTGTCTGGTATTCAACTGGACAGTCTGGTTTTTGGGCCCTCTGTGCGGTAAAAAAATTCAGAAAATACCGGACATGTGCAATGTCCGGTATTTTCTGGTTTTCCGGCTGGGCGCCTGACGGAAGCCTGGCGGGGGAAGTGGCTGGGAGGCAGGGCGCGATCGGCGCTGGGAGCCTCTGGTTGCGTCTGACATAGGAGTGATGCCTTAGGGAGGAGAAGTCCTGTCCATGCTCCTGAGCGCTGTTCAAGTGCGTTGTGGAGTCGTAGCCAGACTTGCTCATGCTTTGCCGGGACCATGCGCGGGACAGGCAGCGCCCTGGGATCTGCATGTGCCTGGGTCAGTCCCGCTCCCTGCCAGCCGATTCTCTCCCCTTCCTCCCCCCGACCCCTCCTGACCAGCCCCGCTCCCCTTGACCCCCTCCTGGCCAGTCCTGCTTCCTGCTGGCTGCCCTCCCCTGATCTCCCCCGGCCAGCCCCGCTGCCCCCGACACCCCCAACCAGCCCCGCTGCTCCCTCTCCCCCCCCCCCGCCGCCCCCTTTACCCCCATCAGCCCTGCTTCCCTTCCGCCCCCCCCCCCTTCCCGGCCAGCCCCCCCCCCCCCTCGATCAAGTGTGTCTGGTATTTTTTCTGAAGCTACTTGTTGCCCCTATACACAGGTAGGGTTACCAAGGGAGAAAGCTGGGGGGTATTTGAGTGACGAGCAGATGGAAAAGGCTCTAGAGCATTTTGGAGCAGGGGCATAGGGTTGACATCTCAGTGAAATGATAAATCAGATGGGTGGGGCTCAGCTTGGTCATGACAGGGCTCAAGGTATGCCTGCATTGGAGCTGGCAGCTGTAATTTTCAACTTGTATATATTTACCTATACTGGCTCTGACTGAGCTAATGTGCTAAAAATAGAGGTGACACTGCAGTGCAAGCAGAATGAGAGGCAAGCTGTCCAGCTACATCTTCAGGGTCCTAGATGGGATCATGCGCAGGGCTGCTAGCCTGAACCACTGCTCATGTCACCATGGCTGCACTTCAGAGCTAGGACTAAAAAGCCCAGATCTTTCAATCATCTCTCATAGGTCATATTTGCTAGACTTTTAATCATTCTTGTTGCTCTTCTCTGGACCTTCTCCGATTTGTCCACATCTTTCCTGAAATGTGGCATCCAGAACGGGTCACAATACTCCAACTGAGGCCTAATCAATGTGGAGTAGAGTGGAATTACTAGGGCAAGTTGATATGCATTACTAGTTGTGTCTTGCTGCAACACTCCTGTTAGTACATCCCAGAATGCTGTTTGCTTTTTTGGCAACAGTGCCATGCTGTTGACTCATATTTAACTTATCATTCCCTATGACTCCTAGATCCCTTTCTGCAGCATTCCTTCTTAATTGGAATACTTTGCATCTGTCTTGATTGAACTTCGTCCTATTTATCTCAGACCATTTCTCCAGAATGTATTACAGTAATTACTCGTTTAACACATGCCCGCTTAACACATTTTCGCAATAGCAAGATTTTTTTTTTTTAGGGAACTTTTTTCGAATAACACGACCATCCCCGAAATAACATGAAAATAATCAAGTGGCGGACTACTTCATGCAGCAGTATAAGTTGGTGAAAACTGTGCTAATACACATGAGCAGATGAATACACGTGGTACAGAACTCTTCTGCTCACTCACGTGTTTATCTTTGTGTTTTAACAAATCGCGGCGACTTGTGTTGCTAGATATCTAATGTTGATGTTGATGACCGAGTACCAACAAAAAATTGACTTTGCCACCACCACCTGAAACACAGCCCCCACCTTTTCCATTATTTTTAATGGGAAAATTGACCCCGCATAGCACATTTTTGCTTAGCACGAACATTTTCAGAAACACATCTAGAGTGTTAAATGAGGAATTACTGTACAAACCTATCCTTCAAGGCACTTGCAACCCTTCCCAAAACTTGATGTCATCAAAAAATTTATAAGCCTACTCTCTCAGCCATTATCTAAATTACTCTGAACATATTGAAGAGAACCAGTCCCAAAACTGATCCCTGTGGAAACGGACTTGTTATGCCCTTCTAATAGGGATGTAAAATCCTGTTTAATTGGTTAACTGGTTAAATGTAGGGATGTGATAGTATAAATGCTTAACAAATGAGCCTGGGCTCATCAGTTAATCTTCATGATTACACCCATCTCCCTCCCCCTTCCCCCACCGCTGCCTCTTTATCAGAAGGCCATTTGATACCATTTTGAACCATTGATAACTACCCTCTGGGAACGGTTATCCAACCAGTTATGCACCCACCTTATAGTAGCTCCATCTAGGTTGGTTTTTTTCTAGTTTATTAATGAGAAAGTCATGCAAGACTGTTATCGAATGACCACATCTATCACTTCCCCCTTATCTACAAGGCTTGTTATCCTATCAAAGAAAGCTATCAGGTTGATTTGACATGATTTGTTCTTTGCACATATATTTTTTCTTTTCTGTATGCCTATTTTCCCACAAATAAAATAATTTGGCTTAAGAAAGGCAAACCAAATTGTATGGGACCAGACAGAGAAGACAATGAAAGAAAGGGGGGAAAGAAGTGGTAGTATTGGTATGGTGGTGTTTAAGAGGAATGAGGGAAACGCACTAAAGGCAGATCATGGTGCATTTTTCCTCCCCACCTTCCCCCCCAACCCCCCAAGCTATTGTAGGGAAGACAAAGTTGAGTGAAGAGTGCAAGGGGAATAATACAAAACAAAAGCTTGGGATGTGCTGAGTAGCCTTGGTTAAATGGCACATGATAAACATAGTATTATTTATTTTACTATTTTTCATCAGCTTTTATTTGACACTTTTTTTTACAGCTAGCTATAAAACTAGTTAAATGTTATTTTCCCAATATATTGCTAGATTAATACCAGTGCAACTAATATTTGATAATTTTTTTCTGTTATCTGATCAGCTCTAATAATATGTTGCATCTTAAAACACTGTGAAACAACTTTATATTTAATAATGTAAATTGGATCAAGTGTATAGCGAGCACTAAAAGTGAGCTGTTTTATTTGATATTGCAGGGGTTGTGACTTTGATGGGGTATGGCTATTTAATGAGAGGTGGCAGCACAGGGTTGGTTTTTGTTTTTGTTATTTTATGTTTGCTAGAAGTCGGGCAACTTTTTAAGCCCTGAGAATAAGGTTAATCAGGATTTCAGAGAATCGAATGAGTGGCAAATTAAATAATCAGTGAGTCAAATGGCTGGCAAAACTAATTATGTAGTGATTTAAATGTGTGGCAAATCCTGTCATGTGGACAGAACGGTGGGCAGTCAAAGGCAAAACCGATTGTGGGACAGATACCAGATGAAGATTCAAAAAGCAGGTGATGCAACGACACTGGCAAACAGAATGCAGATTGTTGCAGAGGGTTGGAGGTGAAAATCTCTTAAGAGTTACAGTAGGCCTTAAATCTGATCACCAGGTCTTCTAGCCATTTGCTCTCTGACCCTTTCTGTTTTGCTTATCGAGCTGTAGTCTGGGACAAGCAGAAAACCAGCATTCTTCCTTTCTTGGAGCTGCACTGTTTCTCCTCTATATACGGTATTCTCTTCAAACTCAATGTGCTTCCCAGACTCATTTTTTCTTTCTTGAGATTATCCTAGCTGAGCAACTGCTGGATTTTCTTTTTTCCATCTTGTTCCTCTAAATCTTTGAAGCAGACATTTTTCAGGGCAAAACACGGTGTGCAGCAGCCTCTTGTTCATGTAAGAAAGATGAACTAGTGATCTCCACTCATCTCATGGGCTACGTCTAGACTGTCCCCTCTTGTGCAAGAGAATATGCAAATGAGGCGAAGCGGTGAATATCGCCACACCTCATTTGCATACTTAAAATGAGCCGCCATTTTTGCGCAAGGGGCTTTTGTGCAAAAAGGAGCCGTCTACACAGCTCCTTTTTGCACAAACCCCCCCTCTTGTGCAAGAGCCGTTCTGCCTGAAAAAACATGCCTTGCGCAAGAGGGGGGTTTTGCTCAAAAAAGAGCAATGTAGACGGCTCCTTTTTGCGCAAAAGCCCCTTGCACAAAAATGGCGGCTCACTAAGTATGCAAATGAGGCATGGCAATATTCACTGCTTTGCCTCATTTGCATATTCTCTTGCACAAGAGAGCTCAGTATAGACGTAGCCATGGTGTATTGGTCAATAAGTGTCATCAGTTCAGGTTGGTTGCTCTGAGAATACAGATAGAGTTTAGTTTTCTTGAAATTAATGGTGCTTCAGTCATTAAATCCTTCTGTTTGTGGTCTGTCCTAGATGTAGGGTGAGGGGGCTGAGGTCTAGTCTGCATATAGAAGCACTGCACATAAATGGATAAAAGTCACAGAAACTTTCCTTTCAGGAGACCATTCTGGAGTATTCAGTTTCATGTTAGTGTGGTGAGCCTCTGAGGCTAGAATGGGTAGCTGTTTGTTTTCTCTCTTTCTAAGAGTTAGGGCAAGGCCTCCAAGGCAAATATTTAACAAGTGGGAAAAGGGATGGAATTTTCCTGTCTTTCTGGTAATTTATTTTTAAAAAAGAGTTATGGGGCCAATGGGGGAGAAAGGGATTGTTCCCTTCCACCCCACACTGAGTCATTTAACAGGAGTTCAGTAGTTGTCAGTTGTGAGTCCAGACTGATGTTTGTGACTCGGAACCATAAATTATGAAAAACATCCAATTAGCTATTTTTAAGTCAGTTGTATACATGTAAATTATATGAATGTAATCTGCTTAATTATGGCAGATCTTGTGTCATGTTTAATTATTTCTAATTGTGTGTGTCTTTCAGATTCCTTTTTATGAGCACATCTGCAAAGGTATTCAGGCAGGTGAAACATGTCAGAAGCTAGTGGGATACTCTGCAGTTTACAGGGTCTGTTTTGGAATGGCATCTTTCTTCTTTATCTTCTTCTTACTCACCATCAAAATTAACAACAGCAAAAGCTGCAGAGCATATATTCACAATGGGTAAGTTTTAGTTTCTTTGCTCATTTCCCCTAAAATCAAGCAATAAATCCCTGTGCAGTGCTAGATTTCCATGCGGTATTTCAAAATCAACACTTAAGGCACAGCTATGCTATGAAACAGAACTCAGGCTGAAGACTTTTAATTTCTTTTATAAATAGATGATTCCATTTTGGTTTTGTCTTCCAGGTTCTGGTTCATTAAGTTTTTAGTTTTGGCAGCCATGTGCTCAGGAGCGTTCTTCATTCCAGATCAAGACACCTTCCTCAATGGTACAGTTTTCTTTCTTTATGCACATTTCACTTGTATAAGTGTCTGTAATCTTAATAGGGGAGGCAGATTGGTTATCTTGGTATTCCTTGTTCCAATAAAGCACGGATGTAGTTGGCTTCCCTTAGTTTTGTATATGTAGTTGAGACTATTTTCATCATATTATATACACATGCACAGAGTAAGTGTGTGAACAAAAAATCAAACTTTGCTACCTTGCAAGCTTTTGGATTTAGAAGTACAGAGCCATAATGAGTACAAAGGAAATTAGTCATTAGGAATGTACAGAAAAGTGGTGTTGTTTTTCTGGCTGACATAATTAGCTTTATGCAGTCTTTATGTAGAGGCAAAGTGGGTAAGGTAATAGATATGTTTACAGAAGTTGGTCCAATAGAAGAGATTACCCCATTCACCTTGTCTGTATAATTAGGTCTGTCATAGTCAGCCCGATACCATTACTTGCAACTGAGAGAGTTTGTTCTGATCATAAGCCACATAACACAACACACAAAACACGCTGAAATCCACTCTTGAACACAAACAGTGACGGACTGTAATGAGATAAAGGCTCTTGTAATTTGTTTAGTTTCTAAACTGCTTACATCTAGTTATATAAAACTAGATTTCTTATTGAGAGGCTGTATTGCCAATTATTTATTGTGGATCCCGTATCTCTTGCGGAGCTTGAAACTGGTTTTGCTAGTTGGGAATATAAATTGGCAGCAATTATTGTCACTAACTCTGGGAGAGGTCTTTGAGACTGGTTTTTTCTCAACCGTGTGTAAATGTCAGCTTTTGGGTGAGATTGTCAGAAATACTTTAGGGAGTTGGGAGCAAAAAGTCCCACTGACATTAAGGGATTTAGAAGTACAAATCCCCCAGAAGTAATTGTGAAAAATCTTCCCCTTCAGCCTTTTAGATTAATTTTAGGGAAGGTGAGAGAGATTGGATTAGTTTGGCATTCATATAGTTGGACTCGTGGGTTCACTAACAGCACAAACAGGACTTATTTTCAGTGGTGTCTCTTGTGCTGGTCTCAGATTTGCGCCTCTGGTCCCAATTCCCTTAATCGTGTCTCCTGATGGGACTTCTGAGATTCTACCTCCTCTTGTTGCCTTGTTTAAAAAAGAAACTTCATTGCAGTGGGGCAGGAAGCAGTGGCAATCTGCTAGATTTTGTGTTGGCATCTTCAAACCTCCACCTGTGCTCCCTCTAAGGTGGTTACACAGGAGGCCATCAAGGGCTGCACACCTAAAGAGCTACACAGGTGTACAGCCACAGGGTCCTGGAGAGGAGAGAAGTGTAGAGTTAGATAGATAGAGAATAAGGGATGGTAGGGGATCAGTGGGGAGAGATGTCTCTCCCTCAGCCCCAGGGCTGCTTTGGCTGGAGGAGAGAAGACTGGAGGGGCAGTCCTCTCTCCCCACTGCAGCCATAGGGTAGCCTGAACCCCAGACCTGCAGCCAGAGCCCACAGCATCCCAACCCTCTGCCCCAGCCCTGCCTCCCCCACACCCCCCCACATCCAGAGACCCTCATCCCTGGTCTCATCCAGAGCCCTCACTCCCTGCACCTCAGCCCTGTGCCCTAGGCCTGAGTGCCCTCCATTCCGAACCCCTCAGTCCCACGGTAGCTGTACATCTCCTCCACGTTGGTGCACATAACAAAATTCATGCTGCATGTGGAATGGATGTAAATAATTAGAGGGAACATGGCTCTGCACCCTCATAAAAACATATTTTGCATAGGCCAGCAAATAGCTTATTTTAGTTTTTGTTTTAATTTGCTACTAGCCTGTCCCATATTCAGTTTGATGGTCTGGAAGGGCTCCCTATCCCCTGAATGATCCAGTTTCATGAGGCTGAAGTTCTTTAGTCTTTAACTATCGATGGTTCTAGAAAGAGAGAGAATTCTAAAATAGTATTTGGAAGCATTTGTGATTCCAGGTCCTCCTCAGTGAGCCTTTCCTCTATGCTGATTCTCGGAGAATGGTTGATTTGAATATGTGTAAGCGTAGATAAAGCAGCTTCTGAGTCAGTGTAAAAACCGTATCTCTGCAATCTTCAGTAATCTGACAAAGGAACTGATACCTCTCCCCAGTTTGCAGTCATGATTTCAGTGCAAACCAGTGTTCCAGGAAGCAAACAGCGTGCTAGTCTCTCTTAAAAAACAAAAAAACAAAAAAAAAAACCCCACGACACTCCAAGAATGTTTTTGGGAGGCTTTTTGGCAGTTCCTTCAATCCACTCTCCAAACAGACATTCTGCGGCTCATTCCACCTCCCCAGGAGGGGTGTGTGTGTGTATGTGACTATATAAGTCCCTGCTAAATTCATGGCTGTGAAAACCATGCCCCAAACCCTGAAATCTGATCTTTTGTGTACTTTTACTCTATACTATACTCTTATATAATAGGGTAAAGTACACATTGTTTCTCAAATTGGGGGGTCCTGACCAGAAGTGGGCCTCAGGTCTATTGTGGGGGGGTTGTGTAATGCCACCCTTACTTCTGCCTTGCCTTCAGAGCTGTGGGTGGCCAGAGAGTGGCAGCTGCTGGCCAGGTGCTCAGGTCTGAATGCAGTGCCGCTGCCAGCAGCAGCACAGAAGTAAGAGGGCATAGTATGATATTGCCTAGGGATGCAAAAGGTTTACCAGTTGCCTGGTAAGCATTCGCCTTACTGCTATGCTTACAGACGTAACCGGCTAACCAGTGCCAGGCTGGAGTAGCTCCTCACCCACAGCGTGGTGCGGTGGGCTCTTCTCCACCTGGGTGAAGCAGCCTGTAGCACAGTCCCCCCCCTTACTTCTGCATTGCTGCTAGTGGCAGTGCTGCCTTCAGAGCTGGGTGGCTGGAGAACAGCGACTGCCGGCCAAGAATCCAGCTGCAAAGACTACGCTGCTTCTGATAGCGGTACTGCCTTTAAAGCTGGGCACATGTCCAGCAGCTGCTGTTCTCCAGCTACACAGTTCTGAAGACAGCCCAGAAATAAGGGTAGCAATACAAGTGATCCCTCCCAATAGCTCTGCAACCCCCTTTTATATCAGGACTTCCCAGTTATATATATAGTACCACTACTCCCTTTCCCATCAGTTTGACTGGGAAGCCACCATGTACATCTGCATGGTTTGCATGGCCCTACTACTAGCTCTGTGTGCATGTGCATAGTAGTGGCAGTGTAACCTTCTGTGATAAGTATGGCTCTTATTTGGAGCTTGGCTGTTTAGGTACCTAGTCACTTGAGTAGGAGTGAAGAATCTACCAGTCATGTTCCCTCCCCCTCACATATACAAACAGCCCATTCCACACCTACAGTTTTGTACTAAGCTTTTCTGACATTTTAAAAAAAGAACGGCATGCTCATTAAACAAATACAATGTAGCTTATAAAACTGACGAATGACATTGCTCATGTACTTTCAATCTAACAAACCATAACGCCCCAGTATAACAAATGTATACAACTCTGCCAAGAGTAATGTAAGCTAACACCAGTATTGCACAGCTCTTATGACGAAAGGTGAATTCTCCTAGCAAAATACTACATGGGTCACAATTTAAGTTTACTAGCACATTTCCCAATTATTAATGTTCAGTGAGGATAACTGATGGTATAGTTATGGCCATGGGGTCAAATGTTAAGTGAGCCAAATGCCCATTACACACCTGGGGTATGTCTACACTACAGCGCTAATTCAAACTAACTTATTTCGAATTAGCTAATTCGAAATAAACTAATTCGAAATAACGCATCTAGACCCAAAAACTAATTCGAATTAGCATTTTGCTAATTCCAAATAGCACGTCCACATTGAGTGGACCCTGAATTGAAGGTAAGGCTGGCCGAAACCAGTGCCAAAAGGGCATCAGGGTCGGACTTAGTGTGTGGGGCTGCTGCCTCAGGCTACCTGAGGGCTGTGCTTAAAGGGACCCGACCACCCATCTCGGACAGACAGTTCTCAGGTTTCTCTGCTTGCTGGTCCACCTCGCTGAGGGACAGCAAAGCATTCGTGTCTCGGAGTGCTCTGCTTTCCCTCACTCGGGACACCATGGCACTCTGCAACATGGAACCAGACCTGTCCCTGGGCACGCCAGTGCATCTCGTGGGGTCGTTGCCATCAGCCCGGCTGCACTGTCTGCAGGCTGCCATCCGGGAGGTCCATCGAGGGGCCCTGCGGGAGAGCTTCCACCCTGAGGAGCACTAACAGACTCCCCGGTCTGCCCCACCGGGGGTTTGTGCCCCATTCCTCCCTCTCGTCCTTCCATTTACCCTTCCCTAGCCCCCCCCTTCCTGATGTCAAATAAAAGATATGTATTTTCAAAAATAACAACTCTCTTTATTCAACACAACTGGGGAAGAGGAATGAAACTCTGGGGAGACAGGGGGAAAGGAGGTGGGAGAGGGGAGGGGAAAAACTGGGAGGAGGCAGCTGGAAGGGGGAAGAAAGGGGAGGGGAAGCTCAGGGATCAGGGGTGGGGGTCTCGCCGGGCCAACCGCCTCCCAGCACGGCGAGGGAGGGGGCCTCGGCGTCCCCAGGGGGATGGGGTGGAGGGTGCAGAGGTTGAGGTGGGGGGTGTGGGGATTGAGGAGGAGGGTGTGGAGGTTGAGGAGGAAGAGGTGGGAGGGGGGCAGGAGTGGGAGGAGGGACAGTTGTTGGGGGGGCAGCAGGCACAGGACCGGCACAGGGCACCATGCTCTGCAGCAGGGCCTGCAGGTGACAGTTCCTCGCTCAGTCCTCTGCAAGCTGCTCCCGGCGGAGCTGCAGGTCTTCCCGCATCCAGGCCTCAACGGTGCGGTGCAGGGCTCGCACGGCCCTCAGGTGCTGGTCCCGCTACTCCTGCCGCATGGTGGTGGTCCGGAGCAGGCTGCGGGTGCGGGAGCATGTCCCGGGCGGTGTGGTGCGCCCTGCACGAGCAGCTGGTGCAGCTGTACAGAAAGAAGAGAAGTGGTCAGTTCTCCCTGGGGACACAGTGGATGATGCCCAGCCCCCCCTGCAACGTGCGGGCGACCGTGCCCTGCACCGTCAGAGCCGCTGTGCTTGTACACAGGCCATGGTCAGGATGTCTGGCTCTCCCCGGGACTGGGAGCTGCCCCAAGACTGCACCCATACCCCTGTGCAGTTGATAGTGTGGCCGGGGCGGGGGGGAGATGTCCCCTGCCTCTGTGTAGAGGGGGGCGTGTGAAGGGAGAGCGTCCTGCTGGGTCCCGCCCGGGGTCGGGAGCATGTCAGGTCTCTTCACACACGTGTGCCTATTGGACCACGGCCCCTGGGTGTCACGCAGCTGGAGCCACCTGCCCAAGGGTGGCATGGCATGTGCTCGCACGTGCACAGGTGGCTGCGTGATCTGTGGGAGGCATAGCCCACGTGCGCGGTCCCTGGTCTCCCTCCCCGCCTACCCCCCAGGCAGGGGACAGTGCTGGCACTTATCCGGTATGGCCTCCCTGGACGACCCTGCCGACTCCGGTGCCGGAAGAACTGGCGGTGGCCCCTCCGGTGCACCTGGGTCAGGGCCCTCCGGTCCCGGCTCGCTGCCTCCGGGGCTGGCGTGGACTGCCCCGCCCCCCCAAGAGTTGGTCAAGGGCGGGGAAGTAGGGGCAGGTGGCAGCCCCTGCTGCGGCGCCGCCCCTGGTGGCCCTGGTGTATGCCTGCCGCAGCTCTTTGACTTTCAGGCGCACATGCTCCTGGGTGTGCTGTGTCCCTTTCGGGCCATGGTGGCTGCTATGCGGCCGTAGACAGCTACATTCCTCCTCCTAGTGCGGAGATCATGGACGTTGGGGGCCTGCCCCCAAACCTCAATGAGGTCCATAACCTCCGCACTAGTCCAGGAGAGCGCGCACCGTCTACGGCCCCTGGCTGGCCCCTGGGTGCTGGGGGACTGGGTGGGGGACGGCTGGCTGTCACTGGCTGCCTGGCTCATCCTGGGGCCGCTGGGTCAGGGGCAGAGACTGCTGGCAAGTGCCGTCCGACCAGAGTCTACCCCTTTAAGGGCCCCAGGGCTGGGGGAGAGGAGAGGAGTTTTCCTGGTTTGGCCCAGAGTGGCCACCAGGGGGAACCTGGGAAGGGCTAGCCTCCAGCTAGTTCAAATTAAGTGGCTACACAGCCCTTAATTCGAACTACTTAATTCGAACTAGGCGTTACTCCTCATAAAATGAGGTTTACCTAGTTCGAATTAAGCGCTCCGCTATTTCGAATTAAATTTGAAATAGCGGTTTGCATGTATAGCTGCTATGAAAGTTAATTCGAAATAATGGCTGTTAGTTCGAATTAACTTTGTAGTGTAGACATACCCCTGTATTGCTATGTGCATTTACAAACAATAGAATATACAATGGCTGCAAATGACAGCTACACACATTTCCTTTAGAGTCTTTCATTTTGCACAATAATCCGGAGTCTGGGTCAGGATGCAGATGGTCACTTCCTATCTAGAGTGGTCAAAGAATTAGCCAGATGTGACTTTTGCAGTGGCCAAAGACCATTTTGTCATGTTGGTGTTCACAGCCAGTCTTGATTTACACCATCCATAGGTGACTCTGGAGGGTTGTGATTGCTTTGTGAGTATCTCAGAACACTCTGTTGCTACAAATGTGAATAAGTAAGTTCACCCGTATTGTTACATGATAAATCTGTGTAAATTTATAGTCCTTTTCAGCCTCAGGTTCCTGTACTTGGGACTTTCAGATCTTAGGACACCTGTAAACTGATTTCGTGGCTTTTTTGCACCATGTACCAAAATTTCAATAGTTTGTTTTGAGATACAGTAACTTCTCTCCAAGATTTCTTCATGTCAGTGAACTTGTAGTGGGGTGGTCTAGAAATTGTGAAATGTCATAAACTGATGTAAAGTTGCATTGGTCTTTCAGATGATCTTCAGGAGGCTCTCTAGTCAAGGTTAAATGAAGTGTGTTTTGATGAGCTGTATAATGGTTTCCCTTCATAGACTTCTGCCCTGATACCACAAAGCTCAGTTTAATCTAGGTTCTCAAGTTCAGCGTAATTGGAAATTGATGTTTTCTCCCTTGCAGCATGGCGCTATGTAGGTGCAGCAGGAGGATTCCTTTTTATAGCCATTCAGCTTATCTTGCTTGTGGAATTTGCACACAAATGGAACAAAAACTGGTATGTGTCTGGCAAGCAATCACTTGTATAATTTATTGTAGTGCAATTCTTATTTAAATGAATGTTTTTACTAACAGAAAATTAACCACAGTATTTAAAAATACCACAGATGCTACTTTCTGATGGCAGGCAACTATGTTTAAGGAAGTTACAGTACTCCACAACCATCTGAGTCTTTTTCTACTCTTCACTCACTCTCCTTCTTTCCTCTCTTGCATGACATTTCTCTCCCTCTTATTTATAATCTCTTATTACTTTGTATTTGACTAAAATAGCTCTGTTTCCAGTAACTGCAAGAGCCCCATCATTTAAGCCTCTTCACTTTTATATCTGTATTCCACATCTATATTTGCAAAAATGAGTTGTGGCTATTCATATCTGTAGATGCAGGTACCCACAAATATAATGCAGATATCCATGGATCTGCAGGGCTTTAGGTATAATCATTTTTGGTAAAACTGACTGAATCCACGCAGCATAGCCAGAGGACTCAAGCAGCGATGTTAACTAATGAATCCTGTTTTGTTTTCGTGCAAATTTAAAGCCACACTTCAGCCCAGTTTTTAAATAAGAGCTGAACTGCGAGTTTCCATCCAACTTTGCAACTTTTTTGATCAATCCCCTTGCCTAGCCTCTCTGTACAGGCTTGATTTCCCAGTTGTTGCTTTGGCACCTTTCTTCCCTGCCCTATTAATGTTAGTAAGTCATGCACAAACACAAAATCCCTGGCCTTTTGCTGTTCCCTGCCTATCCGTTCCTCTGTTCTTTTGTTTTCACAGTTATCCCATTAACATGTAGGGTAAGTTTTAAACCCTCTGCTCTCTCTCTTAATAACTGTTTTCTTGAGGATAGGGTAAAATATGTCCTCTTGTCACACCACAGCTAGTGCTGCTGATAATTAACTGTAACAAAACCCCAGCGCTGTTGGTATGACCGAGAGGAAACTTCCAGCAGGGGCATGTAACTCTACGGCACCATCTGCATTACAGATCTTGTCAGGCCTGCTGACTGGTGGGGTGGCGCAGTTGCCTGCAGGCTTGATGATTTCAAAGGGCCTGGGGCTCATGGCTGCTGCCGTTGTTGCAGTAGTGGTGACAGCTGGAGCCCCGGGCCCTTTAAATTGCTGCTGGAGCTCTGGGTGGTGCACTGGGCAGCACTAAGGGCTAGCAGCGTGGTCTGTACTGATACTGAGGGCTGGCTGCCTCAGCTCCATCTGAGGCTGCCCCCCCACCTTGCCCAGGGGTCCAGCAATTCTGTTGGCCTGCCTAGATTTTGTAACCTGTTTGCAAATCATTTCTGCCCTGTCCACACAGACATCACTCAATACAATCAGGTTATTTGATACTTTGTTCTTCCAAGATCAGTTGGGGGGGGGGGGGTCAGGGGAAGGAATTCGGGACTCCAGACTTGTAGGATAATGGACCCAAAAGAGGGGAGAATGGCTGAATGGGCAAAGCTGTTGTCTGGTCGAAGGGTAAGAACAGTGGCAGTGTGTTTTAACAGTGCTTTTTCCAGGGCCTGTGTAATGGAAGAATTTCACTAATGAGCTGGGACCCCATCACGGAATTCCCTGCAGGAGCTAGGAGCCAGAATTACAGTAGTCAAAGATTTGCAGATGGCTCAGTCTAAGCTGTTCCAGGTTTTCAATCTGTTGCAGGCTATATTTATGGAAAGAGCCAGGCAATTAATCAGTGTAACATCTTTGCTCTATAGCCAACATCATCATTATGGCACATTTTAAAGATAGCATATGAATCTAGCAAGGCAGCTATATCTTTAAAATGTACAGAAGTCTCAACCTATACTGCTGAAATAACGTGTGTACTACAGAGAGCAAAATGCTGCCTCTTGTGCAGCTGTAACGGCCCTATGAGCTACCTTAATAAGGAGTGTATGTTAATAGACTAGTATTTATTATTTATTCTGTAGCTAAATATGTTTTCTTCCTTACAAACAGGATGGCCGGGACAGCACATAATAAACTGTGGTATGGGTTACTAGCTCTGGGCACACTCGTCTTGTACTCCGTTGCTGTGGGAGCCCTGATTTTGATGGCTGTCTTTTATACACGCTCTGATGGTTGCACTTGCAATAAGATCCTTCTTGGTGTAAATGGTGGCCTGTGCCTCCTTATTACATTGGTAGCCATCTCACCCAGTGTCCAGAATCGTAAGTGTTTTTATTCAGTCTCTGTCTGTTCTTTGTTTTGTTGGAGATGGAATAGCTGGGAGAGGAAGGGGGTGGGGGGCTCTGAAGCAACTGCTGCTTATCAGACTCAGCCAGGATGACGTCACTGGGAGTGCTGACACTGTGTGTACCCCTTTTCTCTCATGCTTTCTGTGTTTGATTTAGCTTTTACATCAGTCTGTCTTCATAAAATCCATACCACCCCCCTCTCTGCTCCATGCCACTGGTCATAATACCACATGAAGGCAGCATAATACAAGAATAAAAGGGGTAAAAAAAATGGTGGTAGGTATCTACTATAGACCCCTTAAGTAGCAGCAGAAGTGGATGATGCTTTTTATAAACAACTAACAAACAATTCAAAATATAAAACTTGGGGAAGATGGGGAACTTCAGCTGCCCAGAAATCTGCTGGGAAACTAATACCACAGATTATTCAACAAGTTATTGGAATACAACTTTTTATTAGAGAAAGTGGAGGAAGTGACTAGGGGAGAGGCGATTCTATATTTGATTCTGACAGGAGGAGGAAGTAGTTGAAAACTTGAACTTGGATGAAAATGATCATCATGATTCTAAGGAACGGTAGGAAAGAAAACAACAGAATAAGAACAGTGGATTTCAAGAAAGCAAAGTGAAGCAACCTCAGAGAATTGGTAGGTAAGAGCCCGTGGGAACCTCATCACAGGGGAAAAAAGTTCAGGTGATTTTCTAACGAGCCATTAAAGACACAAAGACGAGCCATTAAAGACACTAGCAAAACTATTCCAAATCATAGAAAAGATAGGAAGGATGGTAAGAGACCAGTCTGTCCTAACCAGGAGATCTTCAATGTCCTTGAAAATTTAAAAAAAAATCTTACAAAAAGTAAGTTCTATTACTAAAGCATTAATATGAAAAAAACAACATAAGCATGCAGGGTCAACATTTGGCCAAAACACTCCCTTCTTCCCCCAAGAAAGAAAAGATTAAATTAGCTAGGGACATAAAAGGTAACAAGAAAACATTTTACAGATCTGCCAGAAGCAAGAGGAAGATCAAGGACAGAATAGGTCCACTGATCAATGAGGAAGGAAAGGTGAAAACATAAAACATAAACATGCCTGAAATGTTAAATGCCTTTTTATTTTTTATTTCATTTCTCACCACAATGTTTAGCAATTATCAAATGACTAACTGCATATATTCATTAACGTAGGGAATATCAGTGTAAAAAGGAATAGGATCTGTGGCTAAAATGGGAAAAGAACAAGTTAAGAATTACTACGTTAAGTTAGTATCTAGAACTCAGCAGGACTGATAAAATACATCCTTGAATACGTAAGGAACCAGCTGAAGAGATCTCTGAGCCATTTATGTTTGAGAACTCATGCAGGAAGTGAGAGACCCCAGAGGACTTGAAAAAGGCAAATATAGTACTTATCTATTAAAGGGAATAAAGACAATCCACTGTGTTATGAACCAGTTAGAAAATGATGGAACCAATCAGTTTATAAACACCTAGAAGATAATAAGGTGATAAGTAATGGAGACAGGTTGTAAGTGCTTGAGATAACAGGGTTAGCAGTCAAAGTGATCTTGACAAACTGGAGAAATAGTCTGAATTAAATAGGATGAAATTCAATAGGACAAATGCAAAGTACTTAGGAAGGAATAATCAATTGTGCAAATGTGAAATGGAAGCAACTGCCTAAGAGAATATTAGAGAAAAAGATCTGGGGGTTGTTGTGGATCACAAGTTAAGTATGAGTCAACAGTGTAATGGTGTTGCAAAAAAAAGTAAGTATCATACTGGGATATATTAGTAGGAGAGTTGTAAACTACACACAAGAAGCAATTCTTCTATTCTACTTGCACTGTTAAGGCCTCAAATGGAGTATTGTGTACAGTTCTGGATGCCATATTTCAGGAAAGATGTGGAGAAAGTCTAGAGAAGATGAATAAAAATGACAGACAGTCTAGAAAAAATGGCCTAAGAGGGAAGTTTAAAAATAATTGGGTTTGTTTAGTCTGAAGAAGAAGAGATTGGTTTTTTTTTGGAAGGGGAGGCAGCATAAGTCTTCATGTTGTAAAATGTTATCACTTTCCTCTTTATAAATTGTTCTCCTTATCCTCTGAGGACAGGACAAGAAGGGACTTAAATTGCAGCAAGGGAGGTTTAGGTTGGGCATCAGGAAGAAACTTCCTGTCAGGGCAGTTAAGCCATAGAACAAATTATCTGGGGAGGTTGTGGAATACCCATCACTGGAGATTTTTCAGTGCAGGATAGACAGCGATGGCCTCAATAATACTTAATCCTGCTTCAGTGTGGAGGACTAGACAAGATGGCCTATCAAAGTCACTTCCCATCCTATAATTCTGTGATAAGTGTGCCAGTATCTTCGCTATAATTCCCCAATAGGGTGGATATGGAGCAGGGGTTGCACACATGAAACTGACCTGATATTGCTGGGTGTGGAGTAGGATTAGCAACTTTCTGCTCTCATAAAACCAAACACCTTAACTCCATCCCTTTCCTGAGGTTCCCATCCCTCACCCTCCGCTTGCTCTCCCCCATCCTCATTTTCACTGAACTGGGGCAGTGGGCGAGTGTGCAGGAGGGGGTGAAGAGTCAAACTGGTTGTGTGGGCTCCCGTGCGGGGTCAGAAATGAGAAAGTGAGGGCTCTGGTTGGGAGTTCGAGCTCCGGGGTGGGGCTAGGTAGGAAGGGGGTCCAGGCTGAGGTATGAGAAGGATACAGGCTTTGGGCTGGGGTGTGTGCTTTATAATGGGGCTGAGCATGGGGGGGCTCAGGGCTGGCATAGGGTGGATGAGGGCTCCTGCTAGGGATGATAGGGCTCTGGCTGGGAGTACAGGCTCTAGGGGTAGGGCTGGGGATGAGGGGTTTGTGATGCAGGATTGAGGCTCAGGACTGGGGCAGGGGATTGTGGCTCAGGGATACTTCTGGCAGCTTCTGGTCAGTGGTGCAGTGGGACTAAGGGAGGCTCCCTACTTGTCCTGGCTCTGTACTGCACCCTGGAAGTGGCCAGTAGGTCCGGCTCCTAAGTGGCCGAGGGGGTAGGGAGGAGGAGAGGAAGCTCCATGCTCTGCTATCACCTGCAAGTACTGGTCCTTCAGCTCCCATTGGTCATGGTTCCCAATCAGTGGGCATGCAGAGCTGCTGCTTGGGTGGGGGCAGCGCTTGGAGCCTCCTGGCTTCCTGCCTTCTGGCCACTTCTGGGGCACAACACAGATCCAGGACAGGTAAGACTAGCCTGCCTTAAACCCTTAGCACTGCCAGCTGGTCTTTTAACAGCCTGGTTGGCTGTCCTGACTGGAGCTGCCAGAGTCCTTTTCTAACCAGGTATTCTGGTGAAAACCAGACACCTGGCAAGCTTCGGCTACCTTTGCTGTAATGAATAGCATTCAGACCTATCCAGCTCTGATTTAATGCTTATTTCTCATCCTCATGCAGTTACCATCAATCTGTTTTTGGCAGTAGGGCTGGAATATTCTAATTTTTGTTCCTTTTCACACCCCACTTTGTGTTACAACAGCATTTTTGGTTTTTGTAGCATTGTTCGTGCACTGGGATTGGCAGTACATCAGTGCTTCAAGTAATGTCAAAGTTAGCTGAGGACGAGTAATATAACAATATCTATTATTGCCTTTGTTCTGGCAGTAACTTATGCCAGGTGTGGTATTGGTTTTGAGCTGGGTAAAGTTGGCCAGAACACTGTATTTATTTCTTAATAGTTTGACCTTAACCTCCATGGAGCAACCGGTGGAGAAAGATGTAAGGAATGTTTCCTTGTATCCTTCAGAGGAGTTTCAGATCTAATCTCTCTGGAATCTTTCTAAATTACATAGGCAAAGGATTAAATATTTCCCATGTGAAAGCTACTTTGATTATTTGAATTTGGCTATTGCTTTTTGATTGATTAAACCCATACAAATGCTTCAGCATCTTAACTTTTTTCTTTGAAGGCCAGCCACACTCAGGTTTGTTGCAGTCAGGAGTTATCAGCTGCTATGTTATGTATCTCACCTTCTCATCTCTGTCAAGCAAGCCACCAGAAACTAGTAAGTTATCTTGAGCTTTATTAAAGTCCTTTAAGTCATGCCGCATCAAAAGTAAATGTGTTTAGGCCTTTGATTGTCTTGCCAAACAAATACTGCCAATGCATGCAGTACCAAGCAGAACCTTTTTTTTTCACTTCTATCCAGTAGTTTTTTCACCTTTACTATTTTAGCTGCCATTGAAATAAGATCTCTTGCTTGCCCCCAATTAACTAAGTGAACTTCCTAGTTTTTGCCCCCATTTTTCCTTTCACATGAAAAGTTACTCTCAAGTCTTCTGTTTCAAGAGCATTTGGGTTATTATACCAGGATTGCAGTATTGCCATCCTTATTTTTGTGCTGCTGCTGGTGGCAGTGCTGCCTTCAGAGCTGGGCAGATAGATAGAAAGCAGCAGCTGCTGCTTGGGAGCCAAGGCCTGAAGGCAGAGCAGCTGCCAGCAGCAGCACAGAAGCAAGGATGCCATGGAATGGCGTGGCCCTTACTTCTCACTGCTGCCTACAGCACTGGCCCTTCAGTCTGCAGCTGCCACTCTGGCTGTCCAGATCTGAAGGCACCAGCGCAGAAATATGGGTGGCATGGTATGGTAATGATATGGTATGATATTGCCACTTTTACTTCTGTGCTGCTGGTGGTGGTCCCCCAGCAGCTCCCTTTTGGCTAAGAAACACTGGTCTCTCCTGGGAAATCTGTATGGTACAGAAAAAAGCACACACAAGACCAGATTTCATAATGAGAGACCAGACTTCACAATCCATGATGCCTTTTTTGTGACCGTGAATTTAGCAGGGCTCCAGTTACTGCATTTGCAAACGCATGTACTGTGCAGGTAGGTGTTAGAAATATGCTAGGCTGTGGCTCAAAGCAGATGGATTTGTCAAGCAAGAGAACCTGTACTTGGGAAACAAAGGGCTGTGCCAGCAATTTGCAGTATTCTGCAAATTAACTTGTGTACATTTTTAAATAAAATGTGCCCATAACCTATTAGTTCTTTGTCCTCAGTGCATCATTTGAGATCTAGGGTGGCCACAGGTCATATTTTCGTCCTTATTGAGCCTATATTTGACCCTTGGGCTTCCCTTAAAACACCTGTCTCTTAAACAGACATTCTACAGTATAATGTGACCCCAGCTTTCCAAACAGTAACATGTTTATAATGTATGTATAATTTTAAATTTTCTTCAAATGTCTCTTGGCCCTTAAAAACCGGGGGGAGGTGAAGTGTTGGTGAATGGCCTATCCAAGAAGCTGGGATTGTAACAACTACCCCAAGGCCTAACCTTTCTCCTCTCTGTCCCTGTGTGCCAGCAAGGTATTGAAGCTTATTCTGCCCTTCAAGAAGGAACACATTTGGCAATTCTAATTTCAGCCTCCTAGCCTCTATAATCTTTCTAAAAAGCCAAAATGTTCTTGATGTTTCATGAAACAAATTAGTCTTTGAAATATTTTTTTTAATCTAAAGTCAAAGGTGCCTCATTAATAATGTCTGTTTTTGTTGTTGTTGTATTTTTAAGTTCTGGATGAGAACCATAAGAACATTACAATCTGTGCTCCTGACTTGAGCCAGGGCTGGCACACAGATGAGAATCTGGTGACTGGATTGGGCACTACCATTCTGTTTTGTTGCATTTTATATTCTTGGTGAGTTTGGTTGGTTTGTTTGTTAAAATACCTTGTTGTAAATTTAGTGAAATGCAAATGAAAGCAATGGCTAAGAAGTAGAATTACACTAAAGGAGGGAAATTAATCTGATGAACCATACTTCCCCACAATCCCGGAGTAGGTAGCTCTTTCTTCTGAAATGATCCATGATGAAACAGTGAGCTCTGAACCCTCTTGATGATTTAGCTTTTATGAAAAGGAACCACATCTACGGGTGGAAGAAAAACGTCCAAATGTGAACCAGTGCTGCGTTGTGTGTCTGACTCTGCAGATGGTTTAACGAGTCTGAGTGCAGACACAGGCAGACAAGGCTGCCTTGGCTCACATTTGAAAACTTGCTTAAGCATTAAGACCAGAAACATCACTTTTCCAACAAAATCTTAAATTCTACTGAAAGTATCACCACCTAGTAGCTTCTCTGAGAGCAATTTGGATTTGGACATAGTTTGAAGTTTTTAACTTGCTTTTAACTGTGTGGCAAACTGCAGTGGTACTGTAGTGTTACTCTCTCCATCCATGCCTGCCGAGGTAAAGTATCAGTCTGCTAAGATTCCTGAATGCTATATGCACAGTAAATTGAGATCTGTCCTTCACATGTAAGTGGTCAAGCACTGCAAGTGTCTGCAAATCTGAATGTGAAATTGATTGGAAGTTCTTGTGAAACTGATATGTTTCTTTGGGTTGTCCATGAGAGAAATGCAAAAAATGCAAATGGTGAAAAGTACAGTAGACTTTCAAGAGTGCCAAACACCCTGGAATTGGAGCTTGTTTGTAACTCTGAACAAAGCATTATAGTTGTTCTTTCGAAAGTTAACTGAACACTGGCTTAATACAGCTTTGACACTTGACTACGCAGAAGAAGAATGTTGCTTTCCCTTGATTTGTTTAGTAGTTCTCATTTAACACAGTACTGTACTGTATTTGTGGTGGGTTGGTTTGTTTTTATGCCTCTGCTGCTGCCAGATTACGTACTTCGGGTTCCAATTGAGGACTGCTCAGTTCATAATTCTGAGGCTTTTCTATATCTTCGATTTTTTTTTTGTTTTAATTTTTTAATGTTCATATTCAGTGATGTAAAGGATGTTGTTTGTAATCCAGTGAAAGACACTTTGTGTTTAGATAAAATTTCTACTGACTATCTTCTTGAAGAAATTCTAATAGCTTTACAATTCTTAAAAACTAGCTCAGCTGAAGAATAAATATATTGACCTGGAAAGTAAATACAAGAAAACAGCTACTGTGGTGTAGCAATAGCATGCCCATTTAAATAAATATTTGGAATACACGTAGTATTAAAAATCAGAAATCCCTTGCAAAGCCTTTTGGTCTGTAGGTAGAGGGAGTTCTGACAGAAGAACCTGTTTGGGGTCGCATTGAGACTGCCTCTGAACAAGCTGGTGCATCAAATCCTAACATCTGCAGAAACCAGGCTACATTGGTATTTCTTATCAGTCCTGAATCTGCTCACATCAGTCCATGCATTTATGATATCCCAGTTAGTAGTATTGCAGTTCCTATCTAGGAATGAACCAGGAAAAAGCTCCCAATTGCTTAGCAACACAAGTTGCCTTGGGACTGTACTACATTGCTCTCGGCTTTGCACTAGCTCTTCACTGAATAAGAGTCCAGTTCAAAATCTCCATCCTCTAAGAATTCGGCCTTTCCTGCCAGTGCCACCTCAAGGCATCTGTCTTAGGTGGTGCAACCCGGTCTCTCATCTAGAGAAACCACACAGCCGTGGTAAGGCCTATTAGACATGGAACTTGCCATGAATCCATATATTTACGATATCTGTATTTGATTATTGAAATGACCTCGGATTATATTTGCTTGCTATGGGAGTAATGAATCGCCCAATCAAAGAGGAAAACAGAAGACAGTATGGAAGACAGAATTTTTTAAGGACTTGAAAGGAGGCAGTGTAGCATTCTTTCAGGAAGAGCAGGACCACAAATACCACCACGTTCATAATTAAATGAGAAACGCATTTCTTTGTGGCTTGCTCTTCAGTGTGAGACCAACAGTCCTCTAAATGGTGGGAAGGAAACAAGGGGTAGGGAATGTTGTTCTGTTGTTAAATGTTTCAGAAAAGCTCATTTACTGCAGTGTTGGAGTCCATAAAGTATCTAGAGAGTTTGTGTAACATATCTTGAAAAAAGAGGAAAGATGAGTAAGATTGGTTTTATAGAGAAGTGGGGTGGAAACTGGTAAGAATTCCTCCAAAAATAAGACTTTACAGGAACTGTATGGGAGTAATGTAGACTTCCTAGCAAAAAACTTATAAATAAACTGATTATTTCTGTCTGCTACTTCTGATTTTCTGGTATCTACAAGGCTGTAATTATGGCTTTTATTATAGGATCAGTCAAAGTAATTGCTGCAAAATAGTCTGAAATGGCAAAACACCCATTATGCATAGCAGGGAGAACCTCTTCTGAAATGCAAATCAGTGTGTTTTCGCTTTTATGTTGACTGCTGGCTGGTGCATTGACATTAATAGAAATTGTCTAGTTTATTTTTCAGCTCATGACCACAGTCTTGGTCAGATAGTGGTTATTTTGATGCTGTAGATTTCTACTTGCACAGAATAAACCTTTCCAAAACTTAGCACTTAACCTTCTAGCCTTAGTTATTATTTATTTCAGTGGGTGCAAGACTGGATCCTTAGGCTATGTCTACACTGCAGCTCCAAGCAAGGCTCCCAGCCCGTATAAATCTGTGCTAGGTTTGTTTGAGTGTGTGCTAAACTCAGATGCCTAGTTCTTTGTGGCTCTGGCAGGCGTTTGACCTCGCCACTTGCACTCAGATCCAGGAACTTGAGAGCCTGAACTGCAGCTAGAGCCACAGCATTCGTAGTGCTAGCAGGCTACCTGGGAGGCTCACCCCCACCTACCCATGTAGACCTTCCCCCAGAGAGTGCTGAGTATCACAGGAAACGTACTTACGCTGAATGCTATGGTGCTGTCTTCTCTTTATCTTAGTTTGACCTCAACAACACGTGCAGGCTCCGAAGCGCTGAGAGGAATATATGCAACGCCTGAAACGGAAGTGAGTTACCGTTCCCCTGAACTCTGACAGACTGCCTCTCCCCACTGTACCATCTCGCTGCTGATAGTCATGCTACTTGCCTTCTCATTGTGTACACTGTGAATTTAGAATTTGCAGCTAGAATTTAGGATGGCACAAAGGGATCAGCTGCCTCTTGAGCAACCCCTGATGGCCACAAGTGGCTCTGCAGGACTCCCCTTTTTCCCCTTTTCAAGGCCCCTCAAGAGCTCCATGCAACATGTCTGTAGTTCAGAATACCCTTATTAATAATCAAGTTCTCAAAGCCCCGTCACGTGTGTTCTCAGTCTTCCTGCTTGGGGATCCTCCCAGCGTTTTCCCTGCCTGGAGTCTGTTCATTCCAAGTAGTCTTCCACAGTTCCCCTCAATAATATAGGGTTCTCTGCTAGAGCTTGCTCACTCCCAGCTGCCATTCCCTGCCTTGGCAGGTCTTGGTTGAAATCTCTCCCTCCAGCTTCACGCTGGTGTCTTCTCCCTGAACAGTCTCCCCCTTTTACAGCTTCCTGCTAAAAGATAATCCTAGAACACTAGAACTGTAAGGGACCTCAAGAGGTCATCAATCTAGACCCCTGCACTCATGGCAGGATTAAGCACCATCTAGACCATCCCTGACAGGTATAATCTTCTCTTAAAAATATCCAGTGATGGAGATTCCATGGTGTCCCTCCGGGGGTGGGCAAAAGGGCCTCCTGGGGCTGGATCCAGCCCACTAAGTAAGTTGATCCAGCCTGTGGAGGCCCTGCCACTGCCCCCGCCCCCAGGCCAGTCAGGGCTTGGAGGTGTGGGGAGCACATGAAGTCTCTTCCCGCCCTGCAAAGGGCTCAGCATTAAAGTCACCAGCTGCTGCTCAGCTGGCGATTGACTCTAAGCGAGGTGCTCACTTGCAGGGCAGGGGCAGGGAGTGAGAGACGTCACATGTTCCCCCTCCCCAGGCCCTGATTAACCTGGAAGCAGCAAGGGGGAGCACACAAAGTCTCTTTCTACCTCCAGGGGCACGGGTACCTAGAGGAACTGCCAGCTGTTCTCTCTGGGTATAATGGGGGACAAAGACTATGTATGCTCCCCCACCGTCAGACCAATCAGGGTCTGTGGGTGGGGAAGCAGGAAGTGTCCTGGCCCCGCCCCTTCCGGGGCAGCCCAGGTCCACTTCAAAACATTTCTGAGGTAGCCCTCAGTCAAAAATTATTGCCCACCCCTCATAGGCAATTTATTCCAGTGTTTAACCACCCTAACCATTAGGAAGTTTTCCCTAATGTCCAGAACCCCCACTTGTTGCAATTTAAGCCCATTGCTTCTTGTCCTGTCCTCTGAGGTTAAGGAGAATAATTTTTCTATCTCTACCTTTAATCACATTATACCTGCTCAGATATGCATCATGAATAACTCGGGTTGGCTAGACCCAGGCCTTAAGGGGCAAGCTGCCCTGTTACAGCTAGCTAAGTTTCACACTGCATGTGTTCTTCCTGTTAAGAAAGGTGGAATTATCCAGCTATTTCCTGCATCCTTTTGGCCAGGGTTGGCTCCTCAGCAGCTCCTGCTGGTCCCTCTGAACACTTGCTTAATATACCCTAAATAGTATTCTTGCTGTTTTTTCCTTCTTTCTTCAGGCTTCCAATGTATTAAACTTGTATTAAACTGGAAAGTGACTGTTCTCCAGAAGCTCCCTTCTTCTTAGTTAGAGGCAGAAAAGTCAATATTTATTAAACGTATAGCTAAGATAAGATTTGTTCTGTTTTAGTTGTGGAACAGGGCACTTGAGAAAATTCAAAGGTAGTAAAATGTGATAAAAAATATTAGTGCTGTAATCAGTTTCTTAATCTCTTCCCACTTCAAAACACTCACTCTTTGTTTTCTTCCCTTCTGTGACTTTCATTTCTGGCATTTTTACAGTGAAAAAGATAATGTACTGGCACTACTGAATGAACAGTCATGCTGTATGTGATAAAAGCAAGCCATTCTATTGCATACACACATGTAGATGTGTTTTAGCTTCACAAATGTATATTATATAAAACATATATTATACCAGCTGGCTTCAGACTGAATTCTCACTTCCATTCTAGTCCCCTTGTTTTAGTTGCGGTAGCTTCCATTCCAGGTAGAAATGTCCGTATTTGGTCTTATCCAAAGGTGAATTCCGTGGAAAGTTTGAGCAAAATAACTCTAACTCACTTGTGAGCATTAAAAAAAATTAAAATAAGCTTTTCCAGCATGTTCATTCATAATTTGTGCACCCTGCTGTCTAAATGGGTCAAGCTAAATTCTTCAAATTCAGCTTTCTTTCCCCCTTGTCGTTCTCAGAGTCTTAGAGCCTGATCCTATGTGCTGCAAATGCTCTTTCTGGGTGTCATGAAAATTTCCACAGAATCTACGCTTTCATAATATCACCTTTAAAAGTGGTGTTTCTAGCCATTCTTGTTCTCAAAGAGAAGTATTTAAAATACTGTAGCTTTGAGTGTACAACACCATGCAGGCAGTACTCATACAAATCTTTGAAAAATAGCAACTGTTGCTTATGACTGAATATTGAATAGATACTATTAACCAGAGGGGCTGGAATTAGGGGTGTGACGGATGCTGAAGCACCCCTTTCCTTGAAATGGTTTCCATGATATCCAGGGTTTACACTTGGATTCAATGGCCCTCAGCATCCCCACTATAAAAATTATTCCAGCCCTCCTGCTATTAACACTCCATTTTGCAAAATCACTCTACTTGAAGCGTGTGTGCCTGGCACTTGCATATGCACTTTTATGCTGACCCTCTGTGCTGGATCCCAGTGCTCATTTTTTGTCTGCTTACCAATCAGTTGTGCCCACTTTGACCCATGATAGCGCTTGAGCTGCCTCAGACCTGAGTCTTGTCTTGCCAGTGTGAGAGCTGAAGCAGTTCAAGCTTTATTAAATGTTAGAATGCGAATTGCTGAATGGGAAGCGGAAGGCACTGGTTGGCACGGTAATGGCCCGGTAACCCTGGGCCATTCGTCTGAGAAGGCTGAACTGCTTCACTACAGCACAGAACAATAGTGTTATTTCTAAATCATTTGGTTTTAAAGAGCTGTAGGAGGGCTGGTGCATGTGCATATAAAGCAATGTCAGGCAATGGCCAATTAATTGCATTCTGATTTGACTTCCCTGTGATAAAGGGCCTCTGTCTTTTGGCAAGAAATGTAAACATAATTCTGCAGCTGCATCTATTTATACAGAGTCTCTCTGAATCTAAACTAGAGATAATTAATAGCTCTGAATGGCTATTTGTATGCCTGCCAACAGTACTGATTACATCACTTAATGTGCAAGGCCTGAATTTCTAACACATGTAACTAAAGAGAAAGCATGTCTTTGAGAGAGCCTGGCATTAGCTTCAATATCTAGATGTAGCCAAGTAGTGGAAGCAAAAGGAAATAGATTTTGTCTAAATTTAACTTACAAAAATAAAGGACCTGTTAAATCAAACCATGGGAAGAGTAATTATTTTCCTGTTTCAATGAACTTAGCCAATATCTTGAACAGGAACTTTGCTAGTCTTTTTTGTCATCTTTTGCATGCAGAGAGTTGTTTGTCGAACAAAGCCAATGGGAAAATCCTTATCTATTAAATTGAAGTATAAAGATCTCAAATCTTAAAGTACAATTTAATTTCTTGATATGTATATTTTATTGCATTAGAAAAACCAATAACCCTCACTCACCCACAAAATGAAACCGCAACGTGAAATAACAGATAATGTTGGAGATGTAATATAGAAAATGCAAGGGTTGGCCATATGTCGTGAATTGTGCAGAAGAAGAAAAATACTGAGAAAATATACAATAAAAGTGCGATGTATTTTAGAAGGTAGTGGAAATAATGAAAACATGCTGGCCATGCCTAAATGCATTTCAGAACTGTCAGTATGCCCCAGCGAAGAACTAGCTTTTAGACCAAGAAATGAGACTTGTCCACCAAAACAAAACAAAAATTAGTTACATAAAATAGCATAGAAATAAAGTAATTTTCAGTTTACCACTGCTGATTCCAACCGTGTTAATATCCAATTAAGTTTGATGCTTATATTTGTATAATCAGTCCTTCTGAAGGTAGTCAAATCTCTAATATTTCTCTTATCCTCATTTCTATAAAGAAATATTACTTTTAAAAATACTTACGACTTAGATCTGAAGAAGTGACTACAGTACACAGCCATCTTATAGCACCTACTCCACTGTAACTATAGTACCCTGCAGCAATTTGAATATTATGATATAAAGAGGATAAGTGCAGTATGTATCTTTATAAATAGCTAATTAACACCAAGACTTGCAGAGTAGCTGCCTAACTTCCAAAAGTTCTATTGCTGTATATTGTTTGGCTATTCCTGATAGAAGGCTTTAACCGTTGTGTCTGTTGTAAATATAGGAAACAAGATTTTTATAAATTAGAATTGGTAATTTAGGCACAGTAGGCTCACTGAATCTGATGTTCTGTTTCTCTGTTGTTGCATGACGTGTCATTGTTAACGTTATGTCTGCCTTGTAGGTAGCTCGTTGCTGCTTTTGCTGTGCGCCAGATGGAGATGGTAACTATGCATCCCTTATATGTTTTGCTTAGCATTGCTTGTGCCCGTTAGACCAAACCACAAGAGTATAATTAGGGCAAAGGCCAGTATATATAAAGGTGCATCTGTCCTTAATTCTATGGAAGTTGGAACGTCTTCAGCAGCATGAAATGCATAAAAAATATTCACGAACTAAGACCACTCAGGAATGTTTTGATTTTACTTATTTCAAAATCTGTATAGTTTTTTGTCATTTGGAAAATATTTTTTTCCATTCCATCCTTCAGTGGTTCATCTCTCTTTTTTGCATTGCCTAAAATAAAAAGGAGTCTAATGTGACTATCTTCTCTGAACATAACTGGATGTGATAAAAGGATATGTCCTGCTGTCATTGCCAGATTTGTGTCCTTAGCATTCTGTGTTCTGCTCCTGTAGTCAGCCTCTGGGTGCAGGAGCAACAGCAAATCGTGTACCCTCTGTTAGAAGACCCAGTGATGTTGGGACTCTCGCTGTGGTATCAGCCAGATATCACCAACACACAGTGAGGAAGCTCAGGATCCCATATTCAGAATAAACTCTTGAATTCATGACAGCATTTAAACATATATGATGAAATTCCATTCACTTCAGTGGGGTTTTAGCATGTGCCTGAAGTCAAGGGCATGCTTAGGTGTTCTGGTGGATAAGGATATTTAACTGGGCTTAAAATTGTTCATTTTAATTAGTTCTATAGAATGCAAACTCTACCACTGTTTCCATTCTCGTGTGAAACAACTTCTTATTTCTTCTTTCGTACAGCTGACCCCGAAGAGCATGTTGAAAGAAGGGGAGGTCAGACTGTAATTTATGATGAAAATAGAGGCACAGTGTACAGCTATGCCTTCTTCCACTTCATTTTCTTCTTGGCTTCCCTCTACGTGATGATGACAGTAACTCACTGGTTCCAGTAAGTAAACTTCAAGAATTAATCCTAGAACTGGAAAGAACTTCGAGAGGTCATCAAGGCCAGACCCCTGTACTCATGTCAGGACCAAAGCACTATCTAGACCAGTGTTTCTCAACCAGTGGTACGACTACCCTTACGGGTACTCTAGAGGAGTTGGGGGGGGGGTTAATGTCAACACAACTGAAATTTGGAGAAAACTGAATTTTTGTTTTAAGTTTTACAGTGCTTTTGTACTTTTTACACCCAAAAATTGCATCGCCCACCCAGCTATGAGTAGGTTGTTTAAACAGATGTGTTGCAATGGTAAAAAAAAAAAAAAAAAAATTGTGTGTCTGAAAACTAGGTACTGGGGATACTTATAATTTTTTTAAGGGTACTTTATAAAAAATGTTGAGAGACACTGATCTAGACCATCCCTGATATATGTCTATGCAACCTGCTCTTAAATATCTCCAGTGATGGAGATTCCACAACCTCCTTAGGCAATTTACTCCAGTGTTTAACCACCCTGACAGCTAGGAAGTTTTTCCTAATGTCCAACCTAAACCTCCCTTGTTGCAATTTAAGCCCATTGCTTCTTACCCTATTGTGGTTAAAGAGAATAATTTTTCTCCCTCCTCCAGTTCTTTCAATGATCCCTCATAGGTCATGTTTTCTAGACCTTTAATCATTTTTGTTGCTCTTCTCATGTCTTGATTACAACATTCCTGTTAGTACATCCCAGAATGATGTTTGCTTTTTTTGGCAAGAGTGTCAGACTGACTCATACTTAGCTTGTGGTCCACTGTGATTTCTAGATCTCTTTTTGCAGTACTTCTCGCTAGGCAGTCATTACCCATTCTGTATGTGCAAAACTGATTATTCCTTCTTAAGTGGAGTACTTTGCATTTGTCCTTATTGAATTTCATCCTGTTTACTTCAGACCATTTCTCCAGTTTGTCCAAACAGTTTTGAATTATAATCCTACCTTCCAAAGCACTTACAACCCCCTCCCCACATGGTATCGTCCACAAACTTTGTAAGTGTACTCAGTATGCTGTTATCTAAATCAGGGAAGAGCAATAGTTTTTGATGGGGCAAGGGGGCACACCAAGAATTTAGTAAGTGGTCAAAGGACACACCTTTTTGTGATATTAATGAGGGGTGCAGGGTCTTTGACAGAGGTTGGGTGCAGAAAGGATCTTGGGGTAGGGTATTGAGGTGCAGGATGGGGCGTAGGGTCTGGGAGGGAGTTTGGGTGAAGGAAGGGGACTGTGACTTAGGGCAGATGATTGGGGTACAGGAGGAGATGCAGAGTCTGGAAGGGGGTTTGGGTGCAGGAGATGATTCTGACCTGGGTGACAGGTGTAGGAAGAAAGGGGTGCAGGGTTTGGTTGGGAGGCGCTTACCTTTGCCCAGTTTCTGGCCAATGGGAGCTGCCAGGATTATGCTGGGGGCTGGAGCAGTGCATAGAGGATCCTTCCCCCCCCCCCACCCCAAGCATGCACCACACAGAGACCCTCATGCTGGCTCTAGCAGCTGGCCACGTTGAGCTGCGTGTGTGGGGCTGCAGCAGGTAGGGAGGTGGCCTGAGGGTCTTTTTGGGCCATGGGACCTTGGCAGCCCAGACGGTGGTAGTGGGCTAGATCTGAATGTTTAAGGGGCTGGATCCAACCCATATGTCAAATTTTGCCTGCTTCAATCTAAATAATTGATGAGATATTGAAAAGAACTGGTCTCAAAACTGATCCTGCGGAATCTCACTTGCTATACTCTTCCAGCATGACTATGAACCATTGATAACTGCTCTCTGGGAATGTTCATCCACCCAGTTATTCACCCACCTTATAGTTGTCCCATCTAGGTTGTTTTTAGTAATGAGAAGGTAAAACAAGACTATCAAATGCCTTACTAAAGTCTAGATCACGGTTGGGGAACCTCGGGCCGGATGCAGCCCCTGGCTTGCCTGGATCCAGCCCCAAGGCTCAGGGCTCCCCCCCAGCACTGGGAAGCCCATGGGGCTGGAGCACACAGCATCTACTAGCCTGGGCCCCATTTGGCTTTGGTGTGCAAAGGAAATGTGGGAAGTGTCTTTCTGCTCAGGGGTCACATCAGTGAGGGTTTGTTTTTTCGCTTCTGACTTGCGTGCTGTCCCTGACTGATTTTTTTTTTTTTTTCTGTGGGTCAGCGGCTCCCAATCCAAAAAAGTTTCCCCACCCCAGTCTAGATATACCACATCCACTGCTTCCCCTTATCCACAAGGTTTGTTATCCTATCAAAGAAAGCTGTCTGATTGGTTTGACATGATTTTTTTCTTTACAAATCCATGCTGTTACCTATCACCTTATTATCTTCCAGATGTTTGCAGATGGATTCCTTAATTATTTCCTCTGTTGTATTTCCTGGTACAGAAGTTAAGCTGCCTGATCTGTAATTCTCTGGGTTGTCCTTATTTCCCTTTTTTATAGATGGGCACTATATATGTCCTTTTCTGGTCTTCTGGAATCTCTCCCACATTCCACAACTTTTCAAAGATAAAGAAAAATCTAACAGTGATGTAGTGTTACCAGATGGCTCTCAATGTGGGAGTACAGTTGAAATACCCTATCCTGGAGCGCTTACATTTTATCTCCAGATGTATGTGGTTGAGAGAGAAAGAAAATATGCAGGTCTGTCCTGGCTTGTCCTATTACCTGAACAGGAAACCAGTCTACAAAGAACTATTCACCTGGTCCCAGGTTCAGAATTCGGTTGTTTGAAGTCAGTAACTATCCCAAAATGATCACAGAGAAACAAAATGTAAAATAGGAATGGTGAATGTAAAAGCTTACTGCATTTCTTATAACCTTTCTGTTCATCTCTTTAACAGTTATGAAGGTGCTGAGATTGAAAAATTCTTCAATGGAACCTGGTCCACCTTTTGGATTAAGATGGTGTCATGTTGGGTGTGTGTCGCCCTCTACCTATGGACCCTTGTAGCACCTCTTTGCTGTCCAACCAGACAGTTCTCAGTGTGAAATTCACAAGTGCTATTCTGTTACAAATACAATACATCAGTTCCTTTGATGGAGAAATACGTCTATTAATCAGGTTTCTTAAGATGCTGGTTATTTATTTCTTGTCAAATGAACCTCTGGATCAGAAGACTTCTTTTTAACCCTTTTTTAAACTGTCTAAACACAAATGGAGCTCAAGGAACACAGTATCTGTTCAAGGACAGAGTTGAAACACTGATGAGGGAGGGTGGGGAAAAATGGGTAATGTTACATAAACTGGAACAAATAAAACAGTTGTAGAATAATTGACAATCTGATCTTATAGGCAAGAAAAGCAAAAGCAAACTTAGTGCGAAGTGTGTATTTCCCTCCTGTGGAATGTCAGATACTTTGAAACAAAAAGAAACATATTTGTTTTTGTACTTTCCATATTACTGATGCTGTTTATAGTGATTATGATGATTTAAATTCAAACTATCCTTTTATACTGCACACAAGTCTTGATACCTGTCTTCAGATAATTTTCTCCACAGAGGCACCTAAAATACTACTTTACTAGTCGAAAACTAGTAAGATTTTGACTGGGAAGGTTGTTGGGCAATGTATCTGCTGAGAGGTTTCTAAATATATTAAATGACTCAATGTATTAAGTTATTGCAAATATTGAATGATAGAGAAACATACCAATGGCAATAGAAATATTTATTATGTAAACTGAAAGGCACCTTTTAAGTACAATTGAAGTGGTAGGTGACATCTGTCTGAAATATTCAGAGATGCTAGATATTGTAAAAGGAAATGCTGTTAATATATATACTGCTCTCTTCTACAGAAGCTAAAGAGTTGTATAATTAAAACAGACCCAATTATCAGCAAAATGTGAATGTTGCACATGTAATTTAAATTATCTTCATGGAATTCTGAGGGATTTGTGTGTCAAGTGGTAACTGAGAGCAAACTCCCCAGTCTGCATAGGCATATTATGCATGGTACATTTTTTTTATTAAAGAAAAACCACAGTGTGCCACATAAAAAAAAGAAATGCTAAGCAAATGTAGGGGAACATTACTCAACATCTGTAACTTTAAAAATAAGAGAGCTGAGCATTGTTTTTGTCCTTTTTCTTACCTGCATTTAGAGGTTTCCCTCTGATTTTAAACTCATTTTCACTACTTATTTCTTAATGATTTAAAGTTTGGTTATGATGACCAGGAAAAGACCTATGTAAAATGACATCACCTTATTCCATTGGTCTGCTTATAGGTATTCAGAATTGTGCACTTTTGGGGGGGGGGGGGAGCGGGAAGGGTGGAAGGAAATATTTCTTTACTAGCTGTACTGGCAAAGCAGTGCTATGAGAATGTGAGCTAAATTCTGTCCTGATGACACATCATTAACAGATTATTCAGGTAAATTCCATGTAGAAACGCTTCCCACCAAGTTTAAATGAATTTTAATGTGAATAGAACAATTTTGATCAAGAGATTACTGAGCCAATAAACATGGACTTCACATTACCATTTTTAGTTAATTTCCGGGTTAGAACTACATTTTACATATATGTTATCCAGTATATAAATAAAAAGAAACTAATATGAATCCTTCTGAATGCCAGTAGATTTAACACTAACCTATTACCATTTTGTCAAGAAAAGAGGGAAAGAAAGGAAACTATCCATTTTGATATGACTGTACAAAAAGTTAGTGAGCTTTACATTTGTGCTGGCCAGAAGCTGGGAATGGGGGATGGGTCACTTGATGATTACCTGTTCTGTTCATTCCCTCTGAAGTATCTGGCACTGACCACTGTTGGTAAACAGGATACTGGGCTAGATGGACCTTTGGTCTGACCCAGTATGGCTGTTCTAATGTTCACTGCCCTTTTACTTGGATTCTTTCTTTAGGAATAGAATACTTATAACTTAGGGATTTTTTTCTTTTAGCAATTATGTGATTCTGATGTAAGTTAGATGTTCTATCAATCACGCCTAGATTGTTCTGTATTGCAATAGTTATGGTAGTTCTTTACTCCCATATTACTGATCACTTGGCACTATAGTTTGTTCTGTTAATGCTGTTTCACAAGATTTGTTCTGTTAATGCTGTTTCTAGTACTTAATATGCGTATCAGTGGCATCTGTGCACTGAGGATTGAGGTGGAAAATTCTGGTTCCTGGCTTTAGCAGAAGTTAGAGGCAGTTTTTTAATATCCAGGGTATAGATACACTACTTTTGTCCGCTTACTGTTTGACTTTCCTTCTCTCCCAGATCCCTTCCCTAAACAACCGTTACAAAAATGAAAAACGCCATCCAGTGCTAGCCTTCCAGTACTGTAGTTTAACAACTCAGTAAAACAGTTTGCTTAATGCTAAGAACCATCATTTAAATGAAGAGCAGAAATAACCCTTTCCCCTGTGCTACTGGGAGAAGGGAATGGGCATTCCTGTGCCCCTTAAAGCCATCTCAAGTAAAAGGTGTCTGGGCTTTCTACTCAGAGGGGCAGAAAGTAACTCAGTCTCATTTTGGGGTTTCAGTGGCTCTGAATATGGCTCTGCGATGGTTGAATTACTCCTAGTCCCTGCACATTCCTCTTCCCCAAGCAAACTGTGCAGCTCCTGTAACCTTACATTACTAATCCCACTGTTCTCAGGGGCTTAATGTCAGAATCCCCTCTATGGTGAAAACTGATATGTGGATTTCTTTGGTATGGTTGTGAATTTTTCTCCATTCACCGCCTGTCTTTACCCCTCCCCCACAAACACAACCTCAGCTTAAGTAAGTTTTGCTGTTAAGTTACAATGGTGGCCAAATAGTTTCCTGGGGTTTGATTATGTTTCCACTATGAGGTTCCGATTCTGCAAAGTCTGTTAATGCCTCATTGAAATTTGAAATAAAATGAGAGTGAGCGCCATGAGATAATACAGAGAATTATTTTTTCAAAAGAGAAGAAATTATTGCTAGCGTTAACCAGACAAGAGAGTCAACTGAAAAATCCAATTCCTGATTCTGATCCAGATACTGATTTGTATAGAGTTTTTTTTCGAACGGGTTTGATTTGGTTTTAGCACTCTGAACTGCAACTGAGGTACTATCCAGAAAATCTGAATGAAATTCCCCAATGTCCAGATATCTGTAAGTGTAGTTAGTATTGAGTACCATAGACATCTATGGTATGAAAAACAAATAAGTTTTGCAATATGGAACAATATGGGATCCTAGCACCATAACAGAGAGCCCTCCAATATGCAGAACTATACAGTTAAGAATATTTAACCATTTTTTGGATTTGGTGGCCTATACTCTTAATCTTAGACTATATTATGATTTAACTCCTTCAGGTATTTTTTTTTAAATATATTGGCCAGGGCATCCACATTCTTCAAAAATAGAGACTTTCTGCATAGGCAGGTATCTTGGTATAAAAAAAAATTCTTATTATGTATGAACTGCATGCTCACTGTAATTCAGTTTACTTAAGGCAATAGCTATTTTGCACAGAGGAAATGATGGCCCCATAAGGAAAGAAGACTCACCTACGAGGCACCTTAAAAAACAACAAATAGTCTAGTAGCACTTTATAGACTAACAAAACATGTAGATGGTATCATGAGCTTTCATGGGCACAGCCCACTTCTTCAGATAACCATCATTCACACCCCCCAGAACTTGTTTCCCTGGGCCCACGCCATAGACGCACCTCACACAGTGCATGTGGGTAGCGTTTGCAGAGTGTGGGTAGGACACAGCAGGAGCATGACTCTACACTGCTTTATCCCACTCCAAACTGTTGTGTGAGCCATGCTACCAGAGGGCGAAAACCCAGACAGAAGTTTGTAATACCTGTCCCTTCACACAGATGTCCAAAATCCATTTGGATCACTGGGCGTCTGTGCAGATGGAAAGCCATGCCTTGTTCCCACTGCTGGAAAAGATGGCATCACCTTCAGACTCCTTGAGTTTAGGCCCACGGAGTTTCCTCAGCAATGAATTCCCTTCTGCAGGGCAGGGGAATATGGGGGACTTTAATGTAATTAAAAAAAAATTCTACTGTGAACTTCCTATTGACAGCTACTTGTATGGTTCCTAGAGTGGGATGTCAAGGTCTGTCACAATTCAGGATATCCAGCTCATTGGTCAGTATCTGCTCAGATGAACATGCATTTTTAAAAATGAACATGCCCATTATGCTACCTCTGCCATAAATGATAATTCAGTTGAGACTAAAACTGGAACTGAACTGAGCCTCTGATTCAATGGTGCTGCCTCATACACTAGCTCTGACACCTCCACTATTGTGCATAGGAAAATCTTTTTTTTTCCTCCTGTACTTGACAAATGTCTGTGGTAGGGCTCTGATGCAGATGACTGCTGTGCAGTGATCAGGAATAGGAAAGACTTAAAGGATGGAATGGGAAGCCTCTTGTGTCTAATGCTTCAGTGTTAAATAAAATGTTTAGCATGTATTAGAACAATAGCCAAATAAGTAGGAGCAGAACTTTTTCTCCCCATACATTTATTGTGTAAGCTAGATAACCATACCCGCTTGATTTTGCTTGACATCCATGCTGACTTTTGCCCAGGCATGTGCCTTGTATATATCTTGGGGAGGGAGGGGGTTGACTTATTTTGGAACTTAAAATGGGTTGTGTTAGTCTGCTGTCTAAACTTTGCATGAACCTTGAAAGCTATACATTTTTTTCACAAGGAGGAGTTTTTCCACCTCTGTGGGAATGGGGAGCATGCTACTGTTAATAGTCAAAATATGTTGTTCTTTTGTTTCTCCTTCCAGAAGTCCATTCCAGTGTAACTTGTATTTAAATGAAAGGCTGGTTCAATTCTTATTTCAGGAAAGCCTCTTCTGTTGGAGACATGGGTGGCACCAGGTGGAAGGTTGCTTTGCAGTAAACTTGTGTTGTTTTGTGGTCATTTCCCTACTACTTCAAATACTCAGTTGGTTCTGAATATTTTTCTTCCTTCCTTCTGCTTCAGCCTGGAGCAAACTTCCATTTATTTGTGGTAGCGATTGCAATGAAAGCATTTGTGGGAGCTCTGATTCATTCCAGTTAGAAGTCAAGTTGACTTTGGAGGGAGCAAGCCTTCAAACCCAAATAACTGGATTAGCAAGGGAGGCTAAAAACCCTCATGAGGACCATGTGAAAGGCAAATGGACTTGTCTGTGCTCCACCTTCCTCACAGTATGGTAGTTCTTCAGTGTATTCAGGCTCCATGAGCAGGCAGATGCTGGGAAAGGAAACTCCTCTCTGGTTCTGGTGTAAATTGTTCTCACGTTTGAAAGGACCACGTTTTATGCTCACCTTTGAACTCTTATTAAGTATCATTTAAACTTTGGATTCCCTTTTAAAAATATTAAGTCCAATATTTACCTATTTAAATCTGTTACAGCTTTGCTGGGGTAGCCTGGGTTTTCAAATATTCCCATTAGAGCTGCTCTAATATGTCTCACTAACAAAGACTGAGGACTGCAGTTTTGATAGATGTAAGACTTTTCTGAAACAAGTGTTGCTGACATAAGTGGGTCTGAAGGCTTTTCCTCACAGAACCACAAACACTACATGACATTTATTTTCCTATAGGCCTTGTTACAAGCCTCAAGTGTTTTATGAAATGAGCTATGATTGCAGAGGTATCACTTGGCGAGTTGATCAGGGAACTAAAACAGAGGAGTGATTAATGTGAGTCACTCTGTTTGCAAACACCTCTGGGGAGGTATCAGCCCCTGGGATTGTTTGAATGCTATGGTTCAAACTGAGTTCCCAGAGATCTACTGACAAAGGGCTTTTGGCATAAAAAGTCTGAGTTTTTAAATTGAGACGGGGTCTTCTTTCTGATTTAGCAAACAAGTCAGGACCTTTTGTCTAGCCCTTGCAGAAAGGCTGGAGAAATCTTGGCTTAGGTGGACCCCATATGACTGGTGACCTGGAAATCTTTAAAGTATGTGTATTGTTTTTGTTTTCTCTGTAATGCTTTTACTCTAATGTGCTTTGCTTTGTGAGGCATGGTTAGGAACTGGAATACACTGTTGTAGCCCTTTGTAGAAAGATTAACTGGTCAGACCTACTGGGGAAATCAGAGTGAGGTGTAGGAGGAAGGACTAAGCCCCCAGTCTGGCTGGAAAAAGAGACAATTGTCCCTGACAGGTGACAGCTGGAATTCTGAAACTTTAAGCTGGTGCCCTTGAGGAAGACTGGGATTGGGAACAAGCAGTTAACCCTGAAACCATGACAGATTGCGCTGATCAAGAAAGCATTAGCACCATCATGCAGAAGTTTAATCTCTGGCAGTACTTCATTTACAATCGGAATGTAACTACCCTGCATCTAGGACACCAGCCTAATCAACACGTTTTAAAAACTGAGCTGGAATCTTTAATTGGAGCAGCAACACAACAATCCACTGACTTCACTAGTTATTTCTAACACTTGAACAGAGGACTGTAAAATTACAGTGGCCTCATTTTAGTTTTAATTTTTGGCAACCAGAAATATTTGCATGTCTCTTCCTCAGTCTGTGGGTCCTTGTTTTCTTAGACTTCTCTCTCCTTGGTATCTTAAGAAAATATAAGCAACTGAAAACTGGCCAAATTCCTACTCCTAATTTCTAAAATTGAGAAGTCTATCTTCTCAATGATAGAAAGCAACAAAAAATACCAGGTGACTTTTTTCCTCTGGAGTTGAGGGAGAAAATGGGGATCAGTTTTGTACTCAAAACTGACCCATATACTTTGTGTCTCCATGTCTCCATGGTAAAATTGCATCTCTTTCTGTAAAGCAGTATCCTGCCTTTGCTGTCCATAATTTCTTGAAGGAGGAACATGCATCATGAATGAAGGTTAATTTTATTCTGTTAATATTCTGGTTTCTAAAGTATTGTGTACTGTAAACATTGTCTGTTTGCATGGGTGCTTCACTTGCCTCTGTGAAAGGAAATCCCAGGGACCATATATTTTAAAGGCCTTGATTTTTTTTAAATATACTTTTACTCTCAATGGTCCAATCCCCTCTTAACATACATTGTTGTACTTTCCACATGTGAAGGGCAGGACACCCCACAAAAGAAAATGAGTGGGGGAGGTAGAAAGGGATGTTCACACACATGCACGCTTCCCTCTGCCCCCTACCCCCACCTCCTCAGTTGGGACCGGACCTTTGGCTTGGATTAGTTAGGACTATCATGATGATTTAGTCTCTAATATGGGAGGAGACTTTATAACTTAGCAGTTGAGTTTAAACCCACTAACCTTACTAATAATTATGGCTTTTAATGTGACTTAAAGCTGTTCCACATGTTACTGTATTATCAAAATATAGTTTAAAGTTATTTTGTATTTCAAACACACTGACTTGTTTCCCCAAGTTATTTTTCCTGCTCTGACTACTGTAAGAGCATTAGCCATTTGCACAAATATCTTAACTGCAGTTGTCAGTCAAGAACTCTTTTCAGCATTTGAATAAGGCTTTGGACTTCTGATAAGGGGATGGAGTTGCAGTTGTACATTTGCAAAAGAATTCTCAATCTGAATCCTAGACAAATTTTGGAAAACTGTAAGGAAAACATGTAATGTTACTCATGCCTTAATTTTATTTTTCTTTTGTTAAAGTATATCCGTATATAATATGTTTAGATGTGGCTCGGCAATATTTGTAAGCCTGATGTAAAGAAAATTAATTTGTTAGAGATACTTTCAGCTTGAGTCTAGTACCAAAATTTTTTATAAATCCCCAGAAAATATTTACCAGAAATATTCTAAGGTCCATTTTACTGCTTTATTTACCTTAAATTTAAGTTTGATTTTCCATGCCACTTCAAAAAATGTAATGCAATATATCCACAACTTAACATTTTTAATCAGTGTTAAAAAGTTGTCTTTTTAAAAGTTCTTTTTGATACGATTTCAGATGAGCTTTTTTTATCTCGGTGTATTCTTTCTTTTTTTAAAAAATTTTATTCCAATAACATGACTGTTTTGCTAGTTTATGCTTAATTAACTGTTTGTGAATGTTTTGGTCTGTAGCAATTTTAAAACTGTTTTGAAGTTGGAAAGCAGTTAAGGATTTCAGACCTGAGAACAAAATCTTAATTGTAAAATCAACAGTAAACAGTTTTGTCTTTTTAAAGCATGGTAATGGATTTTCAAGAAAGATTTCTTTTGTATATTAAGAGTGCGAACTGTTACAGATTTAATGTTTAATAGACCAATAAAGTTTTGCTTATGTTTGAAATTACAATGAATTGTTGTACATGTACGAAGTTTTAGAAATCTAACTACATCATTTAATGAAGTTTGTATTAAATTTATTTAGTTCTTTGGCACCGATGCTGCATTTCTTTGTTTACCTTCAACATGTCCTTAAATTGCTTCCTCTGACCCCCAACGCTGCGCTGTCCTTCCTTCAGCTCAGAAAGCAGAATCTGTTTGGGGAAGTGCTGATCAGGCATCCGGACCACATGACCAGTCCAACGAAGTTGTTGGTAGATGATGATAGCTTCAATGCTGGTCATGTTTGACTCTTCCAGGACACTAGTGTTCATGCGCCTGTGCTCCTAAGGGATAGTTAGGATTCTCCTGAGGCAGCGTTGATGTTATTGTTCAAGTGCCTTCAGGTGACGCTTATATGTTGTCCAGGTTTCACATGCGTACAGTAGTGTTGGAACAATCACTGCGCGGTACACAAGGAGCTTTGTCTTGGCACTGATGTCCCGGTTCTCAAAGATCCTTCGTCTCAGGCAGGCAAAAGCAGAGCTTGTGCAGCTCAGGCAATGCTGGATTTCTACATCAATGTCGACTTTGGCGGAAAGCTGACTTCCAAGCTACGGGAAATGCTCCATGTTTTCCAGCAGTTCTCTGTTGACTTAAATAGATGGTACATGAGATTGTCTCATCAGTGAGAGTTGATGGGGCACCTTGGTCTTTTTGATGTTTAGTGTGAGGCTGAGATTCTAGTATGCTTGAGTAAAGGCGCTTAAGATGGTCTGAAGAGCTACCGGGGAAAGAGCAGTGACCATATTGTCATCTGTGTACTAGAGCTCCACGATAGAAGTTGTGAAGGTCTTGCTTTTGGTCTTCAGTCTTCTGAGGTTGACAAGCTTCCCATTCATTCTGTAGACAATCTTCATGCTATCTGGAAGCTTGCCATCAATGAGATGGAGGGTCATGGTGACGAAGATGCAGAACAGCACTGGGGCAATGACACAGCCTTGTTTGACTCCCAATTTAACCTCAAAGGGGTTGCTTCGGGATCCGTTGTTACTTAGCACTGTGGCAGTCATATTGCCATGAAGCAGCCTCAGGATGCTGATGAACTGGAGTGCACTGCGCTACTGATATTCTTTACTCTCCAGGACCCAGAGGGATCCACGGGAACCAAAGAATAAGGCAAAGCAGGAAACCACTCTAATTTACGCCAGAGCTGGGCCAGTCCTGCATTGCTTCAGAGTGTGGTGAGTAGGGTTGCCAACCTTGTAATCTCACAAAACTTAACACCCTTGCTCCGTCCCTGCCATGTGCCTTCCCTGGGGCCCTGCCCCTGCTCACCAGACACACACACACGCACGTTACTCTCCCACTTCGCTTGCTCATTTTCACCAGGTTGAAGCAGGGGGTTGAAGTGCATGAGGGCTGAAGGCTGGGGGAAGGGGTGAGGGCTCCGACTGAGGTTGTGGGCTCTGAGGTGGGGCCAGAAATTAGGGGTTCATGGTGCAGGAAGGGGCTGGGGCACAGGTTAGGGTGCAGGAGGGAATGAGGGCTCCAGCTGCGGATGTGGGCTCTATGGTGGGGTCAGGGATGAAGGGTTTGGTGCGTGGGGAGGGACTTCAAGCTGGAAAGTCGGGCTGAGGACTTTGGAGTGTGGGTCTTGGCTGGGGGTGTGGGCTCTAGGGGGGAGGCAGAGCTGAGGTAGGACATAATGATGTGGGCTCCAAGTGGCACTTATCTTGGCTTCTGAGAAGCAGCCACCATGTCCCTCTGGCTCCTAGGCAGAAGGTGCAACCAGGCAACTCTACGCACTGCCTCTGCCTGCATCCCAGCCAATGGGAGCTGCAGAGGCGGCGCTCATATTTGGCCAGGGGCAGCACACAGAGGCCAGTGGAACATGCCAGCCACTTCCTGGGAGCTGTGCCGAGCTGAATAGGAAGCCTGCTGGCCCCACACCAACCAGACTTTTAACGGCCCAGTCAGTTACTCACTAGAGTTAAGTTTGTCACACCAATTTTTCCAAGTCACCTTCTGGTCCCTTGAAGCCGATGGCCCCAGTTCCTTCAATTCTGTGAATAATTTGTGGGGGCACAACCATCTGATCTGCACTGGTGGTGATGGGGCTGCTTGGAGATCCCTGTCAGATCTCATTCTGACTCTGGTGCTCCTCCAGTAGCCTTGCCAAAGTCATTTAGTCACTTGGCCTTGTTTCCCATCTGTAAAATTGGGTTCCTTAAACCATCCTGTCTAAAGTGTTCTTCCTTTCTAATTTGTGTCTTCTGTGTTCTCTCTAATCCAGGGGTGGGCAATAAGCAGCCTGCAGCCTGAATATCGTTCACCAGACGCTTTATTTACCCAAGGATCTGCAGGCACAACTGATTGCAGCTCCCATAGACCCTGGCTCACCACTCCCACCCAATGGGAGCTACAGGAAGCAGTGTGGGCCGAGCCACTGCTTCCCACGGCTCCCGTTGGCCGGGAACGGCAAACTGTGGCTAACAGGAGCTGCAAGCAGACATGCCTGTGGATGCTCAGGCAAATAACACACTTTAAATCTTGGCAAACCATGTCTGGCCCGCAGGCTGCTTACATCCACCCCTGCTTCTAATCGCATTGCTTGGCTGAGGGAAGCAATTGCTGAATTCAGAACCTGAAGCCTTGCTGAAGAAAATGGTACAAGACTTTTAATTCCTGTTTAGTGCCAGCCAACTGAGTGCTTTCCATTCTCCTCTGCTGAGCATGTCCTATCTGCATGCTGCCCCTTGGTGCCTGCCACATACTTGTATGGACCCATTAGGTCTCATTACTGCTGGGTTAACAGCGAAACAGCATGAGACTAGAAACAGCAGTGGCTCTTGTACTGAAGCTCTTCTTGTAGTACACATCAAAGAGAAGTGTAACGTAATCCCTAGGATATTTCTATCAAGAGGGAATGTTACTTACAAGGCCATCAACCACACAATTTTGCTGTTGCAGCAGTATAGCCACAAAGAAACTTATTGCACAGCCCACCAGCCTGCAGCCCGGCACAATTTCTTTCCCAAGCTAACTAAGCACAGAAACTAAGATGATTTTACGGAAGGTGGTGGCTAGACTGCCAGTGTTTAAGCTGAATACTAGTCACTACCCTGAGGCTGAATTATGTACATAACCCCCTTCCTAACTCCCTGCAATGTCTACCCTACAAAATTATGTTGACCTTACACTGGCATACAGCCACTGGAGTTATTAATTCGTGTGCGTGCACACACCTGTCACCTTGGGTTGGTGGTGTGCATCCTCCCTAGGAGCTCTTGTGTTGATTGTGTTGTCAGTATGGGGGCATTGTGGGATTGCACTTGGAGGCTAGTAACAGTAGCCATAAGCAGTGAAGTTTCTCTGTTCACACTGAGTTTACATAAACTGTGACCCTATACTGCTCAGGGAGGTGGTGTCACTAAATCAGCATAGAGAGGCACTTATGCCAGCAGGAGCCACATTTAAGTGAAGACACTTCCACAAAGTCGATGCAAGGCAGCTTATATTCACCTATCCCTGTAGCATAGATCAGGCTGCAGTGTCTGGTTAGCTTGGAAAAGACATGCCAGGCTGCATGCTGAGGTGCTGTGTAATGGGTTCCTTTGTGGCTATTCTGTTGCCACAGCAGAATTTTGCCTCTGATTGCCAGGAAAGGTAACACTTCCCCTTGGCATGAATATGCTGATTAAATGTTATAATTCCTCCAGTGTACAATCTCTGAAGCAGCTTTTACTTTAAGTACTCATTCAGAAAAATGTTAATTTTGGCTTTGCTGGTCAGTGCAAACATGACACAATAATAATCTGAAAACTATGACACTAACAGTGGAGAAGTGGATATTAGCATCCCATAATTACTGGCTAGTGGGGAGGGGTGGCGGGGGGAAGAACCCAGATTTCCAGCTGTAAACACTCCCTGTCCTTTTTTCCAATTTGCAAGAGACAAGACCCTGTGCTAGATGGAATTTCCTTAAACAGATTACTTCAAATTTCTCCTGAATTTGTGTAACCAAAAGTTCCTCCTTCCCACTTGCAGACCAAATAACATTTGGTATCAGTTGTGAGACATTTCTTTAATTTTCAGCTATTTTCTTTCTGGGGAAAATTGGAAAAAATCTAGAGAAATAAACACTTTCTGCAAAGTCATATTTTTGAGACAGATGCTTGCACTGTAGCTAATACCACAACTGAACAGGGGAAGTGAGAGAGTTCCTCACTGTTTTCAAATCCTATCCAGTGTTGGGTGGACAAGTAGAAGGGAGAGGATCCCTGCCTTGGTAAACCACTGGGAGGCCAGTTGAGCACAGCTAAAAATAAATGTTTAACAAAAACATCTGAGCAAAGATGTTACTGCAAACAGATTTAGCTGATGTTACAGAGTAGCTGGCAAAAGAACTAATGGCAGCCATCAGCATTCAAAAAGAAGTCAAGACATAGAATCACAAGATTGGTTTAAATCATGAGGTGTTATTTTTTAAAATACATTCTGCCGATTTTATTTGTCACCTTGTTTCCAAGCCTTTCGGGTTACTCCAGTCACACTTTCGAAGTTTGTCTCTATAACTATGAGTCATGGCACTTAGGGGGCTTTAGTGGGTCACACATTGTATCTGAGTCAACAAGGTGATGCCGTTACAAAAGAGGCTAATATTCTGGGGTGTATTAACAGAAGTTTCATGTAAGACACAGGAGGTGACTGTCCCAATTTTACGTGGCACTGGCTAGGCCTAGCTGGAGTAATTTGTTCAGTTCTGGGTACACTTTAGGAAAGATGTGGCCAAATTAGAGAGTGTCCCTAGGCCAGCAAGAAAAATGATAAAATGAAAGCTGACCTCTGAGGAGAGCTTAAAAAAGAGTCCACATATATTCAGTCTTGAGAAAAGAAGACTGAGGGAGGGACCTGATAGCAGTTTTCTAATATGTTAAGCAAGGAGAGCAGTGATCAGTTGTTCTCTATGTGCCCTGAAAGTAGGACAAGAAGCAATGGGCTTTAATCTGCAGCAAGGGCAATTGAGGTTAGATATCAGGGGGAAACTTGTTAACTATCCAGATAGTTAAGCAATGGAACGGGTTACCAAAGGAGGCTGTAGTATCCCTCTCACTGATAGTCTTTTAGAACAGATTAAACACCTGTCAGAGAGAGCTTAGGTATTCTCTGTTGGTCCTGCCTCAACATGGGGGGCTGCTAGATAACTTCACAAGGCCCTTCTAGCCTTACATTTCTATGAGGGCTACAAATGTACCTTTTCTAAATGTCACTCCCAACTATTGTCTATAAGAGGACTGATGTCCCCAAAAGCCTTAATCACTCTCACTAGGAACCCAAAGGTGGAGAGGAAAGGAAGTGATCTCATGTGGAGCTGTAGGAGTGAGACTGAGGAGAGGAGAGCAAGGCAGGGACCCTGAAGGTGAAGGAATTGTGGTGAGGGCGGGGGGAGGGGGAGGAAGGAGACTGATGAGCTTTATTCATCTTCTGTTCCCCAACAAAGAGCCCAGAGGATTCTGGTGTTTAGTGCTCCTAAAGTTGGTTAAGTTTTTTGCTTAGAAATATGAACACCTGGTTTTCTTTTCCCTCCAATGGTATGGGTCCTAGCCAAGAGACTGACCCAAGATTCTAATAGGATTCTTTCCTACAGGAGTGAGGGCATGTATAGCACTCAGAGGAAGAGCAAAAAACCCATGACCAAGCCTTCACAGTCTTGTGACTTGGGCTTAAATCCCCCACAAAAGGGAAACTTTTTCAGTATCTGTAGGACTATTTGCAGAAGTGTATGGCTTAAATGCTGCCCTCCTTGTGGGCAGTTACAATAAATTCTTATTCACACTAGGAATTTCCCTTAATGCTGCTGTTTTGAAGATTTTTCAGAAGTGACTCAAACAAGATAGCTCCTTTAAAACCAGACCATTCTACGTACTGCTTTGTGCTCTGAACAGACACAGACAACAGTGAATTTCTAACTACATAAATTACTTCCGCAGATGGCACATGCAACTCAGAACTGAGGATACGTGATTAAGGCTTCTTGCCAGGAATCTTGGTGGACGTAAGAGCCAGAGCTTTAGGCAATGAACAATTGTTAGTGGAATTAGTTTCAGACATTTTTGTGGGTAGACAGCTGGATTTTCATAGATGAAATGAGAAGGAACAGTTCTCAGAGCAGTCCATTAGGGAATGGTCTGGAATAGTCCAAGGGATGGGGAGGGGGGAGGGATCCTATTCTTCCTCAGTGGAGACTCTAAAATATAGACTGGAAAAGAGTGTGAGAAGAGCTACCCCAGGGAACAAACATGCTGTGACAGGACCATAAGCGAGATGATCTAACTGTTTGCTTCTAGTGCTGACTTACGACTCTGAGAATCACTGATCATTTCACGCTGGTTGTATATATGTTTTTGCACATGCAAATTACTGCCTCCCAAACGTACTAGACAAGCTGCCTATTATTTCATTCTGCCACCCTTTCGATACCTTAACTATAGTGGCAGGAAATTCTAATCCAAGGTTAGGATAAAAAGTTTGTAACTTAACCGTGTTTACATTAAACTCCATGAGACAACATATCAACCAGTTTCCAAAGACAGTGAAACCCCCACTTATTTTATCTCCTTTTTATTTTCACATTTACATAAAAAAGTCTGACAGTTATATTAACCAGAACAAGCTGCAGTGTGCATTCTTACAACAAATGAGTATTGCTTTTGCCGTCTGAAATAGCAACATGAGGTTGGTTTCTGTGTTATATATCTCCAACTCCAAGCTGCTGAGCTTGAAATTCCTGAAAGTCCTCTGGGATGGTGTCTGAAAACAACAAAATACGCAAAGGTTAGTTGTTTTCCCATGTAGCTGATGGGTGTTTAGAACCAGAGCAAGGTGAATAATTGGGAATGAATAACCTATGGGTTAAAGGATAGTTTTCTTTTTCCTAATCAGAATTTGCTTGAAAGCAGAATGTGGCTGTTCCAAGCTGTATTTTTAATTTGCTGAATCACTTCTTTGAATAACTTTTGGATTGCAGATCATTCAAGAATTAGGCCTTTTTGCACTCAGTGTCATACACAAAGTGTGTGTGTAATGAACCAGTGCAGGGAAAATTGTGAATTTTATTACTGAACATATAACTCACAATTTACTGCCTGTGATGATTCAAGCTTCAGATATTTGTGGGCTAATGAACACTAAATATTCATATGCTTGCTGCGAGGGAACATGAAAGAGCTGGTTGTGGGAGTGGGGTGGAAAAAAATACACTCTCAATTTGACCTGAACATTCACAAGCAGTTTTTCTCTGCTCTTTACCCATCTGCTTTAGAATGTCATGAAGAATCAGTCTATCTCCTGGTGTTAAATGCCACACAGAATTTCAGTCTGTGGCCACTGCGAGTGAGGCAGAGGATTTAAAAGCCCTGGAAGTTGTCAGTGTCAATTTCAAAATTGCATTTGTCTGTAGACATCTTACCTTCCCTTCTTACAAATAGCTCCTAATGACAATATGAAGAGACAAAAAGAAAAATACTCTTGTTTACTCTGTGCCTTTGTTATATCTTTGTACAGTCAGCTGCACTGCTTCCTGTGTAAAGCCAGCAACCACCCCAGAATGGTTTGTGGGCTTTTCACAAAGCTAAAGGCAAGAGAATCATTAAGAATTTGCATAAGAATTAAACTTGCAAATGAAGTTAAGTTCCAATCCTTCCCTGTGTATTTGGCTTGTGGAATTGGCCTGAAACAACATGGTGACTTGGAGATCCATTAATGAATGTCCACGCAGATTAAAGTGTTCTCCAACAGGTTTTTACGTACTGCCTTTTTGGATATCTGATTTGTGTCCATTAATTCTTTCCCGTAGAGACTGTCCAGTTTGGCCAATATACATGGCAGTGGGGCATTGCTGGCATTTAATGGCATAGATCACATTAGTGGATGTACAGTTTAAATGAGCCTCTGATTTGGTGGCTGATGTGGTTGGATACAGTGATGAAATCGCTAGTATGCAAATAGTATGAACAGGGACATCGGCTGGCTCGCACACTACCTTTCACATCCTAATGACTTAACCAACCAACCAACGGAGGTGCTAATTGTTCTTATTAGCCTCTTGTAACTACTTGAACCATCTACTTACTGCCTCTCCCCCCCCTTTTTCTCTTTTTTTTCCTCCCTCCCCCCACTTCCCTTATTTATTCTTGGATCTGGACTTCTAATACTCTAGTCATCTGAAGAAGTGGGTTGTGCCCATGAAACCACCTACATGTTTTGTTAGTCTTCAAGATGCTACTAGACCAGTGTTTCTCAACCAGTGGTACGAGTACCCTCAGGGGTACGCAAGAGAAGTCTGGGGGGTACGTCAACACAACTGAAATTTGGAGAAAACTGAATTTTTGTTTTAAGTTTTACAGCGCTTTTTTTTGGTACTTTTTACACCCAAACATTTCATCGCCCGCCTGGGTAAGATTAAGTTGTTAAGCATATGAATGTTCAGTGTTTATTAGCCCACAAATATCTGAAGCTTGAATCATCACAGGCAGTAAATTGTGTTGCAATGGTAGAAAAAAATTTTGTGTCTGAAAACTAGATACTGGGGGTACCTATAATTTTTTTTAAAAGGGGCTACTTTATTAAAAAAAAAAAAAGGTTGAGAAACACTACTAGACTATTTGTGGTTTTTAAACATTTCCCAGCGCAGCCATTTGCTTTCAGTCATTGAAACTATAGGCAGAGCATCGCAGCAAAGGCCAGCAGCTAAGGCTATGTCTAGACTACATCCTGGCTACATTAAGTCTAGACTACATCCCTCTTTTAAAAGAGGGATGTAAATTAGACATATTGAAATTGCAAATGAAGCTGGGATTTGAATTTCCCACACTTTATTTGCATAATTGCATCACGGCGTTCTTTCAAAAAATGCTATTTTGGAAGTGAAACTGCGGTCTTGACACGGTTCTTTCGAAAAGAAAAGCCTTTCGAAAGAGGGATGTAGTCTAGATGTACTCTAAGAGCCCTGCTTCCTGTATTCAAAGCTGGCAACTCCTCTTAAACATGCAACATTTCACCTTGGCACTAGATCTGGGCTGGAGCTTTGGATTTAAATGTTTAATTTCACAAAATGTAAGTAACCAACCCACTTGGGCTACGTCTAGACTGGCATGATTTTCCGCAAATGCTTTTAACGGAAAAGTTTTTCCATTAAAAGCATTTGCGGAAAAGAGTGTCTAGATTGGCACGGACGCTTTTGCGCAAAAGCATCCCTGGCCAATCTAGACGTGGTTTTGCGCATTTTAGCCATCGGGGCTTTTTTGCGCAGAACAAATCTGAGCTGTCTACACTGGCCCTTTTGCGCAAAAGGTTTTGCGCAAAAGGACTTTTGCCCGAACGGGAGCGTCAAAGTATTTGCGCAAGAAGCACTGATTTCTTACATTAGAACGTCAGTGCTCTTGCACAAATTCAAGCGGCCAGTGTAGACAGCTGGCAAGTTTTTGCGCAAGAGTGGCCGCTTTTGCGCAAGATCGCGCCAGTGTAGACACAGCCTTCGTGTTTTGCTAACTGGCTTGTTTCCAATATAAGGGTGGAGTAGAATGGCATTAGGCAGTGGGCTGCAGCTGCCTGTACTCAGGCAGAGAGTGATTCTGAGAAGAGAGAAGTGACTGTGTTCCACTTTTACAAGGCCGATCAGTTGCTGTGACGGACATTGCCTCATGTGCACAGTTCCTCCAGAAAAATGTCTTGCAATAAGGAAAAAGCTCAGTCATCATCTAAAGGGGAAGAACAGCTCTGTATGTGAGATACATGGGAACACCAGGGCAGGGGGGTGGTAAAAGCGAGCTGGGGAAAGTAGCCTAGAAGTGTGGTTTTTGTTAAATATGTCCAAGTTTTAAAATTAATTCAGAATTAATTGATTCCTGCTGACTCACAATGTTAGAGAGCTGAGGTCTGCTGGCAGGAGTCCTGCCAACACTGTGTGGAATGAAGAAGTGTAACATGTCTAAATTCAGTCTGCAGCTGAGGATGCCTTCGCAGCTGTGGTGCATCAAGCAGAGAAAGCTCACAACAGCAACTGTTACGAATGGTGCAAAAACCTGCCTTCCCTTGCCTGATTGGAGAAGCAGCAGTTTGGCTCGAGTATGGGTTGGCTAACATCATGAGCAGTGGATGTACTGGCATATGCAATGGATGCTGTGGCCCATAATAATTTACTGAGGACAATGCCTCATTTGCTGCATGGTTAGCTTTGAAGTGTTGTTCATCTGGTCTTTTAGTAACATTTCTAACTGCACATATGTGCTGTAATTAACCTGCTCCATGTAATGGCATGACTGTGCTGGCAAATTGCATGTGTATGGCAGACTGGGGGCAACAGAGCAACTGAAGGGCTAATTCTACTTTGAGCTGGATGTGCGTTGACCTTTGCTAAGAGAGGCCACAACAGGCAAGATATTTCACAGATTCATTTGCTGATGAAAGGGAAGGCTGCAAGGTGGTTAATGAAACAAAGCCAAACTGCTGTACTAGTGGATGAGTCACGCTAAGAGAAATGATACCGTTGCAACGATATTTCAGGTTGGACCAAATAATGTTTTCTTGAGAGAAGCAGAAAACACCAAGTCTTCCTCCACGCATGGTAGTGTCTACGGTTACTCCAGAATCTGCCACCAGCTGAGACCCTTCATAGAATCTTGCCCTTCACAATAAAACAAATGCAGCCTGTTAGTCAGCAAATAAATGCAGATTAAAACCCTGTGACAAGCTCATTAGATGGGTCTCAGGACCATACCACCATAAGCTTGAAGAGAATGGTGGTATGGTCATAACCCCCCAGCTGTACCAGGGCTGTGCCAGTGGGGTAGGGAAGGGGCAGTTGCTCCAAATTAGGTTAGCTTCTAACAGCTCAGTAGAAGTATCTTCTGACCACACTCACTCTCATCCCAGTGTGCTTCTCCCCCACAGGGGAGAGTTAGTTGTCTATGCTAGCTCCATACCAGCAGCACCAAACATTCACCTGTGTACTTACCCGTACATATCAGTATTTCTAATTTACATCTTGGTGGTGCCCAGTGGGATCCAATCAGAATCAGGGCTCCATGGTACAAGGAGCTGTACAAACACACAGGGAAATACAGACACCTTCCCCAAGAATTTCCTTGTCATAAAGCAATGATCATTTACTATCCTTACTATCCTTAATTTCTCTTTATTCAGCTGTTTCAAAAAGAACACAGCTGGTGAATTTGGGTTCATAGACTCATAGAGACCTCAGGAGGTCATCAAGTCCAGCCCCCTGCCCAAAGCAGGACCAATCCCAACTAAATTAACCCAGCCAGGGCTTTGTCAAGCCAAGATTTAAAAACCTCTAAGGATGAAGATTCCACCACCTCCCTAGGTAACCCATTCCAGTACTTCGTCACCCTCCTAGTGAAACAGCAACTCTTTTGGGCTATTTCAGATCTTGTGCCTTTTCTAGGCTTCCTGAAGTCTCAAAGAAATGTGTGATAGTACATATTCATGGGGCTGCACTATTTAGTCAAAACATACCACAGTGACTTATGGGCCGGGTGTTGGCACAGGCTTTCATTTTTGGTTCTGAAGGCCCTTGTTGAAGAATTAAATAAGACTCACTTTAATCCACTCCTTTGGTTTCTGAGGATTTTAACTGGAGTGACTAAAAAAAGAGTGTGTGGTTGTATACTCAGTGCATGCCAAAAGGCATGGAGCTGCAAAAACTGTGATTAATCTTGAAGTTTATTAAATGGTTTGCCTTATTCTGCCTACCTGAAAAAGAGTAGTTGTGTAACTAACTAGCTGAATGTATGACTACTCTGTGGCAGGTTAGGGTTCAAATTCCTTATGTGCTCATTTGATGATTACCTGGTCTGTTCATTCCCTCTGGGGCACTGTCAGGATACTGGGCTAGATGGACCTTTGGTTTGACCCAGTATGGCCATTCTTATGTTCAGTATAAATATGCGACTGGGCTGATGGGGGGCCAAGCAGCAGTGCAATGTGCAGTGAGGATATTTTTTAGACCCTGGTCCCACTGACTTGAATGTTACAAGATCCAACCCCTTATCCTGACTGATGGTTGCTTGTGAAAATGCTTTCCCATGTTTGTCTTTTTTGCGCTTCTGCTAGATTAACAAACTAGAATGCCCTGTGTCTTTAGGAGCCCCGCACTTCTTCATGGATGTCAGCCCAAGATCAACATCACCCACATTACATCTGTAAAAACAGATTAAAAATCAAGAGCAATTCATAAAGGCTTCTTTCTGAGTGAATCACACACTTATGAGCCAGGCCAATGTCTCTTTTGCCTTTTAATACTTAAATAGTTGATTGCAGTAATGGATTGACTACTTCCAGACTTTGTTCAGAGTGTGACTTGCACAATGGTGACTACTTATTTATCTTGCCACTGGCAATTTTTGTAAACATCATAGGGACAAGAAGCATATCTATGCTAACATGCAGTCAGTGAACATGGTGAGGACATAGATCACCTAGAGAAAGTCCCTTTAAGAAGAGGTCTATATAAGCTCAAAAGCTGGTCTCTTACCAGCAGAAGTTGCTCAAATAAAATATATTACCTCACCCACTGTGTGCATTTAATATTCTGAAACCAACACAGCTATACCTACACTGCTTACATGTTGTATATTATGTTGTGCTAATTACTGATTATGTTCTATTTTACCATCTTTGTGCTTTCTGTGTTGGCAGCTTTGATTACTTCTCTTGCTGTTTATATATAGTGGTATGGATAAATTATGAGTTTATACATTCATATTCCAAGGGATCAACAGTAAAGAATATTCATACAGAAGTAAAAGATCTGTGGAATGTTAAGGTTTGAACGTGTTTCTCTGTGTTGTCATTGATATTTGCAAACACTTTAAACAAAACCAGGCAAGATAGTATGTCTTAATTTGGCAGCTACAAAACCCAGACATACTTGACCTATTTGTAATTATATGTGGTTTGATTTTTCTCAAACATAAAAAACCCTCCACTAACTAGAATTTTTTTTTTAAGATTTGTGAAAATCACAGCTATTTAGCTCTACAAATGTGTAAACAAGACAACAAACTTTGAGGTTTTTATATAGTCTCAACCTATTTTGTGACCTTAGATGGTAGAAGATAGGTAAGTTTGTAAATATGTATTCATCATTCCTGGTCTCTCAGTCTTACCTGATGTATCCAACCTGGGGTCTGTGCTGCAAGAACCAGCGATAAGAGACTTTATCTTTCCAGCCCACGTTTCTGGGGTCTTTCCATAGCAGTCTGACCTGGTCATTGGTGTCCCCTGTATGCCAGAGTGAATTCCTGAGGTGTTCTCCAGGGCCAGTCTTAGATTTAACAGCCTAGACAAATATGGCATTGCTTAGAAAGTGAACAAAGAGAGAATTCCCTTTAAACTTGAGAACATGAGCTCTAACTTTTCATAGTGTGGGCCACATCTTACTCAAGGGATTGCCTTGTTCAAACCCTCTCTCCCCCAGGCATGAGCTCATGACACCCCTGGGGGGCCAACTGTAGCAACTGCTTTTATTATTAGCTGTGTTTTCCTGTAGGAACTAAGAGGAGTCAGCAGCATGTGAGTGCTGATCTCAGTAGACTACCAGTCAGTGTGGCATGCACCACATTTTGGAAAGTTTTGCTTTAGACAAATGCACAGCCTCTTTGAATGGATCACATTAGGCCATCACCAGTAAATTGATTGAGATCTGTGTCCAGGTTTGAATTTATTTATGTAAATTAAAAAGGTCCACTTTAACCTCATTCATTTGTAATAAGCATTGACCTGCACTCAAATTGTGATCGACTCAGGTTATCCTCTGAATTTCCTATGCTTAGAGAGATGAACATATGTAAGGCCCCACTCTGACATTAAATTAATCTTTCCTTTAGGAAAGAGCTGCTAGTCCTCTAGCAATAGTGGGAGAAAAGCATAGGCATTAAGTAGGCAACTCCGTGTATGCATGGGTAGCTAAGACACAAAGAAGGCTGTGCCATCACATTTGGTAATGTTACTTCACCCAGTACCTTAAGCTGAATTCCAGGTTCTGCAACAGCTCTGAATGGAGTTGCTTGCCAGTAAGTCTGTTCTGTCTGCTTCCACATTACCACGTAAAAACTGGAACTGTCTTGATAACCAAAAATAAAGCCAGCATAGTCATCATCCGTCACCGTATTCACATGAAAGGTGCCTTCAAAGTCAACCCCATTGAAAGCTGTGTAACCTAGAAGCAATGGATATGCATCACCTTAAGTCCAATAGTTGGCAGAAAAGATGACAGCTCGCCAAAAGCTTTTCTACTGCACAACGGGAGTACAGAAAAGGTGTCCATACCAACTGCCAGGCCAGGATCACTGTTCATGGTCTGTACAATCTCCATACCCTGAGAGGGGAAAATTAATTACGTTACTGTGGCTCAATAAACAATATGGTGATACTGCATTTACTACAATGAGACGTCCCAAAGTGATACATGAGCCTCATGCTGGCCCTCTATGCAGCAGTGCAGTTCTCTCAGAAAGAGATTTCTGTGGCTGCATTTATTTTAGCCTATGTGTTAGTATGTTCAACTTCCAACTTAGTTGCACTTTTTCAAAAATATCCTTTCCTTTTGGCAAGCATTGGTTGATTTTCATTTCTTTGCTACAGCATTACAGAGTCTAAGTTCAGCATGGGTTGGGGTTTTACAATTTTTTAAGTGGTTTGTTTCTGGCAGCAAAAAGATGTCAAATGGATTTTTACCTGGTTCAGAACCACCCAATTAGGATCAATCTGAGCATCACCTTCAGGATCCAGGACCACAGTTTGATAAGCCCTGAAATCTGTCAGGGTAATCTCAGCATTCTCAGGACAAATATCAATTCGATCGATTACTGTATCCTGGTCAAAATCTGATTCACATATATCACCAACTCCATCACCTGAATTCATCAATGAAACAAAAGGGAGCCTTATTTACAATGCAGCAACAATCACCTTAGCTTTAACCATGCAACAAACCAAAGGAAGGGGTTGATTCTCCATCTTCTGATGCCAGTGCAGTCACTAATAAGAAGCAGAGAAATTTTACAGTATTGGCTTATTTTTAAGATTGCTTTGTATCATTGTTCTGGTGAAAACTAAAAAATCTTCAGGGATATTTTGCAAATGAGTTAGTTTAAGAAAAAGAGAGACAGGGTTTTTGTTTTATGCTGAGTCTACATGTTTTGTTAGTCTTTAAAGTGCTACGGGACTATTTGTTGTTTTTTAAGAAATCCTAATGTGCGTCTTTCACATTTCAGGGCATGTCATCACTATGGGCTGCATTGAAAGCAGCGATCAATCCAGCAGGGATCCTATACTATGCAAAACACAGTAAATTGACCATCAGGCATGCTCCTGTCGACTCCATCACTCCACCAAAACAAGAAAGGTGCATGGAGTCGATAGGAGAACGTCAGCTGCTGACTTACCATGGCGAAGATACCATGGTAAGAGTGTGTTGACTTCAGCTACATTATTCACTTAACTGAAGTTGTGTAACTTAGGTCGACAACCCGCAGTAGTGTGGCCAAGGCCTGAATGAACTTGGTGACTGTCACACTGTTCATGAAAGTGAGATCCAAGGGCCAAATTCTTGCCTCTGCTAGCACTTCTGTAGGACACTGCAGCAGCATGAAGGGCATTGAGTGCCCCCTCAGGGAATTCTTCCAAGGTAAGGGCATACTCGGGCAAGAAGGATGGTGTCAAGGGAGTGACAGCAGCAGTTCACAGGTGGCCAAGGAAGACTTTTGTAAGTCAGAGTGGTACCTGATCTGGAAATCCAAAGGTGGCTTATGTCTCCCCCACCCATTTGCAGCACAGAATCTTGGCCAAAATGTGGGATAGAGCAGTGTTTCTCAACCAGTGGTATGAATACCCTGAGGGGGTACTCAAGAGAAATCTGGGGGGTACGTCAACATAATTGAAATTTGGAGAAAACTGAATTTTTGTTTTAAGTTTTACAGTGTTTGGTTATTTTTGTACTTTTTACACCCAAACATTTCATCACCCACCTGCCTATAATTAAGTTGTTTAAAAAAACATGCGTTGCAATAGTAGAAAAAAATTTTGTGTCTGAAAACTATAGGTACTGGGGGTACTTTTGTTTTTGTTTTTTTGGAAAAGGGGTACTTTATAAAAAAAGGTTGAGAAACACTGGGATAGAGCCTTTGGCTGCTGCTATTCGTAATATGTTTCAATCCTGACTTAGAAGTAACAGGGCCCCCTTCTGTACAAAGGAGAAATCTACTTTTTTAGACTTTGGACCACAGGGTTCTATGTGGACTTGGTTCCCCTTGGTGAGAACATGCTACCTTACAGTAAGTGTATTGCATGTTTGCCAACTGCATAGGTGGGTAGAATAGACTCACTGTTGTCATCTTCCTGTCCAGGGTTGGGAACCAGACGGCAGTTATCAGGGCCCGGGGGGATGAGGTCCGGAATCCCATCATTATCATCATCATCGTCACACTCATCACCCAGGCCATCCTTATCTGTGTCGAGCTGGGAGCTGTTAATGACCGTGGGACAGTTGTCTGTGCTGTCCTGGTGTCCGTCTCCATCACTAAGAATGAGAACAAAACAACAAACCACACACACAAACAAACCACATACACTATCAGTTGCTGTGCTCAGACTAGAGAACTGCATCTAAGCAATCTGAAATACAAAGTGCTGTTGGTGCCATCAGATGCATCCTGATGCCAGAACGTGTAACAAAAGAAAAACTCTCACCAGGACTGTGAAATAGGATTTATTGGGCAATGGAACTTGCTCATAGTTAATCTGGTTCTACTGAAGCTTCCATTTTGGATTGTGAGGACACTGAGTATAGGAAGTGGTTATCTGCCTTGCTTCTCCCTGCCATGGTCTAACAACATTTCACAAACAGTTTGATGTGTCTAAATATTAATTAAGACATATTGTACCAATGTGCCCTGGGTTTCCTGATGACCTAGGCTATGGCACACAGTGCTGAGAGAGGTTTTTGGGAAATGTCCCTCCAGCAGCAGCCCTGCATTGAAGCCCAGATGAACTAACACAACTGCACCACCAGTGGCTAGACTTGGCAGAACTTGATTTTTTAAAAAATCAATGTTTATTTTTAAGCTTTTTCTACTTTTTAATCAATTACAATTTTTATCATTGTACCAAATTATGGGGAGGAGTTTGCCTTCTCCAGGCAGAGCAGACACACCCCCTCCCGCCCACCCGATCCTAGCTGTGTGTCCTGGTCTTAAAGCCTCACTCTTCTTAAAAGTGACACATGGTAAATCACAGGTGTTAGGGTGCGAGGGGGAGCTGAAGCAGAGGAATTTCCAGCATTACAACATGTGCTGTAAAAATTAAGGTAGGGTTCTCTGAAGTTCTCAAATAGCCTTTATCTGACTTTCCATATCTGTAAATTGCTACTAATATGGATAGAAATATTTTCTTTGGGGTTTCTGTGTGTTCGGTGAAATCACCAATAAAAATCTAGTCCTTCCAAATCTACTTGTGGTTTCCTGACTATGGTGTAGTGACTTCATCATAATGGCTCAGTCAGATGCTTTCTGAAGCCCTTACTCCAGATGCTGTAATGCAACCAACTTGTATAACCCATGCTAGTAAGGCACCTGCAGCTCCTGTTGGGTGGGTTGCAAACTTGAGGCATCCAGCAATGTTTTTCCCCAATACCTTTTTGCCTAGAGTAGACAGAACCACAGTGAAGTGCAGTGAGAGTAAGGAAATAGCTGCAACATTTATCAATGGACTTGTCTTCACTGCTAAAAAAAGAAGAGTCTATTCCCTCTAGTTAACAAATGTGTGAGGTATCTTGAAGCAAAAATGCACTAGAGATATGCACTTTAGTTTTATCTTAGGGTAAAATAGATGAGGACAACCCCATTGGGGATATCATGCTGTTACTTAAACATCGCCTACATGTGACCTAGCCATATCACTCTGAGCAATGAAAAATGTTATGCCCTGAGTGCAGTTGCAGTTAAGGTGATCTAATGCCTGATGTAGATACAACTAGGTCAAGAGAAGAATTCTTCCCTTGACCTAGTTACTTCCTCTCAGAGAGGAGGATTAACTACATTGACAGAAAAGCCCCTTTTGTTGATGTGGGAAGCTTTTACACTGTGGTGCTACGGCTGCACACCTGGAGTACTGTAGCTGTGTCACTGTAGCATAGCCATCCCCTGTCTTTACCTCATGGAAAAACTATAGAGCCCTGTCTCTACTGTGCTTTTACCCCAGGATAGCTTATGCGCTAGCTACCCTGAGACAGAAAACACACCTTAGTAGCAAAGACAAGGCCTCACTCTCTTTTACAATGAAGCCTCACTCCATGATAAAGCTAATACCCAGGAGGATAGAATAGGGTAGGGTAATTTCGTGAAATACTTAGTGCAGACCAGGCTCAATGGTCTTATCTTGGATTGGAATTTAACAATTATCATTTTCCCATGAGTGGAAAATGGTGTATTCACTTTCCCTTTCCTAAGCTTTGGGGGTGGGGGGAGGAGTAGCTGTCTTTCCCTTATGGGAAGAGGAATAAAATATAATGCCTAAACTTTGTTTTGCTGGAGCTGCTCTCAGCATGAGTAAAAGCAAATACAGCTAATTGCTGTTCTTGGGAGTAAAGAAATAGCATTTCATGGATTCCCCTAGAACACCCTCAGCTGCTGCTCCCCACCACTTAATATCTGCAAGAGATGAAGAGAAACCTTATCACCACTTTGCTAAGGCAAGGGAACATTTTTTTAAGGTATGTTCTTGTTTTTTACAATGAAACTTGGTTTATGTTACAGTGAAGGCTTGTGTGTTAGTGGAGAAAATACCTCACCCTAAAATTGTTCTTTTTTGTTTTGATTTGATAATATAAGCTCTGTACAGAGCTTGCCAGTTTTATTTCTATGGAATCAGCTGTAAATCATGTAATGTACCTGTTTTCTATGCCCTTTTTTGAGATGAACTCATGAAATGTACATATGTGTATGGGGAAAAAGTGAAAGGGATAGTTTACCTGCTGCATTAGTGACAGTAATTGATGACAATGGCTATTGCTGATTGAAAATAATTTTATGTAATGAAAACCTAAAATACATTCCTTATTGGGCAGGAAGTACTGAAAATAACCTAAGGCTGAATTGAGCCCTAGGAGGAGCATGGTGCAACTCTTCTGAAGTGGGTGGAGTTAGATAAGCTTACACTATGGCTAAATTTGAGCCAATATCACTCTTCTGTTAATATTAGATGGGACACTGTACCTGTCTTGATTGGTGTCACAAGAATCTCCAATCAGGTCATTGTCAATATCTGACTGTAAACAGAAACAGAAGAAGTTGTAGTATTAACTGCCGAGAGAACATTAAAATGACAGTACTATGTTGGCAGGATCAGGGTTTTTAAATAAAATATATCTTCTAGTTATGGGGGTGATCCAAAAAGGAAAACCTATTTTTAAAACGGCAGAGAAACAAATTACTATTAAATTGGGTGCAACAGTAGCTTCTGGAGCTTTAGCTGAAGGAATTAAAATAAAAGCTGCCTGAGATACTAAAAAGGAGTAAGCCTTCCTTTTCTAGAAGAGATTCTCCTCCTGTGTAATTTAAAAATAAGCCTACAGTGTTATATAGCTGTACAAAAAGATGTAGCAAGTCTAATCTGCTCACTCAGTGACATTTAACTCTGTAGTGACAGGTTGGTTTTTTTTGTCTAAATAAGAAAATCATGATTTAGTCCTAATAAAAGAATAAATGAAACTAATTAATACTCCTAATGGAGTCTTCTCATTGACTTTCAACAAAATGGGAGCAGCTGATCTCTGCCTAGATTTTTAAGAGCAGGTTAGACAAACACCTGTCAGTTTTCTTCCTCTCACTAACCTGATTGGGGTTGCTGATAGTGGGGCAGCTGTCACAAGCATCACCAACACCGTCATTATCCTGGTCCTTTTGGTCCCTGTTGGGAACTCTTTGACAGTTGTCCAAAAGGTTCTTAATACCTGTAAAAGTCACTGCTATTAGTCAAAATTATTCCCTCTGGTTCCAAATGGGTATTTTCCAAATGCATCCATTGATGTATTGTCACAGAATACAGCATTGTTGTGCAGCCATCACCAATGCCTGCAGCAGTTCACTTGGGGGCACAGCGTGTGACTGTATCATAAATGTTAACAGCAGATCTGTTTTGTTTCTGTGCACATAACATTTAATCAAAGATGGGGGCACCTCACTGCATTCTATCCTCATACCGTATAGTTAATACCATCTGACATTTTATCGCTATTATTATATTTAAGGGGACTTGATTTTCTTTCAAGCCCCACACAGCAATGAGAATAAAATGTTGCATGACAGGGATCTCTTGGGCATTCAGGCAAGAAGCCTTCAGATGTGCGGGAATGTGGTTGGTCCTGTGGGTTATTGTGAAGAGCGCTGGGGTTTTTTGCTGTTAGTACATTAAAATGTTCACCAGCCTTTTAATTGTTGTATGAATTATTGTGGGGTTTAACTGCAGCACTGTGTCCAGAGCCTGGGCTGCCATAAAAAAAAATCAATATTTACAAAAATTAAAAACAGCTGCAACTAGGAGTTTCAAGCAGTGATGGAATGAGCTTTCTCTGACAAAATCTCTCATGAGAAGATGTTTGACTAAGTGACATCACCCCCAAATTTGCTGCAGTGTAGTCTGAGTTGCTGCGGTTGTTGGGATTGATAGTTATCACACTCTGCAATGGTACCGGTTAGTTAGAATCATTCCTGCAACAAGTTTCATGTCCTCTGCTGCAGTCATAACAACTGCAAGGAGGGAAACAGTCAAATTTGTGGGGTTTTACAAAATATTTTTGGACATAGGTGATGGGTGGGGAGCGCGAGGGATCACATGTGCCCCTAGATGGGTCAAGTGCCCGTCTAGATTTTAACTTTTGAAGCTGGATGCCCTCACACTCTCCCCTCCCTTGCAGGGTACAGGTTACCATCCCATCATTCTTGGAAACTAGGAGTAAAGTATTCGGTCTTAGAGATGCCTAAGAGCTGGTGACAAACATCCTTTCTAAGGCAATGTCTACGCTACAGCATATGTCAGCATAAAATATGTCGTTCAGGGCTCTGAATAAACACCCCCGAGCAATGTAATTTTCACTGGTGTGGACAGTACTCTCTTGGCGGAAGAGCTTCTGCTGCTTGTGGGGGCAGGCGTAGTTAACCCGTGCCTTAACACACAGCACTTGCTGGGTGAGTTTAAAGAATAACAGAGATATTAAGCGAAGATTTATCAACCATCTCCATCCATGTCGTCATCACAGGCGTCTCCTTTCCCATCACCATCTGTGTCCCTCTGGTCATTATTCAAGACTGTGCGACAGTTGTCACAAGCATCTCCAAAGATATCTTGATCACTGTTCCTCTGGTTAACATTAGGAGCCAATATACAGTTATCCTAAAAGGGAGACAAACACAAATTCCCTTCTGTTAAATTCTTACTGGAGTCAAATAATCCTAACGCTCATTTATATGCTGTAAACTCTTTTGCAGATGGCAATACAGTATTGGAAATAGTTTGGCATTCTATGTGGTCAATAAATCAGGACCAGATTTCACTAATTCTAGACCAACTTCCAAGTTTTTATATGCAATGTGTGTGGAGGAGCGATACAATGTGCATAGGGGTTTGTTCATCACAGTGCATTTTGGTTCTCATTTCCCATGTCTCCTTTGGAACGCAGGTTCTTATTTAATGTATTCTATTTCAGGGTGCACACGGCTTCACTTCATTAGGACAGTGGTTTTCAACTTGTGGTCGGCACACCCATGGAGGTCTGCTGACTATGCCTAGGTTTTCCAAAGGAGTCTGCACCTCCATATGAAATTTTTTAGGAGTACACAAATGAAAAAAGATGGAAAACCACTGCATTAGGAGAAAAGTAAGCTGCCCAGCTCCCCCTAGTGGTATATCCTCAAACTGAGACTCGGTGAAATGCTTGGCAATAGGACTTTCTGACTCAGAAAAGTCTGAATTCCAGATTAACATGTTTTTTTTTTTTTTTAGTCTGGTATTAATTCTGGAAGGCCTATAGGGAGGGGCTATGGCGGCAATATCATGGGGATGTCTCTTTCCTCTTTTGAACATCCCTCCTGAACACTTGGGTTCCCATCCTCCACCCACAGATGCACAGAACAGTAGGTCCCTAAGCTAGCTTGCAGTAGCAACAGGATCATGGAGGCTCAATACTGTGATGGTGCCAAAGCAGTTCCATAGTTATAGCTGCATTCAGATTTTCATTTAAAGCAGGAATTACATTTTCTGTTATGCACCAATAACTCAGTGAATCATCCCAAACTGACTCTGAGTACCTGGCCTGACCTAAAGTCCTTTGAAATCATTGGAAAGGCTTGTGTTGACTGCTGTGACTTTGGATTAGGCCTATGTACAGATTGAATTTTCAAACTGAACTGTTAATTATTTGAACTATAATAATTTTTAAATGGGCTTCTAAGTTCGTTTTTGGGGATGAGACTAATTTTATTGCTGTTCCATCTAGCAAATAAATTCCTAGGTTTTTTGAGAATTGAAAATTATTTTGCTGTAACAAAATCTGAGGCATACATTTGAAATTGATTGTTAGTTTTTAATTTAATTGAATTTGTTAATATATCTGCCTGTGATGTGATGTCAATCCCACACAAGCCTGGAAGGGGTTAAGCTAGCCAGGTAACCTTATAAATTCCACAGGCTGCACCTGAAGGAAGAACCAAGCAGATGACAGCAAGGAGATTCAGCTGTGTAGGAACAAGTGGGGCCTATAAAGCCAGGAAGCTGGCAGCAGACAGGTGTGCTCCTTAAGAAAGGGTTCACACTCCCCGAGAAGAGAGAGGAGTGTTTAGAGCTGGTACACCCAGAGCAAGAAAGGGAACCAAAGAGTTTTCAGAAGTAGTCCAAGGAAGGAATAGTTAGGGCTGGGAGAGGAAAGCACAGAACTGCTAAGTTGAGGCTCCCTGGACTGGAACCCAGCATAGAGGGCAGGCCTGAGTTCCCTCATGCACCACTGGGGAAGTGGCACTGGTGGGGCAGTGAACAAGAAAGCTGCTGGGGTCATTGTGGGAATGACAGAGACTTTGGAGGACTATATCCTGAAAGGGGGGAATGCTGATTGAGCTGACCTGAGAGCTGAGTCATGAAGATGACCCTGTGATTCCTGAAGTGAGAGAGGGGGCTGCAGACTACAGGGAAAGACAGAGTGAGGGCATACAACCACAAGAAAGGGGATAGACCTTGTAAACTAATCCCCAGAGCAGCCAGGAGGAGGCACCAGACAAACAGTGAGTGGTGAACTCCATGACACTGCCATTGGATGGATACTACATGCTTCAATTTAAATAAAAACAGGAGTGCCTAGATCCCATGATTATTTGAAAAAATGAACATGTGTAAATAAATGCAGAGTTGTTGTCTTTCATATGTGGACAGCTTGTAATAACAGTTCTGGGAGGTGAGGCCTGCCTAATGGCAATAGAATTGTTATGCCTGAAACATAAAGGTGACAATTTCAATGTGAACATTAACTATTTCACTTCTGAGACCAGGTGGCTCACATAATATCTTGTATTGGACCGGCTTCTGTGGGTGAAAGAGACAGGGCTTTCAAGCTATTTTTTTTTTACTGTGGATTTGAGAGAGGTGCTCAGAGTGTCACAGCTGCTAAATACAAGGGGAACAGATCGTTTAGCATAAGTAGTTAGCACATATTCAAAGGCACCACTGAAGGTGAAGTGACCTGTTAACATCCCTGTAGTCATAACAAAGAATGTGGTTAGTGGATTGTGAGTGGTTGTGCTAAGCCACAAGTTCCATGTCTTTACTGAGACCATGATTTTTAGTGTCTAGCAAATTTGTAAGTTTAGGTTCCCAGGCTCATCTTCTGAAAGTGTTGCACACATTTCCTTTGCGTAATATGGGAAGCATGTAGAAGGTCACTGGGCAGGTTGATTATATCCTTAAGGTCCTGGGTAAATTGTGGTGTGAGATCTTCTTTGAGTTCTTTATAGTATGCGGTGTTGGAGAGCTGTTGGTTGCCGTGATCCTGTATTTAGCTGTGACACTTTTAGTGCCTGTCCTAGACCTGAAGAAGAACACCGTGGAAGTTTGAAAGTTTCTCTTTCACCACTTAAATTGGTCCAATAAAAGATGTTACCCGAGACCAAACACTGCTACACTAGCATTGCAAACAACAATGTATCATAGCCATATGATACTTTTTCATGGGAAATTTGCCATTAAATAATTACTATAATTTTAATAAAATTACAAGTAATGTAGCATTGGTAGGTTGGAGGTAAAGTTGTGCGTCAGTGTGATTTTTTTTTTTCAGGGCTTTGATGTGACCCTCATATAAATGAAAATGAGTGCATTACAGAAAGTGCTGTTGTGTTGGGGTGGCTAAAAATAGTGAGGGCAGTGGGACATGTGCCAAGGAAAATGGTACTGTATTAGGTTTAGAAACATCCCACCTTTCACCAACTTTAGTCCATCCTATTTGCAAGGGATCCCAAATCTGAGCCATGTTCTACATCTGTGTACAGTACCTGCTCATTAGGAATTCCATCTCCATCAGCATCCTCATCACAAGCATCTCCGATCCCATCACCATCTGCATCTTCTTGTCCTGAATTTGGAACAAATCTGCAGTTGTCCTATGCAAAAAATAAACCCCAGAGATATGACCAGCATTCCACAAGATGAATTGAATTCTCTCTCCTGGGGCCTGACTGACTTTCTTTACTATTCACCTGAGAAGTTTCTTAATGGCATATATTTTAAATAAAACTTGAAAATGTGCTTCCTGTTTGTAGTGTTCCCCCCGCCCACGACCTCTCCATGCCCCCTACTATCACTCCCCTAGATGATTAAAAAGGAAGAGCTTCCTACCTTTCTGCAGCTATCTGCAATGCATGAAAGTTTTTCATCAGGATAGCCATCAATATCTATGTCCTTTCCACAGATATAACCGTCACCAGCCCAACCAATGCCACACTACAAATGAAAACACTGTTATAGAAACACTAAATGATTGCAGACATGTACAGCATTGCTTAGGATGGGACCTTAGGCTTGCTTTACAAAAGGTTCAATCTACAGTGCAGCAGGCACTAGCATTTACAATGATACATTCAACACTCTCTGTTGAGGTAGGGATCAATTTAGTTCCAAACTTAAAATGTATCTTAATTTTGGATGGCCAGCTGCAGACATGTAGAGCCTGATTTTTCTGACATGCTGAGTAACCACAACTCCAAATGACTCCCGTGGAGGCTCAGATCCTCAGTGTTTCAAGGTGGCCATCCAAATTAGTGATTGATTTTGAAAATGTAAGCCTTAGTGATTTGAGGTGAAGCATAGTTGACAGTCTCCCTGAAAGGCAACAAAATGCAAATTCACTGGAAAAAGAGAGCCAAAATATTTCTGAGGGTCAGACTTTCAGAGAAAAGTCTGAAATCTCAATGAAGTATTTTTCACACAATTATTTGCTCTTGCAAATGGGGCATTTCTTCATATGAATGTTGAAGCATCTAAATGCTATCAGTTCTCAAAAATATCTAGTTTGTGGATGCAACTGCTGAAAATGCAGACACAAGTGCCTGGGTAAAATTGCATGGGGACTTCAGATCTCTCTGACTGTCCATAGCCCCAATATCTAGAAATCTCTCAGTTACAGATACAGCTGGTCCCCGACTTACAAACGAGTTATGTTCCAAGCACTTGGTCGTAACTCGATGTGTTCGTAAGGCGGATTCACTGACACAGACGCGCTGTTCGTAAGTGTGGATTTCGTTCGTAACTCGGGCTCCGGCTGTATAGGAGGTTGGTTGTAAATACGAACGGTCGTAAATCGATGCGTTCGTAACTCAGGGACCGGGTGTATGGATTTTAAATATCCCAGTTTTCCTTTGAAATGTACTTAAAAATGAGATGCATGTAGAAGTACAGAAAGGAAGGTGACAGCAGAAGCACTATCAGGAAAAATGTCTGAATTAGCTTCAGATCCCAGAAGAAAATTACAGGGCACATATGGTATTCAAACTGAGCATCTACGTGCTCACGCAGCAGTTTTCTGAGCCCCACTCAGAAGTTCAAAGGTCCTGCACAAGCAGGGAGCTCAGCTGATTTGCAGAGGGAGGGATGTCTCACTGAGTAAGCAGATAAAGGGAGCTAGCTGCCTGCTTGAATTGAAGAGCTCAGAAAGCCCACAAGAAGGGAAAAAACCAACAAATGGTCTGGTAGCACTTTATAGACTAACAAAACACGTAGATGGCATCATGAGCTTTCGTGGGCACAGCCCACTTCTTCAGATGACGGGAGTTAAGGAGACAATTAGTGGCTGGGGGGATGGGAAGGGAGGGAGAAAGTAATTAATTGGCTGATGAGAAGTCAGAGGGGAGTTTAGAGCTCCCTCTGCAGGAGGAGAGAGAAGCAGACACTCAGCATTCTCAAGCCTCCTGGGAAGGGGGAGGGAGACAAGAGGCTGACTGCATGGGGTAGGTTGAGGAAAGAGAGGGTGGGTGGGTGCTGGCATCTGTGCAGTGAGGTGGGGCAGTTTGTTTGGGGTGTCTGACTAGCTGCAGTCCTCTCTGTCTGATTGGGTTGAGGGCGGGGGGGCAGGCTGCAAGGGAAGTGTGTGTGCCAAGACATTTGCATGATTGTATTTCAAACAAAGTTTCCATAAGGTGTTAATAGCTTAAGATAAGAAAGAAAAAGATTCTTTTAACAGAATGTTTATGGAGTGCTGCAGATATTTAAAACTCTGAACTTAATGATTTTTTTAAAAATCTGTTACTAATTAATACATAGTATATTGTATTACATTAAGGCCTGATCTTTGCTATATGAATTCTGGCTTTTATGAGTCAGAAGTAGCTAGTACTAGCTTGAGCTGTTAGGTTGATACATGTACTCCAAGTATAGTGTTAATTTTCTTTTTTATTTAATTTCATATTAAATATTGTATGCATTGATCCGTGTTAAATATCCCTTGTTTTAATACATTTTCTTCCACACATATGGACTGCTTAAAATTATGCATGCATGTGATTTGTTTGTATTGGTGGTGCACATATATGCACACACACACTTCCTCGATATTGATGGTGCACATAAAACATTTCAACCTGCCTAAAAGAAAATTTAACCCGCCCAAGGATAGAAAATGTTAGAGGGAACACTGAGTGGTATTCAAATTCAGGGTGCAGAATCAGTCTGTTGCTTCCAAGAAGAGAAGCTGCGAAGACTGAGGTTAGGTGAGGAACCTTCTGGTCACATCTATCAGCTTCCTCCTCCTACTGCACAGATGCATTTCAGTCTTGGTTTAGAGTTGCTACCTCCAGGGGTAGAAAGGACAGTAAAGTCCATAAGTGAACTATGTCCTTGGACTCTACTCAGAATGCCAGCTAGCAAGCCAGGTAAATGCCAGCTATCGTGGTGTTTTGGGGGTGTTTGAAACTTATCCATAAAGAATATGAATAAAACCACCAGGTTATTTCACAAAGATAAGTGAAAGTGGCTGTATCCCATTGGTCAGCACACGCAGATTAGTAATCTCTATTGACACAGAATTTATAAACTCATGCTACAGAAAGCAGCTCTGAAATATTACAGTGTTCTAGAAACTTTGCCTATACATATGACATTTTTAAAAACACAGAATTGAGCCCTGCTGAAGTAAATATCCAGACACCTGATTCCTTCTACTAGATCTCTTTAAACAAGGACAAATAAGGTTAGAATAAAAAAATATTTGCCATAACAGGGAACAGTCTTTTGGAATTTCAGATTATTTTAACCAACGCCAAATTTAAATGACTCCTTCACTATCTGACACTATCATACCAAAAGAGAAATACTCTTAGGTAAATAAATCCATACAACGCTTTCATTACAAAAGTAGGAAATTCCCCTTATAATCTTTTAAATAAACCATAGAGAAGAACAATACAAATCTTTAATCAATACAGTAGGTATCGATTGTGATGATTTTATGCTTTTAGAAACAGTGGAGGAACTGCTCTTCCTGGCGTATGAATTCCTTCATATTAGCCTTCCTTGTGGCAAAATAAAATAAATCTTCACTTAAAAGTCTGCCTGTACAAAGCTGCAGCTATTAGTCCCACTGTATTTAAGATTCCAGCTACACTTAAAACATCTGATTGAGTTTGTACCTGTTTAGCGGTGTAGTCTGTGCCCATACATAGCATGACTAATAACTATAGCAACCAACTATGTGTCGCCCTTGCCAGAAATCTAATCAAATATGTTCAGTCTTCAAATAATCTGGTCAGAATACTGTTATCTTGTTACGGAGAACAAGAAGGAGCCCATAATCACACCTATGTAGCCAGAAAACCTTCCGTCCAATTCTCTGAGCAGAAGAACATACCTGGAGATCCACAAGATGCTGCTGCTTGCTCTGTGCACATTGATATTTGGCATGCTTTTCTGCTGAGACAGTACAGCACAGCTGCTCAGATAGTAGGGCAAACTTTCCAGAATGCAATCATGTAAATGCTGCTAGGCAGCATGGGGAAATGTAGCCACCCAGATGTGGGTACCACATAGACATACCATGTGTATGAGGTTGGGGGGAAGACTATCTGGACACACCCGAACTGTCTGTAACTGGGCTAAATGAGTGTGTTACCCTCTACTTACAAATGCATTTTTGTACACTGATCAAAGTGTACACTGGTCCGAAAACATACTGCTCATTGCCTCAGGAGGACTATTTTTTTTTCTAGTTTGTTCTGGAGTGACCTAAAATATAGCGTATCACGAACTTACAGTACATGAAATCTCTCCACGTCTCTCTTCAATACACTGTGCATAGACACTGCATGGGTTCAAGGCTCGATTTCTGCAGCTTTTCTCTGCCTTGCATCCTTTAACCTGGTCTCCAATGTAACCAGGTTTGCATGGGCCACAGCGGTAAGAACCCTGTAAGGACAATCAATCGTATGTACGAGTTTCACTGCTTTGCATTAAGCAATCCTCTTCCATCAACAGTGTGTCTATGAGTTGCCTCACACTGTTCGTTTGTGATGTGTAGGTTAAGTTTCATGTTCACTGCGACTTCTTGCTAATTCTTTTGTGAACAGACCCTTTTCATGTGCACTTAGTGCTGTCAAACGTCAGAGACTGACAGTTGAGGAGGAACCGAAGTTTCCTATTTATCCTGAGAAAAGGTAGAATACCTGCAGCAATGCAAACTTCTCTACATTGCCCATTGTCCCTAAAACCTGCTCAGGAGGAGGGTTGAGCCATCTTTAAGGCAAAACAGGGTATTCCAATCTCCATGTCTGTTCATTCTTTGCTGAATTCTTGTCTACACACAGATTACTCCAGTTTAACTATATCAATTTAACCAGTACAAAGTATGTGCGGACACTCTTATTTCGGTATAAATCTGTCTTGGTCTGATTTAGTTTAAGTTAATTGGGAACAAGTTTAAGCTAAACTAAAGCTAGCTGCTCCTAAGATGAAATAAGTATAGCCACCCAAAAGTATGCTCCGGCTAAATCAGTTTTTAAAATGATTTAAGCTAAACTGATACAACTTCTGTGTGTTGACAAGGCCTAGGATTTGACATATCAAAATGAGCCTTGTTTAAACTGACATAAGAGTCTACACGGCCTTTTGCACAGGTTTCAGTACATCATCTTAAAATATCACTGTACACTACACCTCTGCGACTTTCTTATGTAAACAAGCCCAGAGATTCCAAGCAAGGGTGTTGCAGTTAATGGCTTTGCTGGTGATGGCAGGTATTCCATACAGGAACTTCATTTAGACCTGAGCTCCCTGTTGCTCATGCTTAGTTATTTTTCATCTTTTGCTGTCTCGTGAACAAGCCAATGAAATATGAGGTAAAATCCACCATAATCAATACAGGCTCATACGCAGGAATTTCCGGGGTCAGGAGTGGGTTTTTTTTGTAAATGTGGACTGTAATTTTTTTAAAATATAAAGGAGTTCAAAATAGTCATGCAATGAGTGTGCATAAGAGAGGGTAATGAAAAATTTGAGTGGAAACAGTGATTAGTAAAATTATTTTGTTATATACGCTCTCTCTCTGAGCCACCATGATCACACATACACACGCGCACGCGCGCACACTGCAGGCCACCGTGATCATGCACACAAACACACTCTGCAAGTCATGGTGATATCACACTCACACACACGCTGTAGCTCACTGAGGGACATGTGTATGAGGTTTGAGGTGATGTGCAAAGTCAAGCGAAGGCCCAGCAGCCGTGTAGGTCGCTACCTCCCAGTAAACCCAGAGTGCTAACTTTCAACATTTTCAAAAAAAGGGGACAAATATATTACATGACTACACACCCAGTACTATGTATGAATTACAAATCTTCATTTTTATTAGGAGGTCCAGATGACTTCCTGAGTCTTAACAGCAAAGCCTCCTGGGTGACCTGTGAGAGCTGACCTAGTCCAGGTAGATTGGAAAAGCATATTCATAATCGACAGATGGAGTATTTTGTCTGGACCAGGAAGTATATGGGTTTTGTCTGGATTTGTTTAAGGTTTTCACTGTCTGAATTCATGGCAATAGGCCACACAGTTTGCAAACGGAGGTAGATGGAGAACTGCACAAATCAAATAATTAATGAGTGGTAGTTTAGAAAATGGCAGCTAGCTGAAATCTGCACATGCTTAGGGCTGAAGGAAATCCAGCCATTCTTTCCCCCTTTAATTCAAGCCGATGGGTTCAGTTCACCCAGGCCCACAACTCCTGAAATCCATTATTTACTTTGGATTTTCACAATGCATTCTGAACTGTCATGGCTCCAAATGAGTTCAGTGGTGTCCGGCCTTCTTTCACAGGAGGGCCACATAAATGTAAGCACAAGCTGGTGTGGGCCAAACAGATTCTACAGAATTGAATAAGATTTACAATATTGATGTATATATGATGTATATATTGATGTATACATTTGTTTCAAATGTATTTAGACAGACAATCCCATACATAGAAGCAACATAATTACATACTTGTTTACATCATTTTAGTTCACACATGATGTAGACAAAATGCGAATGAATCAGCCCTTAGTATATTGTGGTGAAGCAGGCTGTGAGCCTAATGCTCTGGTAGGCTTTCTATAGCCTGTCAACCAGAGCTTGGGCATCCCTGTTAACCTTTAAAGCTGCTTTTCCTGACCGAGGTGCTACTGAATGGAGGCGGGGTAGACAACCTGTTCCACTGATGAGCTGTTCAAGGATTGGCTGGTCCAGAACCCCATGTGCCTCTCTAAAGATTGCATGAAAAAGGGTTGAAGATCTGTAGAAAATACCTGCTCCAGTAAGAAGACAAAAGATGCATCAGATAGAAATGCAGTAGATGTTAACAAAGAGAAAGGTATTCATCAGGGGCAGGAGGTGTGGTAAGAAAAGAACTTCACCCAGAGCTTTCCAGTTTGATATCACTAGAAGTGCTCTATGAATTTAAATTTTTAAATGTGTGGATTCTCTCATTCTTTTTTGTGTGAATATACCTTACTCTACACGGCAGACCATCTCACAGTGAAACCGCAGTTACTGGTAGGGTGCAGTAGAGTGAAAGATCCAAGGTGCATTAAAACAGCCTTCCACTCCTTTTCTCAGCCTTTCAGTCCTTTCATTCCACTTTTAGTTCCATTGTGCTCACTCTAATATGGCAGTTAAAAGTATCATTCTTCCTCTGCCCTGACTTCTGCTACATACTATGGCAAGAGAGCGAAAGATGGGGAGGTTGCCTCTATCAACAGGCACAAGGCCTGTTACCTGTCTTGTAGTTACTCCCAGCAGGGAATGAAGATATGTATCTCTTCGGAGGATGTCCCATCACAAAACCCCATACAATTGCCAGGACTCCCTGCAACTGCAGGGGATGAAGGGAAGACTGCTGTCATCACTGGGTGAAGAGGATGGGATGAAGTTCATGTATCCATGCTATTTGTTCACTAAGCACTGGTTGTTTTACATTTTAGGGAAGAGATAGGGATCTTTTTGTTAGCTTAGAGAGAACTAAAAGATACAATATAGAAGTGATCCCAAGCCGGAACCAAAGATCCAAATCACAGCCAGATGTAAATGGTCAGTTTTGAAAACAGTAAATGAAAGGACACTCACCATGGTGTTTATACACTGGGAATTTGGAACACAACCTCCATTTTGGCCATTGTTACATTCATCAAAATCCAAGCAGACCTAATACAACAAAACAAAAAGCCTATAATAAAATGCTAGTGAACCTTAGAGCCAAGTGTTAAGGGAAATCATCCACTGACCATCAAAGACTTTGGAAAAATGAACAAGTATTTTAAATATGGCATTCAATCTAAATTAAAAAATGGTGGAAGGAAGATCCAGGGATTAGAATGCTGGCCTGTGACCCAGGAGACCTGGATTCACGTCCTTGCTCCATCACAGACTTCCTATGGAACTGCAGAAAAATAACCTAGCCTCTCTGTGCCATCATTCCCAGTCTGTAAGACGGGGACAATGATACTTCTCTACCAAACAGAAGAGTTGTGAGGGCTAGCTCTGTTTTTGTTTGGTTTAATCTGTTATATATTTTAGAGAGTTTGCATGTCTATCTTATGTGTCCTCCATCTGTCTGTGAGTCCATTTGTTCGAGAATTCCTCCTAAATGGTAAGAGCTAGGATCACCAAATTTGGTATGCAGCTTCCTCTTATCAGAACTTAAAGCAAGGTCAGGGTTTGGTTGTGCCAGGACAATAGGATGTGCCTGGAATGCGACTGTCCCACCTATCACACTTCTCCCTTTCCATTTGATGTGAAACAGTTATACTCACGAATGACCACAAGGGACAGCAACTGCCCCAACCCTGGGGAGCAGCCACGGGCCAGCAGCATGGCTCCCACCATCCGGGCTGCTCCTGGGCCATCATGCCCACACAGCCCCCACTGCTCTGGACTGCCCCCAGGGAGCAGCTGCCAATGTGGCCCCGCAGCCCCTGCCACCAAGCTGGCCCCAGGGAGAAGCAGGCAAGTGGCCTTCACAGCCCCTCCCCACCCCCCGGGCCAGCCCCTCCTCCCCCAGCTCCAGACCAGGGCAATGCTGGGTAAGTGTCTAGTACAGCTGATATTTTTAGAGTCAATTTAATTACAAAGAAGAGTGAACAGGGCTTGTGTAGGCATAATGCCTTCTGGCACTGCTTCTGAAATCATGCCTTTCTTCCCTTCCATAGCATAGCTCAGTCTCAGAAGAAATCTAATTTGCTGCTATGAATATAATGGAATTTAAAAAAAACAACTTATTTTATGTGTTTTATCTGTGATGGAACAGCAGACAGTCTCTTAACAATTGCAAACAAAATGGTCATTAATAATACCATAGAATCTGTCCTGAACTACTGTAATGCCCTGTTAAATAACTTCCTATAGGCTGGTGAGGTAACAAAACATATTACTACATACAGCATGAAGAACAAATTACTAACTTTTTTCATTTATACGCTCTGTTGCTTTTTGGTTGGCTTGTGATCCTTCTGAGAAACTCCTACAGAATTTAATGGCATCTCAACCAGTAGGGTTCTATAGAAATTGTACTACAATCCTATAGGGCTGTGTCCTTATAGGAATGCAAAGCAGCCATGAACCTGGCCAATCTGGCCGACTGAAGACTCCCCTGACCTTGAAGAGACCACAGGTGCTATAGCTGTCACTAGAGTGAAAGTCAGGACTCAGCCCAGAATCTGGTCTATAGAGTTTTATGGAAGATGCCAACGTTAATGTAGGTTTTTGTGATCCATCCTATAGACATTTAGGGTGTGTCTAAACTACACCCCTCTGCTGACAGAGGGATGTAGATTAGGCACATCGCTATTGCAAATGAAGTGGGGATTTAAATATCCCGCACTTCATTTGAATAGAAATGGCTGACGCTTTTTGCCGACGTGGCACTTTGCTGGCAAAAAGCGGCAGTCTAGACGGGGATCGGTCGACAAGGAAAGCCTTTTCCGACCGATCCTGTAAACCTTGTTGCATGAGGCATAAGCGATCGGTCAGAAAAGGCTTTCCTTGTCGACCGATCCCTGTCTAGACTGCCGCTTTTTGCCGGCAAAGTGCCACATCGACAAAAAGCGGCAGCCATTTCTATTCAAATGAACGTGGGATATTTAAATCCCCGCTTAATTTGCAATAGCGACATGCCTAATCTACATTCCTCTGTCGGCAGAGGGGTGTAGTTTAGACACATCCTTACAGAAGGAACATAATTCTCTATTACAAGATATCAGATAGACCTACAAAAAGTTTGACATATTCTATCAAATCCATAGGTAACTCATGGTAGCACTCAGGAAGTGCACCTCCTCCATGTGCCCACCAGAATTTTAATTGATAAATGGGGTGCCTTGACATGCCTCTCCTTACCTCTATGGGTAGCCCTCCCTGCACCCCTTCCCCTCACAAGCACCAGTTGCTTAATATCAAATCCTACAAAATGTTTCTCACTAGCTAAGACCTTCTCCTGTCTTCCTATCACCCTGAATTAACCTATTGGTATGGCTGTTAAAGTCAGGGAAAAAATAAAGTAGCCATCTATTCAATAACACAACAATCTCCACTGGACTGCCCAAGACACTGGAATGTTTGATAGTTTTGTTTTAACCTGTATTTGGAAAACAAAAAAGTAATACCAAACTAGTCTCTCTCAGTGGAGATAGTGGAGCGTATGTAAGCCACTTACCTGCTTATTATTCTTGGCAGAGTTGATTCCTACCCCCTGAACTGCCTGGCCTATGTATCCTGGAGGGCAGGCCTCACATCTGAAGCCTGGGGCAATGTTCACACAAAGCACCCCAGGGAAGCATGGACTATAGCGGCACTAAAAAGACAAATGAATCATTGACCTTGGATCAGTGATTTGATAACATTCTCTTCAATCTCAGCTTCTAAAATATAACACTCTAAACAGCACTTAAATAATATTGAATTGTACAGTTGCACTAGAAGCCTCAAATCATGAGCCCATCTCTCCCCTCCATGGTATGGACTCAGCATCCTCTGAAGTCTGACAAAGTATCGCTACAATGGGCATAACCAAAATAAGTAAAAAGCCCTGGAATTGTGGCAGTCATGAGATTGTGGGGAAATGACTCTCCAACAATATTCTGTGCACATACAAACAAAAGCAAAATGCCGCTATTTGATAAAATATGGGGGGAGGGAGTGATCTGAGTTTAAATGGCAATGTGCCCTATTCAGTCATATTTGTCAAATATTAACACCATTTGCTAATAGGAACACAAATCCTGAAAATGTTCATTTTCCATCTCCCTATGTATGGTTCAAACAGATGGCTACACAAGTAATAGAAAATATAAAATATTTTAAAGGATGCCTGTTCTTCCCACCATTATCTAGTGGGGTCCCACAAGGTTCTGTGCTGGGTCTGGCATTATTCAGTATTGTCACTGATGACTTGGATAATGGAGTGGAGAACACACTTCCAACCTGGGAGGGGTTGAAAGTACTTTGGAAGGCATGATTAGAGTTCAAAACAGCCTCGATAAATTGCAGAACTGATCTGAAATCAACACAATAAGTCAATAAAGACAAGGGGAAAGTACTTCACTTAGGAAGGAAAAAAATCACATGAACAAATACAAAATGGGGAATATGTGGCTAGACCATAGTACTGCTGAAAAAGAATTGGGTTTACAGTGGATTATAAATTTTAAAAAAGGCTAATTGTGGGGGGCATTAACAGTGATTGTTTCACTTTACTTGATACTGGTAAGGGCTCAGCTGCAGTAGGGCACATCTACACTGCAGGGCAAAAGTCAAATTAAGATACGTAACTTCAGCTATGCCAACTGCGTAGCTGACGTTGAAATAGCTTAATTAGGCTTTTGGAACTGTCTACACAGCAGGAAGTTGAAGGAAGAACACTCTTCCTTCGACCTCCCTTACTCCTCATGAAATGAGGGTTACGGGAGCTGGAGTAAGAAGTCGTCCATCTCGACATTATTTTGAAATAATGGCTTGCTGTGTAGATGCACACTATGTTATTTCGAAACGTCAGTTATTCCAAAATAATGCTGCTGTGTAGATGTACCCGTACTGTGTTCAGTTCTGGGCACCACACTTTAGAAAAGATGTGGATGAATTGGAGAAAGTCCTGAGGAGAACAATGAAAATTACAAATGGTTAGAACCCTGAGTTCTGAGGAAAGGTTAAGGAAAGTAGGCATGTTTAGTCTTGAGAAAAGACAACTTGGGAGGGGAAACCTGAAAACAGTCTTCAAATACGTTAAGAGCTGTTATAACAAGGACACTGATCAATTGCTATCCAGGTAAGGTAGGACAAGAAATAGAGGGCTTAATCTGCAGCAAGGGAGATTTAGGTTAGCTATTAAGACAAACATTATGGCTGCATCTAGACTGGCATGATTTTCCGCAAATGCTTTTAACGGAAAAGTTTTTCCGTTAAAAGCATTTGCGGAAAAGAACATCTAGATTGGCACGGACGCTTTTGTGCAAAAGCACTTTTTGTGGAAAAGCGTCCGTGCCACTCTAGACGTGGTTTTGCGCAAGAAAGCCCCGATCGCCATTTTTGCCATCGGGGCTTTTTTGCGCAAAACGGTTCTCAGCTGTCGACACTGCCCCTCTTGCGCAAAAGCATTGGATGTTGAACTATATGTATCTTTTGCATGTCTCTGAACATGTATCATACGTTTTAATACCATAGTAACAGATGGCTAAACATAAAATTATCTTAAGGGAGAAGAGGTAAATCATGCTTTGGTGTCCAATTGAATAAAAGATTTAATAAAAGCATAATCAGCAAGGTGATCTTAAATCACCCAGACCGACTTCTTGCCTATTAGACCCAATGTAGCTCTTGATTTGAAAATGTAGATTTTTTTTTAGACAGTAGAGGGAGCTCAAACAATGTCATTATTAATGCAGGAAAAACTTAAAACAAAAAATAGACTAGTAGCACCTAACTCAGCTACCCTTCTGAAGATTATTAATGCAATGAGTAGTCCTGTGGTGATTAACAAAAATATATAGTATCATGAGCTTTCAGGGGTAAAACTCACTCCATCAGATGAGTTGGAGTGGAAATAACAGAATTCCATTCCAACTCATCTGATGAAGTGGGTCTTACCCATGAAAGCTCATGATTTATATATATATAAATATATATATATATAGTTAGTTTCTAAGGCACCCCGGGACTACTTGTTTTTAAAGTTACAGATTACCCCTCTGAGAATTATTGATGCAGTTCAAAATATATATGAAGACAATGTTTTAAGGCTGTGATGTGCATCCCCAAACAAATCAGCAATACTTCTGGGTTGGTGCTAACATCTATCTAGTAAAGCCTCTTAACAGTCTCAGGTCTCAGACAGGATGAAGATCTTTTGAACTATTATTGCATACTGATGCCTGTTAAAATGCCCTGATTCCATAAAGTCCTGTATCAAATCCCTAAAAGCTCTGTTACTTTCCTGCCTGGACAACTGGACAGTTTGGTGATGGATAAGGCCATAGAGAGAATTCCATTAGTTCCAGTGCAGCCCTAATTGGGCAGGACAGTCCCAAAGTGCACATTTCAAGTCCTGATCCTCAGTTGAATAACTCCAGGACAGCATTTCTCCTGGATACCCTGTGGTGCCACTCCATGCCTGCTCATAATTCAGGGACAGCATCAGCCTCTTCCTTAGGGTCAGAGGGACTGAGGTGGACCTTAGACCCTCCCTCCCCCAGCCATGAGGCTCTGCCTCCTCCTCCTCTTCCACTCAAGGGCCTACTCCTTGCTAGTCCAGAGGCTGGAGCTGGGAAGTAGCAAAAGTTGCCCAGGGAGCCTGGGATGTTGAAGGGAGCTCCAGTGTCCTGGACCTTCCACCTGCCCTGGTTGGTGTACCTTGAGGAGTAGGGGCATGGACTAAGAGCTGTTCTTGCACACCACAACTCTCCGCCTTAAGCATGTAAAGGGTCTGTGGATTCTCTTAGCAATCTGGGCTCCTGGGTTGTTTTGACCAACTCCACCTTCTGGCCTGATCGGAGGTGGTGCTTCTGGGGAAGTGGAGGAACTGGGGTGGGGCCAACAATGGGGTGGGGCTCCTGCATATGTCCCATTTTCGCATTTTGAAAAGGTGGTCACCCTAATTTAAACCAGTGGAAGCTGTTTTGACTTGATAGCTGTTTGGTGACCTATGTGAGGTGAATTGTAGGCATCATTCCAATTTTTAACAGATATGTTCCTGTAAAGAAAAAGCCCCACATTAACTGGTAATGTATTGAAAGTATCAGCATAAAGGCAAAGATCTGAATGAACATGTCCCACATCTGTCTTAGATCTCTTTGGTCAAATTTTTCCAATGGTTTCTGATGCTAACTCAGCTTCACCATGGTTGGGACACTAGTGCCTGTGTTTTTAACATTGTGTGATCTGACTTTGACTCAAGCAAGTCTGAAACACACTGGTGACCAGGCTGCATTAGTCTTCCCACAACTTCTACCTTTGGTGGAGCTGTTCCAATGCTAGTAATGGGAACTTTTTGCTTAAAATCACCGGGGCAGGGAAGTCTCCTAGAGGCTGAAGTGCCTTTGCACATCTACTACTGTTGGAAGACAGGATACTTGGCTAGATGGACCTTTAATCTGACCCAGTATGGCCATTCTTATGTACCATAGGTAAGGTCCATCCAGGCCTGGGCTGAGAGAGAGGAGTAAGGTAGTGTTACTGTTGTTTGTGCTATACCTATTGGACGCTATTCACAAATCCAGACCTCCATTTTTACACTTGATATAACAGTAGATGCAATTCACATCATGTGATGTTTAAGCACCTCACTCTAATCACAAATGAGATAATTGCAACATTCAATTTCTTCAGCTTAGTTTTCCCTCTATAAGATTTTTCATAAGCATCCCCAAGAAGACTCATGCACCGTCTCTCTCTGACATGCACACAAAACATCAAATGGCAAGCAAAACAGCTATAAAATACTCAAGCCACTTTTCCTACAGGCTGGGGAGAAAGAAAGAGATATTGTTATTCCTATTTTTAATTACTTGGGAGGTGCTTAGATGTTATAATGTACATCTGTAGATTAAACGTATCAGTGTATGTCTATATGGCAGTTGGGAAGTGAGATTCCCAGTGTGGATAGCCAGACTCTCACAAAAACTTGCTGCATGGGTGGTGGCTCCCGTTAGTCCCCCATGTCTAAGCTCACTCAGCGTTCGGGCTCCAGCAGCTAGCTGAAGCTGCCACCTGCCACAACATCCACATTGTTATTTTTAGTGGGCTAGCTCAAGCCAAGCTAGCAGAGTCTGTCAACTTGGGCTGGGAATCATAGTTACAGCCTCCAAGGGTATATCTACATTGCATACTCTGATTCAGTTTGAGCCCAAGCCCCATTCTGTCCACAAACAAACCAGTCTGATTTGGTTAGCAAATACTCAGAACCCGGGTACATGGACACTGCTAGTGGGGTGGAGTGAGAGCCCGAGTCCCACTGCAACTCGGGTCCAAATGCTGCCATTTTGCAGTGTGGATACACCTCAAAATGCAGATTTGAGTCAGTAGGTCTGCATAGTGCAGTGTGATGGGACATCTGCCTGCAATGGCCCTTTAAAAGTAAAACTCAGCCCTGAGAGAGGAAGGAGAGCAAAGCAGATGAGGCAGGTACTAGCCAATTAGGGCCCAGCTGAGGGGAGTATAAATAAAGGCTCCAGGAGGGGAGGAGAGAGACTAACTCTTGCTCTGGTTAGGGAGCAGGAGGGATGTGGATGCCAAGGAAGCTGAAGGCTTCCTGATACAGGCTAGTGCTGGGAAGAGGCAGGTAGAGCTGGGGAGTTCTGGCCTGACCTCACTCCCAGGCTGCATGGCCTGAGAATACTAGGGCTGTAGTTAGAGTAGGGCTGGGGAAAGGCAGGTAGAGCTGGGGAAGTTCTGGACAGGCAAGCTCCTAGGCTGCAGGGCCTGAAGCAAGGCCGGAGGGTACAAAGGCTGCAGAGGGGCAGCCAGGGTAGGCAAAGGCAGTAGGTCCACACCCTCTTGCCAATGATGAGTGGCCATTTCAGGCTGCAGGTTGCCCCTGATGTAAGGGGCTAGACTAGATGATGACTGGCAGTAGATCACTGAGGCAAAGTGGGCATAGGGAGGAGGGGGCTCTCAGAGGAGGGGAACCCCAGAGGCTCTGAGGGGGCACTGTGGTAGGGCAGTACCCAGAGGTGTAGAAAATAGGTAACCATGGGTGAGACACTGGCCACAAAGGGGTAAATAACTGCAGCCATAAATCTGCAGGTATAACGACAGAAGCCTGTTAAACTTGCCCAAGAAAGAAGTGTTGGTGTACAAAGAAGGTATAACATTTTTATTCTCCCCTTCAAAATATCAGAAAAATCACATGCTTTTTTTTATTGAACCATTTTTTGAAAGTGTGTGGTTTGGGAGCTTTTTCAGCCCTCAGTTTCAAGGGAGTGGGAGTGTTGAATCCTTAACAAGGGAAACTCCCCTCCCACCAAGCTGGTTTGAGTTAAGTACTGCAGCCAATCATAATACAAGTAACCTGATTCTTTGCTCTATTACACCATGGTCTTTCCCCACAACAATTAGTATAAAATATTGAAAATCAGGACCAAGGAAGTGTAGGTGGTGGGTGTTGTTTTCAAACATTTCTATATAATTCTTATTTTCTTTTTTGATTAATCAGGCTTCATTCTCTTGGTTTTTCAGATGTCATTAATTTGCTAATTCTCAAATCTTGAAGAGTGAAGAAAACCTAAATTTCTAATGTAAAACCACTTCCCCACCCCACCAAAGTAAAAATAAACCTTTTAGATTTTCATTTTCCATCATAAAGAAATGAAAAGGGCACCATCTCAATGTTTATTCCTTTGCAATTGACCTTTAAGGCTGAATTGAAAATCTGGCCAATTCTGTGAATAAACTGACTTCGGTCTCCAAGGCAGTTAAACTGAAACTTTTTATTATGAGCACTACAATTCAAAGAAATAAAATCCAAATCAACAGAAAGTGTTTCTGCAGTTCTGCCCCGTAACTGATATTTAATCTTTTTGTGGCATGCCAATAATTGTGTAAATAGCTCTGCCCTTTCAATGTAATATTCAGTGAGGAGTAAAATGAAAGTACGCACTGCAGATACTTGAAAAATAAATATGGTGGTCTTGATTCACCACAGCGCAACTCCAAATTTTCACCCCTGTAACTCCATTGACAACAATGGAGTCATGGTAACATAGTTCTGGTATAATGGAGTGGAGAACTGGGCCCAGGATGCATTAATATTCATGGTGCAGGCAGGTAGTGAATGCTGCAGTAAGCAAGAGTCTGTGACCCATTTATGTGAGAAATTAACTGGGATTTTTTTCTTTTTACAAATCAATATTTTACCTCATCAATATCTGAGCATGTAACTCCATTTCCCGTGAACCCTTCGGGACAAGGCCCACACTGAAATCCATCATCTGTCTCTGTGCACCTGACCCCTCTGAAACAGGAGTTGGCTTCACATTTAGGTTTAGGAGGTTGTGGGGGAAGAGTTGGAAAGTTTTCAGCTCCCAAACCTTTGAGTAGAAAGAACAGTCGTTTTAGTGATTCAAGGAAATATCCATCATGCATTTCAATTGGCAAGAGTTCTAAGAAGATACCTAATCCACTGTTGAGCAGTGGGATTATATTTCTGCATCATAAACATCCTTTATATTGGCTGGTCTGGGGCTGATGCAGAAGCAACTTCTTGGATTGTGACAGCGGAGACTTTTGTTTTAGAAATAATGAAGAACCTGCAGAACAGTGGAAATTAAGGCTATGGTGCATATGTCACAGGGATATGGATATCTTTCTGCTGAGTGAGTCCTAGAGCAGATTTATAATTTCTGCTGCTGGCCAAAGGAAAGCAATAAGTGCAGGTCAAAGTGACCTACCAAAGATAAATGGAGAACAGGTCCCAGAGGGATTGTAAGTTGATGGTACTATTGGAAAGACAAGGTAAGCCATTATTTTGACTAAATCAGCAATACTGCCCTCAGCATAAAAAAAAAAGAGCTATTATTTCACCTCCGAGAAATCAGAATTTACAAGAAATGAAAAAGGTGAGGGAGAGGGCAGCAAGTGACAGCATAATGGGTATGTATCAAGGTATCCAGAACATTTTTTCATGTACTGAGAGACTGACCAGAATGGGAAAGGAAAAATCTGGGAGAATGGGACTTGTGCCATAATGGTAACAATGCATAATTTATCCCTTTGGCTGATTTTAAAGAAACTTCCTGTGCCTCCAATATTTGTCTCTCAGGTATGAAACCTAAGCTAGCTGAAGCTCAGTCAAGGTGAGTTTCAGGGGCTGGGGACGGTAGTTTAGGAAAAGCTATTGGAAGATCTGGCAACCATTATGCTTACTCCTCTGAATAAAGGAGTGTGCCTTCCGCTTGGTAAAAGAGTTTGCATTAGGGGATCTGTTGTGTTAGAGAAATGTCCAGAAAGGTTTCATATCCTCTCTGTTTGGCCAGGAGATCAGCCATTTCTTCTGAATACAGACCTTGCTACTGTATCTAAGTCTTTGTCACTTCAGGATTAGACAACTTGGATGCAGGGTTTGTACAGATTCCCTCAATCAGCCTGGCAACTTGAGCTGACGCCAAACGTGGCTGTCTGCTTATTCATTTCTTTTACAAAGGGTCTTAGTAACATGCATATTAAGCAGTTTTCCCCAGAGACCACGTGGTACTGGTAGTTCACAATCTACATTCAGGTGGAATATGAGGTACTGAGGTGTTATCTTTACCTCAACCACCTTGACTCTCTAATATCCTGGGATCAACACAGCTGCAACAATATGACATACAGAGAAGGTTTTGACCTTCCTGATGGGGATTCCCTCCATCCTCCCCCCCCCCCCCATGAAATACTGCCAGAATGGTGGTCACCAGAGGTGCTGGAGCACCATCACTTTAAAAGAGAGGGAACTGCTGTCATGATAATCTCTTTGATGGGCTCTCAACTAGAACTTAATTAACTCCTGGTCTCTGAAATAGCCTGAATGCTGTTATCTCCCTGGCATGCTGGTATAAGACCAAGCTCCTAGGATAGAGACTTGATGAGGGCTGGTTGTTAGCTGAGGTAAAGTAATTTTTGGTTTTGACTGGTTATTTTCTGGTTTTTGTGGGCGTAGCAGCTTTAGGCTTTACCCCAATAGGAATCTATTTTTAACTTAAGTCAAAGATGCCTAGAGACCAGAAGAACGTTTAAATACTTCCTATAAATCATATAGTAGCAATCCAGTGAACATTTATTTTAAACAATTGCAAATCTTATTTGGTCCTAAATTAATTGTATAGGAAATGCAGGAATACTTACCACATGCCTGGCATTCTGCTATAGTATTTCTCAAAAAAGTTGTTTCCTTGATCTTTAGAAAATATAAAATATATGTATTAGTTGAGTGCTCTAATTTGTATCTGGCTGCCCATAGCAGTATTATGTCTTGTCTGGATGTTAATAAAAATCACTGAACATTCACAGAGTATCTTCCAATATAGATGTAAGAGTTTAACCGGTTAAATTCCTGGCCACCGTCCAGAGCCTGCGGGACCAGCAACTACCAGGAGCCTGTAGAGTGTTTAACCATGTACCCAATTGAAATTCAATTGGGTACATGGTTAAAAGTTTTTACATCCCTAATGAGTAGTCCTATCCTCTTCTATGGAGATCGACTTTCTACAGGCGTGTACATTGACTGCCATAGGGCTATTCGTGGTGGTGAAATGTATGACTTTGTGATCCTACCCATCCCTCTTCAGCAAAACTTTTAGTAATTACTTAACTGCAGGCATGAGTTTAGATACCATTGATTTAAATGTGACTTAAGCATTAGCCTAAAGTTCAGCATGTGCTTGAGCACTTTGCTAAATCAAGGCTGACTTAAGCATATGCCTAAGTGCTTTGCTGAACTGGGGCCTAAGTGCCATAGAAAGTGTTCGCAGAATCAGGCCCACAATCAATAAATAACCTATAGCAAAACAGTAAAACAACAGTGACTTCACACCAATGAGGCCAATAGTGTAGTTAATTTAGTTTCCTTTATTTGTGTAAGATTATCTTCATCTATTCTAGTCAATGGGCTAAAACAGTAGCTGCAGCTCTTCTCCACCCTGACTGTATGCAGGGGTTTCTGACCACTGGATCTATATAAATAGGCCATTTTCTGCCCCACCTCCATTGGCCCCTCCACAACATGCCAAAGGTGCAGATCCCCTACAGGGTTAGGGTTAGAGCTTTATACAGGAACAATACACTTGGGTAAATTCTGCCCAGTACTGCACAAAGCAGTGCTCTAATCTGGATTTCAGGGATTTGTGATGAAAACTTCTTACAATACCTGCTGTCTGAGAAGGTCTTTCACATCTCCTAGCATTTGGTTCATTTGCATCATTTGACCCATGAATTGCCTATTAAAATCATCTGTACCGACAAGAAAAAAGAAATATATACACAACATTAGTAGCTTTTTGTTCATTTTCCATTATCGGAACTGAAATTGTCTTAAAGGATGAGCCAGAGCAGATAACTCATAATATCTTAGCATAAGTATGTAGAGAACACATAAGGGAAAAACATAACTTGGATTTTTAGGAAAGCATCTTTGTGAACTCAGTAGTCTTCAAAGATATTTGATTCGAGGCACTGAAGATTGAACTCTTTTTTAGCCACATGACAGGGAGAGCAAAAGCAGAGGAAACTCAACTTCCTCACATTGGTGCCACATTGTGGGAGAACCATCTACACAGAGCAGGAGGAGAGTTCTAGCTCCCTGCCCATTCAGTGTCTGGACTCTTTGCTGAGACTGTCAATAAGTACACCAGTTAGAGCTAGTTTTGTTGGTGGTTCTGCTTGTAACTAGACTGAGATGACTAATCTCGGGCCAGGTGATCTTATTTTCAAAATAAAAGGAGACACTTCTGTGGTAGAGTTTTTAGGATGACAAAATAGCCATACAGAGGATAAAAAGTACACTACAGAAATGTGTGCTAATGTCACGACTGCACATCTCTGACTCAACAGTAACACATGCACATTTCTCAGCGTGGAGGACTTTTTCTGGTTACTTAATATTCTGAACGCATTTATTATGATGCTCTATACATCTCAGTAACATACACTGTGAGCCAAAGAGCAGCTCTGATAGTATGTACACTCATTTGGCTTTTCTTTCCACTCTCAACATGATGAACAGTGTTTAAAGCTAGTTCCGGGGAACTGTTTGTTTCTGGTAAACATAGATCAAATTCTGCTCAGTAGAGCAGTACATCTTGAACATATCTGTTGTTGTTGTTGATATAACATAAAAAAAGTTTTGATAGTCATAGAGGTCATGGCAGTCATGGATTCCGTGACTTGTGCAGACCTCTGTGACTTCCTTAGACAGAGGTACGATCAGAGCTGTGGTTAGGCCTAAGCCTGCCAGAGCAGCAACTGGCAGCCAGTCCACCGGGCTGGAGCAGCAGGGAGAGGGGGACAGAGAGAGATGGGTTTGTAGTGTAGGTTCCAGGGCTGCCAGAGCCATGGCAGGCAGCTTATCCCCAGAGCCACAGGAGCAGTAGCCCTCAATGGTGCCCCTGTGGCTAGGGTTGCCAGATGGTTTAACCAAAAATACCATCCCCCCCCAAAAAAAAACACCGGGGAAAAAAATTCTGTTGAGGAAAAAGAAAGGGGGGAGACCAAAGTTGTTGAGGGGGAAAAAAAAAAGGACCCCGACAGCAGTTAAGCAGTTTCGCCTCCTGGCAGGGAAAAAAAAAAAATCAGAAAATATCAAACATTTTAGGTGTCCGGTATTTTCGGAATTTTTTACTGGACAGGAGGCAAAAATACCAGACTGTCTGGGTCAATACCAGACACCTGGCAACCCTACCTGTGGCAGCCCTTCCTCTGCTAGTCCCCACACCCTGAGTATTTTTAGTAAAACACAGAGAGAGACTTCATGGGCTTCCATTAATTTTGCATTGTCCACAGCCTGTCCCCCGTCTTTCACTAAAAACACCCATGGCAGAATCTTAACCATAATCATTAATCTAACACACATACAAACAGCTGGTCAGGAATTTTTCAATAACATGTTTTTTCCCCATCAGAATATGCTGATTCATGGAAGCTGAAATTTACAAAGAAAATGTATCTGTTTTGATGAAATTTTCAACAGGAAGGTTTCTCAGGTCCATTAGAGAATTTCTAGTCAAAATGAGAGCACTCCCATCCCAAACTAGCCTGGTGGTCAGATACTCTCTTAGGGTGTGGGTGACTCAGATTCAAGTCTCTGCTTTGGAGCAGGATAATTTGAGGAAATGTCCCAACCACCTGGCTGCAGGCTTTTACAGTAGCAGGACAAAAACAACTTTTGAGACTTCTGAAAACTTTAGTGAGACAGAAAACTTGTTTTCCAGACATGGTATTCTTGTGTAAAAATGATGAACCTTGGCTCCCAGCTATATAAAAACTGATCATAATTAAAATGATTAAGACTATGGTTTGTCACAGATCCCGTATGTTATTTACAAGGACATTTTTAGTCTTAAACAGGCCCTATTGGTTTCACTGTTGATATGCAATGTAATTTGGTACACACAGCACTAACTTATTCTAATCTTCCCATCTCCAGGCATATGAAAACAGTCACAGTTTGTCAATAAATCAGTTTGCTCTTCCCTGTCTACTCCTTTACCTCTCACTGTCTGGGAGAGGAATCACAGCAGCCCTTACCCTTTTGCTGCTCACCACCCGGACGACTCAATAACCAAGAACTATGTTACATCTAAAAAGTAATCTGTTTAAAAACACAAAACAATTAGATCCTCTACTTCAAGCAGAACCATTTCACTGGCTCTGTGAGAACCTAGCTAAAGAGCAGTGGGATTGTCCTTCTACCTTGGAACATCCCTTCAAATAAGTAAAACCCTTTCCCAGAACCACTGTCTTTCCCATTACTGTGTCAGTGACTTGTTGCTTTGTTACATGCACCTGTGACTGTTTTCCTCTCCATCATGTGACTTCTCTTAGAATCGTGGCTGTGATGTACATTTTTATCTGGTTGTCCTCATTAAATTGAATGGTTTCTTCAAGTTCATAAAATACACTGTAATTGGTTCCTCTTATGGACGCAAGTAATTTAACTTATTTACCTGTGTTCTGAGCAGCAGGCTCAATCTGCTGAAGGAAGCAATCTTGCAGACTTGCTACTTGAGAAAGTGAGCCTTTCACTACCACTTTCAGCTCATCCAAAGTGTCCTGGAGCAATGAGAGAAATTCACAGCTTCCATCTCCAGTGCAATAAAGTAACAAACATGCATTCTTGAACTAGGACAAGCCTCTTAACTAATGTGTGGACAGCTCTAAATCTGTGTTGGGTTGAATGGATTAATAGCCAAACTACTGCACCTCCTAACTATTTTGGCCATTCCTTAAAATCCTTTCGACAGAAGACATTGTAATAACCTGGGCAAAACCCCACATTTTGGTTTTGTAGTTTTTCCACACAGGTTTATATTTTTGCCATTTTGAATCACATGATTTCATACCACAAAGGTCAAAGATATTGCTGTAATAACAATATTAAAAAATCTTCTGTGATTTCAATGCAAAGGCATTTTTCTTGAAAACAAAATCATGGTCAAAAAAATTGGTTACCATACCTTAACCTTCAATGGGTGTCATTGAAATGGGCTCCTTTTCAAGTTTGCAATAAAACAAGAGGAAAATACTTCATTTTTTTACTAGTTTTCCATTTTGTTATGAATATTTTGCACACAACTATTTGCAATGATGGAACATGTTCATTCATTCTGTGTTCCTGTAAGATATTGTTTTCCTAGGATCGTTGATGTGGAAATCGCAAGAAAAGCATCAGCTCCCTGCTTGGAATAGCCAGGCAGAGGTAGAGAGCAAGATTATAATCATATTGCTGGAATTTTGATGCCAGACCATTGCCAGTGTGGTTTCTTTCAATTTCTGAATCACAGTCATTACCGTAGACTGAAGAATCAAACTGCATATTTCTTGTACGCATGCACATTGATCATACATGCAGTCTATCTATTGTTCCTACTGAAAATCTGCATAGTTAACAATTTACAAATGATCTGATCTCCAAGTAATACCTGGACTAAAACATCTTAGTGAGGTAGATTGTAAACTGGGGGAAATCCTGGTCCTTTCGTAATCAATGGCAAAATTCTCATTCATTTCACTCCATATCTGAAGAACCCATCCTATTTCCCAATCATTTTACAGATTACTGTAATACCGTCTTTCCAATTGCTCCACTTGCTCTTAAGTTTTCATGCTTACCTGTGCCTTTTTCTGTAGGGTGCGAATTTCTAGAGACTCTGAGCTCTGGTATAGACCTGAAAACGCTTTAGGCAGACCTTGAATGGCATCCACCTGCATGCAATCCAGATATAACTCTGCTGTGATGGATCCCCGCTGCAGACCACTCAACCTCAAAAGGACTGCATGGCGCTTCCCATCAGCCAACTGGATGCTGCTGAACATCACAGAGTTTAACTTCCCATCATTCTTCAAGTAACGCAGGCTGACTGATAGAAAACACATGTCTATCAGATAACACAAAATGTGAGGCAGGTCCTGATAATCTGAGTGGCTGATGATTGGAAGATCACTGTAGAATACTTCTCATTGCTCTGGTTTGTTTCATCACTTCTGCTTTAACAAATGTATCCCATATGCAAATATATGCAGGGAAAATAAATTTGACATAGACTAGCAGGAAATGCAGATGGAAGAGAACTCTTGTTCATCTCCCCAAAGGTGCAGCATTGTTGCCTACAGATCATCCTCCAGTGCTTTGTTCAGGCTCATTTTATATGACTCAAATGATAGAGCATATGTCATGATAAGAGGGCATAATGTGATAAAATACCTATTAATAGTGGTACAGCATTTAACTGGCAATCTGCAATAAACAGGATGTCAGAATTATATTTGACATCCTAAAAGTTACTCTACAGCAGAAATACAAAGCTCCAGTGTAAGTTTCAGTAATGAGTATAACATCTCTGCAAAGGGTGCTAACAATTGTGTAGTCAAATACATGGTTAATTACTACTTGATTCCATTTCTTTATCTGTCTTTCACCATGATGAACAGAAAATGAATGCAAAAAGTAACACAGAAGAGAATGCACACAGAATACTAAAATCTCTCAACACTTCCTTATAGAGTTGTAAATCACCTGACTTACCTGATATTCTTACCTGGCTCCCAGAATAGATTGTACTTCACACAAAGGTACTCTTGTTAACTAAATTACAATACTTAAAAAAAAAAAAACCCTTTAAAAAGTAAGAGAAAAAGCTATCCCCTATGGAAACTGAATCTGCAAGTGAGAGTGAAACACCTCTCTGATGCCACCCAGCACTTATGCTTATGTTTACCCACTAAACTTTCCTCCGTCCACAGTTTCTTAGGCTCAGCAAGATTGCTACCCTCATATGGGAGATCTATAACAGCAGCAGGGAAAGCACATCTAAAGTGCATACAGTTACTTTCCAACATCCCATTGACTTATCTTAAATAAGGTTATTGGAATCTGGCCCTGCAAACGTTGACTTCTAAGCATCTCAAGGGGATGGTAATTATCTCAAATTTGCTTAAAAGCAAAGCTAATAACATATAAGCAATAGTCATGTACTTCCTTCATCTTTTGTAACCTTATAAAAGTGTTTAGAGAATTTTTTTTAATGCAGCTTCTTTTTAATAGGATAAAAGGTGGTTGTTATATTCTTCCTACCTAGTGTCCTCCAGACTCCACAACATTTTACTGGTCCTGGGAATGAGAAGTTTGTAAGTTATCCAATGAGTGTCCGTATGTGAGGCAGAAGGTCTATAGGTAGGATGCTGTGAAAGCTTCAAAAATATTCCCTAAATGTAAAGCCATATGGCACATATTACATATGATATATTCATGGTTGCAACCCTCTAGACTTGAAGAAACAGGGGAGAATGGTGTTTAAACTCTTTGAATACTTGTAGGAAGAGATCATGACCCTTCTAGTGGCCATTTATTTTAAAGTTTGGGTTTTCCACTATTCTTTTTATATTATTAATGACTCTTTGTGCTTCCCCTGTGTTTTGAACTTCCTTAGAGTTTTATTTGGACATTGATGCATTGATAATTTCTTTTGGTAATTTCTTTCAGCATTTGTTTTGTTTTACCAGTATAAATCTATAGTAATTCCAATGAGTCTGATTAAGTCACTTCTGGCTTATGCCAGTGTGTGGCCTCTTCAACCTATCTTTAGTTTGCACATCTGTTCTGGAAATCTCAGCAGCTGCAATCAAGGACTCAATTATTGTCACCAGTATCGATGTACAAAAAGAAGCAGAGATGATATTTCCTTAAAAGCACATGAGGTCATCAGTAACTTGATAAAAGGTGAGTCTGCTTGCTGGCAAATGCTGAGTTTCACTTGGCCAACAATGTGTTGCAGGCATTTACTTATGTGACTGCTATATGCATGGGGGTATATTTAAGCAGGATCCTTGGAACTGGGCCCCGCAGTCAGACCAAAGACAGCAGTGAGTCAGAGAGAAAAAAACAGAGGACAGTGGTGGAGCACACAACTGATTGCTGGCCACCTGCCAGGATAGCTTTAGAACAGCTGAACTTTCTGGCTGGAGAGAAAGATCCAAGGATTCCTTATTGGGCCAAAGCCAAAAATCCATTGAGGAAGCTGGAAAATTCTGTTGAAGATGAGGGCAGAATTTTGATGGACTTCCGCCTCAGTTACACTTTAAACACTAATGGTCCTGCAAGTTCCCATCCACCATTAGAACACTTCACATGGACAACCTGCAGTCAGTGAAGTGTTCAGTTACTTGCAGTTTAAAAAACAGATTCACTGTCATGCTGGCTCCTGAAAGCCAATAAAATGGTTTGAACTTAGAAAATGATAGGTGAAACTACAGATCCAGTATAGTACAGGTTGGACCTCCCAAAACCAGGACTCCCTGGTCTGGACCATGGATGTTCCTGGACCAGGAAGTCCTGGCTGGGAGCTTCAGTGACAAGAGGGCTGGAGACTGGGAGCCCAGCAGGGCTGGAGCTGGTACTGGGGCTACAGCAGCCCATGTAGCAGGGCTGTGGATGCGGTAGCCCCGGTAGTGGGCCAGGAGCTGGGGCCAAGGATGCAGCAGCTGCGGCAGTCACAGTAGCTTTGGGCAGGGTGCTGGACTCTATGATCTCCTGAGGTCTCTTCAAGCTCTATGATTCTATGATCTTAAGAAAGGCCGAGAAACCTTTTCAATTTATTTTTCCTCAGAAGGATGACAAATCATCTCTAGATTCGGTGTGATCATCTAGCTAAGATGAGCGGTAGTGAAAAGCCCAACTCCAATTCAAACCTATTCTTCACAGGTGTCAGATGTAGCCATGTTAATGTGGATAAGAAGGTGAGAATACCTAAAGTGGAAAATTACAATTACAAGATATTCTCACCTCTTATCCATACCCACCCCGACTGAATTAGCCCTGATGTAACACTACCATCACTGTACCCCTACTATCTGTTTCTTTGTCTTTCCCTTCATGCATCTGATGAAGTTGCAACTCATGAAAACTTATGCCATAATAAAATTGTTGGTCTTTAAGATGCCACTGCACTCCTTGTTGTTTCTACTCTTCACAGCTCTTGTATTGCGCACTTGATATTTTCAAAGCACTTAATAAATATTAACTAATTATACATGTTCATGTCCTAAGCTAACCACACTAAAATAATGGGGGGAATAGATCTCAGACAAGAGATTCCTCAGTAGGGCTCTCCACTCTCTAATTTATCTTAAATCTGAATCTAACATATCATGATGCTAGAGTGGCAGCCTTGTAGATTGAAGTTCTCTACATATTCAAGAATCCAAAAGGAAGTTAAAAGAGGCATACAAGCTTCTCCACACTGCCCCTCAATATGCCTCAAACCTGACAAAGAGGGACCATCTGTAAAATGAGAAGGTAGCTCATTCTTCGTGTTCCCTGTTGCAATAGAAACGTATTAAGAACTGCCATGGAACAATTTAAACATTGTCTATAAAGCTCAAAAAGTCAAAAAGTTCACACTAAGAAAGATCTGCAGGCATGCAAATCAGACACAAGCATGACTTTTTTTTTCCAGCAAAAAGTAAGTGTGTGTGTGTGTTCGTTCGTGTTCTGATCCTGCAGTTCTTACTCCAGAAGCAGCTTTCCAGAGCTAGAGGACCACAGCTTTGGTTTTAAGGCTTTTCTCTGTATGTACCTTTATATCTTCTAATTAAAAAAATAAAAGATTTTTTTAAGTGAGTGGAAGAATTTTAGAATAAAATTTCTCAACAAATATATTTCTAATTTTGCTCAGCTCTGTACAGTGCTTCTTAATTAACTGATTCCAATAAACAGAGACCAAACATTCTCCATCACCTGAAAGATTCTATAAGTGATAGAAACATTTGTCTTGCATAGTCAAATCTAAACTTCAGGTCCCTGGCGTAAGTACCCTTCTTTCATATGCATGAGGCAGCATGTGCGTGTATCTGACACATTCCTTGGTAATAAGAAGCAGTTATTGTCCCAAAGGGGAAAAAAAGGAAAACAACTTTACATGTTCCTTTAGGAGTCATTCAGTGCTGCTAATAGCAAGCTAGCTGGCAGAAAGTAAAGATACCAGTTTGTCTCCATGTGTTAGGAGGCATCAGGGTAGTATTAGTGCTGTGCAAGGAAGCATAAAAGGGGAGGCAAGAGTGTTGCCAACACTTATATCCTCCTGAGCAGAAGAAGGGGCTGGTGATGAGCGGTGAAATAAATAACAGAAGAGCAGCATTAAATAACACTGCTGTAAAGACCACTGCAGACATGTCAATAAATAATTATAGATCCATAACATAAAGGGGCTGGTGTCAAATGACTTACCTTTATTCAATCGCCCCACCACCGTGAATTCAAAATACTTGCTGTTGTCATCTGAAGCGTATAAGCCAAATATGGTGGCTGTGCTCTTTGGCTGCAGTTTGAATGTTGAGAGCACATATACTTCATTCAAAGTAGGATCAGCAAGTGCTTGCTGTAGAAAGGTTACCACTCTCTGGCTGGGAGATGAAAGAAGATCAAAAACTGTAAAATAAAAGGATTTGGGAAGTAGGTAGGTAGACTGTATATTCAATTATAGTACAACAATGACCGTGGAGAACTTCATCTAAGGCACCTCAATGACTTCTCTTTGAGGGATAAAAACTACTCTGTGTTGTCATGGAGATATTTTAGCAATTAATCTAGATTTTTCTCAACTGCAGAGATAGTATATGAAGCAATTTTTCACTCATGATGTCAGGCCTTTGCTGTCATTTATTACTGCTCAAGTACTAGCATTCTTTATTTTACAATTCCAATTATTAAAAACTTTTAATGCAAATTTCTAAAATTTATACTTTAACAGAAATCTCTTAACCCACAGTTGTTTTCAGACACTGTCATTCATGCTTCATTCAAGTCCAAGATCTAAAGTTGAAATGTGCATATAAAAGATTTTCAGTTCACTGTACTCCCTAGTACAAATATTTTGATTTCAATTAATATAGGCAAATATTTACTATGATATAAATGATTACTTTATTTATTGACTTTCCAGAAGGCTAAAAGAAGATATTTTATGTAAATAAGACCCACATTCTCATTATAGTACTGATACTAAGTCATAGGCATAGATTAAGAAACTGAAAGGAGGGGCATAATGAAATCTACCTGAATTCTCTTTAACTTTTAAAGAAGACATAGGGCTCCTTTTCTGATATTCTATGCTTCTAAATTTGTCAGGCTCTCTCTCACTTTCTTTTTTAACACATCTATCAAATCACACTCTTCTCAATATTTCCAAATCTTTAAATACATTTTTCTCAGACAAAGCTGAGAACTGGAAAAAGGCACGCTTTTCTGTTGCTAAAATATTGTTCTTTTACTATGCTGGTTAATTATTACTGCTTTTTTTGAGTAATAAATATAGACGGGAAGGAAAAAGTTAATGATAACTAAATGTCTCCAGACAAAATCAACAATGCTAATAGAAATCTTGCAAATCTCAGATATAAAGCAAATATTATTAAACTTATTTCCTAACCCCTTCCTATAAAAACTAATTACAAGGGAAACACTTGAGTGAACTTGTGGTAGTTCTGTCTATTTAGTCACAGTGCCTTAACAGCTCCACCCTACTGGACTATATTTCTCCCTTCACTAACATGAACACAAAAACGGGTGGAACTTCATGATGGGAGAAGATGGGGGTACGCAGAAGAAAGGTAACAGCAGCTCTGTGGCATGCTCTGCCTCAGTATCCAAGGTTATAATATACAGTTTGGGATGAGATGGTCAGGAACAGATAGGCCTGCACTGCTTGACATCACCTCCTCTAATTCTGTCCCTCAGCAACAATGTTGACTCTGTCCAGATTACTTTTCTAAAGTGACTGCTTTATATAAAGAATTTGACCCATTCCCCTAAATGCACCTTTTCCTATACCCAGGGGCTGCAGCTGTCTCCAGGCCAGCCAACAGCAGGGATTGCATGGGAACGTAGCTTCCTCCAAAGTCGCATGAAAACACTTCAGCTGTAAGGGGGCACTGGGATTCCATGGGGCATCTAAGTTCTGTGCAAGTCTCAGGATATCATCTGGTTCAGAGGACAAAAATGCTCTGCATTACATTTGGATGCCAATGGAATTCCCCTGAAGAATGAGGACAGGACGTTCTCCCCTTGAAGGCACCTTCATTTTCTTATAAACCTATTGAAAGTTACACCATTATTCTACTATTTAATGGTCTGATTCTAATGCATGCCAGTCTCCCACTGACTTTAGTTAGGTGTTTGTGGTATACTACAAAAGAAGGAACAGGCCCTGAATGTGCCCAAGATTTATTGTCAAATACCAGAGAAATGAATGTCTGAGAGCCGTCTAACAAAAGGCCATTTCTAGCATTTCATGTATAGCTATAAACCATTTCTTTATTGACACAGGACAACCACAAAGAAGTAAGCCCTGGCATCCATTGAGAGCAGTGACATGGTGGAAGAGGGATTCACATTTGGCCAATAGAAAGCGACCACACAGCCCTAATCAAAGACAAAAGGACAACTCGCTACTTCATACAGCAAACAATTGCAGGTAATAAACCACCCAAAAATGCAGCTAAATCTTCTAAGTTACAACACTGACATATAATAGAAATCTTCTAGGTCTATTAAATGCTAAGCCAGTTATGGAAAAGGGCATATACTAATAAACAGCCATATCACAAGCATATTTTATATTATCTAATTTCTTATTAAGTGAATTTAAGCATGTACTTATTCAGATATTTAAAGCTAAATTTGACTTAAATGTTGATAAAGTAATATATAACACACAGATATTTATGAGGTATTCAGAAATCCCGTACATGGTAGATTACTTGAGGCCTGATCCTGAAGTCTTTGCTCACGCAAAATCCCTTTAATAAGGATTTTCATGTTTAAAAGATAGATTTGAATTGTCTGGGTTCTAATAAAGCACAACATCTTAGCATTTACGGGATTCTTTTAGAAATAAATGCCAAATCCATGTATCTGGCATGAATTAGGATGAATGACCATTGACTTGAATGCAGATGCATCACTGTGATCAAATCCATCCCTGGCATGAGACACTCACTTGCTAGCAACAGTTGCTGTCTAAGACAAGCATCTACCCTCTTACACACTTAGCAGTGTTCTCTGGACAGAGTCACCTTGAGCGCCCCAGAAAGCACATGATCTGATTGGAAAGAAGAAGAAGAAATGTAAAAAAGAATCACACTTTCATTTTGGGAAAAGTAATCTTCTAGCCCCTTTCCTTGACATAGAAGACTTGAAAACAAAGGTATATGAGCAGAACAGACAGGAACAAGCAGCAGATCTCAATTCAAGCATCCAAATATGACTTCAAAACACACACACACTTTTATTTTCATTCTTTTTTAAAAATGAGTCATTTAAATTTTCAGCATATCCCAAGAATCATCTTATGTTTTAACTCCTTCCAAATTCCTTAGGATGGACCTGTACAGCACAGAATGATGATGATGGAGTGAGATCAATTATATTTGAAGAGAGAGTGGCAAAATATTGTTTTGGAGAAAACACAAAAATGTTAAGACCGGCTGTGCACCTGAGTGTTCTATAAGAGAGGATGTGACGTTCTTAGAAGAGAAAGGAGCTTTGAAGGCAATGAGAGAAGCTACTAAGGGGTAAGGGTGGAGACAAACAGAAAAGGGCTCCTGTCCAAGGCAGTACACCAACAGTGTGTCTGACTTCTGAGTAATAGATTCATTACCATGGTGATTTAAAGAAAAGCTGCTGTTATTCAGAAGAAGCAAATTAACACAGAAAAAGATTGAGACATTTGTGAAGACCTACAATGATGTGCATATGATGGAAGTGTAAGAATAGCCACACTAGATCAAACCAGACCTACCCATCCAATTTAATATCCTGGGTCTGAGTGATAAGTTACATATACTTCAGAGGAAGTTGTAAAAAATTATGTGGTAGATAATTCTCAGAGGGAAGGTTCTTTCTAACCCTCATAAGTCACACAATGGACCCTTCTATTAATTTTGTATTTCATGTAATTCTAGACATACTTATTATCCATGTGGCCTATTCCTTTTTAATGCCAGGACTCCAAGATATCTTGGAGCAATGGGTTCCACTGTTTTTTTTGTGCATCATGAACATTTTATCACTTTGGGTATGTCTGCACTTGCTCTCTAGTTCGAACTAGGGATGCAAATGTAGGCGACCGAAATTGCTAATCAAGCGGGGATTTAAATATCCCACGCTTCATTAGCATGATCTCACCGGTGCGTTACTCTGCTCAACAGCTGTTTCAAAAGTGAAAGTGTGCACTGGGATGTGTTAGTTCAAACCAAACCCCTGGGTTTGAACTAACGTTACTCCTCAAAAAATGAGTAACGTTAGTTCGAACCAAGGGGTTTGGTTCAAACTAACATGTCCCAGCGTGCACTTTCACCTTCGAAACAGCTGTTGAGCAGAGTAACACGCTGGCGAGATTATGCTAATGAAGCGTGGGATATTTAAATCCCCGCTTCATTAGCAATTTCGGTCGCCTACATTTGCATCCCTAGTTCGAACTAGGGACCAAGTGCAGATGTACCCTCTTATAGATGTTACTTTTCAGTTTAATTAACTGTGCTCCTGTTTTTTTATTATGAGAAAGTAAATCAGGAACTTCTATTTTCTCTTTATAACACCCATTAATTTGTACATCTCAAGTTTATCGCTTATTGTTGTCTGTTTAAACTAAATAGCTTCTGTTTTTTCAATCCATTTTCACATGTAAATCTCTCCAGGCCTCTAATAATCCTTGTCACCTGCTATTTCTGTAAGATGCAGTAGTTAGAATCAAACATATTAAGCCAGATGAAGGCAGACCAATGTTTTATATAATAATATAACTTTCAGTACTAGTTTATAATTCATATTTCATGCATTCTAACATTCTGACTACCATTTCCCATCGAAAACAAGTTTTAATTGGGCTATCCACGGTGACTTTCAGGTCTTTTTCCTGTGTGGTTAGTTAATTTAGAATCTAGCAAGAAGTTCAGTTTATTATGGGTAAACTGAGGCCAGGCCTACATTACATTCCAATATGCACTGTCCTGCACTTGTCAATTCTAGATTTCATCTGCCATCAGGCTTTCTTAGATACTTCTAAAGCAGTGTTTCTTAAACTGTGCTCCATGGATCCCGAGGTTGACAAACTGGAAACTTCGATAGGTACAACTCATACAATCAGTGGACCGCTGGGGCTCTGCATAAATTTTTACGCATGTAAAGGGCTCCGGAGCCCAAAAAGTTTGAGAACCGCTGTTCTAAAGCTTTTTTTTTTTTTTCTAGTCAGGACTCACCAAAATAATTCTGTCCCCTGCAAATGTTGGTCTATCACTGTTCACCTCCTTTCCCAGATAATTTTAAAAACATATTAAACAATATCATCCCTAAGACAAAGCCCTTGCTCACTGAAATCAATGGCAAAACTCCCACTGATTTACTTAAGTGAGGTCAGAATTTCACTCCTAATATGAAACCTTGGGGCATTCCATTGTTAACTTTCTGCTATGTCAATTGTTAACAATTTATTCCTATGCTGGGACAAGATTAGGATTGCAGTGACCAGGTGGAGGAGGATGCTGCAGGTAGTGAGGTATCCCTCAACAGAAAGAGGTGGCAGAGGAGGACTCTGGCCTATGGTTTTGGGCTCTCCCACCCAGGAATTAGGTTGCACAAGAAAAGACAAAAGACTTTAACATAATTTTGGGCAATCAGTGATAGAAAATAATATCAGGAGGGGGAGCCAACAGCTTGCTGGACTCCTAGGCAAGGTGGGGAGGCGTAGCTCTGCACTCCCAGAACGGGCAGGGTCTCAGGCAGAAGGGTTGGGGGCTGGGGCTACTAGGCCTTTGTACTACTCGGAGTACATCATCCCCCCACCCTACTCCTCAGAGCTGCCTGGAGTGCAGTGTGGCACTGTCAGCAATTTAAAGGGCCCAGGCTCCGGGCACTGCCACTACAGTGTGGGCTGATGAGGGATTCAGAAGTTCTTGGCCCCTTTGAATAACCAGGCCCTGGGGCAATTTCCACCTTTATGCCCCCTTTCGGCAGGCCTGCATCAGAAGTTATCCATTCATGTGTGTTATATAATCCATTGTTAAAAGAACATTCATGCCAGGATTTCAGAATATTTTCCTGACATTAATTTAATCTGCAGAGTATCTTTCTCAGGTAGGGAACTGCTGCACTGATTTTAAAGGTGGGTAAACCAGGCTTACATGACAAACTCCGGTTTACACAAGCACAGAGTTGCTGAAATTTGTCTCTCTCTCATTTGCATACGTGCTTGCATTGCCGCTGCATGTACTCACCAGGAGTGCTTGTGTCACTGCAATGAGAGGTGCAGGTACTGGTGCAGTGTGCCATGTGCTTACATGATACCTTTTGGGAAATGTTCACCATGTGTTGTGGGATAGGAATACTTGCCCAGGGTTCGCTGGAAGCTAGGGGTCAAGTTCCCAGCATTCAACTTTCTTCATTGCACAATGCCATTCATATCCCATAAATACAGGACACATGATTCTCCTATATTTGCATGCTCACAGGAAGTACTGCAACAACAGGTGACATGAAGATTTCTTCAAGGATAGTTTGCTAAGGAGCATAGTGAAAAACAATTCAAAGCTATTGGTGCAGCACTGATTCTGGGCCAACAAAAAGGGCACTTGTGGATGGGATTGCATAATAATACAGGTTAAGAATGACAAGGAACTTTCACATTCCTGGGTCTGTGTGCCAAACTCACTCAGCTCTCCAGTGCACGGACATCAGAATGGGAGCTGCATTAACAGTGGAGAAATGAGTGGCAATCACACCCTGGAAGCTATGCTAGCTTGCTACCAATTAGGGAAAATCATTTTGAAGTTGGAAAATTAATAGCGGGAGCATTGCCATGTAGGTTTTTAGGTCCATTAAATGGCTTCTGCTATTTGGGACCATAATTCTCAATAATATACAGGACCTAGTGGATGGATATGCAGCACATTAGGGTGACAGACAACATGCATACGTCTATTTTGACACTAGCCCACCTGCCAGAGTATGCCAACAAAAAGAGGTACTTTATATGGTTATATAAATGTTGATGGCTCACCAGAGACACTTCATTGCTATCAGTGTGGGCTGATGAGGGATTATACTCGCATCTTCAAGAACACAGGATTGTTCAAAAACTGCAAACAGGAACATTCTTTTCCAATAGGTGAATTACCACTGGTGATATTGAAATGCCACAGTGATTCAGGGGACCCAATCTATCCTTTGCTCCCTTGGCTCATGAAGCTGTGCACTGTCACCTGGACAGCACCAAGGAAAAAGTTAACTACTGGCTCAGCAGTTGCAGAATGAGAATTTAAAAGCCCTTTTAGTAGATTGAGGGGTACTGACTGCATTTATTGACTAGATTGGAGCACAGTGAGAAAAATATTCCAATGGTTATATCTGCCCATTGTGTCCTGAATACAATCTGTGAGGCTTAGGGGGAAAATACTGCTGCTAGGGTAGAGGGAAAGCAGGCCATTACATAAGAACGGCCATACTGGGTCAGACCAAAGGTCCATCCAGCCCAGTACCCTGTCTGCCGACAGTGCCCAATGCCAGGTGTCCCAGAGGGAGTGAATTGAACAGGTAATGATCAAGTGATCTCTCTCCTACCATCCATCTCCACCCCCTGACAAACAGAGACTAGGGACACCATTCCTTACCCATACTGGCTAATAGCCATTAATGGACTTAACCTCTATGAATTTATCTAGTTCTCTTTTTAAACCCTGTTATAGTCTTAGCCTTCACAACCTCCTCAGGCAAGGAATTCCACAGATTGACTACGCGCTGTGTGAAGAAGAACTTCCTTTTATTTGTTTTAAACCTGCTGCCCATTAGTTTCATTTGGTGGCCCCTAGTTCTTATATTATGGGAACACGTAAATAACTTTTCCTTATTCACTTTCTCACACCACTCATGATTTTATATACCTCTATCATATCCCCCCTCAGTCTCCTCTTTTCCAAGCTGAAAAGTCCCAGTCTCTTTAATCTCTTCTCATATGGGACCCATTCCAAACCCCTAATCATTTTAGTTGCCCTTCTCTGAACCTTTTCTAATGCCAGTATATCTTTTTTGAGATGAGGAGATGTAATGTTTATTAAATTGCAACCATAGGCTCACATTGCCTCCCAGTATATAGCCATGAAACAATTATATAAGATATGTCCCACTCAAGAATGGTTCTTGAGGCGCCAAGAAGGGGATATGTTAGGATTGAAAGCTTTATTCTTTGTTATATTTGTATTTTAGGTTTAGCAATATAGTAATGTAGTCTAATAATGTAGCAATAATATAGCAATATACATTTAATATTGTATTGAATTAAGTCCTTTTAGTTAAATGTCCATTTCCTTTGCCCTAAAAGTGAGTTTAGTAAATGGGCCTAAGTGGAAAGACAGTTCTGGGTATTGTGTCTGTGTTAATAAGATTAGAAAAATGTTGAAGGCTGAAGCCTTAATTGCTTGATTTACAATGCCTCTTTGCTTTGCCCGATGCAGATCTATGTAACCTCGAAAGTCCTTGTAACATTGCTCATGTGTGTGAGAGGAGTGTGAATGTGTCGAGATAAGATGCAGAGTTATATTGCTTAGAACCAGATGGCCAAAGAAGGGGGGTGAGCGAGCGTGGGCGAAGGCCAGGAGACGAGACAACCTGGCTGCAGAGAAGCCATCTATAACCATCGATGCGTACCCCCTACTCACAAGAAGATTGGCAGAGTGGCAGATTGACGAGCCTTGAAGCGGAGCAGGCACCCCTGAAAGACGATTGATTACAGGATGAGCATGGGAAGATGTTTGAGAATGACTGACATCAACAAGATAACGTTCCGGTCACAAGCTGACAGAGCGGAATCCATGAATTTCAACAAAGAAAAGGATTATAAAAGCAGGGCGCTTTGCTATGGAACTTTGGGTTCATCTGCCATCATCTCCAGAGGAGCATCGGATCGATCGACCAACAAAGGCCCTGCTCCCCCCTGTATTCGATCTAGCTGGCCACTAGATTGACACAGACTCTGGACTGGTAACTATGACATCTTCTGGCAGGACTGCGTATGCATGATTTTTTGTGTGTGTGTGTGTGAGAGAGATTGAAAAGCATATGCAACTGTTGTTTTCTCAATAAATGCGGCATACTGCCTTTTCCCCTATAAAAGATCTCGTGTGCTTCGTTTAAGCATAACAAGACCACATCTGTAACACAGTATTCAAGATGTGGGCGTACCATGGATTTATATAAGGGCAATAAGATATTCTCCGTCTTATTCTCTATCCCTTTTTAAATTATTCCTAACATCCTGTTTGCTTTTTTGACTGCCACTGCACACTGCGTGGATGTCTTCAGAGAACTATCCACAATGACTCCAAGATCTCTTTCCTGATTAGTTGTAGCTAAATTAGCCCCTATCATATTAGTGGTACAGTTGTGCATTACTTTACATTTATCCACATTAAATTTCATTTGCCATTTTGTTGACCAATTACTTAGTTTTGTGAGATCTTTTTGAAGTTCTTCACAGTCTGTTTTGGTCTTAACTACCTTGAGCAGTTTAGTATCATCTGCAAACTTTGCCACCTCACTGTTTACCCCTTTCTCCAGATCATTTATGAATAAGTTGAATAGGAGTGGTCCTAGGACTGACTCTTGAGGAACACCACTAGTTACCCCTCTCCATTCTGAAAATTTACCATTTATTCCTACCCTCTGTTTCCTGTCTTTTAACCAGTTCTCAGTCCATGAAAGGATCTTCCCTCTTACCCCATGACAACTTAATTTACGTAAGAGCCTTTGGTGAGGGATCTTGTCAAAGTCTTTCTGGAAATCTAAGTCCACTATATCTACTGGATCCCCCTTGTCCACATGTTTGTTGACCCCTTCAAAGAACTCTAATAGATTACTAAGACATGATTTCCCTTTACAGAAACCATGTTGACTTTTGCCCAACAAATTATGTTCTTCTATGTGTTTGACAATTTTATTCTTTACTATTGTTTCAACTAATTTGCCCGATATTGACGTTAGACTTACCAGTCTGTAATTGCCGGGATCACCTCTAGAGCCCTTTTTAAATATTGGCGTTACATTAGCTATTTTCCAGTCATTGGGTACAGAAGCTGATTTAAAGGAAAGGTTACAAACCATAGTTAATAGTTCCGCAATTTCACATTTGAGTTTTCAGAATCTTGGGTGAATACCAGCTGGTCCCGGTGACTTGTTACTGTTAAGTTTATCAATTAATTCCAAAACCTCCTCCAATGACACTTCAATCTGTGACAAGTCCTCAGATTTGTCACCTACAAAGGACGGGTCAGGTTTGGAAATCTCCCTAACATCCTCAGCCGTGAAGACTGTAGCAAAGAATTCATTTAGTTTCTCCACAATGACTTTATCATCTTTAAGTGCTCCTTTTGTATCTCGATCGTCCAGGGGCCCCACTAGTTGTTTAGCAGGCTTCCTGCTTCTGATGTACTTAAAAAACATTACAAGAGCTTTGCAGTTGAAGGAGGCTTTGAAAGAACACGTTAGTAGTCAGCCAGAGTAGTGTTCTCTGGTGGAGGGTTCTCTCAGCCTGGACCTTTGGGTGCTGCTAGACTTTGTATAGTGGTTGCTGTACATTTTATAAAAATGAATGTGTCTTTTCTTGAACCTACGAATTATGTGGTTGCTGTACACTTGCAAGAACTGTTTGTATTCTGAATACCAGTATGCATTCTGCAATATTTGCTGTGAACGAAAAAAAATTGGGGATCAAAAAACTATAATTTTGAGTCCAAAAGTAGTGCAAATAAACAAAGTGGAAAAAAAAGCATAGGCAACGTGATACAAATTTTTATGTAAATTAATGGAGTGGAACTTTAAATTGGAAAGGGAGTGAATGTTTCTATACATTCAGTGCACAAATGTTCTTGGACTGAGCCGTCGATCGACGGATCTCATCTTCTATGACGCCTTTGATGAGCAACTAAACCAATCCTTGATCGACAGAGCCGATTACAGATGTCACATAAAAAGCCGCCAACTGCACGCGCTGTATGTTCTTTTTAGATCCTCCGCTTTTCCTGCAGTGCCTGGATACACTGACTCTCAAAGCAATTAAGAGCCTGTACAATGGTTTACTGCCAGAACAATCTGTCCTGAACTAGAGTTTCCAGATCATCGGGAGATATGCCTCATGACTTCATACTGGCCTTTAAGACAGTGGTCCCCAACGCAGTGCCCGCAGGCGCCATGGCGCCCACCGGGGCATTTATGTGCGCCCGCCAAGCGATCAGGGCCGGCCCAAGCCATTCTTGCACCCGGGCCCTGGGCGCGTGGTGCATGCACGGCCCCTGCCCCGGGCACGCAGCGCATGCGTGGCCCCGCCCCCAGACACGCAGCACATGCACTGCCCCACCCCCGGACGTGCGGCAGCCCCGAAAGGTTGGGGACCACTGCTTTAAGATGTCTTTATAGCGCTTATAAACCACTGATAGAGCGCTTTCCATGAGCAAGCTGGCCATAGAAGACCATCTTTGGTATCCATGTATCATCCATCCTCATAACATGACCAATCCAGCGAAACTGTTTGTTCATAAGCATTGCTTCCATGCCCATGACACCACACAGCTTAAGAACCTCCGTATTAGCAATTTTGTCCCACCAGTTCACATGGGCAGTCTTCCTCAGACAACGCATATGGAACTGATTGAGCTTCAAAACATGGCGACAATATATTGTCCATGACTCCGAGCCATACAGCAGGACATTCAGGACAACTGCCTGATAAACCACTATCTTGGTTTGGAGTTTAATACCGTGGTCATTCCATAGGTGTTTGGTCAGTTTTCCAAAGGCAGCGTTGGCTTTGGCTAGTCAAGCAGATACATCACGATCCACATTTATGCTAGAGGACAGTACACTTCCCAGGTAGCAGAACTTGTCAACAGCCTTAAGGACTGTACCAGCAGCAGTAATCACTGGTGTGCTGGGCTCTTTCCTGACAGGCTGAAGCATAACTTCTGTCTTCTTGAGGCTCACTGTGAGTCCAAAACAGTGAGCAGAAGTAACAAAGCAATCAAAAAGCTCCTGCACAAATGTAGTCTATTGTGGCTTCACATATACACCAATCGTGGATCTGTGTATGTGAAGTTGTGATTTTCCATGCTGCTCAGTGACATGGAGGGCTAGAGGTAAGGATGCAGCCCATGATGCCATGTGGCATACTGGAGTGTACAGGGAGCAGGAACCATGGATTTCTCCAAGGACTACAAAAAGTGGAGAGTCTGGGATTTTTGGAACTGTTGGTCAACTAGGGTCTGCAGCATTTGGGGTTGCTGCCTAACGCCTATCACGTCTTTGTGCATTTCTCTCTCCTTATCCTCTTGAAACTTCTGGTCCTTTCTTCTGTACTCCTTCCTTCTCCACGCTCTCAGTCATATTAGCTCTCTGATCCCTTTGTTCATGGTCCACTGAGTGCAAATCTCACTACATATGTCTTCTCTAGTCCTTTTCTTTTTCCTCATCTAAGTAACCTATTCTGCAGGTGTGTAGGGACACTGTGGTCCCATAAATACTTTAATAAATTATTTTGACACTTCAGCTTTAGAGGTCTACAGCACAGCACTGTTCTCCAGTCCCAGCCATGGCTGTTCAGTTGCATGAAGCTATACAATTTCAGTCCCCATTCCATGGATCCAAGTATAGAGCAATGATACTGAATATTAGCCCTATTTTACACAAGTGTGGTTTACTGAGGATTACAAAGTCCCAGAGGACTCCCCTGTTATTGGCATCTTAATATTGACCAGGTTTGCATGCTGCTACCCTGATTACTGAAATGATGCCAGCCAAACTCACTGCAGAGTGGCATGGAAAAGTCTCTTACTACCGAAGAAGAAATAAGGCAGCCATCGCTAGACACCTTCTGGAAAGGATTGCAGAGTTTTTCCATGAAAGTTTTGTCAAGATCTCTCAGGAGACATCCCTATGTATGTAAACAAACTGTTCCACATAACCCTACACAGGAATGAGAGGCAGATGCCAACTCTGTTGTACCTCTACCACTTCTCATACAAGTAAAGTAATGAAAAATGAATACTTTTTGTCGTGTTAGTATCTGGCACATCCACAAGTTATCACTATATTTAAGCAATGTAATGGAAAATGCATGCACACACTTACCTGAGGTTCCTCTTCATCAGGCTCACACACCCTCGCTTGACGGGACTGGCTAAACTGCAGTGGAGTCTAAAACAGGTCCTGGCTTGGGGCATGGCTGGACACCCCTTTCACATCTCCCCCATCCTCTATACTGTTCACAGAAGGAATTACTCTTTTGTGCTCCTCACAGTGATCTGCAGAGTGCTGGTGGGGTCTCCACCAAGTACGGCATGTTATGGCAGGTCTTGGAGCAGCACCAGATCTATTGCTGGTTTTCATGAACTTTTGTTATCCCTGGCAAAGCTCCTTCGCTTTCACACAGCACTGCTGCTGATCCCTATTGTACCCCTTTGCCTGCATCCCCCATGCAATCTGCTTCTAGATATCCATATGTTTATGGTTGGCCCATAGCTGTGCTTGCACAGTGCCTTCTCCACACAGGCCCAGGAGAATACTAGGCAGGAGTGAGTCTAGTAAATGGAGCTGGCATGGTTGGCTAAGTGGTTGCACACAACAAGGATGAGTTGCTAAGTGTACTTGCTAAGGCGGGCAATCAGGAAAAGCATTTTGAAAACACGGGTGTTACAAGGGAGGGTGGCTTTCAGTCTCTGATCTCTGGGTAGAGGAGTGTAAAATTATGACCCCAGAAGTCACTGTCACAGGGAATCAGGAATTGTGGGACAGCAGCTGAAGGACTGTTGGTGACAATCCAGGTCATGCAGTATCTACATTCAGGGCACGTCTACACAGCAACGTTATTTCAAAATAACTTAGTCCGCATCTACACAGCAGGCAGGTATTTTGAAATAATGTCAAAATACTGTCAAACTGGAGGACTTCTTACTCCAACCCCTGTAACCCTCATTGTATGAGGAGTAAGGGAAGTCGGAGGAAGAGTGCTCTCTCTATTTCAAAATAAGTGCTGTGCAGACGCTCCCAATTTTGAAATAAGCTATTTTGAAATAAGCTATGCAATTGACGTCGCTCAATTTGCGTAGCTTATTTCAAGTTAAGCCCTGCAGTGTAGACGCACCTTCACACTGTGTCAGCCTCAATAGTGACTGTTCAGGGATGTGGGTTTACTGCTTTGCAGGGCACGTACAAAGACCAGAGACAAAGTTAATCCTGGGCACATGAACAAATAGACGGACGCATGGTGATATACAGACCTAGCTATATAGTGCAGACCAGTCCTAAGATACAAAGAAAGTAAATGCACGTCTACACTGCAGGGCAAAAGTTGACTTAAGATACGTAACTTCAGCTACATTGATTGCATAGATGAAGTTGAAATAGCTTAATTTAGCTTTTGATGCTATCTACACAGCAGGAAGTTGAAGGAAGAACACTCCTCATGAAAGGAGAGTTACAGGAGCCAGAGTAAGTCCTCCAGCTTGACATTATTTCAAAATATCGGCTTGCTATGTAGACGTACACTATGTTATTTTGAAATATCAGTTATTCTGAAATAACACTGCTGTGGACGTGACCTCCCCAAGTTCACACAAGGAGTTAGGAACAAAATCCAACTTGCAGTTTTAACTCCTAGACTCCAGCTGCAGTCAGGAAACCTCAGTCCACTCTCGCCAGCATCTTATGATATACAGAGGCAGCATCTTTCATAGTGCAGTAAACCCAATATCAACATCTGGTGTATATATACAGGTCTTGGGAGAGAATTCAAATCATTGTTCTTCTGGCTTTGAGTCAAGAGCACTACCATCTGAACCACACTGGACCAATAAGGAAATAAAGCACAGTATACATAAAATGAAATAATCATAAAACAGTCATGTAGTGCAGTCTAAAAAGGAGTCCTTACCCAGATTCTAATATTAGCTGTAGAAGAGAATAAATAGGAAATAGGAAAAGAGGCAGTGTATACTTACCTTAAATTATACTTTGCTATTGAAAACCTATTTAATACAAAATGCTACTTGAGCCTGTGGAACTTGGCAAATGCACTATTTATCTACAAAACAGACTTTTAAAAAGTAATAGCAAGTAAAAATATTTCAAGAAAAGTTAAAGATTTAAATTTTCAAAGCAGTCCAAAGGAAGATGTATGTTTCAAAAAATCTCAACCATATTTTCCAGAGAGCGCCATTTTTTGCCACAAAAGCACTGTAGTTGTAAATAGTCACAGAGAGTGCACTATTTTACAAAAGTTTTAAAACAGCCTCTTCCCAAACTTAGAGAAGAATTTCTGCTAAAGCAATCACACTCCTAGTTACAAGGACACTGTGTTCAAATCAAGATCTGCAAACAGGTGGATAAATACAAGTAGAAGGTTACTGGGAAATTAAACACCACAGCATCCAGATATTAGCAGTACATTATTATTAATATAAAGTCAAATGTGTAGTGTCTGAAATTTTCTTAGGAAGAATTTAATTTTTATTATTTGTTTCTGTCCACCCCTGACTGGTCAACTCAAGTTGGCACCACCTAACAGATTAAAGACACTTTTGCTATATTGAGTCTCCAATATATTAAGATGTTTGTGTCAAATTCATTTCTTTTGGGGTACTGTAAAATAATGCACCACAAAATTAAGCATAAATAGAAAGACTTGCACTATGTATAATCCTTAGTTACACTGTGTTCACGCAGATCCCGTACCTGTGTACTAGGACAGAGGAGAGAAGAACAGAGACCAAGAGGATAGCAGACTAGAAGATAGGAGAGGGAAGAGAATGTCACTTAGGAAGTGAGACATGTCACAGATACCTGTAAAACCTAATCACGTAGTTTAGTTTCCTCACGTGTGGGTATCTATATAAACAACCTGATCCCTAGACAAGATTGAAATAGATGCAGAGGCATCTCATTGCTCATTTAAAGAAAAAGGAAAATTTAAAAGTTTGAGACTCTGGTGCTTCAGTTAATCGACTTTAATTCCCATGTCTCTGAATGAAATATTGTTCTGCTGTGCTACCTTAACCCCTGTCACGGGTTAAATAATGACTTCAATGAGACTTATTTGCATTCAATCTAGCCATCTTTGCCCGAGGAAAGAGATTGTAGGGTTTCTACTGCTGTGGTATGTTTCCCATCAAGTCTCCTGCTGTCTAGCATGACAGTGCACCTCAGCAGAATAAATATTCCTCGCCCAAAGTGGCCTCAGCTGGGAGAGCGCCTCACCTATCCCTAGCACAGCCCCTTTGGGGAGTGGGGTGCAGAGGGCCGCCGCCCCTTACCTTGCGGGGCAGGCTGGGCGCCAAAGCCCGGGCACAACTGCAGGAGAACTTGCAGGAGCAGGACGGTGACTTGGCGCTTGCTCATCACGCCGTGGTAGGGGAGAAGCCCAGGCCCCTTCACAGGCTCGGCTCCTGGGGGGAGGAGGAGGATGCGAGGAGGGAGCTGTCCTGTAGGGGCAGGGAGCGCGACTCGGGGCCGACGGCGGCTGCTCTGCGGCTTTGCAGGGACAATGGCTCACTCACGCCGGGCAGCCCACACTGGGGCCGTTTAACCCGGGGCCCGCTCCTCGTGCGGGAAGGAGGGCGGAACTTGGGAGGCTGCCGTCCATTGGCCGCAGGGCGCTTCGCCTAGCCCGGCAGAGGCAGGGGGAGGAGGGCGAGAGGCAGGAGCGGGAGCCGGTGGCTTGTGCAGGACAAGCAGCTTTAGAGCCACGCTGCCCCGAACAGCTGCGCCGGCACCAGCTGGAGTGTCCCCAGCCCGAAATGGGGAAAGGAGTTGGGGGGGGGGGGGTCACTTCCCCCGAGTCTCCAACTTGGCAAAGGACAAGCCCCAGCGCTGGCTGTTCCCTGTCAAAACACTCACAGCAACCAGCGGCCGGACCTACCCAAATTCACGGCAGCTTGTGTTGGAAACCCAGGGATGGCTTCCAGAGAAAGAGCTCAGTATGACACGGCCACCAAAAATACAAGCCTCATACAGAAAATTAACTGCTATTCACTTGTATTCGCCTGTTCCCAGCAAACCATAATGAACAGAATAAATACATTTTGTTATGTGCACCCAGGCACGTGCGAATGTGCACCACCAGTAGAAACACAGACCTAACCGCCAGCGCTCTCATAATCAGCTGGGCGTATTTGAATTACTCCTGAAATTCCACACAAGTGCACAGTTTACAGGGAATACTGTCCCAGACCCTGTTCATTTAAAAAAATATAAACTTAAATACCTGGGATAAATACACCACCAAAGCAAGGAATCTGACAGTTATGTATTAAGGCACCACGCAGAGAATAACAGGACAATGTTAAGGTTTACCATCACTACTCCAGCTAGTAGAGTTAAATATTTGCTACAGAAGTTGTTTAGCTATAAGCAATGTATTCATTAGCGTTTGCCAAAATACAGGGAACATTTTTCACGAGACTTCCCTTTTTTGTCTAACACATTTTATTTTTTTCCTGACTACCTCTAGTTCTAATTTAGTCGCAGTGGTGGTTCTTGATGGAGTGCACTGACAAAAATGGACTTAATGCTAAGAAGAGCTCGGCTCCAGTACCATGATTTTCAGAGTGTTTGCTTTCTAAGGGTCAAATTCACATGTGTGCACTTGGAGGTGTATGTGCATATCAGAAAGCAGAATTTGTTTCGAACAAATATGCTGTGTTACCTAATAAAATGTCAGAGAACAGAGCAAGTTCACAGCTTATATAAAAACAGAAGTAAAAATCCATGTCTACATTTACTTAGCCAGTGCACACAAAAGGTCCTTGCAGTCTTCCAGTCTTTCATTTCTATGTTCAGTTTTATTACTCAAGTATATTACAAACTGAACAGGATTGTATACCTGTGCACCACCTGCTTTAAAAAGATTTTCACAAAGTACTAAGTTTATTTGCTGTCTGGATGTGGGTATTTGACCTTTTAATGGTTTATTTGGATAACAAAGCTACTATTATATGAACTGTTCTCTGAAATTTCAACTCCAGGTTGACTGAGTGGAGCTTAACATTCTGAACAGGAATAAAAAAAATTAGTAAGCACCACATTATCAAAATCATATTTAATATGTTTATAAAGAACTTTCTTAAAGGCACATGACTGTGATCCTTAATAGAGGCAGTGTGAGTGAAGCTGAACTCAACTGTTAAAATATTTTTCTTTCCTAACTTATGTAAATCAACAGAATACTAAACATACAGAATTTAGAGACATTGTCAACACTCTTGGTTTTCCTTTTTTTTTAGTTAGTTTCTTGTTCAAATTCCAAGCAATGGGGGAAAAGTCCCAACTGATTAATTCAACTTTCTTAATTTGTTCTTAGTGTGCAACAAAAGACTCACAGGTTTTCATGAAAGGGTCACTATTTTAAAAACTCAGCATACTTGGAAAACTAAGAGATGGGAATGAACAAGAGCTCTAAGTCACAACTGTGTACTTTTATTTTTATAATAAAAGCCTAATCCTTCAACATGTACATAGGCAAAATTCAGATGGGCTTTAAAGAGAGTTTTGCCTTTAAGAAATGCAGGCTCAAGCCCTACACTTTCAGACCAAGACATATATTCCTTCTGAACATACATGTTTAGCTTTCATCCACGACTAGCAGGAACTTCATTCAAGCATCCTAGTGAGGAAAAAAGATCCTGAATAGCCCCTGCATTGGGGAGGGAGAGTGCAGGCTGCCTCCTCTTGATCCCAGCACTAGTCTCTGTAGTAGCACAGGGATGAATTTGGCTCTGGGTTAGTGTAGGAAAGGCTGATCCTTCTTCATCCGTTTAACAGATGTAGTCCTCCAATGCAATCAATTTAGCTTGCATCCAAGGAACATCTATAGGGAACCTTCCCTCCACACAGAAACAGCCCCCTTTGTGGCCACTGAAGTTGCAGGCAGCGATGGCCACCTATCTTTGCACACTCCAGCCCAAGGATACTATGGTGATGGACACCAAATAAGTGTCTAGACAAACAGAAAGACAAGAAAGTAGATTATAGCAAGTCCCTAGATGGGCATATTAGGGAGGAAAAATTTCTTGAACCATTTTCCCCTCTAGTACATGTGTTCAGGAGAAACCTAATTTAGCTCTTAATTTGGAATTGTATATAATTTTATGTTGAAGGATGAGAATATTTTATTTGCATTCTTAAAATAACAATTGTAATAATAGAGTACAATGGAATGGCTCCAGGAATGCTGAAGTGTGTTGCCTGCCCATTATAGTTAATGGATTATCAGTATAATTTGACCAGTTCTGGTTTAATATGATCACACTTATGTTTTCAAAACTAAATGGATGACCAATTGCTGTGTAGAGATGTTCAAAACTCAGAATATCCATTCTCTGGGAAAGTCTTTTATAATCTATAAAATGATACTGAATAGTCAAAATGACAAAGTCAGAATGAAGTACCTCAGTCTGACTGATGTGAAGCTCTTCGATAGAATTTCCTTGAATCAGTACATTCCCACGGAACTTTTTAATTTTTTAGAATCAGTACTTGCAGATAGGAAAACTGTTATATGGGGAAATTTTGGACCAGATTTTTCCTGTTTTTTTTATTACCCAAGCTAAAATGAATCTTTGTGGAGTTTAAGTATATATTGCTGAATTATCTCCAAAAACATCTTGTAAGGGCTACAAAGTCTTCAGAAGAGTTAATACTCCTTGTTTCAATTGACAACTTCACCTAAATATCCCACCTAAGAAACATACAGTCCTTAAGAGAAATAATCTATCTTTGTCACAGCTCTTTGTTACTGTTGATACATGTAGTTTACAACTATCCTCATAGTTACCTCATAAAACTAGCTCATTGTATTTGATTTTAACTATAAGGCCACACTCACATTTCTCTTATTCTGTTCTGTGAATTCCTCCAGTGACTGCCTTTTTTATCCCTTTTTTTAGACTAGGACCAGGCATATAGTCGCCAGACAATTCTCAATTTTTTACTTCTTTGAGGCATTCTCAGTTTAACTCTTTTGGTAGCTCTCCCTTTCTGCACAGACTAAATAGAATGCCATCTCCCCATTACTCTTTTCTTCCCTCTCACTGACACTAAGGCTATGTCTACACTACAGAGTTTTTCGGGGATAAACTCTGCCACGTCCAGGGAACACGTCTGCTCTTCCGAAATTTTTTTCGGAAGAGCAGATACACGTTTTCAGCATCCCCATAAAACTCATTTTACAAGGAAGAAGGGATGTTCCTCCAGTGTAGACGGGCCAAATGTCGGAAAAGCCTCTTCTGAAAAAAGAAGCAGAAAAAGCTATGCAAATTGCAGTTTGCAATTTGCGTAGTTTTTTCTGGAAGTACAGTGTAGTGTAGACATAACCTGAGGGTATGTATGTCTACACTGCGGAGCTATTTCAGGATACTGGAAGTATCCCGAAATAGCTATTCCATGTCTACTGAAGCAGCCTGTTATTTTGAAATAGATTTTGAAATAACAGGCGGCTTATTCTGTTCCACAAGGGTTAAGGGGAATTTCAGAATAGCAAGTTATTTCAAAATTTGGTGCTGTGTAGACAATAAGCTATTTTGAAATATACTTGAAATAAGCTACGCAATTTGCGTAGCACAAATTGCGTAGCTTATTTCAAGCTAAGGGTGCTATGTAGATGCACCCTGAGTGTGATTCTCTGTCTGCTCTCCTACTCTAACCCCTCCACCTGCCCTTGTGATTCCCTTCCCTCCTGTTTCTTGACCTACTTTGCCCCAGCTCTTGCTTCTATCACTGACATTTCTCCTTAAGTCCCTTCCTCTCAAATGCACTATGGTCTTCCCCAGCTTCAAAACTTTGTGGACCCCATCTACTCATCCCTCTATTGCCCAATTTTCCTTCCTTTCTTCATCTCCAAATTCATTAAACAACTCACTTAAGTTCTGTAAGTTCTATAAGTCTATAACAACTGACTTAAGTTCCTCTCAAATTCCATTTTAGTCTTTCAATTTTATCTACTTCTCCTACCTTTATAATTTCTTCCGCGCTACTTCTCAGCAACTGATAAGGGCTAGGCCTATGGATGGTAGGGCTTATTGATATCAATAATATTTCTTACTTATATATATTGAATTTTAAATTATCTGAATCTTTTTACTGAACACCTATTTACTCTGAAACCTCATGTTTCTGTCACTGTTCCCCTTATCTCATTATGCCCCATTGCCCATTATGCCCCTCCCCTAACTGTGCCTGCTAGAAGCTGCAGCAGATTTCTGTTTGATTTTATGAGAAGTAAAGAACAGAATCAACAAATCAAGTATAATCCTCAAAATTGACATAACTGAGTGAATGTTGAAAGAGGGTTCAGGGAGAACAGGTGCTCAAGGTGGGTGCGCAGAGTGCCACCTCTGCCCACCAGTCCCAGCACAGAGCTGCCGCAGCAGCTCCATTCTGAGCTGGCAGCAGGGCCGGACTAAGGGGTGGGTGAGCCAGGCAGCTGCCCGGGGCGCCAACTGATGGGGGGCTCCTGATGGCAGCTGTAAGGAGTGCACGCCGCCCCTTATAGCTGCCATCAGGCGCCGTGCGCCCGGCTCCCGGCGGGCTGCAGTGGCCGCCCGGGGCAGGTGTTAACCCCCGCAGTGCCCTTCCCCCTGTGGCCACGGGGCCCTGCACAGCCAGGCGCGGCCCACCCGGGCGGCCCCGGGCAGCGGCAGTGGCCGGGCAGTGTATGCGCCGTGAGCCCGGAGGCAGGTTCGCACATGTGCCGTGCGCCCGGGGGCGAGCCCACGCACCCTGGGGGTGGGCCCGTGCATGCACCGTGCACCCAGGGCGCCAAAATGTCTCAGGCCAGCCCTGGCTGGCAGAGGGGCTGTGTGTCACCCTCCCAGCCATGGCAGCTCTGAGCTGGGGCAGGAGAAGGTGGTGCCTCCTTCCCAGCCATAACACCCAAACCAGAGCTGCACCAGAGCAGCTGGTCCTTCTATGACTCCCATCCAGCCTAACTGGATCTGCCCCAGGCAGGGGCATATACCCTTTCCCTGGCTGTGCCCACTGCAGCTGCAGCAGCCATGAAGAGGTGCTTCTCACCTGGCCCCAAGCTGCTGTAGTGAGAGGGCTATGGTAGTCCTCTCTTCCCAGAGCAGCCTGCATCCTGAACCCTTCATACCTAGCCCCACCCCCACCTCAGAGCAATGCTTTAAATGAAGCATGTACATTTTCATTTTATTTTCCCCCCCAAAAAATTGAGCTTGTAGGAGCATGTGTTTTCCTGTGTTGTCCCCAACGCGTCTTTCTTTCTCTGGAGTCTTTCTAAAGACACATTTCTCAAATTTAACTTACCCTGTCAAGCTCTCATGTTGTCACAGATTGCAATTTGTTGACGTTATGAACAGCAGTGTAGATACTGAGCTGTCCAGCTGCACACTCAGGAAGATTACATTGCAATGGTTTACACACAGTTTTTGTTCTGAGGAGTAGCTCTGCAACCATAAGGGCTAGAAATTTAAAAAAGAAGAGGAAAGCTTACATTTAGCAGATATTGATGCAATCCATCTGGAAAAGATTTCATTTTACCAAGGGCAAGGTAGATGAATGGATTTTTCAAGCTACAAATATTTATATAAAAAGTCCAAAAATGTCACTCTAAAATCCTACAATATCTCTACAGTCAGTGTGAAGTAATGGAAACAGCAACAGTTGGCAAGGCTGAGAATCTTTTGTTCAGGATATCATGAGTTTGAATCATCACTGGATTTCACAGACTGATATGGACAATTTTTAAGTTCTTAGACATTTTGATTTTATGAATTACACTCGTACAGTGTACAGCTATATTAAGTCATGCCAAGAGTCCTGTACCAATTTAATATTAGAGGTAATTCACACAATCCCCATCCTCACTCTACAGCTAATCTGCATGTAACAATTTCATTATTGTGTTTGGGAGATTGCACAGATGGCAGATTACTTGGCCCAACTGCTACAGTTCCTCAAAGCCACCCACACAACACACCCAGCACATACAATCACCCCAAACACATACATCTTCTTTTGCCACCCACACAAATTCACACAACTCTCCTAGCTCAACACAACCCACACACAAATCAACACAGCTATCCCAGCACTACCCACATATTTGCCTACCCTTACTCGTATTTACCATAAAACCATAGCCACAGATCATCACCAGGTTCAATTGTGACCAGGATTTGTGGTCTATTATCATCCAATTTTTAAGTTCTCTGACATTTTTGGCTTTCGTATATGCTTCATGAGTTATCCCCACAATAGGCTGTCAGCTACTAGTTGACATTTAAATTTGACAAAATAGTACTCCCAAAAAGTTGCACAACATATATCTTTTAAAAATAAAATAAGTACATATTCTAGAATGTCATTTTATACTTATTAACATATCACTAGCTATGACAACTGTATTTTGCTAGCTAATATATAAGTTTGAATTTAAAGTCTAAAGAAAAGCATATTTATGTGGCATATAACAACTTATATGAGATGATTATTCTCTCATTTCATTTATCTAGAAAGATAAGATATACTATGATATCTGCTATGGTTCTGATGGCAGGACAGGCCCATATCTAAAGTAGCTACAATATCTCAGAAAAATGTACGAGGATTTCTTAGAGTACATCTACACAGCAGGGCTAAAGTCGAATTAAGCTATGTAACTTCAGCTACGTCAGTTGCATAACTGAAGTCAAAATACCTTAATTTGGCTTTTGGCGCTGTCTACACAGTAGGAAGTCGAAGGAAGAACACTCTTCCTTCAACTCCCCTTACTCCTCATAAAATGAGGGTTACAGGAGTCAGAGTAAGAAGTTCTCCAGTTCAACATTATTTCGAAATAACGTCTTGTAGTGTAAACATGTAACCCACATACCTAGTGTGGTTCGCTGTCCCATAGGGTACATCTAGACTGCGAAGATCTATCGGAAAAAGATACGCAAAATGCGGCATGCATTTTGCATATCTTTTTCCGATACTTTTGTTGGAAGAGGCTTTTCCAAAATTTGGCCTGTCTAGACTGGGCCAAATTTCAGAAAAAAACCCTCTTTCGAAAGCTCCCTTCTTCCTCATGGAACGAGGAATAAAGGGGCTTCTGAAAGAGTATGTTTGCTCTTCCACAAAAAAAAGCAGAAGAGCAAATGTGTTCCCTGGACGTGGCAGGAGTTTTTCGGGATACCTCTGGTATCCCGAACCTCCCTCCCCCCCCACAGTCTAGCTGTACCCATGAAGTGGCACTTAGACCACTTACAGCAACAGATAAGAACAAGAGAGCTCTACATTCTGGGCTGACAGCTGGCTGTCTAGCTCAGTGTTTCTCAACCTTTTTTATGAAGTACCCTGTTTAAAAAAAAAAAAATATATATATATATATATATATATATATATATATATATAGGTATGCCCAGTACCTACACTTTCAGAGAGACAAATTTTTTTTCTACCATTGCAACACATTTGTTTAAACAACTTAATCATAGCTGGGCAGGCGATGAAATTTTTGGGTGTAAAACGTACAAAAATAATAAAATGCTGTAAAACTTAAAACAAAAATTCAGTTTTCTCCAAATTTCAGTTGTGTTGACGTACCCCCCAGACCTCTCTTGAGTACCCTTAAGGGTACCACTAGTTGAGAAACACTGGTCTAGCCCACCCAAGGTTACAAGCACACACTATGTTATTTCGGAATAATGTCAGTTATCCTGAAATAATGCTGATGTGTAGACATAGCCTTAGTTATTATCATAATTTATATAATGAACATTAATTAACTCTTGAATTCCTCTTTTTTCTTTCTATGTATATATATAAAAAAAATCTTGCAGGACAACAGTGACATCACCATGCTGGCACCCAGTCTCTAGGACCCAATGAGGTGAAAGGCTCCCAGAACTCTAGCTCCAGCCCAAGCGAGTAAGTCTACACAGCAATGACATAGACCAAGTCCAAGTTACAGGTTTTTCTTGGCTGTGTAAGCAGACTCTGAGTTAGCCCAAACTGTTCTGAGAGAGGAGTGACTAACATTGAAATGAGTGACTAATTAGGGTATGTCTACACTTGCATCCTTTCGAGAGAGGGATGCAAATGAAGACACACCGCAATAACTGGTAAACCTCATTGTATGAGGAATAAGGGTTATTTCGAGATAAGGGTTTTCTCTCGAAATAACCGTGTCTTAACAGCATCTGTTATTTTGAAATAGCACCATAACGTGAATAGGCACATGAAGCATGGGATATTTAAATCCCGGCTTCATTTGCATCTCTCTCTAAAGAGGGTGCAAGTGTAGACATACCCTAAGATACACACATAAGAAAAGATAATCAGTTTATTATGTATAGCTATGTTAACAAAGAGAACACGAAAGTTGTGGGCTATGCAGCTGGAAGTGACTGTGGCGAGCCACAAGTTCAAGGTCTAACTGATGGCCATTTTTGGGATCAGGAAGGAATTTTCCTCTGGGTCAGGTTCACCTTTTTTTTGCAGAACTGGTCACTTGCAGGTGTATAGGAATCTAATGAGAGTGCTCTGTAACCTGAAGTCTTTAAACCATGATTTGAGAACTGCAGTAACTCAACCAGAGGTTAGAGGTTCATTTCAGGAGAAGATGCCTTAAGTTCAGTGAGTGAACTGCAACACCCAGGACTAGACACCCAGATGATTACAGCGGGTCCATTCTCAGTTTAAAGACTACTGAGTGCATCCACACGTGCTTTCCACTTGTAACTCATCACTGCTTCTGAATGCTCGCCCTCGCCAAAATGTGTTAAGTCCACCTACCGCACGGCAGGACAGCTCTACCCAAGAGTGCTAATGCAACCCCCCCGAGCCGCTGTATTCCCGCTCCGCTTTACAGCGAGCGCAACCTTCTCTCAGGCGCTCGCCCTGGGCAGTGCAGACGTGCCTGTGTGCGCTGCTCATGGCTGCCAGCCAGGCCCAGTACCAGGTTTTACGAGGCGCTGCGCACGCGCAACTAGAAGCGGAGCGAGCGACGGAAATTCGGAGCCCCGCGCCCAGCTTGTAACACCCCCTGGAGCTCAGCCGCACCACCCCCGCCTGCGGTGCAAGGGGCCTCCCCTTATCTCTCCGCACCGTGCCCGGCGCGTGAGGACGGCGCTACAAGGCGGCCAGATCCAGTACCACGCGGGGGGAGCGCGCGCACGCGCGCGCTAGGCTGCGAACTCTCAAAGTGGGGGCGGGGCAGAGCCGCTCCGAGCTAGCCCCGCCACCCAGAATCCCGCGGCAGGCGCTAGAGTTGCAGCCCGCGCCAGCCCTTCTCTCCCGCCGGCCGGGCGAGAGCTGCGCGAGACCCAGACGCGCCCTCCAGCCGGAAAGGCAGCGCGGCTCCAACGAGCGCTTCCGGGGGCACGGGGCCACGGCAAGATGGCGTCTCCCATGGAGTTGAGCTGCTGGGGAGGAGACTGGGGGCTGCCGTCTGTGCACCCGGAATCCTTGATCGTCATGGTAACGGCCGGAGTCAGGGGCGGGACCCAATCAGCTCGCGGGCGGCGGGGCGGCGGAGCAGTTCGCCCCGATCTGACCGCGGGCTGCGGCTGGCGCCGCGCTGGGGGTGGTCCGGGAGGCGCCGGTGCAGCGGTCTGTGAAGTGGTGCCGGGCGCTGGGCCCTGGTTCCCATCTCGGCTTCTGCAGCGGTGCAGCTGGGCTGGCCGGCGGGGATAGCAGACGCCTCCCGCCGCAGCCGCCTGCCCTGTCCGGTCCGGTCCGGTCCGCCGCAGCGCGCCCCCGGCGAGAGACCCGTCGGCCGCCGATGGTAGCAGCGGGAGCCGCGCCGCGATGCTCCGGCGGTTCCCTTCCATCCCTGGGCTGTGATTTGGCGTTTGTTGCGGTTAATGCCGGTTCCCTGGCGCGTTATATACATCTAGCGCGAGGCTCTCTAGGCCACAGGAAAGTGTGTCTGGGAGGCGCTTCTAGACAGATACGCGAGCAAAAAGCCCATGAGCTGAAGTGTGTTAGTGTTTGATTTTTTTTTTCGTGCTACCTGTGGCCCTGAATCTCCAAACACGTACATGACGTGATAGTTTTCTAGCGTTAAACCTCAGGAGTTTGCTACCTAAAATACTAATCCTGCAATCTGATCAGTTTTGGTGGATTTTTACACCATTGTAAAGCCCCTTTGAAGTCATTGAGCCAGCTCAAGTGAGATTTCATGGTTAGGTAGGGAATTGCTTCCATGTCTTTTTCCATTTAGCCTGTGTAGCCCGTAGTAATGCTTGGTCTGTTTAAAACATAGAGTTAATTTGGATAAAAGTATTCTCTGTCGCATGGCACTGATGTTGTCACCATTATCTATAAATATTCTCACATTTAAAAATTATTCTCATTAAGCATCAATATCTGAACTCCCTAAAGCAACCCTTTTGCAAGGAATAGAAATATGTGGAAGTAAGAAATTCTTTTAGCATAAAAGGATTAATAATGTAAGTTAAAACACATTGAATGTGCCTAATGAAATTGAGATTACGTGCCATTATTAACTTGATTATCCAAAAGTGCTCTGGCTTGCAATATCAATTCTTAAAAAGATCTCTCTCATTTTTTCTTCTGACTAGAATTTTTAACACAACTTTTATTGCAGGCTTATGCCAAATTTTCTGGTGCTCCGGTAAAACTGAATGCTATTGATAACTCATGGAGAGCCCCAAAAGGTACTAGTTTATTTGTTTTTGTTGTTTATTTTATTTTGGTGGTTTTACTTGTACACACTAGCCATTTTACAAATGAAGGCCTGACTTTGTAAACACTTATGTACATGCCAAAGTTTTGCATATGTGAATTTATCTATTTGACTTCTCGCTCTCGTAGACCTAGGGAGGCAGGCCAGTCCTCGCTTACAGATAGCCCCTGAACTTGAGGCATATACTTACTACCAACTTCACACACCACAACAAAAACAGTAATCCAGAAACCTGTCCCTGCAACAAATCCCATTGCCAGCTCGGTCCACACATTTATCCTCGTCACAGCATCATAGGGCCTAACCACATCATCTATATACCATCAAAGGCTCATTCATGTGCACATCTACTAATGTAATATATCATGTGCCAACGGTGCCCCTCTGCCATGTACGTCGGACAAACTGGACTGCCTATAGGCAAAAGAATAAATGGACATAAATCAGATATTAAGAATGGCAGCATCCAAAAGCCAGTGGCGGAGCATTTTAACCTCCCTGGTAACACGGTTTCAGACTTGCAATTGTCCATTCTCAGACATAAAAATGTCAAAAACAAACTGCAGAGGGAGACCGCTGAGCTGGAATTCATATGCAAATTTGACACCTTGAACCAAGATCTAAAACACATGGAGTGATTCTCGCATTACAATAGGTAATTTCCCATTCATGTATTCTCACCTTTTCACCACTGTTGGAGATGAGCCACATCCATTAAGAACATAAGAACTGGGTCAGACCAAAGGTCCATCTATCCTGTCTGCTAACAGTGGCCAATACCAAATGCCCCAGAGGGAGGGATCACAATAGGTAATCCTCACGTGATTCCTCCCCTGTCACCCACCTCCAGAGAAACAGAGGCTAGGGACATCATTCCTACCCATCCTGGCAAATAGCCATTGATGGACCAACCTCCATGAATCTATCTACTTCTTTTTTGAACCCCGTTAAAGTTCTAGCCTTCACCACGTCCTCTGGCAAGGAGTTCCACAGGTTGACTGTGCGCTGAGTGAAGAAAAACTTCCTTTTCTTTGTTTTAAACCTGCTGCCTATTGATTTCATTTGGTGACCCCTAGTTCTTATACTGGGGGAATAAGTACATAAATTTTCCTTATTCACTTTTTTCCACATCGCTCGTGATTTTATATACCTCTATCATATCCCCCCTTAGTTTCCTCTTTTCTAAGCTTCAAAGTCTTAATCTCTCTTCATATGGGACCTGTTCCAAACCCCTAATCATTTTTGTTGCCCTTTTCTGAACCTTTTGCAATGGCAATATATCTTTTTTTGAGATGAGGCAACCACATCTGTACACAGTATTCAAGATGTGGGTGTACCATGGTTTTATATAGAGGCAATAAGATATTTTCTGTCTTTATCCTTTTCTAATGACTCCTAACATTATATTTGCTTTTTTGAGTGCTGCTGCACACTGAGGCTTCGTCTACACTGCAGGGTTTTTGTGCAAGAAGCCTTTTGCGGAAGAGATCTTCCGCAAAAACTTCTTGTGCAAAAGCGCATCCAGACCTCAAAGCGCATCACAAAAGCAATGTGCTCTTGCGCAAGAAAGTGTCCACGCTGCATGGACACTCTTGCGCAAGAAAGCACTGATTGCTATTCACAGAATGGCCATCAGAGTACCTGTGCTTTTGTCGATGGGGGTGCTTTTGCACCCCTGCGGAGCGTCCACACCTGCCTTTTTGCGTGAGAGCTGTAGCGCAAAAAAGTTATTCCTTGTGGGGAGAGAATTAACTCTACCAGGCAAAAGCCCTGTGTTCTGCTGATTTATTTGCACAAAATAAATTTTGCGCGTGAGGTGTGGACGCTCTGCTGGTTTTTGCGCAAAAACAGTTGTTTTTGCACAAAAACCTTGTAGTGTAGACGTAGCTTGAGTGGATATTTTCAGAGAACTATCCACAATGACTGCAAGATCTCTCTCGAGTAGTTGTAGCCAAATTAGTCCCCATCATATTGTATATATAGTTGGGATTATTTTTTCCAATGTGCATTACTTTACATTTATCAACGTTAAATTTCATTTGCCATTTTTGTTGCCAAATCACTTAGTTTGATGAGATTTTTTTTTTGAAGATCTTCACTGTCTGCTTTGGTTTTAACTGATTTAATTAGCACTGATGTCATATTCTCATCGCTGTATCCTTTTTTTTTCTTTTTTCTCTTCAGCATCTGAGGAAGTGAGGTGTAGCTCACAAAAGCTTTTGCTCAAATATGGTGGTGTCCAACCGGTTCTGAAGCTATAGCGAACTAGCCAAACTCAAGTGGCCAAATAGCCACATGTGGCTAGCGTGTTGGAGACCCTGGCTTTAATTCCCTAATAAGTTTGTTAGTCTTTAAAGTGCTACCAGACTTCTGATTTTAGTTGTAATAGAGTTCTCTGACTTGTAAAACTAAGCACATTCATAAGTATTTGTAGGATTAGTTCCCGTTTCAAATTAGATTGCATGTATCTGGTGTAAAGTGTGTTGACAGTATAATTCTCACTCCTTAGGAGATGTGCCAGTGTTGATATCAGAAAACACTATAATTGCCCAGCCAGCAAAGATACTAAACTTCTTAAGAAAGCAGGTAGGTCTCAACTTGCTAAAGAGAAGTGTTGGATTTAGTTCAGTTTAATTTGCAACTTGTTTTTTCTCTACCTTGGAGTGTTTTTGCTTGTGTGTCAATATATATCTGTAAATATCCATATAAATGGTTTCTAATAATACAATGCCTTATTCTGCAACTCTTACTTCCGTAGAGTGGTCACTGCATTGTGACTACTCATAAGTAATTGTCTCTCAAGCATAAGTAAAGCTTGCAAACTGTGGACTGCTATTAGCTGTTGGACTAACCATCACCCTTTTAAGGTTTACAAATAAAACCAACAAAAGAAAGCTTCATTGAGCAGGTTGACCCAGCCTGAGTTGTGTATTAAGTATTCAGATAGCTAATATTTTTCTAATGTTGTTAGTTTTTATAGATCACATTTTTATATAAGGTTTTTAAATAACTGGATTACTCTAACATAATTTTGTATTTTTACTTTAAACGCTCTATTATTTTTAATTTGCTGTGGGGAGGGGTGTTTGGATTGCATAATAAAGAAAATCTGGAACCATTTTTAGTGATGCATCTTTTGGCAATGTGCAGTTTTACTTTAGATGAGCCATATCTAGAATGTTAAGTTATCTGCAAAGGGTGGGAATTGGTTTGTACTGTTTTTCATAAGTAGGAAGAGGGCCTAAAATGGTATTGTCTCTTTTTTCCTCCCTACTTTCTTTTTACATTAGAAATTCAGTTCCTGTCTAGCCTGGAAGAGTCTCTGATGACTGGAAAGTTAGTGATATTTTGACATCAGAAGAATTAAGAGAGTGAAAGCTGAGAATTGGAGCTGGGAAAGGATTTTTAATCACACTGTTAAATAGGTGTTAACCCAAGAATTTTAAACTTCAGTGGCTAAGGAATCTTTTGGAGAAAAGACATCGATTAGAGATTCAATATCTCTCTCTTTCCAATCAAGGTGTGAGAATAACAGTATGCATCCTCCAAGATATCCAAAAGGCCTTCCACCAAAACTGGAAAGAATATTTCCAATATGTCTAAACTTGTTTCTCTTTGGCAAAACGAACTTCCAGATCCTCTTTATACATGGTAAAGACTGAAAATGTGGGCACAAGGCCCATTTAAAAAAACCCTCTTGCAAGTCACCTTTTTAAAAGGAACAGATATGGATCTGCATAAATTTGTGTGCATCTCTCAGCCTTATATTCTTTGGGAAGTTTCTCACTTCTCTAGAAACCAGGAATGGTACACAATAGTTTATAAATATATCTTCTCTTTTCTTTCCTTGGGCAGTGAACTACAAGGCTAACCAAAAGGGTCAGTTTCTGATCTCAGCTGACTTAAATGGAATTGATTTTCTTTTGGCTTCAGTGGAATTACTCAAATTTATACCGCTGTAATTGAGTCTAGAATTTGGTTTATGATACCATCACCATCAGACATTATTTACATTTTTAAAACTGTAACTTTGAAAAATAACAAGTAAGAATGTCTCTCTGAACATCACCATATGGGCATGAGATTTTACAGAATATTGAGAGAACTATCTGTTGGAGGAGATCAGTACAGTATTAGGACCTGAGTAATACTTTTTGCATCTGTGTTACTCTGCTGCTTCTTGGAAAGCAGATAAAGACAGGCTATTTTTCTGGGCCTTCCCAGTGGAGGCTGAAGGTACTAGAAGCAGTAGAAAGCTTGGGCAGAGAGAGGTTTAGCACAGTTGGTGTGGGTGATTAAAGGAAGGAAATTTCAGTAGATATACATTTTCTGTTCTTAAATTGCCGGTTACATGATCTGCTTAATAACTGTTTAGCTCTACAGAAGTCACCAATTGTGAGACTTTTTTTCTGTGTGAGACATTTCATGTGACACTATGTGTGTGTTGCATGTGTATTTTTTAACTTGACAGAAGTACAATGCTGATTATGAACTATCTGCAAAACAAGGAGCTGATACACTGGCATACATTGCACTACTTGAAGAAAAACTGCTTCCAGCTGTGGTAAGCATCTACAAAAATAAAATGGTGGTCAAGATAAAAAGTGATTAAATAATTAAGGGCATTCTGTCCCTATCTACCCTGTAAATTTGGGGTGCGTTAATGCTGTGCTGCTATGTCTCAGATCCCTGACACCAATAGCTTGCCCATAAGCACAAAATCTCAACCTGGCTTCCAACAGCTTAGATATTCACTGCAGGGTGACACTAACAGCTTTTCCTATCCCAAGTGTCCCCAAATCTGTTCTCTTCAATTTTTAGAGTGTCATACTCTTCCCTTCTAGTTCATCTTCCCTGAAGGCATGAACTGGACAGGCAGTGACAGAACCCGTTACTGATACGAATGGTGCCCCAAAATGTGTCAACTAGAAATTTCAGATTTGTTTTATTTAGTATAGTTGGACCTCCCTAACTGATACCAAACAAGGTAGTTTGCTGGACTAGGGGAGGTCAACGCCAGTCTCTCTGCAGCTGGCTCTCCCCAGGGATGCCAGTCTCCCAGCTGGGCTCTCTTCCTGGCCGATGGCCCCAGCTCCCAGGTTCCCCTCCTGGCTGCCAACCCCACAGTCAGCCCTGGCCACTGGGTTCCCCTCCTGGTGACTAGTCCTCCTGCTGCTGGCCTGGCTGCCTCTCCTCCTGTTCCTCCCCCTTCCCCCCCAGCCCAGCTACACACCTGACCCCAGCCAGGCTCCCAGCTGTTGGTGCCAGCACCTCTGCTGCTAGGCTCCCACCCAGCCTCTAGTCCCAGCAGCAGCAGCTCTCTAGGCATACGTGGGCCTGCCAGACCATGGATGTTGCCAGACCAGAGAGGTTCAACTGTACTCCTGAATGAGATCTGGCATGCCTGACTATTTTTTATATTGTCAGGGGCATAACTGTGGAGGTATTTATAAAAAATTTGGAACTGCTCAAAATATGCTGGTATAAAGATGATTTAGCAGAGTCTGCAAACGCCCGCAGCTGAACTGCCCAAGTTTAAGAGAAGTTTCACATGTGCCACTAAAGTGTTTGATTTAGAGACTGTTTTGTCATATAATCTGTGACCTAGATCTATGTGTTCCCTGTACATCACATCTAGAATTGTAATAAAATATCTTTCTATCAAAAAGTAAAATTACCATCCTTAGCAAATGTTCATGGGTTTTAAATACTTTTTTCTAAAGATATCTAGGGAAATTTTCAGATGAAAACTACTTTAAGATACAATTTACATTCTAAAGAGGTATCAGTTGTATTTAAATATTGGGAGTCTTGTACTTATTTAGAAGTGTAAAAGCCTATGCATTCAAACAACTTTAACTCTTATTCTATTAATATCCACCAGTAGTCTCCATGCCTCAATCACATCTAATAGAGGCCATAAGCCTTCACCAATATATTGTGAATTACAGTAAAGCTATAGAAATCTGTAGCTGCTAAGATTACCTGTATGTTGGAGTTATGAGACTTTGGCCCCTGTTTGTATAGGAAAAAGCCATTACCTACCATTCTACAGGTCTACCAAATCTCTCAAACTGATACTCATTCTAGCCTAACCTGTTAACATTGATCAGAGAGCAATATACACCAATATCTCCCTCATCCCACTTAGTTCTGTAAGGGTACAGCTACACGGCAGAGGCTAAAGTCAAATTAAGCTATGCAACTTAAGCTACGCAATTGATATAGGTGAAGTTGAAATAGCTTAATTTGGCTTTTGGTGCTGTCTACACAGCAGGAAGTCGAAGGAAGAACACTCTTCCTTTGAATTCCCTCACTCCTCGTGAAGTGAGGGTACAGGAGTCAGAGTAAGAAGTCCTCCAGCTCGACATTATTTTGAAATAAAGGCTTGCTGTGTAGATGTACCCTAACTGTCTAAAACCCATCCCCTCATTTTGTTCCTTATTGAAGGATACAGTATATAGTCTTTTCCTATAATATTAATGCTGAACCATAAAATAGGTTAATGATTTATAGCAGCAGTGGGCAGTAATTTTCGCGGGGGGGGGGGTGTCACTTAATGAATTTTGGTATGTGGTTTTGGGCTGGCTTCATCCCCCCCCCCCCATAGGGGCCTGAGGCTTTGAATTAAAAACACAGCAAAGTGCTTGTGGTTCCCAGTCCCACCACTGCCACATGGCCTGGCACCTGCCCCGGGATGCTGCAGCTTTTTAAAGTGCTCGCAGCTCTAGCCCCTGCCGGGGTAGCACTGCATTTAAATAGTCACAGTAATCTCATGCAGCTCCCAGGCAACACGGTAGCAGCAGGGCCAGGAGCTGCGAGCCCTTTAATTAGCAGCAGTTTAAAGGGCTTGCAGCTTATGGGCCCCACTGCTATTGGAAAAGCACCGTGGCCAGGAGCCATTTAAATAGGATCCTGATATAAATAGAAAGTGGCCAGATCAAAGTGTTAGGTGGGCCGGATCTAGCCCCTGGGACACATCTTGCTGAGCCCAGATATGTAGGATCTGTTGTGGATTTATTTAGAACTTCATTTTGAATGTTATGCATTAACTACAATGTCCTAATGCCTTAATTTAATAAGAGATAGGTAGAGCCTTAACTGTATCTTAATGCTTTGTGTGTGGGAATATAATTTAATATTGAGTCTGTTTTGTTTTTTCAATACTATAATTTCTGTTGTTTGTGTGACAGAGAACCTTACAGAGTCTTTATAAAGAAAAGCATAATGTTTTCATTAGCATTCCTATTAACTTTTGTTCATGTTCTTCACTGTGTTGATACAGCTGCACACATTCTGGATTGAGGCTGAAAATTACTGTAGTGTGACAAAGCCATGGTTTGCTTCAAGGATTCCATTTCCGTTGAGTTTGTATCTACCTGGGAAGATGTCCAGGGAAGCACTTAACAGGATCCTGCTGACGAGGGGAGAGCCTCCACTATACAGTCTGAGTGAAGTGGAAGCACTGGTATGCTTTATTTTATGAGTAACTTAAGTCACAAATTGGTACTGACAAGGGAAGAATTGAAATGGAGACTTATGTGTTGTATAATGACACATGCTGTTCTGCATACTGGTCTTCCCACTTTTTATTGCTCTTAGGTCACTTTTTCTCTTGTTAGATCTACCGAGATGCCAAAGAGTGCCTAAATCTTCTATCAAACAGATTGGGAACATCTCAGTTTTTCTTTGGCAATACGTGAGTGTAAAACTTTTTATGATTGATAGTCAGCTCACACAGTGCATGCTCCAACATTATTGATTATTTGCAGGAATGTGTCATAATACTTCATAATAGGTTAATGTTTAACATTTATCTTTGAAGATAAGATCCAAAGAGAGATGTGTATGTTATAAACAAACATAGTACTTCACTGTCAAAGTCTGTTCAGTCAAAGGTCTTGGTGGACCAAACATGATGATTTTTCACTAGACCCTTCAGTGCTTTCCCCACTTATTTATATGTCTTTTACTGATAATGGCCATTGCTTGAACAAAATAATTAAAACCAGGCCCATCTACTTTAACTGTAGCAAACTCCCAGTTTTGCCCACATTGTGCCACCTCAATCCCAGGTATGGAAGGCCCTACATGTAGTAGACCCACAGAAGGTCTACTGTGCAGAGGACATCCAATGTGTACTAGCGTGGTAGCTCTTTCCAAAGTAGTTCTGGGGGATTTGGAAGCAGGGAAAGGGAGGAGCAGAGATACAATGGTTATCTTAATCCAGTGGTCTCCAACATTTTTACAACCAAGATCACTTTTTAAATGACAGAACAAGCCAAGATCTACCACCCCGCCCCTTCCTTGAAGCCCCGCCCTCTCTATTCTTCTCCTCTCGATCACTTGCTATCCCCAACCCTTACACTGCTGCTTTTTTTCCCAATTCTTCTGTAGGAAGAAGTTTTTCCAACATTTGGCCTGTCTAGACTGGACCAAATGTCAGAAAACCCCCTTCTTTTGGAAGCCCCCTTATTCCTCGTGGAAAGAGGAATATAGAGGTGACCGAAAGATCATGTTTGCTCTTCCACTAAAAGAAGTGGAAGAACAAATGCATCCCTGGATGCAGAAGAGTTTTTCTGGGATATCTCCAGAATCCTGAAAAACTCCTGCAGTCTAGCCGTACCCTCGCTGGGTTGAGACAGGATGTGTAGGCTCCGGGGTGGGAATGAGGGATTTGGGTGTAGGAAGGGGTGAGAGGTGCAAGCTCTGGGAGGAAATCTGGATGCAGGAGGAGGTGGATAAGGGAATGCTGGCTCGGGGAGGGGGCTCCAGGCTGGGCACTGTTGGGGTCAGATCTAGGATTAGGGTACTAAGCAAGCCACAGACTTCTGGATGTGAGGGTTCAGGAATTTAGGTTGGGGTATGTGAGGGGCTCAGGGCAGGGGGTTCCAGTGTATGATAGGCTCAGATGTAGGGTCTGGGGGAAAGGGGAGTGCAGGAGTGTTATGATGCCGTGGCCAGATGGGGGCTTGGCCCCAACTGGGGGTTTGTTGGCCAGGCTTCATTTTCAAATATAATACTATGTCAAACACAGTTTCTGCATTGTCTTTATTTCTGAGAAGGGCAGGGAACCTGTTTTGAGTCAGGGGTCACTGACCCACAGAAAAGTCAGTTGGGGCCACACAAGTGAGATGCAAAAAAACCCTCCTCCACCCCCTCCCCCCCCAGCTTCACTAATGTGGCCCCAACTGTATTGGTGGGAGCAGGGGACATAGTACTGGGGAAGGGTGCTAGTGGGTGCTTCGGCAGGGGACAGGATGCCAGTGGGGACAGAGTTCTGCGGCTGGGGAGAGGGGACAGGGTGCCAGGAGAGCAGGGGACAGGGTGCCAATGGGGACAGGTTTCTGAGGCTGGGGAGTGGGGAGAGGGAACAGGGGGCTGGGGATTGGGGAGAGGGGGCTGGGGAGTGGGGAGAGGGAACAGGGTGCCAGGAGGGCAGGGGACAGGGTGCCAATGGGGACAGGTTTCTGAGGCTGGGGAGAGGGAGCTGGGGAGTGGGGAGAGGGAACAGGGGAGTGGGAAGTGGGGAGAGGGTGCCGGGAGGGCAGGGGACAGGTGCCAGTGAGGACAGGGGAGAGGGAACAGGGTGCCAGGAGGGGAGAGGGAACAGGGTGCCAGTGGGGACAGGTTTCTGAGGCTGGGGAGTGGGGAGAGGGAACAGGAGAGTGGGGAGCGGGGGCAGAGTCCCCTGCACCCGCCTCCTCCCAGGATTCCCCCCTCCCCCAAGGGAAGCCGGCACGTGCCTCCTGCGGGGCTGGCACGTGCCTCCTGCAGCGCAGCCAAACCCCCGCACGCACCTGCCCCGGGGCCAAATCCCCCTCCCGTGGCGCCTCCAAACCCCTGTGCGCGCCTGCCCTGGGGCCAAACCACCCTCCCGCAGTGCAGCCAAACCCCTGCACGCGCCTGCCCCAGGGCCAAACCCCGGGGCCGACCCCTGCTCCCGCGGTGCAGGGAAACCCCTGCGCTCGACTCACCTCTCCTGCAGCACAGGGAAGCCGCTGCACTCCTCCTCTGGGGCCAACGCCCCCTCCTGCTGCACGCCCAGCAAGCCACAGAGCTGTGGGAGGGGAGCAGCCAGCGCACTTACGGAACCCCCGGAAGTGCTGCGAAGCTGCAGGCAGGACTTCCGTCCACCCCGCGGGAAGCCGTCACTACGCTGGAGGTAGGTAGTGGGGCTTCTCAGGGGTGGGGGGAAAATGGGGGTGGGGCCTGAACGCCTTGCGATCGACTGGTCAAGGCCTCGCGATCGACCAGTGGATCACAATCGACCGGTTGGTGACCACGGTCTTAATCCGATGAAGTGGTTCCCACACATGCGCTTAGCTGTTGCCTACTTCTCTTTATGGGCTGTAGTGCTGGATGTACTTGTGCTTTGTGGCTTGTGAGTAGATTGTGTTTCCTTTCGTAAAGTTTGTTTACTTGGCCTCTGGACAAGAGACCAGACTGTTTTAGTGGTAGTGCAAGAAATGGTTTGTAATGTGACTTAAAACACGCACCATACATTGAAGCAAGGCTGAATTTTCATTCTGAAATTACGCTGCTTGAGCGTGTAGGAGCCTGTCAGATTCCAAAGCTCTGAAGTTGGAACAAGTGCACCCAGCTTGATTGTGTGATGGAGTCACAGAATAATTGGTTAAATTGTGCTTTGCATTTTTTGTGGAATGTGTGTACTATATTGTTAATATTTAGTCTATTTCACCTTCTTTATAGGCCTACAACCTTGGATGCCTTTGTATTTGGTTTTCTTGCACCTCTTTATAAAGTGCACTTCCCTAGAGTCCAATTACAAGAGCATTTGAAACAGCTTTCCAACCTGTGTCGCTTCTGTGATGACATCTTGAGTGGCTACTTTAGACTTAATGTTACAGGTAAGCAATGTTTGTTTTTCCTCTTTAACATGTATATTCAAAAGAAGGATTCCTCTTTCCACTGGATGTTAAATTGAAACTGTATTAGCCAATTACAAAACTACAATTGTGGCTTGTGGTTTATCATGTTGAGGTTGTGGAGAAGAAATGAAGTCATGATAAGTATCAATGGTATAGTAGTAGAAAGTAAAGCCTTTGAACAGTAGAGTGACAACAGCACTTGTTTAACATTTTAAGTAGCTTCTCCTGCTCCATTCTCTTATCATCTGTTATTTGGAAACGAGAACAAATCTACATTTGTTCTAGTGTATGAAACTGAGAAACCTGATTGTTCCTCTACTTCAGCTTAAACAGACATCTCCTTTGGGTTAAGAAGATAACTTGAGTCTGTGGCCAACTTTGGTGGTCCTTAAATCGAGCAGATTTCCCACTAAAATCAGGGGGAAGGTTTTGCTGAAGTATCACAGCATTTGGCCCTTATTTACCAAATTTTTCCTCCTGTATTTATAATCTGTCCCTTCAATCAGGTTTCTGTTCCTTTTGTCAGAAACAACCTACCAATGTATGTCACTCCAAGATCCGTAGCGTAGGTCTTTTTCCCTTTTCTAGTGACTATCATAAGAAGTTCGTTTGCTACTTTTGCCCAGCACATGGATATGGTCCTTTAACTCAAGTAGAAGCTTTTAGATCAGTGGTTCTCAAACTTTTTGGCCCATGGACCACCTGGCTTAATGTTAACCTTTCCATGGACCACAAGTTGCCAATGGAAACTCACCATTAATTACATAATTATGCCCAAGCCATTTTGCTACTGCTGCAGCTAGGGAGAATGATTTGATTTAAATTATTTAAAAGAATAAGCTTTTTAACTTTCTCGTGTTAGTTTATCAAACTTCATTTTAAGTAAAGTAAAATATTTATTTATGTCCAAGAAAAAGGGTTTCAATATTTTCTTTCTTTATGGCAGGGGTGTGGGGCCACTGACCCACAGAAAAATCAGCTGGGGAACCACACAAGTGAGAAGCAAAAAACTCCTCCAAAAAAACCCAAACCCTCACTGATGTGCCCCCAAATTGAGACACTTCATTCCTCTGGTTCTCCAGCTCCACTGGGTGAGGGGAAGGGACAGGGAGGACTAAAGGAAAGGGCCTCCCATAGGCCAGATTTACTTTTCTGGAGTCCCAGAGTTAGTGGATTTTGTGCCCCCTGCCTCCCCCCCCCCCCCAGCCTTAGGGTGGAGACAAAAATGAGGGGTTCAATGTGTGGGACAGGGCTACCAGCAAATGGGATGGGGGTGCAGGATCTGGGCAGGTGGTGGGGAGCAGGAGGGGGTGAGGGTGCGAGGTCTGGGTGGGAGATAGGGTGCAGAAGCAGGCTGGGAGTAGGGTGTCTGGCCAGGGAAAGGGAGCAAGAGCAAGGGAGGGTGCAGTGTGTGGCCAGGAGGGAGGGTGCAGGAGCAAGGGAGGACGTAGGAGCAAGCTGGGAGTGCATGGGCTTGGCAGGGGGAGCGTGTGAATGAGGGGAATTGGGGTTCAGGTGTCTGGACATGGGAGGCACTTATTTGACTTCACACCCCCATTGTTCCCAGCCAATGGAAGCAGTGGGGAAAGCCTCTGGACAGCGAGTCACTGCACTGCCATTTCCCCAGTGAGGTGGAGGAGTTCAGTCCCCCCCCCTTCCACGGAGCTGAGATCCCTCGCTGCTGCTCCAGCCTCGTGGTTGCTGCTCAGCTGCAAGGCTGGAGCACTAGGTCCGGCTTGTCACACGGGGATGGGGGGTGAAGAAAGCCCCAACCTTCCCCACCAGACCTGGCTCGTGGAGAGAGGGGCTGCATAGGGTCAGTATGCTGAGTGAGTTGGGCAGGAGACTGGGGGACAGCTGAGAAGAAGGTTAGAGGGTGTGGAAAAGGTGGAAGCTGAGTAGGACGGAGCAGTGGGGTTGTGATGTTAAGGTGGAGAAATTCTGGTCTGGGTGAAACCTGGCAGGGAGGGGACCTGCATGAATGGGTAGTACCCAGGGGCAGGGATGGGGCCATGCTTAGGCTGTTTGCATAGCTGAAACAGGGTGTTTGCAGTGGGTACAAGGAAGGTGTGGGCTTTGGTCTGGACGTGATTAGCTCACTCAGTTATTGCAGTCAGTCCCCCACACCACCTCTTCCTCGGGCCCCTGTTGGATCCAGGCCTGTGGGGTGTTGTTGGTGCAGCTGGGGCTATGTCTACACTACCTCCAGTATCCCAGAAAAACACTGCCGCGACCAGGGAATGCATCCAGTTTTTCGGATCAGTTTCCAAAAAAAAATGGGCACGTTCTTTCGGAAGCCCTGAATTCCTCATTTTATGAGGATTAAAGGCTCTTCCGAAAGAGGAGGTTTTTCCCTCATTTGGCCCCATGTAGAGGGGCCAAATGTCAGAAAAGCCTCTTCTGAAAAAAGAATTGGAAAAAGGTATGCAAATTGCGATTTGCAATTTGTGTACCTTTTTCTGAAAAAGAACTGCAGTGTAGACATAGCCAGGATCGGAAGGGGCTCAGGGCTGCTGGTCTCTGACTTCCCCAGAGACCAGCTTTCCTCCTCATCTCCACCTTATCTGCTCCTGGGAGGGCAGAAGGAGTCATCCGAGGCAAAGCTGCAGGTGTCAGGCAGCTTGGAGAAATCCTCGTACTCCTCATAGTCTTCCTCCTCCTCCACTGCCACCACCTGCTCCCTGCTCCAGGCCTGTGGCTCCTTCTCCCCCACTGGGTTGGGCTGGACCTTCTGCTGCTCCCCCTTCTACCTTCCCCCAGGGCCCTGCACATCCCCAGCCCTTATCCCCCCCCAGACAGGAGCACCATGCTCCCTGCACTGGGGCTTGTGAGAGGCGCTAGGGGGTGGGGAAAAATTACCCTTCCCAAGGGGGCCACTGACCCAGCTGCTATTCCTGATCCTCACACAGAGAAGGGGACACCCCCATGTACCTAGGCCCCCCACAACTCACTCACAAACTCCCACAATTACCTCTCCTCTTACACTTCACAGCTACCCCCCTCACCTACTTAGAGGCTTCCACAGATAAATCCCCTCACTCACTGAGATCCCCTGCCCTGTCCACATCCCAGCACCCAGCAGACACAGCCTGACTCCCTTCCATTTGTCTCCCAGCCATGTGTAAGAGTGGAGCGGGCAGGGTCTGTGCAAACACCAGCCCGGTGCGGGGCTCTGCACTCTTAAGCCATCCTGGCAGAAAGCCCTTCATTCCTAGAGCTCCCGCCTTTGTGCGGGACGGGAGAGGGGGTGGGTTAAGGGAGTTGTCATGGCTGGAGGACGCATCAGGGCCTGCCAGGTTGTCTGGAAAGGATGGCAACTCCAGCAGCTCCCAAAGAAGCTGGGATGAACCCCCGGCTGAGCAGAAGAGGGGAGGCTCCTCATTAGGAAGTGCTACCACCTTGAAATCCCCACGCATCCCACTCTCACATTTCCACCAGGAGCAGATGGAGAAGCGGTGAGAAATCCCCACCCTGTCCCCTCTGCCTGGTGGCCATGCTTCTCTGCACACCCCTTCTGCCCCTCCAGCATAACAGCCCCCCTGCTGGGCATCCCCTCCGCGCATGTCTACCTACGAGCATCAACCTGCAATTGGAAAATTCCCGGGAGCTGGAGTTTCTCTCCGCGAGCCGGGTCTGGTGGGGAGGATTGGGGCTTCCTTCACCACCATCCTTCTGCGTGCTTTCCTAGCCAGAAGCCAGAGCTGGTGCTGCAACCTCACAGCTGCGCAGGGTCCATGCTGCGTGGAGGAGGAGGGGGGCTGAAATTGAGTTGTGGACCATCTGGGAGGAGGCCATGGACCACACTTTGAGAACCACTATTTTAGATCCAGAGATCCCAGGTTCAGTCTGGCAGATAATCCAGTTGAAACTTTCCATTGTTGTAACAAGGAACCTTGTTTGTAAAGGGTCGAGAACCACTTGATTCTTGCCTTTAAAGCATTTCAAAAATTAGAAGGGTGCACCTCTATCTATATAAGAGTTAAGGTTCAGGGTTTCAGTTTGGAAACAAAAGGCTACAATCCTATCTGTAATACAAAGTGTTTCTTTATTAATTCTCTATACAAAGTATTATTCTCTGTTTCTAGTGGTGGAAAAACTGCATGATCTTTCTTTCAAAAAAAAAAAAAAAAAAAAAGCTTTGCAAGAGACTTGTAAAGCTCTTCTAAATTTCTTTCTGCTTTGGTGCTTTAGGCTTCTCTCCATCTGGACAGGATACAGTAGATGCAAATCTGCAGAAACTCACACAGCTTGTAAATAAGGAATCCAACTTGATTGAAAAGGTTATTTTTCTTCAGTCTTTATTTTCCATTAGTTCTTGTGACTTTGCTGTTGACTTTTCTTACTGTTCTTGCATACTGGTCTATACAACAGAGTTATGTCAATGCAAAGGCACTTATATTGACCTAACTAAAAATCTACACTAAAATGTAGTTCCCACCGATGTAACTCACTCACTACATTGACTTACACCTCTCAAAGAAGTGGAGTTAGTAGCACTTTAATCAATGTAGTCAGGACCACACAGTGTCAATGTAAACACTGCAGAGCATGCTTCGATGTTGCTGCCTTTCAGTCCTGTCTTACAATACCCCACGTTGACAGTTAAATCGGTGCTAGCGCTCCAAGTGAGGATGTACACTGCTGAAACAAGCATCGTGTGGAGGTGTAAAACCTATTCAATTACTGTGGTAGTTGTATGTTGATGTAAATTAGGTTGACTTAATTCTGTACTGTAGACTTGGCCTAAGTAGTCATTGTAACTGTACAATGCAAATTCTTTCTTTCTTTGTTTCTTTGCTAAGGAGTTAGTTTGCATAGAAAAACATGAACATAATGCCATACAACTATATATTTGAGAGATTTTGTTTGTGAGCAAGCGAGTCTGTCTGCTTGTTCATTTGTTCAAGAATTCTTCCTAAACAGTAAGAGCTAGGACCATCAAATCTGCAATGTAGCTTCCTTTTAAAGCAAAGCAAGGGTTTGGTTTTGCAGGGGAGGAGCTGAAGCTCCCCTACAACATGTGTTCGAGGACACATAAAACCATACAGAAAAAAGACAGAATCACCAGGCAGGTGAAAGGAGCTGGCTGAGGGCGCCTGCTCCCCTGTCCGGGGCTGCCTCAGCTGTCTCTTTTGGCAGGGGGATTGCAACTCCCTTTCTCCATTTGTACGGGAACATTGCTGGTTGTTCCCCTTCATCAGTGAGTGAGGGGAAAGTGCCCAGTTTGCTGCATTCCTCACTGTGACTGGGAAGCGCAGGGGTTAGATGAACCTGGACCTGCCCCAGTTGGGGGACATGCACCCCTCCCCTGGCTGTGCCCGCTGGAGTTGCAGCAGTCAGGGAGAGGCACTTACCTGGCCCCAAGCTGCTGTGGTGAGAAAGGGAAGGGGTTGTCCTCTCTCCTAGGGGGCAGCCTGCATACTGAGCTCCTTATTGCCAGTCCCACCCCTGAGCAATGATTTTAATGGGAAAAAAAAATTGAGTTAGGGACCTGAGCAACACCAGGTATACCTTCTAGTTCAAAATAAAACAGTAACAGATTCTTGTTCTTCCTGAAGTAATTGTTTCATTGTATTCAAAGCAGTACGGTTGACAAAGAAAATACAGTGTATTCAAATATTGAAGGATAACACAACATATTAGTAGGAGTACATATTATTTGCATCGCAGTAGCACCTGCACCATGGCCCCATTGTGCTAGTCTCTACACCCATGTAAAATATGCAGGTCTTGCCTCAGATCTTGTCATCTTCCAAAGGCTTGCATCAGCAGTTTTCTTTTGAATAAATGCTGGTAACTAGCAGAATTTGGTTAACTGTGTCTCTATGAATAATTCAGATTACTAATTCCTTATTCAGGGAGAAAATAATGAGAGAGGCAGTTTTTCACTGTTAGGCCTGAAGTTCAGGTAATCCATATCTGTACTAGAGACCAAAAGTCCTTCCCATGTAATTGTTCAGGGCCTTGTGTGAATAGTCTTATCAGTTTTGAGATGCCTACATGATTAGATCTACTGCAGTCTAACACTACCCCTTTTATTATGTTTATCACCACTTAAACTGGCAGCAAACAGTTTTTTCATGGTGTTCCCTAAGATGTGGAACTTGTTCCCTGTGGACATCTATTTAAACCCATTCCTCTCAGTTTGAAGACCCAAAGGTTCTCTCATGTAACTATTTATCCATCTAGGAACATTCCTTCTTTCCCCTAGTCACTCTGTATTTTTGATCCCACATGGGTCAGTCAGAAGTTCTGCATTCTGTTCTGTGCTTGTTTCTATGGCTGTCAGAAGCACTAAATTACTGGAAAAAATATTTGAGGACTCTTAAGCATTTAAATCACTAAAAATGCTATCCAGATGTGACTAAAATAACTTTCAAAGAAAAATATCAATGTATCAAATGGTTTGTTCATGAATAATGTAGAGAATTTTCAGCATTAGTTATTGATTATAGTATATTTGCTGAATTGTATGCACGGTTCTGTGTGGAGTGTTTCAAATTCCATTTATTTCTTCTGGGAAGTTAAAATCCTTTTATTCAGAGATTGCTTTTAATGTGTCTTTGAACAGCTCTTATCATGCTACTTTAACCTTATATCATATAAATTTTTAGCTAATTGAAATTCTACCAACCTCTCTGAAGCACTTCCGAAATTAAAGGGTTCACTTTTGCAAGGTGCTGAATGCTGCTTCTTGTGCTGAGCATGCCATTGCGCCAGTTAGATTTGGCAGCTGTATGACTTTTGATCCAACAGAATTTGGCTGTCATAAAGCTGATACGTAGGATTCTTTGGAGAAGGTCAGCCACACCATTCTCTCAGTGTTCCCAGACAGATGGCTCAAGGATGAGCCTATAGAACCGTCTTACCACTTACCTGCCATGGAGCTAAGAGTAGAAATAGCAGGTTGAGACCACTTGTATGAACATTCATGACTGGAACCTGGTATACAGGCTGTTGGCATGCTCTGTGCTCTTCTGTACACTAGATTCAGCTTCCATTTTGTTTTTGTAGATGGACGATAACCTTCGTAAGAGTCCTCAACATCCCCCACGGAAGCTGACAACACTCAAACTTACTGCAACAGGAGAAGAAAACAGTTCATTGAATCGCTTGTCACCCTGAAAGCCTGTGTTGCCATATGTTTGTTTGCCTTCAAATAATCTCAACTTCACAGTAATTCTCTACATAAATGTGGTCTGACAAGGGGAAGAATCCATTAATATCATATAAAACCAATAAAACATCCCATTTGTCTGTATTCCTATAGGAAAATGTATAGCCCAATTTGACCACACACTAAGTTGAAGATAGAGTGAATTTTTAAACAATGTACTGTATGAAATTGCCTTAACTTCTGCAGATTTTTGCCTTTTGGCACATTTGTTGACTAAGAATTCATTTTACTTTTAAGATTTTTGGTTTTATTGTAACCATGTTATAGCTTGACCGGATTGCTATACAGTAGTGTAGCTACTCAGTCATCACTTCTAGCATTTTTCTAGATTTTAGCAGATTACCAAATTCAGTTCTAAAATGAGGAAATAATGAACAATTGTCTTTGACAGCAGACAAGAACTGAAAAGCAATGAGGGATGTTTGCCATTTTTTAATGCGCTTTCACAAATAATGTATTGTGTATATCTTATATTTAAGAGTGTGTATATTTTAAGTCACATTGCATTGGTAGGAGGCACAGTGACCAAATGTACTAGAACATCACCTCTGAACCTCTGTTGAGATCTGGCCTTAGTCATACAAGTTTCATGAGCCTACTGGATAGCCAGGCTACAGAATCACAGCACAAAGTACAGTAGAAAGATTGGAAGTGTTGGTTCAGTAAAAGCAAAAGACCAGACTACCTGGTCTAGACTTAAGTGCATTGGTTAGGGTTGTGCGAAGAGGCTTGCAGACCTTTCTACAACAGGCCAGTCTCTAACCTGTCATCAGTTTCTCACTTTTCATAAGCACTGTAATTCACCCTAAAACTAAAGCCATTTAATCTTATTCCTTGATTATCAAGTCCTCGTGAGTGTCACACTGGAGACAGATTTTTCAGAATATATTCTTCATATATTTGTTAAAGGAGATATATGTGAAATTATGTTCCCTCTTAGCAGCACAGTCATTTACAGAAATCCAGATAATGCTGAAATTTTGATAGGTCAAAGATGCTTTATTAATGATATCAGATTACTGAAGATGCTCAGCCAAAATGTGAACTCTTTCATCAAGTGTTAATTCAAGATTTAGTGTAAGAGAATGATGATTCAGATGGTATATGTGCAAGATTACTACTGACTTTATTTGCCAAGTCAAACTAAGAAGTCTCGACATTTTTCCTCTCAATTTTTGCCATGTTCAGTATATGTAGATAAACTATTTATACAGACAAGTCTGTGGATTGTGTAAATACTGTAATTTTAGAATATTACTTTATCAGCAAGGAATGTAATCTTAACTTTAATATATCTTATTTATAAATAAAATGCTGAATTTCCAATGGATATGTGGAAATAATCTTTGTTACATGTTACTTCTAAAATGTTTGTTTTAGCAATTTGAGACATACTGAAACCACACACAATAATTGAATAAGATAACTTTCATGTACGTCCCAGGATTGTCAAATGTTTTGAAAATTTTTACTGTCTGCATCTTGACAGGGGATTTAGAATGAGATCATGTTGCATAGTTTCTCCAAAGTTCTTTCATAATCTAACAAGCATGTAATTGAGAAGAAAAGTATAACTTGGTTAGTTTATTTTGTGAATACGTGTTTGCCCTTTAAAACCTTATTTTGTAAAATAGTTGCATTCTTGCACTGAAATTAAAGGTGTTTTTGAAGCACATCTTATCCAGAACTAAAAGTTTGTATTTGAGGCAAAGTTTCTTATGGAGGTGTTTGAATATATGAAGCACTTCTACAGAATGATGAAAGGGAAGCTTAATTATCACTTGGGTAGAATAAGGGGGACCAAGAGGTGGATTTGTATATTACATCATGGATTGTTTAAATTTAAATAAGCTTTTTCTAATAACTTAATTTTTATATTAAATATGTTATAAAGGCTCCTCCAATCTAATTAAATCTGAGTACTATTTTGTTGTTGGCCAAACTAGAATCAAGCCCCATTTAGTCTTAATCTATCAATTAGTTACTATTAAGTGATTTTATTTAGTCACTACTCATTCCAGTCAGTGGATATGTCCTTGTTAAATCTTTTGTGCAGTCCAATATTTAAGCAATGTAACTCACATGTAAAAATACGCTTCTTTATGTGGAAATCTTAACCTCTGGTCTCAAGACAGATACCGGATTATGTGTGTGCTATACTCCAGTGGTGAGCAGTTTGCTGAATCAGTTGTGTCATTTAGTGATTGTCTCAGGCTCAATCTGAGAATGAAAATGAGTAGGCCTATCAAGTCAGCATTCAGTTTTGTGTAAGCTAAGGTATATGGTTTGGTGTGGATGTCAAATGTTTAAATATAGTTTGTACATGTAAGTCCTTTAAAAAAATAATAATAAAGCAAACTTTCCTGTAACTTTCTTTATTCTAGTTGCAGGGACATTTTTAATAGCATAAAGAATAAAATTAGAAGTATAAAGAATGAGCTGCAGTAAATGTGCTCTATTTTTTTCTGAGAATCTTAGTGGGGTAGGATATGTTCTTAAAAATAATTGCATTTTTATAAAGTTACAACACATACGCCAAAATGGCTTAGAATTATATTAAGAAAACCACTCAAATTATTTGATTTCTGGTTAAAATACTTTTCCAGACTCAAAATATGTACCTCTCATACTCAACGTTATTATTTTTGGCATTCCAGGGGAAACCATTTATAGTGGTATTTCTCATACATAACATTAATCGATTTTTTTTTCTGTTATATTTAAATCTTGTTGCTGTAGATCAAATGCTCATCTGATATAAGCTATTGAAAGAGCGGTTAAACACGCTGGCCTTGTCTAATATACAACTTTGACATGTTAGATTTAGAATGACTGATTTAGACCCTCGTTCACCAAAGCACTTGAGTATAACTTAAAAGCTAAACCTGTGGTTTAGTGCTTTGCTGAATCAGGGCCTTAAATCACAATCCTACAAGGTGCTAAGCATTCTCCTGTGAAGTGCTGAATTCTCTCAACACTCACTGACACATCTCACAGGAGTTCTGAGCTTGCTGCATTACTGAGCCATTGATCATAAACACTGGAATTGATATTGGAGCAAGTTCAAGTCTAGACCACTGGTAGGCAACCTCTAGCCCATTGGGGTTCTATGTGGCCCATGAGACATTTTGTTTACTGTTGCCCATTAGCAGGGTTCGCCAAGCCGCGGTGAGCCCTGCTCACCAGCTGCGCTGTTCAGCACGCTGCGCATGCGCAGACCACGCTGAGCATGCTCAGATTGCGCTGCGATGCTGTGCCGGGCAATAATCTACTCGCCCATGGCGAGTAGATTACCTAAATTGTAGAGCCCTGCCCATTAGAATTGCCATATTCTGCTAGTTTCCGTCTGCATCGTTTTTTCCCTAAAGTGACACGCGCATAAAGCAAGGACTTGTGAAGTGAGGTGCATGCTGATTGCACACAACATTTAATGTGAGAGATACACACTCCCTCTGCATCCAATCAAAGTGTTCCTATGGTTCAGTTGGCACACCCTGCAAATTCTAGGTACGCAAGCTCAGTTAGTAAAACTACCCTATCTTGGGAGACCATCTTGCTTACAACAATCTTGCAGCCCACAGAGATGGAAGCCACTCCTGCGGCCCACTCAGCCCAGGTTGTCCATCCCTCATCTAGATATGCTGAGCCTAACTGCAAGGAATGATGGCCTTTGCTAGGTGGGGGTGGGTGTGCAGAAGCTGGCAGGAGCTGTGCTGCCTGGGTATCACCATTTTAAGATTAAACTGTCTCTCTTTACTGTTGGTGGTTGTTTAAAAACTAACCAAAAAGAGTTTATCAAAGAATCTTGCATACCTTGTATCTGTAGACAGTATGATTTTATTTCCACCCCATTGCCTTTGGAAACACATCTTCCAATAAGTAACTTTGGGAAAAGATTTTCCTGTGGCATCATTTGTCCTTCTTTCACATATCCTCTCACTTCAAACCTGTTTGTTTAAATCCTAAATACCAATATATTCAGTAGCTTCAGAGGGGTAGCCGAGTTAGTCTGTAACAGGAAAAACTTAAAAACAACAAATAGTCTAGTAGCACCTTAAAGACTAACAAAACATGTGGATGGTATCATGATCGTTCATGGGCACAGCCCACTGGACAGATCTGGACTTCTAACACTCCTGTATCTGAAGAAGTGGGTTGTGCCCACAAACGCTCATGATACCATCTACATGTTTTGTTAGTCCTTAAGGTGCTTCTTGACTATTTGTTGTTTTTTAAGTTTTTCCTTTTTAATATATTCAGTGTTTTACAATAGTGAAGTTATGGATGTGGCTCTGTGGATGCTTTTACTCCACTATTGGTGTATGTAATGTTCCTTGTCTCATAGTTAAGCCTACAGTGAATGAGAAGGCAGAGAAATCAAGTGTCTTGTGTATCAAGAATTTAAATAGAACCCGCCTTCCATTTAAGCATTCCATATTCAGTTTGAATTGCTCACATTGTTTTGACATAGGTGGTGAGGTAGTTTGCAGGTATCTTTTCTGGCAGACTTTCCACTGTAACATTTAAGGTTTGACATTTCCAGGGTACTGACTGAAAACATTGTCAGATCATTACAACTCCTTTGTGAGCCCAGTGTGTAAGTGTTCTCCCCATTTTTATAAATGAGGGAAACTCAAGCCACAGCAAAGTTATTTACCCAAAGCAACTTTAAAATAAAGTTGGTCATGGTCCAGCTTTATCTTATGTCCACCTGCATTGCTCTTCCTAATTCTTTTTCTTAAACAAGCAGACAAGACTTGTATGATTACTCACTTGTTTCAACAATCATTTATCCGCTGACTTAGCTGCTTGGCAGGTGACTGTTATGGAATTACTATTTAGATTTGATCAAGTTCGGGACCAACCTTTTCTACTTAAAGAATAGAAACATTTTCCTATCTAGGCTGTAAATATTCCTTTCTCCCCCAGTAGCGAAGGTCAGTTTATAATGACCGTCCCACTTAACTGTTCTCTACTTTTTAAAATATGGTACTTGAGTTTCCTTGATGTATTCCTACTCTGACATATCTCTTGTTTGGATGGTTATTTCTGAATAGAGGTGTTTGACTTTTCTCTCTCTTTCTCCTCTTCTCCCATCTCTTATTTTAAGTAGGTCTCTTTCTATAAACTCCATTCCTGCAAGACTCTTCACTCCTAGCTTTGAGTTGGAGAGCTATGGCATGCAAAACTGGGCTACTAACAAGCAGCTCTCTAGTTTTCATGTGGCAGTGTCCACTGAGAATAATTGCAAATATTTTTTTTGAGGGGGGGGGGGAGCATCTTCACTTCCTTTGCAGCAGTAAGTTATTTAACCAGATTAAGTGTACATATCAGAGGAACGTCTCTCTTTAACTTGAGTTTTCTCAGTACATTTGCATTTAGTTCTGATTATGGTGGGGTAAGGTGAACCATTATAAACTCTTTTAGTTGTGAGTTCCAGCATTAGGTCCATGCTTGAGGGGGATGATTGGAGACTACAGTCTTCTGTTTGTCTCATAAGCCTTTCCTCTGTTTTGTCTACAATTTTGTTATTCTAGAAGAACATGGTTGGCATTGCAGAGACAAGACTGAGACTTGAATTGAATGCTGTATTCCATGACTACCAAGGTGGTATGCTCACAAGAATCTGTGTTGTTTAATAGGCAGGATGTTGCATATTGTACCAGATGGAGATTTTATGAAGATCTGTGGCTATTCACTAGGTATGAGTTCCAGTAACCAGGTAAGGGGTTGAATGCAAAGAATGAGTGGTTTCAGCTATCATGGCTATTTGAGGATCAAACAGCTCTGATGATCCAAAAGGCTGTGGAATTATGTAAATCTGACAGCAAAGTCCCTTGGTTGTGAGATTCATTAGAAATTGCAAGGTTTTTTGATGTTCTTTTATTTTCCTGCCTCCATCATCACCTCAACCTCCCCCCAGTTCATCTTTAAGCGATCTGCTCTTCATCCAAGAGCTGATTTCAGCTAGGGACTCTGAAGGCTGTGAGAGGGTACATGTTTAAGTTTTATATAAAGGGTGTGTAGAAGTGGGAGTCTTCTACGTGAGGCTAGCACTTCAGCTTGTATTATTACTTTAGTTTTCCCATTCATAGGGATGTTGACTTGTATGTCAAATACTGAGCAGGATGATTATGAATAACTTATCCTTGTGTTCATAGAGGAGACAATCATCCACCACAGCAGCAAGTGCTGTCTCTGAATCAGGCACTAGTTTGAAACCTGACTGAAAAGAGTGCAGGATATTGATGACTGATAGGTGCTGTAGAAGACCGCTCACTTCTCAGTCAGTTTGGCTAGCAACAGGAGGTGAGAACTAAGTGACAGTTTGTGAGGAGAGGTACTTTGTAAAACCTCCTTTAAGAAATCTATCACCCACTCTAAAAACAATCTGATCTTCCCTGTCCCAGGTGTTTTTTTCCTGTACTAAGGTCAGGAGTCAGTTCTATGTAGGGCCTTGATTTCTGTCAGTGCCACTGTGATTGCTTCTTGTGTGAACAGGCCAAATTCTTGGAAGAAGAGTATTGTGTTCTGGGTGACTCATGAATGTGTAGGTAGATGATCTTATGAAATGATGGGCTGGTTTCCAGGGTTGAGTTGAGTCAGACTGAGCTTATGAAGTGATATACAGTCAGGAAAATCTCTGCAGGTCATGATGCTGCTATTTCTGAGGCAGAGGAGAAGTAAGACCTCTTTGCCTCCTTTGCACTAGTGGCATAGATTTGTAGAAATTCTTTGCCTGTATCAAACGTTTTCCACTACTGACACAATTTGTTTGTTTTGACATCCTAAGTTCCTGCAGGTCTAGTGGCTTCTTATACCTGGCAAAGCATGATAGAAGTGGAACATCAATTTAGAGATGCTCATTTTTACTAGAAATATTATTTACGAGTAAGAAAACATCCTATTAATAGAAAAGTAGTCTTACTTCTTTGAAGTGTAGCTGAACTCCATACTTCAATGACATTTTGCAAAAGGATAAATAAATGCCAAAATTACATCCATTCTCTGATTTATCAATTTCATAAAGGATTTTTGACAGCTTGTACAATGCACTATTTCTCTGCTGCTTATCCTCTGTCAAAACATTATTAAAATAATATATAGGCATAAGGGGAAGGATATGTTGGGACTGGGAAAGGGTAAATTAGATGTTTATCTTTCAGAAACCTAACAATGTTCTTCCAAAAAGCAAATGAATGAAATATAATAGGTTACGCTCACTGAAATATATGTGGAGCAGCTAAAATGTTACCCACAGGACACAGACCATGTGATTTCCATTAAGTAACTAGTTGGTGGGTCTTATGAATAATTACACTTTTTTTCCATTCTGTTTTAGTCTGTGTCTGATAGCGTCCCATGGGTCCATTGTCTGAGAATTTAATAATATTTTTGGAGTATTTTCACCTTTAGTAACATCTCCCTCACTTCTAGGCTTACCTCATATACCAGACTCTCCAGGGTCTGGTCTGAGGTACTGAAGTTTGTAGAAGTAACTGAATATACACCAAGGATACATTCTGGAAAAAATGGGTCTAGACAGACTCATTTTAAAAACTTGTCCACCTAATTCTTCTAACCGCAACCACTGAGATACATATATAGCATGGATTTGAATCAACTTACTTTTTTCCATGTGCATTTTTCCATGTACTTTTCCTAACATACTCAGTTTTGTGTAAAGTGTTTTTGCTAACTAAGAGTAATTACTTTGTGGGAGACTGAATGGCTTGACCTGCTGGTAAGAGAATATAGAGCTCAATCACGCTCTTTCCGGTTCACTAATGGCTGAAACATATTTCTGTCTGACACTAGGCAAGTTCTGTGTGAAATTAGTTCAGTAGTTTCAGCCTGAACATAATGACTATTTGTCCACAACACAGGTGCAGCCACCATTAGCATTAGTGTAGATATTTCTAAGGTGTCCAAGGCTACATCTGGACTATAGGCTTCTTGCGCAAGAAGCTTTTTTCGGAAGAGCTGTTTTGAAAAAACTTGCACAAGAGAGTGTCCACACTGTCAAAGCTCATTAAAAAAGCCATGCACTTTTTCGAAAGATAGCGCCCAGACTGCCTGGACACTATCTCGCATATAAGCAGTGATTACTATGGACAGAGTGGCCCCTGGGGCACCTGTGCTTTTTCCTCTTCCCTCTTCTTCCGAAAAAACTCCCTCTTCCCAGTCCACACACACATTTTTGCAAAAGAGCTCTTTCGCAAAAAGGCTTCTTCCTCATAGAATGAGGATTACCAATTGCGCAAAAAGCCCTCTGTCCTTTCGATTTACTGTCGAAAGAACATGCTTGTAGTGTGGATGTAACTCAAGTTTTATCGGAAAAACAGCTGTTTTTCTGGCAAAACTCTGTAGTCTAGACATAGCCCAAGTGCCGTACGGTAATACAACTGAGAGTCTAAGCCAGGACTGAATTACTGTGGAGTATGAAATACCCTTTAACAGTTAGAAATGCCTAAAACAGGGACTGCTCCAAGCAGCAAGATAGGGCTAGGAAGCGTACAGCATTGGCTGCAGCAGTGCAACTGTTCAGTGGATAAAAGATTTTAGACTCTTGAGATGTCAAGCTAATACCTTTTCTTTCAAAACCACAACTGAGAACAAAAAGAATAGTGGCTGATACTGGTGCATAAAGGGATGTGTATTGTCCATACTACCCATCTAGAACTGCACATCAAAGGCAGGGTGGGGCTTTTCCATTTCTGAAGACCATAGCGCTGCTTTTTTGGGTACCAAAACAAGCCCTTTTGGAAAAAGTGTAGATAGTGAGTTTCAACAGAAACATTTAGACACACATACAGGTGAAAGTAAGGTGGTGCACCCCAGTGTGCTGCTCCAGTAAGAGCCAGCTGGGCTGTTTTGCTGCACATGGAAGTGTATGGTGCAGATTGTGGTGTGCTCTCCCACTGCAGGCTGGTGCTAGCATCCCCGCTTGCCATGAGCATCAGTATCCCCAAGTGAAGCAGGCAAGTGTGAAAGGGGCCAGCTGGGGGCACACTGTAGGGGAAGCATGCATGCTCCCAGCTGCGCTCCTGGTGGCGCAGCACCTGTCTTGCTGCCCTGTTCCGCTCTCACTGGATGCCGGGTAGTGCATGTGACATTCCGGGCATGCGCTGCTGCTGGCAGCCCGAGAAGAAACCAGGGGAAGGGATTGACAGGCCGGGGCGGGGGTGTGGGGGGGGGCGGTCTCACAGGCTGCTGCCACCTGTTTGCCTGCAGCTGGCCCATAGCTCCCTTACCACTGAGAGCAAACAGGAGCAGCAGGGCAGGACCTGTCCATCAGCCAAGTAAGGTAATCTGCTACAACCGGGACTGCTCCAGCCCTAAGACCTCCTCCCTGCCCCCACTTCACCCGATACTCTGCCACCCTCTTCTCTTACTCCTGAACCCCCCTACACATGCACCCCCACACACTGCTTCACCCGACCTGAACAATGTGTGGTAGCCAGCCCTAAGTGCCACCTGTACTGCACTGCACCTTCCCCAGCCAGCCCTCAGCACTGCTCAGACCATGCAGTGCAGGGCCCAGTGGCAATTTAAAGAGCCCAGCATCCCGGACCCTTTTAAATTCCCAGACCCCAGGGCAGCTATCCTCTTTTTGTCCTCTCCTCCCTTGTCAGCAGCTCTGAGCGCTGAGCCACTCCACATCCCTTGCCTGGACTCCTGCACCTTCCATGCATCTCCAGTGCCCTGCTCATAGCCTCCTTACAGCCCCAACCCAAATCTCACTTCACTCCCTGCCCTGAGCCTCTCCACACCTCTAACCCTCTGCCCTGACTTCTGCTTGCCCTCCCTGTCCTGAGCCTCCTGCCCTGAGCCCCCTGCCCTCCAGCTCACATAAATTTCTTACAGGTAGTGTGGTATCATAACCTCCCCCAACCTCCTGCCCTGAGCCTTTCCTGCGGTTGGGGGGGGGAGGGAGCAGTAGGTTGCAATAGACAGTACCTTTAAGACATTTGTTACTTTCACCCCCTGCAAACAAATCATCCTGTTTAACCTTACCCACCAGAGGTAGCAGCAAATTCGTTTATGAAACACTCACTGGTCAGACAACTGGAGTAGACATATATTTGAAAAAAGTGGTTACAGGTTAAATGTATCAAATGGGTTTGTACCTTAGGCTATTTATTGTCCCTATAATAGAGCTTCCCTGTAAGGACTTGTGTATACTACAATTTCCAGTTGTGTTGTAACACCTGATATAACAAATACAGACCAGGAGTAAACATGTGTGCCTTGTGGTGTTTAATTCTAACCTCAATTAGGCACTACAGTTAACTAAACTTAGACAGGGTTAGATTTTTTTTTTCAGAAGATAAATTCTGTGCCTGCCAGGCTTAGGCGCACCACTGCATAAGGCAGATGTACAAAGGCATTCCTTGTATTTCACAAGGATGCACTGTACTGTATAAGCAATAGTGTTTCATTGTTTTCTTGTACACTCTCCTGTGTCTGCTAGCTCTTGTCTTGCATTTAATCTGTACACTCTTGGGGGTGGGGCTCATTGTATTGTGTAGTGTTTGTACATCACCTAGCACAGTGGGGCCCAGGTCCATGACTTGGGCTCCTGGATGCTACAGTAATACAGTAATAATAGGAGCACTTTGTCTCCACAGAACTGCAGCTACCTGTGGGCAGTGCAGGAGCTGTCTGTACCTCTCGACTAAAGAAAAACACAAGACCTGAGAAGGATAGTGTACCTCACCATGGCCTGGACTCAGGAAATACTGAGGGCAGCAGTTAAGTACATGCTAAGCTAGGGGTGCCTGTCTGAATCAGAACCTAAAAGTGAAGGGCTGATTTAGACCTGCCAAATTCAACTATTGCATTGGAATAGGGCCACAACACTAATATTACCAGCCCAACTGTTAGAGAAAGGCCCATGAGTCTTTAGAGTCATTTTAAACACATTTCTTTTCATTTTCTTAAATACTTCACCACTAATGGGAAAATAGTTGATCAAAAAACAAGAAGTTTTGGGTCATACAAAGAGGAGGGTAAAATGTGGATTGTGTTCTCAACAGTGCCACCACGTAAATAGTTTAGTAAGCAGAGAACACATTTTAAATGAATAGTGGTGTTGTTTCAGAATGTACAACAGGGAGAAATAGCCAGAGAAGCCTTAAAAAGAATATTCATACACAAAAAAAAATCATTATGATCTAGCTACAGCAGTATTCAAACTGTTGTGATTAAGTCTCCTTTTAACTTTTTAGATATTTTGTCACTAACAGTTTGGCATTGTTTTAAGAAAATGTGTTTCGTCTCTTCAGTCATGATACAGCATTACAGAAAACAAAGTGAAATTGTCATTCCAGGAAAATCAACTCGTATTTATGTATATACTGTACCTTTACTACTTCTATAATGTTAGGGAATAAATGGGTGGGATTTTTCTCTCACTTCCACATTTCTGGTATAACTATTTATCCGAACCAGACACAAAGGACAGCACCACAACTAGGCATGTTATTGAAGAATCAAGGAAGTCGAGTCAAGACTGGCTTTATGGAAAGGTATTTTGAAAAACTGAACATTTTAGGGAGGAGGGCAGTTGATGGAGAAGTTCCATCTCTGAAGTGTTTTGTCATGATCATTAGTCTCAGAAGTGTCAGTGAGCCTTTAAAAAAAAAAAGCCCTAAAGTTCATATTATTCTGACTTTTCCATGGAAAGTCTTACAATAGTAGCATGAAGTGTTTTTAAACTCCAATTCTACACCTATACTTCAGACCCCCATGAGACTGATTCTCAGTTACACTGTGCTTAATGTTCTTTGAACAGCTCCTTGTGCATTATAAATCAAAGATGAACTCTTGCCTTTATTCAAGTCAATGGCAAAACTCCCACCGACTTTAGGTGAGCTAGGATTTCACTGTTTGGTCAGATTCTGACAGTTCAAACTTACCTGGCTACCATCCCTCCCCCTGCCGCTCCAGAGGAAAGCAGTATTAGGCAAGTGATTTATTCGAGACAGGTGAACAGGAGTGTATTTAACATGATGGTGATAATTTCTCAGTGGCCTTTGAGGGGTTAAGAAATATAAGGAAGAGTTAAGAACGAGAGAGATCCCTTTAAGTACAACAACCTACCAGATTATAACAGTGGTACAGTTAAAATAATCAGACTGAGCAAATATACTATTAATCAGCAATTAGTTCTCAAAAAATAATGTGCCAGCATGGGCTATATCTGCAGGAGAATTAATCAGAAAAATCTCCACCTCAATTAAGTTAAACTCTTCAGAGCTCCAGAGAACTAAAATCCTGATTTCAGAATCCTTCAGAAACACAAAGGCAGTTCATACTGCCATGCACCCATTAGTGACCCTCAATCAGACCAACCACCCTTTGTTGTCTGTTTCATAGGTAAAACAGCACCCCCAAAAGCCCATTGCTTGTTAGCACTGTTTTGTTATATTGCTCCAATATTGATACCAAACAAACACTGTTTTGAGTTATATCACTAATGCCAGTAATTCTGGTATGTCCTAAATGTTGGTCAGAGGTTCTGTAAACAAGCACTGAATAAGTCAGCAGCATAATTCAAGATATGTACCATAACATGATATGGCTAGAGATCAGCTCCATGAATCATCTCCAAATCGCCAACTTTTATAATTTTGGGTTGGTGATCTTAGCTAGCAGCATTCAATTAACATCTAATTTCTTCTTCACCATTCTCGACAGTAATATTCCTTGATGCTAATGAAAAACAGGTTATACCTACATTTTAAAAAGGATGGTTGAGGCAGCCACCATGGGGCCCCTCAAAGCATGAGGCCTGGGGCAGCTTCTCCAAACCATCCTATGGACAGGACCACTCTGAGCTTTGATAAGGCTAGGAAAAAATCGGACCTTATCAGACCTATTTTCCTTGAAGTCAAAGAATTACATTGTCAGGGGCTTGTTTTGCAGGCTCGGTCAGAGCAGTAATATGCTCCTAAGTTTCCTTTTAAAAGTCAAACTCTAAGCCAGGGGTGACCAAATTTACTCTCTCTCTCTCTCTCTCAGCTGCATATGACAATCTTCAAACGTTCAAGAGCCAGAGGATGCCTACTGGCGCTCAGGGCTTCAGCTCTTTGAGAGGTGCCTGCTAGGGCTTCAGACCCTTCAGTGCGGTGGGGTGGTGGTTCAGGGAATGTGGGTTCCCTTCTTGCATAGCAGCTGCTGGAGCAAGCAACCTGTGGCTATGGGGAGAGACAGAGACAAGCACCTGGGAGCTGTCCAGAGAGATGCTGCATTTGCTACTGCCTCTCCCCATGGAGCTGAAGCAGTAGCCCTCGCTGCAGTTCCAAAGTGTTAGCTCTGTGTGGAGACACAGCGGCAAACACCTGGGAACTGCAGAGCAGGGACCAATGAGTGTATAAAGGAGAGCACTCCAGAGAGGGGGGGAATAACAAGCTGTTGGGTGGGGGGAGACTCTTTAAACTGTGTTCCCCCAACTCTCAGTAGGTGCCAGTCATCTCTGACAGAAGCTGTCAGCTCTATTACCCTGCTGCAGGTCCAAAGCCTGGAACTCCCTTCTCTGTCTGGCAGGGGCGGACTGGCAATCAAAATAGGCCCAGGAAATGGGTTGAGAACAGCCCACTTTTTCACATCAAGGATTTTTTTTTAAATTTACTCTTTGACGCTAAGTCATTCATAACATCCTCATTATTTATTTTGGAAAGTAGGTCCTTCTCGCATGACATTAACATGAAGGATTCAAGATGTGACTGTGTAAGACAATTTCACAATTTGTTTAGAATATACTTCAGCTTTGAAAAAGACCTCTCACAGGATACCTGGGTTGCAGACAAGGTTAATACATATTTGTACGTTAGAAAGATGTGCCTATATGCCCGAGTGTGCAAATTAAACTTAGCCAAAACATGGTAACAACATGCCATGCAGTTTTTGCAGGATTGACATTTTTCAAGAGCAGTTTCATTGCAATCGTCACTATGCTCAATAGTGTCATTTAAGACATCTTCGGTAAGTGTTGACCTGAATTTGCTCCATTTCCTTGCAAAATCCATCATCTCTGCATGCAATATTTCTTTTGAGATAGTGTTGCTAAATTTTTTTAACAACTCACTTAATTTTTTAAATGCATTTTCGGGGAGATTGTTTAGAATATTTTCAAAATTCTTTGGATGCAAATAAGAAAATTCTGCGTAAAGATTGCAGTGTTTGAGATACCTCGTATTTGAAACTGCTGACTACTCTATCTAGTGTAACATTATACACATTTATGTGATAAGTTTCTTTAGTGTTTCATTCGAACCAAATTCCCCAGGTAATTTTTTTCTGTACTCTAGTCCATTTTTCTTTAAAATCTGTTTCAGCGAACATATATACATTTCTGATTTCTAATTCTTCATTTGCCGATGTTACAAATTTTGTAGCTGCAATAAGGACTTGTTCAAAATTTCTTGATATTTTAGACAATTCTTCAGATGTACATTCAATGCTCTGATACGCTTTTATACTGTACATGTTATTCGCCTGTAAATACGCCGATAAAGGAGAAGTGTGCTAAAAAAATCTGTAAAAATAGTTGTGCAGTTACTATCGTTTCAAAATGGGTCAGAGAATCCAAAATAGTTTTGGCTTTGTGACGCACATCGGTGTTAAATTTAATGGATTCTGAAATTTCGTAAAATGTTTGTAACATATCACAATAAAAGGTAACATCAGTAGCGTTAAAAGGGCCAAAAAATGTTCTTAAAGCTCTGTCTTTCTCCCACCAGTGAGTCTCTCCAAGAACTGAAATATACTTCATCTTACTAAATTTGCGTCTCACACATTCATGCGTAGGTTGAGTCTCTGAGAAAAACTGCGCCGGTGTTAATAATCCCGAAGAGCGAAATAGTTTCCACCGTAATCTGTGTTATTTCACTTATAATTAAGGTCAAAACATGTGCATAGCACCACGCATGCATTTGGCCAGGTGCAGCATTGTCACGCCATGCTGAAAACCCATTATATTCAGCTTGCATACTGGCTGCTCCCATTAGCCACGCCACTGGAGGTAACACTCTCGGGGTCAAGATGGACACATGACCAGAAGTAAAAGGTTTCATGTGAGCCCCCTCTAAGGACTTTTCCCATCATCCTCGTACCAATGGAGATGAGTTTGGCCCCCCACCAAACCCCCCTCATGCAACTATCCTGCAATTGCATTAACCCAATGTGTGTCACACTAACTCCGGGGTGGGAGGCGGAGAGGCTGGGGGAAATGGTCCCTCTAAGCATTTCCTCCCATGAGCAGAATGAATTTTGTGTTGTGCACCAGTACTGAGTTCATGTGGCTTGTTTGGATGTGCCACTGTGGCACCCAGGATATTAATAAATACTCTTATAAACCTCTACCTTTTCCCTCTGCTGCCATGTCTCCTCCCCTTGCTCCACCAGCTCCCCTGGTGCCTGCTGCCCCCCAACCCCTCACCATCCTCTGCTGTCCTGACTCCTGCCCTTCTCATTGCCCTCAGCCCTCCTGGGACCTGCCCCCCTCTACTAGCCCTTCTCTCCCCCCTATGCCCACTCCTCCAGTAGCCCCACTCTGATCATGTGTAGCTACCCCTCCTCATCCCCTCTCCTAACACCTTCCTCGCCTCTCGCCTCTGGTTCTGGTCCCTCCCCTGCAAGTGTCTGCCCTTCCGCTTCACCCCCAGAATCCCCTGGCACCTTCCCTTACCTCTGCACCCTCCTGGTGCCTCTTTTTCCCTGATGCCCACCCCCTCACCACCCTCTGCCCCCGTTCCCCTCATTCCCCTCTGTGCCCTCACACAGGACTTGCTCCATCCCCACCTTCCTCATGCCCACCCCTCCTTTCAAGCCTTCTCCCAGCACCTCCCCTTCCCCCCTCTTGCCCCCAATGCCCTTACCCTCTCCTCTGCCAGCATCACCCTGTCCCCTTCCCCCTCCCACTGACACCTCCCCTCCTGCCCTTTTCCTCATTGTCTCCACTAGGCCCCCTGGCATTTGTCTCTCCTCCACCCTGTCCCTTGGTGCCTTCCCCGTTCTTCTGTGCTGCCCCCTCCCCTCAGCACAAGCCTCTTCCTCTCCCACCCCTCTTCCCCCTAGTTTTCCCTCTTCCCCGCCCCCACCTTCTGCCTTCCAGTTTGCGGTGCTGGAGTCTGTGATCGGGCCCCAGAAGTCCCCACAGCCCTGGCCCCAGCTGCTTCCAGGGCTCCAGACCACTTGCTGGGCCTGGAGCTGGGCCACGCGGTGCTAATTTTACTGAAGTACCCGCACCAGCTTTGGCTCCCATTAGCAGGAACACGGGGGGGGGGCAGGGAAGCCCCCACCCTCCCAGACCCACCATGCAGAGAACAGCTGTGTAAGCGAGTCTGTGCACTGCTGCTCCCCCAGCGGAGTGGGAAGGGGCGGCGGAGGGGGTGTGGTGTGTGTGCACCGGCAGAGCCCGAACATACCCCGCTGTGCAGCGCTCCAGCCGGGCTCTGCGCTGTCTCTGCCAGGACTCAGGCAGCAGTTCCCAGGAGTGGCTTACCGGGTTTATCCCCCTCCTCCTCTAGCAGCCGGCCATTCAGACGACAGCCCATCGGGAAATTCCTGGTATCCTGCCGGGCCAGTCCACCCCTGCCGTCTGGTAGGCAGAAAACAGGGTGAATATGGCCAGGGCAGGGGGAGAGGCTCTTTAAGAGCCCCATGTGGCTCACGAGCTACAGTTTGGCCACCCTGCCCTACGCTTTACAACGTGTGAACAATATCTTTCCTATAATGTCGTGGTCAGCAGGTGGAAGCTGAGATTCATAAGGCCTAACCAGAGCAGGGCTCACCAGTGTTAAAATACATTGCTCACAAGCAAGAACTCTGTCTGAGGAAACAAATATCTTTTCTTGATGCCACAAAATATCTGGAGTGCAGAGAAAATTTGCCTCATTATTCCTCCCATTTTGCCAATAGACAAATGTTAAAAACACACATATATATGAATGCCAAGCAAACGTTCTGATTTTTTCTCCATGATCATCTCCAGGAGCTTCCTCAGAGACCCTTTGCATGTGCAGGGGTCAGTGAAACCAAAGCCTTCCATTGGTTTTCAAGTAGTTACTAGTATTGGTAAGTATGCTTGGAACAAAGATCAGAGTGTTCCGGAGGTAAGACTCTCTAATCCCTATGTCAGCTTTTTAGTAATGATTTTAAGAGCCGTGTTGAACAGTGAAATGTGCTTATAAAACCATTTTTCTTTAGGCTTCTTTCCTGGGGACTTCCCAACTAGCATCATTAGGGTAGTTCTTCATGACTCTGGAGGGAGTTGATTATGCTTAACCTCTATAACATTTGCAGCACATAGGCCGCCTATCCCTGTTTGAACTGCTTGTAAAATTCAGGTAGTAAATTATCTGTTCCTAGTGTTTTCCCAGGGTACAAACTGAATCCAGAGAAAATAGAATGTTTTGCAAACCATGCAACCAGAAGCCACAATGGTGATCACATTTCCTTTTTCTTTAATGGTTACAACATCTTTAAACTTGACTCAGTTAAAACACATGTCAGTATCACACACGCAAAACACGTTCAAGCTAAAAACGGAAGTGGTGCCATAAAGCTGCTGCTTTTTTCTTTATGCTGCTTTTTTGTGGTGGCAACATGGAGAGTAGGGAGGACCAGACCACCTTTTCCTCTGCAACAGGTTCCTGTTTCTCCTGGGGGATTCCCCAGACCAGTTGGGAAATATAATTCCTCCGGCCTCAGGGTCTCTGCCCAGTGCGATGTACCCAGTATAGTTTCAGCCTCCTAGGGGACACCCTTACTGGGTGCCTGAACCAATTCAACTGGCTCTGCTTCATCTGGAGAAGTAGCAGCTCTACTCCAAGGCCCTCCCAAATAGCCAAGCTCCTCACCCTGTCTTGGAGAGTAAGCCCAGCCACCCTGCAGAGAAATCTCATGTCTCCCACTTGTACCTGTGATCTCATCCTTTCAGTCGTTACCCAACATTCACAACCATAGGTGAGGATGGAGAAACAGAGTGATCTGAAAACTGAGAGTAACTCAGCTCTTACTTCACCACTATGAATCAGTACAGTGCCCACAAAGAACTTGTCCAGTGTTACATGGCTGACATGAAAGTCACATTTTTCCTCTTTAATCTGAGGGTTCAGCTAATGGGCATAACCTCCTCTGCAGCAACCTGGCATAGGCTTTGCTGGGAAGGCCGAGCAGTAGTTGGAACACATGGTCTGGTCTCCGTTCTTAAATATTGTAACCACCCTGTTTCACAGTCTAGAGCTACTGCACCTGCCTTTCCTGCAACATTGAAAAAGCACGTCACTCATGACACCCCAACACTACCCAGTGCTTTCAACAACTCTAGAGGTTGATCCTTGGGCAGGGGCTGAATCCTTAGTTTGGGGAGGCTAGCCCGCCAGCTCCACCCCTTCTGCCTGAGGCCCTGCCCCCCCACCCCAGAGTCCCAAGCACCCCCCCCCCATAACAGGAGGAACCCAAGCCCTCACACCCCAGCCACCCTGGTTTTGCCCCCTGAGTGCCAGGCCAGCTCCAGCCACACCAGACTGAGCCACCAACCCTCCTGAGCCCCCCCAAGCACTTGGCTGTGCAGATCCCCTGCTCCCCACCCTGATGCCAGGCCAGCCCCAGTGCCCAGCCAAGCCACTTCACGCCCCTGCCAGACCCCCCACACCCACTGCTTGCTTGCCGTGTATCTCCTCACTTCCCTGCCCCCAAGGAGAAGTGATGCAGCCAGCAGCAGGAACCTGCTGGGATGGGGGGAAAGGAGATGGAGTTAAGGCAGGCAGGAGCAGCAAGTGATGGGGACCTTAGGGGAGGGGAGGAGTCACTGTTGCCAGATGTCTGGCAGTGAGGCAGCAGCAGCTGGGCCATGGAAATCTTAGCCTTTCCTGGCCTGTTATACCCGCCCATAAGTAAGTCCCAGTATCCCTAGTGCAGGGTTCATATGGTCAGTTTTGGGGTTTCATGAGAGTCTTGACTTGAGGTGGATCGTGTTTAGTCTGGAACCTCCCTCCCCCAGCTCTGTTCACCTAAGGTTTCCCTGCCAGGAGCATGAGGCTCTAGACAATATACCCCTGGGATTTGTTGGAACACCCAAACCCCTCCCCACCACAAGGTAACAATCCTTCTTCCATGCACTAATGACAATTTTAGGCCATCCTTTGATTTACACCAATTACTGCATTCTTCTGATAAGAAAGACAGGCAGAGATTTTCCCCTTATGCAAGTACACTACAAAGAATGTGTAGTTAACATGATGGATCAATGCACTACTGGCAGAGTGATCACCCATCCTGAATTGGACAGGATAGTCCCAAAATGCAGAGTCCAAGTCCATGTCTCAGTCCTGGGCTCCCACCATGGCCTGGCTCCAGTTTCCAGCTGGGGATGAAGAAGGGGGCTGCTAGTTGAGGCAGAGAGGTTTGGTGTGTGTGAGGGGTATGGGCTCTGGGTTGGGGCATAGGTTTATCTCTGGCAGGTCCTGGTCAGCAGCTTGGGGCACTAAGGCAGACTCCTGCCTGTCCTGGCTCTATGCTGTGCACCAGAAGTGCCTGCATATCTATCTCCGAGGCAGGGGGCGAGGGGACGCTCTGCATGCTGCTCTCACCCGCATGCACTGCCCCCTCAGCTCTCATTGGCTGTGGTTCCTGGCCAATGCAAGTGCGGAGCCAATACTTGGTGTGGGGGCAGGGCATGAGTCCCTCTGATCTCCCAGCCTAGGAGCTGGACCTGCTGCTGGCTGCTTCCATGGCATAGTGCAGCACCAGGATAGATAGGGACTAGCCTGCTTTAGGCCTGCAGCACCACCAACTAGTCTTTTAACAGTTGGTCGGAGGTGCTGACTGGAACCACCAGGGTCCCTTTTTGACTGGGTGTCCCAATCGCAGACCGGATACCTGGCAATAGTGTTCCCTGTAAGCTGGTTCCTTGTGTGGCCGCTCAGGAGACATACAAATGCCACCCAACTGACTAGCAGAGTGCCACAGCTAGGTTTGTGTTTCTACTGTGATGCAGGTTCAAAAATGTATTCCCCACATGGATGGAAATAACCCACACGTGGATGGAAAAGATTAGAGGGAACATTGCCTGGAAACCCTAGCAGGAAAGGAGCTCAAGGCACTTACCTAATGTCAGGGCTGTCCCTAGGGGGGCACAGGCTTTGGGACAACTCCCCAGCCACAGGACCCGTCTCTGCCCTACCTCTACTCCACTCCCACCCTGCTTCCCCCACTCCACCCCTTCCCCAAGCCCCGCTGCGGGGCCTCCCAAAATGTGGGGCTTGGAGTGGCTACGGACAGGACAGCTTGGCCTAACATACACCATAATCAGCTAATCCCGTTGTGGACAGAGGGGCTGTCACAGGATGCCAAAGCCTGTCATTGAGAAAAGGAGACTTGTTTGAGAGAAGCTGAAAGCCTGGGCAAAGAAGGGTCACAAAGGGTGAGAAAAGAGCTGGGGAACAGTCACGAGAGTTGCCAGGAGGCAGGAGATTGATCCCCTGGAGGGGGTGGGTTTGCACAAGCTTTGGGTAAACATCTGAATGTCTCTGGACTGACCAGTCAGTCCCTCTGAGAGCTTTCTACTCTCCCATAGAGGGTGTTTGTGCACAGATGGTGTAACAGCCCCAGATGATGTGCACAGCTACATGCCAGTCCCCAACATGCTTTTACCTATTTCACAGCCATGTATGTGAATGAATGCAGAAGGGATCGGGGTGATTAACAGTCTAGCACCAAGTATGCTTTCCAGCCATGTACACCAGCATTTTTCCACAGAGACAAATTCAACAACTTCCAGGGCCCATCCAAACAGAATGGCAGACCTGGAACAGACAGTATTCAGAGAACTCTTTGTAGGACTTCTTTTTAACTCTTTTAAAGTCCCAGCCTGACAAAGCCTTGTCTGGGATGATTTAGTTAGTGTTGGCCATGCTTTGGGCAGGTGGTTGGACTCAATGACCTCCTGAGGTCTCTCCCTGCCCTAGGATTCTATGAACTTTTCCTTCTGAGATAGTATGAGTAGGACTGTCCTCCCCTAGATCCACATGGAGAATCTCTCCATGCTCAGATCTCCCCACTGTTCTAAAACTGTTGCAGTTCTCCCAGTCTAGGGTCTGAATGGGAGTTGGGTTGAGCACATTGGCTGCTGAGTGAGTGGGACCATAGGAACTGCAGTAATCTACCTCGAGCTGTCAGGAGCCTAACAAGGTCTCAGTCAGGACCAAGGGTCGAGGCAGGTCAAACCTGAGACTAGCAGCAAGGAGTCTGTAGTCAGGTTCCAGGCTAGGGCTGATACTAAGCATTAGAGTCTGAGTAAGGGTTCAGAGGCCAGGTCAGGAGGCGAAGACCAAATCAAGATGAAGTCAAAGCCAGGAGTTCAGAAGCAGGTATGATCATGGCAGCTACCAGAGATCCATACTGTTTTGTAGATTCTTCCTGGTATGTCCATTGGGTTTATATATGGTGGGGAGCCAATCAGGAGCCATGAGGCTTCTGGTCTGTCCCATGGCCGTGGCCTCAGTAGGCGAAGGGCAATGAAGTACAAGTTGGGGTTGCAGCTGTTGCTGGCTAGCAGCAGGGAGCTGTCAGCTGCCTGCCTACCTTGTAGGCCTAGCTTCATGGCCCACAGGGCTTTACAGAACTAGTCTCAAAGCAGTTCCCTGGAAAAGCTACTACAAGCTCAGGCTGAACAAACGTTTCTGCAGAGCTCTATGGGGGGCAGGGAGCGAATTCAAGGCAGCAGCTGTAGCAAGGAGGGTGGGGAGCCATCCCTGGTCATGCTACTTGAAGGAAACCACACTGCTCGGGGCGAAGCACAGGTGTGGACACCAGAAGCTACAGAGTGCACAGGCACAAGGAGGCCTCTTCCCCAGTAACCTTCCTGGATGCCCACAAATTCGAGGGCAGGGCCTGCAGCCTATTCCACAGGGGAGTCAAGCCCTGTCCCCAGAAGGAGTGGAGTGAGGAGAAGGCTGAAGAGGGTGATGATGGGAGCGATCCCTTCTTGTGCGTATTCCTGTGGGATGGTGCAGTGTGTTGCACTTGGTTCAGACTCATCACTCTCCGGCAAGCTTTCTAGCATCAGCAATGTGCTGCTCAAACTAATGGCTACAAAATCCCTCAAAAGAAATATGCCCAGTGTCACTCACCAGACAGGTGAATGCAGGAGCAATTAGTCAAAGGATCTGAACTATGAGCAGCAGGGGAGCCAACAGCCATGATGGGCCCCTGGCCAAGGTGCGGGAGTGCCTGGCGCCATGCTCCCGGAAGTAGAAGGGCCAAGGGTGGAAAGGGAGGGATGAGGGCACCTACCCCGTACTGCCCCCCAGCACTGCCTGGAGCACCCCATGTGGCACCCCAGCTTTCCTAGGTAGCCCTAAGAGCTACCTGGTGGCTCTTCAGTGGCAATTTAAAGGGCTCAAGGCTCTGGGCCAGCCACTGCCGCAGCAACAGCAACAGTGACCAGGAGCCCTGGGCCCCTTCAAAACACTGAGCTCCAGGGCAATTGCCCCCTTCCTCCCTCCCCTCAGTGGGCTTGGTCAGGCGAGCCTGTGTGCAGACTCCCCCCGTCTGAGGAAAGTCAGTGAAATGCAGTGCACAGGTGACAGAGCAAGCTGGCCATTTTCTCCTGAACAGCAGCACTGGATTCTGCACTTATATACAGCAGGGATGAAGCTCTCTTTTGGATTTCTAAAGATGCCCAAGCGAAAGCAACATGCTATCAGCATATGCACATCACGTTTAGAAGCAATTTTAAGGATCATTTCAGAAATGTACCTATGGAGCATTATTTCACATAACTGCTGATCTGAGGTTTAGAATAAGGTCGGCAAGACAACGCCAGGTCTCAAGAATCTAGATCACAAGGCACATGTAGCCAAGCTGATATCACTGAGTATTGTGTAAAGTGGGAGGAAAGAGACACAGTGTTTTGAACAGAGGGTGGCAAATGAGTGCCCACAGCTGGAATGCTGGAGAAGGAAAATGTTGAGTTGAGAAAATGAGGGAGTTTGGCTGGAATATAATCTCTTAAGGATTAGCAGGAAAATTAAGCCCCTGGGATGTGATCTGGCCAGTTATTGAAGGAGCAGAAAAACAGAGAACTACAGTAGCTGTGGTTGAGATCACTAGCTTTCAGCAGATTGATGGCATTTACGTGTTCCAGTAATAGATTATTTTCAGTGAAAGAAGGCCATCTCACTTTGGTATCTTGACTATCATGACTGGCTGGTCAATTTAGGACATATCACAAAACTGCTTTCACTTTTGAAAAATTAAAGAAATCAGTAGCAATGACAAGAGCATTGCCATGGATTCCCAGCAGGAACACATGCTTTTACAGTGTATGACAACTGGCACAAATCAGACATTTTCATCTGTTTTAATTGGATCTATTCTGCATTTCAATTCCCAACCTTCTTCTTTACATGGAGCAATGATAATAATTCATTGATTTAGTGTGTTGGATCCAAATGGATGCTACAAAGTATTGCTTCATCCATCCTTGGGGTGAAACACAGGACTAGTGCATTTAACAGTGCAGAATAACAATCTACATAGTTTAGGACAGAAGATGAAGAACAATTCCATAGCCAAGTGAAACTGCAAGGAGATTAGCTGAACCTGCCCAAGTTGGAATCTAGCCAGCCAATCAAAGTTAACTCTGTCACAAAAAGGTCTATGACATCTGTGATAGATTCTTAACTACTACCATGATGTCGTCTATGTAAGTAACTAGAGAGAGAGAATTACTGCAAGCATTCAGGACCTCAGAGTTATGTCTCATTTGAACAACTGCAAGCATTCAGGACCTGAGTTCTGTGTCTCATTTGAAATATGGCATCTTCAGCAGCACGTTCTCCTCTAGCACCAGGATGTCATGCTTGTTCTGAGCCCACTCAGTTCCACCTACTCAGTCAACAGCAACACTGCTTGTAGCATGTGAGAATTCCTTAGCAGTCTCCCATCTAGGTAATTTTCTGCCCTCACCCTGCTCAATGTGTGAGAACTAACAGGAGCACAACACAAAGTGATTTGACAATGATATTGACATGAGTAGAGCTTTATAATCTCAGATACACGTGAGACACTTTTTCATAGTTAAATACATGAAACACCAGGGGTTTGAAACTCTAAGAAGTCTCTACAAAAAGCAGTTTAAAACATAGGTATGGGAAGTAGTGGTGCAGGGGTGCTGCAGCACCCCCAGGTTTTTCACCAACTCCACCAGCCCAGTGCCCTGACCTCCAGGTGGCCCCTCTGGGGTCCCATCAGTCCCATGTCCCAGCCTCCAGGCAGTCCTTCTGGGGTCCCACTGGCTCTACTGGTTTCAGCAGTCCTTGGGGTTCTGCTGCCTGCTACCCCCATGGGCTCTGCAGTCAATTGAGTCCAGGCCCAGGGTTTTGCAACTGCCTCTAGCAGTGGCTGGGTTGCCAACTATGCCAGATTGGATGCCATTAGTGGCAATGAGATCTAGTCTATCTTGTCCAGGAGAGTTGGCAACACTAGATGTGACCCCAGCCTGGGGCAGTGAGAAGGTGTGAAATGGTTTGCGGGGTGCAACTCAACACTCCCACCCTAAAAATAGTTCCAGTGCCACTGGTTCAAACAGAACTAGAATGCATTTATTCACTAAGGGTATGTATACACTACAGAGAAGATTGAAGCTGCCGCTGTTGATCTTCCAGGGTTCAAATTAGCAGGTCTAGTTAAGACAGCTAATTGGAACTGAGAGGGGCACTCCAGTCAATGCCGGTATTCCTGCTTCCATGAGAAGTAAGGGAAGTTGAAGGAAGAGTGTTCTCCCTTCAACTTCCTGCAGTATGGACAGTGCCAAAAGCCGAGTTAACAATTAACGTAGCCGAAGTTGCATATCTTAATTCAACCTTGTCCCGTAGTGTAGACATACCTTACGGGTGCATCTACACTGCATCCATAGCTCGAAATAAGCTATGCAAGTTGGTGCTGTCTACACAGCACTTATTGCAAAATAAATCACTATTCTGAAACGTCCCTTATTCCTTGTGGAATGAGGTTTACAGGGACGTTGGAATAGTGAGCCCGTTATATTTTGAAATAACAGGCATGCTCAAAAGATGTGGAATAGCTATTTTAGGATACCTCCAGTATCCCAAAATAGCGCTGCAGCGTAGATATAGCCTAAGAGAGCAGCAGTGCCTTAGTAAGCCTGCTGTCTGGACAGCAGTACAAGACAAGCAAACAACTGAGTGTAAGTCACTTAGGCCATGTGTATACTTAACTATGCTGGAGATTGATCTTCTGGCATTTGATTTAGTGGGTCTAGTAAGGACCCACTCAATTGTACACTGAGAGTGCCCTCAGGCACCAGTACTCCTCAATTTGTGAGGAGAAAGGGAAGTCAATGGGAGTGTTTGCATAACCTGAATGTTTTCATCTGGGTGAGTTTCATGGTTGACCAAACTGGAAATTTATGCAGTTTTTGCATCCTGATCCTTGCTGGGGAAGAATTCCTGCTTTACTTTCCATCTACCCAAGCTCAGAGCTCTACCTAGAGAGTGAGCAAAATTTTGTTCAGGTTTTCCCCACAGCCCCAGAAATTTGATCAGGGTGTAGGTAAGCATCTGGACAGTTGGGACCCTTGGTCGTTAGTGAGACTAGTAGTGCCTGTTGCTGGGAGCTGGGCTTTTCTGGGCTGGCAGAATGAGTAAGAAGCTGGCCCTCTTCTCTGCCTATCCTACAAATCTGTTCTCAGATAAAATGACCATAGCTGGACCTGGACATGTGCTCTCAATGGTTGCTCAGCCTTGTACAAATGTGCCCTGAAGACATGCTCAGGGCAAACATGGTGGGAGGAACTAAACAAATAGAAAAGAGACTCTAGCCAATAAGCTAATTCCAAAGAAGAATAAATCACTGACTCTTATTTGGAAGTCTCCCAAAGAAACACAGAGGAACAACTGACGATCAAGCAGAAAGTCATTCTTTGAGAGTTTGATGTAGGGAGGGAGGCACACAGAAACTCTCCCTGCCCACTGTAATGCACAGAGAATCACAGATTTGTCAACACTATGGTAAGACCTATCATTTACATTGCAACTGTGGATCAGCTACTGCTACATTAATCCAGGTTAAAAAGAATTAAAAAGAAAAGCCCTTGCGCAAATTAGAAAAGCTCTGTGGGTCACCTTACAATTTCAGCCTCTCAGGTGGCCATCCCCCAGACAGTGAGCATTTTGAATTTCCTGTGGCCTGGCTGTTCAGCAGCGCAATTTCTTCATGCTAGTCCTTTCATTGAAAACCAAAGGGAGGATATCTGTGGCCTTGTATGCTTTCCTAGGGATTGCTCCTCATTGTTCCCAGACTTGCTAAAGCTCACACTTATACCTCAGCTGGTTGTGTGTGACTGAGTGATGTCACATTCTGTCACTTAGAACATGTCCCTGCAATTCTGCGCATGGAGAAGCTTTCCAGCTCTAGAGTACTCAGCATTTCTGGGGACAAAATGCTGCTGTTATTGCAGCTCTTCTCCAGAAGCAGAAAAGAAACAGACTGAGTGGTGCTTATTTTTGTATAAATACTCAGAATTTTCCCCTGGTAAAAACACCCCTCTTTCTCCTAACCAGAAACATTCTGCTGTGTCCCAGCCTTAGGCTGGAATATGTAGATGTCAATGTCTCTATAAATGTTTGAAAGTTAACACAAAGGAAAAAGCAACCAAAACATTGGCATGACATTATATTATGTATATGCCTTTGCAATAAGCCCTCCAATCTCTCTCTGAAATAGCTGAATCCCTTGGAGAAAGACTCTGGAAGCTTGATAACAACAAAGGTAAAGTTTATTCCCCTCACTCTTTCACAGAGCTCACATAAGGGCTCACAGTCCTCCTTTCCTTCTTTTTTCCCTCTCTCTACTCCCTTCCCCCAGCAAAACTGTAGTTCTTGGGCTCAAAGGTACCTAAGAACAAACATACAAACCCAAAGTGAGGTAGCTATCTGCACTTAGCTAGATACAAACTTTCCCCCAGTCTAAATAACCTAGCTGGATACTGGGAACCTCCACCAAGAGAAGAAGGAGGAAGCATTCTGCTCCCAGACCAGGGACTGGCAATAGAGTTATTCTGTGTTGTCTGCAGAGTGGAGTAGCCTCTCAGGGTACATCTACACTGCGGAGCTATTTTGGGGTACTGGAAGTATCCCAAAATAGCTATTCCACATCTATTAAAACAGCCCGTTTTTTTCAAAATAGATTTCAAAATAACGAGCGGCTTATTCCAACGTCCCGATAACCCTCGTTCCACGAGGCTTAAGGGGCATTTTGGAATAGTGAGTTATTTTGAAATTTGGCGCTGTGTAGACAGCGCCAAATTACAAAATAAGCTATTTCAAAATACACTGGCAATAAGCTACGCAATTTACGTAGCACACACTGTGTAGCTTATTTCAAGCTAAGGGTGCTGTGTAGATGCACCGTCACAGATTGGAGTAGTCTCTGTTGACATAGCAGGAGCTTCCACAGAAAAGATCCCATGTTGCTGCTGCTGCCCCACCAACCTGTGTGTGGCTACCGAGGGAGACCTTACTGAGCAGATCTGTATGCTCCTGCATCACCTCCCCAAATGTTCCCACCCTTTTGCACAGCAGAACAATGCTATTTTCACTGCCAGAGAACCCACTATACCTATGCATAAAGGAGAAGGCAGAATTTGCCCCATGTGCATAGTTTTGCAGAGCATATGGGGGGACTGTAGGTTCCGATTTACGACATTCTTATCTTTCCCAGTGGATCTTCTTTGTAGGACAATGGGCATACCAACTGTGTATTACCATGCATGATCAAGAGGGAAAGGCTCATGAAATGTAAGCTGCATGTATTAGCCTTCTTGCTGATTTAGCTAATTATTAATTTCAAATATGGGCAGGTGAGATCTCCCATTTTCTGATTCAGTCTTTTGCTAAAATGTAGGTACCTCCTGACATTATTAAATTCCTAGAGGGTCTCAGCCCAGGGCTTTGTACCTTTCTAAGCATTTCACTCAGCAAAAAGGTGGGGATCAGCATTCTCTTTCCTTTTGTCAGGCAGATCCAGGTCACAAAGTGCTGGGCATTTTCATGAGAACCCTCCTCATCCTTCCCAGACACCCCACTGATTCAACAGACAAGAGCTAGAGAAGAAATGTTTGTTTTTCATAGAATTAATCCAGCTGTGAGCTGAATTAACTGATGTGGAGGCCTCTGATCATCAACAGATAGCTGTACAGCTCCTAACTGGCAAATATTTGTCTGCTTTTAAATCAGATTTGCATTCATGGCAGAGAGTAGAGGGAGGCACAATTTGCCCAAAGTTGGACTTTTGTTGTTTTTACAATGGATAAAAAACGCACTTTTTGGTTACTGCTTTTCCCACACACGTACAGATCTTTGGTCCTGATGGCCATAGCTTCTTAGCATTTTTTCTGGTAGACATATGTGACACAGGACCAGATTCCTTCCTGATTTAAACCCTGTATCATCACATTAACTCAGAGCAGAGGTTAGCCCATAGTTTTGCTAGTATATGTAAATTCTTAGATACACTGTCACTGACTGTTTTGTCCCCTACCTAGCTGTTTTGCCTTGCACCAGCCAGTGACTCATCTGATCAAAGATCCTAGTCCACCTAACTGAGATCAAGTCCATGCAGTGCTTCACTGCTACAGGTATCTTATGAAGGACGTACAGGAATTTACAGTGTTAATGTCTGATCTAGCTCCCATTGCCATCAAAGGCAAAATTCCCACTGACTTGATTGGTACAGGGTCAGAGCCTAAACTTTTGGGAACTATTTTTGTATAGCACTGAGCACAACAGACCCCCTCAAATACTTGGCACCTCTAGGCATTACTGCAATAAATAATAATAGTGTAGCCCAGGTGTTTCTGACTAAAGGTATGTCTACAGTAGGTCGATGGGGACTTACTTCAGGCAAATCTGTGGTTCTAGGATCAGACTCCCAAGTCCTCTCAGGACCCATGTGTAAATCTGTGGTAGAGCTCATCCTTGAAACGAGGGATTGTCTATGGTAATGATGTCTCCACTGTAATCAGGAGGTGTAATTGCAGCACAAGTAAACATAAGCATAGGAAGTAGGGTTTTGGGGGGTGTTGCAGCATCTCCAGGTTTTCAGCCCAGCTTACCCATGCCCAGGGGTTGGCCCTGCCTGCTGTCCCTGCCAACTCTGCAGCCCACTATCTGTGAGGTCTAAATCACCAACCTTGCAAACTGTGCTACCACTCCAAGTCCTGCTGCCAGCCCAGGACTCTGCAGCTGCCTCTAGCTATGGCTGGGTTGCCAACTCTCCCAGAGTGGATGCCATTAGTGGCAATGGTGTCTCGTCCAGGAAAGCTGACAACTCCAGGTGAGACCCCAGTCTGGGGCAGTTAGGGGCATGAAAAGGGTTTTTTTTGGGGGGGAGGGGGCATAGTTCAGAATAGTTCCAGAGCCACTCCATGTAGACATGCCTGAGTGAGCTTTAAATATAGTCAACTCATGAACGGATAGCAGTGAAATCTCAGCAGGATGGATTTCAGCACAAGCTAGTGACCAAGTCATTATCCAGGGTCCCAGGGCCCAGAGGGCTAGGACAGCCTGTGCTGAAGCTTGGGATCAAGCTAGCTAGCTTGGGTCCATCTACATGAGCAGCAGTCACAGTACAGATTGCAATGCAGGCATACCCTTAATGAGACAAAGCACATTGTAAAATCTCCTCCAAAATTGGAAGCAGACGGAGTCCCTACATGACAGTGCCTCTCCCCTGAGTTGGCGTCATAGAATAAGAGAGTCATAGGAATGGAAGGGCTCCGCACTTATGGCAGGACCAACCTCCATCTAGACCATCCCTGATAGAGGCCTAACTAACCTGCTCTTAAATCTCCAATGATGGAGATTTCATAGCCTCCCTAGGCAATTTATTCCAGTATTTAACCATCCTGACAGTTAGGAAGTTTGTCCACCTAAACCTCCTTTGCTGCTATTTAAGCCCATTGCTTCTTGTCCTATCCTCAGAGGTTAAGGAGAATAATTTTTCTCCCTCTTCCATGTATCAAACTTTTAGATACTCAAAATACTGTTATTATGTCCTCTCTTAGTCTTCGCTTTTCCAGACTAAACAAATCCAGTTCTTTCCGTCTTGCCTCATAGCACATGCTTTCTAGACCTTTAATCATTTTTATTGCCCTTCTCTGGACTTTTTCCAATTTGTCCACATCTTTCCTGAAATGTGGTGCTCAGCACTGGGCCCAGTAGTCCAGCTGAGGAATCAGTGTGGAGTAAAGTGGAAGAATTCATTCTCATGTCTTACTTACAATATTCTCACTAATACATCCCAGAATTTTTTGTTCAAGTTTTATGCTAACTCATATTTAGCTTGTGGTCCACTTTGGTCCTTTCCATAGTACTCCTTCCTAGACTATCATTTCTCATTTTGTATACATATGACTGACTGTTCCTTTCTAATTAGAGTACTTTCCATTTGTCCTTATTCAATTGCATCCTATTTATTTCAGACCATTGCTCCAGATTTGAATTCTAATCCTATTTTCCAAAGCACTTGCAAGCAACCCCTGCCCAGTTGGTATCATCCACAAATTTTATAAGGGTACACGCTATGCCATTATTTAAATAACTGATGAAAATATTAAATATAACCAGACTTAGAACTGGTCTCTGAGGAACCCCACTCATTATGCCCTTCGAGCATGACTGCAAACCATTGATAACTAAGCTCTTGGAACGGTTATTCAACCAGTTATGCACCCACCTTATAATCATCCTATCTAGGTTATATTTCCCTAGTTTGTTAATGAGAAGGTCATACAAGATTGTATCAAAAGCCTTACTAAAATCTAGAAATACTACATCTGTCACTTCTCCCTATCTAGTAGGCTTGTTATCCTATCAAAGAAAGCTATTAGGTTGGTTTGACATGATTTGTTCTTTATAAACAGTGCTGACTGTTATTTATCACTCTATTCTAGATATTTGCAAATTGATTCCTTCATTATTTGCTCCATTATCTTTCCCAGTACAGAAGTTAAGCTGATTGATCTGTAATTCTCTGTAATTTCCTTATTTCCCTTTTTACAGATGGGTACTATATTTGCCCTTTTCAAGTCTTATGGAATCTCTCTCGCACTCCATGACTTTTCAAAGATGATAGCTAATGACTCAGATATCTCCTCTGTCGTCCTCTGGAGTATGCTAAGATCATTTCATCAGGTGCTGGTGACCTGAAGACATCTAACTTGTCTAAGTAATTTTAACTTATTGTTTTCCTATTTTAGCTTTTGATCATACCCCATTTTCATTGGCATTTGTTATGTTAGGCATCCAATCACCACCAACCTTCTTGGTTAAAATTGAAACAAAGAAGTCATTAAGCATCTCTGCCATTTCCATATATTCCAATCATCTGAAGAAGTGGGCTGTGCCCACAAAAGCTCATGATACCATCTACATGTTTTGTTAGTCTATAAAGTGATACCAGCTTATTTGTTGTTTTTTCAGTTTACCTGTGCAGACTAACTCAGCTACCCCCTGAAGCTTCCATATTTTCAGTTATTGTTTTTTCTTTCTTTATTGAGTAATAGTTCTACCCTGTCCTTAGTCTTCTTCTTGCTTCTAATGTATTTGTAGAATGTTTTCTTGTTACCCTTTATGTTTCTATCTGCCCCAGACGACCCCATCGCTCAAAAGAACACTGTTTCAATTTCTATATTTCTCCCGCCTCTGTCGAACCACACTGATGATATCTTGCAAGTGGAGGAGAGGAAGTCTTTTCCAGTAACAGCAATTAATACTAATTTGAACGGTATGGGGAGCAAGATTTTATATGTACTGGCCTCAGCAAATCTGTTGGTGTTATGTTTATATGATACCCTGGAAAAATTGTAGAAGTACAGCTTGTTCTCAAGAAGTAAAGGTTGTCCAGGCAATGATGCCAAAGACTTCAGGCTGCCTGAGGTTTTCATTGAGAAATTGTTCCTTTTGCTTGTTTTGGAAAAGCTTGTCCTTATTCTCCACCCACTTCTCTCATTAATACACTGTAGATGTATCCTGATATATAGTTGAAAATCCAGGTAGCTTAACACTGTGTTAATACTGATCAAACATCTGTCCACTGGGAATGGAAGAGACACATTTCTAGATAATTCATCTTTTTGCCTTTCTTATTGATTTGTATATTGTCCTAATTTGTTGATTTTTGTATATCGCACTCTTAAGCAGATATCTCATTCTTTCTGTACAATATACACGAAAAATTGACTCACAGAAATCACAGATTTCAAACAAATATGGTCTATAACAACACCCTTTGGGGTTTTTTTTTTAGGCCCTAGCAGAATAGGGTAGCCTAGATCTCCAGGGGTAGCCTTTAGGCACTACAACAGCACAAATAACAGAATAGCAACAACAGTATTGTATATGATTCAATATTTAAACATAAAAGTGCTTAAAGACCAGTTTCCATCTTCCCATTCCAAATTAATAGTTCCCTTTAATCTTTTTTGGAAATATGCCTGTGGATTTTGCTATTAAGAATAGTCTGTGGTACCTTCCATTCAAATTGTTACCATTTTAGCACACTACGTAACTGAGGTTGTTAGTGACACTAATAAAAATGTTATGAATAGTGCTTGCTATGAAGTTTTCTAAAGTAAAATTTCTTAGCTGTTTTAGTTGCTTTTTAAATAGCTCACAATAAAGAATAGAGAGTATATTTTCAAAGCTTTGTATGGAATTTAGCTATACAACCCCTGATCTTAAAGGTAAAATCCCTGTAAGATATATTGAAAACATTCCCTTAAGAACCTTTAAAAATGAGGCCCGAATTATCAAAAGATAGCCAGTAAGTGGTCTGAAAGTCTATAAATTGTAATGTCAGGTTTGTCAATATAAGCTATTATTTAAGATAGAAATTAACTTCAAAGTTGTGAACTTACTGCCAAAATTTAAAATCCTCTCCCCCCAGAAACCACATTAAAATGGCTAGGTTATAAAAAAACCTGAAAACCAGTTTTTATAATAAACATCAATACATCTTTAACCCTTTTACAACAAACCCAATACTATAATATAACCTTATTTCAGAATGTTGCTTACATTATGAATAGTATCTACAATATTTATTGATTAAAAACAAGCAAAATATATATTTTATTTCAGCTTTGATTGGCTTATATTGTGCAATATACTAGTCAGATTGAGACACAAAAAGGGCGAACAGCTTTCTGAAAGAAATAAAACAACTGTGATGTTTGATTCACTGCTGGTGAGTACCTAATGAACATTGAGTTCCTAGAACATATTGAAGAAAACATAGAATCAGAGAAATGTAGGGCTGGAAGGAAATTTAGGAAATTATCTAATCCAGATCCCTATGCCTAGCCTAGATTCTCCCTGATAGGAATTTGTCTAGTATATTTTTATAAACTTCCAATGATGGAGATTCCATGACCTTCCATGGGGATCTATTCCAGTGCTTAACAAGCATTATAGTTAGAAAGCTTTTCCTAATATCTAACCTAAATCTCCCTTGCTGCAGATTAAGCCCATTACTCTTCGTCCTACCTTCAGTGGTCATGGAGAACAATGGATCACCATCCTCTTTATTACAGCGCTTAACATGTTTGATGACTTAACGGGTCTCAGGGTTTTCCCAGGGTCATGCTGTGGCCAAAAGAACCAATGGGACCACGGGGATGTGTAAAGAGGGGCGTATCAACCAGAAGGAAGGAGGCTACAGTAGTATTTGGCATTGTTATGACCACTACTTGAATACTGTGTCAAGGTCTGGTAGTCATAATTCAAGGATGGTGATAAATTGGAGAGGGTTCAGAGAGGAGGCCTAAGAATGATTAAAAGATTAAAAAACCTGCCTTATATTGAAAGACTCAAAGATTTTAACAAGAAGGGTGAGGGCTTTTCAGTCTAGGTACAAAGGTAGGACAAGATCCAATGGCTGGAAACTGAGTCTAGACTAATTCAGGCTAGAAATAAGGTGCACATTTTTACCCTTATACAGCATGGCTTAGGCATTCCTGTGACATTTGTACCATATAAGTGCCTTAGTTCCAATCTATAAGTCCCACAGGGAGGAATGCGCACTGGGAGTCCTTTGGATGTGGATTACCTGCTGTCCATGGCGAGGAGTGTCATGTGTTACCTCCATAATGCCATACTCATGTGCTTGGACTCTGTGGAGTGCCTCGTAGGGTCAGGAATCTATGTTAAGGGTGACTGGGAGTGGGAGAGGAGAAGTATGCCATTATCTCTCTCCACGCATCCCAACATCTGCCTGGCTACAGACACAGCATCCATTTGTATTGGCTTTTAGACAGACTTACTTCATGCTTGTAACCCTTCTTTTGGGAGAATCCAGAGGCAGCCATGATCATGAAGAGAAGGCTTGGTAGGGCAACTTCGCCAGGGCCACATTAACAAGAGGAAAGCCTCTAGGGCCCAAGAAACAATATGGAGGCACAGTCTCCCTATAGACAGAGATGTCTGGCAGGTCTGCAGACTCCAAGCTAAACTGTTTATCTATTCTAGAGGGGCTAGGCCAGATACCTTACAGAGTGATCTCACTGCTTCCTGCCAGCAATACTAATTTTTCCAAGTATGGGAATAATCTGGACCCCATTTTTTTATTAAGGGATGCAGCACCATCCCTGGGAAGAACTTTGCTGCAGTGACAAAGGTTACAGGTTGGACCTCTCTGGAGCAGTTCTGTCAGGACTTGATCGGTCCCGAGTGAGAGAATTTTCTGGACCAGGGAGGTGTCCCTGACCACCAGCCCTGAGCCAGCCAGCCCCCTGCCTCTGGCCCCTTCTACCCTTTCCCCAGTCAGGCTATCTACCCTGCTGCCACCGGCCCTCCTGGCCCTGGGCTACCATGGGCATCCGGAATTCTCCAGCCCCCAGCCTCACTGTGTCATGGGGTGGCTTGGTTTCTCCAGCCCCCAGCCCCATGCTGCTGTGGACAGCTGGGATTCTCCAACCCCTGGCTCCATGCTGCCATATGCAACCAGGCTTCTTCAGCCCCTAGCCCTGTGCTGCTTTGGGCAGCCAAGGTTCCCTGGCCCTCTACTGCCGTGGGCTGCTGGAGCTCTCCAGCCTGGCCCCAGCACTTTTGTGGGGCTCTGGCCCCACCACTCCTGGCTGGGATACTGGCCCTTCTACTATTTGGCTCCTAGGCTCTTTGGTCCAGAAGCATCCATGGTCCTGCTGGATCTTGGATGTTGCTGGAACAGAGAGTGCTAGTTTTCAGAGGTTCAACCTATACTATATTGTTGGTATATTAGGGACGGCAGAAGCTTATTTTCTGATACTGTTATAAAACCATATTACATATCCTTTGTTCCGGCCTTAACATATGGAAAGAACATCATTCTTTTCTAAAACAGATGGATGTTGCTAGTCTCCATAGTTCTATTGAAAGTCAGTTCATTATTTGGAATGTACATAGACTTTATAAAATACATTCCTTCTATAAACTTGCAAATCTTTGAAATTTAAGTTTCCCGAGCTTCCTGTACTATCTTCAAAGAAAAGCAGTTGATGCTTTTTTTCCTTTTAACAATCATGCTACAAAAGTCAAACAACACAGAAAACAGGAAATTAAATGAATTACTGTGGAAGCCTGCAGATGATTCTAATTTTGTTTTTCCAGCTAATAAGGTTTTGATGTTTTTGTTTACAAAAGTCATAAAATAACCGCCCCATAAAAGTGTTTTGTCTGTGATTAGTCTATTTATACTATTCTTACTGCTAAGTATATATCGTCCATACATTTAATTTGTAATAAAGGAAAACAGATATTTCTGTTTTGTAACATTTTTGGAACACACGTCATTTAAGCATTTCATTGTGACACTACTAAGCAACCGGTAGATCCCTTGAGCTCCCTGTTCATGAAATACACATTTTCACACATACCAACAGAAGCAGCAGCCATTTCTGGATAAAGGCAGGTCCAGTGACAATTCCAAAAAAACCTAAGGCAAATATCCAGCATAAAGATTATCTGTAATTCCTGGAGAATGAAAAGGGGAAAGCTTACTTTCAGGATGTGTTAAGTGTGTTAGAACTCTGTATATTGCCTGTTTCATTTATATATCTGCCTTCCAAAAATCATAGCATTTTCCTTGTTGAACCAGTTCACTTTGGCAGGACTCTAATGTAGTACAGTATGTCTATTCCTCCAGGGATTATTCAGTGGCCTATATGAATTGAATTTTTCTGGTCTGCAGTTGGGTTTGCTAGCGCACAGAGCAAATCACAAACACCATCATGGCTGACATTGGTTCACACCTTAGTTGGAAACCCCAACAGAGAAATCAAGTCTTGAATGAATTTAGAGACCAGTCTACCCTTATATGGAGGAGGCGGTTCCATTAAGTCAGAGTGGAGGCAGATTGGAACATTGGCGTGAGGAAGCTTTTACTGCCATTGCCCATTATGTACTTGCTTTTTGGCTTAACAGAAAATGTCAGTCTCTAGTGCAGCCAGCCTGGTACCTGACACAAGTATTAAAAATGATTTATGGTTTCATGTCGAATATAAAATGGCTGCTACTCGTTCTCTGGCACAAGTGAATCCAGACTAAATACGTAGAAACAGAGAAGAAGTGGAGAAGTCACATTTGGGGATGTTAAAATTAGATTATTCAACTAATTGAATAGTTGATGGAATTTCCATTGACTATTCGATTAGTCGATAAGGGCGCTTCCGCTTTGAAATGTAGCAAGAGCCCACCCTGCTGTCGCTACATTTCAAAGGCAGAAGTGCCGCTCAGCGTTCAGCTTTTGAAATGTACAAGAGCCCCCAGCAGGGGATTCTTGTACATTTCAAAGATGGAACGCCACCGCAGCACCCCTATCCCCTCCCACAGAGCTTTTAAGCCAGCTCCCTCCAGCACCCACTCCTCTTCCCCCGCTTGCTGCCTCTTTCTGATAGAGGCAGCAGGGGTGGGGGAAGAGACTAGTCAACTAGTGTGTCGACTATCCAATAAGCTTTTGCTAATCGGATAGTCGACTAGTCGATTAGTTACTTACATCCCTAGTTATATTATGTCATTATTGGCACTGGTGTGACCAGTACTGGAATACTGTGTTCTGATTTGGTGTCCATAATTCAAGAAGGATGCTGATAAATTGAAGAAGATTCAGACAAGAATCGCCAGAATGATTAATAGCGATACACTCAAACAGCTCAATCCATTTAGCTTAACAAAGAGAGCAGGGGATGGAGACAGCTCCTAATGCGAATGTCTGAATAGGCTGCTTCTGTGAAAGGCATCAGCTGTAAATTTAGCAATCGTTTCCAGGTTGTTGACAGGCATCAGGATACATATTAACTTGGAGTAGTGAGATGCAGGGATGGCATACAATGGGTTCTCTTATGAACTAAGAGCAGATGCTAACCTCAGCTGTTTGACGCACAACAATACCTATCTCAGAACATAAAAAGTCTCCTTCTCTGTTTCTATGTATTTAGTCTGGATTCACTTGTGCCAGAGAATGAGTAGCAGCCATTTTATATTCAACATGAAACTGTAAGTCATTTTTAGTACTTGTGTTAGGTACCAGCCTGAGGCCAGATGACTAGATCTGGTGGAGTGGCAAAGCTGGTGATTCATTTAACTTAACTTATCATTAAGGCACCAGGTTTGTCATGGAGGTCACAAGTTCTGTGAGTTTCCAGGACCTCCATAACTTCTGCAGCAGCAGCTTCTAGTGCAGCTGACACCAAGGCTCCCCAGGGCCAACCGCTTGGGTGGCTGCTGAGGTGGCCACAGGGGCAGCTGCTGGAGCGGTACCAGGGCCAGCCAGTTGGGCAGCTGTTGGGGTGGCCTCAGGGCAAGGTATACTGGCTTCTGCTGGGAATTCCAGAGCAGCAGCAGTGTCAGGGGCCTCTCCAGAGGCTAGGGGAGCAGTGGGCCCCCGGGGCTTCAGAGCCTCCAGCCTTCCCCCCCCAAGCTGTGGTGCCATAGGGCCCCAGGAGCTGCTAACTCAGGGGTGGGCAATAATTTTTGGCCAGGGCCACTTCAAAAATTTTTGAAGTGGCCCCAGGCCGCCCCGGAAGGGTCAGGGCCTAAAACAGAAGGAGCGGGACCAGGATGCTTCTGGGCTTCCCCACCCACAGACCATAACTGGTCTGGGGGTGAGGGGAACCCCTTTGCCCCCCCTTCCCACTAATCACCCATGCCCCTGGCAGGGCGGGAAGAGGCTTCGCATGCTCTCCCACCCCCATGCCAATTAGGGCCTGGAGACGGGGGAAGCGCACAAAGTTTCCTCCGCCCTACAGGGAGGAATGTGTGAACTTTCCTCCTCCGAGGCCCTAATTGGTCTGGGGGTGGGGGGAGCAGCAGGGCCTCCGTGAGCTGTATCAATCCGCTTGGCAGGCTGGATCCAGCCCACGGAGGTCCTTTTGCCCACCCTTGCGCTAAATTTTAATCAGGGGTATTAATAGTAAAAGTTCTGGACAGGTCATGGAGAGTGAATTTTTGTTTAATTCCCATTACTTGGGCACTAAAAATACCCATGACTCATACTTGGGCTTACTCACTGTTAAATAATTCTTGTTAAAGGTAGCATATACAGAATAGAGGAGGAATTATGGGGATGTGTGCACTTACCCTTCAAACTATAGCAGTAAGCGAGGTGTGGTAGGAAGCATGGCTGGGAAGATTAAAGCCTGAAGTGCTGAATTGAAATAGAAAGGGAGAAAAAGATTAGTTTTAGGGATAACATTATTTTCTTTATTCTACTAACATTCCTCGCTCAGTGCTAGAAGAAAGTGACTCTATTATTGTTTACGATTGTCATATGACAGTTTACTCCTGACATAGCCAACACCTGCATTTGACCAATTATCATTCCCTAAGGGTAGATCTACACTATGGGACAAGGTTGAATTAAGATACACAACTTCGACTTCAGCTATGCAATTAGTGTAGCTGAAGTACCTTAACTTGACTTTTGGCGCTGTCCACACTGCAGGAAGTTGAAGGGAGAACACTCTTCCCTTACTCTTTGTGGAAGCAGAACTATCAGCATTGACCGGAGTGCCCCTCTCAGTTCAAATTAGCTTGTCTTCACTAGACCTGCTAATTCAAACCCTGGAAGATCAACAGCAGTAGCTTCAATCTTCTCTGTATTGTAGACATACCCACTAAGACAAGATACCTCCCTCTGCTCAACAGGCCCATGCCCCCATAAAAATAAATAGGAAAAAAATAGCTTCAGGTCAAACTGTTTTGTTTAAATTGTGAGCTTTTTATATTTCTACATTTTTAAATGAGAAAATGTCTGAAAGACTACAAGGTTTCAATTGGAAAATTAAAACATTTCTCTTTGTAAAAGCTGAAATGAAATGAAATTGTAGTTAAATAAACTTGTTCTATTTTTTAAATCAAAACTAATCCAGTGCTGTGTTTAAAGCAGCTAATTGTTGCATATTGATGCCTTACAGGGGCAAAGGACCTTTAATATCTGAGCTGCCAGGAGAGGGTTGGATGATGCTGAACACACATTTTGGGGATAATTCAGGAGTGAGAGTGTGGTGAGGCACCTTGCATGTGGGAATCAAGGCTGGTGCAAGCCTGAGTGTGGTGGGGGGCATTTCTGACAGGCTGCTCGGTTCAGAGTGGCAGCTATACACAGACATTCAGGCATGCTCTGAGGCTGTTTGAGAGAGGTTCAGCTACAACGACAACACATTAAGAGGCACCCAAGGTTGCAGGACAAGTGGGCACATAGCCCTCATCGATATGAATTGCACTCTGGAACGTGACAGGTATTCTTGATTTTCCCTGAGAGCCATGTGCTAGGAATTATGCAACTACATTCTTTTTAGTGTGTAGTTGCATACATTATGTATTATCATGATTATTATTACTATGGTGGTACTTAGAAGCCCCACCCACAGACCAAAATGCCTTTGTGCTATGTGCTGTAGAAATAGAAAAATGAGGGAGCAGTTAGGGCAAAAAACCTAACTGGCTACAACTGAGCTTGATATGTTTACAGGGGCTGGTATGATAAGGGTGCTTACAATGGCATGTGGCCCGCTGGTGACTGCCAGTAGCAAAAATCCCCAGCTGCTGGAGACAGGACACTAGATGGGGAGGGCTTTGAGTTACTATAGAAAATTATTTCACAGGTATCAGCTTTGGTCAGTCTTGCCCTATGCTCACAGTGTAGGATCAAGAAGGAATTTTCCCTCTGGTCAGATTGGCAGAGACCCAGATTTTTTATTTTGTTTTATTTCCTTCCTGTGCAGCATGGGACACAGCTCACTTGCAGTTTTATATGAGTATAAATGGTGAATTCTCTGTTGTTAGGCCATGCTTTAAAAGATTTGTCATAATTCAGGTCAGGTCACTTCAGTAGCCTGAAGTTTCCTAACTTAGCATACAGAGCTTTAACATAGGGTCCTTAATTTGACTGTATAGATGAAGTTTGTCCAAACCATAAAACACACTGGCCCAGGAGTGCTGAGAGTTAAATGACAAGTGATTAGATTTGCTAATTCATCAGTGTCAGCCCTTACCTTTGTAACCCAGAACAATACTTTATTTGGGGCTATTTAAAAGCAACAGTATTTTGGATTTTGGGGGGCTAGGGGAACAATTTGATCTTTACTGGTAGATTTTTAAAATAGCAAATTACCTTGATCATCCACATTGTAATGTCTCATGGCAACTGGAAAAACAAAGCAGAACTAAATACAGCCATCATTTACAATAAAAGCAGATTGCAGGAATCAGACATCTGGTGTTGTTACCAAGAAGTGGGACGAATTGTGGCTAAACTCTTCAGCAAAGTTCCAGACCACAGTCTTGTTAATCTCAGAATTTTTCCATTGGGTGCCCATCAAATCAATAAAACCATGGGATCTGAGAGGAAATCCAGACTAAAACTGCAGCGTCCAGTGATTTAAATCTGAAAGGCAATATCTATTTTTCTAGCATCTTAGAGTAGCCGGAATTCTCATTGGCAATGTTTCTTGCACAGCTCTCTGTGGGACATGCTTTATTTGCTGTAACCCCACCATGATTAAATTTGAGATGCAAACAACAAAATCTCACCTTCTTCCCATACCTCAATTATCAATAGGAAGGCAGAACCCAACACACTGGGGAATGTCTGCATATTGTTATTATAAAGGTTATTTTTGCCCCTTCTTTCATGTCTAGTATACAAAAATGATTATTAGGACGCATTGAATGCAATAAACTCCTCCTCCCTACTTTCCCTGGAGTCCTTACAGAACAACTGCTAAAATCATATTCCTTGACCTTAATCTGTTAATCTGACTTCACCCTTGAATCTCCCTACTGGATCCAACATCTCCACTGCATCAAATTTAAACTCCTTGGGTGAAATCCTGTCCCTACTGAGGTCAATGGCAAAACTTCAATGGGGCAAGGATTTCATCCACTGTGCTCTTCTTCAAGGCCCTGCATAACCCTGCCTCCTTCATTTTTCTGACCTTGTCTTCTGTCATGTTTCCCACCTCCTTCACTCTAGAGGAAGGCTGGATCCAAAAGGGTCTGGAACAATGGAAGCCAGTGAGAGGTTATGTATGGTAAATTAAATACATTACAACCAATGGTTTTATAGCTACTTGTGAAACACCAAATGAGAAGTGTCCTTCAGCAATATTAGTGGCTGCTTATAAGCTCCAGCTGTCTAATCTTATATAAAACTGTTGTCCCTTTCCCAGCTGCAGTCTGCTGAACGCAGTTGTGTTGCTGTAGCAGATCACAGCCACTGTTTTTCAAAGGCCAACCAATGTTCCACTGCAACATTGGCAGTGCAATAAAAACATACTACGTACATTGGGCAGCACTGGAAATGCCTTTTAACCGTATGTGCTATACCCGGTGTTTGATACAGACCTAATGTCTTCAAGTGGAACATAACCACACATTTTTCTATCATGCAGATGCAAAATTTTATCCAAGCGCACTACAATTTAGGCATGAAGGTTGTATGTAGTTAGATATCAAGGACTGCCAAATCAGGAAGATGATGTTCAGCTATTTCAATGCCTTCCTTTGAATAACCCCATTTGGTTAATATAAATCAACGTACCATAAAAATTATTTAACATATAGTACTAGCCAAACTCTTAACCAAAAGCCCGACAGAGAGGTCTGTTCGACACGTTCTCTCACCATTCTCTGCAAGTTCCTCAAGATTTAACTATCTTTGTGAGCAATAACTCTTAGAGCATAACCAACTATAATAGATCTAATAAAGATCGGTAATGTGGGAACATATGTGAGGGGAAAACAATTTGTAAATTTTTAGAGGCCCAAGAATACTGGCAGACTATGAACATCAGATTGCTTCTTTAATGCACAACTATCCAGATTGATGGTTCATGAGAGGCGCGGGTGTTATACTTGAAAAGTGTAGGCTTCAGAGAGAAAATTCAGAGTTATAGTCTGTATTATATGAATTAGGTGCACAGGAAAATACTTGGTAAATGCATTATTCATACAAAGGAAACAGCTCTTTCCCAATTCTGGGAAAATAAATGATTTAGGTTCCTTTTGATGTTTCAATTTTAGTCTGCAGCCAATCGCTTTACACAGTTACTTTGTCACTGTAATAATAAGTTTTCCTTTCCTGACCACTTATTTATCTCTCTTGCTAGAGATGTCATATTACATTCTTAGGGCTTGTTAGGGACACACTCATATTTGGTTTCTAAAATATTTTTATGCTGCTCTCATATTCTGCTGCTTAGGTGTTTTACTATTTTAACATTCCATCATTCTCAACAGGAAGTCTAGCCAACCATAGGTAATCCAATAAATGTTGGTTTCTCCCTGTTAGTGTGATGTTGTGGCAGAATTAGAATCTGAATCTGATACACTGTATTGTAGCTTTAACTGCTTTGTCTTGGTGGGAGAGCAGAAATCGAATATACAATATTATATAGTGACAACAGTACTTTAAGACAAAACCTCTCCAAACTTGCACCAGTTTTGTCTCTGTGCTTTCCACTCATAACAATCCCACTCCCACCAGAAAAAGGCAGATGTCAGAACAGAGCTGTGCTCCTAATTTGTGTGTGAATATAACCAAGTCCTCTTAATTGGAACACCCTAGTGAGTGGCTTTTTGTCTCTATTGTCTGGCATTCCCAATTTACAAAGGACACTGGAGCACTCCAGGGTCCATCATATTATTGTTCAATTCAATGAGTTTGCCTGTGTGAATTAGGATGGGGACTGAGCACACTGTCTGAGTAATGCTAGCAGCAGACACAGTTGCAAGATTCTCACTAACAGTGGCCTAGCATGTGTAGCTGGTGCAAAAAGAACATACTAACACCCACAGCCTTGTCAGACATTTAGCAACGTATCAGCTTTTTATATGCATCACAGCCGAGGCTGGACTGAAAGCTGCTGTTTGAGAAGCAAACAGGCAGAGCCAGAATGAGAATGAGGCAAACAAAATGCATAAGCAATAGGTGTCTCCATTTTGAGAAATGACTGCCCCCATTAAACAGTAGTCATTCCTATAAATAGCATGGGGCTTAAATGTCATCTCTTGGGAGGCAGCCCAATTAAAAAGCTTCCTCAGTCAAGTGTGGAATATATTGTATTGAAAAGTGTCCAGTATGTGGGCATCGTGGAGAAAAAAATATGAAATTGGTAGAATATGCACAGTTTGAACTAGGTTGCAATAAAATAAACTATACATATTGTTAGCTTTTACATTAAACCTTTTTCTGCTATGTCTCTAGAACACCAGGTATTTAAAGGTAGGTCCACAGTATTTTAAAAGCGAATATATTGTGCCAATTCAAAGGGGTATATGAGTACTTCTTCTCAGGACTGCAGTCTGACTTCCATAGCCCTGAACAGGAAGTACACATTAGCAATCTTTGGGTGTGCTGGCATTCAGTACATTTTCTAGCTCAGACAAAAGGAAAATTCTACAAATGCTACTGCTTACCTGATTCCAGAGCAGAATTTAACCATGGTTTGAGGGTGTTCAAATGTGAGACTTTGACTGAGTCCATTACAGGATCAAAGATCATGAAGTGTCCCTAAGCTCTAACCTGGATCCAAACTTTCTCAAAGTTCAATTCCATTTTGGAGGGTTAGCTCAGTTCTCTCTCTAAGTGCCAAATAACATTAGTAATAACATTTTCCATTTTACATCTTCAAGATCCATAGACTTTAATTCATGAGGGAAGTGGGAAAACAAGTTATTTTCCCCCTTCAAATACCATTTCCAAAGAACGTTTCCTGGTCATGATAATGTAGCTAACTTTCTAACAACTTTCAGTTTCCTAGCGTGCTGATACAGTATCCTTCTTTCTTTTTGCTTAGTTCCTATATAATCAAACTTCAGCTGCACAAGTGGCTTCAGCCTTTTGGACAAACAATCATTTATTTTCTGGATGAGTTCATGGCATTCCCTCAAGACAAAAGTCTCAAAACACTCCGGGTGTGTCTAGACTACAGGGATTTTTTGAAAAAAGTGGCCTTTTTTCGAAAAATCTTTACCTGAGTCTAGACTGCCGCCGTGTTCTGTCGACAATAAATTGAAAGAACGCGGCGGTTTTGTCGACCGCGGAAAACCTCTTTTTATGAGGAATAACACCTTTTTTCGAAAGTGCTCTATTGAAAAAAGGCGCTATGTAATGCAAACTGTACTTTTTCGAAAGAGAGCATCCAGACTGCCTGGGTGCTCTCTTTTGAAAAAGCACCTTGCTTTTTCGAAAGTACTGATTGTAGTCTAGATGCTTTTTTTCAAAAGAGACTTTTTTGAAAGTATCTTTCGAAAAAGCTTCTTTCAAAAGAAGCTTGCAGTCTACACGTAGCCTCCTTCCTGATAAAGACAACATCCTGACCAAGAGGAGCACTTGTAAGTTAAGACTTTCTGAGCCAGTGAAGATCTTGGTGTTGGTTACTGGTCCTTAGCCTCTTCCAGAAGAAGGCTGCTAATAGATAACGGCTCTTCTAAGTTTGGTTCTTAGTGTTTTATTTTTGTCTGTGCATTAAGTTCCTAAAAGACTGCTACTTGTTATTGATGCAATTCCTTTAAATCGTTTAAGACCTCCACTAGCGTTGTTCCAGGTTGTCTTTTAACTTACCAAGAACACCTTTCACTCCTTCCATATGCTGAGATGGTCTTCTCAGACAGAAGACGAATGCTTTTAGTAAACTAAATATTTTTGTCTTATGAGGAGGATGTAAAAAAAATCTGTTTATTGTTATGCATACCTAATATTTTCCCCAATAGAAAAGCCCAGTAAAATTCCAGCTCCACATCTGTGAAACATATCACAGAGATCTGTACTACCAAATGCTGTATTACCAAAGTAACATACTTTTAATATTTTCTCAGTGCAGTAAGGCAGTTGAATATAAAGTGCACTCCACTTTACAGACATACACTTAATTGGACTATCAGATGAACATACACACACATCTATTTTTCCAGCCAAATACACTTAGTCAAGTGCACACAATTCTGCTTAATATGGATCACTTAATAGTTCTGCAAGGACCCAGCATTTGGTTTAAACCTATTAGCACTCTATTGTTGTGCAAAGGTGTAGATGATTCTTATCCTGTAATTAAGCAATAATACGATATTAACCCTGAGTCACTGGCTCAGGGAACCACTTAAGCACATGCTTAACAGCCAAGTCAATTCAAAGTTAGGCATGTGCTTAGGTGCTTTGCCAAACCAGGACTTTAAATTATAAAAGCTACATTGTGTTTGACTCAAATGCTACCGAACCAAAGATATTCTGAGGCAAGGATAAAAATTCAGGCTGACCTCTTGTCCTGCTATAATAGTTTACAAAAATACAAAAAGTGCTGTTTCTGCTGCTTCTACTAAGTTATATTAATTAATACAAGTCATTTGAGCATCCATGTGAGCTCTGAGTAGGGATGTCACTGAGCCTGTAGTAAGGTGGGGTGCTTAATGGGGTGCCCCCTTAGTGACATTCCTGGAACTCTCTATCTGTGCTAGGAAGAGAACAAACTGTAATATCCTATGCGGAAATGCAGCATACTCCCCCTCCTGAGACAAGAGAGCTGGGCTGGATAGGGGAAGAAATGATTCTACCCACTCCAGATTAGGCAATTTGCTTCCAAGGTAGGAGAGCAACTCAGGTGGAGTTATGGGGAATGCCATTCTGGCCATCCCTTATGCCAGGTGTAAAGCAGAATCTTTACTTGCCTACATTGTGAGTCTGTGTAAGGGGATCAGGAAAAAGCAACTCAGCATTTGACCCAGTGATAATACTACCTTGCACTCATAGAATCATAGAGCTGGAAGAGACCTCAGGAGGTCATCAAGTCCAGCCCCCTACCCAAGGCAGGACCAATCCCAACTAAATCAACCCAGCCAGGGCTTTGTCAAGCCGAGACTTAAACACCTCTAGGGATGGAGATTCCACCACCTCCCTAGGTAACCCATTCCAGTGCTTCACCACCCTCCTCATGAAATAGTTTTTCCTAATATCCAACCTAGACCTCCCCCACTGTAACTTGAGACCATTGCTCCTTGTTCTGCCATCCATCACTATTGTGAACAGCCTTTCTCCATCCTCTTTGGAACCTCCCTTCAGGAAGCTGAAGGCTGCTATCAAATCCCACCTCACTCTTCTCTTCTGCGGACTAAACAAACCCAAATCCCTCAGTCTCTCCTCATAGGTCATGCGCTCCAGCCCCCTAATCATTTTGGTCACCCTCCGCTGGACCCTGTCCAATGCGTCCACATCCTTTCTATACTGGGGGGCCCAGAACTGGACACAATATTCCAGATGTGGCCTCACTAGACCCGAATAAAGGGGAATGATCACTTCTCAGGATCTGCTGGCAATGCTTCTCCTAATGCACCCTAATATGCCATTAGCCTCTTGGCTACAAGGGCACACTGTTGAGTCATATCCAGCTTCTCATCCACTGTAATCCCCAGGTCCTTTTCTGCCAAACTGCTACTTAGCCATTCAGTCCCCAGCCTGTAACAATGCTTGGGATTCTTCCGTCCCAAGTGCAAGACTCTGCACTTGTCCTTGTTGAACCTCATAAGATTTCTTTTGGCCCAATCTTCTAATCTGTCCAGGTCACTCTGGACCCTGTCCCTGCCCTCCAGCGTATCTACCTCTCCCCCTAGCTTAGTGGCATCTGCAAACTTGCTGAGGGTGCAATCCATCCCCTCATCCAGGTCATTAATAAAGATGTTGAACAAAACTGGTCCAAGAACTGATCCTTGGGGCACTCCGCTAGAAACTGACCGCCAACCTGACATAGAGCCGTTGATCACTACCCGTTGGGCCCGACTGTCTACCCAGCTTTCTATCCATCCTACAGTCTATTTATCCAATCCATATTCCCTTAACTTGCTGGCAAGAATATTGTGGGAGACTGTATCAAAAGCTTTGCTAAAGTCAAGGTATAACACATCCACTGATTTTCCCATATCCACAGAGCCAGTTACCTCATCATAGAAGCTAATCAGATTGGTCAGGCATGACTTCCCTTCGTGAATCCATGTTGACTATTCCTGATCACTTTCCCTTCTTCCAAGTGCTTCAAAATGGATTCCTTGAGGATCCCCTCCATAGAATCATAAAATACTAGGACTGGAAGGGACCTCGAGAGGTCATCGAGTCCAGTCCCCTGCCCTCATGGCAGGACCAAATACTGTCTAGACCGTCCCTGATAGACATTTATCTACTCTTCAATATCTCCAGAGATGGAGATTCCACAACCTCCCTGGGCAATTTATTCCAGTGTTTGACTACCCTGACAGTTAGGAACTTTTTCCTAATGTCCAACCTAAACCTCCCTTGCTGCAGTTTAAGCCCATTGCTTCTTGTTCTAGCCTCAGAGGCCAAGATGAACAAGTTTTCTCCCTCCTCCTTAGGACACCCTTTTAGATACCTGAAAAACTGCTATCATGTCCCCCCTCAATCTTCTCTTTTCTAAACTAAACAAACCCAATTCTTTCAGCCTTCCTTCATAGGTCATGTTCTCTAGACCTTTAATCATTCTTGTTGCTCTTCTCTGGACCCTCTCCAATTTCTCCACATCTTTCTTGAAATGCGGTGTCCAGAACTGGACACAATACTCCAACTGAGGCCTAACTAGCACAGAGTAGAGCGGAAGAATGACTTCTCGTGTCTTGCTCACAACACACCTGTTAATGCATCCCAGAATCATGTTTGCTTTTTTTGCAACAGCATCACACTGCTGACTCGTATTCAGCTTGTGGTCCACTATAACCCCTAGATCCCTTTCTGCCGTACTCCTTCCTAGACAGTCGCTTCCCATTCTGTATGTGTGAAACTGATTGTTCCTTCCTCAGTGGAGCACTTTGCATTTGTCTTTATTAAACTTCATCCTGTTTACCTCAGACCATTTCTCCAATTTGTCCAGATCATTTTGAATTATGACCCTATCCTCCAGAGCAGTCGCAACCCCTCCCAGCTTGGTATCATCTGCAAACTTAATAAGCGTACTTTTTATGCCAATATCTAAATCGTTGATGAAGATATTGAACAGAGCCGGTCCCAAAACAGACCCCTGCGGAACCCCACTTGTTATACCTTTCCAGCAGGATTGTGAACCATTAACAGCTACTCTCTGAGTATGGTTATCCAGCCAGTTATGCACCCACCTTATAGTAGCCCCTCTAAGTTGTATTTGCCTTGTTTATTGATAAGAATATCATGCGAGACCGTATCAAACGCCTTACTAAAGTCTAGGTATACCACGTCCACCGCTTTTCCCTTATCCACAAGACTCGTTATCCTATCAAAGAAAGCTATCAGATTGGTTTGACATGATTTGTTCTTTACAAATCCATGCTGGCTGTTCCCTATCACCTTGCCACTTTCCAGGTGTTTACAGATGATTTCCTTAATTACCTGCTTCATTATCTTCCTTGGCACAGAAGTTAAACTAACTGGTCTGTAGTTTCCTGGGTTGTTCTTATTTCCCTTTTTATAAATGGGCACTATATTTGCCCTTTTCCAGTCTTCTGGAATCTCTCCTGTCTCCCATGATTTTCCAAAGATGATAGCTAGAGGCTTAGATACCTCCTCTATCAGCTCCTTGAGTATTCTAGGATGCATTTCATCAGGCCCTGGTGACTTGCAGGCATCTAACTTTTCTAGGTGATTTTTAACTTGTTCTTTTTTTATTTTATCTTCTAAACCTACCCCCTTCTCACTAGCATTCCCTATGTTAGGCATTCCTTCAGACTTCTCGGTGAAGACCGAAACAAAGAAGTCATTAAGCATCTCTGCCATTTCCAAGTTTCCTGTTACTGTTTCTCCCTCCTCACTGACCAGTGGGCCTACTCTGTCCTTGGTCTTCCTCTTGCTTCTAATGTATTTATAAAAAGTCTTCTTGTTTCCCTTTATTCCCCTTATTTCCGTTTATTATTTGTTTCCATGATTTTTCCGGGGACTGAGGTAAGGCTGACCAGTCTGTAGTTCCCTGGATCATCCTTCTTCCCTTTTTAAAAGATGGGCACTACATTTGCCTTTTTCCAATCATCCAGGATCTCTCCTGATCTCCATGAGTTTTCAAAGATAATGGTCAAAGACTCCGCAATGACATTTGCCAACTCCCTCAGTACTCTCGGATGCATTAAATCAGGGCCCATGGATTTGTGTATGTTTAGCTTTTCTAAATAGTTCCTAACTTGTTCTTTCCCCACCAAGGGCTGTCCACTTCCTTCCCATACTGCATTGCCTAGTGCATTTGTCTGGGAGCTGCCCTTGTCCGTGAAGACAGAGGCAAAGAAAGCATTGAGTACTTCAGCTTTTCCCACATTATCTGTCACTAGGTTACCTCCCTCATCCAGTAAGGGCCCCACACCCTCTCTGATCACCCTCTTATTGCTAACATGCCTGTAGAAACTTTTCTTATTACCGTTCACATCCCTTGCCAGCTGCACTCATTTAAGGTCATTCATCTGAGAATCTCCAAGCACTTGCAAAGGTGGTCAAGCATCACCATCAAGAAAAAGGCAACAATAGGATTTAGCCTCCCGTCTGACCTATTCATTTCTGTAGGTCTAAGCAATACGTAATAACAACCTTTGAAGGGCAGATATTTACTGTATTGGAGCCTTTTATTGTTTACCTTCTCTGAACTTCCAGTTTTTGGAGTTCTTTTATTCTATAGGTCAATGACTTAGTGAACTGTGATGTGCTATGTTTAAAAATCTTTTAAAAAACCCTATTTGCTGGGAAATACCTCCAGCTGCAGCTGGAATATCTGACCTTGCTCATATTCTTACAAACAAGGAAAAATGATATGTAAAAGATCAGAAATGACTTCTTCTGTTTTGTTTGCAACAGGAGGCAGTTGGCCAGGATTGATAGCTCTGTTGTTTCAGTCTCTGAAGGAAAAGAGAAGAAAAAAGCCCCCTTAAAAATGTGAAGACTTCTATTTCCTCAAAGTGAGAAAAGAATGGTGTACAGGAGAGACAATTTTACCACAAGTTACATGGGGCCAGATGGCAATCTCTTAACTCATGAAATCACTGAGATTACTCATGCAAATTACTGCTGACCAGTGGGAGTAAATCTCATTTATAATTACCATTATACAGTACTAGTGCAAAACATTTGGAACCCTATTCTTCCTGCCTTACATTTTCATACAGGCCCAGCAACTTCAGGAGTGAAAATAATTTCTACTGGGGACATGGTTGTGGAGCTTCTATCGGGGAAGAGGGTTGGGTCACACTGGGCTAGGGCTTCCCCCTCTTCTGGTGGAGACTGAGTAGGGATGTGCTGGACTGAGGATTCCTTTGCCTTCCCAGGTTCAGGCAGGGACAGGATTGAGGCCCCGAGGCTTTCCCTGAACTCCCCCCACCCCACTGGCTGGGACGCTGGGTTTAGATTTTTACCCCCCACACCCTACTGTCCAACACCTTCCTAGACAATTCAGGTATATTGGCCCATTTCCCCTCTAAAGGTATCAACATGCCTTAAATGATCTGCTACCTTAAATGAAGTTACCCAAATAATTCATAATTCTGGATTATTTTTAATTGAAGAATAAAAAAGTGTATTTAACTGTAAAGAGAGAGATTTTAAGTGTGTACATGTAATAATGTATTAAAATTCAAAATGGTTGCAAGAAAGCTAAAGATAAAATGCTTTCTAATCTTAACTATACCTGATTCAAAGTGAAGTTCTTGCAACATGTTTTCAGCACATGGCTAAGAAAATTCTCAGGCAAGGATCTGATCCCAAAGTCCATAGGCTGTTTCTTTTGTCTACTTATGTGAAAAAGAGAGATGGGTAGGGAGAGAGAGAACTTGGAGTGTTTTTGCCCCTCACTCTTATAGGTCAGCCAGCATTGGGAATGAAGTTTCCTGAGAGCAACTTCTAGATACAGTTCTTCTAAGCTGAGAGCAAGGAGACTTGGTGTCTGGAATGCTGCTGTGTGCTAAAATGCAGCTCTGTTTCTTTCTGCTCTGCTTTCTTGACAAAGAATGTCTACTTGATCAAGTTTGTTGACACCTGGCTAGAGGCATTAACTTGTCTTTTGAAAAACAGATTTACCCACTTCAGTCATGATTTCAGCTAATGTTCATAGTTTACATATAATGTTGCTACATACACTTCCTCACAATATTACTGATCAGCAGGTTATTGGTTTTCAGCTGATACCTCACAAGGATTTTTGTACAACGTTTATAATAGTGTGTAGGGTGTGAATACAAGGGTGTGAATTCATCACAGAGTTAAATCACTTTTACTACTGCATTGTATTATCATTATCAAATATACTGAATCATGAAATTGAGGTTATAGACCATGCTAGAGAAATGTCTGCTAGAGAAATGTAAGCACTATTTGTCTTACTGAACACTTAATTTGGGCCTTGAAAGGTTCAGGATGACTTACCAGACATTCAAATATCAATCAAAAAGAGGATGAAAATAATAGAGATCACAGATTAGAAATCCCAATCCACATCCACTATGAAACTATGAAAGCCATCAGAGAATGTCTGTACCAGTCATTGAATCTTTTAGAGTAGATCATAAACTCCTCATCTAAAAAGGGTCTGATAGTTTGTTAGGGTCCCAGGTGTTCTCTTGTCTTTTACTGTAGTCACATGAGGTGCCTTCATTAGCGTTTCCATAAATATTTCTTGTGCAAAAGTGCTGAAGTTATGTTTCTAGAACCTTCTGTGTGAAATAAAATAATAAATCTTGCAGCAGGAAGTGTTGAGGGGCCGAGAAAGTGTTCTGGATTTATGAAGTGAGTTATGGTACAGAAAAGTATTGGAAGTATTTCTTTGCTGCCTGTGTGGCCCAGGCGAAGCAGAATCTCTTTAATACCCTCACAGCAAGGGGACAGGTTTGTAGCAATTATCTGTGTTTGAGTCAGTACTGGTTCTTCCTTCCCCCATAGCCTGTAACAGATCAGCAGAGAACCAGAGCAATCAAAGAGCCAGTGGGGTGGGAGATTTTGATTTATGTCAGTTTTTCATGCACTTGGCAGAGAAGGGAATAAATTGGCTACTCCGCCTCCAGTTTTTGCCTCCCTGCATCTGGGCCTGCAGTGAAAAGAGAGTATCTTGGGGACATGAGGTAAAATAACAGATCTGCAGTGTTAGTCAATCAGGCATCTGCTGGTCAGGTGACTCAGCTGTAGTAACTCATGGATGATGAAGGGCGTATTGACCTTTGATCCTGTGATGATTGGAATGAGCCTGAAATCTGAGTGTTTGTCATGCTGTTTACTCATCACACCAGAATGGATATCGCTAGCTAGTGATCTTCTTTTCAGGCACCGGCAGGGTTGGGGGAAGGGTGTATTTCCTTTGTTTATCTTTTTATTATGGTAAATGGTCTGCCTAGATGGCAGTGGCTACAACCTAGTGGTGTGCATGAGTAGGGTGACCAGATAGACAATGTGAAAATCAGGACACAGAGTGGGGATAATTGGCGCCTATGTAAGACAAAGCTCAGAACATCAGGACTATTCCTATAAATCTGGGACATGTGGTCACCCTACTGGTGAATCTGCTCAGCTATGCCGGGAGTGAAGATGAGTTTTATGTGAAGTGGGGATATTCACATGGCAGTGACAAGTCACTGCCTTCTGGAGCCAGACAAAAATTACCAATGTGCTGTACTTTCAAATGCCTAAAGCGTTTCTGGTTCTCATACAAACCTTCAGAACCTATTTCTCCATCTCATAGTCTAAACTCTATCATAGGTGTAAAATGTCATGCTTTACACTCTGACATCTGATTTTTCTCCTGAAATATAGATGCTGAAATTTTTTAATGGATGCTAACACTTGTGTGCATGTTTATATGGGTGGAAAGTCAGAGGCTAAGGCTGAGATTGCCTAGAAGTTTTATCTAAATTGTGTCTTTCTCCTACACGTATTGCTTTTTCTTCTTTCTTTTTTGGTCTTGCTCCGATGATCTCATTCTCTCGTCTGCCACTATTTCTAGTTTTTAATGTCTTCTCTCTTCTTTTGTGTGCTCATCTCCTTTCATTTGCCTCTCTTCTCTGTGCACTTTGAGCATCTTGTTTTTCCATGGTTGGGTGTTTGGGGTTCCTCCCGTCCCCCACTTTTGCATCTCTGTTTTTATGACCCTTTTGATTTTCTATTTCCTGTGTTTGTTTCTCTTATTTTAGTTTCCTCTCTGAATCATTCTTCTGTTTGGGGATTTGCAGCACTATTATTCTTTTTGAATCTTCTTCTCTCTTGCCTACAACGCCCTCTCAATCCTTAGTGGTTGACTCAGCCAGAGCTGTGTGGGAAGTGATTGTGAGTGAATCAGTGACTTGGTGCTCAAAGGGGCATTAATAATCTATTTATTCTGAGTTCATATCTGTATATCTAACTCCTTCTTTAGTGACCATTTTTCAGATGGAGCTATATATAATCCCTTAGACGTATGAATATGGAATGCACTTCAGAGAGGCTGGAAGAGTTACTCTACAGAAGGAAGAATCTGAAAACTTGAAAAGTTACAAGTGGCAACAGCTAAAATTAGTCCTAGTGGAGAAGAGATTATTAGCCAGGTGAATTAATGATCTTAAACAGCAAGTGGTCTGTTTCTATAAATCAAAATGTTGTAATAAACCTATAGTATAATTCACAGTCAAGTGTAATAGTTTTATTTAACTGTAAAATACAGAAATTTTCCTTCATCAGCCTAATGAAACATATTGTGGGACAGGACCAAATTAGTGCACTAGAAACTTTTATAGTATATGGAGATATTTTGTGATATCTTAAAGTACGGTTTTGGAGTATTTGTTTTCTTTCCAGTACAAAGACCCCCTTCATTCCTGTAATGAAAACTGGTAAATGGTGAAAGTCATGGAATACACAGAGATGATTTTTAAATGGAACCAGATTTTTAAAAAGGCTGTAAAAGTACCTCTGTCCCCTTGGAATCTCACTGGTAGTTTCCTCCTGAATCTGCCAAATACACTAACATGGGCTGGCTCTGAGGAAATGTTCACATTAATAGGACACTGGCTGGTTCTTTTTTATAGTTTTTAATGTAATTTTACTACCCATGGTTTCCAATGCCCTCTTGGAAGCATGAGCATAAGGGACCTGAATTTCCTATCATTTACACTGATGTAAATCTGAAATAACTTTCCTGGCATCAATGGAATTAAACCGGTGTGAGGAGAGAATGGTTGTGCCAGAAGAACTGTTCTAGGGAGAGAGTCTTCTACATATTTCAGATCCACTCATTGATTGTATCTGTGCAGATACACCCATGCATATGCAGTCTTTGCCCTTTCCTAAATTTGTAAGTATTTCCTCCCTTGTTTGGAATGGAACCGAAATGAACATGTTTCTTTTATGTTCCCAAAAATAATGGTGACCAGTTTAATTGGTTCCCAAAAGGTTTGAAGCTGCATACCTCATAGATGCAGTCATTCTACTCTGTGCTGGTTAGGTCTCAGTTGGAGTATTGTGTCCAATTCTGGGCACCGCATTTCAAGAAAGATGTGGAGAAATTGGAGAGGGTCCAGAGAAGGGCAACAAGAATGATTAAAGGTCTAGAGAACATGACCTATGAAGGAAGGCTGAAAGAATTGGGTTTGTTTAGTTTACAAAAGAGAAGATTGAGAGGGGACATGATAGCAGTTTTCAGGTATCTAAAAGGGTGTCATAAGGAGGAGGGACAAAACTTGTTCATCTTGGCCTCTGAGGATAGGACAAGAAGCAATGGGCTTAAACTGCAGCAAGGGAGGTTTAGGTTGGACATTAGGAAAAAGTTCCTAACTGTCAGGGTAGCCAAACACTGGAATAAATTGCCCAGGGAGGTTGTGGAATCTCCATCTCTGGAGATATTGAAGAATAGGCTAGATAAATGTCTATCAGGGATAGTCTAGACAGTATTTGGTCGTGCCATGAGGGCAGGGGACTGGACTAGATGACCTCTTGAGGTCCCTTCCAGTCCTAGTATTCTTTGATTCTATGATTCGGGGAGGAAAGGGGGCTGAAAACCTTGGATAATGAAGGAAGAACATGGGACAAGCACAACATATCTATTTCTTCCTAGACTGGTGAGCTTTTAACTGATATATCAACTTCAAACCAATCCTCTGAGCCATCCACCCAAATCTGTTCCTTAGTACTTTTATTGAATAAATATCGTTCCACCAGATTACGTGTGGCCTTTGCTAATTTGCCTACCACTGTGTTTTCATTTTCCTGCGTTTTAGGTATCAGAAAGCTATTATATGGTACTGCTTACTCAAATGTAAAGTGAGACTCTTGTAATGCACTATCAGCTCATTCCTCCAGCTAAGGGAATATATGTGGCTGTGCTATAATCCCCACATCTGAAAGCTGTGTACTGAGTGAGACAAATTAAAGAAGAGTATGGAAAACGATAAAAAGCTGAGGTAAAAGTTGGAACATAGCATCTCTTTTCCACAGCATCTTCTCCATTTTAGGAGTGAGTGGGACAAAACTCCATTTTGGAGGTAAATTACCACATTCCCCTTCCATTTTGGGCACTGCAGCTGGTAAATATTAAACTTTCATCCAGCCCAACTGCAAGTTGACTTTTAATATGAAACTTTTGGAAGCAGCCCTCCTAAATGCAGTATTATAGGCTTGCCACAAAAGAATGACTTAAGATCAAAAGTATCATACGCTGTCAATAAACTTGCAATATAAGTTGCCACAAAAGGAGTACTTGCTCAGTTTCTACTTTCAAATGACCCCCAGATAATGAGAAAAGAGCCTAAATGGCGTTCTTAATATGTATATAAATAAGTAAACCTGGAAGGTAGGGAATTTTTGGACGTTCCCAGATTTAACACTGCAATAAAAAAACTGTGTACTGTACATTAAACCTTACCAATACCTACCCAGGAACTTGTGTTACAAAGAAGAAGAAACAAATTGCTCTTTTTCTTGAGGAACTATCTAGTTATGAATATTTTAAAAGACAAATTGTCTAGATATTAGTTGGTTTTCCCCGTGAGAACTTTTTGTATTTATCATGCCATGGACAGTATACAGAATGATCTTAAATTAGTGCTGTTATGAAGAATATGAAATCAGAGTTAAAGCTGAGAATTTTCATAAAAGAAACCTCAGGAGGTCACCGAGACCAAGCCCCTGCTAAAAGCAGGACCAATCTTTTTGGCTCTTGCTAAAAGCAGGACCAATCCTCTAGGCTGCAAATGGTGAACTGGAACCAATAGGAGCCTCAAGGCTCTGTGGCCACGGCGTCAGTAAACAAACAAACCAGCACAGCCAGTTAACAGGTTTCTCAAAGTGGTTTTGTGGATCTACCATAAGAAAGAGCTTCCCAGCATCTGGGAGTATTCTGTGGTGCAGAAATGGTATAAAGGCGACTTCACCTAGAGTGCAGTACGTTTCAAAGAATCTCAGAATCTCAGTCAGAGCTCGCTGTAAAGCTATGTTGGAAAAAAGAAGTGATTTTTTGAAGAGATGGATCAGGACTGACACACACCACATGGAATTTACGTATGTGGATGTTGGCCTCTGTAAAAGTCAATGACACATGTAAAGAGACTTTTTGCTACTCTGCCTGGCGTGCAGTCATAGACATGAATTATTAGACATTACAAGTAAAAGCAAAGGATTAATACAATACAATTAGATCAGAGCTTTGACTTTCAGGTGTCATTTGTTGGAATCAAGCTAACTGTATTAGACATGTCTCTTCACTGACAATATTTTTGGTCTATTGCACCACATTGCTATCTTTAGTCTAAGAAACCTGTTAAGTTATATTTACTTATGATTCATGCCTATGCATTTGTTCCTCTTTTACTATTAGAACAGAGGGCTGGTGGGGCAGGACGGCAGGAGTTTATTCTGTTTTACTTTGTCATTGCTTCACCATCAACACAACATGCACAAATGGGGATGGTGCAGGAAGAAGCCCCTCTTGAAGTCACTTTCTCTTATCTGAACCAGCATTGAATGTCTTGGCTTGTAGATCTCAGACTGTCAGCTCTTGAGAGCAAGGAACAAGCATTACTGGGGTAAACTTATCATCTCCTATACATTTTTAGAACATATTCAAAGCCAAATTCTCATCATGCAATTGTATTTTTGCACAGTCTGGCATACGTGGAACCCTGGGGGGAATGGGAGAAAAGTACAGTTCCATGCTCCCATTCACAGAATCTCTGAGAAAAAATGTGTAGCTAGAGTATGGCTGTCCGCTGGCTAATCCTGTCTGCCTAGAACAGATCCTTAGTACTGTGGGCATTTGGCCACACAAACAAACCAACCTCAGAACTAAGAACTTGCCTAGTAGTCAAACAGCTCCCTGCTCAGGACTAAAAATTCAGGGTGATGATGCACAGACGCATGAGGTTCTTGTATTCTAGTCCGTTTCCCTTTTGTGATATGTGATAAGATATTCATCCCTGTATTCTCACTTAGATAACTTGTTACCAGTCTGCTTGTTTTTTCCTGTTCCTAACCCTGAACCATATAGCAAAGCTATACAAGCCTCTTCATATCACTGCTTGTTAACTTCCTGACAGACCCAAAAAGTCAGTGACAGGCAGCAGAAATGACACTTTCTACTCTCTATTTCTATGCAATTTTATCTCACCCTCTGCTTGAAAATAAAATCCATTCATAATCCCAAAGCATCTCGGTACATATAGCAAACCAAAAGCTCCACTCAACTTCCATTCAAACACGATATCAATGTTAGAAACACCATATTAAATATGGGGCATGAGATTCCTTAGTTTTCCTTCTCATACAAAAAAAAAAAAAAAGACAAGCTGTTCAGTGAGAGACGCCAATGTACACTTCACCTTGTGTCTTGCCAGCACTTTCCGTGAGACCCAACAATTTGGTTCTTCTTGACAAATATTGCCCCCTTATGGACAATGAATAGTTATAAACAAGAAGCAGCATATTTATGAAACAGTTCCATTTACAGTCTATTTACTGGCCAATACAAGTTTCTCACTTTGAAAAATAACCCAGTGACATTATGTGATGGCTTTGTACAGGGCACCTTATGTAAGAGAGACTTTCCAGGCCTCTCTTTGCGTTAAATTGCACAGGATTTTATACCACACTCCAGCAATAATGTCACAATAACCTAATGTTAAGGTGCAAAGTGAGGTAAAGCACATCAGATTATATTTCCCAAATGACAATGCAACCACAGAAAAATAGGTGAAAGCCACATACCCTAGGCAGAAAGATACTGATTACTTAGAACCAGGAAAGAGATAGCTTAAAAATGGGAGTGTTCATAGCTTTCTTCTCAACATCAAAAAAGTGAATGATTAACTTTGACATGAAGACAATATGGAGGATAGCTGAGAAATATATTTTGCATTTTTCTCCTTTCTACATACAATCTCTTGTTGCCTTGCCATTGGGAGTGTGAAAGAGATCCTTTGTCCTACAAGTGAAGGGCAACATATATTATTATGTAAACTATGCATCCAACCTCAGCCAGTAACTCAAGTCATTCACCTCTTTGCTGGTGGCATGAGTGCTGGAAAGCCCCCTTGGAGCCAAGCAACCAAAATAAGCCAATTTGAGTAGCAATGTGATTCCATGCACCAACTTACAATGCTATCCACTCATGACTTGGCCATCATGTCAACAGGGAAGAAACTCTGCTATTACACAACACAACCTCCTCCCCCTTCATTGCACCCTTGCCAAGTTCAGGTTCTCAAAGGGTGTTTGTGACCCCCCCCCCCCATTTAAAAAAGGAGCATGGCCCTTTGACACACTCCAATGCCCATGGCCAGTGATTCATCTACTAGAACATACTCAGAGATGGACTGGTTTGGTCACAGGCTAATGTGGTTCTTCCCTAATACATACAACCATTCTCCCTAATCCCCAATTCAGACAACCATCCCCCTTGTCCTCTCAGCAGGTGCACATAGACATTAAATACTGGCCCTGGGTGCTTGTGGGTGTTCCCAGTAGCTGAAGGTGCTTGGGGTGTGATTGCTGAGTTAGACAAGTGTTACTGGGACCCAGGATGAAAACTAATTTGCTGAAGCCTATAAAAGTTTTGCGGTCTGGCCAACAGAGCCATGAACGGTCATTCACACTCCCTAGCAAACTCAGGACTCTGGCTCTTGAATTCAGCCTTCTGGGGGAAAGAATTCAGCAGTCTTTGGTTGACGGACGTAGGTGGGAAACTATGACCAATCCAAGAGTAATGCTATGGCTTGTCTCTGAGACATGCTAAATTCAGATATTAACACAGTTCTTAGAATGAAAAATAAACTTATATTAAGGTCCTCAGAGTCTTTGTGATAGGATAGTTGTATACCTCTGACCTGATAAGATTGAAGTTCTCCTCTTCCTTATGATGACTGTCACAAGAACCAGCTCCCAAACTATGAAGGATTTTATTTTTTTCTGAAGCAGTTCTTGGTTGCTAAGCAGACTCTCTGGGTTACTATGTGGGCATTAGGCCTCTGTGAAATTTCTGGGATCTATTTCTCCAAAATGTCACAGTACCATTCCACAGAGATGTGATTAGCACACAAGTTTTCCATTATCCAGTGACTAATTTGCTGTGGTGGCTTGAGATACATTTAAAAAAACCCCAGGGGATTTGCTATTAGTTTTGCTAAGAGCTTGGGAGGTCACATGAACTCGAGCTTTCAGGCTTTTGAGAGCTTGGTAACACAACAGCCAAAAGGGAGCCAAGCAGCACTATTTCCCAAAGCAAACAGTTTCAAAGATGGTGATGGACCCACCTCATTCACCTGACTTTGAGTACATGGGACAGTGGGTAGGGAAGAGGGGGATACAGGAACTACGCCACCCACCAGTATTGCACTATTTTCTGCAATGACCCTCCTGGAAATGCCACACAGGGAGTAGCAGTTAGGATGAAATCACCACCTGGAACATAGTGAAGAGCTGACACAGTGAAGTTCATGCTAGAAACCTGGGACTACCAGAAATCTCATTCCTGGCTTACTAGTTCCAGGAGTGGTATGAAAGAACAATGTTGTCTCATCATATCTGTGGGTATGTGGCATATTTGGGGCACTCCTTGACCAGCTACACTCCACAACAACAGTACTCCTGCTGAATGTAATACAGAGCAGAGCCAAGAGAGAGAGAGACCATCTCATGCTGGTGGATTCCCTCAGTGAGCCCAATTGTCTAAATAGGATTCAGTGCTCTAACCACTGGCTGCATGAAAGATGGAAGAGGATGTACGGTGCCTGCTACAATGTCTAATGTACTTGGTTGTTATTCTGTTCTCCTGATGCTGCACGGTGCTGTTCCTCAGGGATGAACCCCATAGGCTGTTTCCACCATAACAGCTCAGACAAGGCCTCATGTGCTGTACAGGGCATCAAGGCTCACTTCTGCAGCCTGACCTCAAAAGTTATTACACCACACAACCTGACCTCAAAAATGAGGAGAAGCACAACAAATTCTGCAGCAAAGCAGCATTTACATGGCGATGCTAATTGATTGCAGCCCTTTTTAGTGCCCTTTGTTTTCACGACAGGAGTTCTAAAATGCACCAGCAAATTAAAATGATCCCAGTAATAGTATTTATTTGCACGGGAGAATAGAAGGACATGTCCTGGCATATGCTGAGCTTTTGGGAGTCTGTGGGGCAAGCGGGCTAGGAGAGATGAGATAGAAGCACTTGTTAAACTGGAAAAGGTGGTGTAGCAGGAGAATTTTCTCTGCCAGACCTGATACGCTGCTGGAAGGGCCTTAGCTCCTAAACCCTCACACCAGTAACTCTAGTAATACAGAGGTAGCCGTGTTAGTCTGATCTTGGTAAAACAAAAGGAAAAAAATTATGTAGCACTTTAAAGACTAACAAGATAGTTTATTAGGTGATGAGCTTCTTCATTTGAAGAAGTGGGTCTGCCCCATAAAAGCTCATCACCTAATAAACTATCTTGTTAGTCTTTAAGGGTATGTCTAGACTACATGCCTCTGCTGACAGAGGCATGTAAACTAGGCTACCCGACATAGTCAAAGAAGCCAGGATTTAAATATCCCCGGCTTCATTAAAATAAACATGGCAGCCGCGCTGTGCCAGCTCAACTGATTGTCAGCACAGCGCGGCAGTCAAGATGCGGATCGGTCTACAGGGGAAGCCTTTGTCGACCGCTCCCTTATGCCTCATGAAACAAGGTTTACAGGAGCGGTCGACAAAGGCTTCCCCTGTCAACCGATCCATATCTTGACTGCCGCGCTGTGCCGACAATCAGCTGAGCCGGCACAGTGCGGCAGCCATGTTTATTTTAATGAAGTCGGGGATATTTAAATCCCGGCTTCTTTGACTACGTCGGGTAGCCTAGTTTACATGCCTCTGTCGGCAGAGGCATGTAGTCTAGACATACCCTACAGTGCTACATAATTTTTTTTTCCTTCTGTAACTCTAAGCAGTGGAATTGCTGGAGAAGGAGGTAGCTGTCAGGCAGAGCTTCCTGTGATTCTCATGAAAGAAGTTCTGTTCATGAGTCACTTAGGAGGAGTTATACATGTAACATTCTTTCCCCCCTGTGCAGCTCCTATTCTGCATAGGGACAGAGCTCCCCCTTTTCTACAGCTCTGGGTCCAGGCATGGGAGCAATCTTGTGCTCCTGAGTGGAGCTCAGAAAGGGAAGTCAGCTGCCATGCAGAGCTGCACATCTGGCAGGAAGACATGCAGAGCTCCGGTGCAGTTTCTTTAAATAAGGGTGCCCATTTGCAGAATGAGGTTACACACTCAAGCCTAGTTTCACCTACCCCTCCAGCTGGCTAATGCATGTATATTTCTGTCATGTCCCAAGCACTAGGACTTGTGACATTTTTAAATGCTTTGCTAGATTGGGACCTCTGTAAGTATAAGCCTTCGGCCAGATGTTGTCACCAGCAAAAAGGGCCAGGTTAAAACAACTGGTGTTCCCCTTTAAAAATAAACACAATTGCTAGCTTGACACAACCACCCTGACTGTCACTAAATACCTTCCCTGAGCCCTCTTCATAGCTAATATTCCCCACTTGCAAGCACTGAGTCTGGGTATGAAACAGGGAAAACGTTATTATGCGAAGTCTCAGAAGGGCAGCTGCTTTAGTCTATAACTTTAACAAAAAACACAAGTGGTCCTGTAGCACCTTAGGGTGTGTCTACACTACAGAGAAGATCAAAGCTGCCACTGTTGCTCTTCCAGGGCTCAAATTAGAGGGTCTAGTGAAGACAAGCTAATTTGAACTGAGAGGAGCACTCCGGTCGATGCCTGCTTCCACAAGGAGTAAGGGACATCAAAATGTGAGTCTGGATTAATGGAGGGGAAGCTCCACAAAGAGTAAAGGAAGTTGAAGGGAGAGTGTTCTCACTTTGACTTCCTGCAGTGTAGACAGCACCAAAAGTCGAGTTTAGGTACTTCGACTTCAGCTTCGCAATTAATGTAGCTGACGTTGTGTAACTTAATTCGACCTTGTCCTGTAGTGTAAACCTATCCTTAGAGACTAACAAAATACTGGTTTGGCCCATGGAAGCTCATGATACTATATATATATAATTTGTTAGTCTTTAAGGTGCTACAGGACCACTCGTTATTAGGGGAAGAGATAGCAACAGCAGCGTATCTACATGAAAGATACATGATTACTCCCCCATGGTACCTTTGGCCTGGTAACTAAATTCAGTAAGTCGGTTACCCACCCACAGCGTATATGTCCATTAGGCAAATGTTTTTTTACCATGTGACATCTCCTTCCCCTCCATTAATCCAGACTCACATTTTGATGTCACTAGGCCACATAGTCCCAGATTCCTGAGATGCACTCAAGTCCCTTGGGAAGTGCTAACTGAGCTGGCCCTAGGGCTCCACCACCTCATCTGGCTACAGTGATTTCAGCTTTATTTAGGGGTTGGGTAGAAAGGGCCTCACCAGAGTTCACACCTTAGCAGCTTCAGAAGAGCCCCCTCCTGCCTTGCACAACAGCAAAGAATCCTAACAGTAGACCAGAAAGGAATGAGTAAGTGATAGGACCCCAGAGCAGAGTCCTTGCCATAATATAGGAGTACTTCCTCTCCTCTTGCAGCTCAATTCAGCTCCATTTTTCAACTCACCCTGAACATTGTGTGTAGTTATGGTGAGTTCCAAAGTGCTACTGAAGGAATTCTGGGTAGAAAGATTATGCAAACGAGGCTCTCTGAACCATACTTCCACTTGTTCACCAAACAATGGGAGCAGAGCGTTTCTTACTCTGTAATATTTCAGGCCGCAAGGCTTACCAAAGGACCACAGCACAAAAGTTTATATATCCAGGGTCCTTTCTGTGACAATAATAAATTCATTTTGTATGGCATGGGGCTTCTTACACTTGACTTAGCTTGAGGCCTCAGAATGTCATAATCTGGCCCGCCTCTTCTACTTAGTTTAATTGAGGAGACAACGATTCTGCCTGTAGATCATATGAGGGTGAATGTGGTACTGAGAGAGGCGTCAGTGACCAACAGAGGCATGACACTGGCAAACCCACAGCACTCATTAACAGAGGAAACTCCAACTTGGGAGATATTATCAGATTGGTAGGCCCCCTAACTGATTATGGTACCAACGGTATCAAAGATGGGGCTGAGTGAAGATACCTGTAGAGGATAGCTTTGGTACTGATGCAGCTGGTACTGAGCACACCATAAAGTGGGTAGGTGAGCAGTCTCTTTGGTATTGGTGGTTTTCTCATCAAGTGTTGTTCAGGGATAGGTTTGGTCTCTACCACTCTGGGCATGAGCACCCAAACTTGGTACTAAGTCCCTCTTAGCTGACTGGCTTCTCTTCATCTTTGTCCTCTTCATCACTCAGAGCCTGCATGGAACTCCGCTTGGCAGCTGAGCTCTTCTGAGACAGTGACTGAGCACTTCTTGGAGATTTATTTTTTAACCTCCTACTGCTTAGAGGCAGATAGAGGTGAGGATGTGAATACCATAGATGTAGCCTGTGCTGCCGTACCCGTATGCTTATCTACCAGCCTCCAGTGACCCAGATGTCCATGTGGATGTGGCACTAGTTGTCTTGGGAGCTCTATTAGAGGACGGTCCTCCACTCCAGCATCTGAAGCTGGACATAAAGCTTGAGTCTAAATTTATTTTCTCTATTCTCTTGGGATCTACCCTTGAAAGAAGGACACATCTTGCATTTACTAAGGATATGAATATGACCCAGGCAGGGGAGGTGCTAAAAGCCCCGTGAATAGCCTCATGACAGGAGAGGCACCTTTTGGTTCTCAGGGAGCCCAGCATTCCCAAACAAAACTGATGAAAATTTAACCCCTAGAAGGGGAAATCTGCTATTTAACTAGCTCTATGAATAAATAGGGTGAGGTGTTTTGGTTTTTTAAGAAAAAAGAAAAAACAAAGGGAACAATTGTTCCAACACCGATCACACTATAAAGTAACTATCAGGAAGCTATCTGAGAAAAAGCTAAATATTAGAGAACAGGCACACAGTGGACTCTGTCTAGGGCCAAAGGCAGTTGTGAAGGAACTTTGCTTGTGCAACCCTTCATGTGGGGCACTGCTTCCAAAAATCACTGATCAATGAGGCAGAGCAAAGGTGCACTGAAGTGGTGCACTAACAGGGGGGAAAAAGCCCTGTTGGCGACTAATTTTGTTTTGCAGCATTACAAATTCCTACCATTTGTAACATTTCCTTGTCAAATGAATATGCATGTGATCTAGTTAGTTCAGATAAAGTCTAAGATTACCATGCATGTAAAAGAAATACACAACAAGAGTCATATTAAAGTAATACAGTTCATGTTCCTTAACCTACGGCGTTTTCTCAATGATTAGTTAATAAAGATTTTTGAACAAGGGAAAACAAAAGATGTTTTCTCTGAGTATGTTTAATGAAATAACTACTTACAACATTTCTTCAACATCAATATGGGTCAAATACAGCATATTACAATAGAAAGCAGATGGATTTCAAATTTAATGCATTGCTTAAAAAAGTTAACACACTTTACAAAAATAATCTTTATTTCTACAAAGAAGAATTTAAATACAGCATGCTTCTCAAGCCTTCCCCTATATTTCTCTCTGGTACTGTGAAATACCTAGCTGAAGTGTTGGTAAAATCACTGCTTCCACCTTTCTTTTTCATTTCCCAGAACCTGGGTTCATAACATTAGAAAGTAGGTTGCAGCCAGTTAAAATATGCTGTAATGTGTGTATCATGTATTGGCAAAATTCTCTCCCTGATCTGCACTCTTATGCTCTGATCCACCATACAGGTCTCTATTGCACATTCTGTACTCCTAACTAACTTCCCCTTTCACATCCTCAAAGGATGGCCCTTATGTTTTTTAACATTCCTTCTTATCAACATCTCATTAAGGCACACATCTGTGACTTTACACTGCACACTACACTGCAGCCATTAATTCTCTTTATTAACTCTGCACTGCAGGTAAGAGAACATGAATGCAGTTTAGAGAGGGGAAATTTTGGCTACACAATGTACATCATCTTTAAAATAGAGATCTAGGTATTTCTATTCCACAGTCATCACAGAGAGACTTCAGTCTAAAAGGCTCCTTACTATCCATAAGGTATGTAGTGTCACAGTATCTACAGTACCATGTACACAAAATAAAACTTCTTGATGTATTAATTTTAAAAATCTATATTGCAAATAATTCAGTTTAATATCTCTATATTTTAAAAGAAGCATAACTACCAGCCCTTAGCTCAGTTGCTAAGAGATTAGCTCACTATTATTTTAAACTCCAGAAGATAAAATAAAGCTGCTTATCTCAATATGAATATTGTATTTGTTAACAAAGAGTTGGATTAATGTGAAAGATTCCACAATTAATTCTAGCTTTCTTTGAAAAATAGCAGACTTTAAAGAGTTGTGCATGTAATCACTCAGGGTTTTAGCATCTTCCTTATTTGGCCATTAATGGAGATCTTTGGAAAAGCAGCAAAAATGCTATAAGCTGGCCATGAAGAGTAACCATCCAGCTTGTTATGCATGCACAAAAGAAACAAAAAGCATGACACTAAATGGGCCAAATCCTCTCAGACACTTTAATGAGACTACCTGCTTGAGTAAGACAAGGTAGATTTTGCCCCCCCCTCCATTTTTGATGTATTACTTGTGCAGGCTCTTGACTGCATGAGACTCTAAACTACTCTCCCTGAAGATTTGTAAATAAACACATGGGGCCCAATCTTGCAGCCAGCCCTGCATCCTGAAACTTCAGTGAGAGTTTTATAAAAATATGTTCTGTAGTCACTGACCCAGTTATGATGGACACTGCCTTTTCCCCATAGATGTCCCTGACTTAAGTACCAAAGGTGCTGTAATACTATGGTAATGAGAGCTATACAAACATCTGTGTAATTTCTTGTGCTCCTGTATCAAAGGTGTTATTATCTGAATCAAGCACAAACCTTTACCTGACTGTTTTTAAAGCAAGAGATGGAAATGTAAATGGAAAGGGAAACTCACCTTTTGAAGATAAAATAGCCAACATTTATTTAGTAAGCACTGGTAGTGCGATAAACCTTGAAAGTATTCATGTAAATTGTAATGTCATATGTAGTATTTTATAAATAACAGAAATAAAAAATGTACATGTATAGGAAAGAACTGCATGATTCCTTGACATTATATAATCAGCATTAACTCAGCCAACTCTGAGTGTGTTATGGGTGTTACATGTAAAGTATTTTTTCCCTCTGGTTTTATTCTACATATTACTGTTTGTATAATTTCAGTGGGGGCTTCGTGGCTTTATGAGTGGTGAATATTAATAGGTCTAGTTGAGGACATATAATGGAAAGCAGGCAGATAATTAGTACACAGTTACATATAACCTTTATTAATTTTAACTGAAGGTATAGTTCTACTCTGAAAAGTGACTGTGAAAATGGGTGTGTGGGATGACATATTTATCATGTCCCATGATTCAGTTCTGCTAAGCACTTCTCAGGATAATCTTAGTACCCACAGGACTGGAATATGTAATATCTGCTTAACTTACAATCAGTGAAGTGATTTTTCTCATGGTCAGCCCTGCAAACTCAGATTAGGCTCAAAGTCATACTGAGTTCACTCCTCATGCCTTATCACCTAAAATAAAGATTCTGCAAGGCATATTATGCCCCTAGTTATACCTGAGCACTCCCCTGGTCTTCAGTGGATTTCTAAAGGTATAGCTGATTGGAATTTAGCTAACACATCTGTTGGCACATAATAGACTCCAATTACTAACATCACTCATCATTAACAGCATTGATTCTGTAGGGCTAGCCTCAATAAACTTACGTAAGTGAACATGTATTTTTGCCAGTAAAATGCATTTTGCCAGATGCATTTCTGAATTCACTTGAGCAACACACATGCTGTGTAAGAAGATGCCATTTATACAAAGTCATCTTTCAGAATAGAACAATACTTTACGCTATACCTCCCCCCCCCCCCCCGGTTACTTAATTATTGTCAGGACAATTCTTCTGTTTGGGAGGAATCTCTGCTCTATTCCCCTGTGTTGTGCCTCATGAGGAACTGCAATGAGATGTGGCCCATGACAAGAAAACACTGTTTTCTGGTATGTAAAGCATAAGCAAAAATATCCCTGTTTGATACAATGAACTTTGAAACTCTTGTACAACATGCTGTTGAACAGGGCCGACTTATCCATTAGGCACAGTAGGCACAGTGCCTAGGGCCCACGATACTTTTAGGAGCCCACAAAAATGTTTTAATTTCTTTTAAAATCAGAAGAAAAAAAATGAACTTTTAGGGTTGAAGAAAATGTTTTAATTTTTTTCTCACATCAGAAAAAAATGAAACTTTTAGGGCCCATAAAAATCTATTAAATTTTGCCTAAAACAGAAAATAAATAAAATGTTGAAGTATTTAAAGTTATATCAAAAATAATTTTTAATATTTTTTTTTATGGAGGAAGGGGCCCATGAAGGCAAAAGTGCCTAGGGCCCATGAAAGTCATAATGCGGCCCTGCTGTTGAAGGCTGAATAGGGCCTTTACTTTTCCTTCCTAGTTAGGTAAACAATCAGACAGGATCTAGCTTCTGATCTGTTAATTAGGAATTCCTTGCTAGTTAAATATGAATGACTTTATACAGATTAAAAGCTTCAGAGGAGTAGCCAAGTTAGTCTGTATCTGGAACAACTAAAACAAATAACAACTAGTCTAGCAGCACCTTAAAAACTAGCAAAACATGAAAGCTCATGATACTATCTACATTTTTTGTTAGTCTTTAAGGTGCTGCTAGACTATTCATTGTTTTTTAAGTTTATACAGATAAGTTTATATTAGTGGTCCTATAACATGTGTTGCTGTTTTCAAAATCCAGATTAACCCTCAACCTATCTGAAGTCCCAATTTGTGAATGATTTTGGAAGAAAGAAATTCCAAATGAATCTAATGTCACATTAGTCTTCATAGACTATTAAAAAAACCCAATCTTATAGTGTCAATAAGAATGTGTAGCTTACTCATATACCAAAGAAAACATCACAATAATGGGATTTAGCAACTACATGTTCTACTTTAAAGTAGGCTTGGTGGTTGACTATCACTATCAAATTTCATAATCAATAGTGCAATTTTCTTTCTTTCTTCCATTCTGTATCTCCAAAATAAGGTCTCGCTAGACCATCTATAGTACAAAGAAATTTAAACCCAAGTGATGTTTCCTTTAAAAATTACTGATTATAATAGAAAGTATTGCTCATAGACAACCCACCCCCACATGGTCTGCAGTATATTCATAATAGCAAGTTCTATCTGATATACACTATTACAAGCTGACATTGAAATGAAGCATTTAGCTTTTTTTCTGGAACAGAAGGGCCTAAGTGAGATTTGTGGATCAATACTATCTGTACTAGTGAAAGTCCCATTCAGCAGTGGATTGTGACTTAGAAATTAATGATCATTTCTTATATCCAGGCATATATTCTCACCTCAGATCACAAGGACACATGGACCTAATCCAAGACCTGTGAAGCTAGTGGGAATCTTTCCAGTGCATTCAGTGGGCTTTGGATCAGGCCAAATATTAATCAATGCTAAAAACAGCTGAAGGCGCAAATCCCCTTGCCTCAAGATAAAAACACGCCCCAGGCTATTCCAAACATCCTTAGTTTCTTAGTGTTGCTTTGTCTTGACATTAAAGAGCACCTGTGCAATGATAAGCATGGAATGATGAACAGACTGTGTACATATATTGCATAAAGTCATTCGCATTTGGAAAAAAGTCTCAGCCACTGCCAGCTGAACTAGCAGCCTATGCATCAAAAATAATTCACACAGTTATAATGTATCATTAAACAAAAACATCCCCAGAATGTTAACAATACATTGACTTGGATCTTGTTTTTGCATAGGTAAACTATTAATTACAGTATCCAGAAAAATGGGTGGAACGAGCCCCAACACCTTGATTCATTACATTTCACAGTGAAAAGCATCTGTGATTATATTTTATAGTCAAACTTACACTAGAAGCACATTCTAGTAAATAAATTCTAGGAGCTCATCTCTCCCCTGTATTCCAAAAATCAATACAAAAAGAACCATAACTGCATCTCTAGGTTCTCCACAGCAACCGAGTTTATACTGCAGTGCATATTGCTGTGTTTTGGCAGATCATATTGTGGGATTTCAACATTGCACTTCTTCAAGAAATAAACACTTTGACAGCTTCAAAAACTTATCCAATATCAGAATGGGCAGGAAATATATACATCTTGCTCCTCACTTCTTATAGACAGATCCTGACAGATACCAGCAAAAATGCATATAATCCAAGAACTAATTGTTTTTATTCAATGTGCTTTTCCTCATTTAAATATATTTATCTTTTCCCTAATAGCATTCAATGGTCTATTATGTTCTCTCTCACACATGTTTTGAAACAGGTCAATTAAATAGATGTTGATTGCATATTTTAGTAATCTTGTACCACATTATTCTTGGATTATTGGTGAAATTAAAATTATCCACATACTTTGTAGAAAACACATAGACTGTTGGGGAACCTATGGCAATACTGAAAGCCATTCAAGACAATCCCATTCAAATTGGGATTTCTCCCTGTATGTGAATGAGTAGAACCCTTACTTAAATGTATAAATCCAAAGGACTAAATTCTGCTGTTAGGCTATAAATATTCAGGCCTTCCTGCAAGGGCCTGTCCTTTAAGAATTTAAGTGTATTCTTACCACTTTACTAATTACAGAAGTTTAAAAACAAAGAATCAAAATCACAGCCTATCTGTATGTGATGGTCTGAGGCCTTACTCTTAAGCTAAGGTTTTTGGCTAGCAGCAGGAGTATCCATAAGCAAGGAAACATGCATTCACGTCCTGATACATTCCAAACCAGTCACACTGAAATAAGGCAATTTGGGGATGTTGGAAAGGTGATCCAATCTAATACCACTAGATAAAGGGAAGAACCCAGGAGATTTAAAGAAAACTTAGGCTGATAGCTTTTTTTTCTGTAAGGACCAACTTATCAATCGTTGGGATTGTGAAATTCTCATTTCTTTATTGCTTCGTTATTATGTTCCCCATCACTCAATTGTTTATCTATATTGCATCTGTATTATCTCTGTTTTTTAATTTTTTATGTCTCCCGTATAATTAATTTTGCTGGGTGTAAGCCAATTAAGGTGGTGGAATATAATTGGTTAGACAATCATGTTACAATATGTTATGACTGGCTAGTTAAATTTCAGTCAAATGATTGGTCAAGGTATACCTGAAAATACTATTATATACATTGGGGAGAAAAAGGAAGGGGGATGAGAAAACAAGGGAACAAGAGGAAAAAGAAAGGAAACTGGGTTCATGCTTGTTGGAAGCTAACCTCAATAAACATTGCATTGTTTGCATCTTCAGACTTTGAGTATTGCTGTTCTCTGTTCACATGAGAAGGACCAGGGAAATGGAAGGGTGACGGGATAAACCCTCTAACATCTGCTCTCATGTACCTAAATTTAAAGGAAATGGACTATGGCCCAAAATCTACCACAGAGAATCACAGCTTCATATGATATGTCGTAAGCTGGATTTTGCATTTGTATTGCTAATTTGCTTTGAAGAGGATAAAGTCACAGATGGGCATACAGCTTTATATTTACTTTGCATCTGACCAGTTCATCTGTCTTGGTTGTTTCCAGAGTTATTTGAAATATATTACTAATGAAAAATATTCCAAACCCCATTTTTTTCAGACAGAAGCATACAAATAACAAAAGTGTAGATTTATACATCGTTTAGAGCAGTGTTTCTTAAACTGTGTTCTATGGCATACCGGTGTGCCGCAAGGCAGTCGGAGGTGTGTCGCGGAGAACAACAGAGTTCAAAATGGCCACCCTTAAAGGAGCAGGTGACCTTTTTTTTTTTTTTGCTCAATAACTTTCCCCCCAACCCCCTTTCACCTCCCCCCTCAACAAAATCCTTGGTGTTCCTCATAAAAAATAATTATTGTCTGGTGTTCCTCGGTCTTAAAAAGTTTAAGAAACACTGGTTTAGAGTCAACCCACAACCACCACGTCTTATGTTTGACAGGTCTAGTTTTTGCAGTAGGCAAATGACAAAATTCTGGTGCAATCAAAACAGCTTATTCCTAGTCCCACAAACACATTCCTCTTTTTTGGTACTGTGCACATAGGCAGCAAAGGTATCAACCAAACTTAAAAATGTAAATATAAAAACACTGTACCCTCTCATTTATCTAAATGGCCTATAGGACATCTAAAAGTTTTGGATAACCAAGTGTTTAGCTAACTGGAAGTGCTATTTTGAACACAGGATGACATGGGAGACACATTGGATTGCAATAACTAGGATTTTTGGATAAAGGGAATTTGGATAACTGGAATTACACAGAAAATCAGGAAAGCACTATCAAATAGTCCTACAAAACAGACAGAAATACTGTATTTGTATAACTGAAACAGTTTTGAAAAAGCATTTGCTATAGAAGGACTATTATCATGCTATCTGCATAACAATGCATGGCTATAAACAAGGCTTGTTTTGTCATTTATAAACATTGCCAGAAGCATTCTAGTTTAAGTGAAAAATGTGGTTTTGGTTTTCTTTGCCATTCTTTCTCTCCTTAACCCCTTTTTGCCCCCTTTGCAATATGTCACGTCTTTGCTGATGAGTCAGCCTCACCTTGGGCCGTGGGCTGTAGCTGCCTTGTAAGGATGTGGCAGTGACGAGTAGTAGAGGATGTTGAAGCTAAAATAACAGGAAAACTGGGATTTGCAGATTTAGTTTCATTTTCATAAACATTTTCTGAATTTAGCTATTAAAAGCACAACCCAGTATTGTTTGTGCACTCAAATCTCCAGTGCAATCATTGGCTTTCTGGAAGCTCTAGGAAAGCACAACACCTACACCTCTGACCTAGCCTTAGCCTGTCTCCCTCCATTCTATTCTCCTGCCTCACCCCCGCCCCTCATCATTCACCTTCTGTGCCCCCTTTGTGTGTTACCCTTCCAACCATCCTGAGGCTTTTCCCACACTGCTCCTATCACACACATGGAATATGTTCCCCGCTCCCAAGCCAACAAGCCAGCTCAATCCATCTCCCAATTCAAAGGCATTTCTTCCAGGATACTCACAGGGAGCCAGGAATAGTGTTTTAAAACAAGAAAGCACTTTTAACTGACTCATCAATATGTGCAGAGGCTTACACTAATATACCATAAATTAGCGTTTATAACCCGCGGGTTATACATGTTTTTACAAACCCCGCCCCTCCTCCGTGGGGTATACATGTCCGCGGGGTATACAAATTTATTTTTACCCATTTGAATTGCATCGGGTCAGCTCCGCTCCGCTGCATGGAGGGCCCGACGAGCTTCCAGCGCACCTGCGCTGTGCTCTCTGTTCCCCCGCCCGGAGGAGGGTTGGTTGCGCCTGGCTGCGGCTGCGCAGGGCCTGGGCGCGAGTGCGGTTCCCCTCCCGCAGGCCTGTGCTGTGCTCTCCGTCCCCCCCCAGTATGTGTAATTAACGTGAATTAGCCTATAGAACCCGTAGGTTATACACATCTGCGGGTAATCTAAGGTTTTTTTTACACAGCAAAGAAAAACCGTGAGTTTTATACACGAGTGCGGGTTATATACACTAAAACACGGTACTATGTGATCTTGTCATTTCCACCTTTTCCTTCCCTGGTATTTGTTACCCCTGCCACTATAGCGAAACCTGAGCACAAAGCCCACGGGACATGAAGCATCTCTTACCGTTGCTTTGTAAAGCCACTAGCACATTTTTAGGTGCAGCTAAACTAAATGATAAATAAAAGAACAGACTGTGGATTGGACACCAACTGTGATCTTGACAAGCAGAAAGCCAAATTGTAATTAATTAAAAATTATTTTCAACAGCAACTCTCCTCAGTTAGACATGTGAAACCCCCCTTACTTTGGGGGAAGAGGGCATTAACAGAGATGAGAAGAGTAGGTAACCACAAGGGCGGGCAGCAGGCATCACACTACCTGCCATCCTTTAGGATGAATACACAGGGGTTCACAGGGCTTCATTGGTACCACAACCAATTAATCTGGCAAGAGCATTGATTGGTGGAGTACTTTGAAATGCAGCTCTGTCTAAACACAGGGCAGTATTAATACCAGAATATACCTCTGCTGGCAATGTTTAATCATATTCAAATGCCAACTTTGTAGTCTTATCTAGCAATGTCTATGGAGCTCATCATCACACCACCACCCAAGCATTGCCTCTTGCTAACTAAGGTCCAGTGCTAATGTAGACAAAGCTCAAATGAGACAAAAAGAGTACAGCAGATGCAAGGAGATCATCTATGGGGTGTTCCATACCTAAGTGTGAAAATGGGTAAGGTAAGATCCAAGGCAACATCAATTTATGTCCAATATGAAAAAGGGAGCATTCACAGGAAGCTTGATGGCAATTTTACTCCACAGTCCCAGGCTAAAGGGCCTTATCTGGGCCCTATCTTTAAGCCATCCAGGCAGTAATTTTTAAGGCCAGAAACACTGGCAACACTTTTTTAAATGGACTCCAAAACTGCACATACATATTTTTGCTGAACATCGATTCATATTACAAGTGGCATTTGTGTGTACAAATCAGATCACTGTCTCTGTCTGAACAATATGGATGGCGAAGTGTGGAGTTTACGGATTCAAAATATTTGTGAGCCATGTTGGAGGCTAGTTTGGAACTGGCTTGAAAATGTTGCTCTTCTAATCTTATTTTCTCTGCCCATTTATTTTTTTAGAAACACAGATTTCTAAAGCTCAAAGAGAGAAGCACTATATCATATACAAGATCATTAGTCAATGTAAAAAAATTCAGCTAGTCTTGTAATTATTTTTTTCTCACAGTAAAGACTGCAGTTCCTGTTCATGAATTTCTCTTTCCCCCTTCCAACGCTCAGTTCTAATATACACCTTTTTTTCCTCTAGAGAATAACTCAATATATACCGCAAGGTACATACTAAGTAGGAGGCAGTCTATTATTCTCTCCATGCACAGAATACTATGTCTATAATTACAATTTAGTGCTGATGTGCAGGAGAATGGTGTGGGTAACATCCGCTAAGAGAAAAATAGATACCCTCTTCCTCCCCCCCAAAAAACTATAATGGTTTGTCTTCCGGATAGTTTGAAAGCAAAGATTAGCTGTGCTTCACAAACTCTGGCAGCTCCATTCCTGTGTGCAGGTTAAGTACACCAGCTTTCTCCAGAACAAAGGCAGGGTGAGCAGCATTAGCAAATCTGTGCTTGGTGGTGAATAGAACTAGTCCCCTTTCTGCATTGAAGAAGGAAAGTCTCCCACCATTATAATCCAGCAGAATGCCAACCCGGGCAGGCTGCTCCGTCATGTAAACGTCACTCATTACACCACAGTGGAAGAATTTATAAATGAAACTGTAAATAATAGGAAAGAGAAACAAAATGAGAATCCATTATGCCATCAATCAAAAACAAACTACCACCATTTATTTCCCAGCCATTAACAAATTGCTGCCTCTTGCACCAACACTTTGCAGAGCTCAGTTCACACGTTGAAGGAGATCTCTGAGCAGTACGAAACTTGCCCCTCATCTACGCTGAAGTTATTTCACAATACTTCCCTGTACATGCTGAACTCTTACACTAGCCCCGCCCCCTCAGGTCATCCATTTTGATCTTATTCATCAATGCCACCTTCATTCTTCTCCAGCCTCTGAGCCCAGCTGTGGCTCCATGGGATTTGCAGATGCTCAGCGCCTCACAAGATCAGGCCCTATTTATCTCAAATGTTACATTTAACTGACTGCTGCTAATATTCTCAGATTTAGGATTAAATTAAAAATGCACTCCCCAAAGGCTGGCACTTTACTTGAAGTTGTAGCATGCTCATGCCCTTATAAATAGGACTATGATCTTGGCTTGGAAATGTTTAGTACATTTCACGGCAGAAGTGCAAGTGAAAAAAAAAGCTAAGTCACAAAAAGGAGAGTAAGTCCACCCCTCAGCAGCAGTTCTGTCCCACAGGCCTGTGTTTGGCTCCTCTTGCTAGGTGTTGCAGCACCACTTGGATCTGGTCCATCTGCTGCTTTGCAGATAGAGGCAGAGGAGTAGACAGGCCAAACCTTAGTGGTGCTGAACCCTGCGTGCTAAGTCTCACCACCTCTTAGGGTATGTCTGACTACATGGCTCTGTCGACGGAGCCATGTAGATGAGTTCACGTTATGCCTCGTGAAATGAGGTTTACCGGAGCGGTCGACAAGGGCTTCCTTTGTTGACCACGGCACGTCCAGACTGCCCCGCTGTGCCACCAAACAGCTGATCGGCACAGCGTGGCAGCCATTTTGATGTAAATGAAGCAGTGATTATTTAAATTGCCGCTTCATTTTCCTATGTCTAGTAAACTCATCTACATGGCTCCGTCGACAGAGCCATGTAGTCCAGACATACCCTTAGTGTTTATAAAGCCATTTCCAAAATTGCACCGACTCCATTCAAGCTCATGATTTCCATAACCAACGTGACCTCCGTGACAAATCATAGCCCTTCCTATAAAGCCTTAAGTGACCTGGGCCTGCCCTATTCCCCATGTAACAACTACAGACAATGGGACACTCAGGCTAGGTGCCCCTCATTATAAAAGAGTGGAAAGGCTGTCAGGATGTTCTGTGTGTCATCCTGAGGACTCTGGAACTTGTCTCATTGTTCCAGAAGCAACCTTCTGCACATGCTCAAAAAGCCCTTTTTGATAGGGTTTTGCAAGAGGGTTGAAGGTATGTCCCCAGAACCTTGTTCCTGATTCACTCATTGGTTGAGCTGAACTGTGTTCATTTGTGCCTGATAAATGTTTGTTTTTTAATGCTGCTGGGTGTGCTAAGCTGCTGCCAGACTAAGTGTTAGGGCACCTAGAACTGTTGCATAGGTATCTGTTTAACTGTGACGTAAATCTGAAGAAATAAAAATAAACAAAGATGTCTTCAACCATAAGCAAAAATGTTACCTCTCAAGCACTAGACTCAAGTCAGCTTTACCTTGTTTCTGTAGAACAACAACATATGCACCAGGATGTATCATCCTGCCCCAGGATGCTGCCTAGTGGGGTAGAGTTATAGCAGACTCCAATACGGTAACATTTGCAGCCAGTGACAGTGGTTTCCCAGTAATGCTGGCCACGAGCTGGCAGCAGCTCACCCAGGACAGATGGAATTCTATGAACGAGGAGAATACAGCAAAGCCAGTATTTCAGCATTGTGACTGCACAGTGTTCTTTTTATCGCTTATGGACACATCATGTGGCAGATATTAACTTCATCCTCTTAAATGGAAGATTTTCAACATAAAAAGTTGAGTTGCTTTTAGGAAAAACCCTCTCTGATTCTACTTGCACATTGTGGTAAACTTACTCTGAGATTATAAAACTATTAAACCTTATAGAAAGTCATATGACAGCCCATAAAAGACACACAGGGATGTAGAATAACATTTTCAAAAGCGCCTGGCTGATTTAGAAGCTTAAGTCCCATTCTCAAAAGCAGTGGGGCCGACAGTCTCGCTGGGCCCCTGGGCAAGACGAGGTGTGGAGAGCGAAGGTGACACTGCTCCCCTTGAAGGGGTGGGGTCTTGGTTAGAAGGGGCGGGGCTTGGGCTAGCACCCCCCCAGCAACTTCAGATCTACCCAGATTGCGCCACATCTATCCAAGGCAGCCCTCAGCACTTCCCAGACCGCGCCACATGGGACTCCACTGGCCACAGCTGGGATCCCTGGGTCCTTATGAATCATTGGGCCCAGGAGCAGTTGCCATCTTTACCCACTCCTTCTGTTGGTGGGCCTGCTCAAAAGAGACTTAGGCACTGAGGGCTAGTCTTACACTAGCAAGTTCTAATATACACAGCTTTATTATACTAGTATAGTTAGATTGGGGAACAACCCTAGTATGTAATAGTTATATTTGTATAAAGATGCTTGTACCAATGTAGATTGGTGAGGTTCAGGAAACCAAGCAAGCTATACCTGTATGAGCACCTTTTATGCAAACATAACTGCATCCATACTAGGGCGTATACCTGCATAACATACCAGAATAACAAAAATATCACATCCCTATCTGACATAGTTATAGTGACTTTTGAAAATGAGATTTAGACTCTTAAGTTAATGTAGGAAAGTCGACACTTAAGGCATTGCATTGGTAAAGCTGTGTTGCTATAGTGCCTTAATGGAGATGCTGTAAGTTGATGGGAAAGAGCTGTGAAGAGAGAACAATGAATACTCCTTCTGAAAGCAAAGTACAATGTGAGTCTGCTACCTTGCACTGCTCCAGGACCACAGATTGTGTCACATAAATTAGAACAGCCTTCGGGCTGCTTTAGCTTACACTAGTGACCACACTGAGATGCGAGGGCATAAGGTTGCTCATGCCAGTTGAACCAGATAATCCAGCCCACTTCATCATCTGTATTGATAATGCTTAGTATAATGTTGCTATAGCATGCAAATAAATTAATAATAAAATAACAGATCACAATATCAGTGCTATTTTTATCTAACACATTACCTTGACACCTCAGTTCTAGAACAACCAAGGTGTTTTCTAAAATTCCATAATGATTTAGTATAGGTTGTTTTAAAATCAACTGTCATAAACAAATATTGTATGAGATACATGCTGTTCTATAAATCTAAATAATGAAATAAATTGGTGTGACCACAAAGTACCATTATAGGTTTGTAGTTACGGATGTTTTCACTTCACAGCAGCGCTAAAATTGAAGCTGTGTCCCATTCAACTTCTAAAAATGAACTTCCCATTGAAGAGGTGTTCTGTTCCCTCCTAAAGCAGTGCAAGTCCAGTTTCCCTTAGGTTTTAAGGAGAAGTTTCCACTTCCTTGCACCCTATATAACCATTTACAGCTGTGTAAAGTGGGTGTAAAATGTTGTCATTTGATGGAGTATTTTGCACCCATCTGGTGCAGAGATAGATGATTACACAGTGTACAAGGCAATGAAGACATAGGTTTTGCACTGATTTAATGAAATCAGTAGAAAAAATAACTTAGTTAAACTGGTGCAGCTTCCCAATGTAGACTGGGTTACACCATATCAGGGTGTTGCACCAATGTAACTAAATGTTTTCTCCCCACCATTGAGTTAAATCGGTGCCAAAACTGGATGTAGATAAGACTGAAGAGAAGGCCCCATACTGATATATCAGAACTTCCATGCTCAAGAGTCTGATACTTACCCAGAGAATTTGGCGCTCTCAGGAAGGGATATCACAGTTCCGTTGGCCAACACTTGCAAAGCAGGATGAGCTGTGTCACTCATCACATGAAATCTAGTTCCTGGTATTAGTCATGCATGATAAAGAAACACATCAATTCAGGGATGACTACAATGCTAGTTTGAAATCATAAAACACAAAACAAGACAACAACAATCACTGTTATCTAAGCAAGACACAGCAGCAACAATGGGTTTCTCTTAGAGCAGAACAAGAGCCCAAACAGCGCACCCTTAAGCACAACTGCCCTTCTCATGAAATTCAGTTCTGGATCTGAACATGGCAGCTTACAGCCATCCTATTTTTGCAAAAAGAGGAGGTGGTGTATGCAAGTGGCAAGCCTTAAATCAAGGCTACACCTGCATCAGCAGTGTTTTCCCTGCTTTACACTCCCAAACATAAAACAATTATACAGCAAGAGCATAAGTGGCTACCAGCACTGACAAATTTTCATCATTTTTGTAGTGTTTTACAACATAATCATGAAAGTTTCACAAGGGGGAATCCAGCAGTTTTGAACATTAATAGTTTTCTTTACTATACTGTAGTGATCCAGTTCCCCGCTAGAGTAGCACAATCATATATACCAGTGGTTCACAAACTTTTTGGCATCATGCCCCCCTTTTTGATTTTAGAAAGACCCTCACCCCACCCACCCCCCAAAATAGCAGCAAAACTTGTTGAACAAAAAAAAAAAAAGGAACTGACAATGGCAGCAAAACTTAATGGGGGTGGGGGGCTGGGTCACCTTGCGCCCCCCCCCCTCGAATTTCTTCACACCCCCTAGTTTGGGAACCCATGATATATATAGCCTCACTGTGAATCTGCCAGAGGGAGTCACAACAAGCGATACTCTGGGAAGTTGTATGACTACATACAGTTTGTTGCTGTAATTGTTCTCCAATTTCTTTACTAATCTTATTGCTGTCTCCATCAAAATCTTTTTCATTTGTAATAGTAATGTTGTGCCAAAAAAGGCAGAGGTTCCCAATGGGTTAAAGTAGCTCAAAAACTCTTTGGGCAACGCAGAGATCCCTAGTATTAAAAATGTTTTGAAAAATACTTGACTTCAAAACACAGTTCTTCATAGTTGAGCCTGCCATCCGGTATATTCTTCTGGAACCTTGGGCTAAGTTTTTTGAAAAGTCCAATTACAAACTTTTAGTGGTATTTCAGATAATTCTGTATAATTAGTTAATAGAATCTTTTATAAGTATATGTCTTGCCAAGGTTAAAAATACCAACCCAAAACATATCCAGGTAAGGTACCCAAGGGAATGAAAGGCAAAGATCAGTTTCTGTTCACTGTTACAGCTCTTGAATGTACTAGGGCTGTCTAAAGAGGGCAGAACTTTGTATTGTTTTAGGAATTGTACAAAGTTCCAGAACCTGAAAAATATTGGACAGTTTCCAGTGGCCCTGATACTGATTTCACATACACCAGCCTTACACTGGCCAACTCTTCTAAATTCAGCTGAGTTATTCCCAATATACACTAAATGTCAGTCAAATCAGAATCTGGCCCAGTATGTCATAATAAACCAATTACTTATAGAGACTAAATTTCAGCATTAAATTCTGGGGCACTTACATCATCTCTGAGTGCCCTGCCACTCTACCCTAATGCAGCTGTACCTTTTGTTGAGATGAGGGCAGCTTCACTCTGTTCACTTGTCCCAGATGAGTTGACAGCTCTCACATAGAAGAAATAATTCACATTGGGCTGCAGAGTAACTTTCAGTTCTGGCTTTTTTATTCCAGCAAAAGATCTAGAAAAATTCAACAATTTTTACAGTTCAAAATACACACTAGCCCTATCATGAAACCCAATTAAAGTTATCTTTTGAACAAGCAGCTAAGCCATGTTAGCTATGTTATACTGCACTTGAATATTATAGCGATGGGCACTGTAGAAAAAAATAAGGTTGGATGGAAGCATAGACAGATCCTCTCTTCAGATTATAGATGGATTTTGTTGTTTTATCTATGACATTTCCTCTTGTTTTACTGGCCGAGTCCTTTAAAGGGACTTGAGTTTCCACTGCCTTGCACCTGCTGTAGTTTTTTTCAACTAAGCAAATCAGGTGTAAAATTAGACTAATCAGATTTAGTAGCATTTAACAGCCACACTGTGCTCAGATTGCACAGATGGGAGTGAGTATTCAAAGCACAAACCAGTGGAGAATCAGGACCTCTAATTTTCATTGATAGTCACAGTAAAATGGCCTTATTGCCAGATGAACGAGTTAAGCAAGAAATAAAACCTGCAATAAATACAGCTTCATATGAGAGCACATGACTGGTATGATTGGGCTGCTTAAATACAGATTTCAACAGTGAGTGGAAATTACCACTCTTACAGTATACATGGGAACCACATAACGTATTGTGGGCTCTTGTCTCACATATCATTCAGCTAAAAAGATGTGGCATCCCCTCCCTAACTTTGCAGTGCACTTTAACTATCTAGCTTTGCAAGATAAAGCAACAGGAGAATCACCTTGGCACAGTGTCCTACTTTGATTAATCCTGCCCTTTATGATCCCTCAAAAGCTCCTGCTTTCACACATCCTAGACAGCTGGAACCATTACACACTCCAGGGAAACTGAGGAAATCAACGCTCACTCAATCTACTTCACAGACACTTTCAAGTGGCTTTGAAGGCATAGGAGTATCTAGAAAAATACGAACTTTACCTTTGATTCTGATGGAAACACACGGTCTGAACTCAATATTTTCTCACTTTCTCGTCCATGTTTTCTAAGTCCCACAGACACACACACACATACACACTCCATTGCATACACACAACTGTATCCGAGTGCACAGCTAGCAGGTACTTGCACAGATTAGGTAACTTTGCCCACAAATACCAGTCTGTACGTACCATACAGTTACCCAGTTTTCAAGTATAACTGTAGGTTGTTGTCTGGGGCAAATTCTGCCTCCTTCCACAGACCTGTCCCTTCACAATTGATTCTGTTGTACATGGAGGAGCTGGATGTGGGGGATGTGGATGTAGGACATGTCCAGACTTGTTTTCACTTTCAAAAGAAGATATGCAAATTCAGCACGAATTTGCATATCTTCCGATCGCTTTTTTGAAAGAGGTTCTTTTGAAAAAGAAAGTAGTCTAGACGTGGTTCTTTTGAGGAAAAAAACCTTTTTTGAAAGAACCATGTAAACCTCATTTTTTTTAGGAAGAATGGTTCTTTCGAAAAAGGGTTTTTTTCTCGAAAGAATCGCGTCTAGACTACTTTCTTTTTCAAAAGAACCTCTTTTGAAAAAGTGAACGGAAGAAGATATGCAAATCTGCGCCAAATTTGCATATCTTCTTTCAAAAGTGAAAGCAAGTCTAGACGTGTCCGATCTGTGAACAAGACTCAATGTTCCATCTTTTGGAAGGAGTAGAGAGAGAGAGTTGGGGGTCAACCACAGCACAGAATCTACATCTCTCTACTTGCTATGTAGGTTCTGGATAAAAAAAAATGGCTCTGCAACTTTTCTGAAACATGGGAAGATGATTCCTCTCATCCTGGTTCCCACCATGCATCTCTCCAGCATCCAGTTGGCTAGTTAGACCAGCTGCTAAGTGTTTGAACAATAGATAGATGAAAATGGTTCCTCCAGGAGAAATGATGGGAACCCTCTCACTTAGGGCATTGAAAATGAGATCAGAATGGTGCCAAACTGGATTAGTGCTCTTGCATCAATAGGGGGATGGAACTAGATTAGTCCTTATCTCTAATTTCTATTTCTAATTTCTATTATTCCACAGTATGTCAGACTGCAAATGCTACATAAGCCCATTATTATTAATTGATCTAAACTGTTTTTCTGCAGATGTCCCACCAGAGAGCAGTACAAACTGAAGAATGATCAGTGCTCATCCACTAGTATTTTCCAGTGCACATCTGAGTCTTGTTTATTAGTCTGAGCAAAATCTCATAGTCCTTACACATTCCCTGTGAAGGCAAAACTCCCTTTAACTTCAAAGGGAGCTTTATGTCTATAAAGATTGCAGGATCGCACTCCATGGCTATGTCTACACTGACGTTATTCCAAAATAACAAAGAGTGCATCTACACAGCAAGCCAATATTTTGAAATAATGTCGAGCTGGAGGACTTCTTACTCTGAATCATGGTAACCCTCAAAGGAAGTCAAAGGAAGAGTGTTGTTCTTTTGACTTCCTGCTGTGTAGACAGCATCAAAAACTGAATTAAGCTATTTCGACTTCAGGTATGCAATTGATGTAGCTCCAGTTGCGTAGCTTAATCTGAGTTTTGCCCTGCTGTGTAGACGTACCCCATGTGAATACTGGGGCTAATTTCTTTCACTTCTCCATTGTATGCATTGTACAGTGGCATTTGTCTTTAAAAAACTGAGGAAAAAAATCACTCTGCCCTTCAAAGATGTTTCTAGTCTGAGTGAACTTCAAAGGGTTGGGAGTTTTGATCTCATCAGGACTAAGACAAACCTTGGTATAGAAATAAGCATGCAAATACCAAAAATAGATGCAGTAAATACAGAATCAGGTAATCCAAAATTGATGGAGACTGACAAACTGTATCACTACCAAGACAGATACTTAGTTCGATGTGGTGCTTAAGCACGTGCTTGTCTTTAAGCATGTGAATGATCGTACTGATGGATTATCCCAGGCTCTGTGGATGGAGTGTGACTAGAGAAGGAATCACTAAAGAGAGGGTGGACTTTAAGTTCTGACACATAAAGGAGAAAGAATGGTCCAAGCATAGAAGTATGTGGAAAAAGGCATGATGAGAGTACAAGAAGAATACAAAAGGAGCGCTTAAGAGGCAGGCTACAGTAGCATAAAAGGAGCCAGGAAGGAGAGGCAGCCAGGACTTATGCAGGAATGGAGTTTTGCTAAGGTTTGGCCACATGTCCTACTTTAAGTAAGATAGCCTGGGACACTCTAAAATATTTTAAAATCTCAGCCTGACAACCCAACTGTTTTTGCAGGTTAACTCATTTTTCATAGTTCTCCATTAGAAGTTCTGTGACAGAAGCAGAGAACACTGATTAAAAGAGTGCTAAAATCAAGATACATCAGACGTGTATAAAAAATTGCTTGTCTCAATGAATGGATAAAAGCACAGCACTTTTCTCTGCAGAGTGCCTTCCTGTTTTTCATATGAGGTGTCACAAAAATCACTGCCCAACCATGAAAACAGGAGGTTTCCCTTCCCTCCCTCCCTCCACTGAAGAATAATTATATCATAAAATGTGAGAAGGCTTCTTCACCTAACCAGGCTATACAACCTGTCCGTCTGAACAGAGATGGGAGCAAGCTGCAACATCTTAAGTCAGGCCAAACTGTTTCATAGTACAGGGGCGTTCAGACCTCAGCTTTGTGTTTAGAGTAGGATCAGCCATTAAGTCCATACTGGGATGTCCTCCAGGTCTGAGGATATTTGAATTTCGGCTTTGGGCCCATTTCAATATGAGACAGTAGTATTTCATCTACAGCTCAAATTAAATAGCAGCACAAAGTTGTCTGGACTCAGAATGGACCCATCAGTAAAACAGTGCAAGTCTGCCAGCAAGGTACTGTGCTTTGTAACCTACTTTAGCTAGCTTTAAGCTTCCTAAGAATAAGAGCCCATCAATTTTATCTGAGATTAAGGCTTTAAAAAATAGCCCTGCTGGTGCCAACTAACAAAAGAGGATAAACCAAGAAGATGGACATTCATTTGCAACATACAGTTAATTTTACCAGCTCCAGACTCACAACAAACTGAACCCCAATCAAGAAATAAATCGTTGAAGGCCTTATCTTTTGGTCAGGCTGCTGGGGGAAGGGATGAGGTAGAAAACTGAGCCAATGAGCCTGCTTCTCTCCCCACCCCCATCCCCTCTAGAGCCCTAGGCAACCACTTTTGTTGGTTATGCATTAGATCAGCCCTCTAGTCAGTAATACGAAGTTTAGTATGAAAAAGGTGCTGGTTTATGTGAGTACACGGTAAGCAGGTGGAAAGGAAGCAGCACAGTTAACATCCCCTGATGGTGCTATGGGAAAAGCCTACTTCATTTCCAAGTCCCCTGTGACAAACTGTGATGCTAGATCTCCCTTAATCTAGCATAAACCATTGAACACTATAATTTCTGTCATGGAGGAAGAAAAATCAATCTAACAAAATATGCTGAGTGTTCTGTTCTATACTCGCTGTTTAAAATATGCCTGCACATTTTACAGACAATTGGAAATGTAAAAAGATAATTGTCTTGTCAAAGTATGACACATCCTGGCCCTTTTTCAAGAGGGTTTTTTTTTTAAGCTTTCATACTGTTTCTATAAAATCTGTGATAAAAAGTACAGGGTATTAAGAATAAAGGCACGGATGGTTTTTTTCCTCCCATTTTCTCACTTGATTGTTTAGAATGAGAAATCTAAGTATTAGAGTCTGTCTCCAAATTCTAGGTATTATATATAACACTGTTTGACTAAGCAGGAAGGAATTACAGCTTTCTTTATATTTAAATTGATTGTGTCACCTCACTGATGCTTTCTCAGTGGTCAGAAATTGCCTAGAACACTGAACATTTTCCTGAGACACGAGAAATCTGATTTTTTGTTTTCATCCATACAACAATTATATCTCATTTATTTCAATAAAAATTCAAAAGGGGGCACTTTCAAATTCAGTAGAAGCCAGTGGGTGACTTACATATATTAAAGCCCTCTGTATTTTAAATAGCTGTTTTCCCTTCACATCATCCACCAATGAAACCCAACTTCTAGAGCTGGACTGACATCAACCATATTGGTGTTGGAAGCAGAATGCACATAAGATTTTGCCAGCATGTATCTCTCTCAGGAGGGGGCCAATTGAGAGGGCAGAATGGTCCTGTGGCTAATTCAAGGCCTGGGAATCAGGTGATCTGAGGTCCATTTCAAGCTGTGCCATGTGCTTCAAGCCTGCTTATCTGCCTATCTACACCACTCTGAAAGGAGCTTGAATTGTCCCAGAATAACTAAAGGACGAACCAGGCTCCCCTGTTTGATACAGTCAGCACTTCTATAACTATCATTCTCTATGGAGACAATACTTCGGAGAGTGGCCTCAAGCAAAGTAGCCTATTCCCTATTAGGCTTGTATTCCTGTTATTAGATAAGTACAATATTGCTTAGATACCTGAAGGTAGCAGTTGGCATCAGGGTGCCAGCTGAGGTCCATCACAGATCAGTGGTGCTGAGTTTTGCCAGTAAGTGGCCTATGTGAAAGGAGTTGGTGGTCTTAGTCTAGTTTCTATTGGACACATGTCCATGTCATGAAACCATCATCATAACTGGCCTTCATTGTCATTTTTCAATGCAGTCTCCAAAAGACTGAAAGGTCAGGAGACATAGTATTATTCTCACAGGAGTGTTGTGAGCAAGAAACAAGAAGATATTCTTCCGCTCTACTCTGAACTGATTAAGCCTCAATTGGAGTATTGTGTCCAGTTCTGGGCACCACATTTCAAGAAAGATGTGGAGAAACCGGAGAAGGTCCAGAGAAGAGCAACAAGAATGATTAAAGGTCTAGAGAACATGACCTATGAAGGAAGACTGAAAGAATTGGGCTTGTTTAGTTTGGAAAGGAGAAGACTGAGAGGGGGCATGATAGCAGTCTTCAGGTATCTATATGGGTGTCCCAAGGAGGAGGGAGACAAATTGTTGTCCTTGGTCTCTGAGGATAGGACAAGAAGCAATGAGCTTAAACTGCAGCAAGGTAGGTTTAAGTTGGACATTAGGAAAAACTTTCTAACTATCAGGGTGGTTGAACACTGGAATAAATTGCCTAGGAAGGCTGTGGAATCTCCATCACTGGAGATATTTAAGAGCAGGTTAGATAGATATCTATTAGAGGTGATATAGCTGGTGCTTGGTCCTGCCGTGAGGGCAGGGGACTGGACTTGATCTCTTGAGATCCCTTCAGGTGCATCTACACAGCAGGGCTTAACTCAAAATAAGCTACGCAAATTGAGCTATGTCAATTGTGCAGCTTATCTAGAAATTGGGAGCGTCTACACAGCACTTATTTCGAAATAGAGCACTCTTTCTCCGACTTTCCTTACTCCTCGTATAATGAGGGTTACAGGAGTCGGAGTAAGAAGTCCTCCAGCTTGACAGTATTTCAAGATTGTTTTAAACAATGCTGTGTAGATGCGGACTAAGTTATTTCAAAATAACGCTAGTTATTTTGAAATAATGTTGCTGTGTAGATGTACCCTTTCAGGTCTAGTATTATATGATTCTATGATTCTTTTGCTGCCAGAGGTGGTTCCCTCCACTTTAGGATTCAAACATATTGTCAAGGCAACGGGCAGGGATGCTTGCCTGCTGTTTCCTCTGCCATGATTATTCTGTGCATAGATGGAAGAATTCAGTCTCTAAGGGTGTGAGTATTAAATTCACTCAGGAAAACAAACACAATTATTTCCACTTCTTATGAATTCATCACATACTAATTTCTGCCTCACAGGTTTCTCACAGTTTCCATCTGAACAGCCCACACAGCTAATCCAAGGACTATATTTCTCTAAATTTTTCATTTTCCACCCACATCTCCATTGACTTTTCCACCCAGAAAAGACGGAACTGAGAGAGAACAGCTGAGGTACAGAAAGTGAAAGAATATTTCAAGCCCACCTACCCTGGAAAAGGATTGAAAGGCAGGAAGGATGTGTGAGAAGGAGCTCCCTGAACTCATACACAGCCAGGAGGAAATCTTCAGCCATAACCAAAGCAATGTTCTGCACCTCATGCAGATGGAAAGTTGAAGGGGGCAGGGACATTTGTGGAGAAAATCTCTGTGCAGATTTTTTTGCAGAGATTCTACCAAACACACCCATTGGGACACAAGGATTATCTCTACTTGAAAGGGTGTGGTCCTGTCCCCATAACTGGTGGATCTTCTGGAGCCTCCAAGAAGCCGCAACCATTTGCTCTTGATCCAGTCCCCCCATGGCACTTTGGAAGGATGGATCCATTGGAAACCCTTTTGTCTGTGCTGGCTCCTCAGAAGAATATATGCAGAGATATTAATGTAGCCTAGGAATGTATTTCTTTTCCCTAGTAACATCAGCAGAAATGTGTGATTTGCATCCTTGACCCTCAAGTTGCCCCCTTCTCCCTCATTCTCTGCTCCCTCCACAATGTCCAGGCCACCTCTGCAGTTATATTACATTGGATCCCCACTAGTAATGCAAAACCACCTTTCCAGGGGAATCCAAGAGGCAAGCACAAGATGAGGAGTCTCTGGGCATCATGGAGCTGCTGGAGCAAAACAGGATGGGACTAGAGGTACAAGTTCTCTGTGTAACTGGCCTGACTCTGGAACATCCTCAACATCTGAGGTGTCCGTGAAATGCACTCCCTGTTTGTCCCATGCTTCCAATGGAAGAACTCAGAGGAAACTGTAGGAGACATCCACCAAGTTTCCTGGGCCCTAGGTCAGGGGTCCCTAATTTTCTGTTATGTGACCATATACTACCAATCATCATCAGGCTGCTTCCTATTACTTGAGCTATCTGCAAAAATATTGAGGAACATCAAGCTTTACTATAGAACATTTTCTAGGCTTGTCTTTTCCCCCTGATTTTTGTGAAAATTAGGTTAGAAACTGTTGTTGTATATAGTGAAAGGGGGCAAAAATCTTTCTAAATATTGGGAACATCGCTCTGGAACAATTTTAAGAAATTTCATTTTTTTGTTCTTTCTGAAATGTCACTCTGGTCATAGTGAAAAGCTATTTTCTATCCACAGACAGGCCAAAATATCAATTTGATTCAGTAATATACAGACATATAGATTCATAAATACGTCAGATTTTGCATAGGCACATTTGACAACAATGGCCGGTCAGTCACTTGGCAGGCACAGTTATCTTCGCACAAGCAAACTGTTCCACATTGAACTTACTTTGCTCACAGTTGGCAGAAAACTGTATCTTATTTATTTCTGTTGTTTACCAGAATAGAGGCTATTCCAATTAATTGTAAGTAAACTTGGAGTCAACATGTACTGTATGGCAACCACATTTTGCCAAACTGAAGATAATAGTGGCAGGAATTCAAAGGCCCCATTGTAGCTGCTTTCATACAGTGGCTATCCCTTGGTTATCCCACATAGAACTTCTGTTCCTCCCTCTGTTTGGATTAAGACAAAACACTACGTTTTGGCACATTTAGTCCATGCAGGCCTCAACTCCCTATTTAAAGATCAGAAGGAGCCATGGTCGGTCTACTCTGTAGAGCTCTGGCGGCCACATTTGGCACATAGGTACTGACTTGTTTTTGCAGGCTATTTAAATATTCTTTTAAAATGTATTTATCCTGTTTAATTTTCCCTTTCCTTAGAGACTACCACCAGCTGCCTCTGGGTATGTGTAGCCTTGTTCATTTTTGTTATTTTTAAGAGCAGTTAAGCTATCCCCCAAATGCCTTTGGACAATGGGCTCTTGCCTCTGTATAAATGTCCATCTCCCTTACTGTCCCTGCATCATGAAGGCCTGAGGGGATTTTCTTGTTCTCTCTGTTGCCGTTCTTTGGGAAGGTACAAGAGGACAGAAAATAAGTGAGCACACATTCTGAAGTCTGTGGCGATGCTGGTGTCACTGGGATCTCTCTCTTACTCTCCCCTGACAAATATGTGCCTTGATATGGATGGCAACACCACACGTAATCAGTGCCATCATTACTGAGTTTGAACTGATAGATGGTAGGCAGAGCTGGGTGGGAAGTGGTTTTGTTGTCACATGAACATCTGAGATTTCAAAAATAGTCCATTCCATTATCAGAATGAAACAAAGACCCTTTGAAGCATTTTGTTTTGATGAAAACAAGTAAACAAACAAACAGAGAGAAATAGCTTCAGCTCAGAATAGCCAATAGTCCACTACCTAGAATAGTCATGCAGGACATCAGCAACTGAGGTTCAAGTCCTTGTTCTGCCTGAGTGACCTAATCACAGGGCTATTAACTATTCTGGGATGGGTCTCCCTCCTTTTCCTTCATCTCTCAAAATTCCATCCTGGCCTTGGGAAACTTCTCCCAAAAGTTTGCTCAAAACCAGCACATTTCCACAAAAAGTTTTGGTTTAAATAAATTGGCATTAGCTGACAAAAAAAAAGTTTTTCGCCAAAAATTTCCATACCAGCTCCAGCCAAAGAATTGGTTTGTTTTTCTGTGGGGGGAGTCTCTTTTGATGTAGGGTAGGAAAGGTTATTAATTAGTGATGATTAGTATTTATTTTCCTAGGAGAAATGGTTTATAAATTGCTTGCACTTGCCATTTGGATAAGCTGGTTATTGTAATTTTGAAGTATATGAATTACTGATAATTATTATTTGCATTACAAGAATATCCTGAATCTGAACCCACTCAGGATCTAGGGCCCCACTGCTTTAGGTGCTTCACAAATACATAGCAAGCTAGGTTCCTGCCCTGAGGATATTACAACGTAAGGGTTTTGTTTTGTTTTGTTTGTTTTGGATACAGCAAGATAAGTGACGTCCTCAAGGTAAGCAGGTGGGGTGGGTTCTGGAGTGGCCTAGGGGATAGGGCCACCACCTGGAGAAGACAGGGTGGTGGGCTTGAATCCCAAGCCACCTGACCCCCACCCAGAGCCTGACAGAAATGACCCCACGTTCACCCACACAAAACTCATTGATGGATCAGGTCTGAGGGAAGTTTACAAGCTAATGGTAAATCTTACAATTTAACACAGGCATAGTACATACCCAGGGCTCAACAAATCTGTTTATCTACTTGCCCATGGCAAGTAGATTTCAGCTGGTTGCTCTGTTCACCGGTGGTGCGCGCATGCACAGTGTGGGTCTGGCGCATGCGTGGTGCGAGTGGATTTTGCCGTGGTTTGTCGAGCCCTGTACATACCAGTAATGTACTTGTGATGTGTTTAATAAATCACATGAATGAATTCTTTTCTCATGCTCTAGTGTTGAACCCACACAACAGGTTTTCAGGTCTCTTAATTCTTTTTCATAAAAAACAAACAGCAGACTTTCCAGACCCTGCCCTTCTCTGTGCAGCACAACTGCAGTGGTTTCAGGGAGGGGAGGAGCATAGCTACAGAAGAGGTAATAGAATTTGCCCCTTACTGTCTTATTTCCCAACTGAGGAGTAGCTCAATTTAAGTTTTCCCTGGGTAAAAACTGCATAAGGACTTAGGGCCGAAGTGAATGGGTTCATTAGTTTAGAATAAAATGACGATATTTCTAGCGTTCTCCCATCTAATCTCAGAGATTAGCATCTGGCCTAGAAGCTGATTTCTTATGTAATTCAAGACAAACAGAATAATCTCTTATGTAATAATCCATGATCTGGAAAGTGCTCATTAACTTCTATTTAATCTCATCTATCCACAGTTCAGACCTCAGAGACTAACCTGAGACCCTCTCCTTCAGGGGAATACTGTCTGCAGTACTCCAGCGTGAAAGACTTTGTTGCTTCTGAGTTGGCTGTGCTCCATCGGATGATGGCAGTGTCCCAACACACAGTGCAGTCTTCTGCCTTTAGCAAGGGAGTAGAGGGTGCTGTGAACACAATGACATATTAGCTGTACTATGAAGAATGGTACAGTCACTGCAAAACATATGTGCTAGGCAGATTGAAATGAAAAGGCAAGCACAAAACGTATACGTCACCAATCCTAAAATAAGAATGAACTGAATTAGCATAGAAAGATCATTTTCCTCAGATGTAAATAATGTGTGTAAAAAAATACTCTGTAAACACGAACAGTACAATAATATTCTCTCCTTTCCCTTTATCTTTTTTTGAGAGGGTGATTATCAGGAAAACCATTTTACTTTACTGTTTTCATAACAAGATGGGTAAGAATAACATACAATTTATTCTGTCAGTTAAATGGTAGTTCCTTGAAGTAGAAAGTCCCCAGTTTAATGCCCCCAGAAAGAACCCCCAAAGGTCATTATGGAAGTGTATGCTGTTAGAAAAGAACAGGTGACCCAGAGGCAGATGGAGTAGAGGGCTTCTTCATTGCAGATATTTGTTCGGCCTTGGACCCCAAAACCCTTGTCTGAGCAACAAATTAATCACAAGGTCACTCTTTTATCCAAGTTAGGTTGTAAATATATTTATCCATGACAACTCCCCTTAAACTCTTTTTAGTTATAAGAACACCCATATAATGAATAGTAATAACCATGTGATGAATATAATTATACCCACCCCTGTTTACAGCAGTTTCAGCTCACGTGTGCAGTTTTTACATTACAAACTTCCTGAATCAGCAACTTGCTGGGGGGAAGGTGGGAGGGAGGGGACGGGGTAGAGAGAAACAGTTGTGACCCTGAATATGTTTCAGAGCTAGTGGGAAAGGAGAAGGAGAGAAGGAAGATGACATAGTGTTACATACAATGGTATTCTTTAGAAGTTACAGTGTTGGTGCAGCTGTGCGCTTATCTATCCAAGCAGCAGGAAGGGAGAAAAGCATGTCTATAAATCAATAGGGACAGTATCTGACCATGCCATACACCTATCACTATGGTAGAACTTTCCCAGCCCCCTTAATTAACCCTTGCATACCCCAACATATGTAGTTCAGCATTTCCTTATCAAGTTACTTTAGATAACGCCTTGAACACTGATTTCACACATTTCTATGGTGCTTTAGACCTGTGAAGCAGGACAGGGTATGGTTGTGCCTAGATTACCACAGCTCTGTCCTCAGCAGCCCCTGCATTAGCTGTATAACAAAAATAAATATGATGCTGAAGAACTGAGGAGTAGGGCTGACTTTGCTGCTTTACTTATGTTAGTGTTACAAAGCAGCTACCAAAATGTAATACTATGTTTCTCTTCCCTATGGCTTAGACTCAAGGACTATAGTCCTATTGCATATATAGAAAAATGTACATGAAAAACACTGATTGCAAGAGATCAAAGGAATATTTTGTGAAATAATGTACTGAATTAGCCCATTGAATTCAAGGTCTTATCTTCTAGGCTGAAAGTGATTTTGTTTACTCACTGGGTTTCTCACTACAAACTTCCCCCTCCTATGCAAAGTACTGGCATTACATGAGCCCACCAAGATTTGTACTTAACAGTTGTAGAATGATACTAATATCAGTTCCTAAAATTTTAAAAAAGTTTTTAATAGAAATTATATTTACATGAAAAGAAAATGCATATATCAAATACGATGCCTAAAACAAGAGCAGAAACAAGTCTATTTTGAAATTGGATAATGTTGCAGAACTGCAGTCAAATTATACATAATATTTTGCCTTGGGCCACAAGTCATTTGTTAATTATAAAATATATAAGCACATATTGACTCTTTGTTTTAGTGAATCTTAAGGTTTGTTGACCTCAAGAGGGAAATAATAATTGAACTGAAGTTGAAATCAATATTTAACGTGAGGAATGACAGATCTGAATATTGAATAAATGTGACCAGGAACCTCTTAAGTGTCAACTGAAGAGGGTCATGGAGAGGGTGCACAGGCATATACATTCTAGTTCACCAAAGAGTGTCACCTGAGATCTCAAATAAAAGCCAGTGCCATGAAAGTTATCAAAATCATTGTGCTACACATGCACAAATGTTATGTATATACACTGAAAATGATCTTAACATCTGTGTCTATAGACTAGTGACTAACAAAAGTAGTTCTCTCTCAGACAAGAAATGTTTATCTATCTGGCTACTTACATGTAAATTATGCATTGTATTTTTCACAATGGGTCTCCTGGAACCGGTTTTAATTGAATGTTAGCGAAGGACTATGTAAAACTTCAGAAATGCTAACTGCAAGGAGTGTGGGGGAAGAACCCTATCCTAGAACAACACAATGAAAGGTTTGCTCGACTGTACTGGGGGGGGAGGGACAAAGAAGACCCCCATCACCCTTCACTGAGGAAGTAAAAGGACAGCACTTTTGGTTCTTGAAAAGGGGTTTAAACCAGGTGTTGTTAGAAATCCTGGCAAGGAGAACCTTGGGTAAGATATGTTTCTTTAGGTAACAGGCTAACCTGCTAGTTAAGTTTAGCCTCTAGAAAGCATGAGATGATTTTGTTTCATAACTAACCATTTGTTTCCAATATTCTTACTTAATATCATTGGGATCTGTGTTCTTTGATAACAAACAGTTATCTTTATAGGGAAAACAAAGCTAAGTGCTGCAGTGTTAAGCAATGTGGTGATGCTGAGCTGAATCTTGCAAGCTGGGGTGGACTGTTTTTTTGGGGGGTGGGGAACAGCCAGTAATGCTGAAATATGATGTGTCTTCAGTGGAGAAGGGGCTGGACATTTCCGGGAATGCTCAGAGGACTTGAGGGCTGGAAAGTGCCTATCACTAACTTGTACAGGGGTAGGAGGGTTGATCCTAGAAGGTGGTGCTTGTGCTGCCAGAAGCTGGTGGTTTCAGGGAGCTGATCCATAGCAAGCCCAGACAAGACTGCTTCATGCTAAGGACAAGTGTTGGTACCCTGGGAAGCATCACGTCAAAACAAGAGATCAGTGGACCTGATCCTTAGTTGTTGTAAGTCTGTGTAGCTCCATTCATGTCAATGGAGCCAGGCCACCTTCTACCAGCTGGTGTTCTGTCCCATGTACTGGCCCACAATAGACCAGATGTGTTAGGATGCTATAAGGCTCATCTGTTTTCCACGGCTTTCAAGGAGGAGATGATTGTCACTCTGAGTGTCACTCAAACCTAAAATGTCTGTAGAGTCAGAGGGCAAGGCGGGGGAGGGGGACTGCTCCACCCCCCTGGAAGGGGTGGGGCCTTGGGCAGAAGAAGCTGGGGCTAGGCAGCTTTCAGCGCTGCCCAGATTGCTACCTGGAGCACACCGCACAGTGCTCCAGCAACAATTTAAAGGGCCCGGATGGTATGGGTGGCGACCAGGAGCTCTGGGCCATTTTGTATAGCTGGGCCCTGGGGCAGTTGCCTGCCCACCCTCCCCCAAGTTGACTGCATTACAGTACTTGTGTGAGATGAATTGAAAAATACGGGATCCCCACAGTGCAGCCTGGGACTATGGGACCGCTGGGCCCCCCGAACTCTCTCCAGCCTGGGCTCTCTCTCCCAATGCTTTGCTAGTGAGTAGCAACAAACCTCTCCAGGTGCTGCTATCACTCAGCATAACTGCATGGGGAGTCCCACACCCAGCTAGATGGCATGAATACTCCCAGAACCACCCATGAATCTCACAGAGAAATCCCTCCCAACTCTCAGTACTGTACTTCAGGAATGTACCGTCTGATTTATTAATTGATTCACCATTTCATTAATATACATCAGCCTTTGTAAAACCCCTAAGCAAATTTACCAAACATTTCAGGCAAACTGACTGGTAAAGATAAACAGTTAACCAAGTGTATTGACTATCAAAGATAGATTTTTATGTGGCATTAAGTGATAGGCAAAAAATCAGAGTGGTTACCAAAAGGATAGAAAATATAAGCACAGTCAAAACTCTCAATCCTATTAGACTGGGCAACAAATAGATTTTCTCACTCCATTGGATACTGCAGCTACAGGGTGTGGGTATACTGTCCCATCTAGTGGTACCGAGACCACCAGAGAGAAGTCTGCTCTACAGCCTTAGCTAACAGCTAGTACAGCAGGTGTGGCCAAATACAGCCCATGGGCCGAAACCAGCCCTCCCAGCTGACTAGCAGAATATGCATACTTTAGAGCTGGCAGTGTGTGTTCAGCTGTTCTCCCCCTACCTTGCTTCATCCTGCAGTTGAGCTGCTCCCAGGACCCTCCTGCTACTGGTGCAGAGTGAGGGGAGGAAGGTGGGAGGAAGAGAGGCGAGTACTGAAGTCAGGGTGTCCCCCTGCCCTACCTCTGCAGGGCAGGGAGGGGCCGAGATAGGGACACGCGGAGCTGCTCCTGTCTGAAGTATGGAAGGTAAGTGCCTGAGATGAGTGCCTGTTTTAAAAGGCAGTGCGCTGTTTCTAAGACTTCTCCAACAGCCAGCACTTGCTCTCTCTCTCTCTTTTTTTCTCTCTCTCACACATACTCCCCCCCCGCCCATACATCCCATCTCTGCAGAGTGGGGGGAGGGAGGAGACAGAGCAGGAAAGCTTTCCCCGTCTTAAAGAGACAGCACATGGCATCTCTCAGAAACACACACAAACTCTATGCCATACGCACACCCTCCCAGTCTCTATATTACACCCACAGCCTGTTTCACAAGTCTCTGTCCCTCACACACAGTCCGTCTCTCTCTCTCTCTAGTCCCCAACCCTATCCCCTTTCTCCTGTGGCCCTACCCTCGTATGGGCCCAGAGCTGGCTTGTGAAGACTTACCAATATTTGTGGGGTAGCCCTCACTGTGAAAATTACTGTCCACTCCTGTAGTAGAGGCTCATGTACCAAGCTCCAGAGATCCCAGGTTAGTTCTGCCCACAGACAAGTAGGGTCTGTCAGTGTTACAAGTGGGGGCTCATTCAGGTGAGGGAGGTAGATATTTTAAAATCTGTGCATTTTCAAATCTCATGTATCGTAAATTGCTGCCATTTTACAGGTAGAGAAACTATGTGACTTGCCTATTATCTAGTAGATGAATCAGTGAATTACTTCCCTACATTTCTAATGTCATTGTTTAATTAATACTCTAATTATTAAATGACCAAATATACTTACCAGTTTTAAAAATGGATTTGTCACTTGGTAAGCTACATCCTGTGTAGTTCACAGCCATGACCCACACACCATAGTAACGATCTGGCTCCAGGTCCTCCAAAATGCAGTAACTCTCCTTCACTGTAACTCTGTATTCTTCCACCAGGGCTAGTACAAGCACATACATACAGGTCATTAGAGAAATGCACACCTGTTAGAAACAATTTGTATGGTTTAGGGTCTCTTATATTGACCAACATGCAATCAGCAATTGATCACATTGGGGCTTGTATACAATAGGTATAACGTTTGCCACCAAACTATGGTCAGGAAGGAACTAAATGAGTTCTTCCGTGTAAGAGGATAATGAGGAGATTTATTTGGCGGCATCAGGGAGGCTGGAATTAGGGATATCTGGGTGGCTGCTGCACCCCCATGCTTGAAGTAGTTTACATCATAGACAGGATTTTCAATTTTATTCAATGGCTTTCAGTACCCCTACAATAAAAATTGTTCCAATGCACCAGTGGGCACTATAAAATTGAATTGCCAGTTGGCCTTTTATTGCACATACATTTCTGGAGATAGCTTGGCACCTCTTCAGCTAATTAACGTAGAAGTATTCTAGCACTTAAATTACTTTAACTCTTTTCCATTCATTCTCAAAGAAAACAGCAGAAAAGCCAAGTTAAGATATAAAGGGATTACAAAAGAGAAATGTGCTGAGTTCTTTCTACAAGGCATTGAGTAGGATGGTTGAGGAAACAGAGGGAAATTTTTTCTGTAGGAAATTTAAACAAAAAATTACTTTTTTTTCCCCACAGAAAATTTAGACTTTTTGGCAACACCACAAACCAATATATTTCTAGTTAAAATGGTGCTGTAGTGCCTCACAGGACTTGTAGTATGGGTGCCTTATGCTTCCATTCTTCTCTGTGGGTCTCTGGCTGGCTGGACAACATCTCCCAGGACACATCACTTCCTCTCTCTTAGTAAAGGTGTGTATCCTAGGAATCACTGGCTGTGGTGCCTCATGGGAAATGCAGTCCAACCAGAGAGCCTAGCCTATCAAAGAGAATGGAAGTGTAAAATGCCCAGATTAAAATTCCCATAAGGCACTGTAGCACTGTTTTTTTTTTTGGGGGGGGGGGGGGGGAGAGGACCTCAGCTTGGCCAAAACAGAAGTCTTTTTGGCTGGATGAGAGCATTTGTTTTTCAATTACATCTTGCAATTTTCTCCTGAAAGTAGAGACAAGGTGGGTGAAGTAATATTTTATATTGGATTAACTTCTGTTGGGGGGAGGGGGGAGAAGCTTTCAAGCTACACAGAACTCTTCTTCTGAAGTCTGCATAGCATGAAAGCTTGTCTCTCTCTAACAGAAGAAAAATCCAATAAAAGATATTACTTCACACACCTTATCTCTCTAATATCCTTCGACCAGCATGGCTACAATTCCACTCCTGAAAGCAGATATTTTCTTTGGGAGGTTTGTTTAATTGGAAACCCAGTTTTCCATTGAAAAAAGTTCTGATAATCTTTTTGCCTAATCCTCAAGCTGAGCACCTTCAGTTACCATTGAAATCAAGTGCAGATGAGACCACTCAATGCTTTGGTGAGACTGGATCCCAAATTTTTAGTACACATCAGCAGTAAACAGTTGTAAATCTTGGCTTCATTTCTGTCTCAGGTAACTAAACCTCTCAGAAATTAAGTTAAATCACTGCACATTTTACAAAAAATGGTTAAGCAACGTTCAGATACTTAAAATAATTTGTATTACTAGTCTGATCTTTTTAGTGTACAGACTTCTTTATTGCATCCACATTTACATATTTAAAAAGTAAACTATCTTGTGGCATTTTGAAAAATCTGGACCTGCGTGTTAAACTGTTGCATTTTTGCTGAGTTTTTCCTGATTTGTTACCACAAAACACATATTTTCGACTTGGGAACCAACACAGGCCTCTAAGTCTACTATCAGGCACCTGATGTTTGGAAGAGAGCTGTATCTGCAACTCCCGTAAACAAAAATAGGCACTACAGGAACTCATCACCTGTGAAAATTAAGGAACCTCCATATGGGATTAGGTGCCAAACATTAAGCACACAACTTAAAATGTTTTGGCCAAAATATTTAGCTAATATTCTATTTTAAAAAACTTTACTCACATTCTCCTCAGTTATCTGTTTTGACTACTGTTAATATTAACTCTTCAGGATCGTCAGATTGTGCTCTTCCCTTTTATATAGCAATAGGTTAACCACATCATCTCTTAAGGATCACTTTAGATATAATTTTATTTGAGATGCTGAACTCATGTTGGTGACATGCAGGTTCAGCCACGTACCACTTGGGTCTTGGTTTGCTTGAGGTTCCTCCATGCAATACACTTGAAAGCAGTCAATGACGTCCCCTTCACTCAGAGTCCAATATACTGCGATTGATGTGCTTGTAGCAGAGTTTGGTTCTTGAGGTAGCAATTTTGGAGTCTGTGGAACTAGAAGACAAACTTTGGTAGTTATTTGTACTGCTATGTGTTGAACTATCCCAACTCCAGCTATGCATATCATGAGGCAATCAAATGGTTTATTTTCCCTTAACTAAGACTACTTCAGATGCCAGCCAATTATGGATTAATTATAGTAAAAAATAGGTGGACTAATTAGAATAACTGAATAAGGACAACAGTAATACAGTTTTAAGCTAATAAATTCATATAAACTAGCCAATTAGCCCGTCATAAGATGGGATTTTCAGGTCTCTCCTCCACATCGGTCTTTTCTCCTGAGCCTCTGGTCTCTCGCTCCGGCTCCGGCTCCGTGTCTCTCTCTCTCTCTCTCTCTCTCTCCTCCTCCTACTGCCTCCCCCCCTCTCTCTCAGTTCTCCTCCACCTTCTGTCTCTCTCTCCGCCTCTTTCTTTCTCTTCTCCCCCTCCTGCCTCTCACTCTCCCTTTCTCTTCTCCTCCTCCTCCTGCCTCTCACTCTCTCTCCGCTCTCCTCTGTCTCCTTCGGGGATGCACGCACCCGGGTGAGTCTGGCTCCCCGCCGGCCAATTCCCTCTACCCCGCCCCCGCCAGCCAGTTCCTCCTCCCGATTTCCCACAGCCAGCCTCGCTCCCCCTGACTCCCACCCCCGACCAGCTTTGCTTCCCGCCGGCCAGTCCCGCGGCCTCCGACCCCCACCCCCGACCAGCTTTGCTTCCTGCCGGCCGCCCCTCCCCCGTTCTCCCCTGGCCAGCTACGCTGACTCTGACCCCGCCCCAGCTCTGCTTCACGCCCCCACCCCCCTCCTCCCAGCCAGCCCCGCTCTTCTCGCAGCCAGTCCCTCCTCCCTCCGGCCCCCAATCAAGGGTGTCCGTTTTTTTTTTAACCTACCCTAGTGACGTACACGGCCAGGGGGCGGGGCCATGTACGTCACCACCCCGCTCCCCTTCCCCTCCCGCTGTGGTGCTCGGCTGAGTTCTGCACCACTCAGCCAGGCCGCTGCGGGGGAGCAAGCGGCACAAGCAGCCGTTTGGGCCCCGCGCTCCCCATGCAGCACGGTGGTGCTGCATGGGGACCGTGGGGCCCAAACGGCCGCTTGCTCCCCCGCGGCGGCCTGGCTGAGCGGCGCAGAAGTCAGCCGAGCTCCACGGTGCGAAGCAACAGCGCCCCCCTGAGGTGACTCGTAACGCTACAGCGATACAGAGTCACAGACATTGGGCTACTATATATATGATTAGGGAGTGGTGAATCAGTGCTAGAGTGAATTTCAGTCCATCTGATTCACTACTCCCATATGAGTCCACTGATTTGAATGGGGTTGGCATAGGGGTAGAGACTGACAGAATTTAGCCCAATGTTTGTCAAATAGTAAAGATATCAGAGCTATCCAGCTAGGTGAATATTCAGGCAATACCCAGTTACCAGTCACTAATGGTCCATCTTCTGAGCAGCAGCACTTCACAGGCTTATGGGTATCCAGTTAGTTGTTGCTACACTAGAATCAACAAGCACTTCCTCACACCGCATGCCATAACCGGCAATGTGTGAGCCACTGGCCTATACCACCTTTTCCTAACTTCCCTGCAGACACCAGACAGTTCGTGGTAGACTCAGGGATTGGCTCAGTACCCTGAGTCCAAGAGGAGCCAGGCACAAGGCTTCCAACACCTAGAAGGGCTAAATTCAGATTATTGGGCTAGGCAGAGTTACAGCTATTGAGTGGTTTGTCTGGATCATATGCATATTTGGAGGCCACAGTATCATCCAGTTGGTAGGACCCCCAGATAAAACAATCCTAAACTGAAATATTGAAGAGTAAGAGACTCTTTGGACTCTCACAATTGTTAAACCATTCCCTGGGGATCCAGAGATGTTTTGGGCAGGGGAGGCAGAAGCAGAACTTTGCTTGACTTCTACAAGGCTGGCATATTTTGACCCCTAAAGACAGCCGACACTTTGTGATCTGAGGAGGGATGCCGCAAAGTTCTCTCAAATTTGCATAAACCTCAGATAAGCATACAAAAGTTTGATTGCTGATCCAAATGGAACCAACCCTCATGAGATTGTTGTTTTCAGGACTGAGTCAATGGAAGACAAAACCATCTCTCACCATTAAACAGTCAGATTGCACAGAATAAAGATCCACACTGTTTTTTTTGTTTGCCCAGTAAATTTCCATATTACGTGGATTCTATAAGATCCAAGCAGAAAGCTTTTGCTCTTTTCAATTATCTTCAGACTAATGATGATGATAGCCTGTGGCATTAACAAAGTAGATGCCGATGCTAGCTGTTTTCTTGTGATTTATGCAGAGAGTTACGGGAAGATTACGTCTGCCTGTCATTGAAAAATTCTTTGCTAAAAAGCAAACCAGATTTTGGGTTGTTATTGCAACTTAAAAGAGCCTTTCTAATCGTGTTCAGTTTTCAGTGTGGGGTTTCCAAAGAGTTCTATGGAAACCAGAATTCCCATTTAATGAGAAATTATGCAATTCTGAAATTTGTTTTTGTTCCAAAATAGAATGGAAACAAAGAATTTCAGAATTTCCCACATGATGAAATTTTTGCCTTTTGTTGTTGTTGTTGTTTCAGGTAAATCAAACCATTTAGTTTGTACAAAGCCAAAACATTTCATTTCAATACTGACTTTATTTTTTATTATATAGAATAAATTTTTTAACTGAACGAGCCATTTCAAAACAAATTATTGATATGGTCTCTTCAGAAAATGTTGAAATGGAATGTACTGACATTATCAAAATGCTTCAAATTGCATAGCTTATATCGAGTTAATTTTGAAATAGCTTATTTCAAAATTTGGCACTGGTTACGCAGCACTTATTTAGAAATAAATCGCTATTCTGAAATGTCCCTTGCTCCTCATGAAATGAGGTTTACAGGGACATCAGAACAGCGAGACTGTTATATTTTGAAATAATAGGCACACTCAAAAGATGTAGAATAGCTATTCTGGGATAGCACTGGTAACCTGAAATAGCACTGCAGTGTAGACGTAGCCTAGATGTGCAGGTAAATAACTGTCCTATGGCTCACCAGAGGCTAACCCTGACAAACTGTCTCTACCCTGCAGGCTGCTTTTTGCCCATCTCTAAGCTACTGTGAGAGAGAAAGTAAGTGCAGGGAATGAGAGGACTTCAAAGATCAAGATCTGAGGAAATTTCATTTCACTGTCAGTGCTCTGACAAAGAAGCGGAAGAAATATGTTCCACTAGTTACAGCACTGGGACGGGGAAGACCCTGGTTCGGTTCCCTGATCTGTCACAAGCTTCCTATCAGACACTGGGCAAGTAGCTTAGCCTGCCTGTGGCTCACTTCCCCAACTGTAAAATGGTTACAGTATGTCACTTTTCTACCTCTCACTGAAAGCAGAGCTGAATGAAAAACTGGTTTTTTGGACAATTGGCTTAAAAAAAATCAGAGAAAAATTAGCTTTGGATCAACCTGCCAGAAAAAATGTTCAGGTGATTTGAAAAACTTGAATATATTTGGTTTTGTTTTCAACTGAAAGAATGTGGTCAATTCAGTATGAATTTGCTACATATTTCAGACAACCTGAATCTGAAATTTTGGACAAAAAATGTTGTCCAAAAAATTCCCCCAATTCTTGTTGCAAAGATAAGTAGATAAAGACTGTGAGACAGTTATAGATAGTATGGTAATGGGCTCCATATGAGTAGCTTAACTAGATTGAATGGAGTGTGCAGCAGAGGAGAGCAACACAAAAGTGAGAGAAGAGACAGCACTAAAAGGAGGATTAGATAGGAAGAGAAAGGGGCTAGACTGCATAGCGAGCTAAGGGAGAGACAGCATTAAAAGGTATGGAAAAAAAGAAATAAAAAGAGGAAAAGATAATCTACCATATGATTATATACTACATTTAGTTACACAGGAATGTAGAGAGACCGTGCAGAAGAGCAAGGGAAACAATTATATAGATGAAAAGGGAAAGGACAGAAACAGAGGAGGGGGCTGGGTTATTGGGAACTGGAAATGGAGGATAGAGCTACTCATCCCTAGTTTGTCATTGCAGATTCAGCCCTGGTTGGATGTGCTGCTTGGTTTTGATTGGACAACGAGGTTAAAGCAGATCAAAATAGGAAGGGGGAGCTCAGTAATTTTAGGAAGCTAACTTGTTTTTAATCAAAATGTTTGTGGAAAGCAAACACAAAACAAAGGCAAAGCAAAGGTGTTCCATCATTTATCTCCTTGCCATTAGCTGGCAGCCAGAGTGGGCAGGTGGAACTTACCTGGTGGATTAGAAGGGTTAATTTATAAACCGAGTAATAACATCAAAGGAAATTTGCTCTAAAGGACATTTTTTTTAAGCTACAATGGCATGGGACTGTGTTGGGGTAAGGCACCAGCACTCAGACCATCACTGGATTGCAGAACTGCCTTGGCACATTGAAATACATTTGTTTTCTCATGTCTTGAAACAACATTTCAAAATACGTTTTGAAAAGCTGAGGAGAATGGTTGGCAGGATGCTGGTGGGAGTGAAGAAGCTGAGTGGGTGGCTTGCTACCAAGAACTACGCTGAGCTCTTAGTTCTCAAAAATCCTAACCCTGAGGATGGATGAAGCTGACACACCAGGGGCCAGCAGACAAACGAGGTTTATTTATTCCGTTTTGGGTCAGAACTAGATGATTTTCACAGGTAAAATTCATACACGTATGGCACAAAGCTCAAGTAAACAGGCTTTGTGAAAGGAACTAAGTATGGGCTGGGGAAATGGAATACACACCATTAATCCTCCATAGTCACTGCTCTTACCTATAAAGCAGGGTGGGTCTATCTACTGTAGCCATTGCTCCTTCATATTTGTATATGGATGGGTTTCCAGCCACTGGATCCTCATACATTCACATCCAATGGCCTCTTTTCTTAAGACTACCCCCAAATTTTCTCTCCATTCTAGAGGCCTACTTCCCCAGCAAGGAGATGCTTCAAAAGCATACCTGAAGGGCTGCTGTATTTGTGGCCTCCATACAACAGTACCATGGGCTTTCTCAGCATGGAGAGTGTTACACAAGCCTTCTGCAAATATATGATTTTTCACTCTGGAACCAGCAGGCATTGTAAGGGGAGATTAGAATTTAGAATAAACAAGACATTTTAGTGCTTTCTCCTGTGCTACCATTGCCCCTACCCAGCAACAAAACAAACACTTGTGCACAATTAGACTTCATTTCAAATTCAGCTCTGATTGTTAATTACCCAGGCTCACAACACTAAACTTTTTTTTTTCAAAGCACATTCTGCTTTTACTTTTCTGCAAATTCCAGGACTTTGCCAAAATGTTTTTCCCAAGATGCACCCATAGATTCTTACCAGCAACACATGTTAAGGTCTTTTGGTCACTTCTTTCTGAACTGTCTGCATAATGATTGAAGAGAGAAAATGCACTGGGCATTTTTTCTAATGAGAGAGAACTATCCATTGCAGAAAGTAACCTGTTGGGAAGAAAATATATATCCAAATGAATCCCCGTAGTATTACATAGTTTCCAAAGGTCACAGATGAACAACGTGTGACATGCACTGCTCAAAATATTTCCCATGGATTTAAGAGCAACAAGCAAAGTGAAGGCAACTTCCTAATCTTGGTTGTTAAGGAGGGGATACAGTGTTTAAAATTAATTCAAGGATATCTTAGTAATAAAGATGAACCCAATCTAACTACACAAATCTGTACACTCATGAGCTGTGAGAAAGCTTAGATATTAAATTCACAGCAAGGCTCTCAAGAATAGGGGGGGACTAAACTTATTGACTCTGTCCCTTTAAGTATATTTAAAGGCTAAAGAAAATTACATGCATCTCCAGGAAGCTGACTTCAGAGACATAATGTAAAGCAGCTGGTAAGGAGGAGAAAAAAAAAAAAAAAAGGAAAAATGGATTGGACTTAATTAGCCCTTATTTGCTGGGTTCATTATAAAAAACAACATATTTTTAACTTGAAGGCAAAAAGCAGCTCCAAGGAAATAAAAAAATTCTTTCTATAAAGCAGTCAAGCAGTCTCATTTGTTTTTAAACTGAAGTTGTTCTTTGTCCATAGTTTTAACAAGATACATATAATAAAATTCACATGCACATTATATTAACCCTTTCTTAATCTTTTTTAGTAAATCCATAACAATCAATTAAAATAACCAATTTCATGCACAAAAATAATATGTAAGCTAATGCTAGTAAATAACATTCAACAAAAACCCTTGAAAATGACTTTTGCATAGTCTACTATTCAATAATCTACAATATACATGTAATTGGACATATTGTCACATATTGGTATGTAATTTTAATGTACATCACATAACTTTATAGCACAAACCCCATGAATAATGAGAAATGTGAAATGATGTTTGGAGCATCTCCTTATTACATATAAAGATTTACAATTTGATAGTTCTTTTGTACTATTTTGTAGTATTTCCCTACATTGGCCACATATGGTTTTCCTAGGCTCCAATCCATCTGACCACTTTAAGCACATGCATACCGTTAAGTGCATGGCTAAGTACCACTGACTTGTGTATTGGCAAATCATATGGGATGCAGATCAGTATATAACTCCCATTTAAGTCAATGAGTGAAAGCCTATCCCCACTTCAAGAGGTTTTTTGCCATTGACTTCAGTGGAGCCAGGTTTTCACTCAATAAAAGCCCTGTGCGCAAAAGGTTGCGGGTTCAGACTTTATGAATAATAATAGGTAATTTGTGCAGACTTTAGCAAATTATTTTAAGATTAAATTCTCTCGTATCAGGATGAATCCCACTCAATGGGACATCCCCAAAAGGCAAATTGGAGGGTAGAAAAAGCTTTGATTATAGACTTGGGAGTTTGGCTGGCATGTGCATGTTTGAGTAGGGTACAAACATGGATGAAATAGCAGTTCAAATCAAACTTCACTAGAATTGTGACCATTTATACTAACTCTGAATTTATCCCAATAGTTCCACCCTCATAAATGACATGTTGGGTGAATTTCATTAAGATTTCCTCTCATATGGAAATTACACAAGTAAAATATGAACATTTCAAAACAGGGTATTTAAGGCAAAAATCAAAGCATCATCAGAATGCTCTTTATGTAATTTCAAGAAGCAGCTATATAAGAATGGATATGCAGAATACTCCAAGTGATTTGACATTTTAAAAAGCTGTATTTATTATTTTTAAAATTATGTATTGCACAACACATGCAAAACCCCTCAAAAGCTGTCAGCTACAGTAACAAACATAAGATTTCTTCCCAGACAATTATTTGTCATGTTTATAAAAGTAGCTATTTATACCGGAAGCATGCTTTCAAAAGAGCTAGAAAATATTACACAAAGCAGTCAAACATGCTAATCCTAAGACTACCATGCACCTAAACCACATTTCATATACCTTTTATTTATTTCTTTTGATAACTAACAGAGAAAGAAGAAAAGAAGTGTTTTAATAATAAAAAATAGAAGTCAAGTTAATATTAAAGCAAGTGAGGATTTGTCTACACTGCAGATTTTTTATTGGAAAAACAGCCATTTTTCTGAAAAAACTTCACTTATGTCCACACTGCAATCGCGTTCTTTTGAAAAAAAATGGAAAGAACAGAGGGGTTTTTCCGACATTAGTAAACCTCTTTCTGCAAGGAAGAAGCCTTTTTCCAAAAGAGCTCTTTCGGGAAAAGGCGTGTTTGAACAGGGAAGAAGGAGTTCTTTCAAAAGAAGAGGAAACAGGAAAAACCACTCCATCCATAGTAATCACAGCTTAAATGTGAGATAGCATCCATTCAGTGTGGATGCTATCTTTCAAAAAAGCAGATCGCTTTTCCGATGCACTTTTGCTGTGTAGACGCTCTCTTTCGGAAGAAGTTTTTTTTTTGGAAGATCTCTTCCGGGAAAGCTTCTTCTGAAAGAAGCCTGCAGTCTAGATGTAGCCTGGTTTAAAGACTGATTCCGCTCTTTTATGTTGATGTATATTATAGCACCACGTTATGGACTTCACTGGAAATTTTCCCATATGCAACAACAGAGAGTTTGTGTCTGAAAGTATTTCCCCTTCTTTAAGGCCATGAATACCTAAGCACATGCTTAGCTTTAAGCAAGTGATTGGTCAATATTCAATACTTGTGCCTAACTTGAAGCACAAGTCTTGATTAAATTGTTGAAACAAATCCTAAATTACATTTAGAGCAGGAGTTATAATTTCAACATTAAAACATTAGGGTTGAAATTCCAAGACCAAAACTGCCTCTGTATCTGCTGATTTTTAGAAGCTCCACAACCTTTCAACCAGTTGAGCTGCGGATACGCTTGTGTCATGGGAATCCTCAGCTGTCGGTAGCAGCACAAAGACACCACCACATAGATCAAATCTAATTCTCTGTTCCTTACAGAGGATCCCAGTATTGCCATCCTCAAGAGATAAAAAATCATGAATTAAAGGCCCCCCAATTAAGAAAATGGCCCCCACAATCACACTTTTTGTTAAATAAAAAGACAACAGTGTGGAGGCCTTTTTTTGTCTGTTTTTGTCTCACCTCCACCTCTGCCCATCCCCTTACTAGCAATTACTTCAGTCTCCTCCACCTCATCAGTTCAGCCCCCAACCTCACTAGTTGAACCCCCCCAAGTGGACTCCTGCATCTCCCAACCCCTCAGTTTCCCCCCTCCTTGTTTCAGCCTTCCCATCCCTCCCTCCTTAATCCTACCCTATGGCTTTCCCTCTTCATGCACTCTCCGAGGTCTGGGGGGACTGCAATAGGGTCCCTTCTCCTCCACTGGCCGGGGAGAAGCCCTTGAGACTGTTCCCAGGAGGAGGGAGGGCAATCACCCTGAGCTATTGTGCTCTTTGGACATGTCTATATGTAACCCACTTGCTTACAGGGTGTGGTTCATTGTCCCATGTAGTGGCACTTCAACCACTTAGCAGAGAGAAAAAATGAGTTTGCTCTACAGCCGTGGTCACCAACCCATCGATCGCGATCAACTGGTTGATCGGGGGGGCTCCACCAGTCAATCATAAGATGTTTGGGCCCCTCATTCCCCCCGCCCCAAGAAGAAGCCCCCACTGACACTACCTCCAGCGACAATGGAGGTAGCGCTGGCTTCCTGTGGGGTGGGGGGGGGGGAGAGGGGAAGTCCCGCAGCTGCATGCCACATTCAGGGTTTCAGGAAGTTTGCAGGCTGCTGCCCCCACCCCCAAACAGCCAGTGCGTTTCCTGAGACACTGGGTCTGTCGCACACTAGTGACTTCCATCCCCTGCTGCCTTCCTGCACGGGGCGGGGGGGGGAGAAGAGGGAATAGGAGTCCCAGTACCATGCCAACTCCAACTGCTCAGGAAGTGCGCAGCTGCCATGAGGAGCGGAGGAGCAGGGCGCACGTGCTTCCTGAGCAGTTGGATCTGGCACAGTCCCGGGACTCCTACTCTTCTGCCCCATGCAGGAAGGCAGCAGGGGGAAGGAAGTCACCAGCATGCAACAGACCCGGCTGTTCAGGAAACATGTCAGCTGTTTGGGGACAGGGAAGCAGAGCACGTGCTTCCTGAGACCCGGACCTGGTGCACAGCTACAGGATCCCCAGGTACTGGCCCCAGCTGTCCCTGCTCCCTCCCCCTGGCCAGATGCCCCCATGAGTACTCTGCCCCATCCTCCACCAGCACCCTGCCCCCTGCCCCAGCACCCCGTCCCGTGCCCCAGCAAACACCAGCACCCTGCCCCAGAACCCTGTCCCCTGCCCCAGCATTCATCAGCACCCTATCCCCTGCCCCAGCATCCTGTCCCCTGCCCCACCACCTTGTCCCCTGCCCCAGCACCCACCAGCACCCTGTCCCCTGCCCCCACCAGCACAGTTGGGGCCACATTAGTGAGGCTTGGAGGGTTTTGGAGGGGTTGTTTTTTTGCATCTCTCTTGTGTGGCCCTGACTGACTTTTCTGTGGGTCAGTGACCCCGACTCAAAACAGGTTCCCAGCCCCTCTCATAAATAAAGACAATGCTGAAACCTTTTGTGTTTGACATAATATTTTATTTAAAAATGAAGCCTGGCCAACAAGCCCCCAAATGGCGCCAAGCCCCCACCTAGCTGCAGCATCATAACACTCCAGCACCCCCCCAGACTCCAAATCTGAGCCTATCATACACTGTAACCCCCTGTCCTGAGCCTCTGCACCCCCAAATCCTCGGTCTTCTGCCACAACACTCCTGCACCATCTACACATCACAAATCTGTGTCCTGAACCCCTCATACTCCCAACCTCCCTGCCCTGAGCCCCTCACACACCAAACCCAAACTCCTGCACCCTCACATCCACAAGCCTGTGGCTTGCTCTGCACCCCAACCCTCCACCTGACCCCAACACTCCGCAGCCTGGAGCTCCCTTCCCAAGCCAGCATTCCCTTTCTCCACATCCTCCTGTATCCAAATTCCCTCCCAGAGCTTGCACCTCTCACCCCATCCCACACCCAAATCCCTCATTCCCATCCCAGAGCCCGCACCTCCTGTCTCAACCCATTAAGACTGAGTAAGGGCTGGGGACAGCAAGTGATGGAGTGGAGAAAAAGAGAAAGGGCGGGGCCTCAAGGAAGGGATGGGGTCTTGTGGAAGGGATGGGATAGATCTTGGCTTTTCCTGACATTTAAAAAGTGATTGTGGGTGTAAAAAGGTTGGAGACCACTGCTCTACAGCCTTTGCTGAAAACCAGCTGGCTTTAAAGCTCAAGCTGTAGAGGCTCATGCACTAAGCTCCAGATGTCCCAGGTTCGGTTCAGGCCTTACATATACAGCAAAGAAAAATCTGCAGCTGGCCCATACCAGCCGGCCCAGGGGGCTCGGACAGCAGGATTGTTTCACTGCTTTGTAGACTTCTGGACTTGGGCTGGAGCCCAAGCACTGGAGTTCTCCCACCCTGCAGGTTCCTAGAGCTTTACCCTAAATCCAGAAATCTACCTAGGCATGAAACAACTCCACAGGCCCAATCAGCTGCCACGGGCCTCTTGCATCATTAAGAGACTGTGTTCAGCCCCCACCAAAATCACATAACTTGCAAAAAGTCACAAGAGTTGGCAATACTGAGATTTTTAATGACCACGTGTAATAAGGGCCCCATTTTTGCATCTGACCTGAGAGATGGCATAACTAGTGGCACATGCCCCCAGATATTGAGTCAGTATTGATACAGAGGGGGAAATGCCACTCAGTAAGCCACTGACAATTTCTTACAGCGGCTGTGCATTTCTATGGGCATAGATTATGGCCAATTAATTCCTGTATCTGACCCCCAAACCATTTAGAGACTGTGAATAATGGAGAATTTACCACAACGCTTGGTAATCTGTTCGGCTATGGCTACAGTGTAGCCTTCTTCCAGAAAAGCTTATGCAAATGGAGCGTGGTGTGGAATATCACCGTGCTTCATTTGCATAATTAATTAGCAGCCGCTTTTGCGCAAGAAAGGAGCTGTGTAGACGGCTCCTTTTTGTGCAAAATCCCCCTCTTATGCAAGAGCCATTCTTTCTAATTTTTTCAGGAAGAACTTAAAAAACAACAAATGGTCTGGTAGCACTTTATAGACTAACAAAACATGTAGATGGTATCATGAGCTTTCGTGGGCACAGCCCACTTCTACAGATGACTGGAGTTTTGAGTTTAGGAAGTGCAGACCTAGGAGAGAAGGGGGGTAGGGAGAAAGGAGCACAGGGTATGGAATTATCAAAGGGAAAAACAGGAAGGCAGAACTGGGAATCAGTGAGCACCTGAAGATTGGGTAGTTAAAACGAAGCAGATAAGAATCAAAGTCAATAGATAATACCCTTCCTAACACAGGAATATACACAAAGAGCTGTTTGCACCTTCATTGAATGTTAGGTTGATAGTGTACCAACCATCCCACATCATGACTGAGGCCATTAGCATGAGAATTGAACCTGCAGATGAACTGTAATTCCAACACCTCTCTGTGTATTTGGCTAGTAGAATTGGTTTGTGACAAGACAGCCACTTGAAGATCTTTTAAACAGCGATTAGGTAGATTAAAATGTTCCCCAACAGATTTCTGTATGTTCCCTTTATGTATAGCTGATGTGAATGGCTCTTGCGCAAGAGGGGGTTTTTGTGCAAAAAGGAGCCATCTACATAGCTCCTTTTTGCGCAAAAGCCTCTTGCGCAAAAGCGGCTAATTAATTATGCAAATGAAGCACAGAGATATTACACGCCGTGCTTCATTTGCATAAACTTTTCCGGAAGAAGGCTACAGTGTAGTCCTAGCCTTCCAGTGGTTAGTTACCCTAACTGTTAAAAATGTGAGTCTTTTTCTAGTTTGTGCTCTTCTCAGTTCAATTACCATTTCCATTTCCTTCCAATTTCTTGTTACAACATCATTTGCTGTAATAAAGAACCCTCTCACAACAGATATCTTCTCTTTGCTCTCACAGACAGTGGCTGAGTCATCTCTTAGCCTGCTCTTCAATGAGCTAAACAGACGGCATTCCTTTAGTCTCTCACTGTGGAGGCATGTTTCCCACATGACATATAGTTCTTTTACTGCTTTTCTGAACCATCATATCACCCAGCAGTTCCAGACAGGAGTGTGTGAGATTTCAGAATTAAATTTACTTCAGAAGACAATGTAGATATAAAATTCCATATGTGACTAACATCATTAAAGTTTCTGTTATGGGTATAATTCATACTTACATTTAGAAAAACAACATCATCAAGTTCTTCAGTTTCCTTTACAGTAGTCTCCAGGGTTTCCTTTGCTGCAACAATACTCTGCTGAAAGTTCACCATCTGTTCATATAAGTATTCCATTTTCATCTTCTTCGCTTCCTCAAAGTTGTGAGACTTCTCATCATACTGAGCTATCACTTTATTGACCATCTCTTCATTCTGATCTTCTAAAAACTGCTCATTTTTTTTACTGTTTTCCTGAAAAAAGAAAATAGGAAAATCTGAGACGTAAAACTACATCAGTGCATGAATGTACAGAAAACTCTCTAAATTATTTATACATGAGCTATCAGTCATGTAGTCTTACAAAATAAAAATATTATTAGGTAAATACTTTAAGAACAATGGTAACATTTTCACACTTGAGTGCCTACAGTTAAGGTGCCTATAATTAGGCACCTAAATAAGAAGCCTTATTTTCAGAGTAGCTGAACATCCAACATCGCTATTGAAGTCAACATTAGCTATAGGTGATAAAGCACCTCTGGGCATTTAGAACACTCATTTAGGTGACTAATTTTAGGTGCCTAACTTTAGGCATTCAACATTTGAAAATGTTGATCCATGCAAAAGATTTAATTTTAGAACAAAACAAATCAAAAGGGCTATCACAATCATTTCCCCATCTAGTGTGTGACAGTCACATATTCCACACAGGGTTCACTGTGAGGCAGAATTGTATAGTTAAGCAACTATATAGCTTTCTCACATAAACACTTACAGTAAGGAAACTTGAAGGACTAGTAAAACTGACAATTCCAGAGTAAATGATAACATGAAACTATAAAATGGCATAAAATATTGTAAAGGACAGACAATATTGAAGGATGAAAGGAAACAAGAGTAGATATTAGACTTACCTCAACAGAATTAAACAGGGATTCTATTTCACTAACCAGCTCCTCAGTCTTCACTGATCTTTGCTGTAACTCTCCTAGAAAATCATCTAATTTATCCTGAAATAAAAAGTGGCAGCAGCTTTCTAAAAATGATACTCGGGAAATACTGCTTTATAAAGTTTTCACACAAAATACATATTTAATGTTTCACCATTAGATGTTATTTGAACAATTGTTAAAATTATTGTAATAGTTTCACTATGACTAGAAAGGCAAACACAGGAATGATGGCTGGATGATACCAACTTCAAAGCAGAAATAACATTTGATCCTTCAAGGCACTGAGTGTTTGTATGAGGTGTATCATACCCTCAATTCCCACTGGCTATGTTGGAATTTGAGGGCACTCAGCAGTGCACAGGAGTGCTCAGGAAACTGCAGGATCAGGCCCACAATGAGAAGAGAACACAAGTAATTGTTAAGGGCTAGCCTAGGCAATAAACGATCTAGAAAATTAGACAAATATTTATGTTCCTGAGGTTCACTTTTAAAGTATCTATTTATTGAACACCAAATATCTGAGCTTGCATTCCCTGTGCACCCAAAACACAACAAAGTCATTGGGTGTTTTAGGTGTGCAAGCAAGGCAGAATAAGGGTCTAAGAACAATAAAGATAACATTGACAAAGTATCATAATAATACTAGAGCTGTCTCTCTATGCAGGAGACCTTCTTGACCTTCACTGAGAAGGAGCTGGCCATCTGCTCATATGCAGTTTATATTTCATAAGTGCACTTGGTTTTAATTAATTTGTATATGTCTGAAAGGAAGGTTAAAAGAAGGTTGGTAGCATCTTCCTAAAATTTGGCAAACTTCCACATCCAAAATGTGTTTGAAAAATATCACCTGACCTCTGAATTATAAATATCATGTTTTATTGTAAAATGAATGTTACATTGATAAATATTTAGGACTTATCAATCTGAAATTGCAAGGTGACATTCTGTTTGTGAAGATAATGGCTGTCAGTTTTCATAGGTTAACATGAATAACTGCTCTAATGCCAAAAGCTGAGAAAGTGAGCATTGTGTGGCTTTCATATTTCCTTAGTGATTATATATGTGTGAGTAACAAGAACCACACTTAGACAACCAAAGAGTAACATGAGCTTTGGCTGGTAGAAATCATGTGAAGTCAGACATGTGTTGTGGCCAGATTTAATTACTGGCTGTATCTCCAAGTTCCACAGCCAAGGAATGACATCAGGGGACATATCCATCGTTGGAGTAAAACTCTACTGACTTCAGTACAGCTACACCAAAGATGACCTCAGACCTGTGACTTTATTAGTTACATATTGGCAGCTGATTATAATTCACAACCAAAGCAGGAACTGCCCTTTGTAAAATGGGGTGCATGCACAGACCAGAGAAATAGAAAAATTTACAGCTGCAAAATTTTGTAAATATTTATGTTTGAGGGCAATATTTTATCATCTTAATTTTATTCTTACTTGTGAGTTAGCATCATAATATACTAGTGCAACGGAGCACACGTCAGAGATTTACTTTCAGGCCAAAGTCAAGGGAAAAAAGAATACATTTAATTTTAGTAAAGTGGTGTAAGAGAGTGAAAGTAACTTACAGGCAAAGAAGTCAGAATGAGATGCAAAGAGGTATAAGTTAAAGGTGAAATCAAAGGGAATTCTGCTTAAAAACTGACAACACGGCTCAGATTTGTTAATAAAGTTCCCATTGAAAAATGGTGTTTACTGATGACTGTGCACAATCTGGAAAACACAGTGGCTGTGTCTAGACTGGACAGTTTTTCCGCAAAAGCAACCGCTTTTGCGCAAAAACTTGCCAGCTGTCTACACTGGCCGCTTGAATTTGCGCAAGAACACTGACGTTCTAATGTAAGAAATCAGTGCTTCTTGTGCAAATACTTTGACACTCCCGTTCAGGCAAAAGTCCTTTTGCGCAAAAGGGCCAGTGTAGACAGCTCAGTTTTGTTTTGCACAAAAAAGCCCCGATGGCTAAAATGGCGATTGGGGCTTTCTTGCGCAAAAGCGCATCTAGATTGGCCATGGGCGCTTTTGCGCAAAAAGTGCTTTTGCACAAAAGCGTCCGTGCCAATCTAGACGCTCTCTTGCGCAAATACTTTTAACGGAAAACTTTTCCGTTAAAAGCATTTGCGCAAATTCATGCCAGTCTAGACGCAGCCAGTGTGATTTTCAGATGCTGGATTCAGATTGCAGAGCTGCTAACTAGAAAAAAACAACCTTCTGACTACTAAGCTGGACAAATGTGATATGAAATAAATGAGATTGTAAAGATCATAATACCATTTTTACAGTCACTTTTCATAGCAGAACTACAATTCAACAAAGAGAAGTGAAAAGTGTTTTCACAAATATTTATATTGTAAGAATATTTGCAGGTATTCATTATACATAGCACACAAATTAATGAATACAGTTCACAATACTACATTCTAACACGAGCAAGAATACTCTTGCTAGAATTATGGATGAGGTGAATTTTTTCATACTTTTATTTTTTTAAGCTTTTTTGAGCTTTTTATATTGCATACATCTGAAAATTGATATCAGAGAGGCCTGATGCAATTTTTTTTTAAATAACACTGCTGCACATTTAGGCTCCATATAAGACACCTTAACTCTCCACTGAAAACAGTAAGGGTATGTCTACACTAGCCCCCTAGTTCAAACTAGGGAGGCTAATGTAGGCATTCGAACTTGCAAATGAAGCCCGGGATTTAAATATCCCCGGCTTCATTTGTATGTTCCCGGGCGGGCGCCATTTTTAAATCCCCCTAGTCTGAACTAACTGCCCGCGGCTACACGCGGCAGTTAAAAGTTAATTCAAACTAAGTCCTTAGTTCGAATTAACTGTTACACCTCATTCCAAGTTCGAATGCCTACATTAGCCTCCCTAGTTCGAACTAGGGGGCTAGTGTAGACATACCCTAAGGGACTGTCAACACAGCAGGGCAAAACTACACAAATGGCATAGAATTAACCTATGCACCTTCAGCTATGTCAATTGTGTAGCTTAAGTCGAAATTGCTTAATTGGGCTTTTGGCACTGTCTATACAGCAGGAAGTCAAAAGAAGAACACTTCGACTTCCTTTACTCCTCATAAAATGAGGGATACGGGAGTCAGAGTAAGAAGTCCTCCAGCTCAACATTATTTTGAAATAAAGGCTTGTAGAGTAGACACACACTATGTTATTTCAGAATTACATTAGTTATTCCGAAATAACACTGCTGTGTAAACATAGCCTAAGAGACTGTATGCACTACCTCTACAACCAAATGAGGAAAACTGATTAAAAACATGAATCTAATGTACAGCGAATTTGAGGTTTTAGCCACGTTTTGTAACCAGGCTAAAGCCTTTGTCCAGTGTACTTAAACTGGACTGGTAACAATCTTATGACAATGTCAGTGTAAGCATATAGAGGTTACTTTACAATGTCAAAGTGAAATGAATCAGTGTTACTGAAGTTATGCCTCTCCACATGCCAAAAAGCAACCACCTATCATTACGGATGATGCTAAAACTAGGAAAGCCTAGTAAGACTTGATATGCAAACAATATCATGTAAAAATTGAATAAATAAAATACCAATTTGGCAAGTTCATGACTGCAAGACCACCTTAATTAAAATATTTTCTTTCTTTTAGGGCCACATAAGAGAGCATCTTGCATTGCTTTGTTGTAACTAATCTGATAGTTATCTTGGTATCAGCATTTACTGGTCCAGTTCTCAGGAAAGTTTTGCATTTTTTATTATATAAATTGGGTAATATCTGGGCTTGTTACACAAATTCAGTGAACCAGTGTGGCCAGCAATGGTGTTAAATCAAACCCACCTCCGTATCTACTATTTCTATCCTCTCGTGAGATTCTCCACAACAGCCCAGATTCAGCCAAAGTAAATATCTGCATCTTGCATTGCAGCCTTTAAAAAAGTCATCAGGCTTGTGCTTTGCCTCTCTTCCAAAGACATGCAACCTTGCTGACTAAAAACAAGAGCTTGCCAGCCAAATGGACCTTCTACAGTGGCGCATCAGGCCATTCTAGTTTTAACAGATTAATAACTCTCACCTTCTGTGGACTGGGAGCCAGTGCTGCATCTAAAGCACAAGGGTGATGTGTTCTTGTTGGCCCAGCCCAAGAGGTGAGCACTGCATCTATGTTCAGAAGTAGCTGAAGCTCCTGAATGAAGCTGCAAGTATAGCTGAAGGCAATGGTGCCCAAGCTTTTCACTAGAGCAACCCACATTGTCTGTTATTGCAACCCACCCACAGTTCACATTGTGGGGAGGGGCAAAACATAAGCCTCATTCTTCTCCTCCTTGTCCTGCTAAGGGATACTGACTATCCACAGCAGCTCCCTCCCATCCTGCACCCCAGCACCACACCCTAATCCTGGCTCAGAGTGGAGGAGAGGCCTGGAGTCAGGAGAAGAGACCAAGCCTGTTCCATGGCCCACAGTAGTGCTCCTGTCCTGCAGGGTGGGGCCTCATCCCCCACTCTAGGTTTTCTGATCATGACCTATGACAAGAGTCACAGCACTACCTCAGGTCCAGCCCAGCTGCCTCTCTGAGGACACAGAGACAGGCTCAGCCCCATGGGACAAGAGTTGCTGCTGCGGGGTACGTATGGGCTGGGTTCACTCTTCGGCTCACTGTTCAACTCCTCCTCCCCGCCAGGCCCTCTCTCCACACTAGGTCCAGGACCAGTCTACAACCTTTCCATGATCTATACCGTGACCCACCATTTGGGAAACACTGGCTTAAAGAGAGTGCACTGTGATAATCTAGCCCAAAAAGGATTAAAGCATTGAAAACTATGGCAAAATGCAAAGTTCCAGTTAATAGATAGCATGCATAGAAACTAAAAACCAAAAGTACTTGCAATCTACTGAATCTGGAGTAGTCTCTACTCATTTCCAAACCCAAATTTGGGCTAAGGTTAGAGATGAATTATTTATGCTTTAAGACACAGAGTCAATCAAGTAATAATCTGTTTTCAATTATAAAAATGTTAGCATAAATACTTACCTTAATCTCCCTTACAGCAGTGTCCAGTGTCGTAACATCATGGGCTTCATGCTCCCCAAAAAGCTTGTCGATAGCAGAAATTGGGCACCTGCACTGGTAGCAATAAGTATCGATGTGGGCCTTTTTAATTTCTTTTTGTGAGCTCTCACTTTCAGGTATTTCTAGAGATGATTTTTCAGAATTCACCATCACAAAGCCTGAATCCTCATGTTCAATGGGTGTCTCTCCTTCTACCTCATTTTCAAATTCATAAATATAGCTAATCTGCTCAAAAGACTCCCCATCTCCCAATAATAAATCTTCATGTGCCAATTCAGAGGACCTTTCATCTTGCAAAAGTTCTTCTTGGGTAATCACTTCATAATCCATTGACTCAGCCAGATCTTCACCAGCCTCAAAGCACTGCTCCTCTTTTCTGGAGTCTGGCTGAAGGGTATCTAAATCATGCCTAAAAGGCTGCAAGTCTAATTCACCTGATGCCTTATCAAACTTATGCTTTGCTATGTCGTTGACAATATTTTCCCTGACACTTTTTTTACTTGTCTGCTCATCTGTATCTAATAGATATTTTCCCTGGCTTATTTTTTTGTTCAGAATTTCAGGATGATCATGTTCTAAATCATATGCCTCACTTTTCATGGGTTGAATGTGATTTTTCAAATATGAAATTAACTCCTGTGGTTGCTGAGGAGTATGAACATGTGGGGGCCTTCCTTTGCCATACTGATTGCTTTCACTTTCATCAACAGGTGCTCTGCCATGAGGCATATAATTTTCAATTTTATTAATTGCTACTATTTCATGTTGTTCTTCTGCTGATCTGCTAGAGGAATTACTTCCTTTGATTTATCTTGTAGAGATGCTTCTTTTTGACTGGCAGTGACCTCAGCATCTAGTACTTGGCTGGACTCTTCATGACTCATTTGCTCTGACAATTCCTGGTTTGTTGCTGCAGATGCATTTTCTTCCTCTCTTTGACTAGTGCGATCATTTCTTGCATCTGAAACACTAAACTTACTTCCAAACGGAATTGCGTGAGCTGGCTGACAAATTGTTACTTTAATGTAACTGATAATTGGGTTTGTCTCTCTCACCACATTTTCTCCTTCTGACAAGACCTCAGTTTTAGCGGACTCTTCAGATAAAATATGAAGACAAAGATGTTCCTCTTCAGTTACCTCATCAGAATCCATATGCTTGTCTTCTGAAACCCTCAGTTGGCTTGACAGGTCTTTATTAATAGACTGATCCTTTGAAACTTGATCTTTTTGAGACTCAGCCACATTACAGGGAATATCATCTTTGAGAATGTATTTTTCAAAATATATTCCAGTTTCATCATCTGTGTCAGAACTTCTTCTAGGAAAGGATGCATCAGAACTCGTGCTCTCTTCTTCAGAAAGAGGCTCATTTTCACCTTTTGTGTTTTCTCCCTCGGCTTCTGCATAGAGGTCCTTATATAAAAATGCCAGTGCAGGTGGCTCCTCTAGAAGTTCTGGGTTAATTGCACTGACTGATGTGGGAAACAACATAGACCGTTCTAATACTCCTTCTTCTGTATCAAATAAGGGTGTGCCTGGTACCTTTTGCTCATCTTCTTCATTTATCGCTTTTTTACTACTGTCAATTGATTTTTGCATAGTCAAAAATTTCTGAGCTTCTGCAGAAGACTGCACCTTGTTTTCTTCTTCCATCATTCCATAAAAGGCTTCATCCAAGTCATTGTCTAGTAAGGTAAATTCATCTTCCAAAGTATTATCCAAACTTCTAGTTGATGATATGGTTTCTTCTGTACGTTTCTTAGGGTTGTCTATTACAGCAACAAAGGGAAATAGCCCCTGAATAGATGCCTCAGTGGGGGATTTGTCATCAATCAAAGTATACTTTTCAAAATAATCCATCTCAACGGCACTCTCATTAGGATTCGGATCTTTGCCACTTTCATTTTCTGACACTGTGGAAATTTCCTGTGCTGTTTCTACAATTTCCTGAGCATGTACTTTTTGTTCCACATCTTTAACTCTGGTATCATCTGCCATTAAGTTTTCTGAAATTTCTATAGGTGTTCCACATGCTGGCACTTCATGGTCAGCTACTGTATCACCGTTATCAAACAGTTTTGTTTTAATCAGGGTATTTGTTTCTAAGTATTCTAGCTTATCTGGCATGTGTTTGCTTTCTTCTTCATCCACTGAAGAAATGAGTGGAACAGCATGAATATTCAATATCTCGTAACCTTCTGAAATTATATTAAATGCATCTTTTTGTTCATGAGGTTCTGGAGTATATTTGGCTTCTGTTAAAGTCTCCTCTCTTGATAGATAATGTTCAGGCTCTTTTGACCCTGCTTCTACATTTGAAAAATGCTGTTTTTCTTCTGCTTTTGTAAGGTCTCTGATGATAGTTACTGTTACATTATTTAAATTTTTATCTGAGACTGGATTACCTGGTACTGAGGAATATAAATTGTGTGTGTGGATTTCATTAATGGGCTCTGATAGAAGATTACAGGAAGCTTCATTTGAAACAAAATCAGATACCATTGTCATGTCTGATTTATTCTCATTAGTACTTGGGGTTGTATGTGCTATCTGAAGTCCACCTGGAAATGGTTTTGATCCAGCTGAATAAGACTGATTTTCTTGCATCACAGTTTCATCAGTAAAGTCTGATGAAATGGCCATTGATTGTTCAGATGACGTATATTCTATGCCAGCCAAATAAGGTTCCTTTTCACATCTGTCTGCCTCTTCATTACAACTGCTTGAAAAAACATTTGATTGCTCTAACACCACATCTTCTGTGTCAGGCAAAGAAGAGTCAATATCGTGCTTCTCTTCCTCATTAATGGAGCCAGCTGAAATGTTCAACACTTCTGACATCAAGTCTGGCACTTCATGTTCATCAGGTTGCATTTCTTGCTCATAGATTTCAGCAATGAAGGTGGGAGAAGGAGCTGTTAACTGTTCTGACCGCATGTATTCTGTGCCCACTGAGTAAGCTTGAAGTTCTTGCCCATCTCTGTCATCAGTATGCATTAGTGACATAGTGACTAACTGTTCAGGTATCGGGTTTTCCATTTTAGATAAAGGTAGCTGAATTTCTTCACTCTCTGTTTCAGATGAAACTAGTTGTTCAGACTCAAGTTGTGCAGGTACAAGTAAATATGGCTGAATGTCTCCATTCTCTGCTTCTTCAATGGAATGTGATAACATTTGATGTTCATGCTCCAATTGTGCAGCTTCTTTTTCTGTTTCTTCAATAGAATGCGATAACTCTGGAGGTTCTGAGTCCAGCTGGGCAGTTAAAGCTGAATGGGCTAGAATACTGTGCATCTCTGGATGTTCAGACTCCAGTTGTGAATTTTCTTGTTTCTCTGCTTCACCAATGGAATATGATAAATCTGAAAGCTCAGAATCCAGGCCTGCAAAGACTTGTGAATAACACTCATTTTCTTGTGTTTCTGTTTCATCAGTAGGATTTGATAAATCTACATTTTCAAATTCCAATTGTTTAATTACCGGTGAATAAGACTGAATCTCTTGCTCTTCTGCTTCCTCAGTGGAATAGGATATATCTGGATGGTCACATTCTGTCTGAGTAGTTACGGGAGAATGTGGCTGGATATCTTGTTGCTCTAAATGTTCAGAGTCCAATTGGGTAGTCTCTCCTTCTATTTCATAAGTAGAATATGATATATCTGGTTCTTCACACTCCAATTGTGCAGTTACAGGCGAATAAGGATGAATTTCTGGCTTTTCTCTTTCCTCCATGGAATATGATAAAGCTGGATGGTCACACTCAGATTGTGCAGTTGTGGGTGAATAAGACTTAATATCCTGCTTTTTTGTATCAGATAAAACTGAATGTTCAGGCTCAGGTGGTGTAATCAGAGGTGAATAAAACTGAGTTTCTTCGTTCTCTGTTTCCTCGACAGCATGTGATGAACGAGAAAGTGCAGAGACAGATTCCGTAGACAAAGGCACATCAGGCTGAGTTGTTTGCCCCTCTGGTTCATTAACAGAATCTGCTGAAATTGTCTCTGTGGTCAAAAATGAATGAGGCTGAATTTCCTGATTCTCTCCTTCATCAATAAGATATGAAGTAATGGACAGTGACTGTTCTGAGCTCTCATGTAGAGTTTCAGCTGGAGAAGATTGTGCCTCTTTTCTCTCTTCTTTATCAAGAGGAACTATTACACCCCCATTTGAAAAACTGCCAGATTCAATATGTGTTTCAACAGGTTTTACATTATGAAGTGAACCATCATCCCTAGGGCAATCCTTTTTAAGATGCATTAAAGAAGGTGAGGACAGGCTTTGATTTAGGAGTCCTTTGGGCTGTTGTTTCTGCTTCTTTTTTGTATCTACTGGCATAACTGGATCTTTACTACTCTTCTTTTGAAAAAATTTTGGAGTTGCTTCTTCTGAAACTAAACTGAACTTCTGGATTTTAGCACTTACAGCTCCATTAAGGGCCGGCCTTTCTTTTTTCAGTCTATTTTCTTTACTCATTGGTTTTGAGGCAATTGGAGCACATGACACGGGTTCCCCTGTAACATCTGGCAAATATTGCTTATCTTTTGAAGTTTCTGCATCCATAGCTTGTGCTTCCAGTTCAGCAGCATTTAACGTAGCATCTTGCACTTTTCTGGGAGCATGTCTTGATTCTTGCATCTGCATTCCAGACAAGTCACTCTTTTTGTTACCCTGACTTCCCTTCATGTCTGAAGGCAGCAATATCCGATCTGATGACTTACACATCCTTTTTCGGACAGTCTTACTTTCATCCATAAGAAAAATAACTTGCCCTGGAGGAGACTCTATGGATGAACTTTCAATACTGTAGAGATCAGAAGTAGCGCTAGCTTCTGAGGCCCAAGGTGTGGAACATCTGCTTGAGCTAGTCTCCCCTGTTATTCCACTATCTTCACTTTGAACTGTTACTGTAGAAAAGGACGGGTTGGACATGATGCATTGTAGCTTGGGTTTCACTTCTTCATTCTGGATAATGTTGTTTAAACTACAATAATAAATAAATAAATAAATAAATAAATAAAAGCATGATAGGCTCATTTATTTTTTAAAAAACAAAGTAAAATCAAACATACCTAAGGAAAACTATTTTTCAGATTTGTTTAACTACTGTAAGTATTGAAGGCATAAATAACGTAACATTTTGTTGAAAAATATACTGTAGGCATTGCTAACATTGTATGTTGTAAGGTTGTATAAAACCACGAAGGACTTCAGATTTTATCTCAATTATGCTAGCGTGAGGTCAGGATCTGATTTTAAAACTTAAAGAAAGCTTATAGTTCAACAAAAATCTAAGCATAAAACAAATCAACAATATCACTAAAGATTAAGGTTTGATTTTGCAATGCCTACTACCTTGTGGAATCATTATTGCTATACTATGTTGGTGTAAAATGCTGACAGTGATTTGGTACCATTACACACCTACTTTGCACAGGTGTAAATGACTAACTCAAAGTAGAAGGCAGTGGAGAATCAGGCCTATCGTTCACTACTACTTCTTAGTTCTTTTCATCTCCCAAGCACTTTACGAAGTTTAATTTATTAATTTAAGCCAATTATGTGTCCAACGGTGTTACAAATAATAAAATATTATTCACATAAACCAGTGATTTTGGAGGAAATTCTCTGACATACCAATAAGTGATTAGTTACCACAATTTCTACAAACAAACCTTAAAAATATTTATGGTACATAAAATTCTATCACTTCTAGCAATAATTTCAGTATATTTTTTCAGTAAAAATCCACAATCATTTCCCTCTACTGCCTTAAAAACTACAGTGGCATAAAAAGGTTAAAACTAAAATAATTAAGGATAAGGTCACAAATTTATTTCCGCCAAGAAATTTGACTAGTAATATGAAGAAAATAGGAAAGACTTCCAACAAATGTTCAACGCCCAAATTTCTTCAGTACCAAATACCTTAAAAATTTCTATCCAAAAAAAGCAAACCACATAGAGAAGGCAGAAAATGTCATCTATTATCTATCTTTCTATCGAAAAGACCTTAAGAAGCCTGGTAACCCACCTAGCTGACTGAAGGAAAACTGCCAGTCAGCAACCCCATCTGATTCACTACAAAGAGTAGCTCAGTAGAAGAACTCTGCGTATGCTCAAAAGCTTTTCTCTTTCCCTGACAGAAAGTATAGCACACCCACTGAAGCAACTATGAACTCTCAAAGCCTTCTTCATGGGATGATGCAAACTTGCAGCTGAAAGATCTTAGTTCCACTAAATGGAGGGAGATAGTCGTGCTCCGAACCACCTTTTTCTGGCTGATAGGAGACTCAAGGATCAGTGCCAGGAGGAACTCATTGTGTTAGTGGACAACATGACATTTAACAACAGCAGGAGGCGGCCAAGCAGCACTCTGTTTACACATGAGAAGTAGAGATTAGAGAAAAAATATAAGCTGCAGCTAGGGTTGCCAGATGGTTTAACCAAAAATACCGCCCCCCTCCTCCCCCCCCCAAAAAAAAACTGTTGAGGGGAAAAAATTCTGTTGAGGGGAAAAAAAGGAGGGGAAAACCAAAGTTGTTGAGGGGGGAAAAAAAGGGACTCAGAGTTATTAAGCAAAAAAAATTAAATAATAAAACAGCATTAAAACAGCATGGCCCTTTCAGTGCATGCAGAGTCAGAATAGGGATAGGAACAGGGGAGAGGTTGAGCACTAAGACCCAGAGAAGGCATTGCTTCCCCTTGGTCTTTAGGCTTATTGCCGGTGGCCATTGTGTTTTCTTGATCAAGCCAGAACGCAGCTTCCCTGCAGAACCAGATAAGCAGGAGGTCCGGGAGTGGGGGGTTCAGTGTGGGGGAGGCCAGGGGCTGAGCCCAGTTGCCGAGTGTGTCATAGGGTTGCCAGGTGTCTGGTATTTTCACCTCCTGCCCGGGAAAAAAAATCAGAAAATACCAGACATTTTAGGTGTCCGGTATTTTCTGAATTTTTTTACTGGACAGGCGGCGAAAATACCAGACTGTCTGGGTCAATACTGGACACCTGGCAACCCTCGCTGCAGCCACTGTGATGTCTAACTCACTCTGAACATATGGTAGAAGACAGACATCTGAAAGTACAAGGAGAAAAGAAAACCTTAAATTACAAAAACTAGAAACATCCAGCCCTCCATTTCCTTTGTTCAAACATGCCCTGCCTTGGTTGTGTGTCATGCCTGTCACCAGATTGAGCACATCCAGGCTGAAGTGACCAAAGGGTGACAATTTTGTTGCACAGCAATGTTGGAGGCTTGGAAATTAGTTTGCATTACACTCCGGAAAGGAAAATGCTTTATTTATATCATACAAGTGCGTAAATACAGTTGGGGGGGGGAGGCGGAGACACTCATATGTTAAACTGGGGAAGAGGAGATTGTTGCAGTAAGAAGAGAGTGGGGGGGAGAAAGAGCAAATTTGCCTGGGATGGAGATACAAATGGGAGAGAAGGTTAGAAGAAAATGGAGAGAGCGAGAGGCTAGAAAGCTGAAAAGCCACAACCAATGGGTACACAATGAACAAAAAAAAGTATCTAATGCCCCAAGGTATGGTCCTGGAGTGGGGAAGAGGAGTTCATAGGGCTTGATCCCCTAGGTGCTGTGTATGCATTATATATATGGGAATCTAGGTGCCTCCACCTTCCATCCTGAACTGCCAAGTGCAGTAGGTATTGAGTCTTGGGGGAAGGACCCCAGCAAGGGATTTCAATAGGACACTTCCTGTGAGCGCCTCCTGGCTGCTGCTGATTTTGTTCCCCATGTAGTAAGGAAAAAGGGAGAGCACTGTGCCTGACTTGTCTCCACTGCTCTCACCAGTGCTGGCTATTTTGAGCAAGGAGCCCCCACCTGTCAGAGGGTTTCCATAACCCACACCTGAAAGTTCTTCCTGGCTGCTGCTCTCCATGAGGCGGGAGGGAAAGGAGGTCGCAGGCCTTGTGCCCTTAACAGGCACCTCTGGGTTTGAAAAAGTGATAGAGAGCCTCCGAGCTGCACCTGGCCCAAACACCATGGATGAAAGACTGAGTAAGGCTGTGTTGGCATCAGCACAATTCTGATTAACAGGTAGGCAGGAATAGGAAACTGCTGCAGGAATCTCAGCACAGTCTTGGAGGACAACGTCAGGCTGACCCAACGTACTGTGGCAAGTGTGTTAATCCAGAGCATCTTATGGTTGCTGCTATTTTACACATGCAGCCAGTGGCAGCACAGGCATCAGTTTGCTCACACTGAACCCTTTTACATAAAACCTCAGCCCTAGTAGTGAATTTCCCAGAACCATAATAGTATGTGCTCGCGCACTCGTGTGTAGGGTAACATCTTCACACATCCAACATGCAGCCTATTGATTGCATGAGGCCTTTGTATGCTCTACATCTTCTTTCCTTTTCCTCTCCTTACTTAGAGAGAAGGTGCTGACCTATCTGAGAAACACTAAAAATACATGGACACAAACAGAGACACATTCCCCTACTCCCACTTCCTTTAGTAGGTGGGTCTAGAACTCTCATGCTTACAAATTCACATTTATCCCCCCTGTGACAGTCCCCTCTTGGCCCCTGCCACATCCCACCCACTGGCTGCCATGCTGCTCCTTTTCTATTCTTGGTCCTGCCATGAGTGCAGGGGACTTGATTTCATGACCCCTTGAGGTCTCCCACTTCCAGTCCCATGACTCTCACCTATATAGACCAGTCCACTACTCAAGTTAGACTGCTCAACCCACTTCTCCTGCTACTTTCCGGCAGAGAACAGCCTCTGAGCCTGCCATACCACCATTGTCTGTCTTCCTGACTCTCAGTTTAACTGCAAGCACAGTTGCCAACCCTCCAGGATTGTTCTGGAAAATCCAGGAACTAAAAGATTAATCTCGAATTCAAGATTATTTCATGTGATGAAATTTCCAAGAACATGTCCAATCAAAATGGGCAACCCTAATAGCAAGAAGGTCAATTTGTTGTTTTTAATGGGAATTCTCCTGAGCCCAGTATTGGTCTCCCCATTCACTTGCCTTTTGAGATTTTACCCTTTAAAAAAAACAACCCAAAAAGGTACTGGAAATAGTTACGACAACATAATACTAGTTATCTTTTGTTTTCTGTGTATTACACCCCGGGAGCCTGAAGACCTTTTATCTAGATGAGCCAGCTAATGGAAGGAGCACAGAGACTACAGTGCCTAGACAGCTAACTAGATGTTCTTTCCTTGTGACTAAACTTTTATTCCACGTATGTGCCAGACACCACATGGAATACTACCAATAGGGTTCTGTTAGCTTGAGTCAGACTAGTTTGCTTGGTGTTTTTCTGAGCAATATGACACATCCTTTCCAAATACCATCACTGCTTAATAAGAAAACATTATTTCTAAATGGCAATAGAAACAATAGGTATCAGTCAAGAAGATAATTTCACAAGGTACAGTATCAAAAAGCTAGTGCACACAGCACAGGCACTCAGAAGAACTGGTTTATTCATGCTGACAGCAAGGCCATGATTTCTTGTGCTCTCTTGATGACAGATTCTACTGATACTATCTGTTAGTCTCCTCATTTCCAGAAATGATAAAAGAATACCTGCAATACCGGCCTTTGATAAAATGGTGTGAAAAGTAAGGCACCGTGACTTTGCTGGAGTTCCATGGAGACTGTTGGCATCAGAACAACTTTACCATAATGACAGATTTTAAAGAGACAGATAATTTCTGATGGGCATAGTGCACTGTAGCACAGACCTTGATCTTGGAAGTAATAACATGCCTCATTTTACCCATCTGAACTACTTCTCTGGCTTTATTAGGGCTATTTAGTGCAAGTAAGGATTTTGTCTATTGTAGGATCGGGCCCTTTACTCGCACATTGCATGCTTATACACTTTCCAGCATTCTACTTCGGAACTTTAAAATGACGAACTTATGCTTTGTCACTGGGTTGTTGCTTAAACTGGCAAAGATAATCTGCTGCTAGCTTTGCATTTTGATATATCTTATTTAAGTCCTTCTTCTTGCACAGAATTATTTCCCCTCATCACCACCACCAAATAATTCTAAAACTGATTCTCTGGTAGCCTATATACTGGGTTTCAAATGCAGCCACCTGCCTTGTGAAGCTGTAGTGCAATGAGGGAAAAAAACACCAAACTGTTACAGTTACCAGCAAATCCCCAATATTCCATGCTGGATAATCATAACCACAGCCTGTTGCTATTGTTACTGTGCAGTTCTTGAATGCAACTTTTACTAAGTACCTAACTAAAACACTTAGAATACCGTCAACACTATGGCTCTCTTTTAGCTTCTCCAGATGGCCTATATTGCGCACACTCCATTTTTACCTACACCACAAACCAATTACTTCTTACCTTTGTTTCTGAAGTACCAGGCATGCTCTCTTAAGATGGCCTAGCCTCTAATGGTGCATCTACACCGCACCCGTAGGTCAAAATAAGATACGCAATTTGAGCTATGCAAATTGCGTATCTTATTTCAATCTAATTTCGAAATAGCACCAAATTGTGAAATAAGCTATCTACACAGTGCCAAATTTCGAAATAAAGTGCTATTCCAAAATGTCCCTTAATCCTTGTAGAATGAGGGTTACAGGGATGCCGGATTACCATGCCTGTTATTTCAAAATCTATTTCAAAATAACGGGCACGTTTAAAGACACGGAATAGTGCCGCTGTCTAGACGTAGCCTAATTGACTGTAGAAAAAGGCTACAAATGAAATAGGAAGAAACTAATTTTAGATCCTGTAAATTGTTGTATTTTCTGCCCAAGAGGAACAAGATATTTTTCATATTTAAAAAATATTAGCTCTTTTTAATAGATTCTGAAAGACTGAAAAAGCTGTTCACTCAAAGTATCTCCTTCTTTGCTGGGTGCACAGGGTTTGTAATTGTCAGGTTATTCACCAGCACGGCTATAACTTTTAAACAGCACTGAAACTAGTTTTTTATGAATTTATTGACTTTGTATTTATCGTATTTGTAGATAAGAACTTTCTCTGAAATGCACACTATTGTATCCATAGTCTTCAATTATTGACTCAGTAATCTACTGATGTCCTGTTGCTCATTGAGATCTTACCTGTGTTATATATTGAATGACAAAAATATTAAATGATCAGTCAGAACTCTCTCTGCAGCACAGTATTTTAAGCTTGTCAATCTGGGCACTGGCAGATTGCCAGAGGAAATTCCAGAGACAAGGGCTCTCAGCTCAGAGCATCCTGCATAAAAAAACTTCAACAAAAGTGCCTGCACTTGCAAAACTGCACTGGATGACCTCAAGAGTTGGAATGGAATATGAAAAGAACTGACAACTTAATATCCAGCTCTATAGGGTTCTAAACATGACAGAGAGGAAGGCAATGTTGGCCAGTTATATCTTCGCTGGGGGAGTTGGGAAACCTGAGTTCAATTCCTGTTTCTACAACAGGTTTTCTGTTTGCCCTGGGGCAAGGCTCTTGACTTCTCTATGCCCTGGATCATTATACTCATCTTGCTTTGTAAAAGCACTTGGAAATCTGTAGATGAAAAACATTACATAGGTTCCTGTTATATCCTATGGCAAAACTCCCACTGAGCTTAACAGTGCAGGAGCCTACATCTAGAGCTGAACAGGCAACCATCAGTGTAGCACACAACTTACAAATATTAAACTGCAGTTAATGGCAGAACTTAAAAAATGACTAATAGTCTAGCACAGGGGTCTCCAACCATTTTATGCACGAGATCACTTTTTGAATTGAAGTGCAATCCAAGATCTACCTAAAACCCAAATACCCTTGCCTTGCCTCCTTTGTGCTCCTTGCCCCACCTCTCTCTGAGGCCCCACCCCATTCACTCCATCCTCCCCCCCCACACTTTCACCAGACTGGGGTAGAGGATTGGGGTGCAGGTTCTGGTTTTGGGTTAAGGGATTTAGAGTGTGAGGGGCTCGGAGCTGAGCTTGGGGCAGGTAGTTGGGTGCAGGCTCTGGGAGGGCATTTGGATGCAGGGCTGCTCAAGGCTAGGGCAGGGCCATGGGGTGCAGGAGGGGAGGCATGACTTGGGTAGGTGTTCAGAACTGGCTCCAGCTGGGCACTGCTTAGCTCAGTTGGCTCCTGGGTGATGGTGCAGTAGGGCTAAGGCAGGCTCATCCCTGCCCTGGCCCTGCACCACTCCCAAAAGCAGCCAGCAAACTTGTTCTGTCCCTAGTCCTGTTGTGCCCCCTCTCTGCTCTGTGGAGATAGGATACAGGGTGGGAGAAGGGGGCACCTTGACATCAGCACCCTCCTTTCCCTCCCCTGTCCTGCACAGAATGCAGGAGGCTCCTGGGGGAACAGCTCAGAGGCAAAGGCCTGGAGATGTGCAGCAGTGGGCAGAGGAGCAGCTGAAGTGCTGGCACTTGATAGCATCTTAGTCAAACTAGTCAGGATCACCTGTCAGAGGCTCTAAGCTCCACCAGTAGATCCTGATCTACTGATTGGTAACCAATGGTCTAGCAGCACCTTAAAGACTAACAAAACATGTAGATGGTATCATGTTAGTCTTTAAGGTGCTGCTAGACTATTCATTGTTTTAAGTTTGTCCAGTTACAGACTAACGCGGCTACCCCTCGGAAATTAATGACAGAGTCAGCTTCAGGATCAGGCATGTATATTTAAAATTTTAGACTTATGAAAAAGATCAAAGCATGAATTGCAATTATATCTTGCAACAGAGGCATCACATTTCACTTGTAAACTCACACAGAGTTACAGAGTGCAGTTACACCTTATTGGCATGGCCTTTACATCCTTCCTGGCAGTTTTGCATGGGTAGTAAGTACATGAGAGAGCTCATAGCTCCAAATCTTCATGTTATTTACATTTACAAAAATACCTAGCAGCTAAAAAGAAGTTTAAAAAAATGTAACTAAAAACCATTTCTGTGACCTTGTTTGCCTTATTCGCATCATATGCCAAATGTTAATTCCCATTGCTGATCTCCTACAAAAGCAATGGAATACCCCTAACAATCATGATGTGAATAGAACTACACTAATTGCACCAGATGTGAGTCAAACGGAGTTTTAAAAACTCAGATGCCTGCTGAACACAGCTATTTGGAAGGCTCCCCCTCCTGCCCTGTTAAACCAACTAAATGCTGTTATGGGATGTACATGAACTGTACCATTATTAATATAATGGACTGTTGAAGGAATCTATCACCTTGACTTATGAAATGATTTATCAGAAAACTATCTACAGCATTATGATGCCTTGCCTGAATAGGTAATGGTACTTTATTTTTATTGTTTGCATTGCAGTAACACTCATCCCAGACAAGAATGAGATCCAATTGTAGTAAGTACATGCAAACACAGAAACATCTTCCCGGTTCCCTCACCCCAACAGCTGTTAAAAAAAAGGAGGGTGGGAGGATATTTGAAGATAGAAAATGTGCTACTCCCATCTGAAGCTTAAACAGTCGTTAATGTTATTTGAATTAAATAATATTGCTTATATAAAGCAGAAATATACAGCTGTCGATCCTGATTAAAAAACAATTTACGCATGTGCATAACTAAGTCCTTAGTAGTCCCATTGACTTCAGGAGGACTACACATATGGTTCAGGTTACACATACACTGAAGCAACTTCCCAAATCTGAACTAAAGAGTGTAACCAGCATGGATGCAATTTATCTTTTTGGTCATGTGGTCCATTCTCTTGGGTAGTACAGACTCCTATAGTACATTTTGGCATAGTAAGCTTGGAAATGACTCAAGTGATAGGGGTTTCCTCCCTTTCCTTTGGAAGACCAATTCACGTCAAATGAAACTCACGGTCAGGAAGTTTTCTTAATACACTAGACTAAGTTTTCCATTTCTTAATTTCATCCCAATACCTCAAGTTATCGTTGGGGAGCAGAAGAAAGGTACCTGAGAATGAGTCCATGGCAAAACTGGGCATTATTATGAGTAGAGTTCCATTGTTTTCCTCTGCCCATGAAAAACTTTCCTGGTAACCCTCCAAATCAGGGTAACCAACCCTGAACATGATAGGCTGCAAGATGGCTTTGTATATGCAAGAACAACTCCCATCACTTGGGTGGCTGGAAGTGTGTCACAAACCCTTTACCAAATACACTTCAGAAGCTATTTTTCAAATATTACCACTTATTTTCCAACTGTTTGCAATATACATTTAGCAGTGATGGCTTCTGTTAGCAGACAACAACCTCTTGTTCTTGACCTACATTAGCTGGGCCCGAATGGGCTCGAAGTATCTCACTGAAATCAGTGGCATTCTGTGTGGGCACAAGGGTCTGCTCACATGGATCAGATTGCAGGAGCAGGGCCTGTGATTGTGGCAGAGACAGGACCAGAACTCAGATTTGTGGCTCCCAGTCCTACACAGAAAGCACTCATCCAAGCCATTTCTCAGCAGTATATCTGTTAGGAACTTTGGCCTCTGTATAAAATGCCTAAAACCAAACAGCATTCTGTGCCCCTTTTCACCCCAAAAATTAGAATCCGAGAAGGCCTCTGATCCTTGGTGGAAGGAGCTCAGAGTCCTCCTTCCTCACACCACTGCTGACATGTAAATACCCAGAATAAGTAAGATCAATATGTAACAAAAAGTCAGCCAGAAAGGGAGGGGCAGGAGATGCCACTCCAGCTGGCATGCTGCAGATGCTTTAAATAGAAAACCCTTCAGTGCTCAGGACTGGCACTTACAGAATAAAACCTAATTACAGCCAAATTAACCAGAAAGCCTCACTAGCAGATTTTCATTTGTCTAAGTCAAACACTACTTGGGGAGGGGGGAATAACATAGGCCTGGATCCCAGGTTTCCCAAGTGGTATGTCCTGCCCATGCATGCAGGCTTGCTCCTTTCTGGAGAGAGAGTACCTGTTAGTCAGCTCCTCCACTTCTTGGGGCTCCACAAGCCCTTCGGGGACTTCATCCTCCATAGAAAAGGAAATCTCAGATGCTCTGCCGCACCCAGAGCCAGAGTAACCCTCCATTGAGTTCAAGCCCTTGCTGGGATTTTTACCCCTATCCTGTCCTCCCCAGGGTTGCCTGAAGCAACTGTCATCCCCAGCAGCTTCAGTTCTCCTGACTCAGGGAAGTCTTTAAATAGAAGGCAGGAAAGTTACAACACCAAGTTGCTGTTGCTGCCTAGGTCTTACCACTGGGTCCTAGCACCAACCTCACCCCAGCACACTGTGAATAATAAAAAGGACAATCCAGCAACTGCAGCCACTTCTCTGGGCTGCTTAGGCCATTCACAAACTCAGCTCATTTTTGCTACTAAGAAGCTTTTGATAACAGTATTTTATAGCCAAGCACGCTGGCTAAATTAGTTACAAAAGAAATACAAGTCAAAGCTCCAAGTGACTGTCCCAAAGCAGAAGAAAGGTAACACATGCACAAGGTTGGGGCTAGGAGAGTGGGGAAAGCAGACATGTAGAAAGTCTAATTCTACATGTCTAATTGCCGCATTCTTTTGATTTACTTTCGAAAGAATGCGGCAGCAGTTTAGACGCAGGTAAAGATTTTTCGAAAAAAGGCCACTTTTTTCGAAAAAAATCGCTGTAGTCTAGACACACCTTAAGAAGGTTAACAATAAAATAGCTTTTAAAAAACCCAAACTTTTTATAAAGATTAAATTACTAAACACAGCAAAAAATAAACAGCCCTAAAAATGAGTGTAATGCTTGTGAAAGGTGTTGGGTGATCCTGGTGTTTCAAATTTCCTACCTTGACTCCTTGAAATTGGAATACTGAGTTTATGCACCATGTGATGAGAGCCAATTCAAAATCCTTAGTTTGAAAATGAAGATGCAAGTATTGTAATTAGGCATTCAGGTTACAAAGGTAATGGCAGGCATGATTAGATTTACTGCTCAGAGGCTACAGTATCCTGAAAAAAGTTATGACTTTCCCTTTCCTTTCCATATGGTAACTCTGCTAGATAGTATTTTCTAAAGCCTACAAAGACAAAACAACTCACTAAGATGTGGATGAAGATGCAGCTGCAGTTTGAACAGCTACTGATAGTGGGTATTATTATTGATAAGCAAACTAGCAGACTAACAAAATCTGCTTTTCCTCTACAGCAGATGGAAATTAGCCACATTTGCATTGCAATTATTCCCTACTATCAAACCAAGTGCCTTTGCTTTTCACAGCAAGGAGAAAACTAACTGCAATATTCCTAAATTAGAACTACCCAAATGAAGTGCTTGACACATTGCATGCCAGTTGCACCTGCATTTCCCCCCGCAGTGGTTCAGTGATAACACCCACCATCAGGCCTCCAAGCTCCTCTAAACATCACCTGTTGTGGGAAGATACTGGTCTCACTTCCTCCTGACCAGGGAATCTCCAGGCTTTCCAGTCTCCTGACTATACTGGGATGTCCCAGCAGGAGATGCTGTCAAAACAGGCCTTCTTACTTTTTCTTCAGACATTACCGTAAATAGAGAAACTGCCCACAGTTACGTGTTACCACACAACACTTCCCAAGGTAAAAGCACCACAGAGAAAACATTAAACAATAAAAGAACCTACACACATGCTAATAAGCTTATCAGTGATGCTCCCAATTGGAATAGGGGCTCTGGGAGGAGCAGTTCCATACAACCCCATCCAAGGGGTTTCCAGTTCATCACTCTTACGGTCCTGATACAGAAGCAAGGCGGTCAAAGGTGTTAACATCACCTAATCATTGTCCAACAGTAAGCAGTATTAAACAAGGTCCAGGGTTTGGCATACAGAGACCTCAACCTACTTAATACCTTGGCAAACCCACCATTAAAAAATTAAAGATAAAGAAAACAGTTAAGGCATGTGCAATGTAAAGTATTAAATAAAGTATTTTAGCAACATCTCTTGTTCTTTTTCTAGGTGGAGAGTCTTTTGAAAACAAACTCCCTTCTTTGGCAGTCTCTTACGATGCGTCTACACTGCACCCTTACCAATTGAGTAGCTTATTTCGAGGTAACTTCAAAAGAAAGTGCTGTTCTAACCCCTGTGGAATAAGGGTTACAGGGACACTAGAATAGAGTGCCTGTTATTTCAAAATATATTTCAAAATAACAGGCACTTCCAGTATCCCAAAATAGCACTGATGTCTAGACATAGCCTTAAATAGTATCAAAGTTGGTATCAAAGATAATCAATATTCCCTCTAATATTTTCCATCCATGTGTGGAATAATTTAGCTTTGCGTGCTGTGGGGGCTCTACTAATCAGCTGGGTGACACTTGAGTTTTTTCTGAGTGGCCACCCAAAGACACAGCTTACAGGGAACACTGGTGATAACGGTCCTTTGAGGGAAAAGAGAAGTTAACAAAGATGGGCTGAAGCTGCTGCTGTTATTAAAGTCCAATTCTGTTTTATCCCAGGAAGTGTTTGGGATGCAGCTGGAGCTGTGAGAGGTGGCAATGTGATCTGGGTCCCTCTCTCTGGCCTGGTCAGGGCATGTCTCAAGATCAGGATGACAAAAGGCCGAGGGTCCCAGAACATGGTAGAAGTAGTAGCAGCCACGATGGTGAAGCTTGCTGTAGTGGCCTATTTTTCTCCTATCATTTCTTTTAGCCACCCAACAAGGAAATGGTGGAATAGCCCATCCCCTTATTATTTTGTCCATCAACAGATCCTAGATTTTGATGCACCAATTTTGGTTCACTGATTTCTGGCTCCGTGTTTTTCTCGTTTACCAAGTACAATCTTGTCAGCTCCCCACCCCCAAAGGCACCTAGGATTTGGAAGGCTCAGGCATGCGCCCCCAGCCAGCCCTTTTCACCTGCCTAGTGATTGTGTCTCTCCTGTATGATTTTATGAGAAGGAATCCCATTCACAAGTTATTTTTTCAATACTTGGCATTTCCACAGGCAGCTGTCCTGCTCAGTTGGAAGGAAAGATACTACAATACCTGAATATTTGTTTAATTTCTGAATTTTCCTTATAAGTTATTCTTCACATCTTGGGAGTGATGCCACCTTTCAAGCTACCACCAAAAAGTACACTTCAAAATAGTTACTCTGAAGATATTTTGCTGAGGAGTATAGGAATACTTGTTGGAGGAAACACGGTAGCACAGGATTATACCCACACATTTGAAGGCACTGCCTTCTGGACGCATCGATTCCTGGTTACAGGTAGAGTTGATTAAAACTATTTCGTTTTTTAAAAAAAAATTAGCAATTCTCACTGATTTTTAAGCCATTGAGTTGATGACATTATTGAGCTTTCTAAAGGAAGGTAATAAGGGAATTTTAAAAGGAGACTAACTTATCCTACCAGCAAATTTTTGGCAAAGGTGGGGGAGTAGTGTGGGATACAAAAATCACTTGAAGTGTGAAGAATGCGAACAAGGAGATCTCTCTTTATGTAATACCTATTGCCCTTTCTGCTTTATCTATTGGAAGGGTTGCATACTCCAAGGGCTTGTACACACTACTGCTGAAGTCCATGTAACAGGTTTCTCAGGGGTGTGGGTTTTTCCACACACCAGGACGACTCACGTTACACTGACTTAAAACAGCGTCTACACTGCACTATGTTGGCAGAAGATGCTCTCCCGCCAACATAGCGTCTGCCTCTTGTTGAGGTGGAGTAATTATATTAAAGGGAGAGCACTGTCCTACATCGGCACAGCTGCAGTGAAAGTGTAGTGAAGATATTTCCCATGAGATAAAGTTTGTGGAAGATTATTCATGTAATTTTGTAGCTTGGACATGCTGCTCACTTGAAATTCATCTGAGATGTTGTCTTGAGTATGAATGCTCCTGTGTAGATCTTCTATTTCCATAAGATTTTGTACTCTGTTGCATAGGAATAGCTAGTGTCTTTTTGAACATTTTATACACACTTCTACAGGTCACTAGAGAATCTATGACTACTGACATTTTGTGCAACAAGTTTTCATTGTTTTTTATAAAGCCACTTGATCGTACTTCTATAATATATTTAAACAATGGCTGACTTATTCAGACAAATTTTATCATCTCACGAAAAGGAAACAAAACCTGACTTGGAATAAAACTTTTCAGGTTTTGCAGTTCAAGGGCAATCAAGCAGAAGATTAAAGTTATAAAAGCAAACCTGTTTTAAAAAATTAAATGACAAATTAAAGTGAGATCTAGTAAATTATTTTAGAGTAGGCAATAATCAGTTTAATCCTAAACATGAAAGAGTTGTGTAACTTTTTTTAAAATTCTGCAATTGATGAAGCATAAATAAAAATTACCAGAAAACATGGATTCAAGTACAAGGTATAAGATTCTAAAAAGAAAAACAGCAATTTCTGGTTTTGGATAAGGCAATCCTTAGAGGACTTCACATTCTACACAATCACCGGGAAGTAGAAAACATTTAGAAGAGCTCATGTGAAGTTAGAACAAAATGAAACAGAGAGGTTACCTGTAATTTTCCATACATAAACTTTATTCCACTGGACACCATACAAAATATTAAACTTAAAAGAAAAATGAAAATATTAATTTGACATCATAAAGAAATAACAATTTTAACATATGAATTGGTCTGCAATAACAAATACATGAGAGGCACAAACTGTGCTACAGCAGGTCTAAAAGAAGTTTCACCTTTTTTGGAAAAGTTAAAATTTTCAAGATTACTTTCGAAATTTCAATTTACAGCAGCTGACCAATTTACAAATATTTACAGAAAATCAAAACAAAAGACTTGGCTTATTAGCAGCTTTTTTAAGCAGCCATCACTACTACTTTGCATATGGAAAGGAAACATTAAAAGAGATATCTGACCTAATCCGTATGAATATTATACATGGAAAACCAATGTATGTAAATGCTTAATTTCAAATGTAGTAGCTCTGCTGCTCTAAAATTCCAGTTTCAATAATTCCTGGGATCAGGAGCATAACAATGAGGATATAATTTAATTTTAATAAACTGTTACTGTGGTTCCATGTAAGAGGGAAATAAAACTGGAAAGTGCCAAGTAGAGCAAAAGTGCATACTGCTTTAAGCAGTTGTAAAGCACAGGCTACTTATTTATCAAGAAACGTGCAATGTTTAAGGATACAGCTGGACTTTTATACATTGCTTGGTTTTTCATTTCAGTATTAAGTGTGGGTGAAGTAACCATTACACAATTAATAGTAACAACAATTTAATATACTCTGATAGTGTCCTTAAAATTAATTTAAGTCCTGTGGTCTGAAATTTGGGTCATAATAGTCTCCTATACAAGTCAATGGTGTACGGATTTTTAGAAAATCCATCTTTGAATTAATGGTTATATTAACAAATGTCATAATAAAATATGTAATCTTTCTTATAAACATTTCCATAACAAAAACTTGAAAGAGAAAACACTTCATAAAAAACCATGGGGAAAACTGCATCTTGGTTTTGATATTGTTCTTTATATTTCAGCAGACTCCAGTAAGAAGAAGGAGGAAGCTTATTATCTTTTCTGTGTAGTTGGTCTTACAGGCAGTATACAGTTCAAGTCCCTCTTGTCTCGTAATCTCTGCCATGACTGAGGAAAAAAGTTTCAAGGTTTTAAAAAGTTGTTCTTCTATATCACCACATTCTTTACAACTGAAAGAGCTTAAACCCCACTCAGACCCACAAAGAGTTTTTAAGAAGTAATATTTTATCAGGTCCTCTCCTCAGTCTTCTTTTTGCAAGACTAAACATGCTCATTTGTAAACTTTCCTCATACATCAGGTCTTTTTAGATCTTTCATTATATTTGCTGCCCCTCTCAGAGGACACAAAATACCTATTAAATATGACACTATTTTTAAAAGCAGAAACATATTTTTGCTAGTGTCTGTGACACAGAAGGATACTCAATTAAAAAAAACCTGCTTGTTTCTTGTATTAAAAAAAAAATCTGATTTCCACTTCCTTCTTTTTGTTGGAGAAAGATCAACAGTAATATCTGTTTTGAAAAATCTCAGTCAACCTAGTATACGAGTGCAGCTTTAGCACTTAATTCCAAACAAGTATCTCACATTCAAAGCAAACACCCTGATGGGGAACAGTGACAGGAGACAGGAAGAGGGGAGCATTGAGCCCTCTAAGGCCCAAATCTTACATTCCAACAGGGAAAGTTGCAGGTCAGGTAGCAGTCCTGCTCACTACAATTAATGTTCTCCTAAGATTGTGTCAATAAGCCCTTCTTGCTGACGAAATGTGTACCGGACAATTCAAGTGTACACAAAGAGCAAAAAACCAATTTGTATACTACTGGAGGCCACATTTACCCATAGTGGAATGAGCAGTAAAGGCACAAATATTTTTGTTCCATAACTCCTTTTCTGATTCCCATAAGAAACACCACTGAATCCAGGCAAGGCTAAAAGTGTTCTACCCCCAAAACATTAATAAGACTTTCAAAGCTGACTAAAGGATTTGGATACCCAATTGTCATTACAATTTATCTCTGCCTTGGAGTCCTGATTTTAAACCAAGACCATTATGAAATTTTCATTTTAGGTACCCACTTCAGCATTAGCACTGCCCTTGCATGCACACACAGAAGCATTACAAAACATTGTCACTTCATATTTCTCTCTTTCTACATATTTTGGGATTAATTCCTATTACACAGATTGTGAAGTGTAAGGTAAACATCTCAGGCCACAAATCCACTGACCCTCTATTTTCATTCTTCATTCCAAAAACTGTACTGCAGACAAGAAGGCTACAACAATTAATCTGATATACATTTTTACCTTTAGAAATTCATCCTTGATAATGTCAAACTTCTGTTTTTCATGTACAGCCCTAGCTGTGTTTGTTCCATCAAAAGGCTCTGCAAAGTTAAATGTTAACATTTCAGTGTTAAAAAAAACAAACTATCTTCACCTAATAAACAACTCTGTGAAAAGCAGAGGATGAGTCAACATATTGTCTGTCACTTATTACAAGGGACTTTTGGCAACTGGTTGCGTTGTCCCTTTCTGACATGTACTGTGCAGGTAATTCTCATACCATAAAGACACGATACTAATATTCTGCTGTTGTGGTACAGATCATTGAAGTTTTACTCTTTTCAGTGCAGATAAATGGCATTGTCAGTGGCAGTACTAATACAAGTCTTCTATTATATGCTTTCATGTATTATACAAATATTTAAAGTGTTATAAAAATCAGTCTATTCGGAACCTCAGAACAAGGAATAAAGCAGCTAACATCCTTTGTTAATTCATAGATCATATATTTTCATGGCATTTTAAATTACTAAGTATTCTAAATAAGGAAGGTCCTTTTACAAATCAATAGTGGGTATTATACATCTAAATATGATATTGTGCAACAGTTGCACACGGACCTTTCACAACGGAGTGTTTATATAAGATCTACAAGTAACAATTTTTTCTTATTATGGAGTATCTTTTGAGACAAAAGTTGTACAACAGACCGCAGTGATAAAATACAATATTTTTCTTATACAGGTTGAACTTCTATAGCCCAGCGCTTTCTGGTCCAGAAACATCCATTTTCCGGAATGATTTTAACTAGCCGGATGTCAACTTTTCATGGGCGTGGCCAAGTTTCCCACTGTCTCATAAAAGTTTATTTACAGCCACCAGTCCTAGCTGTCAGTGTTCTGTGCTGTAATTTAGCTCTAATTTACCACTAAATGGCCTCTAACAGCCCAGTAATCCAGTGGAAGTGTTGGTAATGCTGCTAGATAATACTGACCTCCAATGATCTGGAAAATTCTCTGGTTTGGCACTGATCAGGTCCCAAGGGTGCTAGACTAGAGAAATTCAACCTGCACCTGAATATGTACTAACAAAATACCTATAAAATATTTAAGAAAACCATCTTTCAAAAATTTCATAAATCTGTACTCCTCTCTGCAGAAGAACAAATACACTGTAGCAAGAGTGGACAGTAACAGTTCGCCAGGGTTAGCCCCCAGCAGGTTGCCACCACTGTATTTACCTGCACAGCCACAAGGTATGAGTGAGGGCGATCGCAGCTCTTGTTGGCCACAGATTAGCTGTTCTCGGCCAACAGGAGCAGTGGGAAGTGGCGTGGATTGGTACACTGCTTCCTCCAGCTCCCACTGGCAGGGAATGGTGATCCATGGCACATAGAAACTGTAATGGCCAGTACCTGCGGCCATGCAGATAATTATAGCAGTGGGGGCCTGCCAGGACCTAACTGTGCCCAACTGGGTCCAGCCTGCTGGCCGGTATTTGCCCACCGCGTCCTATAGGATTACCATGAACAGACTGCCTTTTAATTTTACTGCAAAACAAGTTTAGTATCCAGTCTGTCTACACTTTTCCAGAGGACAGTTTCAGTACACTATGCTGTATTTCATACTTTCAAATGGTACAAGAGACAATGACAGAGCCCTGAAGGCGAAACACAGTCCTAACTAGATTAGTCTACTTTTAATATGTCAAATTTTGGCTACTTTCTCTTTGGTGGTTTAGGAATCCTTTTAATTGTAGTGTGTGTGCGCATATTAGTTTTACAAAATACATTAATACACATATGATAGACATTTATAGTATTTTTAGCACATGTATAAATTGAGCACAATGTTAGTCTTAAACAGTTTTGGATTTGTCATATGTATTTTTAATTGCAATAGCAATGAGGCATTGTGACTTTCCAAAATATTTATTTATGGCCTATCCTTACAATCCTTATTAAAGAAAAGCCACATGGCGAGGTGGACTAAGTCCAAAGGCCCCTGCTGAAGGCCTCATGGCCCCTGTCACACCTTACCCCAGAAAAGAGAAAGAAATAGTCCTCTAGGCAACCTAGAACAGCTGCAGGAGAAGCAACTAGAGGGGCTGCTGGAGCAGCCAATAAGGGGCCAGGAGGGTCAGATAAAAATAGCAGTAGCAGCAGAGTAGCCAGTTCTAGCTTAGAGCTGGAAGAGAAGGAACTGGGTTCCTGGCTCGTTGGAAGAACAACTGGACCACAGACAGCCCAGGGTGGGCTCACCTGAGCCCAGGGGTAAGGAATGCTCATGAGAGGTGAGTGCCACCCTGTTCCAAGCTCACATTGAATTCACAGACATTTTGCCAGGATAGGGACAATAAGACTGGGATCTTTCATTATTGAAACCATCCAAATTACACACCACATTTAAATGAACGTCAGTACTTATTTGTCATATAATGGACTATCTGGTTTGTTTGGCATACTTCTAGAATTTTCTTCTTCCTAAAAATATTTAAAATATGTAACTGGGTTCTTACTATCACATTTATTTCACTTTATAGGCAACAGGCCTTTATACTAGATCAGAATATTGGCCATCCAATCCACAAGATTTTAGCACTCTATAACTAGACACAGAATTTGACACAGTGACATGTTACTGCTGTGAATTCAAAATACTCATTATGTCACATATAGTATTTCTGGGGGAAAGTATAAGGAAGTTTGAGGTGCAGGTTGTGTTCTTCTCCATTCTCCCTATTGAAGGAAAAAAACTAAGTAGGGACCATTAAATTGTAGAGGTAAATGCATGGTTGTGCAGGTGGTGTTGGAGAGAGGGCTTTGGGATGTCATTCCAGGAAGAAATGCTAGAAAGAAATGCGGTCCACATAACAAAGAGAGGGAAGAACATCTTTGTAGACAGGCTTGCTAACCTGGGCTATGTCTAGACTGCAGGCTTCTTTCAGAAGAAGCTTTACCTGTAGAGATCTTCTGAAAAAACTTCTTCCGAAAGAGAGTGTTTACACAACAAAAGCGATCTGCTTTTCTGAAAGATAGTGTCCACACTGAATGGACGCTATCTTGCATTTAAGCTGTGATTACTACAGACAGAGTGGCAACCAGGACATCTGTGCTTTTTCCTCTTTCTTCTTCTTCCGAAAGAACTCCCTCTTCCCCGTCCACATACACCTTTTTCTGAAAGAGCTCTTTTGAAAAAAACACTTCTTCCTCATAGAAAGAGGTTTACCAATGTCGGGAAAACCCCTTTGTTCTTTCAATTTTTTTTCCCTTGAAAGAACGTGATTGCAGTGTGGACGTAAGTGACTTTTTCAGAAAAATGGCCGTTTTTCAAAAATAGCCTCTGCAGTGTAAACATACCCCTACTGAGCAGGGCTTTACAGAAGGTTTACTGGGCAATGGTGACCTAAGCGCTGAGGTAAGTGGGGAAGTGGGATACTGGAAGGACACAAAGAAAGGAAGGTACATACTGCAAAAGTAGGTGCCTGTACACAAATACAAGAAGCCTGAGAAATAAACAGGAAGGACTAGAAGTCCTGGCACAGCCAATGACAATAATGTGATTGGAATAACAAAGACTTGGTGGGGTAACTCACATGAATGGAGCATTGTCATGGATAGGTATAAACTATTAAGGAAGGACAAGCAGGAGAGAAAAGGTAGAGGAGTTCCACTGTATGTAAGAAAGCAAAATGATCACTCAAAGCTTCCATATGAAAAAGAAAAGCCTGTTGAGTCTCTGAGTTTAGAGGCAAGAGCAATAAGGATGATGCTGTGGTGGTTTTACACCAGACCACCAGACTAAGGATGTTAAATTGCGTTTAATCAGCTAATTGAGTAGTCGATGGAATTTCCATCAACTACTCAATTAGTCGATAAGGGAGGAAACTGCAGAGCTGCAGCGGGGTTAGCTCCCACTGCGGCTCTGCCTTTTAAATGTAGTAAGAGCTTGGGAGCTCTTACTACATTTAAAAAGCAGAGGCACAGCACCTGGTCTCCTGCTGTGCCTCTGCCTCTCCTGCCCCCCGATAGAGATGGTTGTGGTGGGTACCAGCTTTTAAGCCGGCTCCCCCAGCACCAGCTCCTGCTCCCTCATCTTGCTGCCTCTAATAGAGGCAACGAGGAGGCGGGGAGGGAGAAGCAACTAGTCAAGTAGTGACTAGATTACCCGATAAACCTAGCCTTATCGGGTAGTCAACTACTCGCTTACATCCCTACTCCAGACCAGAGGATGAAGTAGACAAGGATTTCCTTAGACAACAGGGCTGCGTCTAGACTGGCAAGATTTTGCGCAAAAGCGGTCGTGTTTGCGCAAAAACTTGCCAGCTGTCTACACTGGCCACTTGAATTTGCGCAAGAGCACTGACGTTCTAATGTAAGAAATCAGTGCTTCTTGTGCAAATACTTTGACACTCCCGTTCGGGCAAAAGTCCTTTTGCGCAAAAGGGCCAGTGTAGACAGCTCAGATTTGTTCTGCGCAAAAAAGCCCCGATGGCTAAAATGGCGATCGGGGCTTTCTTGCGCAAAAGCGCGTCTAGATTGGCCAGGTATGCTTTTGCGCAAAAGCATCCGTGCCAATCTAGACGCGCTTTTGCGCAAATATTTTTAATGGAAAAACTTTTCCGTTAAAAGTATTTGCGCAAAATCATGCCAGTCTAGACGTAGCCCAGAAGTTTCCAGAGCGCAGACCCTGATTCTTAGATGGACTTCAATCATCCTGACATCTGCTTGGAAAGCAATACAGCAGTGCACAGACGATTCAGAAAGTTTTTTGGAGAGTGGTATGGACAGTTTCCTGGTGTAAGTGCTGGAGGAACCAACGAGGGGCCATGGTCCTTTTGACCTACTGCTCACAAACAGGGAAGAATTGGTAGGGGAAGTGGCAACATGGGCAGCAATGACCATGAAATGGCTAAGTTTAGGATCCTCACAAAAGGAAGAAAGAAGAGCAGCAGAATACAGATATTAGATTTCAGAAAAGCAGACTGGCTCCCTCAGGGAACTGATGGGCAGGATCCCCTGAGAGGCTAATATGATGGGGAAAGGAGTCAAAGAGAGCTGGATGTATTTTAATGAAGCTATATTGAAGGCGCAGAAACAAACCATCCCACTATGAAGAAAGAATAGCAAAATATGGCAGGTGACTAGCTTGGCTTAACAGCACAATCTTCGAAGAGTTTAAACACAAAAAGCAAGCTTACAAGAAGTGGAAACTTGGAGTGCATTTAGACAGCACCCTTCTGTTGGAATAAGCTATGCAATTTGTGATACGCAAATTGCGTAGCTTATTCCGAGTCTAAATCGAAAGAGCTTATATTGAAGTTTGGTGCTGTTTACACAGTGCCAAATTTCAAAATAAGGCACTATTCCGACAGATCCCTTAACCCTCATGGAATGAGGGTTATGGGGATGCCAGAATAGCACGCCCGCTATTTTGCGAAATAGCGGGTGCTTTTAAAGATGCAGCATTGCTGTTTTTTCGGGATACTGGAAGTATCCCGAAAGAGTAATGCAGTCTAAACATATCCTTGGACAGACAGACTATGGAGGAGTATAAAATATTGCTTGAGCATGCAGAGTGTCATCAGAAAAGCAAAAGAGCAATGGGAGTTGCAGCTAGCAAAGTATGTGAAGGATAACAAGAAGAGTTTCTACAGGTATGTTAGCAACAAGAAGGTGGTCAGAAGAAGTGTGGGACCCTTACTGAACGGGGAAGGCAACCTAGTAACAGATGTGAAAAAAGATGAATTACTTAATGCTCCCAGACTGCTTCAACTGGGCAGCACAGTATGTGGAGAAGATGAGCTGCCCTCAGTGCTGAAAGAACAGATCAAGGATTATTTAGAAAATCTGGAGGTGCACAGCTGCCTGGAGTCGGATCTACTGCATGCGAGGGTGCTGAGAGACTTGGCTCATGTTATTACATAGCTTGGCCATTACTTTTGAAAACTTGTAGCAATTGAGGGAGGTCCTGCATGATTGGAAAAAAAGACAAATCTAGTGACCATCTTTAAAAGAAGGTAAACCACAGGGAAGGCTCAGCTCCGTCCCTAGAAAAACCATGTAGCAAGTCCTCAAGGAAACTATTTTCAACCACTTGAAAGAGAGGAAGGTGATCAGAAACAAGTCATGCCTAACCAACCTAATTGCCTTTATGATGAGATAAGTGGCTCTGTGGATAGGGGGAAAGTGGAGGACATGATCTACCTTGACTTTAGCAAAGCTTTTGATACAGTCTCCCACAGTATTCTTGCCAGCAAGTTAAAAAAGTATGGATTAGATAAATGGACTATAAGGGTGGATAGAAAGCTGGCTAGCTCATCGGGCTCAACAGTTAGTTAGTGATGAACGGCTCCATGTCTAGTTAGCAGCCAGTATCAAGTGGAATGACGCAAGGGTTGGGCCTAAGGCTGGTTTTGTTAATGGATCGGGATGGTAGGATGGATGGCATCCTTAGCAAATTTGCAGATGACACTAAGCTGGGGGGGAGGGGGAAGAGAGGTAGATATGCTGGAGGATAGAGATAGGGTCCAGAGTGGCCTAAACAAATTGGAGGACTGGGCCAAAAGAAATCTCAGGAGGTTCAACAAGGACAAGTGCAGAGTCCTGCACTTAGGACAAAAGAATCCCATGGACTTCTACAGGATGGGGACCAACTTGCTAAGTGGCAGTTCTCCAGAGAAGAACCTGGAGTTTACAGTACGTGAGAAGCTAGATATGAGTCAACACTGTTTTATTCCACTCTATTTCCACTAGTGAGACCACATCTGGAGTACTGTGTCCAGTTTTGGGCTCCCTACTACAGAAAGGATGTGGACAAATTGGAGAGAAACTAGCAGAGGGCAACAAAAATTATTGGAGAGTTGGGGCACATGACTTGAGAGACTGAGGAAACTAGGTTTATTTAGTCTATGGAAGAGAAGAATGAGGGGGGAATGTGATAGCAACCTTCAACTACCTGTAGGGAGGGGAATGGGTTCTAAACAGGATGGAGCTAAGCTATTCTCAGTGGTGGAAGATGACAGAATAAGAAGCAATGAGGGAGGTCTAGGTTGGCTATTAGGAAAAACTGTTTCATAAAGAGGATGGTGAAATACATGAATGGGTTACCTAGGAAGCTAGTGGAATTTGCTGGGTCACCTCATGCCCCCCTGGAATTTCTTCACGCCCCCCAGTTTGGGAACCTATGGGCTAAAGCATGCCCAGTTTGGACAGAATCAGTGATTTAAGATACTAAATTCTAAGACATCACCACGGAACATGTGTCAACTGAGATTTTTCAAAGGTTTATAACTTGGCCCTATTTGGGCAGATTTTCAAAGGAACAGCAAAAGTAACATACTTAACACAAAGTATAGCCTCCCCCTCCACCCCAAATTCTGATTCCTTACTCTAAACCATGGAGGTGATAGATCTTCTCAAAGAAAACGTCTGCAGAATTTTAACAATGCAAAACAATATTTTTTTTTATAGCCTTGTTCTTGGAAAAGGCTGGACCATTATGGATGACACACACACACACACACACACACCCCCCCACCCATACAGATGGTCAATTGGAACAGAAAATCTGAATTTGGCAAAATTATTAGCAGCTGAAGAATGGAGCATTGTCATAGGTATACAAATCTGACATAGGGTCCACCAAGCCTTGTCCCTTCCAACCTGCAGGACATGCTTCAAATGTCTTTAAAAAGGAGAAACTCAGCTCAGAAGGGGGAAGACAACAGAATCAGCCTGAGGGCTCCAGAACAAGGGTGCTGAAGAAGCCTCTCCGTGAGGACAAAGACAGCCTGCTGAGCCTGGCTGGGACTGAAGGTTTAGTTGTCTTGCCTTTCCTTTTACTATTTTATATTGAACTTGGAAATGTGAGTGGAGATGGAGGGTAGTAAGTAGAGATGTTAAAAAGCAGGTAATTGAGTAATTAACTGCTGAAAATCTAAGCGGTTACACATACTCAGCAGTTACACACACCTTTAAGCCAGCTCCCAGCACACACCAGTTGCTGCCCTTTCTTCCTGGGAGCTGGCTACCACCTTCACACGGCCTAGCCCTCCCCTACCAACTGTCCTTATTGCAGGAGGAGCCAAAGCCTCATTCCACTATAGTAAGGGGAGGGCAGGATATTGAAAACCCTGAGGTGAAGCTAGGCCACCATAACAAGGGTTAGGAAGTGGACTGAAAGCTGTTCTTGCTGGCAGTCGTGAGACTGGAAACTGGATGTGCTACCCACTCGTTCACCTGACCCTCTGAAAACTATTAAAGTCACATAATGGGTGGTACCAGTCATCCTTAATAGTAGGCAATGCTATCATCTCTGCCTGTAACACACACACTATAAGTGAAAGAACTGGGAGAAATCACCACAAAAAACAGCATGTGAAGTGAAGCATAAGATATTGTACAACAATAGTAAAAATCACTCTCAGTCGAGAAGCAAGCAAATATTTCAACTTTAGGCAAACAGGATTTTGCTACATAGTTATAAAACAGTAGTCTAACTTTTCCACTGAAATGCCTGAAATAAGAGATAAGCAAAGCCTATGAGTGACAGGCTAAGTTAAATCAACACCATCAAGAAACTAAATATATGAAACTGAAAACAAAAAGTACAGTTTCACACTTTACCTTCTACACAAATGAATTTGTTTCTCCATTCAATACCATCAGGTCTTGGAATGGCTTTGGCTTCACGAACTGAAATCATTTGGCAGCTCCAACTAGAAAAAGGAAAACAACATGAAGGCATTTTTTAGATTGCTTTTTGAACCAGCAGTATATACTTACATATAATATAGGAGAAGTGTTCATAGACAGTCATGACTTGGGAATTTCAAAGAACAGCAGCTTAATTTTTTAGCATGTCTAGGTAGGGACTGCTCTAGCCATAGAAAAACTGTGCCACTGTCAGGGAGCCAGGCCAAACCTGATTAGCAGAACCCTGTATGGATACAAATTTGTATCTGCGGATATAAATTGGTGTCCATGGAACTGTAGGGCTCTCCTGGAAACTGCAGCAGCAAACAAAACAGAATATAGAGCCACTGTTCACAGGAGCCAGCTCCCTGCGCCGGAGCTCCTCCGGCATAGTTCACCAGCATGCCCTTTGACAGGAGATGCAGACAGACGCACGGAAGAGTGCTGGGTGAAACTAAGGGAGGTACAGCCATGCTGGAAGAGCTGCCAGTGTGGCTTCTGGGAATGGCGGCTTCATGTTCTGCTGCTTTCGCTGCTGTGGTTCCCGGGAGAGACCTGCAGTTCCGTGGATACTGATTTGTATCTGCAAAAATAAATGTGTATCCATGCAGGGCTCTACTGAGTAGCACTGCAACCCTGTACACCAGATTGCAATACCCCTACACTTGAGAATCTGTTGTAAGGGTGGGCGTGCTGCGCACACTAAATTTTTGCTGAGGGTGGCAGATTGATTTAAACAGTCTCAGTTTCTAGGTAGGAAGTAATGGAGACTAGTCTTCACTGCCATTAACTCTTTTAAGGAATGAGGAATATGAGAGGGTGATAAGAGGTAAAATTTTCATACACACATTAAAATAAATTAAGAAAACATTTCAGCAATACAGAATACCACAGACCTCAATGGACATTATAAACTGGTGGTGAAATTTTTACAGAATGTAATCCCTTTCTAGCTCAAACCTAGGATGTCCAACATTCTGTTTTCATTTTAAAATACAATCAAAACTTTAGTAAGAGACTTTCCTAAAATTCCAATTAAAATGAGCCAAGTGGAAAAGTATAGTTTACTCTCAGATTAGAGAAATTCATGTCTGTGCAGAGAGCCTGCAAAAAGCCTAAAATCAAGGTAATGATATAAGAGAACCCTTACACTTTTTTCTCTGACCCTTTTGATTGTTTCAAATTGTAAGTCAATAGAGCCATCTGAGAATTTTTCCCCATCGCAACAGGACTGTATTCAAAGTATTTAATTTTACAAACTAGTTCTTACTCATGACTTCAGACTAGAGACCTGAAAAGTTTCAGCTTATGAAGTTCAACCATTTCAATTAAGTATACATGCATCTTTCCAGCAGAAAATATATTTTCACTCTTCCGTAACTCAAAAATACATTTAAGAGTTTGTTGAAACTTCTAACGGGGCTGCAGGACAAATTCCTTAATGTACAATTTATCCAATATCTAACAAACAACTTATCCACACAAATTTAAATTTTGCTTGTCTGGACTGTTCCCATACAATAACAAAAGTATAAATAGTACATATGGCAAGCATTCAAGGAGAGCAAAAAATTTAGCTCTTATCCACAACACTACTCTAGTATCTCCTTGGTTCTACCACTTGTCCTAAATGTTCCCTAACTGTGAAAATTATCCGTATAATATGAAATAATGTAACTACATTCTGTCAAATCAACAAAGTACATTTACTAATTCATTAACCATGTAAAGAGATTAAAGAAGGGCTTCAGGTGAGGGGGCTAACTGGAAAGATGCATAGTGACCACAGTATCATTAGCAAGGTTCCAGAAAAAACGGGTCATAGAGGAAAGAGTAATATTGGACACCATCATTTGGCTCTGACTCCAACATGTCTATAAAGCTTATCTTAAACAAGCTAAAGGGAAGAGTTATGTAACAGAATATCTAAACTGAACAGATCACAGCAGGTAGTAAAGCCACTAGGATGCACACTGAACATGATAAATATTTTTCTCTTACAAATTTTTGAGGTTCTACCTGGCTTGAACATAAGCAGTTGCGTCTTTAGCAAAATGAAAATGTATATGTTATTGTAGAAAATCTAATTATAAACTGTTATACATTAAAAGTGAAGTAGCATTTCTAGCTGTTTAAATCACATTTTGCACTTCATGGAATCATGACAGTACTTGATTTCCTCTTTTACCATTAGCATTGTATTCCTACAAAAATTAGGAGTCTGAGTTATAACTGAAGTATTCACAGCAAGAGATTTATTTACTGACTTTAGACTTCTTGATTTGTAAAGAATGTTTACAAGTTTGCTCGCTATTTGTAATTGCTCAATGAACACTTTATGCAAACATGTTTCAAACTGTGAGTTTAATATACACTATTTGTTTCAATTATGTCATCAATTTCTGGTGTGTTTGATCACGTTATGTTTCTATTCTCTGAGCAGACAAAAATTTCAAGGAAAGAACCCCAAAGATTTCAAGACAACTAGGCAACTTCTGATATAAACTTTTATACAAGCATATTATGCAAGTACTCACAAGATATTCACTTTCCTGAGAATTCCTGTGGAGAAAAATGTTACTTACACTAATGTTCAAAGAAAGTGAACAATGTTCTCTAATTTTTTCCAACCAAGTATGGAATCGATTTTGTTATGTGCACTGAGGCATGTGCACCACCAATAGAAACACACGCTGCCAGCTGTGGACACTCTGCTAATCAGCTGGGGAGTATTTGAATCTCTCCTGGGTGGCCGCCCACATGCACAGCTGACATGGAACACTGATTGTGAATACATTCAAAAGCAATTAACTGTTAATTTAAATCAATGTTCATGACTGCATTATTTTCCTAGTTGTATTCTAAATTATCAAGTCTACATGTTATGTATTTTGTTCTTCCTCACATTCCAAAAAAGAGGGACCGAATGACCAATCCATACTTATTTTGTCATTTCTAACCTCATACAGGTTAATCATAGGATGACCTTAAACCTATAGCCTAACATCAGTTACGTAATTCAAAAACACTTGCTATAAAAATCAGCATCTGCCACCTTCCCAAGGACATTTATGAATCTCGTTTTCCATCAGTAGGAACTATATAGTTTCAAGTAACATGTCTTCATTACAGTTTTGACTTAAAATTCTAATTCAGAAGAATACATGCTGAAACTAAAACATTTTCATTTCATTTTTCAATAAATAAGACAGACTTTAAAATAAGACTGCATCTTTCATCAGGCCTTTATTTGGTCTCTAGATCCCCAACAAAATCCATTGGACATAAGGAAGGCATTTAACAAATCAGCCCTTGCTTTGTTACAGAGTATTTGCCAAGTGAAAACCTGCTGCCTTCACTCAGAGCTGCTGTGTGAAATCAGACACGAGGCTCGTTTAAGAGTCTGGTAAACAGAGAGAGTTCCAGTAGATTTTCTTTTGAATATGCATCGGATTGCTTCATATTGTGCATTAGAATTTGATATTATGAAAATGCAGTTTTGAAAATTAGGAATAAAAAATTTTATTCTTTGAAGATGTTTTATTTACTTATTAACATTTTACACATTAAAAAAGCATTTCAAATCACATCTTCAGCAAGTTGAGTTATGTACGAAACACAATTAGAGTGAAATTTAATCAATCACAATTCAGTGGATGAGAATCAAATTGTGTATTATTTGCCAATACTGCTGTATAACAAGTTCATTTAAGCTTTTCCATGTGCGCTGTTTCTGGGACAATCTCCAAGTCACAGTTCCAAATCTTATTTTCCCCTTGACATTTTATTTATAATTTGTAGTACAATGAGGCCTATAGACTTCAACTAATACTAGGTTTTCATTGTGCTAGACACTGTACACACACATTTTAATTGATAGCTTCTGCCTGAAAGAGTTTACACTGGAAATAGACAAGACAGACAAATAGTGAGAGGGAAAAGAGGCATAACAAGGTGAAGTCACCTGCCCAGGATCACACAGAGGGACAATAGTGTAGCTGAGAACAGAACCCAGCCTACTGCCCTACCTACTGGACCTCGCTACTTTTGTCATAAGCATTACATAATTCTACTGGTTACAATTTATATTAATTTAAAAAGCTGTCTTAATTTAGAAATGATCTCTCTCTCAAAGTGATCACAAAATATTATTACATTCTTTCCTCTCTCCCCTCCCCTGCCCACCCCAAAAAATCCCTGTGACAACTGACCAATTAGCATCAACCCAGGTAACAGTGTTGAGGAACAGATGAAACTTGAATTATGTTCCACTGTGAATATCCATTATGATAGTCTTCAATTATATAGTCATACTGCTTCTAAATTGTAAGTTGCCCTATAAATGTTAGAGAGAGTATGCTGCATCTCGCAGTATTATGCACTACTCTGTATAGGCCAGAAGCTATGGAAGTTACTTATTCTATATACAAATTAAAAATAACTATGATTTGCACTATACGTGTAACAAGTCAATAATTAAAATTTGCCAAAATATAGAACACCTAAGTGTGAACTGAATTTAGATGTACTTTCGTTTGTACTTAAGGAAAGCTCTTTTGCTTGGGGAAAAATAACTACCTGTAGTATCATGCAAGCTGCTGATTAAATTATTCAATTATATAGAGAAGTCAAAGATCATAAGATGGATTGGAACATTACAGTAATGAAGTGTAAGAATAAACATATTACAGGAATCTGTAATAATGCAAAAAATTTGTTACACTGTATAACTTTTGTCATTTTCTGATACAAATGCTTAAATATACAAGAAAATGTTTTAATAAAAATTACTGGCTTCATTATTTTCCTTTAAAAGGAAACTATTCCCAAATGGTATCATAGTGTGCTCTGTTTTGGAAAACTGAACACAGATAATTGGTGCTCTTCTGGAAATATTGTCCTCCCAGTTTCCATGACTGTCTTCTCCTGGTTCTCCTCCAATAGCTAATTGCTCATTCATTGTGTCTTTCGGAAGATTCTTAATGTGGGGTTCTACATTGCTCCGTCTTTAATCACCTTCTCTTCTATCTCTATACCTTATCTCTGGATAATCTCATTTGCAAACACAAATTCAACTACCATCTCTATACTAAAACTCACTGATCTACTTTAGACCAGACCTCGCCAATCTAAATTGAAATCTTTGCTTGTCTCTGACATCTCATGGATGTCACGCCATCACTTCAAGCTCAATATGACTAAAACATAACTTTTAATCTCTACCACCCTCTCTCTCTGTCACTCAGGCCAGTAATCTGGTCATCTTCAACTCAGATCTCTCTCTCTCTCTCTCTCTCTAAGTTCTCACATCGAGGCTATGTCTAAATCTCGTGCATTCTTTCTGCATCACACCTTCCCTAGCTATCCACGTAACTAAAACCTCATCTGAGTCACTACAACATCCTTTTTCTGGCCTTGACCAATGAAATTTTGCCCTATTCATACACATTCCAAATGCTGCTGTAAAAAATCACTTTCCTAGCCCATTATTATGAATGTCACCCCTCTCTTTGCATTCCTCCACTTGGGCTTCCCCCCTTCTTTGTTGCACCAAACTTAGGTTATTTGTTTTCATTTTCAAAGCCCTTCATGGCGCCTATCCATCATATTTCAATTTATTATTAGATGTCAACTCCTGTCTCAAGCTGACTCATGATATCAGTTTGAAATAAAGCAAGATTTTATATTTTCAAATATGCATCTTCTTTTTTTCCCCTCCATGCTGCCCCTCATGAACATCCACAAAACTGCCTCATCTCTTTTCAAATCACTCCTCAAAAGGAGTGATTGTGATGCTTACAAAAATCTTGGCCAAGGTTAGGTGGCTGGTGTGCCGAGACCACTACCTATCATGCTAACGAGTACTATCTCATTGTTTCTTCGAACTCCCCCATTTGTTGTCTTTTGTCTTCCACTTAGATTTTAAAGCTCTGTGGGTTAAGGAAAAACTTTTGTACTGCATTTGTCCACCTAACACAACATTTCTGGCCTATATCTAGGGCTCATAGGCACTACAGTGCAATACATTTTATTATTATTAATAATAATTATTAATTATTATTATTAATAACAACAATAAAGATGACCTTCCTTCGGGAGGGAGGCTGGGTGTGGTCAAATCTGAACCTTGTCCTTACAGAAGACTATGTAAGGTGGTTCAGATGTTAGGGCCTTAAATTCATACACCCTCCTGAGAGAGGATATTGCCACCAGAAAAGCTACCTTTTGCGAGAGATGGAGCAAAGACATGTTGCTAGTGGTTCGAAGTGGGGCCTCATTCATCTTGGAGGTCCCATGCTGAGATCATTAAGTCAAAATTGAGAGTATAACCTGTCAAGTCCTTTAAGAAAACATGCAACTAATAGGTTGGTGAAGACTGATCAGCCAGACATGCTGTGCTGAAAGTTGGAAATGACAGCCAAATGGACTTTTACTTATGACACAGTGAGCCCTTGTTGCTTCAGGTGCAGAAGATACCCAAGGTAAAAGGCATTGGCAGGTGCATAGGAGACTTATGTTTCTCAAATGACCAACTCGCAAATCTCTTCTATTTGGCTAGCAGATGGTTTCTTACTGCCAAAGAGGACTTTCCTAACTGGACTAGAGCAAGCAAGCGCCATTGGATTTAGTACTGGAGAGTCCCGCCATGAGGTAGATTAATTAAAAGTTGGGATGCTGAAGACTGTCCTGAGTTATCAGGTCTGGGAGCAGTAGAAGACTGACTGGATTATCCACTGACAGCTCCAGAATAGATGTGTCCCAGTACTGATGTGTCCAGGCAGGAGCTTTCAATACCCCAGAGGCTTCGTCCCTCTGAACTGTGAGTAGCAGCTTGTGAATGAGTGGAAATGCTAAATTAAGTCATCCTTCCAAAAGAAAAGGAATGCTTCGGAGACTGAGCCTGGGCTATAATTCATGAAGAAGCAGAAATGCAGATGCTTCCTGTTGTGTCTTGTCACAAACATGTCTATCTGGGGAATTTCCCACTGCTGGAAGTTCTTGTTCATGATATCTGGGTGAATGGACCAGTTGTGGTTCTGAAAGGACTTGCTGGAATGGTCTGCAATTTGTAATTTGTTCTAAATCCCTGGAAGATAAGATACCTCCAAATGTATCAAATGGATTATAAAGAAGTCCCAGTTTGAGGACTTCCTGGCCCAGGAGAGTGGAGCATGCTCCCCCATTTATATAAAATACTGCTGTTGTATTGTCTGTCATGACTGATACACATCGCCACTCCAAGTGAGTCTGGAAGGTCTGGCATGCCAGATGGACTGCCTTCAGCAGTCTGATGTTGAAATAAAGTGAGTGCTCTGCTTGGGATCAGAGGCCCTGAGCCTGAGCTCCCCCAAATGCACTCCCACCCCATCACTGGTGCATCCGTGACCAGAGAAAGTGATGCTTGAGGTCTGGAGAAGGGAATCCCTGCATACACAGCTTGCTCTTTGCATTACCATATGCAAGACAAGAACCAGCCAAGAAAGTGTGACTGCTTTTGTTTAAGCCACTCTGGTTTGGTTAATATACAGATGCTAGCCACATATGGAAGGGTTGGCGCCTCAGTCTGGCTTGCTGCACTACATAAGTACAGGTGGCCATGTGGCAGAGGAGCTTCAGACAATTCCTTGCTGTGAAGGTACAAAAATGTCAGAGATCTTGTATGATGCTGCAAAGAGTCTGTAACCATGCCTCTGTTAGGAATGCTCTCTACTATCTTGAGTCTAACACTGCCCCCATGAACTCTATCCTCTGAGGGAGGACAGGATTGACTTTTGCACATTCAGGAGAAGGCCAAGGCTATTAAAAGTTGATCTTATGAGGCTTAAATGCACCTCCACTTATGTTGTGGAGAGGCCCTTGATGAGCCAATAGTTGAGGTATGGAAATACCGGCACCAGACACTTCCACAGAAAGCAGCCATAGCTGCTATGCACTTGGTGAACAATCGAGGTGCCACTAACAGGCCAAAGGAGAGGACTTTGAATGGACAGTGATTTTGGTTTACCACAGACCTGAGGAACGTAAGTCAAGGGGGGCATGCCTATTCCCCCAGTCCAGGGAAGGGATAATGGAGGCCAAAGAGACCATCCAGAACTTCACTTCTTCATGAACTTGTTGAGATTTTGCAGGTCTAAGATAAGACTGAGACTGCCTTGGGCTTTTAGGATTAGGAAATAACAGAAGTAAAATCACTTGCCCTTATTTCCTGAGGAACCTCCTCCACTGTTCATGCTCTTAATAGCAGCTGCACCTCTTGCCTTAGGAGATGCTTGTGAGAGGGCTCCCTAACAAGGGACATGGAAGGGACGTAGGATGGAGTAGGGAAGCTGAACGTGTTGTAAAGGGTCTGAAACCACAATTCTGTTCAGATTGGGACACATGGTAGAACTAGGACAGTCAGCACAAAAAGGATGGGATAGTTGGATCTACTGTTTGAACAGAAGCATTGCCCTTGTATACACCTTCAAAAGATTCATTTTGGTCAGAGGACTGTTCCACCTGCCCAGAACCTTGAGCAAATGACAGAGGAGTCTTTCTCCTATGGTTTCTATTATACCTCTATTACAGTCCCATCTGTTCTGAGGTTGGTAGAATTGAGGCAGGGACTGAAAATGCTTCCATTGCAGTGACAGAATATGGAGGCCAAGGGATTCGAGAGTGGCTCTTGAGCCTTTAAGTCTACACAGACACGAGTCTGTTTTCTTGAAGAAACGGGTCAAGCCCTCGAATGGAGGTCCTGGATGGAGTGTTGGACTTTATACGGGAGCCCTGATGCCTGCAGTCAAGAGCTTCTTCTCATGTCAAGCCCCGTGGCCATTGTCTGAACAGCCGAATCAGCAATATCTAGGGCTACCTGAAGCAAAGCCCATACCACAAGCTTGCCTTCTTCACCGAGGCAAAAAACACTGCCCTTGAGTCCTCTGGCAGAAGCTCTGAACTCCAACATAGCCATGCAGGAACTGAAGCTACATTTAAGCTTAAACTGCAGCAAGGGTGGTTTAGGTTGGACATTAGGAAAAACTTCCTAACTGCCAGTGGTTAAACACTGGAATAAGTTGCCTAGGTAGGTTGTGGAATCTCCATCTCTGGCAATATGTAAAAGTAGGTTAAATAGACATCTATCAGGGATGGTCTAGACCAGTGTTTCTGAAAGTGCTCAGCACTTTGAGAAACACATTGACTGGCCACCCCGGTTTGTTTATTTACTGGTGCCACAGCCATGGAGCCTTGCGGTTCCCATTGGCTCCGTTTCACTCTTTGCAGCCAAGTGGAGAAGCGGGAAGTGGTGGTGGCCTGGTCCACGCCACTTCCCACGGCTCCCCTTGGCTGCAAAGGACAAAACGGAGCCAATGGGAGCCACAAGGCTCCATGACCGCAGCACCAGTAAATAAACAAACTGGGGCGGCCAGTTAATGTGTTTCTCAAAGTGGTTTCGCGAAGCACTTTCAAAAACACTGGTCTAGACGGTGCTTGGTCCTGTTGTGAGGGCAGGGGACTGGACTCAATGACCTCTTGAGGTTCCTTCCAGTTCTAGCGTTCTATGATTTGCTAAGGATCACCCTGCGGTTTCAAATCTGAAGCCGGAGTCCCCTAATAGAATAGTCTTTCCTCCCAAAGAGCTCCACCTAAAACCCAAAAAGCAAAGAAGTTGAGCATCCATGGTGCTCTTGATGTTTACATTTTTTTGCTGCTGCCAACATTAAGAAATATGGCAGCGGGTGTGAATAAACATGTTCAAACCCTTTAAAAGAGGACAAAATACTTCCTCTCTGTCCTTTTCACCATTGGGGGTAGGGGTCTATCACAAGGGTATCTCCTGGAATGGGACCCTCTGCTTTGCTGGACACCCAGGGGGTCCAAAAAGGCCATTAGATTGGAACCTGACATTGGGTGGGCCATGGCATCTGGGAAAATTGCTGTCTCACTATCCAGCCTTGAGCATCAGTGTTCCGATCTGTGTCAGCTGCACCTGGACACAGAGGACTCTGCCTCTGATTCTGATTGGGAGAACTCACTCTGGGAAGACCAAGGAGAAACAGTGCCACGTGCAACAGCGACTGGTGCTGGGAAATTGGGAATAGGTGCAGTTCCCCTGCCATTCTGCTGCCAGAAAGTATCAGTGCCGAGGCTATGGTGACTGACATGGTAATGTTGCCATCTTGCTTCAGGAACAGCTCTGCAGGTTTCAGGGGTGATGTTGCCTTTTAGCTCGGTGTCTGGTATTGCCTGAGTGGAGAAGGTGGTGCCATGAAGGTGAAGAGCTCTCACCACCTCGGAGGTCTCTGGCATGGAGGGCAGCTCCAAAGCCTCTCCCAGACTTCTCCAGAGAAAGGAGTCCTGCAGAACCAGACTCAATCGACCCCTTTTTGAAGCAGGAGTCAACCATGCTGAGCTAGATGGAGCCATGCTGGGTCTCATTGCACTCAAGTCTTTCTATCCTGGTCTCATTGTAAGTGAGCATCCCATCTAGCTTCTTCTTGAGGGGCACTGGTGATGGGGAGCAGTGCCACACACTACTAATGTGCAGAGCCCCTGTACAAGGAACCCTGCTGGTGCCAAGCATCTTTATCAGAGTCCTTTTCAGGTCTCCCACGTCGACACTGGGCCACTGTGCAGATATTACAGGTGCTAGGTGTTGACTTGAAGGAACATGGCTCCAAGGGGAGATGGAGGGAGGCCTCCATCAGAAGGATTTTTAATTGTTGGTCTTTTTCTTTTGAATCCTGGGGTGGAATCTCCTGCAGATCCTGCAATGATCCTTCTAATGCAATTCCCCCAGATTCTTCATGTAGAATGTGTGAGGGTCATTTCTGGACATAGACTTCTTACAAGCTGCACAGAGTTTAAACCCTGAGGACCTAGACATGCCCCGGTACTGGTGAGGGGATGGGAATGGAGGGATAAGCGAAAATGGAAGGTAACCCACAGAATATTTCTTTATTGGAATTCTAACTATATAAAATGACTAACTACAACTACTAACTGATTTAACTACTTACAGAGACAGTCCAAAGACACCTGGGGAGAAGACTTGCGGAAACAAGAGAACTAAGCATTCCAGCTGACCATTAACAGGCAACAAGGAGGAAATGAAGTGGTGGCGGGTTGACAGGACTCTCTATGGGTGCTATGGAGGCATGACTCTAGGGGGATACCACTAAGGGAAAAGCCTTCTGGCTGCTGTAGACATGCCATACACACACCTAACTGGAACAGACATGAGCAAGTCCTCAAAGAATTGTAGATCATATAGAATGTACTCCGATCTGCACTGAACAGCAGTTGATTTCCAGGTGCAATTTCAAGGTGTTTGTTTCAGTCAAATAGAGGGCTTATATATTAACTAAGGTACGTGACCCAAGATGAAACTATGACAAAGAGGGAAGAAAGCCACTGAAGTTATCAGGACCCAACTTATATCAAAATCAATAACTTAAGTGGCATCCAGAATCTCTTTGGAGAAGGAAGTGTCAGTCTAAAATAGCACACTACTAAATAGCTGGCTGTGGGACAATAGAGCTATTTGATTTTTGGCAGACTATTTTGCAGATTAAACTGAGGTAGTTTATTAAGCAACCATAGGCAAGTCTCACTGCCAAGCTTCTACCGGCACATCCAAAGTGCTGTCACATGCCCCTTTCCAGTTCTTTCATTCCTTGCTCTTCATCACACGTTCCTACCTCAAACTATTTTCCTCTGTCTGTTGATCAGTCTTCAAAATGTTAGCATGCTATATCCAAGCACGTCACATTCTCACAAACACAGGTAGAAGTTTGTCACTTACTCAAATTCTGTGGCATAATATTTGAAGAAGCCCACTAATAATTCTCCAAGGGTTGATCCATTTTTGGAGAGGTAAGGAGGAATGGTGCGTGGAGCTTGATGTACAAGGTGCAGCTGCATAGTAGGATTAAAAGATTCCTGTCAAAATAAGAGAAGAGAGAATATAGCCTTTCGCCAAGTACATACTGCATGACTGCACTCAATCTAGGTACTCTGAAGAACAGACACACACAGCAGAATGTTGCCCATCATTTATTTAGCAAGTGCTATAAGTGTATATGGCCCAGTTTCTATTTCCCAGTGAAGGGCCCTATTGTTCCACCTACTCCTCTGTTGCATACAAGTCGTTCTATTGACCTCAAGGATAATTAATCATCTCTTCTATGGAGACAGTCAGTCATGTTAGTTTTCTATGCTCCCTTTCCCTTCATGAAGCTGCCTAAGAACTGTCAAATCAGAAAAGTCTCAAAACTGAATACCCACTGTGACAGACAAGGTTTGAAAGGGAGGGGGAAACTTATTTTCTAATGCATGGTTAGTTTTAAAGCAATATGTCAAACCCCAGGTTCCTATATGACCTTGTATCTTCCCTTACAATGATTTCAAAGATTGGCAGCATTTTCTCTAACCAAGTTAAGTGAAAACATTAAAATTGTTTAACAACCAACATATACCCTTCTAACACTATAGCATTTTTGTTTCTCCATCAGAAATATTGGAGGCTGATCAAAAGAAGCATTGCTGTTGCCAATTCAGAAAGTTCTCCACCCAAGACTATAGGACTTAAATATTCTTTTTTGTTTAAACTTAAAAAACAATGAATAGTCCTGTTGCACCTTAGAGACTAAAAAAACCGTAGATGGTATCATGAGCTTTCGTGGGCACAACCCACTCTTCAGATGAATGGAGTTAGGGGGTCCAGGGTACAAATACATGGCAGAGAAAGAGAGGGGATGGGGAGGGAAAGAGAAGGAAAAAAGTGGGGGAAAATATTGTCAATTAGATTGTATATATTTCCCCCTCCCCCCCCCTTTCCTTCCCCACCCCCTCTCTTTCTCGGCTATTTATTTGTACCCCATACCCCTTAACTCCATTCATTTGAAGAAGTGGGTTGCGCCCACAAACGTGCATGATATCATCTATATTTTTTGTTAGTCTCCAAGGTGCTGCAGGGCTATTCATTGTTTTAAGTTTTTTTCCAGTTACAGACTAACACAGCTATCCCTCTGAATTTTTTTGTTTAAAAAACTAGAGCTGTCAATTGACCTGTGTTAATGCCTGCGATTAACGCAGGACAGGATTAACGCATTAAAAAAATTAATGTGTTATTGCAAGCGTTAATGCTTTGCTGCCTCTTTGAAGTGCCCCTCTGGCACTTCAAAGAGGCTTTGCAACAGCAGAGCCAAGGATCAGCTGGGGACTGATCCCCAGCTCCGCTGTTGCAAAGCCCTTGAAGTGCTACACCAGCACTTCAAAGGGACTTTGCAATGTGGAGCTGGGGATCAGCTGGAGACTCCAGCTGATCCCCAGCTCCGCTTGTGCTGCCCCTTTGAAATGCCACTTCAGTGCCTTAAAGGGGCAGTGCTACATGGAGCCTGAGATCAGATGGGGACTCCAGCTGACCCTGGGCTCCACCTTGCACTGCCCCTTGGAAACTCCACGGTGGCGCTTCCAAGGGGCAATACAAGGTGGAGCCCAGAGTAAGCTGGGGACTCCAGTTGACCCCGGATTCCATGAAGCGCTGCCCCTTGGAAGCACCGCTGAGGCGTTTCAAAGGGGAGTTGTATGCGATTAATCACACGATTAGATTTTTTAATTGCTCAATTAATCGCGATTAAAATTTTTAATAGCTTGACAGCCTTATGAAAAACCTCTCAATTTAACTTTCATGAACATAAACTGGGTCTGTTAAAATAGCAAACAAATGCCAGTGTCGCCAATTTGCTTACAGGGCCTATATTATTGACATTAACATGTCCACGAGAAACTTACACAGCACCATAATATGCATTTTCACCTCAGAATATGGTAGAAGAAATCATAAGAAGGAAGATATAACTCATCCTTGTGATCCTAGCTAATGCAGTTTGTTTGAACCCCCTATAAATATGAGGGACATAGGAAAAGATTCTAGTTCTTGAGTTGCAACTTTTATATTAATTGTATTCCTTTAAAAAAGGAAATGTATAACAATTAACAGACTTCTAAGGGAATCTTGAATCCAACTCATCTGATGAAGTCGGTTTTTACCCATGAAAGTTCATGATATAACATATTTGTTAGCCTCTAGGGTGCCACAGACTGCTCATCATTTGTAAAATGGTTAGGCGAGGTCAAGTGGCTAAACCAGCAAAACAGCGTTCAGGACTAAAATTCTATTCCTATTTTTGCCTTCCTTGCTGTGTGACGTTGGATGCAGTGCCATAGCAAGGGAACGGTAACAGGGGCAGTTGCCCCCGGGCGCCACGCTAGGGGGACACCAATTTAGCTGCCAAAAGTTACATTGTTTTTAACTTTTTTATGATTATTTCCTATTTTGTATATATTCCAACAGTCGACTGTGAAAAGGTTTCAGCGAAACCTTCAGAAAGTAAATAGGACGATAGTTATGTTATAGTATAGTATAACAGTTATATTATTTACTATCGTCCTATTTACTTTTTGAAGGTTTCGCTGAAAAACTGTGAAAAGGTTTCAGCGAAACCTTCAAAAAGTAAATAGGACGATAGTAAATAATATAACTGTTATACTATAACATAACATAACTATTGTCCTATTTACTTTTTGAAGGTTTCGCTGAAACCTTTTCACAGTCGACTGTTGGAATATATACAAAATAGGAAATAATCACAAAAAAGTTAAAAACAACGTAACTTTTGGCAGCTAAATTGGCGTGGCGCCTGGGGGCAACTGCCCCTCCCCCCACTATGCTACTGGTTGGATGATTAACTCTGTGATAAAGACCATTATACCAGTTACCAAAAATAATGTTCCTCTTCTACCTCATTATGATGTCATATATATTCCTGTAATACCTTACGATCTAAAAGACACAGGACATGCTAAGGGAAGGGATGTGGATATCACATAAGTCAAATCACATTCTCTATCAATAGGCACTCACTAAACATTTAAATATCCTGACACGTTTTATACGGTTTTAACACCAGTTTTTAGCAGAAATGTAATATCCGAGGGCATGTCTACACAGCAGCTTATTTGGGAATAACTGACATTATTTCGAATAACAAAATGTGCATCTACAGAGCAATCCATTATTTCGAAATAAAGTTGAGATGGAGGAGTTCTTACTCTAACTCCTGTAACCCTCATTTCATAAGGGGTAAGCGAAGTCAAAGGAAGAGTGTTCTTCCTGCTATGTACATAGTGCCAAAAGCAAATTAAGCTATTTTGACTTTAGCTATGCAATTGATGTAGCTGAAGTTGTGTAGCTTAATTTGACTTTTGCCCTGCTGTGTAGATGTGCCCTGAGTGAAGTACTGTGGGTGTGAACAAGAGAGCCATAGAAGATAGTAACAAGGACCTTACTATTAAGAGCTTAAGATACTCCCCCCTCCTCACACACAAAGATTGACAATAAGGGCTGCTGTCCTCTAAGAACACAGAAAAAGGTGAAACAAAGTTGCTATTGCAGACATTTACTGCTTCTATATTTACATGCCATTACTAGTCACTTCTGAAAATGGAATCTGGGATTTATCCAGGATTGTTCTATATTTTGTACAAATCACCAAGATCTTCCCAACTACAAGAAAAATCCACAAGTAAGCAGTGAGGCTGTCATACTGAGCTAGTAATGAATTAGACGAAGGGGCTACTGCCCCATTTATTTTACAGAGTATTACATGAGCTATTTTAATTAATACAATTACTAGTTCACACTTAATTGGCACCCAGCCATGGAAAACATACAGGCATTAATCTAAAATAAATTAAACAAACTTGACCAATATTTAAAGAGTGTTATGATCACAATCCCTAATTTATATTAATGCAGCTAAAACTTAAAGGATATCCAGATGGCCATGAAAAGTAATCTACTGTCAACAGTTATTTGCAGTAGTTCTCAAACTATGGGTCAGGATCCCAGAGTAGGTCATAACCCCATTTTAATGGGGTCAGCAGAACTGGCTCAGATTTAAGGATGTTAAATTGTGTTTAATCAGATGGACTTTCCATCGATTACTCGATTAGTCAATAAGGGGGAAAATGCAGAGCTGCAGGGGCGTTAGCTCCCTCGGCGAGCTACGGGAGCTAACCCCCCCTGTCGCTCTGCCTTTTAAATGTAGTAAGAGTCCCCTGCCGCACCTCTGCCTTCCCTTCCCCCCCCCCGTGGAGACGGTGCTGGGGGCCAGCTCACCCAAGCACCAGCTTCTGCTCCCACCCTTGATAGAAGCAACTAGTCGAGTAGTGACTTGCTGGGGGCCAAAGCCCAAGGACTTCAACCCTAGGAAGAAGGGTTCAGGTTACATTTCCCCTGCCTGTGGATGAAGTCCTTGGCTTCTGCTTTGGTTCCCCTGCCCAGGGTGGCGGGACGGGGCTCCAGCTGGCTCAGGCTTTAATCCCACCTCCTGGGGTTGTGTAGCAACTTTTGTTGTCAGAAGAAGGTCTCTGTGCAATGAAGTTTGAGAATTCCTGAATTATAGTGACACCATCAGTTAACATTAGGGTAACGATTTTAGCCAAGAAGAAAGCACAAGCATAACACAGGAGGGAAAAAACAAAAGAAGGATGAAAAAAGATCAAATACCATTATCACTAGAATTTTTTTAAAGTTGTCAACCAAGGCTTCACATATGTATTTAGGAGAGCTTTCAACAGTTCAGCAACTTACAATAATCATATCTATGAGTAACATTTAGGATAACTGGTGGAATTTTCTGGTATATTGATTGTGCCTGTTTCTTCACTGAATGTACTACATACCAGCAATCCAGTAAGCATAAGTAAAGCAAATATGAAAGATTCCTCCTGTGAAAAGCTGGAAATGCACCACATCAAAAAGATCCAGAAATGCCAGCTACTATTCTTGGCTGCTAAACAATTGTTAAACTTTCTGAAACATAAGCCTGGTTTGCTAATTTTTGCCTGTTATGGTGAATAATTTTTTTTCAAGTAATTAAAAAAAACCTGAAATGTTTTTAAAATTTAAACACTAAAAAGTAAGCCTGTTCAAGCTTTAATTTGAATTCATGTCAACCAATTATCTTATGATAATCTATTATCTAAATAAAATATATGAACTAATGAGTCCTAACAAAGTTAACTAATAAGTTAAGGCTTCCTTTCTTAAAAAAGCAGCAAGGAGAAAACATTTACCTAACTTTTGAGCTCAAACTTTATAAATACGGCACTTGTATTAACAATGATGTGAAAACTACTTTTTTTCCCCAGCAAATGCCAGTACTTTCTGTTGTACTGTGAAGATCTTGCCTTTTATTAAATAAAGCTACGTTAAACTAGCTATATGAATGATTAAATAAAATGCATATATTTAGTGTGCACTACTCTTTTAGCATGAAGTACTTTCAAATCTTGTTCAAAAACTGCATTTAGCTGTAAATAAATTATGTCACCATGTTGTAATGGTTATACCCCTTTAGAAAATAAAAAGTGCAAATGGTTAGCATGATTAAAACCAATTATTTGAAATAATTATTTTCCAGTTGCTGATTTAAATAGTGATTTAAATCACTCAATCCATTTTCATTACTCCACAAAACCAAATTGTGTATCACATATTTGACATTACTGTCCGGAAAATTTTTAAAACTTTGGGGGTACTCCCATACCTCCATAATTTTTTTTCAGGAACTCGGAGGGCTGCTTACCACCAATTGACAAAATTAATCAGGCAAAATATTGCTCTTTAAATAGATAATATGTACGAGCTTGCAAATATTTTAGGGTTGAAATACATTATTCTAACTTCATGCATTGATTAAGCAGTTAACAAAAGCCCAAGAATGGTAGATTCCACAACTAAAACAAACTGTTTCACTGACAGAGCAACTTCTAAGCACTGCTCTGATTTAAACAGAATAGTCCAGAAGGAACACCTCGTGCCGCTTTAATGCATTTCAAGGATAGAAGGCAACAATTCTTCCCTTTTCTCCTAATCAAACAACAGCCTAGGGAATCAGTCACACATCCATGACAGAATGTGGGTGGGTGGTATGGGAGCACAAAATGAGATGAGAGCAAACATTTTTATTCTCTCTTCCTTGCTGATGAAAATACGGTAATAAGATGGACAAAGCGTTCTCAAAGCTGTAGTACATTAAAAAGCTTGGCTTCCATATTTAACATTCCCCGATATTGTTTTATTCATTTAAAGTGTAGCTCAGATATTATGTTTGCTGATGCAATGAAGATTCCAGTTAAGATTTTTAAGTCCATCATTAGCACCTGACAACCGACAGCAGAACCTTTCTTCATAGAATGCTTTTGAAGTCATCACTCAAATATTTGAAAGTTTAACATTTTAACAACAAATAAATTGCATCTCTTTTTATTACTTGAAAACATATTATAGATAAAACTACAACAGATTATCTTTACCCTGGGTTTAAACTTCAAGATTTGTTTAGGATCAAAGAAAAAAAATGCTAACTACTTAAATAAAGAAATTGAGATGACTACTTCAGAGCTTTTATGTAATGCATAAGATAGCATGCTCTAGTTTCAGCTTTTACAGCAGGTCATTATTCACATCATGAAAACTAACATGCATGAGGCAAGAATTCTTTCCTCCCACCTCTCCCCCTTTTTATGATTTCATTGCCCCTAATCATTTTCCTTTGACAGGTTGTTACAAAATGTTCCATATGTGCATACTAGGCAGTTGAATTTAGTAGCCTCTTCAGCAGCCTAATTGCTGCTTGTGCAGTTAGCATTTGAATCAGTTTACACATGTCAATTTATGTGGGATACCGCCAAAATAACTGTTGACTAGAACAGCCAGTTAGCATATATACACCAATAATTCTATCAGCAATATATGTTTTAAGTATTTAAATATACATACTCTTAAGCATTAGTATAGCAATTATACAGCCCAGATTCATGTGCATCTTTCTTATAGTCCTGTACACGTATGCTATGTATTCCATAATGCTCTGCATTGGCTGAAGTAAGCTTTGGCTTGAGTGATAGGAAAACTGTCAGTATCAGAACATATGATTATTTTTTTCATGGCAACAGGAAAGGGAGCTGCCCATACAAAGTTAGAAGATGCTTTCACGTTCATTAGTACCTGGAATGCATGTGCCCAAAACAAAGGGTACATCATGATCTGGAATACATAGGTTCAGAACAAAAAATGGGGGAACACCTTGGTACCAGAAATAAGGTGAAAAGCTGATTAATTAAATCCAGTTTCAAATGAGGTATATGGTGCCATTTTCTGCTAAACAAGTAGGGTATAAAAGGATGGCTTCAGAGGTATAACTTTGGGGAGCACAACTTCTGTATAAGATGAATGTAACATTACTACATGGGATTGCTCCCTGGAGACTCGTATCACTTGGAACTATTTTCCTGTACCATATGAATAAGCCTGACTGATATTGGTTATTTATTCTCTTGAGCAGATTTTATAATGAAATGGTGAACCAAAGTGTGGTCAAGCAACTGACTCTAAATTTTACCAACAGTTATCAAATATCATCTTAAACTGAGTCATTAATGTGTTTTCAACTTGTAAAAGACTTAAAATCCTAACTACACAAGACAATGTCCTTAGTATATGGACATTTCTAGGAAAGAATCATTACAAGTATCTTCTTGAGGATTTAGCCTAAGAATTTATGACTCAAAAGACTAAACAGTATTTATATTATGCGATATGGTGCAGATATGACATGAATGTAATATATTGTGCAGCCTTGAAAAGACTAAGTTAGACGCACAGCTGATCAATACTAGACAATCAAGTTTAGTGAAACTGGTGAGAGGTATGAAAAATCCACACTCTTGAGCAGCCTAAACCAATCTACGTCCTCACAGACAAGAATGCTTCCAATGATCTAGCTACCACCTCTAAGGGAGGTGAATTACTAATACCAACTGCAGAATTCCTTCCATCTGTGTAGATAACATCCACAGTGAAACACTGCGGAGGTACAGCTGTGCCTCTGGAATGTTTTAAGTATAAAGGAACCCTAAGTGATCCTGAAATTTTGCAGTGAAATTGTCATCTTCTGGGTATATGTTTTGCATTTTCGGGGGGGAAGGAGGGAAGAATGTTCCTCTAGGCTATGTAAGCACTAAAACATTTGGTACTGATTGGATGAAACAATCTTGTTTTTTTGGATTCCAACTCCTTTCAATCTCCACTGTTTTGCAAGCAGTTTACTTTCAGTGAACAAAATATTATTTTGCAAAAGTATTTTTAGAGAATGTAATCCTATGACAGAGAGGTACTGATTAGTCAGTCAAATGCTGAAGCGCAACGATAATTTTCTTAGATACAGGAGTGTTACACAGCTAGAGTATGTTTTCCTAGTGTTTAGCCATTGAATGTTAGGGAAAACAGACTCCTCTAGCTCATCATTTGAAAACACCTCTTCCCTTGTCCTTCCTTCAGAAACATACTTTATTTAGGGCTCAACCTGAAGCTAAAGAGTACATAGCTAGTGAAGTTACAGTGCAATAAAGAATTACAACAGGATGAAACTTAAGTAGGTCACCTTATCTTCTGTGAGCTTCTCACTGCCCGCAGTGAAAAAGTAGAATGTGCCCACATTAAGCAGAGTGAAGCTTATCTAATTCTTCAATGGATTTGGTGCAGAGTACCAGTTTGTGCATAGATAAAGTCATAGGGAGTTAGTCACATTTTTTACTAGAATATTGATTGCCTATTACCCATTATGATTTGGAATTACATGCATGATCTAATATTCTAACAAGAGACTGAATAAGACAGACTAAATCAAGAAGTTTAAACAACTAATATGCTTGAAAAAATATTTTGTACAAAAGGGCTATTAACAAGAGTGCCAATATAAACCAAGTATTCTACAAACCAGTAATATAGCAACCAATTAAGTTTTGTATCACATTTGCATAATATTAGCAAAATCATGTATTATATATAGGTTAGACCTCCCAGGTCCAGCACCCTTGTCCCAGATGAGGGATTTTGCTGGACCAGAGATGGCCATTTGCTGGACCAGAGATGAACCCCTGCTGCCAGCCCCTTCCAGCCCTAGCCCAACCACTGCCCTCCCACCTGGCTCCCTGTTCTCATAGGCCTCAATGCTCTGTCAGCCCCCGCTGCCCTATGGGGCAGCCCCGCCACCTCTGCACAGTGGGCTCCTGCTGTTGTGCCCAGTTCCTGCTGCCGCACTGGGCAGCCCCACTGCCTCTGCACACTGGGCTCCCACTGTCGTGCCAGGCAGCCCTGCCGCTAGGGTTGCTAGATGGTTTCAACAAAAATACCAGACACACTTGACATTACATCACAATCTACATTATATCTTATTTAGAAAATACCGGACATTTGTATTTTCTCAATTTGTTTCCTGAACAGAAAGCTCAAATACTGGACTATACGGTTCAAACCCAGACACCTGGCAACCCTACTCGCCGCCTGTACGCGCACCAAGCTCCCGTTGCAGCTCCCAGGAACCCCACTGCCTTTGTGTACCAGGCTCTCAGTGCTGTGCTGGGTAGCCCTGCTGCCCTGCCAGGGGGCTCCCACTGCCCTGCCGGGGGCCTCCTACTGCCCTGCCAGCTCCCAGGTGCTAGCCGTCCACTGGGATTCTCTGGTCCTGGAATATCCACGGTCCTGGTTAAGAGAGTTTCAATCTATAGTACTGTTACAGTGCCTAGTACAAAGCTTACTACTATCTAGTAGCGTGACTAATACAATTTTCTTTAATTATGATGGCACTGGTACTGACTAGGGATGTAATAGTATAGTCCAATAAGCAAAAGCTTATAGGTTAATGCTATAGACTATACACATTTTCCTCTGCTCCTCTCCCTGCCAGTAATTTTTTTAGCAGGCTGGCCAGCCTGGCTCAGTCCTAGCTTGCAACTGGTCTGGGACCTACCCCTGCTGAGGATCTACATTTAAAGTGTATTAAGAGCCAGGCGGGCAGGCAACCCGGCTCAGTCCTGGCTCGCACTGGGTCCAGGACCTACCCCTGTTTCAGCTCTGCATTTCAAGTATATTAAGAGCCAGATGGGCAGGCAGCCTAGCTCAGTTCCGGCTTGCACTAGGTCCAAGAGCTCAGACTCCCCCTAGACAGGGGCTGCTGCCACCCTGTGCTGCTGCCTCTCTCTCAGAAGCAGTAGCACAAGGTGACAGGCAGCCAGTCCGCGAGGGGAACTGCTTTTTAAACTGGCTCCCCTCGTGGATCAGCTCCCGCCTGGCACCCTGCGCTGCTGCCTCTGATACAGTGGCTGCCGGCCCTGCCCCCGGGGACTATAGAGTAGTCAACTAACTGATAAAATTTCATGAGGTTACTCGACTATTCAATCAACCAATATTTAACATCCCTAGTACTGACCTATAGTTAAGGTTGCATTATGACATCTGCACTCATAGAGGGGATTATATTCCTTTATGTTTGAAAGAAGTATGTGTCAACAAGCTCACAACACTTAAGCTAACAACTGAATTTTCAACAAAGTGACAAGTCTATCTATTGGCTTAGAATTGACTACAAGTTTAAGTGTCTCCTTTTAGAAATTTAGGCTTCCAATCCCACCTTTTCTTCATCTCTCTCTCGTTGTCACATTTCTAAATGAACGTCCAAATAGCTAAATCTCCAGAATAATATAGCGTTCAAAAAATAAGCATTGTTCATTATAATTAATTTATGAAAAGGGAAGCCAACACAAGTGTCTTCCTAAATCAATTTTCAGCACAGGCAGAGAAACAGTGAAGGAGGAGGAGCTCCCCAGCTATGCTCCCATGGCTGATCCATAACATAAGACTTCAGTCAGCCCTTCACTGTAGCTTGCTCCTTGCTCTCACAAGGGTGCAACAGATTTAGCAAGTCACTTAACCTCTGCATTCCTAAGCTCGCCTTCTACAAAACAAGCAGTATTATTGTCCTTTTCTCCCACCCCACCATCTTGCCAATTCACGCCACAAGCTGTTCAGGGTAGCGATCATTTACCTACAGTACTTATATAGCCCTCATCACCATAATATTTGAGGGGCAATCAGTCTTTAACATATTGATCTTCATAGCACCCCTGCAAAGCAGAGAAGTATCATCATCCTCATTTTACAGATGGACACCCAGCCAAATTGAATAGCTATGGATAACTCCTATTTCCTAAGTAGTTTGCACATACAGCTTTCCTCCCCTCAGTCAGCTGTATCTAAAATGTTATATTCTTAGAACAAAACAAGGGGCAGAGATCAGAGAAGGAGGCATAGTGAGAAATGGTGCCGGATTTGTAGGGGTACAAAATTTGATTTCAGGGGACAGAAGTACAGAAATAGGGTTGGGTATAGAGTTAAGATGTAACAGTGTAGCTGATTAACAATAATAAAAGCTTATAGGTTAATGCTATAGACTACATGCATTTCCCCCCGCCAGTAAGTTTTTTAGCAGGCTGGCCAGCAGCCTGACTCAGTCCTGGCTCACGCCAGGTCTGGGACGTATCCCTGCTGTGGCTCTGCATTTAAAGTGTATTAGGAGCCAGGTGGGCAGGCAGCCCAGCTCAATTCCAGCTCGCGCGGGATCTGGGAGCTCAGCCCGCCCCGCTCCCACCCCCCCGCCACCCAGGACAGGGGCTGCTGCTGACATTCCACACTGTGCAACAATGAGGGGTGACAGGCAGCCAGTCCGCTAGGGGAGCTGGTTTTTAAACTGGCTACCCTTGTGAACCAGCTTGCGCCTGATAGAGATGCAGCAGCACGAAGTGGCAGGGGGCTCCACAGGAGTGGGGATGGAGCGCACTGGCTGCTGGCCTCATCCTTGGAGACTTTAGAATAGTCAACTAACCGATAATAAATCATGAGCTTCATCAACTATTCAATTAACCGACATTTAACATCCCTAGCTGGGGGGAACCAGCCTTTAAGCTGGCTCCCCCCAGCACTGGCTCCTACTTTCCCGCTCTTGCTGCCTCTGATATATATAGCCGAGGTTTACTGGGTAGTCGACTAATTGACTACTCTTTTACATCCCTAGTGCAGATGAAAGGACTCTAAGGGGCAGCTTCAGAGGTGTGCTAATTTAGCCTAGAAGGGCTGTCTGCCAGCTAGGAAGCACCAGAACTCACGTGCTATGACCCAGCATTCCTCCAAAACTGGGAGGTGTGAAGGTCAGCTCTCTGCCAGCTGCAAGCTTCCCATTCAAGTGGTTGGCAGACAGTTTCTTCTAAGGGTGGCTTCACATGAGAGAATGAAGAGCTGCCCGCCTAATTAGTGGCTCACAGGCATGGCTCCATTAATTAAGTGCCTAGACCCTCAAGGTGAGGTTGTGGCCTTGGGGGAATAGGAGGTAAGTGCTTAAAACGTCATGTGAGACTGCCATAACACAATGGCAGAATGTGGGTAAAACCACAGAGCAAGAGACATACAATTTTATCCCAAGGAGTTCAGTTGCAAATTTAATTGTTTTATTTTTGAATGAGCATCATCAGCATGGAAACATCTTCTAAAAAGGTCTGAAGAATGAAGGGACATGTAGATGTTTAACATATGTACATAAATACCTTGGAAAAGCGGCTACAACAGTACCGTGAAAACTAGGGATGCAAAACTGTATATGTGTAAATGATTATATGCAGGCCCTTCCCCCCCCCCCCATTGCCTCTATATCAGAAGCAGCAGCTGGGGGGAAAAGGGGAGGTAGGAGCCACCTCCCCTCAGTGTAAATCACTGAAATTTTCAGCAATTTTTATTGCATTTGCCTTAATAAAATTATTTTAACATTCCGAATGCAAACATTTCTATCAGGTGACACTGTAATATCTCCAGTAAATGTAAACAAAGCTGTTGGTCTTGATGACTGGCTGAACAAGAAGTAGGCCTAAGCAGACTTGTAGGCCCTACAGTTTTACATAACTGCACTCAACAAAGCAATGTAACACAAAAAAGTCTACATTTGTAAGTTGCAGTTTGGCAATAAAGTGATTGCAAGCCTTTACTTGTATGAGGTGAATTGAAAAATACTATTACTTTGGTTCATCTTTTTCACAGTGCAAACTATTTTAAGAAAAAATGAGCACTGTACTTTAATTGAAAATCAATATATTGTAATTAAAATCAATATATTTTAAAATGTAGAAAACATCCAAAAAATGTATAATAAATTTCAATTGTTGTTCTATTATTGTTTACCAATGAGATTATGATGGTAATTAATCCCAATTAATTTTTAAATCAAGTTAATTAGCTCAAGTTGATTTGAGTTTACTGCCATTAATGGACAGCCCTAAGGTTTAGAGATCACATAATGCACGTGAGCATCCTATATTCAAGTTTTTTTGTAGCGTGTTCCTTATTTTCATTCTAATTCGTAGTTTATCTAATGTGTAGGAGTTACAATTTTCAAATAAATAATTTATTACTTAAATAACTACATTCTTAGTGGAGAAGGTGGAGCCAGAAATATACTTTAAATGTTCTCGCATTTATTACTTTAATACAAGATTTTGATTTGAATATTATTGCATCTTATGGTACTATGTAATCATAAATTAATCCAAAAAAGAGTAATTGTAATGGCTATTAACCGTAGAATTCTCCAGTGCTACATCAAATGCAAGTGCCTATTAGGGATCCCTATTAGGGGTGCATGTGCCTGTTAGGGGTTACATGCTGTAGGCTCTGCAATATAAAGCTTTTTACTGTGGAGCCTGCCACACAGCAAGCTCCCCAGCGTGCACCAGCTTCCGCCTACAACCCCGCTCCTTGGCAGCCAACTTTTAGCCAGCCCCCAGTACATACTGGCTCCCAGCCACACACACAGCTCCCCAGGAGAGGGGCTGTGAGTCAGTGTGTAACCATTATGGTAACTGATTGGCTAGCCAATAAGCACGAGCCTTTTAAACAACTATAGAATTACATCACTAGTGCCCATCCATGAAATTACTGCCACTTGAACACAGTTTTAATGTGTTGAACAAATTGTAATGCCTTCATACTGAAACAGATGCATTCCCACAATACAGTTTGCAGGTTCCTGTATGTTTTCCTAGGAAAGTCCAACCACTTTGGCAAGTCTACCAAGTGAACATCTGCCAAATAAACCTGAGAAACACAGGGGGTGAGGGAACATCTTTTATTGGACCAACTTCGATTGGCGAGACAGACAAGTTTTCAAGCTTGTACTGTCCTGAAGAAGAGCTCAGTGTAAGCTCAATAGTTTACCTCTATCACCAACAGAAGTTGCTCCAATCACCTGACCTGCCTTGTCTCTCTAATATCCTGAAATCAACATAGCTATGACAACACTGCATAACTGAAACATGTTCAAATGATTTTTTTTAATAAGGAACAAATTGTAAGTCAGTGACACTCAAAAATATATCTTTATAGAAATGACTACTAAATTTCACATGAACTGCAATACTTATGACAATGTTGCAAGTTCAGTTATATTTAACTATACAGGCAATGATATTTACAAAAAAGGCTAAAACCTTCAGATGTAATGCAATACCAAAAAAGTAAATCTTGAGAGGAGATAGTAGTATTTTTCTAAAGAATAAAAACACAAAGTAAAAATAATATATACCTTTAAAGGCATATGATAGCTATTGAGTCAACAGAATAAAAACAGAATTGCAAATTCTGAATTTTGTACTCTATTACAAAGTTTTCCACTATTTCTTGTTAATCTTAATTGTGTGTAATGGCTCACTGTGGACTACTGTGAATAAAAACTGCTATATGAGAGCCAGATATTTATTTCTGCCTGCTGTAGAGTCAGCAATTTCGAAAGCAGCTCTTCCTGTCAGTGTGTGATGGTAGCAAGCATGGTTTTCTGAAGGGTTGATTCAGCAAAACCAGGACAGCTAACTGTCATAATCAGTGCCATAATAAAGTATAAACAGACCAAGAGAAAAGACTGAGTGATGTTATCGGAAATAGACAAGAGAAACAAGGAGCAAAGAATACAAAGGCATAGATGGAGGAGAAAAGACAGATGGTTCAGGAGAAATACAAAATGGGTGATACACAAAAAAACTGGAAGGAAGAAAGGAATAATGAATGTGTCTAAACAACCTAAACAAAATATAGTCACTCAGTAACTTCTTCCTTTTCTTTTCCAATTGAATATCTGTAAAAGGGCAGGAAAAATTCAGTTAGAGTGTGTCACCAATTTCCCTGATCCTAAAAAGTCGCCCTTACATAAAGTAATTCTGCAGGAAATCCACGGGACACTGCCTGGGCATACCAGTACGTATTCACATGCACACACAAATCCTGAATGGAACGGAAGCCTAAATTCATGGGAAGGTCGCACACAATCCTTCATATTAAATATGCAGTGTTTATTCCCTGCTGGTCTAAAAGTTTGATCAAATGACGGATCCAAGTGACTCAGTGACTAGACAGTTGGCTCTCTCTTGGCTTTCCTGCTGCTGACAGACAAGAAGAATGAAAGCGCTGCTGGAAGCAGTATTAAGAAATAGCAAGCAGAATGCTACATCAGACAAATATATGCAACTGATAAAATTTCAGCACTGTATATGGTGAATTAAGTGAGCAGCTCCTATCAACAATACAGCATATTTTCTGATCCTGAATTAAAAACTGATCTTGTAAATAACTGAAATGGTTCACAAGAACAAAGGAATGGTCAGAACCAGCAGAAATCACTATTTCATTTGTGTGCAGAAAGACTGAGTGTTCCAATGACCGTGCTCATAAACTATTTTTATTTTTACCCAATAATGATTTAAGTATTTGCATTAATATTGTAGATAATCAGTTTTATACACAAAATATTATGTAATAATAATTTATAAGAAACACTTACTGGGTAATTTTTTTGGAGGGATGGAAGGATGGGTTCAGGTAGGGCTATAAAAAAAAAGTTTAAAGTTGCTGTGATTCACATAATTCACAGAAAACAATATCGTATCAGTAACACCAAAGGTGTGGACTGAAAGTCCATGATAGAGGAGTTTACTCTGAATTTCACTTTCATGTACTTTGCGAAATTAAAGTTACCTGCATAAATTTTATATTATTGTTGTACATTTTATAATATGAAAGTTATTAGGTAAGTGAAAGTGTTAACACCATATTGCTATTTGTAGAATAAAACATAAGATGACTTCTATGTCAGCTGAATCCTGGATTTAAAGTTCATGTTAATTCATTATTTTAAGCACTATTATCTAAACTCCAAAAAAGATAACCATAGCTTAACTCAAGTACATGGATCTATCCTAATATGATTATAACATGGCAGGGGATGTCTTCCAGGTTCTAGATAAGTTCACAATATTTTAGATATAAAATTGCCACGTTATGTTACCAAAAGTAACTAAAAATAAAATAAGATGTCCCACATATCCAGTAGCCACTGCTGGTAAAAACTCAACAGAAATTAAGTTCCGTGCTATTTCCCCCATACACCACATCTAACAGTGTTCCAAAGCCATGTGGACATTGGTGATGTTAGTGAACTAACAAATAAACACAATTTCAACTTTCATAAAACCCTGACAGGGTGGAAGGAGTGGGGATGGGGGAGCAAGACAGGACACACAAAGAACATAAATAATGGGGCAAATATTTATCTTCCATCTCAGATGGGCTTAAACATAAATAGAGAAAAAAACAAAACAGTTGAGTTTCCATTTAACATTTGTACCCCGCTCAATATTTATTAGAGCGGCAGATCTAGTAGCTAGCCACTTATAGCAATAATGCTATAATGTCCCATCATCAGCATGTTTTTAAAACAGTTCATTTATACCATTCCTTAGGGAAAGTGATAACCAAGTTTAGTATCTAGAACTCAAAACTGGGCTTCATAGGAGAACAATTGTTAAGATACCCTTTGTTTCTGCAACTGAGAATTAGACATGCAGAATTCTCAGCAACAGGACTTTCATATTTTCAAAAGGAATGTTACAATGACTAATTGGGTTGCTAAGAATAAGATCACAGCTGTTTTAATGCTCAAGTTTTCCTTTGCTTGTGGGCGTTTGGGGATATGAAGGAGCTATCTTATTTCTATGACATCTTGGAGATTTCCCAGCATTCTGTCATGACAGAAAAGGAAGCAAATCTGAGACATCTTAGTGCTCAAGATATTTTCATTCACTCTGCATCATACATCATGAGTCTAGGGCTATTAAGGGGGGAAATGTTGCTGGTCAGTAATCACATTTGTCATTTGAGTTCCTCTTTTCCTTAAAACACAGTGCAGATGGACCTTTTTTTTGTAGGAAGGTTAAAGCTCAATAAATGTGTGTACTTATAAAATAAACTCAAGCCATAGGTCAAAAGATTTCCCTAGTAGTTGGTGGATAAAGGGAAAAGTGAAAAAAGAAACAGAACAGAGATCTGATTGTGCTAGGGAGAAAGATTGACTCCATTTTACTGGTAAATGAAATATTTGCTTTTCCTTTCTTCTTCCGCTATACTTCGTTACTAGAATTTTTGTAGCTAAAATAAAGTTTTTTAAAAAAAAGAGGAAAGAAGCAGTGGCGTAGTGAGGGTATGTGCACAGGGAGAGGGGGCAAAAAGCAAAACTGCGCAGAACTGCTCAGCAGAGGCGGCAGCAGCTCACAAGCCAGGGGCGCTGGTCTCCTGAGCAGGCCTTTGAAGTGCCTGCTCCCACCACCCGGCCCTGCCTTAGCTGCTTGTCTTCACAGAGCAAATGGCCCAGCAGCTAAACTGGCACCCCACCCAGAGTGGCGCCTGGGGACAACTGCACCCCCAGCGTGGCACCCGGGGGCAACTACCCCCCCTGTCCTTCCCTTACTACACTACTGGAAAGAAGGTGTATCCTACTTGTTTGCCTCCTACCAAATGTGTGATCAACAGTTGTGCACTAGTTAACCTTGCAGAAATAAAACATTAGGAATTTAACTGTTTGCTGCTATTCATATATCCCGAGGCACAATCTCCTCAACTTTTTAGCATAGGAGGTTGATCTAATATAGGTAAAAAAGTACCCACACTATTGTCTGTGAACTGTTGATGCTCCTTGTGGAACTGACTTATCACATGATTCTGCTTCTCCAACTCATTTCCAGCTGCTTAATATTAAGAGACAGCAACACACACATTAAGTTCCTAAGAGTTTCCCATAAATAAGTGCAATGGTTATCACTGGGATGTTGTGTAATTATCACCTGCTCTCAATGAGTATTATGATTGCAAAAATCTATGTATATAAAATCTATGTACTTCATTGCATTCCCCCTTCCCTATCATTTGTAGAACACTTGTCTTCATAAGCTGTAAGTTTTTCAGACCAAGGAGCATGTCTATCTGTGTCTATTTACAATAGCTTGTGCACAAAAGTTCCCCAGTGTGAACCAGGGACTCTTCAAGAGACACTGTAATTTAAAAGAGGCAGCCTGCTTACACTGAAAACTTACCACTGACCACATCAAAAGGTTTATAACTTTTGGGCCAAATCAGTTTTAAAGATTGTTAAATGGCTTTCACAATTCTTTGAAGATGTTTTTTTTCCCCATTCTTGCACACACTTCACTTTCTTATTTGGAATCTTAAGATTTGAAGGGCCACTGTGGTTCTGATCCTAACCAAAATGGCCAGGACTGACAAATTTCCAATTATGTCATTTTTTCCAATTACAAGTAAACAATACAACCATTTTTTTTACCTGGAAGGAGCAAGAAAGTATTCCAAAAATACTCCATCACATACCATAAATTTCAAGAGTCCCAAAATACAGACTTGGCAAAATTTTGGCTAGTGACTCTTCCCTTCCATAGACATCTCTCCAAAAGGAACCTATTGCAGACTACCAGACCAAGAATATACTCATAATAGGACAACATAGACCTTTGGTGTTTAAATACCATGGTGACTGCTTTGTAAAGAATATCTACATAGTCTGGGCAGGATAGAAGTAAGAGGTAAGAATCTAACTGGTCATGGGATGACACATCCTTTCAAATCGCTATGCTTTTAGATGTTGTCTTGCTATCTTAACAAGAGCCATCAACTTAGTTAACTGTGTTTTTAGTTAACTTCCAAGCTGTGGTACAAAGCTTGCAGAGAAATCATGGTATCACATGCTCCTTGAACATTTTAGTAAGTAGTTAGCTATATGCTCTAGGCTAGATATAGATATCCAGGCCAAGAAAATTATGCGAAAGTAAATAAATACAGCCATTTGTATCTTCCTACCCGCAGAAAAGAAAAATTAAGCATATTGAAAGGCAGCAAACTAATGAAAGGAAAATGTAAAAATACACACAATTCACAGATAGAATTCACTACAGCAAGGGATCTTTGTGGCCAAGACCTTGGTAGAATTAGAAAAAGGACTGATATTTACATAGATAAGAACATTGAAAGTTACATTAGAAAAGATTAAAAAAATAATTTGGAAGGAATACAAACCTTCATGCTTCGAGGCATAGATCAACCTCGAAGTGGCTTAGGCCACACAGAAATTCCTCTGTGGAAAAAACTCCAGAACTATACACTTCAGAACCTCAGAGTTTCTTGCACCGTCCTTCAAAAAAATATCTGCTATAAACCACAATTAGGGCACAAGATACTCTACTAGATGGACTACTGATTCAACATAGATTCTTGATTCCTATGCTCCAAAACAGGTAGGATAATTTAAAAAGTGATGTAGAGAAATTTCTTTAAGATAACAGAACAATATAAGCATATTGGGAGGTGGAAGACGACCATGAGCACGCGGTTTAATCTTATGCTTACAGAAGCAATCTCTGGGCTGCACCATTCCCCTGAATTTGCAACAAGGAGCCTCAACTCAGCAGCCCTGAGACTTACCAAATAACAAACACAAATTCAATAGTCCAATACATAAACTACAAGAAAAGATGAGAAACTGGGGGGTATTTAGGGACCCCAGGAGCTCATGGTCACTGGGATATATCAGTCACTTAATGAAAAATCAGTAGTCATTTTGTAGGAATTCACTGTGACCCAGTTGTTCAGGTCCTGGGAAACCAAAACACAAAGGAGATCACCCGATAGCACCCAGTCTAATCTGCCTTATGACATTCTGAAAACAAAAATAACCTGAAGGTGGAGCAGTTAACTAAAATCTACCTCTTGTAAAGTGCAAATATTAAGTTGGGCTTGAGTTTATTTTATAGCAATACCAAGGTCCTCTAAGCACATTTTTATTGAGTATTATCTGCCTCCAGAGAACAGGTGCATCCTCACATAAGAGGAAGCACTAAGAAAAAAAGAACACTTTTTTCTCAGCCACTTCTATTAGGTAACTTAAGATCTTAATGTTAAAAAAATGAAAACTAGGAAAATATTACTTTAAAAGGGACAAATTCAAAAGATGAAAAAATACTTACTTTGTAAATAGTGCAAAACCATCAACACAAGACTATAGCTGCTTAAAGTACCACGACTGGCATCATTTATGTCATGAAAACTTGCCCACTTCTTAATCACCAGTACTAATGGACGAACTCGATTCTCAACTGTAAGTAAAAAGACACTCATCAAAATGAGCAACTAAGTAAATTTTAAACTAATTTTCAAGGCTAACATTTTTAATATTCACTCCAGATTAATATGATACCACTTATAGATGTTGTCTTCCCATTTAATGAAATTCTGTGATAGACAGTAAGTTATGCTAGTGCTACTTTCATCTTTCCAGAACAGGAAATTGAGTTCATGCTTACTTGAAAAATGTTCTTTGCTCTGAGACTCACTGAACCACCATGTTCCAGCTCTCTCTTTCTATACCCATTCCCTGAATGGAACCCCTTGAAAAAGAAAAGTCTTTGACTTTCTGCACTCAACAGCTGAGAGAGTGGAGAGTATATAATTGTGACTAGAGTTATGGCAAGAGATGACAGAGGGTGAGATGTGGAGATGATTCCTGGAGTTACTGGACAGGTATAGGAACTCTGGATCACTGAAGCGTGCATGTGTTTAAGATCCGAATTCCCAACAGGGTGAAGAAAGAACTGGCTTTTCCCAATTCCCAATGAAAACACCACTTGTTTTCTGTACGACTATCTTCATATTCTGATTACTTTCTTCCAAGATGAGACTTCGTACCTGACAGTATTCTTCTCTGCATAGGCTTATGAATAACTTCTGTGGTATCATATCTGTCTATCCTGAATTGAGGAGACAATAGAAACTGTATCACCTTGTGTATTTGCTTTAGCCCTCTCTTTGTACAGAAACCATATCAGAAGAATTGGCCAGGAAGAGATACGTGATTTTCCTTCCCTAAAGCCAGTACTATTGCCACCTTGATCCAGGAAAACATACAAATTCAAAAAGTAATGACTGAAGATTGGAAAAGAAACAGGCTGCCCTCCATATGTAAACATAAAAATTGCTTGTGGATGATAATGTGGGACTACTTTGAAGATAAGCCTCTACTAGAAACATAGATGTTTCAGATAGGGCCCTGCTCACCCTGTTCCTCATTCTGATGCAAGAAATAGGATGGGGAGTGTGTTGTAATGCTTGTCTGGATTAGATGATGATGATGATGATGATGATGATGATGATTTTGTTCATGTTGCGGCTTTTTCATTGGTTGCTGAGACAGAGAATAGGACAAAGTTGTTCTTGAATTTCTCAGTTATACAGACGTCCCTCTCTGGACAATGTCACCTCATCTGATCAAAACTTTAGGAGGCCTTTTTTTGTCCCCAAACTGAAAGAGCCTGTCACTGATCAGTGGCCTAATTCTGAACAGGGCTGACTGGCAGGTAACTGAGGCAATACATGACAGCTACTGCTTCTGAACTTGTTCGAGCTATAAATTGCAAAGAGGGAGCTTCTCCTGTTGTAATTCACAGACTGCTCCAACTTATCAAATAACCTACATTCCTTTTTCGTTAGTGTCTGGAATAGCCTCCATTTCCATAATTTTTTCCATTATATCACTAAGACAGCTAGAAACTGGTCTGTCTGATCATCTGATCCTAAGGAGCAACATGCCATATCAATCAAATAGATTTGATTCCCACTCTCCCCCTAAGAGAGAAGCATTTAGGCCACATGATTTTTAGGTTGAGTAAGACCATATTAGTGTTGCTCATGAAAGTATGCAGGGGGCACTTAGGGTATCATATTTTCTAGTTTATTTTTGTTTGTCTGATGCCATCTTAGAGCTTTCATGCCCAAAGGAGGAAGCTGACATGACACCTGTGAAAAGCCTGTATAGTGAAGTGGCCACTCAGGTAAAAATCTCCACCAGTTAGAAACACAGTCTCTCTGGCCACCAAATAGCCACATTAATCTTGGATAGGGAAAGCAGATACAATTTTGTCTGGTGCACACCAACAAGGCCTTTCTACCCTTAATAAAACAGAGTTGAGGGTAGAAGAAAAGCAAGTGGTGAACCAAGAGACCAATCATTGCCTGGTTGTTCTTCCATATCTGGGCTGCTGTCCTGCTCAGTTCACAGTCCCCTGCTGGGGAAAAGGAAGAGGCAGTGGTGAGGTATGGTAACCTGCAACAGAAGGTAGGAAGAATAATCTGAAAATTAGGATACAGTGACCAGCTGGAGATAAAAGTATGATACTTTCCCAGCTTTTCTGTTTGACAGAAAATCTCAATCCTTCTATTGCATCTACCCAAGTTGCATCAAGAGATATACAACTACAACTTGTCCAAGACATCTGCAAGCCAACTAAGGATAGTTTCAGGATACCTAGTACTCACACCTAGGTGTATCTTCTTTGTCTGGTTGGTTTGGGGGGTTTTGGAAAAGGGAGGCAAACTGTTTATATTTTGCTCTTTGTGTGTCTATCGCTGATCTGAATTGTTGGTCTGAAGCTGGGGTGAAAGCATGCTTAGAAAAACCAAGCAAGTCTGTGGCCCAATGTTTCTGTTTATCTGCTCTGTGAGGGTGAGCCAAGGATCTGGGTGTTGAAGATGAGCTGATATGCTTCACTCCATGAAGTTTGTCCCCATAATCCTGCTTCAGAGGGAGGGAGTGAAATTGGGCTCACAGACTACACCGGAAGTATTTCAAGAAGACAGCAATTTCCATATACTCAGAGATGCTGAGGTTGTTTGTCTCTCCTCCCCAAAACAGGCCACGCTGAGTCTCTCAAGGAAGGCACGTGTCTTGGACTCAAACAGGCTCTCCAGCAGCTCTATCCCTTTTTTGCATGGGATCCAGGTGGTCCATATAAGTCTACTTTCCAATGTGGGGAGTCTGATCCTCAGACTTCAGCAGGGATCTATTCGGCTGGGGAGCTGTTACAGGGGAGCAACAGGTGTATGGAGCTGGGCCCAGAGGCTCCTTTCTGCATACTCTGTCACTGGCAGTGACGGCTGTATCTGGTGCTGTCCAGGGAAGCAGAGGCAGCTGAGCTCTACAGTCAGAGGTGTAGCTGCTAGTGTGGCATAATCTTCCATCTGGCATGCTGCTCTTCTAACTTCAGTGTCCTCAAGGAAGTGGAAGGGGCTGCTTCCCCCCCACAGCCAGTTCTTTCCCCAATCCTGCCTGTCCCCTTTTTCTACTTGGGCTGCCTGTTGCCCAGCACAGACAGCTCTCCAAATCTGCCTGGCTCTTCTCCAGTTCAGAGGAAAGGGGCTAAAATGACCCCATCCTGACTGGACTGTGAGGGAAATTGCATTCTGTTTGCAGAGCTGACCGAGCTCCCCAGTAAGACACTGTCCCTTCCACTTATCGCTAACTTTTCTCAGGTTAGCGCTCTCTGCAAGAGCACCAACTCCAAACACCTCAGAAAGGGAAGAAGAGCTGAGGGGCAATTTCACCCCAAAAATCAAAGGCAGGCCTGAGACTCTGCTAGGAATTGGCCAGCCTAATTCAGTCAAACAATTTTCAGTCTAAATCTGAACTACTATTTGGAATTCCCCCCAGAGAAGCTCTGCAGGAGGGAGGCTGAGCCACCTACCTTTAGGGAGGCAGAAGAAACTAGGAGATCTTCAATGAGCAGGGTATTACCCTGCTCCCAGTGACTGATGGGGCAAGTTCTGCCTCCAAGCTGCAGACAGGCTGACATACCCCCCATAATAATTATGTGGACTGTCGTATGAAAAATAGACATTTTAAATTCAGAAGTTAAAAAGGTTAGTTATATTAAGTTGCACTTCTTTTCACCATACAATTGATTTTTGAAGAATTATGGATAAGAATTACTGTACCTACTTTAGTTACTTAATAAAAGAGGTACCATCCCTAATAAGATTAGATGCTAGTGCGTCTGTAACAAAAGTCCCTATGAAGGGGGTTAAACTGAAATGCTAGTTTATAGTAGAGAAAGCTCTCTGAAAATAAGAAAATATAAAAAGACAACTTACTGTATGCATAGGTTCTGAGAAGGAATGTATTTCTTATTCCTACAACATTGTTTACATTCAAGTCAAACTCCACACAGCTATGGGGAGGGGGAAAAAGTAAAACCATAAGCACACATTTTTCAAATTAAGATATAACTACCATATATTTATTACCATCCCGTCACTGACTGAATTAACTGTAAGTTTGTTTACTGGAAATGTGAATTTAATATAAGCTTCTAGACTTTTGCTTCTTCTGTGAGGGTATTAAATATGCTGATTGCTTCATTACTGCTCCTGTCTTAATTATATTTCTTTACACTAGTTTTTGGATATCCAATCAACAAGCACTTTAGAATGAGACATTTGTTTTGTACAAAATATGGAAGATGTGCTATTAACTCAGTTTCTCCATTGTTAGTCAGACTTCAGAGTGTAATTTTTATAAATCTCATGGTAAGCAGCAAACTAAAACAGTTAAAAAACATAGGCCTATTTCCAATTTACAAATTTTAATTTCAGTGCTTTGCGTTAGATTAAAAATTTCTAGTAACAACATCTGAATTTATAGTCAATTAAGAACAGCAATGTTTTAATCAATAACAGAAGGGATACACTATATGGACCAGAAGGTAACTCAAATCAGTGATACATTACAGATTCAGGACTGACAATCAAATTTTCTTCTTATTTTCCTTTAATTTTTAACATCCATTTTTAAAAATTTTTAAAATCCATTTATGCAATTTTAACAGGTTTACAAATCATTGCTAGATAGACACCAAACAAAACAATAATCATCACAGCAGTGAACTTTTGTTTAGAAAAACGTTATATATTACTATAATCATCTGACGGTTATTTTATAAACTCTTTCTGAGAAAAAAATCCCTTTGATATGTTACTTACATTTCCTTTATAATAAATCATCATATAAATTGTTATTTTGGTGAAAACCAAACTATGCCAAATAAGTTATCAATTCTAAATATCTGCAGAATACACTATACTGAAAAAGGAATTTTTTTTAACTGCTTTCAGACAGCCCATTGTAGCAGACATTATATTATTTGAAAACCTGTATCAGAGTTAAATCTTACTCTTTCAGAAGTCTTAATAGAACAATAAAGCCCCACAAAACAAACAGAAAATCAGCACTGTAGAAAGATTACACGTTTGAGTTATTTGGTAAATATTTGCACATTTATTTACACCACCACTAGGAATATTAGTGGTCACTGAACTAAATATGTTTCATGGGAGCAGCTGGGAAAGAGTGTGTGGCTGGCTAGTGACACCCTCATATTTAGTGTGGCTAATACAGAATTAGTCCTCCAGTTATTCGTTGCCTGGTTCATTTTTTTTTTTTTAAATCTCTGAATGGATAAATGCATGGGAACGTGTGTGCATTAGGGATGTTAAATATCAGTTAACTGAATAGTCGAGTAACCTCATGAATTCTTATCCGTTACTCGACTATTCTATAGTTCCCAGGGGTGGGGCCAGCAGCCAGTGCACTCTGGCCCCACTCCCAAGGAGCCCCCTGCCACTCACAGGGTGCCAGGCGGGAGCTGGTCTGCGAGGGGAGGCAGTTTAAAAAATCAGTTCCCCTCACGGACCAACTGCTTGTCTCCCCGCGCTGCTGCCTCTGATACAGGGGTGGCAGCAGCTCCTGTTCCAGAGGAGTTCAGCTTTTGGAACTGTCTAAGAGCAGGAAGTCCGAGTGAGAGCACTCTTCCTCCGACTTCCCTTAGTCCTCGGAAAATGAGGGTTACAGGAGTCAGAGTAAGAAGTCCTCCAGCTTGACATTATTTCAACATTATGTTGAAATAATTGCTTGCTGTGTCGACGTGGACTATGTTATTTCGGAATAATGGCAGTTATTCTGAAATAATGTTGCTGTGTAGATATAGCCTAACATAAGTAAGTTTTTCAATCCCTGATATTAAAGAGTTCCCACTTTGTGTGTTGTTGCTAAGGTTACGGCAATATATTAGGTGAAAAGTATATAGTAGCTTTACTAGCAAGCAACTTTATGAACCATAAGCTTATGAGAAAATTTATGAAAACAACCTAATACTGCGATTTTCATAGTTATTCTTAGGGTTTTTTAAAACCTTCTGTTACATAAAGATAACTACATCTAGTCACTTAAGTTTCTCACCTGTGAGTTACTACTAAAATCATATAGGTGACTACTGCAGTATTTGGGCAAATTATATGATCTTTGCTTTTACTTTGCTATTTGAATAATTTATTCAACTATTTTAAAAGTAACGTTTTGCATACTTTGACCTTGTGTCCCATAGTCTCGTGCCCTATTCAACAGACCATCTTTTTCCTATTTTGATTCTCATTATAAATGGAAAGTATGTAATGAAAATCCAATTAGCATTTCATAATCCAGAATGCAAGTATAACAAAACCGAAGGTAGTTGCTTATAAAAACAGAGGTGATAACTGTATCATCTTTGATACTACAAAGTCTAGTAGGGGGTTTTGAATCACAGTGGATCTTTTCAATAAAGTGTCTCAATAAGTTTTGGGTTCCCAACCCCCCCCCAAGATAGGATAAAGTGATAATGTGTGTATCGGTGGGAGGGAGGGAGAAGAGGGCAGTGTGTAGAAAACAGCTTTATATTAGAAAGCTACTCAGGGAATTCTCTACTAGGAACGATTGGAATCCTCATATGAAAATAATATACAAATAGTCTTCCTACCCTAACATGCAGGCCCATAAATTTAAAAAGACTTGGACACCACTTCCACACTTTGTCATTAATTTAATGCTTTTACATCTAATCTTATTTCCAAGTAAACACTTAGATGTTCAAAACTCAGAAAGGTTAGTAGGATATAAATAGCTATGCCATACCGCATCCTAATGCATCCATTGTATTATTTTCATACTCATTCATAAATTTCACAAGAATTATGCTTTCATTAAGAGGTCTACTTTTTCATTAAATATGCATTGTTTTTTCTCAAGTACTAAAAGAGTAAAAATTAAATACTAAACCAAGCACTTAATGTGCATGCACGATCTGTGTACTCGATGGTTAGCACAGAAGTCCATAATTTTCACAGAACACTAGAACTGGTATTCTACGATTCTATGAAAATTATGCATTTCTATGCTAACCTCATAGAGTACAAAGATAGTGCATGCACATTAAGTACTTGGTTTAGCATTTAATTTTACTCTTTTAGTACTTAAGGAAAAACAATGTGTTTCTAACGAAAAAGCAGACATCTTAATGAAAGCATAATGGATGCAAAAAAGTTCTTGTGAAGTACTTAATGTACTTGTACGATCTTTGTACTATATGGTTAGCATAGAAGTCCATATTTTTTGCTACAAATTCAACACATCTCTCCACAAGGTATTTAGAAAGTAAATTTTGATTCAAACCAGATTATGAATTAAACAATATATATTTACAAAAAATTTTCATTTGACGTTAAGATGATTTCACAACAAAGTACAAACATTAGTTACTTACCCTACATTAAATATGGTTCTTTGAGATGTTGTAACTGTGGATCCCACTATAGGTAGGCATGTGGATCACACATTGTAACCCTAAGTTCCCTTGTATTCAAACCACAATCTACATTGTACATGTTGGACCTCTTGGTCTGGAATCCTCGGGACCTGAGTGGTCCCATACCGGGGAGTTTTCTGGACCGGGGAGGTCAAAGCTTCCCCCGAGCCTGCCGGCCCTTCTGCTACCAGCCCCATGTCTGGGCTCAGGTCCTGACTTCTGGCACCGCTGCTGCCAGCCAGGGCTGAACTTCTGACCCTGGCTCCCTCCACTCCCAGCTGGGCTCTCTGTTCCAGCAATACCCATGGTCCTACCCGACCACAGATGTTACCAGACTAGAGTGTACTGGATTTTAGAGTTTCAACTTATACTGTAATTACTTTTGTATAAAATATGCTTTGTGAGATTATTTTTAAATGAGTAACTCACTGATGATTAATATTCTTGCAGGAGGTACGTATGCATTGAGTATTAAGAATGATGGTTGTATGCTGGAATGATGAATTAAATGCGTTTAAACAAGGCATGCTGCGGGGAATTGATAAATAGGTCTGCCCTAGACAATGGAATATGCATTTGCTTCTCTGACCAGCCTGGTCATCACGCAGAGACAATGAAGATTCATTTTTACATATCAGGTACACATAGCTAAAGCTACAAGTGCAGGAGGAGATAGCACAGTATCTATACTCCAGTAGGAGAGAGAAGCATGTCTAGACTTTATTTTTCAAACATGAAAAGGTTTATTGGTCTATAATGATGGGGGTGCAATAGATGGGCTGAACCTCAAGTGATAAGCCAGGGGTCTCAAATTCAGTTTCACATAGGGCTGTTGCCAGTCCTCAAACCCTGTTAATAGGCACCCCTCCCCTGGCAGGGCTCCAGGAGAGGGGTGGAGATCTCCACACCTTCCCCTCCTGCCAGCCTGTGCGCTCCCCATCCTCAGGCAATTTAAACCTCACAGGCTCCCCACTGTCACCACCGGCAGCTCAAGGTTAGAACAGCTTCCAATGGCTAGTGCGTGCCACTGCTGGCACATACAAGAATCTAATACATCAGGGAAGGGCGGACTAATAAACAGTGGCAATTTTTTAAAGTGCTTCTATACAAATGCTAGAAGTCTAAATAATAAGATGGGTGAACTAGAGTACCTCATATTAAAGGAGGAGATTAACATAATAGGCATCACAGAAACCTGGTGGAATGAGGACAATCAGTGGGACACAATCATACCGGGATATAAAATACATCGGAAGGACAGAATAGGTCGTGCGGGTGGCGAAGTGGCACTATATGTGAGAGATATTGTAGAATCAAATGAAGCACAGATCTTAAATGAATCAACATGTTCCATAGAATCACTATGGACAGTAATTCCGTGCTCTAATAAGAATATAGCAGTAGGGATATATTATCGACCACCTGACCAGGACAGCGATAGTGATGTTGAAATGCTAAGGGAAATTAGAGAGGCTATCAAAATAAAAAACTCAATAATAATAGGGGATTTCAATTATCCCCATATTGACTGGGTACATGTCACGTCAGGACAAGATGCAGAGATAAAATTTCTCGATGCCTTAAATGACTGCTTCTTGGAGCAGTTGGTACAGGAACCCACAAGGAGAGAGGCAATTCTCGATTTAGTACCGAGTGGAGCGCAGGATCTGGTCCAAGAGGTAACTATCACAGGACTGCTTGGGAATAGTGACCATAATATAACAACATTTAACATTCCTATGGTGGGAAGAACACCTCAGCAGTCCAACACTCTGGCATTTAATTTCAAAAAGGGGAATTCCGCAAAAATGAGGAGGTTAGTTAAACAGAAATTAAAAGGCACAGTGACTAGAGTAAAATCCCTGAAAGCTGCATGGAAACTTTTCAAAGATACCTTAAGAGAGGCCCAACTTAAATGTATACCCCAAATTAAAAAACTTAGAAAGAGACCTAAAAAAGAGCCACCATGGCTTAACAACCATGTAAAAGAAGCAGAGAGAGATAAAAAAGGCATCTTTTAAAAAGTGGAAGTCTAATCCTAGTGAGGTAAATAGAAAGGAAAATAAACACTGCCAAATTAAGTGTAAAAATGTAATATGAAAAGCCAAAAAAGATTTTGAGGAACAGTTAGCCAAAAACTCAAAAAGTAATAGCAAAATGTTTAAGTACATTAGAAGCAGGAAGCCTGCTAAAAAACCAGTGGGGCCCCTGGACGATCGAGATACAAAAGGAGCAATCAAGGGTGATAAAGCCATTGTGGAGAGACTAAATGAATTCTTTGCTTCAGTCTTCATGGCTGAGGATGTTAGGAAGATTCCCAAACCTGCACTGTCCTTTGTGTGTGGTGAATCTGAGGAACTGTCCTCAATTGAAGTGTCATTAGAGGAGGTTTTGGAACAAATTGAAAAACTTAACAGTAACAAGTCACCGGGACCAGGTGGCATTCACCCAAGGGTTCTGAAAGAACTCAAATGTGAAATTGCGGAACTATTAACTGTGGTTTGTAACCTATCCTTTAAATCAGCTTCTGTACCCAAGGACTGGAAGACAACTAACATAACGCCAATATTAAAAAAGGGTTCTAGAGGCGACCCTGGCAATTACAGACCGGTAAGTCTAACATCAGTACCAGGCAAATTAGTTGAAACTATAGTAAAAAATAAAATTGTCAGACACGTAGAAGAACATAATTTGTTGGGCAAAAGTCAACATGGTTTCTGTAAAGGGAAATCATGTCTTACTAATCTATTAGAGTTCTTCGAAGGGGTTAAACATGCGGACAAGGGGGATCCAGTAGATATAGTGGACTTAGATTTCCAGAAAGCCTTTGACAAGGTCCCTCACCAAAGGCTCTTGTGTAAATTAGGTTGTCATGGAATAAGAGGGAAGATCCTTTCATAGACTGAGAACTGGTTAAAAGACAGGAAACAAAGGGTAGGAATAAATGGTAAATTTTCAGAATGGAGAGGGGTAACTAGTGGTATTCCCCTAGGACTAATCCTATTCAACTTATTCATAAACAATCTAGAGCAGGGGTTCCCAACCTTTTTCGGTCTCCGTGCCCCCTTGGCTTTTAGTAAACCTTCCCGTACCCCCATTCAATATGAAAGGAAATAAATTCTAGATTCTAGAATCCACAACTTTTTTCACTAACACTACTACTTTTGGAATATTTCAGTTAGGATAATCTAGTTATTTACCAAATATTCCCCATACCCCCATGACAAGCTTCTTGTACCCCCTGGGGGTACGCGTACCCCAGGTTGGGAACCCCTGATCTAGAGAAAGGGGTAAGCAGTGAGGTGGCAAAGTTTGCGGACGATACTAAACTGTTCAAGATAGTCAAGACCAAAGCAGACTGTCAAGAACTTCAAAAAGATCTCACCAAACTGAGTGATTGGGCAACAAAATGGCAAATGAAATTTAATGTGGATAAATGTAAAGTAATGCACATTGGAAAAAATAACCCCAACTATACATACAATATGATGGGGGCTAATTTAGCTACAACTAATCAGGAAAGAGATTTTGGAGTCATCGTGGATACTTCTCTGAAGACGTCCACACAGTGTGCAGCGGCAGTCAAAAAAGCAAATAGGATGCTAGGAATTATTAAAAAAGGGATAGAAAATAAGACGAAGAATATCTTACTGTCCCTATATAAAACTACAGTACATCCATATCTTGAATACTGCGTACAGATGTGGTCTCCTCACCTCAAAAAAGATTTTTTGGCATTAGAAAAGGTTCAGAAAAGGGGCAACTAAAATGATTAGGGGTTTGGAACAGGTCCCATATGAGGAGAGGCTAAAGAGACTGGGACTTTTCAGTTTAGAAAAGAGGAGAATTGGGGGGGCGGAGGGGGGATATGAAAGAAGTATATAAAATCATGAGTGGTGTGGAGAGGGTAAATAAAGAAAAGTTATTTACTTGTTCCCATAATATAAGAACTAGAGGACACCAAATGAAATGAATGGGTAGCAGGTTTAAAACAAATAAAAGAAAGTTCTTCTTCACACAGCGCACAGTCAACCTGTGGAACTCCTTGCCAGAGGAGGCTGTGAAGGCTAGGACTATAACAGAGTTTAAAAAGGAGCTAGATAAACTTATGGAGGTTAGGTCCATAAAAGGCTATTAGCCAGGGGGTAAGGAATGGTGCCCCTGGCCTCTGTTTGTCAACGGCTGGAGATGGATGGCAGGAGACAAATCGCTTGATCATTGTCTTTGGTCCACCCTCTCTGGAGCACCTGGTGCTTGCTACTGTCGGCAGACAGGATACTGGGCTAGATGGACCTTTGGTCTGACCCAGTATGGCTGTTCTTATGTTATCCCTGTGGCCCAGAGGAAGTCTGTGCAAAGCCATGCCATCCATAGAACAGCCCAGTGCTTTGCAGTGCTTTGAGGTGGCTCTCCTATGGACTGGAAGGTCTCCCATCATCCCCCATATTCAGGTTAGCTTATAGGACCATGGGCAGGCTGGAACTGGCAACAGAGGTTGGGCCCTCGCATTCACTGCAATGGCGGGAGCCATAGGGAGCAGAGTGATGCAGCAGCCTGCTCTGCTCCACCGCCATCCTCCAGGCCACATCTGTCAGGAGAAGGGTCCTGAGGGAAGGGGTGCAATGGGGGGGGAAGAGAGGGCGGAGCAGGGACTGAGCTTGGGAAGGGCATGGACATTAAGGATGTGATAGTGTACATGAGTAAACAGTTAACATTTAAGCTAGCTCCCACAGAGCCACCTGCCTCCCTCTGCGCTGTATCAGAGGCAGTAACGGTGGGGGTTGAGGGGGTTCCTGAGGAGCCACTCTCCCCTCCTCCCATGAAAATGTGTATGGGAAATTTTCAGCGGGTACACATTTACCAAAATAAAGGCATTTTTTAACATCCAACAGACATACATGTTCAGGCCACAGGGACTCATTCTGTTGGCAGCAGGGCATGGGATGCACTGTGGAACTGCTCGGGCAGTAGATGGCCTGCAGGCCTCGAGTCTCAATCAATTGATTGTAATACCGTATTATCAAAGAGCATAGACTGATATCTTTTCTGAAAGTTAAGAACAAGCTATGGTTTGCTTGTAAACTTTTCTAATTATTTCTTTTACATGGTATCACTTAACCTGTGTCCTATTGTTAATTTTTTTACACTATAAACCAATTATGTGCTGAGTTTGCAAAAAAGGATATATTTATTCCAGGTAAGCTAATAAACTGCGATAGGCTTTTGTTCCCTTAAAGAATCACATGGATCTTATTTCTCTTAACTGTTCAGCTGAGGGCTGGATATAAGGGTTTGGGGGGAATCTGGGATCAAAGCATATTAGGGTCACTTTTCAGATTGTAACCAAGGCTGGTAGAAGGCAGGGTCTGTTGACAGACTGCTCAAGACAAGGCTTGAACTCGGACTGGCTGCATAGCATAAGCACTCAGGGTGTGACCTGCATGACTCAGTGCCTCAGGAAGGTAGTTACAGGGGCAAAGCATTGTAAGGCAGGAAGTGCTACAGAGCGAGTGACAGTCCCTCCCCGAACTGCACATGCACAAACTTAAAATCTTTTCAACAGCCACATCCAGCCTGTGCCACAGCATGCTCCTGTGCACTGGCACAGGGTGGAGCAGCCATGTCTCTCGTCCTCCCTCGGTTCTCTCATAATTCAAAGCCCTTGACTGCTGAGGACTCCAAAAGCAGCAAGGGAGAATGAGTCATGGGATCTACAATTTATCACAACATCTTAAAGAGCCACTGCTACTAAAGAAAGGCAAGTGATGGTGGCACAATGAGTGTCAACTGCATCATTTGACCAAAGGCGGGCGTACAGCTTTCCCAAACGTGGCATCAGCTCTAGTGAAATCCTGTGCATAATACTTGACATACCTGAGTGAATTGCTCTGTGTAACTACGTTGCAGATTTCAGATATCAGTACATTTCAGAAGTAGGCTACAGATGTCGCCTAGGCTCTGCTGGAGTGAGCCTTAACAACCGTTAGGCTAGCCACAATAGCTAGCAGGTAACACAATTAGATACAATAATGACCTAAACGGCTAAAGGACTGCATGATGCATCTCACTGCAAATACAAAGGGAGGCATTCTGAAAGATTTGGGCTTGTCAATATAATATAGAAGAGCTCTGAATATGTCCAGAATGTGCAGCTTTTTCCTTCCCTAGTGAGGAGTTTTAGGAATAGAAGTAAATTAGTGGAATGGCTTCAGTGGATCTCAGTAATGACTATGAGAATGGATCTTACATGATGCATCAACACCACCTTGCCTTTACAGAATGAGGTATACAGATGCTCTAACATGCGTGCCTGATGCTCACACATTATTCTGGAGGATTAATGACCATAAAAAAGACTGTTTTAAGAGTAAGGCTACAGATGGAGCAGAGAGGTTTGAAGGCATGGGCAGAGGCTCCACAACCTTTGAAAGGACAACAATGAGGTCCCATATGGACACAGGTTCTCTAACCACCTGTAGATAAGCAAGCATTAGTCTCAAGTTTGGTTACCATTAGATGAGAGAAGAGAGAGAGCAACTGTATCAGAGACCAGGACCCTGCTGTGCTAGAGGCTGAACAAAAAGACATTCCCTGGCCCCCAAGAGTTTACAATCCAAAAAACAGAGGATAGAAGCAGACAGGAAGTACAAGGAAACTGAGTCAGTAAGGTAGGCAGTGGTCTTGGTAGACCAGCAGCCTAAACATTGACAAGGCTGGTTTTGAGGGAGGACAATGAGTTAGTTGTGTAGATGTTTATGACAAGCTCTCCCCTCCTGCCCTCCAAGCATAACGGGCAGCATGGTAGGACAAAAGTTCTTGTTTTCTTAGGATGGGGCTCTGCATTACTGGCATTAGTCCGGCCTTCACATGTCCAGAAAGGCCAACGTGACAGATAAGGATGCTGGCCTAATAAAAGTTCCCCTGTCCGCTGCCAGTTACATATCAGTGCCCAGTATAGAATGTTTCCAGAGTTCCCTCTAGGTTTCTTTCTGATCCAACAAGGGAGGATTCCCTAATTCATGTAGGGAAGAAAGAGTGGCTTGGAAATGGCAAAGAGGAGTACATCAGTGGCATTGCCATTCACAGAGGATGACATGCCAGGTGTCCAATATCTGTCACAATGATGGTGCAAGAGGGGATTGGAGTTCCTGGAAGGCATATCTCTGTACTGGAAAGGTCTTGTGGTTGGTACCAACTCCAGCACAAGACCAGGCATCTTCTACATAATCTGTATCTTGCTCTCAGCCCTCGACATCAATGAGGATGAGAGAACTTTTTGTGAGGAATGTTTCTCCTTGCAGGATGAACCTGCTGCATGTTCTGAGGGGCTCGTGCATGTGGTACAAGTCTGTCACCCAGAGCTTTGAGAAGTGGACAGAGCTTATGCTGGATCTCTTCTTTCCCTCTTCGTCCCCCCTAGTCAGGGTCAAAATAGTATTATGGCTGTTGAGGCAAAAGGACCAATGCCTGAATGGCCTTGGTCAGAGATTTTGGCACTGGTACTAATGGTCTGGGTGTCATTTTCAGAAGCTCCTTATCTTCACTGAAGTGAGATGCCTGGTTTCAGGGTGGCACTTTCCATGGATAGGCCCTTCCACTCTGGCTTGGTGGAGTTCTCTTCCCCAAAGACAGACATGACTTTCATGGATTACTCAAGTAGATGTAATCTGAGCTTGACGTGTCTCAGTTTTTGAGTGCAGGAATATCTTCTTCCCAAACTTGCTGGGAGTATCTTCTTCCCTGAAGCAGAAGAACTGTCTGCTGAGCTTATCAGTTAAGAGCATATGGCCATCACAAGAAAGATAGGATTTAAATCCTGGAGATTTAGAGTCAGTCATGATGACACTTAATGCAGAATGTTTTCAACTACTGCATAGGGGACATATGGTGGACAGATGCTTCATAAAAAAGGATAAAAATTCAAAGATAATGAGAAGTGAAGAAGAGTTTATTCACAGAACAAAGGTTGAAGCTCAAGTAGCATAGCAGGTTGAACATGTTCCAAGTTCCATTTTGCTGCCACAGACAGTAAAATGCAACTGAGGGGAGGGTTGCAGACATTCTGTCCTTTACACCTTGGTAAGGGAATACGAGACAGCACAAGGGCATTTGAAGCACCAATAAACTGCTATTCAAAAGATTCAGAGTTTGTGTACATTCGGCATATTTACATCTACAGTGGGATCCACAATGCCATACTCAAAGAAATCATGAATTAATTCTCAACAGTTAAATACTTAACTTATGAAAATAGAATTTGTTTTCTGTGAAAACATCTTGAATTCTTCTCCTTTGAATTTTATTTGGTGAAAAAGAAACTACAGTAAAACTCCAATTGTCTGGCACCAACTGGAACCCAGAAGTGCTCCAGCCAGCCGGACAATTGGAGCTGCTGTGAGCCCCATGGGCGCTCGCAGCTGGGAAAGGAAGGGGAGAACAGGGGAAGGGGATTATACCCCTGTGACGGGTGGGCCGGGACCTGCACTGCGTCCAGCCAGGAGGGTGGGGGGTGGGCGGGGAACAGCGCGGCAAGGGGCGAACCCTCCGCTGTTTTGCAGGAAGGCAGGGGAAGCCCTGCGCAGCAGCTGAGAGTTTCCAGGAAGGGAGCAGGCTCCCCACCCCCCAGACTTGCAGTAGTTATCACCGAGCAGGGGGGCGAGGGCGGCACTGCAGGACCAACCCGGCAGCACCCCAGCTGCTCTGCTCCGCCGCTTCCCCAAGTCTGCCGCTGCCGAAACTGATGAGCAGCGGACTTGGGGAGGCGCCGGAGCAGAGCAGCTGGGGTGCTGCCAGGCGCCGAGCAGGGGCATGAGGGGCAGCGCTGCAGGACCAACCTAGCAGCACCCCAGCTGCTTTGCTCCGCCGCTTCCCCAAGTCCACAGCTGCTGCTGCTGAAACTGATGAGCGGCAGACTTGGGGAAACGGTGGAGCAGAGCAGCTGGGGTGCTGCCGGGTTAGTCCCACAGCGCCACCCCTCAACCCCCTGCTCGGTGATAACTACTGCAGTCTGGGGGGGTGGGAAGCCCACTCCCCTCCCAGAAACTCTCGGCAGCGGCGCGGGGCTTCCCCCACCTTCCTGCAAAACAGCAGAGGATTCGCCCCTTGCCGCGCCGTTCCCTGGCCACCCCCCAGACACAGTGCGGGTCCCGGCAGACCCATCACAGCCCCCCACCGGAGTACCTCCCAATACTCCGGCATATCCGATAATCCGGCACCAACTAGGTCCCAAAGGTGCCGTGTTATCAGAAGTCTACTGTATTAACTAGAACTGTTCGGGAATTTTTTCCTAAGATGTCATTTCTTTGTTAAAAATGCCATTTTTTGCAGGACTGCACCAGTTTCACCTATACTTTTGGTGGGAAAGATGCCTCAGGTCAACACTAGAAATCACGCACCCACCCACACACACGCCTCAGAATAGTGCAGTGATTAGGGCCCTCATCTGGGAAGTTTAATGTATGGGCTCAAGTTACTGCTCTGCCTGATTTTGAGCATGGGCTTAAACATGGGCTCCTCTACATTCCAAGAGAATGTTCTAGACCCCACACTACATATTACTCTGTAGGGGATGACTCTGTTTGATCGGTTGAGTATTTACTTATTCATACCAAATGGAACAGATCAGAGATAGTGTTTGCTTCTCTTTCTGAGTAGTTAGGACATTCACCTGGAATGCGAGAGACCCCAGTTCAAGTTCCTGATTCAGAGTAAGGACTTGAGCCTGAATATCCACTTCCTATGCATGCCCCTAATCACAGGAATACTAGTTATTCTTGGGTGGGAGCAGTCATTGATTTTTCACATAAGATTTCAAAAGGCCTCTGATGTGCCCCATTGTGCAACAGGACATTTTTCAAAGTCACAATTTTTTTTTTTTTGCAGGATGAAAAAAGGCTCTCACCAAGATCTACTATTAACTAAGGCCTTAAGAAACAAAACACTGTGCACATAATATATGACATGGTGCTGCTATTTATTCTCATCATAAAAACTCAACAACTCTCCAGCTGCAAGAATTGCTTAAAACCAGAAAGGATCTTGTGCTAGCTGACAAGATCTCTGATCTGACTACAGTACACATCACAAATAAGAAACATGATTTTGATGGGTCTACCAAAGTTCAAAAGTACATGTTTAAGAACTTTACTGTATCAGGAATAAGAAAGGATGTTCATTAAAGGTACTTGCCTGACTTTATCCCTGAACTTCACTATTGGCACTTTTGCTCGAATCAGCTGAGGTCTCTCAATGTAGCTTGCTGAAAGGGAGGAAAAATATATGCAGTGAAGTTTCATGCAAGGCGGCAAGATGTTGACCTTATGAAAACTGGATTCTAAAGTGGTAGTCAAGTTGATCACATTTAATAAATAGGAGCTGACTAGTGAATCTGGCTAAAGTGATTTAAATGAACTTTTGTAATGAATCTACAAAAACAACTAGCTAAAATACAATCTAGGTGGTAAGAAAAAATTAAAGCTAACTTCATTTCTACTGAGAAAAAACAATGGAGTAAGGTTTTTCAATGGGACATGAGATACAACCAGATTAATCTTAAAGAGACCAATTTCAAATGCTACATTGAATAATCCTTGTTCACATGAAAGTGACCACTGAACTCAATAAAATCCCTTATATAATTGTTACTGTTTAATAAGTGCAAAACCAGATTTAAAACTTGGAAGCAAGGCCCATGGCCTGCTAACATAAGCAGAACAGATTAACACTGAGTTGTGGACATATGTAACCAGGCTGTGTAATTTTTCATTGCGATTTTAATTCAACATTTTGTTAGATTAATACATGGATTTTTGTCTGTACCCAAAAATTGCATCTTCATTACACATACAAACTGTATGTAAAAATCCCTGCAGAAACTGTTAAATTGGTTAATTGACTGTTCTCAGAAATGTGTTTCTGAGCATCCTATCAACACAGAAAACAAGTTATTGTTATTTTTGTAATTGGGACAACTCTTTCCATCTAAGGTGGGAGAGGAGAAATGGACCACAACAGCATTTTGCTTTCCGGGAGCCAGGAGCCTCTTCTCAGAGGCTTATCTCACTCAGGAGTTATTGAGATAAAAACCTGAGTCCAAAGGAGCTTAGTTTATGGTTCAGCATAATGGTTAACAGAACTTTTTATAGCCTTCACTATGTTAGCAAAATTTTGGACCAGTTTGGACTATGCATGCTTTCCATATCAAACATTTTATTTTTCCTTTTTTACTACAATAAATTAAGCCATAAGTAGAAAGTATGGGGAAAATAAAGATAAGAACAAAGGCTATGTCTAAACTACACTCCTCTTCTGAAAGAGGAATGTAAACGAGGCCAATCAAAAATTCAAATGAAGCATGGATTTACAAATCTTTTGCTTCATTTGCATAATCGCATGCAAGAGCTTTTTCGAAAAAGAAACCTCAGTCTAGACGGGGTTCTCTCTCTCAAAAAAAAAACCCTTTTTCGAAAGAATCCGTACTCCTCATTTTTTCAGGAGCACGGGTTCTTTCGAAAAAGGGTTTTGTTTTGTTTTTTTTGAAAGAACCCCATCTAGACTAGGCTTCTTTTTCAAAAAAGTGCTCACACGCGATTATGCAAATGAAGCAAGATTTGTAAATCCGCGCTTCATTTGAATTTTCGATCAACCTCATTTACATTCTTCTTTCGGAAGAGGAATATAGTTTAGACATAACCAAAATCAATAATATTCTTACGTTTAAGAACACCTTAAATTAACTTACTCCCTCACTATAATATTATTTTGTCTCTCTCTCTCTCAAGGTAGCAAATATAGATTAAGCAGTTTCTCATCATATTTGCAATCATGTTCTCAACTAACCTAATGACGTACGGTATGGGTTACAAGCACTATAAGGTAATGTTAATTTATTAAAAATTATCTTGTCAGTGAAATTTTAAAAGTCATGTTCACCTGACTTTAGAATTTGCAAGGCCTTTCCAACTACTATCCCACTTGCTTTTCAGATAAGATCTTGTATGTTGTATCGTATCCCATTTGATTAGAATCTGGACAACATACACATATAAAGGTAGCTTTAATGGAATAGCCAGTTTGCCTCCAGAATTACAAAGCACTCTTACCAGTTGACTGGGACTTACAAAGTTTAGTACAGAAGAGTTTTTGGACTAAGCTGAGTATATGTCTTGCTTCAGTCTTCTGATTTACCTGAAATGTGAAATTTAAGATACAGAACATCAACACATGACCCCTTCTCTTTTCCTACTCTTGTATAACATTTAAAGTTTAATGTGGAAAATCTGACATTTTAGGAGATAAGCATGTAAAAACTTAATAGCATTCAGGAAGTTTATCAAACTCTTAATATTTTCTTTAGCATGAGCTTAAATATTTCATTCAGTTTTACTTATGCATCATAGTTACACTAAAAAACAACTATGATAGGAAGATAACCCATGTCTGACGTAGGGATGTTACATTTAGTTTAATCAACTAATTGACTAGACGACGGATTTTCCATCAACTAGTCAATAAGCAGAGGAGCTTCAGTGGCGTTAGCTTCCAGCCCTGGGAGCTAACCCAGCTACAGTTCTGCCTTTTAAATGTATTATGAGCCAGCAGACTCTTAATATATTTAAAAGGCTGAAGGGCAGCAGGGGGGGTGGGACCCAGTGCGAGCCAGGCCAGCTGATTCCCAGCTCGCCCTGTGTCCCCCCCCAGCTGCGCACCAGTCTTAAATGTAAAAAGGCTGGAGCACAGTGGGGGGAACTCGGCGCAAGCCAGTAATCACCTGGCCTGGCTCGCGCTGGGTCCCCACCACGAACCGGGAATCAGTCCCCGCTGCTGTGCTTCTGATTTTTAAATGTATTAAGAGCTGGCAGACTCTTAATACATTTAGAAAGCAGAGGCATAACATCTGGAAGTGGGCACGAGCCAGGAATCAGCTGATTCCCAGCTTGCGCCCAGTCCCTGCAACTCCTCTGCCCCCCACGGAGACGATGCTGGGGGAAACTGGCTTTCAAGCCGGCTCCTGCCAGCACAGACTCCTCCTCCCCTGCCATTTCTGCCTCTGATAGAGGCAGCTGGGGGGGGGGGGAAGCAACTAGTCGAGGGAGTAGTCAACTAGTTGCTTACATCCCTAATCTGAAGAAATAGATGCAAATCTCCTTTCACTTTAATTGGTGTTACTTATAACAAAACTCCAGAATACTCTATTTAAGTCTTAGTTTTACTATTTCTTTTATCTGAACTTAAACAGTTCCCTGTATTTAGGTTCCTCTCACTATATATAGTCAAGTACATTTTATTAATATATTGCATAAGGTTTCTTACTGTGGCAACTCTTTCAAAAGTTCATATTCTATGTTTTTTCTCAGTAAGATTTTGTATCACCAGAAAGTTTGTCTTTGCTTTTTCATAATCATGTAAATGGGTGAATCACCGCTATATGTAACCTATACTTTAAGTCATTTCCATCTTTGAGAACGTTTTTCCCCATTTAAGTTATTTAAGTTATGTACTTACTGAAAAATCTAAAGATATGGAATATACAGCAATATTGGCTATTTCTGCCTTGCTATGGAAACCTAGGAAAAATGCTCACTTATTAGAACAATCAGTCTTGTGCCTTTAAAATAAAAGAGGAAGAGCACAGAACTGGGAAACAGGATACTTGGGTTGTATGCCAGCTGTGTCACCATCCCTCTGTGCTTCAGTTTTGCCTATTTGTAAAATTAAGATAACAACTACTTTACAAATCTTAATATAACTTTGTGCAACAACCCTATCAATTTCTTACACGCATGGATTCAAAAATAGACTTAATCCACTAAACAAAAACCACGTTTTCAAGATAATACCTTAAAAAAGGGACAATGTGCTTTACTACAGAGTTCATTGTGTGAACAGTCTTCCCATTTTAACATGTTTTTAAAGTAACTTACCGGCTCCTCTTTAACCACCAGGCACAAGTCACCATCACTGCTACGAGTACCAAATCCATTCAGTGAAGATCCAACCAAGAAGAGTCTGCTCTCTGTAGCAACAGAACCATGGAACAAAGCTTGAGGATTTTTCTTAGTGCTAACAAAATCATGCAATTGAAATCTGAATATTCAAATATGTACTAAAAGCCCAAAATAACATACGTGGAAAAATTCGCTGAATTTCCTTTTGGAGTTCTGTTCGGCAGAGCTCTTTTTTGTTCAAGTCGCAGGTTTGTTGCTGACATGCTTGAAACAACTCCAGTACCTGTTGACTTAACTTACCACCACCCACCCCAAAACAAACTTTTAGAAATGGGTGATAAGTCATTCTTTCCTGTAAAAAAATAGTTATATGAAAGACAGAATAGATCACAATGAAAATGCAATAAAATATAATATATATGTCTATTAGCTTCCAAAGTCTATCGCAGTTAGAGCCTTGTCCAGTTCAAATTCACCTCAGTCACTTACACAGGACTGATTTGGCCAATATGGGGAGAGAGACTGTCTAGCCACAGCAAGACAATTTCATCTTCAGTCAGACAATATCTGAAACCTTCCCAACAAAGAGTAGCCCTAAAGGCTACAAATATATTCTAGAGACTCAAGACTTGAAAATTTCTGTTTGTTTACTAATACCGGGGGAAATTTTTTTTAAAAAACTGCTTTGAAGGCAGTTTGCATTAAAGGAAAATCAAGACCCATGTTATCTGGCAGAAAAACTCTGGCTTTATTTGGAAACGTGCCATTAGTTTCTCTTGATCTAACGAATAGCTATGCATTATAATCATAGTTTTCTTAAAGTAAATACTTTCACAATAGTATAACAAGATCTGTCAATGCATTCTTGACCTTATTAAAAATGAAGGTTCTAACATGGGACTTGTTGTTATTTGTTACATAATGGACTAAGACCTTTCCATTAAAAAAATACCATTTGCTTATTAGTCCTCTCTTTGCTGTTTCAGATGTGATGCAACAAATTAAGCACTCCTTCAATTTATACTTTGCCTGACCCAATTATGCAGATTTCATGACATCCATATGTGTAGAGAAAACAGGGAGTTAGCAATGAGCTAGAAACATTTTCTGCCTCTTGCAAAAACATACCAGCAGGTATGTGTGCTAAATCCAGCAACAGATGCTGCCATAGAACCCAAAGAAAATTTTTCCCAGCATACTGGGTGACAAGAGTCTCCCTGCCAGCTGGAGAACAGACTAAATTAGTGTTTTTTAAATGCACTATAAAGGCATCATGCAAGTGACAAATAGTAGTAGTATAACTAGCTCGCTGAAATTTAATAGATCAGCCATTTTAAAACAAAGGGGTGTCTTACCTTTAATACTTAAGAAAACCTACCAGCAATAAATGTTTTCTTTATACGTTTTTTCACATAAGTGATACAAACTGAACATCTCACAAGACAATAAAACTCAGACCTGTGTCTGTGTTACCTTATCTTTGGCCACAGGAAGCGTGGTTTCTATAGGGTCTGGAAATGGAGCATCTCGCAAAGGTGGAACACATCCAGTCAAATCTGGTATGTAATGTGCATGAAACAGCGGTGAAGGAATTGATCCTGGGAATGAGTATCTGCGTTCTTCTGGTAAAGGCACTGTTTGGTTAACTACAGTTGACTCACAATGAGGTGAATGAAACCGCTGACGTTTAACATCATAAGGAACATTTTGTTCACTTAGCCTCCTGCAAAAAAACAAACGACAGTGTCCCCTCCAGTTTCTAATTTTAACATGTACAAACATCCAATTACTTAAAGTACTTTAGGCTCAAATACTAACAGTTAATTACAGTGAATATTTCAGCAAAACCAAGGTTTGTTTGTTTGTTTAAAAGAGGCCTGCTCTTCCCAAATACTAACATCAAATTGAATGAAGAACATAAGGGATAACTGCTGAAATGTTGTCACTTCTGAAGTGCGACACACAATTTACATTATATAAGAGTAAACATCATAGTCAAAAATAAATGGTGATTTCAGTTACGCAAAAATAGAAATAACCAAGCTGAAGACTGCTCATGCTATTTTTGTAAAAAGTAACCTGTACTTTTTTTCTGAAATACTCACTTCTGGAAAGTGTATTTGTAAATTACATCAACACTTGTGCATTGAAAATTTGTGTCCAGTGTATATACCCCGTGATTAATTTGACAAAATCAAGGGTGGGAAGTGGAGAAAAGAGAAACTTACCACAATAGCCATTCAAAATGTAGAATTTGTCTGTGTAGGTTTAGATTGTACAGATAGTAAAATGTGTCATCTGGGCAAAAGAGAACCACTATTCATTTAGCAAGTATTTATAGTTTGAGCCACATTAGTGGTCACATTAAGTTAATAGCTCGGTTTCAAACACAAACTTAATATAATTGAGCATGATCTCATTAGTTTTAGAAATCTTAATATACTTTGTTATGTGATGTTATGGTCTTACATCAGTCTTGGCATTTCAAGCTCCCATTGTGAAAGCTATATTAGATGTTAGAGTATACATTTCATTTTCAAACAGTGGCCATATAGAAGAGGATGCTTTAATTTTGTATACAAATAAAATGTGAGTATAAAAGAAAAGTATATTTATGATTTAGAAAAATGCACCATGAACAAACTTTTCTTTTTAAAAATCAACTTGTTTAAAATTCAATTTGAAATTTGAGAAACTGATTGGGAATTTAAAAATAAATGCTTGATTTCCTTTTCCAACAATGAATAAAAAAAATCAGGTAGGAGAGGATGAGACATACAAATTCTAAAAGCATAAAGGACAGGGGGACATATTTCCCCAGATATTTAGACACCTACAGATGTGGAAGGGTGCCAATGGGATGTTCAAAAGGTATCTATCTTCATCTTTAAACACCTAAATATCTTTGGGCAGATTTTCAATCTGCAAATTGTTAGCTACAGTTAATACCTCCTTTGTTTAATAATCAATTTTACATGCAACAGATTTTGATAAGCTTATTTTTCCTTATGCACCCTTATTTTTGCACATGATCTTCAATTTCAATCTAAATCCAGCTTGACAAAACACTGAGCAAAACCCAGTTTCCATAGGGAGTCTCCATTTCAGAAAAACCTAGGACAACTGAGAGGAACTCAAAGTTAAGTGTAAAGGTTATTTATTTTAGAATAGCCACAACTTGCTTACAAGATTCCAAAAAACAAAGAAGTGTACTTATTTGTGTATGTGTGTCACACAGGGTTTTTTTTTTGTGTACGTAAGTTATAAAGACTAAATGTAATTAATACAGTACTTTAAACATGCTCTCAGATACAGAGGCAAATAAGGTGAAAACTTCCTGTTTTCTATGTCACAGAAACACTATCATCTCCATATAATGTACATTGAAAAAGCAAGTTTACTCCACTTGAATTTGTACTTGCTCACAGAGGTGAAAATAAGCCAGTGCAATACTCTGATAAGGATGCTCAGCTGCAGGAGGAAGCAGGGCACGCTCCCAGCCAGGCTCCCAGTGCTTCCTGCAGGTAGCAGGCAGGTAAAAGGGGCTGGCTGGGTGGTGCCCGCTCCCACTGCCACCCATCTGGGATTGTCCCAGCCTTGAGACTCCCCTCCCCGTGCACCATGCATACTAGGATGCTGCTGCTCTTCTTTCCCATCTCCTGACCATCAGGAAACAAGAAAAAAGTGCTCTGCTTGTGTTGCTCCTTGCCCCTCCCCTCTGCACTCACTCCTACATACACTCCACACCCTGCCCTAAGTCCCTCACACCTGCCATGACCCAATCCTCTGCCCTGAGCCTCTCCTCACCCGCAACCCTGATTCCTGAACCACTACCCGCAACATCCCAGCCCTGAGCCCCAATGCCCCAAGCTCCTGCCCTGACTCCTGAACCCCCCACATCTCCACTCCTTGCCCTGAGGCCCCCCCCTACCCCCCCACACTCCACCCCACACAAATTTTTTACGGGTACCATAAATCACACACCCCCATCCTCCTGCCTGAGCACCTCCTTCTCCCCCTCCCTGGGAGGGTGCAACATGACAGTACCTGTAAGAAACAGGGATGTTAAATTTAGTTTAATCAATTAGTCGATGGAATTTCCATCGACTAGTCAATTAATCGATAAATGGGGGAGCTGCAGTGGGGTTAGATCCTGTCCTCACCCCCCTGCTGCGCGCTAGCCTTTTAAATGTATTAAGAGCCTACAATAATACATTTAAAACACAGAGCTGCTGCGGAAGGGGGCGGGGGAAGGGGACTCAGCGTGAGCCGGGACAGCTGATTTTCGGCTCATGCCGGGTCTCTCCCGCTGCACACCAGCCTTTTAAATGTATTAAGAGCCGGCAGCAGAGGCACAACATCTGGGACTAGGTGTGAGCCGCGAATCAGCTGATTCCCAGCTCACGCCCAGTTTCCGCTGCCCCCCTGCCTCCTGTGGAGACAGTGCTCAGGGGAACTAGCTTTTAAGCTGGCTCCCGCTCCACCCCCCTTGCTGCCTCTGATAAAGGCAACAAGGGCGGAAGAAGCAACAAGTAGACAAGCATAAGAGCTTATGCTTATCGGATAGTCGACTAGTCACTTACTTCCCTTGTAAGAAACTTAAATTACTGTACTTTCATCTATTTCCTCATAATTTTTATCAATTACTGACACTGATCTACTTCAAGTGAAACACGTGTATTTATTTGTTTACACAGAATCAGGGCCCTGGATTGCAAGTCCGATGGCAGAGGTTCCATTAGTCAATTGAAAAGGAAAAAAAGGAAATAAAATAGAAGAGTAGTATATGCCAAGCATCCTTCCACTACAGCTAATATTGTCACAAGCAGGTATATGAATCCTTAAAAATGCTACTATGCATGCACTTGGACTTACTTCATAAGAAATAAGTTATTCAATATTCCTGATTCTAGACCATTTTAAATAAAGATTGCAAATTGATCTCACCATTAAGTCTCTCAAAAAGCCCCCTTTTTGTATATTACAAACATAAATAATTATACACTAACAAATACTTACTTCCTGCCTCGGAATAAAGTGGGTGCAGCTGATGTAGGTACTGGGCTGCCATTTCCGTACGTCAATGGCTGTGGTGAAACAGCTGGAATAGTTGAAAGGTTCCCACTCAAGAGAGCTCTAGAAAGACTGCAGACCATAATTATTATTCAGATAACAACTGAAGATTTGGGGAGGGGGGCTTACACTTTTCAAGAACAAAAAAAAAATTAAGCAGGAAACCCCCAACTATAACCTGTTTATTAGAAGAAACATGTTTATTCTTTATATTTGAAAGGAGGAGGAGGAGAATACTTTTCACAGGACAAAATTTATTTGAATAAGAACATGAAGTTGTCACTGTGCAAAGTATAAATACAAAAGGCACTTTGCCAACTAACCAACTTAACAGTGCTAAAATGATTTTCTCAAGAAAACACTCATGGTTTACAAACTTAACTCCAGCCAAATGGTCCTTTCCCTTACTCATCTCCTCCACTGACTCCCCACCCTTATCCCACTCACATTCTCAGTTTAAGACCCTCAAAGACCCAATATGGATTACTAGCTCCCACTTCTGTGATGCAGCCTGTATTGTACTGGTGTGTATTCCACCCACCATTAAAGAGTAATGAAATATACAGGCCATCAGTTAAAAGTCAATGTTAAAATTTGTCAGTTTCTAAACAAAATGAAAACATTTTATATGCCATAAAGTACAAAATGTTGGGAACACACACATTCTTCAGTAGGAAACAGAAATAGAAGATAAATTTTGTTCCTGATTTCACAGCAACATTTGTTAATTCTCTGTGAGAATTAGGGATGTAACAGTGTAGTCAATTAACTGATTAACCGATAAGCAAAAGCTTATAGATTAATGCTACAGACTACACACATTTCCCTTCCCCTCCTCTTTCCAGTAAATTTTTTAGCAGGTTGGCCAGCAGCCCCACTCATTCCTAGCTCATGCTGGGTCCAGGACCTACATCCACTGCAGCTCTGCATTTAAAGTATATTAAGAGCCAGGTGGGCAAGCAGCTCAGCTCAGTTCCGGCTTGCACCAGGTCTGGGAGCTCAGACCCGCCCCCAGATAGGCGCTGTTGCCACCCTGCACGGCTGCCTCTATCAGAGGCAGCAGCAGAGGGTGACAGGCAGCCAGTCTGCGAAGGAAGCTGGTTTTTAAACTGGCTCCCCTTGCAGACCAGCTCCCATCTGGCACCTTGCGCTGCTGCCTCTGATACAGAGGCAGCAGCACAGAGAGGCAGGGGGCTCCTCGGGAATGAGGCCAGAGCACACTGGCTGCCAGCCACATTCCTGGGCACTATAGTATAGCTGACTAACCAATAAGAATTCATGAGGGTATTCGACTCTTCAAGTAACCGATATTTAACATACCTACTGAGAATTATCTTAATTTGATTCCTCCCTCCAACTGAGATCAGTTTTAAAAAAGTAGAGGCCTTTCAGGAATCATTTCCCAATTCTACTTTACTTACGCTGCATTCTGAAAGTTGAACCGAGCATCAACTATTTGCTGCTGAGAGAGAAGAGTGGGTGGTATAGTCAGAGGAAGCTCGTTGAAAAAATTATTCTGCTGCTGATGTTTTGGAAGGAAGGGTGGACGACCCAAGTTGGAGGAATTTGGGAACATGCTCTTCTTCACTGAAAGTGAACATGTATTCTTCTACCTAGATCAATATAATAAAAAAAAAACAATCTTGAAGTTAGGCAGCTAACAAAATACTGAATATGTAACTTCTTTTCAAATCATGCACTGATTTAACAATTTTGCCTCTGAATATCTAAAAGGATCAAATTTCTAAAAATTGCCTTAGCTTTTCACAGCTTTATCCTCTGGGTATTTTATCACCTCTGAAAAGACGCTGTGTAAAACAATCGTTTTAATTGCTAGTTAATTTCCCATTTAAAAGAATGTGTTAAATCAAGTTAAGTCCCCAAATTATTTTTGTTAAAAATGTTTCACATAACTTCAGGTAGCCATTTCCATTGTCTTGCTGAAAATGGATTTCCATGTAAATAGTCTATTCGGAGTTAAAATTTCGAGACGCTACTCCAAAAGAAACAAAATGATACTCGGTTAGTACATAAAAACAAGCATGTGCAACTGACCATAAAATAAACTATATAATGTTTAAGATGAATTAGGGGGCTGCACCCCCTGCTTGCTACACTCGCCAATCCCCCTTTCTGTGGCTGCTTTTGCGGCCAGCCTCAGGAGCCAGCTTTTAAGCCAGTTCTCCGGGCATGCTGGCTCCGCGGACACACTTGTCCCTCCTTGCTGCCTCTGTTGGAGACAATGACGGAGGGGGCGGGCACATGAGCTGGCACATGCCGAGAGCTGGCTTTCAAGTGCCTGCCCCTAGAGGCAGCAGCACAGGGGGGCAGGAGGGAGGCAGCAGCCACAGAGGCGGCAGCAGCAGGGGGAAAGAAGGAGCCGGTGCTCAAGGGATTGGATTAAAAGCCGGTTCCCCAAGCACTGGCTCCTGCCTCCCCCTTCCATGTGTAAATGTGTAGCCGCTAAAATTTCCAGTGATTACACATATAAATGATAGTTAGCATCCCTAAAATATAAGCCCTTGGCTAATTAAGGTGTAGTTCCCTTTAGACTAGGGAAAACTACTACGCACTAAATGAAGCACCTGTAGTCAAAGCCCTATCAAGAACCTAATAAAAGCCTGCTTCAGATAGACTGTGTGGAGTGAGGAAGGAGAGAGGAGTGCAGTTTGGAGGTGGGTTGCTGAAAGATCAGAGAATTGGAGGAAGTGAGCTTCTGCCCCAGCAGAGCAGGGAGACACTGCCTCTCCCCCAGCATCAAGGACTGAGGGTAACCTTGACCGAGGGAGAGAGGGAGAGAAACAACTATTCTCAGCAGTTTTTACATCCCAAGGGTGAGCCCAAACCACTGAAGGATGCAGTCAAGACAGCAAAACAAGCCACCGCTGTCCAGCAGGAGGCTGTGTACATGCAGCTGGCCAACAGGAGGCAGTGCAGCTGCAACAAGAGACCAATTGCCTGTTGATGATCCAGGCTGCCCAAGACCTGTTGCAGGAACTGGTAAACCAGGTGAAGGCCTTTATGGAGCTGAACTGCTGCCATGATGGGACCTGGACCATATGGGCCAGCAATTGCCTGCAAAAAATGGCATGGGAGAATGATGTGGAGGCAAACTTCCTGGCCTTTGAGAGGCCAGACCTGTGGACGTTTTGGCTCAGAGATGAATGGTCTAGACATGGCAGACTACCCCCAGCTGAGATCCTGGACAGATTTACTTTCACTCCCAGGAAGTCGCAGAAACCTAGATGGGAAAGGAGGGTAGCTAAAAGGTTACTAACAAAGATTTTGGTAGTAAATCAGAAGGCTATCATGGTTGGTAGTCAATGGATCAGTCAAGACCTGGAGGTGATCTCCAGCACCAATGGAAACTATTAAGTGAAACTGGCCCTGCATATGAACATTTTGGCCAGACCAAGAATATGACCCTCTATATGCAAATATGAGGGAGGAGGAGATGGTGGAAATAAATGGCATGTCCTTAGAGGGGAAAACCAAAGGCCCAGGGCCATACTATGTGATCAAGCATGACCTGTTATATTGAGTGGTGCAAATACCACGGGAGGCAGTAGAGCAGCTTTTAGTGCCACAGAAACACACAAGGGTAGTGTTAGAGCTATCTCAGTGTCACTTATTTGGGCAACAGTTGGGAGATAAGATCCTGGATAGAATGAAGGAGGTTTTACTAGCTAAAGTATAAGTGGAAGTCCAGCACTACTGCGCCTCCTGTCCAGAATGTCAGCTGCACAGACCCCAACCACATCTAAAGGCCCCACTGGTACCCTTACCGGTACTTGAAGTCTCTTCTGAAAAGACAGCCATGCATCTAGTCAGCCCACTAGAAAGATCCACCCAGTCCCACCAACATATCCTTGCTTACGTCACATGGTATCTCAAAGCTATTCACCTAAGAAGCCCAACATCTAAGGCAGTAGCAAAAGAACTGGTCCAGGTTTTGCTGGGATGGGCATCCATAAGACGATCCTGATGGACCAAGGGACCCCCCCTTCATATCAAAACCAATGAAAGACTTATGCACCCTGCTACATATCCGAGCCTTGTGCACCTCAGTTGACCATCCTCAAAGCGATGGCTTAGTTGAGTGGTTTAACTGCATCCTCAAAAATATGATTCGAAAAGTAGTGGCCCAGGATGGAAAAGACTGGAATACCCTTCCACTCTACCTGATGTTTGTAATGTGGGAGTTCCCCAGGACTCTTTTGGATTCTCCCTTTTTGAGCTTCCTATACAGGCACCTTCCCTATGGCACACGAGATATAGCCAAGGAAGAATGGCCCAACCTGAGGAAGATCATCATCAAGCACATGGCACAGATGAGAGAGTGAATAACCCAAGTCTCCCCCATAGTATAAGAGCATTTGGAGAAAGTGCAAGAGGCCCAGCAGATTTATTACAACTGTTGGACTAAAACACAGATTTCAGCCAGGAGACCAGGTGCTGGTACTGACACCAGAAGAAAAACTCCTGGCCAGCTAGCAGGGGCCCTATGAGATAGCAAAAATCATTTGAGAAGTGGACAATAAGGTGAAATAATCAGGCCACCGAAGGCCAGAATATATCTACCACATCAACCTACTGCAACCCTGTCCTGACCAGGAAACATGCCTGGTCACCCAGAGAACTCCTCCCTCCCCCAAGGCAGGTAGCCCATCGGGGTTGATGAAGATATCCCCTGAATTAATCTCGGAACAATGATCCAGCAGAAACAAAACATGTTTTCTGTGCAGCCAGGCAATACAATGATAGTCCAGCACGAGACCACCACCTGTTCTGGAACACAGGAAATGATCAAGCCATACTGCACGCCACAGACCAAAATTGAAGAAATTAGGATCAAAGTGAGGAAGATGCAGGAACTAAGCAGCATTGAAGAATCCCACAGCCAATGATCCAGCCCTATTGTCTTGGTCCTAAGCCTGATGGCACCCTAAAGTTTTGTAACATCTTCTGGAAGTTGAACGAAATATTGCATTCAATGCCTACCCAAAACCATACATCAATGAGTTAGTCAATCAATTGGGCAAAGTCCAATACTTAATCACTCTAGTTGTGACTAAAGGCTACTGGCAGAGCCCCCGGCCAAGGAGAAGATTGGGTGTACAGAAGGCAATGTCCTCTTTCAATACACCATCCTTCTTTTCACACTCTATGAGGCTCTCGTGACATTCCAACAATTAACAGACAAATTACTTTGGTCTCATGCCAAGTTTGCTGCCACCTATTTAGATGACTGTCATCCACAGCCCAGACTGGAATACAGATCTAGACAAAGTAAAAATTGTGTTAGATGCTCTCAGACAAGCTGGCCTCACCACCAACCCATCAAGTGTGCAATGGGACTGGCCAAGGCCAAATACCTTGGCGACATGGTGGGAAGGGGCCTGGTGAAACCCCATTGGAACAAGGTAGAGGCTATACAGAATTGGTTCTGAGCAAACCAAAAAAGCAAGTCAGAGCATTGTTTGAGACAATGGAGTACTACTTCTGATTTACCCCTCACTTTGCCTTGAGAGCAATGGCCACTGACAGACCTATAAAAGCCCAGGGCCCAGAGATAGTCAAATGGACCAATCATTCACCAGCAGAAGAATCATTCACCAACTTAAGGATGGTCTTTTACTGTCAGCTAGTGCTCATAACCCCAGACTTCAAGAAGGAATTTATCCTGCAGACATTTCAGTGGTAGGAGCGGCACCTGTCCTTTTTGCAGACACCGTAATTTAGCGAATATAACCCACACCCGAATATACCCCGCGTTTTTTTCTATTTGTGTAAAAAAAAAATCTTGTATACCCCACGCACGAATATAACCCGCGGGGTATACAAGACTTTTCTGTGCTGGGGGTATATTTGCTAGGAGTATATTTATGGTACGGAGGAGGGGGGCGGGGGGCGATTAGCCACTCACTGCCCCAGGTTCCAGCGCAGCCGCCAGCCTCCAGCCTCCGGGCGGGGAAGCGCTCACCGCCCAGTTCCTGTGCAGCCACAGGAAGGGGCCGGGGGATGAGCACTCCCCTGCCCCTTCCTGTGGCTGCACACGAACCGGAGGGTGAGCGCTCCCCCACCCGGAGGCTGGCAGCCAGGAACCAGGGGATGAGCGCTCCCCCCGCCCGGAGGCTGGAGGCTAGCGGCCAGGAACTGGGGAGTGAACGCTCCCCCGCCTGGAGGCTGGAGGCTGCACAGCCACAGGAAGAGGCGACGGAGAGCTCACCACCTGGTGAGTAAAAAAAATTCTGTATACCCCGCACCCGAGTATACCCCGTGGGAGGGGAGAGGAGGGGGCGGGGTTTGTAAAAACGAATATAACCCATGGGTTATATTCGCTAAAATATGGTAGTAGGGGAGGAGGAGCACACGATCCTATACCTCAACCAAAACTCCATCCCAGCGAGCAACAATACACTGTCATCAAGAAATTATGTCTAGTAGTAAAATGAACCATGGAAGCCTTCTGATACTACCTGCTGGGGAGGTGCTTTGTCCTCGTGATGAACCATGTCCCATTCCAGTGGATGCACAGGAACAAAAAAAGAATGTGAGCATAACTAGATGGTTCCTTACCCTACAACCCTTCCACTTCCAAGTGCAGCACAGAACCGGAAGCTAACACGTCAATGACAACAGCCTGTCACAACAGTACTGCCTCTTGTCCTAAGCAGCCCACCCTGTTGTGTTGAGTTGGGGACAGAAAAGATGTGATACGGCAGGGCCAGACAGCAGCAGGAGTGTGGGAGAGAGGAGATATAAGCCTTAGGCTAATTAAGGCATGGTTCCCTATAGACTAGGGAAGATTGTGGACAGAGGAAGAAAAGAGGTTTAGAAGTATGCGGCAGCAAACTGAAAGAAGGAAAACCCTGCCCCAATATCAAGGGTCTTCCCTAGAATCAAGAACCAAAGGTAACCCTACTCCCCAGGTCGGGGAGGGAAGAAACCCAAAGGAGTTGTGAGGATCTGGGTGGGAGCCCCAGACCCTTTCTCTGCTCCCCTCTTTTTCTCACTATTGCATGAGCAAGTGCACAATGCTCAAGAACAGGGGCAAGGGGTGGCACCCTGACCCACCTCACCGAGGGGAAGCGCAAGATGCATCACAGTAATGCCAGCTATTTGCCATATATGCAAGAAGTAAGCAGCTAACATTACAAGATAAATTTTAAAACTGTGAATTATTCATTTCAGTTTCAACCATATAGCTGAGTTCAATGGAATTATTCACAGGCATAAAGTTACTCACAATACTGTCCTGTAAACATGCATATAAGAGAATAGTAGTAAAAGGTAAGGAAGTGAGTACATTCTTTGCCAGACAACTGTGCTCCAGAATCGAAACTTTAATTTAGAAAATGGTACTGAAGAACCAAGTATAAATCAATACACCAATTATCTTCCTGAATACAACTTAAACCCATGTCTAAGATATGAACTGCTCAGTTTGTGAGTGTCACCATTATGATTGAAAGTTGTTAATATTTAAATTAATTTTCATTACTGATTATCTTGGTAAAAATAGTTAGGAAAGGGATTGTCTTAAGGGGAAAATTTACCAGCGTTGCCATATGCCCACATGAGGAGTTAATACCAGTATAACTACAGCAGCATGGTAATTTCCCCATACAGACAAGTCCTAAGATGCATAACTTCGACAAACCTAAAATGAGACCCACTTGGATTGCAGGAGCAAGTATAGACACTACTGAGAATCAGATAAGCTGAGGAGTTCCTAGATAGCCAGATTCGGGTAACATCAGTACTTCAGGTTCAAGGAGGAAAGGAGCTGGCCACCAAGGAATGAAAGGGGAAGGCAGAGAGTAGGCCTGGCAGTTTGTAACCACCAATTAAAAGATCATGGCAGCATTCTATACAGCTGGAGATAGACAAGGATGGGACAGCTGTGGATCAAGAGAAATTCTACACAGCTAGAAGTTTACAATTGATACCAACTCCGCAACATGGAAACTGTGAAAAAGACCGCCAGATCCAGCTGGTCCAAGGGAACGGAGAGATGTATACGATACCTGCAAATGACAGCTCAGCCCAACCTACTAGAAAAATCAAGCTTGTCCACAAAGCACTCTCCCACTATCCAAGAAAAACAGACAATTCTCACTGGGCATTCAATACTAAGAAAAATTTAAAGAATTTAAAGAAAGTTGTGCAAGAGACAGGCAAATGACATAACCGTAGGCTGTATTCCCACAGCCAAGACATGAGCCATTACTCTAAGATAGAATAGGCTTTTGAACTTGACTGTCTAGGATCTATTGGTGAAGATTCATATTGTACCCCTGAGGGAATTGTGCTAAAAGTTAAAATTCTGCAAATTATATTTGTCAATAAATAAATAAATGTGGTGGCTCCAGCATGGCAGAGGAGAGCCCAGTCCACTGGCTGCATCGAAGTGGGAGATGACCCTTTCTCCCACACCTCCTTCCTGGGGGACAGATTTTGTGGTGAGGCTGCTCCCAATCCTGACACAGCACAAGGGTCTGGCCAGCTCAGAAACACTGAGTTCCTCCACGCCAGGTGTACCAAGATAGCAAGCAAGAGTCTTGCATGAACACCCAGTCCTGGTCCCCGATCCAGCTATGAGGCAAATAGGCTCAGCCCAGCAGAATCCAAGTGTGGAGAGGTTTAGTGTAGGGGAATCCAAGTCTGGGGTGAGAGGTTTCTGGGGGTAGGAGGCAATCTGGGTGTGCACAACTTGTTGGGCATGCCAAGGCGATGAGACTCTGCAGGGAAGGGAGTTAGTCTGGTGAAGGTGATGGGGGTTAAGCAGAGAAGTCTGAGGTGGGAAATATGGGTGTGAGGAGTTCAGTGGGGGAGACCAGGTACTGGGGAATTAGGGATGTTAAATATCGGTTTACTGAATAATTGAGTAACCTCATGAATTCTTATTGGTTCGTCAACTATTCTATAGCTGGGGCCGGCAGCAGTGCAGGGTGCTGGGTGGGAGCTAGTGCACAAGGGGAGCCAGTTTAAAAACCAGCTCCTCCTGTGGACCGGCTGCTTCTGATGAAGAGGCAGCAATTCAGGGTGGCAGCAGCCCCTGCCTATATGGTGCGGGTCTGAGCTCCCAGACCCGGTGCAAACCGGAACTGAGCTGGACTGCCTGCTTGCCTGGTTCCTAATGTACTTTAAACGCAGAGCCACAGCAGCGGTAGGTCCCGGACCCATTGTGAGCCAGAATTGAGCCAGGCTGCTGGCCAGCCTGCATAAAAATTTACTGGTTGGGGGGAGAGGGGAGAGAGGGAAATGCGTGTCATCTATAGCAGTGTTTCTCAACCAGTGGCACGAGTATCCTTAGGGGTACTCAGGAGAAGTCTGGGGAGTACGTCAACAATTGAAATTTAGAGAAAACTGAAATTTTGGTTTAAATTTTACAGCTCTTTATTATTTTTGTACTTTTTACACCCAAACATTTCATCACCCGCCCACCTACAATTAAGTTGTTTAAACAAATGGGTTGCAATGGTAGAAAAAAAATTGTGTGTCTGAAAACTGTAGGTACTGGGGGTACTTATAATTTTTTAAGGGGTACTTTATAAAAATAGGTTGAGAAACATTCATCTATAGCATTAGCCTATAAGCTTTTGCTTATCGGTTAATCGACTACACTATTACATTCCTAGTGGAACTGGTGCTTGTGTTTCATCAGCGCACTGCAGAATTGTGGAAACATTTTGCAAAGTTTAGGTCCAGCATGCCAAAAACCTAAAGCTTTGCTGCATGTAAATATAGCCCCAATAAATACTCTGGATCCTTTTTCTGTCAAAAGCTCTTTCCCCCAGTATACAATGCATATTTAGGGATGTAATCGTATAAATAGTTAACATTCACAGTTACACGCAGACCCTGTATTGCTGACTCTGTATCAGAGGCAGCAGCGGGGGGAGGGAAGGCAGATGGTTCCACAGGAGCTGACTTAGAAATCAGCTCCATGTAAGCACTGTGCAACCGCTGAAAAATTCCAATATATATACACATTTTAACCTGCTTACTCTGTACACCAAGCAAAATACCACAGCCACATGTTCTCTTTGTTTCCAACTCAACACACAACCCTTATCCTCAATGCTCTGTATAGCACTCACATCCCCATTTTCAGTACCCTGTTTCTCAATGTCCCCTTTAATACACACACCCTCCCAAGGACTCTTTGTTACATACTCAACTCTGAGTTTCTGTGCTCACCAACAACTAGGAATGTTAAGAAGCGTGAAGTTTGTTAATTGATAAAGGTTAGCACTGCAAGCATTTGGTCCCGACTTGTGCTGGGTCCAGCTACTACCCCTGCTGCAGCTTTGCACTAAGCATGGCTCAGTCCTGGTTTGTGCCAGATCCCGGGAGCTACCTCTCACTGCGGCTCTGTGGGGAAAGTCATTTAGGAGCTGGTGGCAGGCAGCCCAGCTCAGTCCGGCTGGCGATAGGCCCCAGGAGCTACCCCCGCTACTACTCTAGAATAATAATTCCCTTGCAGAACCACAGTGGGGTAGCTCCCTGGACCTGGCACAAGCTGGGACTGAGCCAAGCTGCTGCATTAATACACACACACACCATATGCTTCTAAGCCTGTGGAGTCCCACCTGCATGTGTGCTGTGGCCTAGTCTAGCAATTCCAGACCCAAGTGCTGCACACCACACATATCCTTCCAGTGCCCTGTCACCTGGTGTCCTTCAACCCACAACTCTGTACTATGCCACAACCTTCCCCCCGCCCCGCACACACTCCTTAGGTGTGCTATACTCTACTGCCCCTGAGTGAATCTCACAGAACAGTACCTTGCCCAAACCATATATCCTAGCTCCTATCTCACACATGTGTAAGCCCCTGCCTCTGCACTTCCACACTCCTGCAATGCCCAAGCCCCGGACTCGGCACCCCCCACACTCCCGCAGTGCCCAAGCCCCTGCAGCCCCCCATCACCGCACCTCCCACAGCCCTGCAGTGCTCATGCCCCCGAGCCCCCCACACCCCTGCAGTGCCTAGTGCCCGAGCACTCACACCTGGGCGCTTCCTCTGCCCGAGCAGCAGGGGGGACGGAAGTGGAGCGCGGGGCGCTCGCCCCCACCCTGTGTCCTGAGCAGCGACTCACCGGCCCAGCCACCCCGGCAGGGGATTCCGAGGCTGGCCCGGGCGGGACACTTACTCCAGTCCGGGGGCAGAGACGAGCAGCGGAAGAGCCAGGGCCTCGGCAGCCCCCCGTGTACGCAGCGCCGCACCGGCCCCGGACAGTCAGCGACAGGCGCTAACCGGAAGCCAGGGGCTACCCAGCTGAGAGCCGCCCTCTGACCCGGATCCACTCAGCGTCGGCAGGTCGTGAGCTCAATCTGCCCCATCCCCCAGCCTCATGCGAGTCACCGCGCGCATGCGCAAGAGTCCCGTGGAGAGGCTGGGCAGCTCTGAAGCCGTGCGCGTGGCAGCTCCGTTTCTGGGACAAACTCTGGGGAAGCGCGCGCACAGTCCCCCGCAGCGCCTCGTGTCCCCAACCGTGATGCGAGCCGCCTGTGTCACTCACCTTCCTCTTGCGCTGCGAGCTCAGCCGCTAGGGGGCGCCCCCTGGCTGCAGGACCGCTTTGCACTGACGCGGCGGCAAAGGGTTAATGGCCTTGTTGCGTGCCGGGGGCGCGCGCCGTTGTGCCGTGACGCGCGAAGGGGCAGGCTGGATGAGCAAGCGGCCGGCCGGTCTGCTGGAAGCTGCGGGGCACAGGCCCAGCGGTGCCATGGGGTGGAGGGTGGAGGAGCGGAGTTGCAGCTGATCATTTTCGGCAGGAATCGGTGTTTCCTCTATTCCGTCCTGGTGCAGATTTTTCCGTTTTACGTGTGGAATAAATTGTGTTGCAGCACGCCCCACCAGAAGAAATACAAACCTAGCTGTGGACGCTCTGCTGGGCAGGCGGCTGGGGAGAGTTGACAGGGAACCCTGGCAGGAATAGGGCTTAATCCTGAGGCAGTTTGCATTTGGATAGTTGCTTTAAAGTGCAAAATGAGGCAGTTCCTGTCTCTAAACCAGTGGTTCCCAAACTTTTTGGCATCACTCCCCCTTTCTGATTTTTGAGACATCCTCACCCTGCCCCCCCCCCCATAGCAGCAAAGCTTGTTGAGCAAAAAAAAAAGCAACTGACTGGGGACAGAAAAAAAATAGCAACACTTGGGGGGGGGACTGGGTCACATTGCCCCCCCCCCCCGGAATTTCTTCACGCCCCTCCAGTTTGGGAACCCATGCAAACACTTTCTGCTCTTTCCTGTCTTCCATTCTCCTTGGGGCCTTGCTGGTAGTGTGCAGATTTCTGAGGAAGGTATGAGATGAGCTGGTAGCTTAATATCTGGTATTTAATGTTAGAAAGTCTGGTTACAGCATTATAGATATCTTGTGTTTTGAACTCACTGATGGATTGCCACTGAAAAATTTTGCAGATTAAGACTTGGTCTCTATAGGGTTAGGTCAGTCTCAGGTGACAAAGAATTGCAGAATAATACAAGAGACCTCAGGCTGTCGTCTAGTCCAGTGTTTCTCAACCTTTTTTTATAAAGTACCCCTTTTTCAAAAAAAAAAATTATAAGTACCCCCAGTACCTACAGTTTTTAGACACACCATTTTTTTCTACCATTGCAACACTTTTGTTTAAACAACTTAATCATAGCTGGGTGGGCGATGACATTTTTGGGTGTAAAAAGTACAAAAATAATAAAGAGCTGTAAAACTTAAAACAAAAATTCAGTTTTCTCCACATTTCAGTTGTGTTGACATACCCCCCAGACTTCTCTTGAGTACCCCTAAGGGTACTCATACCACTGCTTGAGAAACACTGATCTAGCCCAACCCCATGCTCAAAGGAGAACTCAATCATTACAGCCAGAGCTTTGTCCAGCCTGGTCTTGATAACTTCTAAAGATGGAGATTCCACTACCTCCCTAGGCAACCCATTCCAGTACTTCACCACCCTCCTACTGAAATAGTATTACCTAATATCCAACCTAGAGCTCCTCCACTGCAACTTGGGCCCATTGCTTCTCATTCTGTTGTCTGCCACCACTGAGAATAGCCTGGCTCCATCCCCTTTAGAACTTCCCTTCAGGTAGTTGAAGACTGTTATCAAATCCCCTGTCATTCTCTTCCTCTGAAGACTAAATAAGTTCAGTTCCCTCAGCTTCTCATATGTCATGTGCCCTAGCCCCCTAGTCATTGCAACTCTCTCCAATTTGCCATCATCCTTTCTATAGTAGGAAGCCAAAAACTGGATGCAATACTCCAGATGTGGCCTCACCAGTGCTGAATAGAGGGGAATAATCATGGCACCTGTTCTAGATGGGGTTACTCTCCCCCTGAAAGAATAGGTACGCAGCTTGGGAGTCCTCCTGGACCCTTTTTTAACATTTGAAAACCAGATTTCTTCGGTGGCCAGGAGTGCTTTTGGGCAACTTTGTCTGATCCGCCAGCTCCGACCCTTCCTGAACAAGCATGACCTGGCCACAGTGATCCATGCTCTTGTTACATCCCGACTGGATTACTATAATGCACTTTATGTGGGGCTGCCTCTAAAGAGCCTTCGGAAACTTCAACTGGTCCAGAATGCGGCTGCTCGAGTCTTAACTAATACTTGTTATACGGAGCACACTATGCCAGTGCTTCGGCAGCTGCACTGGCTTCTGGTATGTTTCCGGGCACAATTTAAGGTTTTAGTTATGACTTATAAAGCCCTAAACAGGTTGGGTCCGGGTTATCTGAAGGACCATCTTCTCCCATATGAACCTGCCCAGGGATTGAGTTCAGCTGGGGAGGCTCTTCTTCGTGTTCCCCCACTTGTGGAGATATGGTTAACATCGATGCTGAACAGGGCCTTCTCAGCTTTTACTCGCAGGCTGTGGAATTCTCTTCCTTGGGACATTCGCATGGTGCCAACGCTAGCATTGTTTCGGCATCAGGCTAAAGCCACCCTTTTTACTCCTGCTTTTATTAATGTTTGAGTTTGTATGTGTATGTTCCTCTTCTCAATATGTTTTTAGCAGGTTTTGTGTCCCTCTGGGGTCTCGTATTTTAAATTTTTATATATATTTGTATTGTGTTTAAAAAATTTCGTAAGCCACCTTGAATATTTTAAATAGAGAGGTGGGGTAAAAATATTTAAATACATAAATTAATGAATTAATTAATTAATGAAAAATAATCACTTCCCTTGATCTGCTGGCAGTGTTCCTACTAATGGAGCCCCTTAGCCTTCTTGGCAACGAGGGCACGCTGTTGGCTCAGATCCTGCTTCTTGTCTACTGTAATCCCCAGGTCCTTTTCTGCACAACTGCTGCCTATCCAGTTGGTTGCCAGCCTGTAGCAGTGTATGAGATTCTTCCATCCTAAGTGTAGGACTCTGCACCTGTCTTTGTTGAACCTCACTAGCTTAGTGTTATCTGCAAACTTGCTGAGGATGCAAACCAACCCATCGCCTAGATCATTAATGTGCCAGTACCAGCTTCCTGGGGTCCGGGGAGAGAAAGCCTCTCTGCACAATTGGGAAAGAAGCAGAGCCAGAAGTGGTTCCATGTGCTGCCTCTGCCCCTACTCCTTTCCCAGCTTGGGGAACAGCAGCACACAGATACCTGGAGGCTTCCCCCGCTGCTCCCACTGGCCAGAATCCAGTCAAAGGGAGCAGCGGGAGGCTGTGCCTGGGAAAGGGTGCCTGGAAGCGGTGTGGGGTGTGAAAGCAAGTCAGTGCCCTCATGCCCAGACCCTGCACCCTCACCTCCTCCACTGAGACCCCACACGCTGCTCCTGCACCCAGACACCTTACCTCTACCCTGCTCCTGCACCCTCTTCCCTGGCCTGACACTTACCCTCACCCTGCTCTTGCACCCTCCCACCTGGCCAGACACCCTACCCCCCACCTCCTCCTGTTCCCTTCCCTCTTGCCAGACACTTTACTCCCAGCCTGCTCCTGCACCCTACCTCCCACATAGATCTCGCACCCTTCCCCCCTCCTGCACCCCCCCTCCTGCCCAGATCCTGCATCACCATCCCTATCCCAGTAGCTGGCAGCTCTGTCCTGCACACTGAACCCCTCATTTTTGGCCCTATCCCAGAGCTTGGGGGGGGGGACACACAATATCCACTAACTCTGGAACCCAAGAGGAGTTAATTTGGCCTGAGGCCTTGAACCTCAGTCCCAGGGGTGCCATTTCAGATTTTTGTAGGGAGGGCGCCAACCTGTGCATGCTATGATTGGGCGGGGGAAGAGAGCTGAGAGTAGGGAGGGTGGACTGAGGACAGAAGCTTCAGCAGTGTTAATGATGCATGCTCAGTACAAGCCAAGTACTAGATGGGGTGGAGGGAAAGCAACCCCATCCATCCCCCCCCCCACACACACACATACATCTTCTCTATTCAGGGGCTACTAAGGCACTCTAAAACTACTTTTTTTGGCAGACAACTTAGCAGTTAGCTGACAGGAGCACTGTATCTAATTCCTACATAAAAGAAAGAAAATTTTAAATAAATATTAGAGCCACACAGCTCTAACACTAACATGTTCTGACATCTTGTGATAAGTCACTTAAGGAACACTGGTTCGCCTTAAAATTTTAATGTATATTCTCACTGTTACTAACTCTGTGGAGAGAGACTGATCCTGTCCAGACTCTTAGACTGTATCTCAGCTCTGGAAGTGGACCGGGGTCTAGTGGGTTACAGCAAGGGGACAGATACATTTCAGCTCTATATAAGAACATCAGAATGGCATACTAGGTCATACCAAAGGTCCTTCTAGTCCAGTATCCTGTCTTCCAACAGCAGCCAATGCCAGGTGCTTTAGAAGGAATAAACAGAAGAGGCAATCATGATCCATCTCCTGTCACCCATTCCCAGCTTCTGGCAAACAAAACCTAGGGACACCATCTCTTTCTATTCTGCTTAGTAGCCATTGATGGACCTATCCTCGAACTTATTTTGTTTTTATTGGAACCCTTTTATGGTTTGGGTCTTTCCATCATCTCCTGTGATTGTGAAAAAAATAATTTATTTTGTTTGTTTTAAATCTGCTGTCTATAAATTTAGTTGGGTCAGCTTCTTGTGTTATGTTAGTGAAGGAATAAATAACATTCCTTATTCTATTTTTCTATACCATGATTTTCTAGACCTCCAACATATACCCTCACCCTTTAGTCAATTCTTTTCCAAAATGAAAAATCCCAGTCTTGTTAATCTCTCCTCATATGGAAGCTCTTTCTTACCCCCAATCATCTTTTTTAGATGGGGTGACCAGATCTGCATACAGTATTCAAGATGTGGGTATTCAGTAACTTTTAGTAGAGGCAATATGGTATTTTGTCTTTTTAGCTATTCCTTTCCTAATGATTCCCAATATTCTGTTAGCTTTCTAGTTTTTAGATTGTCACTGCACATTGAATAGATGTTTTCAGGGAACGCTCCAAAATGATTCCAAGATATCTTTCTTGAGTGGTAACAGCTATTTTAAACCCCATCATTTTTGTATGTATAGTTGGGATTATATTTTTCCATATGCATTACTTTGCACTTATCAACAATGAATTCTATCTGTCCTTGTATTGCTCCATCACCCAGTTCTGTGAGATCCCTTTGTAACTCTTTGCAGTCAGCTTTGGATTAGTCACTGTTCACCCATTTTCAAGTTGACTTGACTGCAAAGAGTTACAAAGGGATCTCACAGAACTGGGTGATTGGGCAACACAAGGGCAGATGGAATTCATTGTTGATAAGTGCAAAGTAATGCATATGGAAAAATATAAGTTTAACAGCAGTGATCCAAATGCAAATCCCAGCAGCACAACACTCATTCCTATTCTTTTTTCTCCTATCTTTTAAGTGGAGTACCCGGCAATGTTTTCATTATGATCTAACAGCCTTTTGTTAATCACCCTGCCTCCCTCTATTTATAACAAATTCCCTGCCCGGACAGAAAAAGTACAAGCAGTTAAGACTTGCCTCTGGAATCAAGGCATGCATCTTTAAGAAGATCTCAAGTATGAAATCCAGGGTTCCAACTTTGAGGGGGGGGGCAGGATACTGGTCCCCTAACCTCCCAGAAATGGTGCCCTTGAAGTTGGCCAGAAAGCCAAGTTGCAAAGTGGTTGTATTGTGTTTCTGTGAGTAGCAGGAGAGCTGAGAATGTCTGAGGAAAAACAGGGTCACTAAACTAGGTGTAGCTGATCACTAGAAGGAGACATCACTTGGTGGTAAGTAGAGCACGCCATGACAAACACCTGTGTAATTCTTGTCCTTCTTCAGAGCTTATAACAATAGGAATCTCTATAGATAGACTGGAAACTATTGTGCAACACTATTTATCTAATTCTCTGCTTTCAGTTGCTCATAATTTTCTAAAACTCCTCTTTGAACTGAAATTCTCCAAGTTAAGTTTGTGCCTCAAGGTAAATTGTTCTGGTAAGTTTGACCAAAAATGGCTCAACTGTTCTCGAGTCAAGACTGGAGAAGAAAGTTACTCACTTTGTGCAGAAACTGTAGTTCTTTGAGAAGTGGGTCCCTGTGCCTAAGATCAGAGATTTTAGAAGTGTCCTTTCAGCCCACACATGCTCTCTCCCAATCTGGTGCCATGTATTGAGCCTATCAAGAATTGTGAGAGCATACCATCTTCAGTTCCTTCTCTGCTGCAGAGCCCTTATTAAGAGCCCTGAAGTAGGGGAGCACGGTGGGTTGTAGAGCTGCCATAGGACACACATCTTGAAGAACCACAATTACTACACAAGGCAAGAAACCTTTTCTTCCTTGGGTAGTGTAAATTTTCATGTGTCCCTTGGCTTCAGAGAAGAATCTAGTACTCATAATAATACCGTGAATCCAAACATGTCACCTATGACTCAGCATTAGATGCTTGCATAATGTTCTACAAAAATATGAGCAGCTGTCCAAGTTACTGTCTGCTTATTTCTATGATGTGGATGTTTTCTGATGAAGCTACAGAAGTGGAAACATCATGTGGAACGAGTTCTAACTCCAGATGGAGGTTAAAGATTACAGGTATGATAGCAATAGGCAATGCATTTTAATATTGATTTTGAGAGTCTCTGTTTTGTAATGAAGGGTCATTTAGACCTCTCTGAAATCAAAAGGAGTACTGTAGGAGATTTTTCTGAAATTTTTTATTTATCCAAACATGCCAAAGCTCTCCTTACAGTAAGTGTAGGTAATATTGCTTATCTGTTGTCATGGTGTGGTTTTGGGAAGACGGTCGGGAGATGAATAAGTTGATGTATGTCGAAGGCAGAGGATATACTTTTGTGAAGAATTTTGGCTGTGGTTTCAGTGTAACCATATCCCTTTACAAATTGTGGAGGGTGCCATTAGAGTCCCTATTTGCCTAAGTTACCAAACCAAATTGATGGCTACTAGAAATCTCATTCACATAGAGAGATGTGGAAGCAAGCATGTGGACATGGGTTCAAAAGGAGGTTTTGTAAGGCACTTAAGGACCAGGTTCAGGTCCCCTGTTGGTGTAGGATGTCTGATTTGTGAGTCCTTACCACTATCCTTGAGGAAACTTTTTATTGTAGAAAGAGTGAATATAGAGTAGTCTCCTATTATATGATAGAAAGTGGTTATGGTTGTGAGATGTACCTTTACTGAATTTACAGATAATCCTGACTCCTAGATCTAGCCAGGATTTAGTCTAGTTTTTGTGGGGGGCAGAACATGTGTTGGTACTGTGTTCTCATTTGCACCAGATTTGGAATCTCTTTTCCACTTCTGCATATATATGCGATCAGTCATCATTTTTCTTCTATGTAACACCTTATGCCACTGAAAGATGAGTCTTGCCTGACCCTATTAACCTCCAAAAATGTTGGAATGGCCAGTTGATTTGACTGTGACCAGTTTCTTCCCCCAGTATTAGGCTACACAAAACTCACACTATGGAATTCAGTATCATGGGGAGTCTGAGTGGATAACAAGGACACTCACACTGAGGGCAAAGTAAAACCTTAGATATTTGTATTAAAACAATGGATAAAGCTAGAAAAGATCCCAAGCTACATAAGATAGAGAAAATGCTGAATTGGGGTAGTTTGTGGTGAAAAGACCACTCTTGTTGCCAGCATACCATAGTGTCCAATGATATAAGTACCCCAGTGAGTTGAAAGGGTCAAGTAATACAGAAACATACAGCAATGGAAGAAATCCAGGAAAGAATAGCTGCAGACTGCATAGGGGTTGCCCTATTATGCTCAGGTCCTATCATCGGATCCTCCTCAGTCCTCCATGCTCATATTTCCCCTTTTTACCGACATAATACTGAGCTGTACTTATTCTACAGAATAACATATGTGTAACTGCCATTTCAACTGTCTCCCCCCTTAAATGGATTTGCATTTATTACTTCCATGTTCCTTGGAGAAGCACTTACTAGAACATTCTAACTCCTACCATTGAGCTAGTACTTCTTAGTTACCAAAATCTAAAGGTAACTGTCAATCTGTGCCAGTGGTTCTCAACCTATTAATCACTGTAAACTGCATATGCAGCCCACAAAGTGTTATTTGGGCTACAGGCTTAGAACCCTCCACCTAGCACCCCCCAATCCGATGCCCAGCATCTCCATTCAAAGACCCACTCTTTAGGGTCAACAGCAGGGATCCTGACCACGGCCCCTGCTGTATGAGGATCCCTGACATGTAGTGCCAGGGGCAACCAGGACCCTAGTTGACCCTGGACTCTATTGCAACCCCAATCTTGCTGTGCAGCCTGCACCCCTCTGTGTGAGGCCAGGTGGCAGTCTGCAGCCCACCATGTGACAGAGTAGCCAGCCACATGGCCTTTAGCACACAGCTGAGCTAGGCTGCAGTTGTGTGCTAATTTGGGTCACATGCAGCCCATGGATTGAGATCCACTGATCTATGCCAAGGGTTACAGCCAACTTCACGAAACTTTTGCTAATTTATGTGTAGCCCCCTTATTAAAGGTGCCTCTGGCTTTTTCTGGGAGGAGCCTGTGTGCTGCAAACTAGCCCTAGAGATGACAACTCCCATGAGCCCTTGAGGAAACCAGGAAGGGAAGGCTTGTCCAGGCATGTGGAGAGAGGGTCTCATAGTCAGGAATTCTCCATTTTTTGGGACAGAGGAGCCAGGCTGCTGTGGAGGAGCCTTATCCAGTTCAGGAGCTGTTATGTTGCAGCTATAGCCTGGGACTGAGAGCCTTTGGGACTTGGATCTAGCAGGCTGCTTCTGGGGCCACTGATTGCCCTAGAGGGGAGAGACTCTGGCTGTGCCTGTGGCTCAGAAGGACTACACAATAACCAGCACACAGGAGGAGGCTATAAGTAAATGGGCTCTTTAGGAAAGTGCTGCCTGGGACAGACCTCAGAGATTTAGACTATCTCTGGGTCCAAAGAGAGGCAGAGTGTCCAACCCAGGGAACCAGAACTGCTGGCATTTGGTGGAGCCTGCTCCAGTGGCAGAGGGAGTTTGCAGCTGGCTGCATAGCTTACATTAACACACACACAACCTACAGAGAACCTCCACTCCAGCTGCAGATCTTCGAGTGTGTCCACGCAAGCATCTGGGACTCTGAGTACACATTCTGGGGTGGGATAAATGGTGGCTGTGCAAATACCAGCTAGATAAGTTCCTATTACTTCTGTGTACTTTGTTAATTGATTTCAATCACTGTTAATCTGTTAAACCCTGTTTCTTTAAGTTGTTAAGTAAAGGTGTTGTCAAAGCTAAATCCCCACTCTGGCAAGATGAATGCAGAAGTGGGGGCCCGCAAAAGTACCCCAAAACCTTATATTTCCAGGCTTTGATATAAAACTTCCCCCAAAATCTAGATTTTGGGGATAAAAATCTGCTGCCACCACTCAAGTAATGGTCAGAAAACCAGGGAAGAGATCACTTGGGAAATCTCAGCCCTAAAGTAAAACCAGGACACACAAAAATTAACCTATACCAGGTTAATAAAAAAAAAAAGAGAAAGAACTTTTATTATCACCACAATACTCCTGTTACAAGCATAATGACTAGATGGAAAAGTCACCAATTAATATACACATGGGGGACCCCATGGGCCAAAAGCTTAGTTACAAAAGAGAGGAAAACCCATTTTTAAATGCACAGACATCAGATTCCCATTCCTAAACCATAAAACAATAAAATGTAACGGATTTATCTAAACATTACCCTACTTACAGATAATGAAGAGTCTTTTCTTGGAGAGAGACATGATGTCTGTCTCCTTCAGTATTTGGAGAGAAACTGCTGAGGAACAAAAGAGGGAAAAACCAAAAATTCCTTTGTCTCTATTTGAAATTCCTACTTACATTTCTATTGGCTGCCTGCTACCTGGTTTGATATAGGGATGTAGTTAACCCCTTAGTCCCCAGGCTGCTGGCCATCCTTCATGATCATGACAGGTGTGTTCATTCTAATGTAATCAATTAGATGTATATTATTTATAATTTGTAATTGTTGTTCTGAAGTTAGATCCAGATTATTGCTGGAATAATTTTATTCCTGGAGGCTCCCAAGGCACACCATTAAGTGTGTACAGGGCCAGCCAGGTGGAGGCTGCCATTGTATATTCTTTATGAGCAAGGGACTGCAGCAAGGGGGTGGATAGGGAATCCCCAACTAAACAACATCACCACTGGGGTACTCAGGATCTCCTTTTATGTTAAAACTGTCAGGCACCCAGTCACACCTGTGAGTGTGACCGGCTCCCGAGTAATCCGGGGAGGAAAAAGGGGGTTATATATGCTTCAGCTAATACTTTATCAAGCCTGCAGGTTTCTTGTGTTACAGCTGAATATAATAAAAAGCATCTAAATAGAATAAAGGTGAGTCAGTGAATATAATAGGCAAGCTTGCTGTATTGGCTACCACAATCTGCACTCCACCATCAATCTCAGCCTAGACCATTCGACATGAGAGATCCATTTCCTGGATACCACAGTACAAATTACAGATGGCAAAATCAATACCACTCTCTATAGGAAGCCCACTGACTGCTACACTTACTTACATGCCTCCAGCTTCCATCCAGGACACACCATATGATCCATCGTCTGTCTATAGTCAAGCCCTTATATACAACCGCATTAACTCCAATCCCACTGACAAAGACCAAAAACTTCAAGATCTCTACCAAGCATTCGTAAAACTCAATTACCCACCAGGGGAAGTGAAAAAACAGATTGAAAGGGCCAGACGAATACCCAGAAACCAGCTACTTCTAGATAGGCCCAAGAAAATCAACAATAGAACACCACTTGTCATCACCTATAGCCCCCTACTCAAACCCCTCCAATGCATTATCAGTAACCTACAACCTATACTGGAACATGATGCTACACTCCGAGAGGCTGTAGGTGACAGATCTATATTCTCCTATAGACAACCACCTAACCTCAGGAAGATTCTCACTAACAACCACAGGGCATACCACAATAAAACTAACCTCGGAACTTTCCCTTGCAACAAACCCCGTTGCCAGTTTGGTCCACATATTTACTTTGAAGACACCATCACTGGACCCATGTCAGTTATATGATCAAGCGCTCATATTCCTGTACGTCCAGCAATGTGATATATGCCATTATGTGCCAACAGTGCCCCTCTGTGATGTATATTGGACAAACTGGTCAGTCACTTTGCCAAAGATCACAGATCAGACATCAGAAATCTACACACGCACACAAACCTTTCAGCCAGCATTTCAATCAAATTGGTCATTCTCTTAAAGACCTGACAACATGCATCTTACAACAAAGAGACTTTAACACTGGATTACAAAGGAAGAGCTCAGAACTTTTATTTATGCTAAAATTTGACACGTTGCAAATGGGCCTTAATCAAGATGATAATTATCTTACACATTACCACGACATCCTCCCCACCTTTTGATATTCGTAGTGACCCCAGATTAGCCACTTAATTGACTCTTACAGTAAGCAATTTCCTCCTTCCTTGTCGCTTCCCCTCTCACCTCCACCTTCTGTTCTATGTAGCTGAATTGTCAGTTTGTAATTTTTTTTACTTTTATTGTATCCCTCTGTTATAAAATGGTCATGCCTATTCACTTTCAGAATATGATCTGAAGAAGTGGGTCCGCCCCACAAAAGCTCATCACCTAATAAACTATTTTGTTAGTCTTTAAAGTGCTACATGACTGCTTTTTTGTTTTACCAAGATCAGACTAACATGGCTACTTCTCTGTGACTATCCATCCAACCTATGCATGAGAGATAACAATTTAACAGGAGGCATTAGAATTGTAATCAAGACAATCTACTTGTATGTGAATTTCAAAAGATGTACTAGGCTAGCGATCATCAACTCATTCACTTGCAGAAATAGAAATCAAGGTCAGATATTAAGTGTATTTGTCTATTTACCTATATCTTTGTAGAAGTTTAACAAGGTATCCAGATTATCCTGAAACTCTCATGGAAAAACTCTGATTCCATGCTTAACCTGCCCATTGGCCTATAATCCAATCTGAGATTCATATTGACCTGAGGATAAGTGCTCAGTCCTTTGGGATTGGTGAACCTCACATACAGTAGGTGAAACAGATTCTCAGTAACCCCTCACTGCATTAGGCTTGGCTGTCAATATGGGAGCCAAGGCTGGAATGCCTAAAGGAACCTTCTTTTAGGCATTCCAGCTGCTTGTTTGCCTTCTTGCTATTACTGGGTTGGTGAGTATAATTATAGAATAAACCACAAGTTTTGGGGTTTGCCTGCACTATTTCTTGCAATCTGCCATGAGTGTGGCATTCTCAGTGCAGTCCATCTAGGTACCTGGCCACAGCCCTATTCTTAGGCAGTGAGTTATATGAGCCTATGATGCTTGTATTCAGGAACGTAAGCCTGGCTCCATCAATGTTTAGGCTTATATTTTCAGAACCATTCTGTCCAAGGGATGGATCGGGCCAATTGCCACAGGTACATCAGGGGTGTGGGTACAGGTGAGCGTGGGAGTTTAGCAGGTATCCTAGTGCCATCAGCTGCCCTTCTCTGCTGGCTCCCAGTGTTGTTTGGGGGGTGGGGCAGAAGGTGGAAATGTGGTAGCAAAGAAGGGGGTAAAGAGGCAGGGTGGAGTTTTGGGGAAGGGGCCAGGAAGAAGAGGGCTGTCACGGAGCATGCTGGCACCAGCCCCCCAGCTAAATCCCCAGGCTGCCCTGGCCCCCACATCATGTAATAAGAGGGAAGGTCCTCTCATGGATTGATAGCTGATCAAAAGATAGGAAATAAAGGGTAGGAATAAATGGTCTCTTTTCATAATGGAGAGAGGTAACTAGCAGAGTCCCCCAGGGGTCTGTACTGGGATTAATCCTATTCAACATATTCATAAATAATCTGAAGAAAGGGGTAAACAGTGAGCTGGCAAAATCTGCACATGATACAAAACTGCTCAAGATAGTTAAGCCCAAAGCAGACTGTGAAGAATTTCAAAAAGATCTCACAAACTGGGTGACTGGGCAGCAAAATGGCAATTGAATTATAATGTTGATAAATGCAAAGTAGGGCTGTCAAGCAATTAAAGAATGTAATCGCAATTAATCGTGTGATTAATCACGTGTGCCTCCTCTTTGAAACGCCACAGCGGCATTTCAATGGGGCAGCACTGCATGGAGCCTGAGATCAGCTGGAGTCCCCAGCTGATCGCTGGCTCCTAATGCACTGCCCCTTTGAAGTGCCATTTCACTGCCCCTTTAAAGCGCCAAAATGGCACTTCAAAGGGGCAGCACAAGCGGAGCCGGGGATCAGCTGGAGTGCCCGGCTGATCCCCAGCTCCACGTTGCAAAGCCCCTTTGAAGTGCCACTCCAGCTGGGGATCCAGCTGATCCCCAGCTCTGTTTGCACTGGCCCTTTGAAGCACCAGAGCGGCACCTCAAAGGGGCAGTGCAGCATTAACGCCTGCAACTTACACATTAAAAAAATTAACGTGTTAATACTGTCCTGCGTTAATCACAGGCATTAACGCAGGTCAATTGACAGCCCTAATGCAAAGTAATGCATATTGGAAAACACAATCCCAACTATATGTGCAAAATGATGGGAACTAAATCAGCTATTACCACTCAAAAGAGAGATCTTGGAGTTGAGTGAATGTTTTCAGAGAACTATCCACAATGTGCAGCAGCAAGTCAAAAAAATAAACAGAATCCTAAAGGAAGGGATACCTAATAAGACAGAAAATATCATATTGTCTCTATATAAATCCATGCTATGCCCACACTTGAATACTGTGTGTAGATGTGGTCATCTCATCTCAAAAAAGATACATTGGCATTGGAAAAAGTTGAGAAAAGTGCAACAAAAATTATTAGGACCATGGAACGTCTATCATATAAAGAGTGATTAATAAGACTGGGACTTTTCAGCTTGGAAAAGAAACTACTAAGGGAAGATATGATAAAGGATTATAAAATGACTGGTGGGAAGAAAGTAAATAAGTAAATACTCCTTCCCATAACACAAGAATTAGGAGTCACCCAATGAAATTAATAGGCAGCAGGTTTAAAACAAAAGGAAGTATTTAGTCACACAACACAAAGTCAGCCTGTGGAATTCCTTGCCAGAGGATGTTTGAAGGCCAAGACTATAACAGAGTTCAAAAAGAGCTAGATAAATTCATGGAGGACAGGTCCATCAGTGGCTATTAGCCAGGATGGGCAGGGATGGTATCCCTAGCCTCTGTTTGTCAGAACCTGGGACAGGACAACAAGTGGCTTCTGGGGCAACAGTTCCTTCTGGGGAACCTGACATTGGTTACTGTCAGAAGACAATATACTGGGATAGATGGACCTTTGGTCTCATTGATGATGGTTGAAGGGTCATGTGCCCCCCAAATGCTGTGGCAGAAAGGGCAAGAACACATGGGCAACCTCGGGGACTAGTGGGGGGCCTGGCACCAGCAGCGGGAGTCAAGCCCTTCCTCAGTGGTGGGGGGAGGTGGAGCAACATGGCTCTGCTCCTCCAACTGCATCGCTTGGGGGAGGGGGCGGAACTGCTCCCCGCACTCATGGTGGGAAATGGAGCTATGCAGCTGGGGCCCAGGGGAGTGGAGAAGTGTTGCTCTGCTTTCCCCCAACCACTGCTGGTGCGTGGGGGGAAGGGCTGACCCCTGCTGCCAGTATTGGGCCCCACACTAGTTCCCTGGGCCACCTCACTCAGGGGAGGGGACTTGAGAAGGGGTGGAGCCAAGGGAGCATTGTCCTGGCCCTCCTCTGGTGACAATGGGGGCGTAGTCACATGGGGGGATGGTCACGTGGCTGATGCCCCCTTTTTGTGTCCTTCCTCACCAGTCACTCCTGAAGGTCTGACCCAATATGGCTGTTATGTCCTCTTGAAACTTGGGCTCTTCAAAGCATGTGGTCCAGGGTGGTTGCCTGCATCCATCCTATGGAAATGATGGCTCTGTTTGGACCAGTTCTTGGCACCACCAAAAATTATTCAAACCTGGCGCCCATGCCCTATTTGAGATAGATGCTGTGGAGATTGATCTTCTGGGATTCAATTCAGGGGGTCTAGTAAGGACCCACTAAATTGCTGATTGTGCCCCCTGTTAACTCCGGAACTCCAAGGGGTTACAAGGAGTAAGGAAAACTGACAGTTTTTCCTGTTGACCTCCCACAGTGGGGGCACCGCAAAAATTCAACTTATGGTACATCAACTTCAGCTATGCAATTTTCGTAGCTGGAGTTGCATATCTTAAGTCTGCTTTCTTTCCCAGTGTAGAACTGGCCTGAGCCTGTGCCCCATCAGTCTTTAGGATTATTGTGGTACCAGTACATGAGGAGATTAATGTCTCAGGGGTACCATGTTGCGGCTCATTTGGTACTGAGGTTCATGATTTTCTGGGGATCTTTTTCCCAATAATTTCATCCATATGGGGACTTGTAGCGTTTTTTTAAAGAGTTTTATGAGAGGAATCAGCAAATTGCCTCTTTGAATCTGCTAGAGTTTGATTTCCTGTGGATGCTGATGATTGTCAGGGATTGTTCTGTCTGTGGTTGGAGGCTGGTCTAAGTGAAGTTTCCATCATAAGGAGTCTGCATTTCAGTTCATGGCTCGCTCTTGTCCTCAGTTTCAGACACAAAAATATACTTTTGTGGTATATGGGATTCTCCTAAGTGATAAATGAAGTGAGAATGGCCTCTTCTGATCAGAACTGCTTCTCTTCAGGAGAGACAGAGTTTAAATCTGGGAGAGTTGGGCATGCCCTTTTTTCGGTTCATTTTCTCCCCTTGCAGGAGAAAACTAAATCAATAAAGCTAAAAAAAAATAATAAAACAAAAGGTAAAGGGAATAATGTTAATTTAGGTACTGTAAACTCTACTAGCTGCTCTATCAAATGTCATTGTTTAGAAATGAGTCGTCTCTGACCCTGCTAATGCTGCCTCGGTTCCCTTTGGCCTGAGAAGCAACTGAGGACAGTTCACCAGCACAGCCTTAGGTAGCTGAGGCATGAGACAAGGAGAATGCATGTGTGGGCCGAACACACACTGCTACCTAAAATCTCCAAATCTGAAGTAAGGGACACAGATACACCTACAGTGGAGCACACTCAGAGATGCTACTTAAAGAAGAAAAATCTACTTTTCTACAGGAGTCTTTGACTGAATTTCTTTGCACCTGAAAAGTGTGCAGCTCCTTTCCTTATCCCTCTTGCTCTTTACAATGCCTGCAGGTGTTGAGCCAGGGCTCCTGCAGAGCCCTTCTGCTCACCCACACTCTTCACTTTAACTAAGTTAGCCATAGGCAAAATGTATAGGATACTATACTTTTTGAGAAAGGTTTGCTTTGCAAGCACCTTTTATTATATATGCTGAATACAGTTAGTTGCCTGGTAACATTAACTGTGGCATATCCTGACTAAGTTTCTAGCTGTGAAACCTGAGTTTTCTTAACATGGTTTTGTGTTTGGTATGTAGCTGTTGAACGTTATTTATGTCACTGGTCTGCAAGTCATGCTGGAATAAATTAGCTTGTATCAGCACTCTATTTTATATTTAAATATAGCTATGCTGATATTACATATCAAGGCCAGATTTTGGTCTAATAAATGTAAGTATGTTTGAACCTGAAATATACCTCCCTTGTAGTAAATGAAGCATTAGCAGGGATTAATTTGGGTGAAAATCCACAGTGAAGACTGTTGCTTTTTAAAAATGATGCCCATGTGGTGTACTTTAAAGTTCGTTTAGAAATCAGCATGTTCTGGGATGCAAGCCAAAACAGAGACTTAGCTCTAAAAGAAAATTCTTGTGTCTGTGAAAAACCAGCTTTCCTGGTGGAAAGCAATATAGGACTTTAATAGTACATCTGATTTTATATTCTTTGTACATTAAGAAACAATACCTTAATATTCTACAAATACTTTTAAAAACAGTTGTTAAATAACAGTCTTAAGTACCAACCAATTATTTAAAAACCCAGAAGCTTAATAGCCAGGAAATGAATAGCAGAGAGCATGAATGGTTTATTTTTTTAAATAACAAACCCATTCTTACCAAGTATACAGAAATGCATATTTTGTCACAACACAACAACCTTTAGCTGTAACCTAGCAATCATTTTTACCTCTAGCAGGCTATAAGGTGATTCTTCTAATGTATGACAGTGTGGATTCTGGCATGTGAGCTTGGCATCTTTTGAATAGCAGCATCCAGTGGGATCACTTAAGTGCTTCCTTGCCCTCTTGTAGGAGGGCATAAAGGGCAAAGCAATCCAAGTCCTCCCTCAGGTCTGTTACCACACCTAACAGCAAGACTGGTCCTAGATTCTGTCTGAACCACCTAGGTTGTCAAACTCAATTTTTTTGTGAAGGAATATCTCAATTTTTAAATTAAGTTCTTGTTCCTTGGCAAATTTGCAATTGGACATTTAAAAAAATGGCTGATTCTAAACACTCTGGGTTTGCAGTACTGTTCCTATAGCAGATGCCTCTTAGTCCTGCCTTAGTCTAATCCCAGTCTAATACTCTATTCATCAAAAAAAAAAAAAAAAAAGGTCTGGTAGCACTTTAAAGACTAACAAAACGTAGATGGTATCATGAGCTTCTCACCCTGCCTTTGGAAATCAAGAACCATGCCGATTCCAGCAGCAAGAAGAAAGGGAAGTGAACAGCCAGTTAATCACCAGTAAATTTCCCTTATGATAGAACAGGGGTGGGTAATAATTGTCACAGTGGGGCCACTCACTGAATTTTGGTATGTTGTCAGGGGCCAGCTTTAAACTGTTGCCCCCCTGGAAGGGGGGGAGGGGCTGAGACAGAAGCGGCAGGGCTGGGGACTTGCATCCCCTCAAACCTGTCTGGGGCTGGAAATTTTGAATTAAAAACAACTGGGGAGGTGGTGATGACCTGCCTCTGTAACTAGTCGGACATGACCTCCTCCTCCCTCCTGGCCACTGGTGTCTAGCTGGCTGACCATACCCCTCTGCTTTTTCCTTTTCCTTGACCCCAGTTCTCTTAGTCACAATTACGTTAAGTCCTTTATCATGCCTTTGGTATGTTAACCCATATTATTTACATTAGGTCCTTGTAGTATGTCAAGTAATCCAATTTATGGTAGGATTCTGGTTACTTGAGGCTATGAGGCTAAATTTTACCTAGAAACCATATTGTTTAATGTATGCTTATGAATATGTATGTAACCTGTGGAATGTGTGTGAGGTGTGAATGAAAAATACCCAGTCAAAGGCAATTTAGGATCTGTGACCTTTTAAGACAGACAAAGACCCTGGAAAGTAGATAAATTAACAGACAAGTGGCCAGGAAGATCATCACCTTTTGGAAGGGATGTAACAGCATGTGAAACCTGGGACTGAATCAGAGGCAGTAACCTTCCTGCAGATCTAAGGGGATAGCTGAGAGCCTTGTGGTCCATCTCTGGGAAACTGATGCCTGGCCAGCTCAAGCCACCTGTGAAATCGAAATGCCATGTCTGCAGCCTACCTTCAACTGCCAGTATGAATGCCATGTGTGTGTGAATATTACCTTACCCTTAAGAATCTGTATTAATAAATTAGCTCTTGTGCTGCTTCAGCTCACCCTTTGTCTGGGTTGTTTCCTTGGCTGGTCCAGGGACCGGTAACAGCCCCCTCCACTCCAGGCCCACCTGGGCTAAGCTTCAGGGAAGAGCGGAGCCTCTGGCTGTGCCTTCCCCTGCCATGTTTCTGGAATGCTCAGTCCCACTCCCTGGTGTCTGGGTGGGAAGCAGATGTGATAGGCTGCTGCTATTTCCACAACTGGTCTCTTACAGGCAAAATAAAGCACCTTGCAGAAGCTGTAACTTTCATCCAGTAGGCTCTAAAAGCCAGGCCTTGAAATCAGCTAGAGAAATAACTTTATATTCTTCCTAAGTTGCAGCCAGTTATTAAAGTGTAACCTGTTCATAATGTATCTACCTACTCCTGCTTTGGGTGCTGTAATAACACCCATTCCAAATTAAGAGAGCAAAACTGGAACCAACCACACCAAAAATTATGTATAATTTTACTTTTTTTTATCCATTTTTTTTTTCAAATATAGGTGGCACATCAGTTTTTAATAACATGGAGCTTGGTTAATTTGATTTGTTTTTTCTTCAGACTTTGCAGAGATGATTCCCTTTGCTTTCAGTTTTATTCTGGCTTGTTTGTTTGTTTGTTTGTTTCAGAACAAACAGTTTTCCAAGTTATTGTTATAATGAGGATAAAATAGGGCTCTGTAATGGAATCTGACTACAATGTTGTCTAGGCAGAAACGAACACATCTCCATAATACATTGCATCAGATTCAGGCAACCTCAGGATTTCTTGTAAGTGACATATTTATAAATTTTCTTTGAATAATTTATAAGTTGCTGCACAAACCAGTTACAGTATTAGGAGCCTTAGAAATGTCAGGTTTCAAAAAAAGTATTCTATTGGTAAATGTATTCAAAGCAAAATACTACATTAATACAATACTGAGGCTGTATTTAAAGCCACTAAAGGTAGAAAATGCAGAATTAAGGTTCCCATGACAACCTTAACTCTACACCATTATGTATGCAGTGCTATGGTTTTAATTAACTGCTTTATGTACAACTCTATAAGCACTCTTTTCATTTTGTGGATTTCAGGTAAACTGAACACTATTCATAGTATATCTTAATTATTCTTGCATTACTCAGCAAATCTCTTACATGTTTGTTTTAACTATAGTAAACTGATGAATATAAATACATTTCATAATAACATTCAGTTGCCTATCTGTGTTTATATGCATCCAGACAAGATACTTACAGCTTACATGCCTGCCTCAAAGTGGGTTGTGCCCATGAAAGCTCATGATACTATCTACATTTTTTGTTAGTCTCTAAGGTGCTGCAAGACTATTTGTTATTTTTTAAGTTTTTTCAGTTACAGACTAACACGGAGGCTACTCTGAAACTTTTTGTAATGTATTGGCTAGTCCTGTCTCTGAGTTAATAGTAGCAGGACACAGATGCTCATTATAATATAAAGAGCTCCTAGAAGTCAAGGCAATCTACCTGGTAAACTGAAACTAGTACTTAATGACAAGTTAAACCAGAATGATGGTCACTTTATTCAGCTCAGCATGAAATTACAGTTTCCATATCTTATGCATTTACAAAACTGTTACCCAACACTAGCATGTCCTTTACAAGGGCAGAGCTATTGCTCTCTCTCCTCCTACTTCCTTCACAGATGGCTTGACTGATGGTGTAAAATACTTGCAAAGCTGTTGTAAGGCTGCCATGACTCCTATATACCCCTGCCCAATTCAGAGTTAGATTCTGAGCCTTAGAAGGAGGCAAGTTTAGCTACAGTTCTGCTGTGTTTAATTCAATCATGGATACTGCTAATCTTTTAAGAGTGCACAGAACTTGAAAGTTGAGTGACTACAGACTACTAGCTAGACTCTTCTGGATGAAATCCTGAAGGGTATATAGCCTGGAGACTACAGGGCAGATTATTTAGTAAAAGAAAGCCTCTTTCAGTGCAAGTAGGAAGTGGAAATAAAAGACAGGACTATGCAGCACTTTAAAGACTAACAAGATGGTTTATTAGGTGATGAGCTTTCATGGGCTTTCACAGACACTAACCTAAGTCAAGACACTTTATGTATGGGTCTCAGCAAAGATGCTAATTATCTCACCCATTACAAAGATAGCTTCCCCAATTATCACTCCTAATGTCATTACCTCACAGACACTAACCTTCCCCCCTCACGCCCAACTCTGTTCTAAAATTTGATTTGTCAATTTTATGTGTTCACTTTTTTTATTTGATTGTATCACTTTGGTATATAGGGTAGTGCCAATTTTCTTCCACAAATTGATCTGAGGAAGTAGGTCTGGCCCACGAAAGCTCATCACCTAATAAACCATCTTGTTAGTCTTTAAAGTGCTGCATAGTCCTGTCTTTTGTTTCAGCAAGATGAGACTAACACAGCTGCATCTCTATCAGTAGGAAGTGGGGCACTGTTTGGTGGATTCTGTAGGGGATAATTGTAGGGGATATTTTGTTTAGATACTTCTATGAAGTTCATAGTTTCTGGCAGTGGGAATCTATTTTACGACAAGGACTGTGCATGACTTAAATTCCCTAAGTATTCAATAGAATGTTAGAAGACTGTCACCAAAAGAATTAATAAAAAAGAGAAAAGAATGAGCTTGTTAAAAAACAGATTTGAACACCCTCTAGTGGTTTTCAGTTCTTAAACTGCTAGTAGTACCTCTGGCAGACTTGTAGGGATAATATTAAATGTACAGAAATTAAGAGGTAGGAATGAAGACTTGGTAAAATAAAAACTGTTTTTAAGTATGTAGTTGTCATAAGAAGTAACTTGTTCAGAAATCCATAAATAAGATCTTTTAATTTGACAAAGTAAATATATTTGTTAATCATCAATTATTTAACACTGAATGAATAATTTCAACCTCCACTAAAGTCACCAATTACAATGGGATAACAATCCATTGAACATCCTCAATGAACAATGGTTTGGAGGAGAAGTGCAAAGGGAAAAGTTATAAATCTTGAATTCCATATAAACTGATCAGTAATAAAGCCGTCTACATAACTCTCTTGCATGAGTTCCATTGACTTTAGCAATGTTTCACCCATTGAAGGAATTTGGCCCAATATCTTATATGGTACTATCAGCTGAAATTTGGCTGTACGAATTTCAGTCTTTCAAACAATTTATAAAAAACGGCAACTGAAGTTCTGATGCTCAAACAGTTTAAATTTTTCTTACGTCTTATTTTCCGATATAAAAGTGTTAAACTAACCCCTCGTAGGAATTTGATAATTTCTTGCAGCACAAGAATGGCTCAGTTCCGGCTCGTGTGAGGTCTGGAAGCTCCGCCCCACCCCTCCCCTTGGGCAGGGGCTGCTGCAACCCCACGCTGTGCAGCAGTACAGGGTGACAGGCAGCCAGTCTGCGAGGGGAACTTGTTTTTAAACTGACTCCCTTCATGGACCAACTCCCACCTGGCATCCCACGCTGCTGCCTCTGACACAGAGGTAGCAGCACAGAGTGGCAGGGGTCTCCTCAGGAGTGGAGATGGAGCACACTGGCTGCCGGCCTTGTCCATGGGGACTATAGAATAGTCGACTAACCAATACAAATTCATGAGGTTAATCGACTATTCAATTAACCGATATTTAACATCCCTACTCCACACCAGCACTCTCTCCAAAATGAAGCCCACCAACTCTCTCTCTCCCTGCCTGGAAGAGCCACCATTCCCTCCTTTTTTCCAAGGACTCATGGGAGTTATAGTCTCAAGAGCTAGACTGCGGCACAAAGGATCCTCCCAATAAAAGTCAGAGTAGTGAAAGGGAGCCTACACACACTATGTACATAATTTAACATAGTCCGGTAAAAAGGCTAAACATAGAGCTACAACTGTCACACCAAATCCTGGCCAATGCTCGGAATTGAACTGGTGAGCTCCAGAGGTTAAAATTCAAGGAAAAAAGGATGTTCCTTAATTACTTGAGTACAGCTCAGGTATCACACATTCATAGCCTGTCTGGCTTGGACACAGAGGCTATGTCTGCACTGCACCTGGGAATGCAGGTTACAAACTCACACGAGCATACTAAAAATAGCTGAGGCAACATTGCAGCAAGGCTGTGAGGCCTGGGTGTGTGTGTGTCAGAGGCCGAGTGCCAGCTTGTGCTGCAATGTCAAAGCACTGTCTATACCACAGGTGCTGACTTTCAAAAGTGTTGGGAGGATGTTCTGCCCCCCAGGCCCACCCCACTCTTCCCCAATGCCTCTGCCATGCCTCTTCCCACCCCCACTCCATCCTCCCCCCTTCTTCCTGCCTAATTCTACCCTCTCTTCTGAGTACACTACATCTTCATTCCTCCCCAAACCACCCAAATGCTGTGAAACAGCTAATCATGGCATGTAGGAGGTGCAAGGAGGGATGGGGTGGTACTGATTTGTGGGTGGGAGGCATTAGGGGCAGGGCGGGTGCTGATAGGGACTGCTGGTGAGTGATCAGCAGCCACCAATTTTTTCCCATGGGTGTTACAGCCCCAGAGAATCTACAGATTCGGCACCTATTGTCTATACAACTATTTTTAGCATGCTAGCCCAAACCCCACTAGCACAAATCAGTGGACCTATGCAGAGTAAACATACCCAAAAAGGACATATAACACACACACATCGTATTATTTCTCTGAACTGTCCAGAATAGGGCTGGACACTGCAGGGCACATCGTTTGGAAGAAATATGTGCATGTGTTGGAGTCACTCCGCAAGTAGTAACCAAGGCTAACAAAAGCCATAGGCTATGTCTACACTACCAGGTTATTTTGAAAGAATAACTCCCGAAATAACTATTTTGAAATAAGCTTATTCTTCTTCACAAGTGGGCATTATTATTTTGAAATAGAAAGCACCTTATTTCGAATTAATGGGCTTGGCAGTGTAGACATGCCCTCAGTGAGGCCATGAATCTGTAGCAGGCCACTGAGGTCAGAGCTACTGAATCAGAGCTGTCTAGCACACAGACAGGGTGCAACTGGTGGGCAGGTTGGGAACAACAGCAGCAAAGCTTCACAAAGCACCCAGGATTAGAGGGAAGGCAGTGACACAACCTTTCATTGCTTTGGATTGTACCCTAAAACATGACATCCATAAAAGCTATAAAATATTTTGTATCACATTCCAAAACCTACACACTTTTGTCCAAAAATTCTCCCCTAGGGGCCATTTTGCTCACTCTTGATCCAAGAGAATCAAGCATGATAACCAAAGAATTAATGTCTTTTTACTAAGGTTTGTCCATATGGTCCTCTCTCTTCTTTGCAACATCTCTTGAGGACATAAAAGATATCCACATGACTCCTAGCAAAAGGAAAAATGAATGCAGACCCAGCAACCCTGGATCTACAAACCTTTTGAAAGTGACATGTGGGAAGAAAATGCCTGCTTTCCTTGGCATTGCAAAAGTAAAGTTCAAACATGAACCAGCCACTTGCGTACTCTGCCCCCTTATACAATATTTCCCAAAGTTCAGAGACTGTAATATTTCCTAGCCTTTCTGTTGGGATCTGGGGGATGTGAATCTGGCCCTATATATTTACAAGTATGTTTTTTTATGGAAAGAGTTTGCCTGTGAATCCTGACCTCATGTTTGACACTTAACAGCCACTTTTCCATTGCTCGAAAAACTGGTAGCTATTTACTCTATATTTTGACTCTCTTTTCCGCTATTTTCTTTTGCTATGCAGAACCAGTCATGAGCCCCACTGTTTCCTGTCAGGAAATGAGTGCGCTAATATTTTTCTCAACTCAAAACCTTTCTCCTCCTCCAGGCAAAATTGCCGCAGGGGGATAGCCTGATATTTTCCCAATTAATCCCTTGCCTCCAGGGCAGGGTCTCAGGAACCCCATATACTAACAGTACTAAGAACTGACAGTATAAATCTATCTGCCAAAGACTTACTATCACTCCCAACTGCCATGTAACCTTCTGATTTCAATATTCCATCCTGTCAACCTTTGAAGGAGCATTACACAATGCTATACAGATATACACATTCATATGGATTGGAATATCCTTACTTGTGCTACTACATTGAGACAATACCATCAAAAAGAGAGCTCTACTCCTTTTAATTTTATTCTGCTAATAATGAACTGCTTTTCCTTTGGTGATTATAATCAGGCTGTACTGCAAGGACCTTTTCTGGACTTCATTCAGTTGCTTGGGGATAACTGGAATGACCATCCTGAGTCTGCAAGTGCAAGTCACCCAACACTTGCACAAATTGAAAGATGGTTAGGTTAATTAATAACTTCACAACTCATGGCTATCATAGAGCCAGCATGAGAACTGGGAAGTCTGTGACATCACTTCTGTCTCCTGCCCAGCCTCACTATAGGCCACTAGCTCTGCTATACCCATTCTCACAGCCACATCTTCCTTCCCACCTACCAGCAACTGCTCTACTTCATCACCTAAAAGCTCTGTCTTCTGCTTGCTATTAATCTGTCATGTCCTACCATCTGAAAGTTGTCTCCATAGCTCAGTTTTACTAAGTCTCCCTAGTAAAATTTACATTTTCTCCCTGAGATCTCTGCTCTTCACAATTCCTAAAAGCAAATATGTCATCTCCCATGCTTGTGTAACTCACATACTTACACTGCAACATATTGTAATTTGTTATTATTTATTCTATAAGTCCAAAGAAATGGAGAGAAGAAGTGAGTTCTAATTGAATCATTTGTGTCTATACATACTTGCAGAGATCAGATCATGGCAACTCAGAATGCTCCAGAGACATTTAGAGGAGGAAGGTATCAGTGTTCCCTTTAAGCTGTGGCACCATAGCTTCACAGGTAATTAATCAGCCGCTCAGTCAGTCAGCTCCATGCACAGAGGCCTAAGCCTCTGACTTGGCAGGGCTGATTAATCATCTGTGAAGCCGTGCAGCTTAGAGGGAATACTGGAAGGTATGTATGTGGCAGTTACTAGTAGTGTTGCTAGATGGTTGAAACAAAAATACCGAACACTCCCCCCCCCCCAAAAAAAAACCACCGGGAAAAATTCTGTTGAAGGGGGAAAAAAAGGGGGGGGAGACCAAAGTTGTTAAACAAAAAAACAAAACAAAAAAAAGAAAAGAAAAGAAAGACTCCAAGGACTTAAGCCAAAAAAAAAAAATTAAAATAAAACAGCATGTCCCCTTTAAGAGTGAGTACAGGGACAGGAACAGGGGAGAAGGTGAGCACTAAGACCCAGAGGAAGCATTGCTTCCCCTAGGTCTTTTGGTTGGCAGCCATTTAGTGCCAGCACTCTCTGGGAAACAGGTAACAAGGGCCTGGGGGTGCTAGGAGCTAGAGGGGGGCTCGGAGGGAGGGGGGAGGCCGGGCACTGAGTGTTTGTAGGGTTGCCAGGTGCCCTGCATTTTCCTCTCCTGGCTGGGGAAAAATTCAGAAAATACTGCACATCTCAGGTGTCTGGTATTCTCTGAATTTTTTTACCGGACAGGAGGCGAAAATACTGGACACCTGGCAACCGCTGAATAGCTCTTTTTAAAACTTTACCAACATTTTCCATTAAAGGCTTGTTGTCTTTCAGGTCCACACGTTCATCCTCTTAGATCTGAGTCAAAAGTCAGGTGGGAAAGGTTATAAATATGGAGTTGGAAAGAGACCTAGAGAATCAATGGCTGATCAAATCTCTTAGCTATGGATTGTCTGTTATGAATCCTGTGTCCTAATATCTGTATGACTTTGGGTATAGATTCTCTGTTTTGCTAGGAAATTAAGGCAGTTAACTATTAGTTCAGTGGTTGGAATTTGCTGTTGGCTGCTAGGCTTTTAGGACTGTTGTTTTGTTGAGGATATTCTGAAATATTTGGATGGGACCCGAGAAGCTTCTTTTATCCTTAGGCTCTGGAGAAGCCAGGTGACACACACATACATTTTGAGACTATGCTATGTGGACTGAGAAAGCCTCTCTGTGAGAATGTCTGTATGTGTGTAGCAAAATATAAAATTATATATGGTCTTTTGGATCCTTGCACAGAAGTATACATAAGTGCAACAAGTGGGGAAGTTGGTAAAGAGAACACCAATAAGTTTACTGCTAAATAGGCTTGTTTAAAAGGTTATTCAGAAGTATGTCAAATACTGTTTGCAAATATTTGTGCATGTGTTTAAATATTTATTCACAAAGAAATGGTATAGTATGCTCTCTTTGAAGTTGTCTGGCAGCTGTTACTAACTGCCTATGTTCAGGGCTTTACATACTTATAGCTCTGAATTTTAACTCCATGTTATATGTTTCAAAGTCCTTAAAACACCAAAACCCTGGCTTGTGCTTCACAATTGAGGTTATGACAGAGTGTGAGCAGCCTCAGGCTGACTCTGCACTTGCAAGCTTCCCCATGTGGGCCAAATTAAGGAGATAATTGGTTAAGGACTGGTTGAGTAAACAACTAACAAGGTGATTCAGCTTGTCAGCTGGGGACTGTTAAAAGAGAGACAGGAAAAGCTAAGAGAGGAAGAAGAAATCTGGAAGGAGAAGTTAGAGAAGTCCAGGATCTTGGTGAAATCTTTTCTTTTTCCTCTTGTGTGTAGGAAGTAAGCAAGGAGTCCATGGTGAGTGAGCCCTCCCTTGTAACAAAGGCAAACTGAGATGCAGAAAAGGGGAGGGGGGGCATATAATAGTTATACATAATACTGTTATATCTGCCTATTGTCTTGTCCCACCATCCTCCCTTATTTACAGCATGTGTAGTGGTCATGTGAAGCAGTGCTTAGTGAGTGATTCAGATAGCTGCATTTAGAACAGTGGTTCTCAATTCATTTCAGTCCACGGACCACCAGGCCAATCCTAGGTGATGCTATGGATGACATGCCATGTGCTTGTGAACACGGTGTAAAACAGCCTAACGGCGGCTCATGCCGTGTAACTTTGGACAATGTTCCTGTGGACTACCGAGACAGTCACTATGGACCACCAGTTGAGAACGACAGATTTAGAAAGTTGTTGGCTACTTACTGAAGCTTGGGGGAAGAAGGGGGCGGTGGCAGGAGAATGTTGATCCTCTTCTACCAGGAGAAGGGCCAAGGAGAAGAAGTCAGGATCCTGAAACTGACACTCCCCAGAGGTGGCAGGTTTCTAGAAATTTTGGCTGTCCTCAGAATGTGTCTGAGTTCCCTCCCTGGCTCCCAAACACCAGCCTAAGGCTCTGGGAAGAAGTTTAGGTGCAGGAGGTGCTCTGGGATGGGGGTTGGGTGTGGGGCAGGAGGTCTGGGGTGCAGGCTCTGGAAGGGAGTTTTGAAGGGGGGCTGGGGTTTGAGATGAAGCCTGGGTGAAGGCTCTAGGATGGCTGGGGGTGGAAGTGCAGGAGGAGGTGAGGGGTGCAGTCTCTGGGAGGGAGTTTGGGGGCAGGAGGGGGTGGGGTGCTTACCTGGAGTACCTCTCTGTGGTAGGGACTCCTAAGCAGAGAGGCCAGGGGATCTCTGTGTGTATTGCTGCCTGCCGGCACGGTCTCTACAGCTCCTGTTGGCTGCAAGGGTGCTTGGGGCTGGAGCAATGCATGGAGACTCACACACATGTACCCCTGCCCAGGGGCTGAGGAGATGTGTTGGCAACCATGTGCAGAATGAGAAGTCAGAAAGCTGCTCTAGCTTTGTTGCACTGATGCTGGAATCAGTGGGGACCTGTGGGCCCTTTTAAATTGCCCAGGGGTAGCAGGTAGGGCTAGGAGACAGACCTGGCCCCAAACTTTGCTGGAGCTGGGTTCCTGGGCCAGGACTATTCCTGGAGCCTGGGCACCATGGACCTGAATAACTTGCTGCCTCTGCCAGGACCAAGGGGAAAAGGGCAATGTTACTAACCTATGATTCTTGTCATTAGTTTCATAAGTGTTTTCCTTAAACCCCCACTCTCCTGGAGTCAAATGGTTGTGATGATTTCAGCCTTACCACTTCAAGTAAAAGTAAACTTCTAAAGACTCAAAAAGTAGAATGCAAATAAAAAAACACACCAAATCTAATATTTGTACATAATTTCACAAAGCCAATCTCATGATTGACTCCATTTTTGAATATTTGGGATTGGCAATACTGAGAGGCAGTCTTCCGCATCTGCCAAATTGACAGGAAAGGAAGACCAACAAGGGAATCACAAACCCATTCTCTCTGTGAGATGGGGGCTCCTGAGACAGAATGGGCAAAGATAAGTAGAGCAGCAGGCAGAACTGGGCCATGAGAGAACCACAGCCCAGAGACATAGAAAGGAGAGCAGCAGCCAGAACCAGAGAGATCAAAGGAGCAGCCCAGAAAGCAGAGCTAGGCTGAAGGCAAAGCGGCAGTAGCACTTAGCCAGAGGAGGCAGGGCTGGGCTGGAGCCAGGAACTAGAACAGTGGAAACCTGCCATGCCAACAGTAACGCCAGAGCTGAGAATGGTGAGCCATTGAGAGTAGTGAGACCCCCTCATTGGATGGAGATGTTTCCTGGAAAGAGGATCTTGAAGGTTATATTTGAGGGGTGGGGAGTAAGGAGGAGGAACCAGATGGGAAGGCTGATACTGGGGAGGAGGGTCCTGCCAGCTGTCATCTGTGGGTGTGTTGTAGCTGCTACCTGAGCAGATGTCTGACCCATGGGATCATTGCAGTGCAATGTGGGGAACTGACTGTGAATTTAAGTTGTAGAGATTACTGCAGGCTCACTTATTCTTTTTGCCTTTTCTGTTTTCTCTTGGGTGTTGGATTTTTTTGGTGCTATTTAATGAATTGTATTTGTTTTTAAACTTAATGTAGTGATCCGTGGGTCAGGGAAGTGGCTGGTGTGGAGAGAGTACCTCAGAGTGGTGACACCTTAGCTCCTGCCCTAAGTGATCATGACAAGATTGGGGGTTAAGCCTCCAGGAATCCCAAATGAGGCTGGGCATAGGTTATGAGGACTACTACAGGCACTGGAGGAATGGATGATGCGTTCTCAAAATCATGCAGGCATCTGAGTAAAGGGAGTTGGAGTTGACTCAGATTCTTTCCCTATCCAATTCCTCCAGGGAAGTATAGAAGCTAGGAAAGTTCTCCAAAATAGTGGGACCATTCCCCTATTTACACCTACACTGTAAACAGGCCATCTTAATGAAATGTCAAAGAGGAAAAACCACTGCATACTGGCAAATGGAAGAGAGAAGTGTCTGTATTTTTAACCAGTTCAACACACACCCTATTGTTCTTTTATATGGACCAGCTGGGATAATTGTAGCTCCTCTTCTTTCCTTAACCGATTCCATTCTCTGCAGTTAATGCATTTCACTAAATCAACTCTCTCATTACAATTTGTAACAATATTCTCCCATAAACTGACAAGTTGCAAGGTGTCTTCCACTTTGTCTTCCCTTCCCACCAGAAAAGCAGTTTTGTTTTCAAGTTAAAGCTATCTTTGTTTCTTTGTCTACTAGAAATGTTTGAACCTACTTCCCTTTCTTTTCATTGTTTTCCAACATAAAAGAATCCCCATTCCACACTTCTTACACTAAGGAGCCAGTCCTCTAAAGGCATACATCCTCTACTGCAGGGGTTCTCAAATTTCATTGCACTGTGACCCTTTTCTAGCAACAAAAGTTGCTACATGACCTCGAAATAGGGGACCAAAGCCTGTGCCCTTCCAGCTGTGTGTTGTGGGGGGGGGGGGAGCAAAAGGGATTTAGTCCCAGGCAGAAGGTCTTAACCTGATCCTTGTTATCCAGGCCTGAAGCCATTGGGCTCTGCTTCAGCCCAAGGTGGTGGGGCTCAGGCAGCAGCCCTGGATGCCAGCAAGTCTAAGGCAGCCCTATTGGCCCCATTATAATGGGGTGTCAGCTCATTCTGGTGTCAGTTTGAGAACCGCTTCTCTACTGAACTGCCATTTCTCAACTGCATCCTGGGCTGACTCGTAGTGCTCCCTGAATGAGTCAACTTCTGTTAACATTCTGCAAGCAAAGCAGCAGCATGTCTGAGAGCCATATGACTTTTTTCTTGGCATATCCCAACTGCATTGCCATTATAGTTTAAGTGCAGGTATTAACTTACATAGCAAGGCAGGGATCAGGTGGTCATAGTTGGTTCTTCCCTTGAACACGAAGACATAAGAAATGTTTGTCCTTATCAGCAATACCATCAATTACTGTAAGAGAGACCTCAGGGACTTGCATTTGTCTGGGTAGATAAAAAGCCTTTCAGGCTACCTTCACAGTGTATTTATTTGTAATTTTTAAAGTTCATAGAATGCATTCTGTCTGTGACTTGAATTTTCTTAAAGCATTTCAGTGCAATCAAGTACTTTAACACTTTTTTTTTTTTTTTTTTGTTATTGAGCAGAACCCACTAAGATCTCTGTACTCCTTCACTTCCTGCCTATTAAGGTCTCAATCCTCGAGCAATGTGTATAAGGGTAGTCCAGGGACACTTCTGAACTGTGGATAGGTCTGCTCAGCATGATGCTTTCTGTTCATGGTACATTAAGGTTAAGTAACCTGATGGGAGTGGGTGCTGCTGGCTGTTTTGCTGGCAAGAGCACTGTGCCCAGTATTTATTAAATAGTAAATCCTGTTCCCCCAGTGTCAATTTCCTTATCTGGATCACTTTCACTTCCTGTGGCAAAACTAACCTTTTTACTCATTGTTCCTGCTCTTCCACATATGTAGACATTTCTTTTTAGGAGCTATAACCTTTATTGGCCTGGCAAGGAACTGATTGCTATGGAGAACCCTGGGAGTATGTTCCTTTATTTCATGGAAAGTACTGTATTGGATCAGTTTATGTAAAGGGAGCTCAGAAGTTTTAGTGAGAGGTGCCTTACAAATGTATACGATAAAATCATGAAAACAATATGCATTTTATCTCTTGTGTAGAATGTAATGAGTTATTAAGTACTCAGAATACTTTTTGATTAAAAATGAGTGTGGAAAATAATAGTATCCCGGCATACAATTAAATAACCTTCTTGAGAGATGCAGGTGGGGAAGAATGTGTGTGAAGGGGGTTTCTATGCATGTTTGTAAAACCTTGACAACTCTTATAGGTCACTTTATTGAATCACCATCCTGGATTGGCTAAACCATCACCCAGATTATGATCGGTTATTATCCTTCTGTTTAGGACAGCAAGAAGTTAATTATTTAGAAAAATTACATGAGGCAATGAGAATTTTTATTCCTCTGCTTTTGGAGATGAGCTAATAAAATAGTATAGTACACTCTCACAAAATAACTATGACTCCAACTCTATAAACACTTTTGCCCATGCTTAACGTGCCCAGGCTGGACTACTTATGGCAGTAAAGTTAACTATGTCTGTAACTGTTGGCAGGACCAGGGCCTAACGAGCAGTTGGCAAGGATAATGTCCATGCAATCTATCTACCTCTCATCACTACTGGTTCAGAGCAAAACAGAATTTAAAAAAGGTTGTGAATAGTTGAGGTAACACTTGGATTATTCCATCTGGTTTTGAGTTAACATCACTCTCCCTTGTGATTTGAACATGGACTTTAAATGGGATTAGTTAAATGTTTACCCCAAACCCCCCACAATTTTTAATATACATAAATGCACCATAATATTACAAACTAAAAGTGGAAGCCAGACAGTTCTAAGCAAAATGTTTCAAGCAGAGTTCCTTCAAAAACATGGTTGTTCCCTCCACAATAGGATTAGTCTTCAAGACCTCACACGGACTGTAAACTACTATCCTGAGAGTATAGACTGTAAATCAATATAGACGTTTAAGGATTATTTCAGCAGATGTTGAGGGATGAAGTGGAGCTGGATGAACATTAAAATCAAGCAATATCTTGAAAAGTTCTCTATCCAAGGAACGGACAATCTCAGATTCATTGTATGACAAGAAGATAATGTTGTCCCCTGTTGGAAACATTATTGAGTCACAACTGGTACTTTCATAGTTAGTTGAGTTGTGTTTAGCACTTAAATCACAGTATGTATACAAATGCAGTTGATCTCAAAATTGCAGCTTTCTGAACACAAAATACACATTCTGAAAACTGACATCTGCTAATTTGTATAGGACTTAACATTAATTTTAAAAAGGTCTTTAATGTAGTACAGATGTAGGAATAGAAGTAATTGTGTCCAGTCCCTATTACTGAGGCAGGTCCAAAATCATTCCTCACAGGTGTTCGCCTACCCTGTCTGTGTAAACTTCCAGTAATGGTGTTGGGATAAGAATCAAATTTCAACTATCTTTTTCATTTTATAAAGGAAATACATGTTTTAAAAAGGCCCTGACTAGCAAATAGAAGGAAGGGCTAAAAAATAATGAGGTTTCTAAGGCAGTGGCTGTCAATAACTGGCCCACAGGCTAGATGCAGTTTGACTCAGAGTTAGCCCCTGGCAGGCTGCTGCTGCTTCATTTACCTGAACCTTGGAAGATACAGCCACTTGAAGCTCATGTTGACCATAGATCACCATTCCCAGCCAATGGGAGCTGCAGGAAGCAGTGTCCTAATCGGCATGGCTGGTTTGTGACAGACTGCTGGCTAAACCAGAGCTCTATCACTACAGCCTGAGTGAAAAGGCCAATTACAGCCAGCAGAGCAAGCCCATGTCTGAAGGGCTAATGGAAGCAGCTGTGGGCATCATTAGCCAGAGGGCTAGGTAAGGCAGCCAGAGGAGGGAGGAGCCAGAGAGTGGCTGTGTGTGCTCCCCAAGCATGAGAGAGAGCTGTGTTAGCTGCTGGAAAACCAAAGCTCTGTAAATAGAAGGTGATGGAAAATAGACAGTAAAAGGCACCAGTGATTGCACAAGAAACGGTCTTCTGGTGATTTGTGGATGAAGAAGTTGTCCCAGGGTGAGGGGCCTAGGCAAGGACCTTGCCACAGTTATGATTTTGTTCTTGATATCTTTTGTTGGCTATTCCTTATAACCCTATTATCCTCTAGGTGCTCCCAAATGATTGTTTAATAATTAGTTCCAGTATCTTTCCAGATGTTGAAGTGAGATTGATTCCCCAGGTCCTTCTTTTGTTCCTGAATTTAAAGATATGTGCTGTGTTTCCCTTTCTCTCTCCTCCTGTGGGACTTTGCTATTTCTCCAAGTGTTCTAAAAAATAATACATAATGATTATGGGATTGCTTCAGTTAGTTCCTTAAGTACCCTAGGATTAATTCATCTGCCCCTGCCAACTTGAAAACATATAACTGAATTGTTCCTGACCTTTTCAGGTTATTGTACCCCTTTCAGAAATCTAATTTGTTTTGTGTACACCAAAGACTCACCTTCCTTAAACTACTCGCTTGCAAAATCAGACACAAAAATACAAAAGTGTGTCAGCACTCTATTACTAAAGAATTGCTTACTTTCTAATTTTTACCATACTAGAGGATTTACCTGGAGTTACTTGAGTCTTTGTGGTATGTCAGGGCAGGGTATGATGGGTGCAGAAGTCAGGGCAGGAGGATGGATTTGGGGAGGGGGGGCAGGAGGGGACTCAAGGCAAGGAATTGGGTTGGCAGGGTTGCCACCAAGCTGGCTGGGCAGCTGCTTCCCAGGGCTGACTGGGTTGGTGGGCACTGCCAGGTACAGTCAGAGCCCTGCCCCAGCTGGCCACTCCGGGCCTGGTGTGGTTGCCCCCCTGTTGTTCAGCACATCCAATTGTCCTGGCACAACCAAACCCTGATCTTGCTTTAAGTCAGTGTTTCTCAAAGTGGTCCGTGAACCCACTCAGAGAGCTGCTACCAGGCTGCTCATGGGAGCCATGAGGCTCCGTGGCTGTGGAGCTGGTAAGTAAACAAACTGGAGCGGCTCAGTAGCAGCTTTCTTGGAGTGGGTCCATGGACCACTTTGAGGAACACTGCTTAAGTTATGGTAAGAGGCAGCTGCATATCAAATTTGGTGGTCCTTGCTCATAGCATTTAGGAAGAGTTCTTGAATAGACATACACAAACTCTCAAATATATAGCAGATAAATGTAAAATAAAGCAATTGGAGTATAAATATTGTACTTCTTGGTGTGATACAGGTGAGCCTTTATCTGAAGCCTGATTCCCACCACCTGGTACTGAAGCACATACTTTAACTTCACAGGGCCCCTGTTACCTGGGATCCTAGGCAACTGCTCTTTTTACCACCCTGTAATGTGGGCTCTATACTTGTGCCCCATCCAAATCTGTCCTATCAACTCCCCCTTCCTCCTGGGTTGAAAACCTCAGGTTGAGAAACACTCAACTAGATGAACTGAGTACTCCCAAAAGATCTACATACCCACACGGGTACCCACATCCCTGGCTGAGAACCACTGATCTAACACCTCTAAATATTCTTTAACCTGCTTTCCCCCCCCCCCCACCCCCTCTATTTTGGCTTGTTCCAGCTCACTTGTTAGTATTTTGTTGTGTATCTGGTCAGTATGTTTCCTTTTTTTGGTCCTGAATTTTCTTAACTGAATAATGTAGACACATTGACAATATCTGAAGTGGCTAAAGAGGGATAGATGCTGCCCCAAAGAAGCAAGAAGCCTGAGGGTTTGTCAGGTGCTGCCTGCCTGGGCCACTCATTTGTCTATAGCCTATCCACTCCTCCATCTCCATTTATAGAGGGTTAGATAGACCCAACTTGAGTGGTGGTCCAACCCTGAATGCCAGGGGCCAGGACTCAATGTCCAGAACTGAAAGCCAAGCCCAGCCATCCCTATGGGACAGGAGCTGCTTCACCAAAGCAGAAGAGTTTTGGGGCCAAGTAGGACAGTTCTGCAAAACCTGAGACTGTTGGGAGATCTGCTTCAAACTTCCCACATTGAATTACCTGAGACCTTGTGCACAGACCACTTATGAAGACTTTTCAAATTAATAGCCATTAGTCCCTGTTTTTCATAAGTGAACATTTTCAGTTGGACTAGAAGAGGAACACTCATTCAGATCCTGCAAGCATAGACATAGTGCACAAAAACAAGTTAAGAACATTACTAAGGGTGTAAAAACCAAGCATTCTAAAAGTGGGAAAAGCCAAAATTAAGGTTGCCTATGCAGTCCTAATTCATCTGCCTTGTGCATATGCATTATGATAGTTAATTATATATCTTTTCCACAGGACCCCTGACTCATTCAATGGACAGTGTTCATTTAATGAGCAGTTATTCAATGCTTTGTTTTCTCTTCATACTCAGTGTTGTACCCCATGCTTTATTTACTACACACTAGTCAAACTTTACTCAGAATAACTGACTTCCTTATGGGGTTTCCTCTGGCTCTTATCACTACGGTATCAGAGCGCTTCACAAACGTTAGTTTATATTATCACACTCCTGTGACATGGATTATGCCCATTTTACAGGTTAGGAACTGAGGTGCAGGGAGACGGAGTTCAAAAGTATCCACTAATGTTGGGTGCCCAATCTGAGACCCCTATGACCTGATTTTTGGAGAGTACTTGGCATTGTAGCACTTGATCTGGTCAATGCATATCTCCTACTGACTTCAGCTGCAGCTGAGAGTGCTGAGCATTTCCCCATGGTCTGAATTGAGGCATCCAGAAAATGACACACAATTAGTGATAGTTTCTCAGTGTTCCAAGTGGTGGTAGTTGGAGATGGCCTTTTCTTTGGTCTGAACCTGCTTACAGGCCTGATTCTCAGGACAATATGCAGTTTCCCTCGGGATTTGGTTTGTGGTTTTTATTTTTGTCCACTCAGGAACTTCTTGTTTTGGACCAGTGTGTTGGGAAAACAATTTCATATTTCATGATAGCCAAAGATGTGAACAAGTGGAATGGTAGAAACAGACTGAGCCATCTTTGGAATGTTTAAATATTTGTCTTTCGATGTCCTCAAATGCGACAGCATTTTTACCTGTTTTAGAACTCCTAGTTGGGGGAATAGAATTGGGGGATGCATGGTGTTTCTCATAGGAACTTGGAGCTGTAGTTAATTTCTTTGTCCTTGAATTATGTTACCACAGGCAAAATGTGGTGTATTATGAATTAATACATACATGTTTTTTATCTCCTTAACAAGAAGGATAATATGTGGCCTGTTTTCTGGTCCTGGTCTGTTGAATCTTATACTATTGCTGTGTGGAGGAAAGGAGTGGAATATAGCTTTACTCCTCCCAGAACACCCATTGCCAGTGGGGGCCATTACAAATAATTTTATTTCTAAAGCCCCATAAAAAGCAAATCTAATTCTTCTAAGCAAAATCCATATTTGTTTGTGTTATCAGAATCAATATGTGATATGAAAAAGATAGCCACTGTTTGAGAGTATTCATGAAAAACTGAGACCAGCACATATCTGAACATTACTAATGCCAAATTACAGACTCATATAATTGATTCTAAAGTTTTCATATCTGAATGCCTACCCTGCACTCTTAATTGCGAGGGAGGGAGTGGGAAATGTGAAACTAAGAACACTGCTGTTTCCTTCCTTGTGATGAAATCCACCTGACAACTCCATGCTGCTGATATGAATGATTCATACTATTTTTTTAATTTATTTGCCTCTGGGAAAGATTTTCCTTGCTGTTTAATGTGTCAGCTTCCTCCCTTCTTTATAAGAAGTTCTCTTTGCCTGTGTCCAGTTACTGCTGTAGATCAAAATATTAGGTAAAAGCATTCTAATGCACTATATCTACTCTCATTTATTATGACCACTTTTTGAAAATGTCATTCAGCACTTTGTGGATGCCAAGTTATCAAATCATGCCACAGCTTTAGAATTCCCTACTGAAATATGTGCAGTCAGATACAGAATAGCTGTTGTCATGCTGCTACCCTGTATGAGGAAGAGCTTGTCTGTTAAAGGAACAGCTGTGAACATATAACTTTATTTTGCTTTCTTATTTTTGTTTGTCATCTTTTTTCTGAGGCAGTGCCCTATAATACCCCAATGGTATAACTCAGGTTTTGTCAGACTTTCACATGCAGACAGATAATTTAGCATACCTCCTGGACACTTCTCCTCCCATTCATGATTACATATTGTTCCTGTGGTAACTAGATTGCTTATATGGGGGGAAAAAAATTGAAGAATTCTTAATTGTCTAATTATTGGCTAGGAAGCACACCACAGGCCGCAATTTGAGAGTCTTTGAAATAACTGCCTTACTATAGTAGCATTGCCAAGGATCAGTGACCCTTGATCTCTATTTATGCACTGAAATTTAGAAATTTAGGTACAAGAATGTTCTGGACATAGGAAGAATTTCTTGCCTAGAAGCAGCAGGAACATATGTTATCTATCTTAGCAATGCAGTTGGAGGAGTGGACTAAAAGTAGTAAAAGGTCCCTCACCAAAGGCTCTTGTGTAAATTACATGGCCATGGGATAAGAGGGAAGGTCCTTTCTTGGATTGAGAACTGGTTAAAAGACAGGAAACAAAGGGTAGGAATAAATGGTAAATTTTCAGAATGGAGAGGGGGTAACTAGTGGTGTCCCCCAAGGGTCGGTCCTAGGACCAATCCTGTTCAACTTATTCATAAATGATCTGGAGAAAGGGGTAAGCAGTGAGGTGGTAAAGTTTGCAGATGATACCAAACTGTTTAGGATGGTCAAGACAGAAGCAGACTGTGAGGGACTCCAAGAAGATCTCACCAAACTGAGTGATTGGGCAACAAAATGGCAAATGAAATTGAACGTGGATAAGTGTAAAGTAATACACATCAGGGAAAAATAACCCCAACTATACATACAGTATGATGGGGGCTAATTTGGCTACGACAAATCAGGAAAGAGATCTTGGAGTTATTGTGGACAGTTCTCTGAAAACTTCCACACAGTGTGCAGCGGCGGTCAAAAAGGCAAATGGGATGCTAGGAATTATTAAGAAAGGGATAGAAAATAAGACCCAGAATATCTTACTGCCCCTGTATAAAACTATGGTACGCCCACATCTTGAATACTGTGTACAGATGTGGTCTCCTCACCTCAAAAAAGATATTTTGGCCTTGGAAAGGGTTCAGAAAAGGGCAACTAAAATGATTAGGGGTTTGGAAAGGGTCCCATACGAGGAGAGGTTAAAGCGACTGGGACTTTTCAGTTTAGAAAAGAGGAGACTGAGGGGGGATAGGATAGAGGTATATAAAATCATGAGTGGTGTGGAGAGGGCCGATAAAGAGAAGTTATTTATTAGTTCCCTAAATAGAAGAACTAGAGGACACCAAATGAAATTAATGGGTAGCAGGTTTAAAACTAATAAAAGGAAGTTCTTCTTCACACAGCGTGTAGTCAGCCTGTGGAACTCCTTGCCAGAGGAGGCTGTGAAGGCTAGGACTATAATAGAGTTTAAAGAGAAGCTAGATAATTTCATGGAGGTTAGGTCCATAAAAGGCTATTAGCCAGGGGATAAAATGGTGTCCTTGGCCTCTGTTTGTCAGAGGCTGGAGAGGGATGGCAGGAGACAAATCGCTTGATCATTGTCTTCGGTCCACCCTCTCTGGGGCACCTGGTGCTGGCCACTGTCGGCAGACAGGATACTGGGCTAGATGGACCTTTGGTCTGACCCAGTACGGCCATTCTTATGTACTTATCTGGAAAGCTCTAGGTGTTGGCTGTGTCTTTGCAGTGCTACTGAGCAACACTGCACAAAGATCTAGATGTTGGCAGGAAAACTGGAGAAAATGCTGCACTTCTGTATTTAACTGTTAGAATGTGGAGGTATGGGATTTGTAAATGTAGCTGGACATAAGGGTTGTGGATAGTGTGCTAATTTGCAACAGGATCAAGTTTTTTTTTGTTTGTTTTTTTGTTTTTAATTTGGTTCTGGAAGCTGTTTAAATTGTACATGATGAACACCAAATAAACCTCAGATTGGAACTAAAAACTGGCAAAAAGCAGGCGCTGGATTAGGCTGCAATGCATCAGGGTCTGGATTTTTTTTTTTTTTTTTTTTTTAGCCATGCAAGTTGAGGCATACTTGTTTTGTATTTAGATTCTACATGTTTTGGGGTTTAGGCCAAAAACTGCGAAGATCCAGCTGTTTCTGTTTTCTACCCAGACTAGGTGATTAAAAAAAATGAATAGGCACCAGGTTTTTTAATATGTATTCTCTGAGATGCAACTGAGTCTGGATTTTTATTTTCTGTTATGGTAGGAGGTGGCTGGTCGTCTTCAATGTTCTGGGGGCACAGTTTGTGATCTTGAAACCAAGAATCTGCAGACGCCAGAGTTCTTCCCACTTTCAGAGCACAAAGTGTTCTGTGGAGAATTACTGAGGTGGGCAATGGAGGTGGGAGATGGAGGCGCTAGGACAAGGCACAGCCAGTACTCTGTGGAGATCAGTCACTGAAGTGGGCGGCAGCCGAGGTTTCCCTCTTTCTCCCGTTCCATTCCCTAATATAGAAGCGCTTCCGGCGGTATGGAACACTTTGACATCATCCCCCGCACACCGGTGACGTCAGCGCCGGGAGCTGGGTGTGACGTCGGTGCGTAGGGGAACGCGGTGACGTATCCTATTTAAAGGTCCCCAAGCGGAGGATGGAGAGAGAGCAAGCAGGTGCCGCTTTGCGGAGCGCCGGGGCTGCAGCGCACAGGCAGGGAGCGCGCGGCACAGCCTGCTGGGGACTGTAAGGTGCCCGGCCGCGGGGAGGAGGCGGGGCAAGTGTCTCGCCTGGCCGCTAACTCGCCGCGGTCCCGCAGACAGAAAAGCGCCTCGTCCGGCCCCTGGCGCTCGAGGGCAGGGAGGGAGAGAGAGAGGGGGGAGGAGGTCGGGGCAAGCAGTGCCTGTTCCCCGGCGCCGGCGAGCTGCTGTTCCCGGGAGCGAGGGAGGCGGAGAAGGAGCGGAGCTGGAGCGGGGGCGGGCGTAGGGGGGGGGGGCGTGCGGGGAGCCGGGGGCGCTGGTGCAGCCGGGTGCAGCCCGACATTGAGCTTCCAGCCGCCGTGTGCGGGGCTAGGGAGCGGGGGGGCTGTGCGGCTTCGTCCCTCGGTCCGCACCGTGCCCCTGCGGCATAGGGGCGCGGGGGGCGCTGCCGCTCCCCTCCCCCGCTGCCGCTCTCGGTGATTGATCCGCCTCTCCGAGCCCGGAGGAGGATGCTCGCCCGCTCGCTGCAGGATGAGGCGTGACTGAAAGGACCCGTCCCCGCTCGCTGGTAGAGGGAGCGGCGCCCCGCGTCTCGGCGGCTGGGGAGGGGGCCTCTCTCTGCGGGGGATGTGCCACCGGTGCTCCCGCATAGTCGCCGCTGCCGCTCTCTGGGAGCCTCATGCCCGCGCCGGTGAAACGGCTCTCTCCGCCTCCGCCTGCTGCTCGGCAGAATGAATCGGTACCCCCCATCCTGCTGCTGCTGCTGCTGCCGCCGGCGGGGGTGCTAGAGGCAGAGGCGGCAGGCAGCGCTGCGCACAACGCCGGCCCCATCCCGCGCTGCACCTGACAGACCCCGAGCTCGCGCTGCCCTGGGGCTCGCTCGCCAGGGGACAAAGGCTGCTGCAGGTTGCCTCGCCCCCGGGAGAGGCGAGCGTCTCCCCTTCTCTCCGCGCGAGGGGAGGCTGGCGATTTGCTGTCTGCTGCTACTTCCTGGGCCATCCCCTCGGGCAGCGGGCTGGAGATACAAGAGAAGACCGTGCTCCGAGAGGACGTGGGAGAACCCCCCCTGGGGCTTATTGCTTAGGACGCCCCGGGCTCCTTCTCCTTCCAAAGGGGAAAGTGATTTCTTTGGCTACAGCCCCACATGCCTATCGACTCCCGTTGTGGGAGGTGCTGACCCGCTAGGGCAGCGCTTGAACCCCGCTAGTAGGAGCGCGGGGCCGCTTGGATTTCTCTGAAACGTCTGGGATATACAAGCCGAGAAACGTGGTGCCCCAGACGCGTGTCAGCATCGCTAAGGGAAAGTCGGGCCAGAGGAGTAGAGGACCAACAGCGTGGTAGAGAGGCGAGGAAAATCCTCTGGGAATCGTTGATAGAAGAACTTCAGTGCAAGTCTCCCTTGGGCATCATGGGGTAAGGATTTTGTACTAAGAAATGGACTTGTCAAGAGGGAACTCCTTACAAGGAACTGGGTTTCCAGGTGGTTCAGTTAGAAGTAAAATGTATATGTCCTACATGAGATGTAGAACACATGAGGTTTGAGCTTTTCATACCTATAGTCTAAGCTTTTCTGGAGGTTTGGCATACAGAAATAATCACTTTAATTTCAGTAGCATGGTAATGTGCTATAATGTTTGGTTTCTCTGCACTTTGGACTTGGATAGAGCACCAGACTTTATACTAAAGGAGAGTTATTTTTATAATTTGTTTCTGCTTGCAGGTTGAGTGCGGAACTACGAAATATTTTAGTAACAAGTCTTGAAATGGTAGCTAGAAAAACAACAGATGGGTGTTTCTGCCCTTTCCGGACAGCAATGCCATCTATTTCATGTTTACATTTTTAATTTTACTCTGAAAATGGCATCTCCCTACAGAACTGATGTGTCCTTGTGTGACTCTAGTCATACCTACTTACATTGTGGCAAGCTGTTTTTCTCCTGTGGACCCTGCAGGACCATATCAGTTAGGAAAGTGACTTGTGTTCTAGTATTTGGGTATCTTCAATTATTTAATAAATCTGCGAAGACAGTAGAGTTCGTTTCATTGATCATAACTTGCAGAACTCTCCCTCTGGTACTGACACACAAGAAGCAAAGAACCCAGCTTGACTTTCCAATCCCAGACTGAAAGAAACATGAAAATGTTCAGTAACATTTTTAGTCACTTTCAGAGTCTAAACACAGTTTATAGCTTTTTACATTGACTTAATGGTTCATACATCTGGGAAGGAAAGATTTTTTTTGTCTAGCTCCCCTTCCAGGTTCCCTACAGAACACAAGTGAGCTGTAATGTGTAGATTTCACACCCAGCTTTCATGGAATGTTCCCCGAATGGGAAAATTACTGTGTGCTAGTTATTTTTGTGTAGAAAGATGGGGTAACTTTTAAGTCAGGCTCTGAAGTGAGTTTGACGTTCCAGAAATCTTTTCCCATGGTCAACTGGAATTTTTATAAAATGTCTTGAAGTCATCCCAAGCAGCACTCATGGTTGGGTGGCCTTTACCAGCTATAATAGAAAAAAATATCTCTTGTTTTTAAATGTCTTTCTACTTTTACTTTTCATGGAACATCAGTTCAGACTACAAAAATGGTTTCTCAGAAAGTAGGTCCCTCAAGTGAGTAATTTCAGCAGAAAACGACTGGCACATGTACATGTGAAGAATGACTCCCTTCAGAGAAAGTGTGTGCTGGATAATGTAGAAAAATTGATTAATTCAGAAGCTGTACATTCCTTCTGCAGATTTCCTTGTAAAGGAATGGGCACAGTTGGGTCAGATATGATATTAACTGTTAGAACTGTTGCTGTATAGCCTTGTCTACACTTGTTCCTGACAGGTTTCACAATGAGTGCATGTGAACCATGTTCACTGCAAATTCAGCTGTATCCACTCTTAATCTGTCATTTTGCTAGTGCTAAAAGCCACGTAGCATGAATTATCAGTTCCCTTGGTGGGAGTGAAGTCCTTTTTTGTGTTAGAAGATATTCTGTGGCATTTGTGTACACCCTTTTTCTAATGTAAGATATAGCAAATATAACACTTCAGGTTTTTAAAGTTATTTCAATCATGACTTGTTTTTCAAGTTACTTTGCATGCCACTTTCATTCACTTTGAATAGTGAGTGACTGAACTCTTGAAATTGAAACCTTTCAGAGTCAAGTTATAAGTGTACATGTCTGATAACCAGGGATGCATGCATTTTATCAAGATATCTAAGTGTTTTAATTACCAACTCTCTCAGCTTCTAACACTTAATAGGTGCTGTTTTTCTGCATACCTCTCTCACACAACCTATGAACACATATATTGATACCAGATCACACCAGTGGTGCACCTATTTCAGTGCTCAGTACCAGATGTTTCAGAGCAAGGTGCAGGAAACCCCACTTAGACAAATACACATTTCTGTCTCTGCAGTCATTCACTGTTTATGAGAGTGTCTACAGGGTAATTTCAATTCAAGTCCTATTAGAAGGAATAGTTTATGCTACTCATGAGCATTACCTTTTATTGTTTAACAAAGAATTTCGCCTGCAATTTTGCTGTCTGTTCACCACCTTTTATTTTAACTTAATGAAGACAATTTTGCTATCTAGAAGTTCTACCAGTATTTGCTATTCACCCCTTTTTAAAAAAAAATTGAAAATTATATTTAAATAACGAATTCTAGTAGGAAAAGCTTGGGACACACAATTATTAATCTTGCAAGGTATGAGAATTGTTCACAGCCACATGTATAGTAAACCAGGCTCTTGTGCAGGAAAGTACACCATCTTTTGCCTTGTTGTCATCTTTTGTCTGGCTTGAGTTGGTATCAATGACTATAAATTTGTATCTAAGTTTGGTAGCCAGCATGTTGCTGCAACAGTGAGCTGGTAAATGTCTTTCAGGCTGCAGGTAAATTTTAGTTCCCTTTTTGCAGGACTTTGTCAAATATTTCTTGAAAAGACAAAAAGAGTGTCAACAAGTTTTGCCTTTTATTTACCCTTGCTGAATGATCAAAAATTATAATAATTCCTATCTTTGCTTTCTTTTTTTCTTCATTAATGGTAGTTATGATAGACATTTGTCAGCCTCCAGTCTTCCGGTTTAGCAGCTGATATTCACAGGTTATGTTGTTGCACGCACTAGCACTTGTAAAAAATTGCAGGGAGGTTGCACAGTCAGGATCAACTGGGAATGTTGTAGAAAGTAGTATGTGTGTACTTTATCTATAGATACTATATGCATAACATATGCATAAGTTCCACATGAGTCCTTGAAATAGTGCATTCCTGGGCTCTTTAGACACTGGCGAAGTGTATATTTCTAGTTGATTACCCTAATTTTGACTTATTTACATGTGGTCTCTGAGTCTCTGGCATGTGACTAACGCTCTAGTTTTTAGCAAATTCTATATATAGTATGTGTATGTCTTTTTTTAAATTTTTTTAAAAAATGGATTAAAATAATTATGCAGGATTCTTTCTCCTATAGACTGTAGTATGTCAAGGGCACAACTCTGGTTGGGAGGAACTCGCAGAAGTTAGTATGGAGTAAGTGCAGTGTAATAACTCCCTGTGTGGACACACTTACTGCTAAGAGTGCCTTTTTAGTGCACAGTAGCTTAATGCACTCTGGTTAAAAAAAGTTTAAACAAGAAAGTTATGCTAATCTCTACCACTCTCTCTGCACTGCTCCCTCTTTATTCTTCCGCCAACTAAATAAAGCCTAGACTTTTAAAGGGAGACTTACAATTGGTGTTGTAGAAGATCAGTTGAATTTTGATTAACTGTTTTGTTTGGGCTTAGAGAGAGACATATTATTATACATGTTAAATTTTATAAAACAGAAATGTCATTGTTTTTTCACTATTTTGTCTGCTTTTAAAAACATTTCAGAGATAGTAATAATGTAAAGGGTAGACTTTTTGCAGGCAACATTAACTGAGTATTAAACAAGATTTGGCAGTACCAGAAGTCTTCACAAACTGGACCTTACACTAAACAGTCATCTAGGATATGATGTTCCCTGTTGAATACCACCTCAAATTTAAGATTCTTATCCTGATTTTTTTTCAAGGCACCTAATGTGCTGGTTGCAGGCTAACTCTGGAACCAGCTTTTCCTCAACAGTAGTGATCTCTTGCAGAAGTTGGGAATATTACTTAAGAGTATGAGAACAGAGCTTTTTGTCAATGCATTTGTGATCTTGAAACTTGCATTCACAAAAGTAACAGATCCTGGCACTTTAAAGACAAAATGAGTTCTCACTGACATTGTTTTCCACTTAAATTACACCCTTTCTTCTGGCAGGTATGGAGTCCAGGAACAAATGATGAACTTCTGTTGCAGATATACTCATGTCACTCAAAGTGTATGTACTACGAGTGAGGTATAAATGCCTAGAAAAAGGGTCCAGTTTATGTGTGTTCTTAATACTAAAATGTTCATAGACTATCTGAGGAAGTAATATGGTTGAGAACTTCACACACTTTAAGTATGTGGGTTTGTTTTTTAATGGCCATGAAACAAGCATTAGAAGATTAAAACTGCTCTTGTAATGTTTTGACGCGTAGGCATGAAATAGATTGGGTTGAAAACTCCTTTCTCACCCAATCCTGCTACCTACTTCATCTTAAGCATGTTATATGTTTTAGACCATCCCCTTAAAACTTTTGTACCATTCGACTGCTAGTTTAGGAACAAATATGGTGAAACTGGTCCATGCTGGGGGCAGATCATACATGGTTATATACTGGTATAACTGTATCCACTAACAGTTGCACCAATTAATTACATTTTTTGTAAACCAGTGAAGATAGATCAGGATGAAAACTGTGCCCTAAAGGTGCTATCTCTGCTAAAGTCAATAGTAAAACTTCCTGTAACTTAAGGGTGAGAGAGATCTTGGGTACATCAAATGTCTCAAGTCAAATATGGTGGATACCAGAGGATTATTTTGAGTAGTTTTATTTTTGTGATGTCTTTTAAAATACATAATAAATGGAAACTGTGTCTGAGACTACAAGACCCTGCTGCATTGCATCTCTCATGGTTAACATGTCATTTCAAAATAGATTAGTGGGCTGCTGAGTGTGTCTTTTTATGGCTTGCAAATGATAATGGAATTACCACAGGTTTTCATGAATAACTTGAATATACAATCCACTTAAAGGATGAAAACATACCAGCATGACTGCTTAGTGCAATATCAGCCAACCTGTATTGGAAACAGACTACATCACTACTGGCTAAATGTTCTTCTCAATAAATAAATAAATAAACTCGAGTCAGAGGGTATATCTACATTGCGATTAAATCTGTGGCTGGCCAATGTCAGCTGGCTTAGGCTGGGGAGAGGGGGAGGCTGTTGAATTGTGTAGAAGATATTCTGCTCCTACTGCAGCTTGAGCTCTGGGACCCTCCCACCTCATAGGGTCCTGGAGCCTGGGTTCCAGCCTGATGTGGAACGTGTGCATAGAAGTTAAATGGCCCAGGTTGGCCTGCATGAACCTGCTTTGGGTGTCTGGCAGTAGTCTGAGCACACCCACGGTGGGGGAGGAGCATGTTAAGGACATCAAGTGATACATAGGGGAGCACAGCAAGTTACAGCTTCACACTAAAAAGAAAATCCTTCTTACAGTAATTGGTCCACCCAGTATTATCTGTTCTGATGTTGTTTGTCACTACTGTTCAGCACTGAAACTTGATGTTGACGCCTATGGCTAATCATTTCTTTTAATCAGAATTGTTGCTTATCTACCTTTGTAATACACAGTGCATAAGCAGGAAAAAAGTAATGCTCTAGTGATTGAAAATCTGGATTCCAGATATCTGTATAAAATAACTTGTCCCAATCACCTTTAATGTTTGACAATGTGTAGCTATAGTTTTCAATATGTCTCAAAGTGTGTGTGTGCATATTATATAAGTCCTGAAATATGTTAGCGGACAGGACAGTTTCTGTTGATCAGATACTATTAAAGTCTAAAGGACACCTTTGTTTACAGACCTCATGGTTTTATGGAATGAAAGATGCGGTTTGAATTAGCAGCAATTAATGCAAAATTAAGATGAGACTTTTTTGCTGTGTTTAAACTACATCCTTTTTTTGTTAAAGGGGTGTAGATTAGGCATGTCGATATTGCAAATGAAGCTGGGATTTAAATATCCCGCTCTTCATTTGCATAATGGCAGCTGCCGCTTTTTTTCGAAACGGGTCTTTTTAGAAAATAAATGACAGTTTAGACGGGGTATTTTCGACAAATTCCCCATTTAGAAAGATCCTGTAGATCTTTCAGAAGGGGGCATTAAACTGCTGTTTATTTTCTAAAAAGCCCTGTTTCGGAAAAAAGCGGCAGCTGCCATTATGCAAATGAAGAGCGGGATATTTAAATCCCAGCTTCATTTGCAATATCAACGTGCCTAATCTACATCGCTTTAACAAAAAAGGGATGTAGTTTAGACAGCCTTTAAGTGAACTGAAAAAGCAGAGGTGTGCACTTCAGTGTGTGTGTGTGTGTGTGTGTGTGTGTGTGTCCCTTCTTCTTCCCTCAAAGATCAGAAATATCTGGTTCAGATGTTGAAGGAAGAGTAAACTGGCAATACCAACAAACTGAAACTTGAGTTATTACTCTTTGGGATGCAGCTTGCGTTTCAGGCTCCTAGTTCTGGTTTCTAGTCTGTTATGTGTGGGGGTTAATTGTCTTAGCTGTAGAGTGAAGGCGTTTTTTTTTCTTTGCCTCAAGGAAAAAATATGCCTTCATACTACTGAGTTAATCTTTACCTTCATAAAGGACATAAATAGAAGGGTGTGTTGACAGAGCTGTCGAGCACCAAAAAAATCCAACAAAATGGGAAGCGTGGCTTTTAAGGCTATAGTGGTAGATAGGAGTTGATCTTTGTATGGACAGACTTTTACAGGATCATGCTTTCAAATTAAAAGATTTTGAGGGTTTTCAAATAGTATGCCACCATTAGTAGGATCTTTACTTCTAGGCAAAACATGCCTTTAAGGGGGTGGAATTAAGGTTGCTCTTGAGACCTATAATTTGAAGGTTCTGACTTCAGAATTAGATATTTTAAATGTTGTTAATTTCTTATAAACGTCTGTCCTAGAATCATAGAATACTAGGACTGGAAGGGACCTTGAGAGGTCATCAAATCCAGTCTCTTGCCCTCGTGGCAGGACCAAATAGACATTTATCTAACCTACTATTCAATATCTCCAGAGATGGAGATTCCACAACCTCCCTGGGCAATTTATTCCAGTGTTTGACTACCCTGACAGTTAGGAACTTTTTCCTAATGTCCAACCTAAACCTCCCTTACTGCAGTTTAAGCCCATTGCTTCTTGTTCTATCCTCAGAGGCCAAGATGAACAAGTTTTGTCCCTCCTCCTTATGACACCCTTTTAGATACCTGAAAACTGCTATCATGTCCCCCCTCAATCTTCTCTTTTCTAAACTAAACAAACCCAATTCTTTCAGCCTTCCTTCATAGGTCATGTTCTCTAGACCTTTAATCATTCTTGTTGCCCTTCTCTGGACCCTCTCCAATTTCTTGAAATACGGTGTCCAGAACTGGACACAATACTCCAACTGAGGCCTAACCAGCGCAGAGTAGAGCGGAAGAATGACTTCTCGTGTCTTGCTCACAACACACCTGTTAATGCATCCCAGAATCATGTGGAGCACTTTGCATTTGTCTTTTATTAAACTTCATCTTGTTTACCTCAGACCATTTCTCCAATTTGTCCAGATCATTTTGAATTATGACCCTATCCTCCAGAGCAGTCGCAACCCCTCCCAGCTCGGTATCATCTGCAAACTTAATAAGTGTACTTTCTATGCCAATATCTAAATCGTTGATGAAGATATTGAACAGAGCCGGTCCCAAAACAGACCCCTGCGGAACCCCACTTGTTATACCTTTCCAGCAGGATTGTGAAGCATTAATATAATCTCTTTTAGGATTAAATGGAAAAGGATGATTAAGTGCAATAATCATGAAAGAACCATATAAAAACCATGAGACTAGAGTCCAAGTACTAAAAGTACAGATGCTACCCTACTGCTTTTAACTTTACACAGTTTTGAAATAAAACAAAATTAACAATGGTAGTAGGATTGTGCAGGTTACTGGTTTATGAGGAGTATGGAATACGTTGTGGTTCCAAGGAATTTAAATAAATATTAGGTAATCAAATACACAGAGCTGCCATGACACTAAAAAGTGTACTGTGATTGATATGGGTGTTCTGTTGGCAAATATAATCCAGGTGAACAGCTGTCATTACTACTACCAAAACAGTAACATCAATCCAGAAAGACTCTGTTCAAGTATCCAGCTGCTCTCATTCCAAATACAACTGACTGACTGCTGTCACATAAAAAATCAGGTTAAACCTGTATTTCCAGGATCTTGTACTGTGTTGAAGTCAATTAGGGAAGTATGAACTCTCATGCAGCTCAGTGAGTTCTTAAGTCTAATTTATTTTTTGTAATGAAGTATTCAGTTGAAATGTCTGTCCCATAATTTCTAGCTGCTAACCATGTGGATCATGCCTCCCATTTGCCAAAAAGTTCAGCTCTACCTCACCCTGCTGTGAAAACCTGCAGTATTACCCCAAGTCTTGTGATACAGCTAGGAATTATCAATACAAAATCATTAGTATATTGAAAACAAACAATAGTAAGACAAGGTTAAAAAGGTGCATATCCGTATAAACTGCCTGTTGCATGCAGGACAGCAGCCAGTATTTTTCTATTTAAACTAATCATTTTGCAGTATTAAGCTGCTGCAGAATTTCTTGTCATGGCTGTATGTATCCCTTTTGTCTCTTAGAAGAAACTTGCTGAGTAAAAGAATACTGTTGGTTGGTGAATACACAAATGTAATCAGTGAAGGGAACTAAATATAAGAAATAATGGCTGGTAGTTGAGTGGGTTTTTTTCACCAGCATTCTAAGTTAATCAGTAATTTGGGTCTTCAGCAGTTATTTAGCCTACTGACTTTCAAACAAGACATTATGCACTCTGTGAATTATGGATTTACAATTTCCAATACCCACCAATGTATACAGTTTAGAGTATGCAAAACTAGTCTATGTTGGTTCAATTTCATCTCTGGTTCTTCTAGTTTGAATATTTATTTTCTTAAATATTTGACTGTACTTCTGGTAATGTCCATATCACTGTACATATGTATGTATAAGAGTGGTTTCTGTTATCAAGTGTTAACTTACTTGATACCTTAGGGAAGTATTGAGTTGAAGAAAGAGATTTGAATGAAGAAGGGGATTGCCTTGTTCAGCAGGACCAGAAAGGACTCTACATGTGATGACAGCACCTTTGTATATGTTGCTCAGAGATGAATGGGAAATACAAAAGGAGAGGTAAGGAAGGAGATCTGGAGGGATTTAAAAAAATGGAAGTAGGAAGAAATAAACATGGATAGCACATGCAGAATCTTGAAGGACAGTAGAAGAAACCCAAACTTGATGAAGGTGAGAGCGCCCATGGACTTTTTCTTAAAGTAGTCGAGAGCTTGAGCATCAGCTGCAAGAAGATACCTTTTGTCTAAGCTCATGGAAGGAAAATGTGTTTAGAAGAGCAATCTGGGGTCTTGGCAACACTATACTCCAGATCACTGGATGATTAATGATCCCTTATAAGTGAATTTGGGGGGCCAACAGCTTTGCCAGGCCATTGGGCAAGGTTGGGGGTAGATGGGGAGCAGCACCATGCTCGCAGAAGGAGCAGGGCCTCAGTGGAAGGGGGAGGGCTCTGGGACAGCCACCCCTCAATGCTGTCCAGAGCAAGCAATGTCCTTGCACTCTCCAGCCAGCCTGTAGCATTGTGCAGCATGCTTGGGCAATGCTCCAAAAGCTATTTAAAAGGCCTGAGCCAGTGTTCCCTCACAGCTTCACAGGTGATTAATCAGCCCCGCCCAGTCAGAGGCTCCGGGCTCTGTGCATAGAGCTGACTGTGTGGGGCTGACTAATCACCTGTGAAGCTGTGCTGCCATGCATCTTAGAAGGAACACTAGCCGCAGGCCCCCTGTGCTAAATTGCTTGCAAGTCTTAAAACAAGACTGAAATAAATATTAAAGGGTACTCTTGGATTGACATGAGATGTACTGGATAATCTAACAGTTTAAAAAGAAGCTCCCCTCGTGGACCAGCTGCCTGTCTCTCTGTGTTGCTGCCTCTGATAGAGAGGCAGCACGGGGTGGCAGCAGCCCCTGTCTAGGGTGGGTCTGAGCTCCCAGACCCACTGCAAGCCAGAACTGAGCCGGACTGCCTGCCTGCCTCTAATACACTTTAAATGCAGAGCTGCAGCAGGGGTAGGTCCTGGACCCATTTCAAGTCAGGACTGAGCAGGGCTGCTAGCCAGCCTGCTAAAAATTTTATTGGCAAGTGGGGGTAGGGGGAGAAATGCATGTAGACCATAGCATTAACCTACAAGTTCTTGCTTATTGGCTAATTGACTACACTATCATGTCCCTTACTGATTAATAACTTGCGGAAATAGAAGTATAACATTTGATTAAAATCTGAATCCCCTGTGTCATTCACTTCAGTCAAGTCCATTAGGTCATTAAGAATCTGATAACAAATAGTTCTAAGTGTACACTGCATCCTCCTGACCAACAGCAGATATTCCTCTCTGTGAATTAACAGTGTACCCAGAGCAACAGCTGTAATGGCCAAATACTACTTCAGCGTTTTATTTTGGATCAGGGATTATGGCTTCCCATAATGTAACTGTCTTTATCATGCTGTATGTTGCCAGGCATAAGGAAAAGGAGTAACTTGCCAGACCCGTGATGGCATAGCTCTGAGCTTTACCTGTAGTGCCTATTAAAATGATTGTAGTTGATTTGTTACTTATTACTGTTAGATCAATTCATTACCTTTTTTAAGGATGCTCATCCATTTTCTCATGTAGATGAAATAGTTATTGACTGATTTTGTGATCTAGATCCGCAGTTGGTTTGAAAATGCAGCATACTTCTAACACAGCTTGGAAGAAAATGTGAACTGTTTGAAATTGAGATAGAGGGTATGTATCAGTTTTGCCATTTATTGTCACTCTTTAACCACCAACATTCTACTCAACCTGACAAGACATTGCCCCTATCCCAATGAGCTTATAGTCTAAGTAAATAGACCTAGAATACATTGTGGAAACCAAAGGATGGTTCTCTTTAAAAGATTGTTAAAATTTAACTCTGCAATTGATAAAAATGCTATTCTCAATGTTGGTTAGTGCTTCTGAGTGAAATGAATCTTTGGGATGGAATTGAAAGAAGATAGGCGAGTGCTTAGCACACTGGCAGCATAAGAAGGGCTTTTGATACATAGATGAGGCAGAACTCATTCCTTGGATGAAGAGTGGTAGAAAATTAAGGCAGGGCTGAGCCTTAAAGGCAAAGACAGGAAGTTTAAAGCTGATATGAAAAAAGTGTTAAAGGAGGATGACTGACTAATCTTAGTGCCTATGTATGAAAACTTACTTTTGCTACTGAAATAAATTCCAGATGACTCATCCTGACCAGACTAGAGTGACAATAAGAAGCTTACTTTGTGTTTATAGATTTTTTGCAACTGCTTTTGATTCACTGTATTGATCAGCACTGTGGATACTGCTGCACCGGCATTGGGTGCCAGAGGGCTTAGTGGGGAAACTGTATTGTGGTATACTTAGCTGTGTGAGGGTCAACAGTTGTATTACGGATCCATTTTCAATAGCATCAGGAATATAGCAGGGATGTATTTTCTCACCTACATTATTGAATGTTCTATTAGGCTATCTGATGATAAAGCTATCTGAGGCCAAAGTAGTGAGAGGTGTGACATCTAAAGATCATCTTTAAAGGTCTTGAGTCTGCAGCTGATATTGGCTTACGGGGAGAGACCACTGGCCAACTACAGCTAGTGGTGGAAGAGCTATGAAAAATTGTAGAATATATGGGAGTTAAGATCAGTAGTGACAAAAACAAAAGCTATTCGTGCCTCATATAAAATGGAAATGAATGACCTGTGAGTGCAGTATGTAGATGGCAGCGACACTGAATGGATGAATAGTTTTATTTGGGTAATCAGCTGACAGCAGAATGTTCGATATAGAAAGTCACGTCAGATTGGTCATGTGAGTGGCATCAAGTCCAATGTACAGAAGAAGGTATACCTTTACAGAAGGGTTACAACATTGATGTTGAAGGAAGTGGAGAGCAGCCACAGATGAGGCTGAAAGATGCACTTTTGGAGGATTTAAAAAAAACCTAAAATCCTCTCATACTTACTCTTCCCAAAAGATGACTACTTTCATGGGACTGTTCAAGATGAAAGTCTAGTGTATGTACCACCACAGCTACATCATAGCCATATGAATCTTTTTTTCCTGATGCATTCTCACCAGTGACTCCTTGATCGCTTCATTCACTTGTGAATTCATTGTAGAATCTGACCCTTGCTCCAGAATCTCAACATGCCTCAACACAGTAGCGTTTGTACTTGCAAAGAAAACTCTGACCAAGATGTAAATTGAGGCAGTGTTACTTTGTGAGTCTTAGCCTGAAAATGACTCTTGGATGTGACCGCCAATGTTGATGATATTTTAAATGTCACCTTTTACTATTTCACTGCTGATTAGGTGAATGATTCTGCTAAAATGTGCCTGTTCCATGATGGTAACTGCCTTCTACTTGTCTCCCAATGCCGAAAACCGGTAACTTGTCGTTTACCCCATTGCCCGAACCTCAAGCTTAGACACTTGATTAATGTGTATGGTGCGGTTATGGGCTGTCAGTACATAAATCCATGGGGTGCATCAAAGAATGCAAACATGGAGACAAAACAGAATGGAGTAATTTCAAACAAGAGAAGGGCTACTGTATTACATTAAACTTAAAATATTATTAAACCCTCCCTTTTTATTGCAGAGCTTCCAATCTGATACTACTGGACTAGCAGATTTAGGTTAAACTTCAACAGACTATATAGGGTTTTAACCAGCTCTTTTTCTATGCTCTTACTCTATGCAGGGACTCTTTTCTGAAATCTGAGGGAAATCGTTATGGTGAAGAGGTGGTTTTATCAGATGAGACTTCTTGTCACAAAACATGTTGGTTCTGGACAATCTTTCCGGTATTTTTAGCATCTGTGTAAAACGTCTCATATAGTTGTTAAAGCCTCTGATTTTTACAGTTAAAGATACTGAGGGGGAAATGTCCTCTTAGGCTTATGGGGAAAAAATATAAATGTCTACACTGCTTTTGTCTAGTAAACCACAGGTACTCTACCTTGCCACCGCAATCCAGACATTAACCAGGGTCATAGAGATTTAGGCATCAGAGCATGCATAAAGTGTTAATTTCTGCCTGTTTTTGGCAATTGCAGCTGGTGTAATCTCATTGCTGTCTTGAAGTGAGTAAAAGCTAGGTTGCTGCGCAGCAGTACAAATTTAAACTCCTGTTGTCCTCTAACATGTAAGCAGTAGGGACTCCATGAGATCATTTGGACACACTTTCCCAGGAAACAGGAGGTGGGGTGGATTAATTTAAATCAAGGTGATTTAAATTGTCAATTTTTAATTATTTTAAATCACAAAGCAGAAAGCTTTGATTTTAATCAACCCTTCCATTGGTATTTGTGTTCTAAAGAAATGTGTATTCTCATTAGTGGATATAATTATTAAAACTTGTTAATTTACAACTAAATATACTGAGCAACTACCTCCTAGTGTACAACTAAATACACTAGAGGTAGTATATCTTTTCACTTCTTAGGAGGATATACTAATCTGTCAATGTTTAATTGTATAAACTTAATATTTTTAGATTTTGTTAATACTTTTCTAATATGTTACAAGATAGCTAGTGAACAAGCAATACATCATTCACTAACATTTTGCTCATGATTGTGTGAAGCTGCAATAGGATAGAAACTAGAATTAAACACACAGCATATAAAATTTGTTTAATAAAAACAAATCTATCATGTTTTATGTGTACCATGTTTTGAGAAGTTATGCATTTACAGTTAAATGATTTATTAAACCTTCTGTTCCTTTAACTGTAGTCAGTGAATTAAACTATTTCAGTTCAGCCTGTGAAAATTTTCAAATATGCCTACGTGACAGTTACTGGAGCTTAAGTTTCTACTGTCTAATACTACATCTACATTATAGCTAGGATCAACACTGCAGTGATCAATGCTCTGGGAATTAATTTAGTGGGTCAGAGGACCTACTAAATTGACCACCAAGCTCTCCACAATGAACCCTGTACTCTACTCTCCCATTGACTTCCCTTACATTTCTTATTCAGGGTATAGTCTTTGAACCCAGTGAAGGATAGACACTAGGTATGTGAAGGAGTAGTCAAGTAGACAATTAACCAATAAGCCTTGGCTTTTTGGTTAATCTAGTCAACTACTTGCATTTGCCCACCCCCCCCCCCTTGCTACTTCTGTGTCAGAGGCAGCAAGACAGGGGGAAAGTGGGAGCTGGCTTAAGTCATTCCTTCCAGCAGCAGCTCCACGTTGCCGCCTGTCTCCCCCCACTGCTGCCTCTATCTGAGGCAGCAGCGGAGTGGTGGGGTCAGGGGAGGCTGCCCGCAGTGGGCCCAGGTTTCCTGCAGACAGGCTGCTGCTGGAGCAGCCTCTGTTCATGGCGGGCAGAGGCTGCTTTGTGGCAGTAGCCCCTCTCCACGGAGGGTTCTGAGCTCCCTGTGGACAGGGGCTGGTTTTTAAACTGGCTCCCCTCACAGACCGGCTCTTGCCTGAAACAGAGGCAGCAGCACGGGGTGGCAGGGGGCTCTTCAGGAGTGGGGCCAGATTGCATTGGCTGCCGGCCCCACCCCCAGGACTATAGAATAGTTGACTAACCATTATTGCCCTCTATCTAACATCCCTAGTAGACACCGCAGATAGTTGATCTAAGTCTTGTTTATTTCAGCTATATTATTCCCATAGCTGGAGTTGCATAACTTAGGTCGACTCGCTGCGGTAGTGTAGAGACAGCAGTTTGAGTCACTTTAGTTTTAATAGTCTGAAGGATAACCTAATAAATATAATCCCCCTCACTACTAGATTTTATTCATAGACTGGAAGAGAAACAAATTTTCCTTTTTAAAAAACCAAAACTCTGAATTAATACAAATGAAGAAAATCTTCTCTGTAGGCACAGAAAGAGTATTAATACTTTCAAAAGCTGGTTTAGCACTTTAGCAAACTCTGGTTAGTGACTTCCATCAGTCCAGTGGTATGACTTTCTTTAAAAGTCCTCAACAAACACATGCTGCTTAAATGGTTCACTGTAAGCATGCCAACTAAACATTTCAAGGCTCTACTGATTATTGGATGTCTGTCATGGTAGCAGTATCTTCAGCAGTTAGGCATCTACCTGGTATTTAGGTTGAGATTAGTGGCAAGAAAATTAGGCTGAGTAGGTGCTTGATCCACATGCATATTTACTGCCTACAATTTAATGTTAGGTATTTCTTTCTTCAATGTCGTCTTGAAGTTCCTTCCAAACTTCACCAGCATTATCAGTACAGCAGCAATCTTGTTGCAGTTTGTCCAAGGCAATGGAGGTTTCAGTATTTTCAGCATGTCTTCTAGATTTCTCTTTAATCCAATAGGGACCACTTTGGCTATGATAGATCAATCTATTTTGTCACAATTTCCTTCACAATTGTCATTGGAATAAGCTGGTTCTTAAAGCGCTCAAAACAGTCAACCACTGAATTCCATTGTACATCTTGAGGGAGAATTAGTTTGAAATCCTCCTGTTCTCTTTGGTGAAGCTGAAACAAAGTGATTGTTGCAGAAGTATTATGCAATTTAACACTTTCTTTTATTTCTGGAATTGTACCTAAGCCTTCTGCTAAAAGGTGTACCAGATGAGCACTGTACCCATGTCTTAAGTTTAGGTTTCCTTCCTTATACTCTTCTGGATTTCTTCTCAACTTTAGGACACTTGTAGCATTGTTGGGAGGAGAGGAGGGAGAAACTGTACACTTGACATATTAATTTTTGTTCATTAACTACAGCTTTTACTGCTGCTACTTTTAAGTATTCTGCTTTATGAGCATTTCCCTGACTGTCAGTTGTTTTTGTAAGACCTAAAATCCCACCTCCTGTTGTCTTCACACAAGCACATATTACTAGGCCAGTATCTATATTGCACTATACATTAAGGTTCAGGTTAACAAATTTCCCATCAATGTTTTTGCACATTGTTGAACTTCCTTCTTAAATGCTGTATCTGGCAACTTTCTAGCATTGTCTGCTCTACCAGATGTAACACAGCCTATTTGTAATGGATGAACTATGGCAATGAAATATTTGTTCTGAACAAGATGAAAGGGAGAACTTGTTACATAAATAAACTAAGCAATCTTTTTTTTCTGCTATACAGTCTTGTTGGAATTTGCTGGTCTTGATTATGAACTCATCCATGATTTTACTGGATGGTGAAGAAAGACTTTGGGTGAGGGGATTGCAGGTAATTTATTGTGTGGTGTGTATTTATTTGGTTGCAAGACCGTTGGTCACTCCAGCAGATGACTCTAAAGTTCTAGAAATTGCAGATGATGGATTCTCCTTGAAACAAAAATGGTAAGATTGGTCTGTCACTCTCACTACTACAGTCTCTTTTTAAGTCAGTGCAGTGAATAAATAACTGATTATTCCTAGAGTAGCTATTTGTACCACTGTTTAACTAATATCATTCTAAAAGCAGTTTTATAGGGAAAATAATAAATTAATAGACTTAGATAATCTCTCTAAACCCTTATCTCTAGCAACATATCAAACAATTTGGGGGGGACTTTAATATTATTAGGGCTATTGATTAAACACTTAACTCGTGATTAAAATTGCAGTTTTGATCACACAGTTAAAATAGAATATTAATTTGAATTTACTAAATATTTCTGGATAAGCTAAATTTTTCAAATGGATTTAATTTACAATGCACAGTGCTCACTATTTTTTCTGCAAACAATTACACTGAAAATGAGTATTTTAATTCTACTACAGTACTTGTAGGAGGTGAATCTCTTTATTATGAAAGTGCAACTTAAATGCTGGGGGTGTGGTTTTGTGTTTTTTGTTTTGTTGTATAACTGCACTCAAAACCAAAACAATTTAAAATTTTAGCTCCTACAAGTCCACTTAGTCCTTTTCTTAGTCAATTGCTTAAAGTGATAAGTTTGTTTACACTTATGGGAGGTAATGCTGCCCCCTTCTTATTTACATTGTTACCTGAAAATTGAGAACAGGCACTTGGGTGGTACTGTTATAGCCAGCATTGCAAGATACTTACATGCCAGATGTGCTAATGATTCATAGTCCTTTAAGTGCTTCCACCATTCCAGAGGAAACTTGTAAAATGGAGCAGGAGACACGCAATTCTCCCCCAAGGAGTTCAATCACAAATGTCATTAAACTTTTTTAAACTAGTGTTATTAGCACTGAAGTATTCTTGAAGGGGCATATGAATGCTTAGTATATCTGACACACATACCTCACTGTGCTGGCTACAAAAGTACCATGCCAATCCCTCTTCTCACTTTCCGGTGATGCTAGAATAAGAAGCAGGCAGTGTTATCTCCCATAAGTCTAAACAAATAGCTCAGGCAGGAAGTAAGTAGTCTGTGTTAGAACTTTAAAGTCCATGTGTGCATTTGCACAGGCTGCTGCTGGAGTAGCACATGTGGGGTATCGCCCTACCCTGACCCCACAGTGTCTGCAGCACTTGTAGGGGCTTTTCTTCCCTCCCCCAGCCCGTACAGGTGCCAGACTTGGGCCTTTTCCTTCCACTCTCCAGAATTTGTTGAACAAAGACAGAAACGTTTCTACCCACTCACCCCTTACCCTACCATGGTGCTGCCCTTGGGGGAGGGAGGGAGCAGACTTTGTAGCCAGGGGTGGTGGGTATAATAGATGGGGGAAGGCACTACCTTCCCAAACGACCAGGTTGGCCCCACCCATTCTCCGCCCCCAGAAACTCTCAGTACCCCTATAGTAGGCAGAGACTGCTGCCCTCCCTGTGCTCCACACAACCTCCTCTCTCCCCATGGTGCTGGTGGGGTGGCTTGTCTCCCTCAGGGGTGGGGCCTGGGCAGAACGGGGGTGGGACTGGGTGCTTGCCTCCCCTTGCCCTACCTTCACTCATTTCAGCTACAGACATGAGCACAGAAGAATTGGAACTTGTAAGTCCCAAAAGAGTCACGGGCACACTGTAGTGTGCACAGTTGGGTTGCAGGGGAAGAGAGGGAAGGGGACGTACAATCGCAGGCAAGCTGGGCTGCAGCTAAATCACCTGAGTTAAGCGTTCATTCTGATGGTCTGGAACCAGGGGTGGGTGGACTGAAGGAGCCAATCGGAAAGCAAGAAGCTACAGGCCACTGTAAAAGTCCTGCGTGCGTGTGCCTCCCCCCCCCCAGAAATCCCAAGCCTCCAAAACTGGCCAACACACAGAGAGGAGCCAGCTCAGCCTGAAACAAGCTGCATTTCTGCCTATTTTGGTTAAACTGGTATCACTAGTTTCAAGCCCCCTTCCTTGGGCTGAAGCCCTTGAGTTTTCAGCTCTTACCCCATTGTTCAGAGCCGTGAGGCTTGGGGACCGAAGTCTGAGCCTACGCCCTCCTGGAGTCCTGAAGTAATTTCTGCTGTCAGAAGGGAAGTCACAGTTTAATGAAACTTGAGAACCCAGATCTAAATTATCACTTACTGGCATTCCTAAACAGAATAGACATCTCATAAAAATGGTGCAAAAATAAGTTTACTATCCATTGGATTCAGATTGTTCAGGCATGCCTGAACAATCTTCAAACCTGTTACCTTCTGAGAAGCATTTTTCTTAATGCTGTTATATTCTGACATCTAGGCCTTGTATTTCTTGTTGTACTGTTTACATTTGACGTGTCTCTCTCTCATACCCAGGGAAACCGGAATTTCAGGAATATAGTCTCAAATTTTCTTTTTTTGTGACCTGCAGCCATGGCAATATTTCCCCCCTCCAATTCTCAGGTGTTGAAATTAGAGGCTATACTCTGTCCCTCTTTTCCCACAGTGACCTGCTTTGACACCAATGTTTCTCCTTCATGGTTGCACATTGTGCTCTTTCTCCACTGTTATGTAAATCCCCCACTCCCTGATAAACAAAATGACTTACAATACAAGACTTCTGTTCATGTAAACCACATGTCCTTTACACTACAGTATTTTATTTGTTTATGGACCGAGGGAGGCAGTTGAAAAATTAATGGACTTCTGTGTGTGTGAGTGCATGTGCAAGGAGACAGAGAAGGCCATTTACTTGAAGTGCCCAGAGCCATGAAGAAGCAAGCTCTGGTAGTTACTGGGCAAATCAGTGTTTTTCCATGAGCTGGAGAGAGAGAGAGTTTCCATCATGGAGGAAATAATAACCAAAGTTCCCTCTAACCTGTGGGGCTGAGCAGCCACACAGCTATGTTCTGAGACCTGCACAGAGAGTCAAAGCTCCCAGTGCAGGCAGAGAGATCAGCTGATCGGCAGGGCTGGGGTCTCAGAAAATAGCTGCCTGCCATGTGCTTAAAATGGAAGACAATCAGCCAGCTAAGATAAGCAGAGAATGAGTGGCTGGGAGGAGGGACAGGGATGGAGTAATTGGCTTTGGGGGGGGAAGTCCTTCCTGCTGGAGGAGAGGGACACAGAGAGTGAGCGAGCTGGGCAGAGACAGAAACCCAGTAGTCTCTTCCTTTCTCCTGGGCTTGGAAAGCATAGGTAAAGGGGTTGACTGCACTGGGGGGAGGGAAATGGGGAAGAGGGAGTGATTGAGTGCTTGCATCTGTGCAGTGAGGTGGGGGCAGTTTGTTTGGGGTGTCTGACTCATTGGAGTCCTCTCTGTTAGGCTGGTTGAGGCAGGGGAGCATGGTGTGTGTGTGTGTGCGGACATTTGCATGATTACAAAGAGGACATTTGCATGATTACATTTCAAATAAAGTTTGCATATAGGTGTTAATGGCTTAATATAAGAGAGAAAATATTCTTTTAACCGTTTCAGAGGGGTAGGCCTGTTAGTCTGTAGCCCAAAAATATTGAAAAACAGCAAATAGTCCTAAGGTGCTGCAGGATTCTTAGTTATTTTTTAATTCTTTTAACAGAATTTTTTGGAGTGTTGCAGATATCTAAACTCTGAACTTAATGGGGTGTTTTTATAAATCCTGTGTTACTAATTAATACATAGTGAATTGTGTTGCATTAAGGCCAGGTCTTTGGTCTCTGGTAGAGTTTTGGCTTTTGAGTCAGAAGAAGCATGTGTGATGCTAGTTGTTTTGTAGGATGAAACCATATTTGCAAGCTCTTTGAAACATGCAAATATCTACAAACCCCGAAGCCATGTGTTAATTTGTTTTGGGGCTTCTATTCTTCTGCTAGTGAAAGAAGGCTAATTCCCTACCTTTGTACAGGACCTTTTTAGTCACTAAGGGTACCTCACAGCAGCTAGACACAGGTTTCTTGTTTTAATATATTATTATTCCACACATATGGAATGCTTAAAATATATATCTTTCTGTGTGTGTGTGTGTGTGTGTATAAAAACACACACACACACACACAGAGTATGTTTTGTTTTGTATTGGTGGTGCACGTCAACACACTACCTTAATATTGGTGGTGCACATAAGAAAATTCAGCCCACCGCAGGATAGAAAATGTTAGAGGGAACACTGGTAATAACTCTTCTTAGTTTGAGAACTAAGCCAATCAGAGCTCAAGTAGAGAGTAGCGTTAGGAGTCTGAGATCACCCATGTAGTGTCAAAGTGGATAACTTCTAACTCTCATAGGATTCCCTCAGGATTGAGTCACAATGTTGATCATAATTTTGCTACTCTTTTGTACTCAGTAGTATAGCCCTGGGATCCTCCACAGGATCAAACCCTTGACACAGCACAAGACATCTTGTGCTATATTTCTTAAGCTTTACCTCAAAATTCAGACGTTTTGCCCATATTTTTTATAGAAAAGCAGCCTTTCTATCAGTGTTTGATAGAAAGGCTGTACTGCTGTACAGCCTATTTTATTTTTGTTTAAATCTCTTGAGAGATTATAATAAAGTTAGGCCTTAACACATTTTTATTAAATTGAGATTTCATTTTAAATGGCTTTATTTTAAAAAAAGAAAAACATATTTAAATAACTAAGTAAAAAAACTTTTTAATTTTAAAAATGTTATTTTTTGGTGTGTTTTTTGTACAGGTTTCCAGTGGTGTAAATTCAAACTATATTAGCTAATTTGTTGAATTCCTTTCATTCTATTTAGGGTAGGAGTTTTTTCATTTTGGGGTTTTTGTTTTTTTTGTCCTGTAGATCAAAAAATGAGCTATCGGCTTAAAAATTTGGTTGGCTGCTGTCACAGTAGTTTTAAAAAAAAACCTACCTCTCCCTTTTAAAATTTGTTAGGGCTTTTGGTGAGAGCAAAGGGTGAGGCTTTGATTGGGATGAGATTTTGCAGTTGTTTGGTGACTAGAATGTTTGCTTTTTACTGGATTAGCTGTCTGGATGATATTTTTACTGGTTGCAAATTTACATTGCTATAATATCACTTGATGATCATAGCCATTTTTAATAAAAATAAATTAATAGGAGATAATTCGGGAGTAATAATATGCAAATAAAAGATCTCCATATCAATAAGCACTTAAAATCTTAAAAAAATTTAAGATGTTTATTATTGGTAATTCATGGAAGTATTACAAAATGGAACTGCATGAAGCCAAATGTCCTTGTTCATATCCTTTTCTTTGTTGCTCATGTCTTACTCCCAGAGGCCTCATTTGGTACAGGGCACAAGCAAGATGAATGTTTATGAAGATTGACTGGAAAGAGGAACTGCTCAGTGAAATGGGCCTTCAAAGCAGCAGTCAAACTTCTGTTTTTAGTAATTAATGTTGGTCCTGTCTTATTGTTTAAAAAAAAAAAAAAAAAAAAAAAAAACCACTCTGAGAAGTGACCACATAGAGCTGAAGTGGCACAGAATATTTTGGGACCATGGGAGGGGGTGATTTTTTTTTTTTTTTTTTTTAATTTATTGGACCATTCAAAAATAAGAACTTGTTTTCTTATGGGGAAACAGCAGTCGCTCTGATATGTAGATTGCCGGACACCTTCCATGGTATTTGTGTTTAAACCCCTCTACCCCTCCATAGTTGTACTTAAGAGATGCTGCCTAAATAAACAGAAAAGGTTTCACAAAATGCAGAAAGACAAAACGGCACTATGGACATGTCCCACAGGTGTCAAAATGCTCTCTCCACAAAAATGTTATCCATTGTGGAAGTATTATAAATGCTTTTTGTTGTGGTTACAGTTCTCTGTTTTCAGGAACTTGTGCTCATACTGTATTTAGAATGCATCTTCCTTTAAAAAAAAAAAAGCAGCTTTGCTTTTTAACAGGTAAAATATCTCTTTGAACACAGTCTATTAGTGGGGCCAGGAATTTGGGGACAGGTGGCTTCAGCAGTTTCACTGTACTACTTAGACCTCAACAGTAGTATCTGCCATCAGCACTTTCACAGCCCCATGAGCAACTGTGAACAGTTACTCCATAGTCTGAGCTGTGGTGTGGAGTTAGGAGACTGGCTGAGGCTTACTACAATGAGAGGACCAGTTTTTCAGGAGGAAATGGTTATGTTACCAGAACTTTGATAGAGAAATGAAGCTTTTGATTACATCTAATTTTTAAATTAATTACCCTTCTTATGGGTGCTCTTAAAACTTTTACTTCTCAAGACTGTGATTAATAATAATCATAATCATCTAGAGCCAGATTTAAGAAGGACACCATCACATTCCTTCACTGCAGAAACCTCTGCAGTTGTTGAAAATTGGATAATTATCTATTCTTGCATAGGCTTTCAGAACACAGAAGCCAGTCTGGGTTTTTATAATATCTAACAGTGTCATTCATGTTCATCCTTGCTTGCTCTAACTTCAGTGAAGTTACACTGAAGTGAATTTCGTTCCAGGCTTATTTGCATAGGGCTATGAAAGGAAAATCCTTCCATTCATGGCAATAAGAAGATTTTAAATAAAATTCTTATGGTGCTTTTGTTAAGTTTTCATAGTTTTTTCTTAAACTATCTCTGTTAACCTGCACTTACGACTATAGAGAAATAGGTCTAATTTTTTTTGTCACATACAAAAAATGTGACAAAAATGATTCTGGGATGCATTAACAGGGTGTGTTGTGAGCAAGACACGAGAAGTCATTCTTCCGCTCTATTCTGTGCTGATTAGGCCTCAGTTGGAGTATTGTGTCCAGTTCTGGGCACCACATTACAAGAAAGATGTGGAGAAATTGGAGAAGGTCCAGAGAAGAGCAACAAGAATGATTGATGGAAGGAAGCAAGACTGAAAGAATTGGGCTTGTTTAGTTTGGAAAGGAGAAGACTGAGAGGGGACATGATAGCGGTTTTCAGGCATCTAAAAGGGTGTCACAAGGGGAAGGAAGAAAAATTGTTCTCCTTAGCCTCTGAGGATAGGACAAGAAGCAATGGGCTTAAACTGCAGCAAGGGAGGTTTAGGTTGGACATTAGGAAAAACTTCCTGCCCGTTAGGGTGGTCAAACACTGGAATAAGTTGCCTAAGGAGGTTCTTGAATCTCCATCTCTGGAGATATTTAAGAGCAGGTTGGTTAGACATCTATCAGGGATGGTCTAGGTGGTACTGAATGCTGCCATGAGGGCAGGGGACTGGACTCAATGACCACTCGAGGTCCCTTCCAGTTCTAGTGTTCTATGATTCTATAATGTACATTGATCCACTGAAATACCTCTTCAAGACTCACTTGTTCGACAAATGTTAACCTGTGTCAGTCCAAGACTTCTCCACTCACACTGTGTATGTGAAGAGGGGATGAGCATGAATATAAACTAATCACCTCTGGCTTCCAGGAGCTACTTATATTCTGTTTCTGGTTTTATACTATAAGCTCTTCAGGGCAGGATCTATTTTTATTTATCTTGCAGAATTCCAGACAGACATTTAACAGTGTGCTAAACTCACCAGAGTATTTCTTGAGAGATTTTGATATTATAAATCCTATTAGGTGCTACTTAAATGAAGTCGCTGTTTCTTTTTCCTTGTCCCTGTAACTTGCATTAAATGTGTTTCAGGATGGTATCTATGCTAAGTACATAAACATCACCCAGAATTTATTAAAATGGATATGTGAAATTAAAGCCACAGAGGCTGATAAAAGTAAAGTTCTATTGAATAGTAATAGAGAGGTAGCTGTGTTAGTTTTTCCTTTTGTTTTAGCAAGATCAGACTAACAAGATGGGTTAATAGGTGATGAGCCTTCATGGGCCAGACCCACTTCCTCAGATCATATTCTGGAAAAGAATTGGCATGACCATATATACCAAAGGAATACAATGAAAAAAGTGAACACATTATTAAACTGACAAATCAGATTTAGTACAGAAGGTGGGGTGAGGGAGAGAGAGGGAGGGAGGGAACAGCTATTTGAGTAAGGTAATAGGCCTTAAAGATGCTAATTTGTAAAGTGTCAAATTTAAGCATGAAAGAAAGTTCTGAAGTTTCCCTCTGTAATCTGGTGTTAAAGTCTCTTTGAAGTAAGATGCACGTAGTAAGGTCATCAAGACTATGTCCAGGTAGGTTGAAATGAAAAGCAACTGGTTTTTCCTTGTGAAGATGTCTGGTTTGTGAGCATTAATTCTTTGGCAAAGTGTCTGAGAAGTCTGTCCAATATACATAGCAGAAGAACACTGTTGGCACATGATGGCATAAATTATATTTCTGGATGAACAGGAATATATGTTCTTGATCATATAACTGACATGGTTAGGTCCAGTGATGGTGTCACCAGAGTAAATATGTGGACAAAGTTGGCAATGGGGTTTGTTGCAAGGGAAAGTTCTAGGGTTGGTATTAATGTGGTATGTCCTGTGGTGGTTGGTAAGAATCTTCCTGAGGTTAGGTGGTTGTCTATAGCCTCTCAGAGTGTAGTATCTTGTTCCAGTATAGACAACCACCTAATCTCAGGAAGATTCTTACCAACAACCACAGGACATACCACATTAATACCAACCCTGGAACTTTCCCTTGCAACAAACCCTGTTGCCACCATCACTGGACCTAACCATGTCAGTTATGATCAAGAACGCATATTCCTGTTCATCCCATTACAAACATAGCTTCCGCACTTATCACCCCTGATTAGCCATTCGTTGACTCATAAATAGCCATTCCCTCCCTCTCCCCCCTCATCCCACCTTCTGTACTAAATCTGATTTGTCAGTTTAATAATGTGTTCACTTTTTTTTCATTGTATTCCTTTGGTATATATGGTCATGCCAATTCTCTTCCAGAATATGATCTGAGGAAGTGGGTCTGGCCCACGAAAGCTCATCACCTATTAAACCATCTTGTTAGTCTTTAAAGTGCTACATAGTTTTTCCTTTTGTTTTAACTATTCTATTGAGGCATTTATATGATCTCATTGTGGTTTGATATGTTATCACTTATTTTACTGACAAACTGAGCACTAGATAAATCAACCAGCATGTCCCATCTCAGAGCTCACACAAGAAGTATGGCAGGAGCAGGAACTGAACCCACTTCTCTTGAGTCTCAGCCTAGTGCTGTATTCACTAGGTGGACATTCATAAGACAGTTTGCTCTCAGACCACTATAGTCTGCTAACTTTCTAATCCCCCCACCCCCAAAATTGCTAGAAGAGGTTCCTTATACTGGCTCATGCCTGCTGTAGAGACTGCCGTAACCATTTTACATGTTTAGTTAGAAGCCATTCTGTATAACAAAAGCCATTTCAGTTACTTGTGTCTGCACGTATACTAGAGGGAGTGAACTGGCCTTCACCGAGGTGGGGAGAGGCCAGAGGGATGCGCTGTTGGAATGTGTTTAATGAACTATTTTGAGCTGAAGCTCAAACTCCCTCTAAACCTGTTTTGTTTCTTTGCTGATAATAATTCCTCTCTGAAGTTTATTTTGATTTCTTGCCCTGACGTCAGACTTGTTTGGTTAAGGGTATAAAATACTAGGATTAATTGTATTAGCCAGCCTTACTGGGCCTGACTTTGCTGGGTCCACGTTTGGCTCACTTTGCTTTTATTGGCCAATAAAACCATATATTTTAGCCGCGTAAACAGAGTGAAGTTTTTACTTCGACACTGCTTTGTATAAATTTGACATCTGGACAGGGTAAATTTATCAACCTGTGATCTGCCAGTTACATTTGTGAGAACTTAAATTAGCAGTGAATGATTTTAAGTTGGAATAAACCTTCCTTCTATTTATTCTAAATTTTACTAGGCATTGACTTCATTCAGTGACCTCTGTCCTCTTATGATAGAACAGGTTAGAAGGAATAAAACTTGTACTATGCTCTTCAAAATATTGAATCCCTTTAATGAAACTCTGTTTTTCCCAGGCTAAATAATCCTAGCCGTTGCAATTTTTTGGTTTATGTAAGAAAAGAGTAGAATGCTAATGCTGTCTGCAGTTTTAGCAACACCAGCTTGCAGTTGCTTTTCTAGTTATTGCTTGTCTCTTTTTGAAATTATACCTTAGGGGCTTCCAGTGCATTCTGATGTCCTAGTACCCAAGCCAAATTTTTCTCCCAAACGCACTATTTTATAGGATGAAATACTTATGAAGATTCTATCAGTAACTAGTGGAAATGCCAAGACATCCAACAAATTTAAGAAATTTTTTTATTTTCTGCATGGCTGTTTGGTTTCCTGATACCCACACGATCCAGTCTCATTTTTATACATAAATTTTGGAAGTGGCTACCTGCAACAGATTTCAGTGGCATTACACTTGCATAGCAGTATTAAACTTGGTTTTGTGTGTACATATTAATATAATTATATTAATTCTGTTTCTATACAGGTGATTCTTTAATGTATTGATCTTTGTAAAATACTGTGAATTTTTTTAAATTTATTTTATCGACATGGTGGAGAAGGGGGGAAATTCTTGTGGATAGGGTTTTGAAAAATGCTCAGTGAAATGGGTCGGTTTTCAAGATAATTAGGCAATGATGAACACTTTTTAGAATCCCAGATTATGGGATTCTTAAAAATATACAGTTATTCAAATATATAAGCCTAAAATGTCTTGTGCTGACTGTACCCTTTTTATTTTCACACTGATCCCTCATATTTATGTATGTTTATCCTAGTCTTCTGCTGTATAGATGATGCTACTAGATTGTAAGATTTTTAATTTTCCATGTGTTTTTAAAAAATGCATATTTATTTCCTTACAAAAGCAGAACGATCTAAAGCGAGCAATAAGTTTGAAGTCAGCCACTGGTGAGTTCTAATCCTGATTTCAGTGATGACTTCCTCAGTGGCTTTGGACCAATATATTTCACTTGTCCTACCTGATGAAGGTTTAGTAGTTTCTTTTGTGTTTTAAACATTGAGACCTTCCAACTCTAGTATATAGGCTGCCAAGTAAAGGGGAGCTGTAATGAGAGGTTTGGAGAGGGAGAGTGGCCCTTTCTGTTTAGGGATGACTCCACGCTAAGTAGTGGATATGAAGAGCAAAGGAACAACTTCCGTGACCTGCATGGGATAGGTTATTTGCATTCCGCAAGTTGTTGGCTGTACAAATATATAAGATTGTCTGGAAGTGCCAAGTTTCAATACTATAGCATCTGAGAAAACAGACTTCTTGAACGACTACATTCATAAATTGTTTCCATAGTGTCTATAATGGTAAGGACTGGTTATAAAGGAAGTGGAGAGGATAGGAACTGAAGACTCAAACTGGGAAACTGACTGAGAGGAAGTAACACCAAGACTAAAAGTATTGAATCTCTATCAAATACTTAGTGAGTAAAGTTCAGAAATCCTACAAGGGTCATAGCTGGTAAGTAACCTTGTGGTATGAAGCAGGCAGCTACGACAGGGTTCTTCACCCAACCAAACAAGACAAGCAATGTTATTGGTGACTTAATATTATGAAAAATTAACACAGAATTTAAACAAGGGACACAAGGACAATAAGACTGCAAAAATACAAGATGCAGACTTAACATTAGATTGGATTATGCCAGTGTTTTTTGAACTGTGGGTCGCGACCCCCAGGGGGGTCGTGAGCAACTTGGGAGGGTCACAGCTGGATTCAGTTTTTCACTTGTGACTCCTCTCCCCCAGGCCGCCGCTGGCAAGCCGCACAACGTGGCTGGGACCGTGGGACTCCAGGAGCGCGGCTCAACTGCAGGAGGAGGCAAGGCAGCAGGAGAGCGAGGCCGGCGCCGGTGTGGACGCGTGAGGGGCTGGCTGGGGCATGGTTGCCAGGCAACTGAACGCTTCCCCAACTGGGAGAGGGCAGGGGTCCCTCAAGCAGTGGGCTGGGGGATTGGGTCGGGGCAGAGGACCCGGCAGTAAATAATGGCACATGGGGGTCAGAGGAGGAGGCAGAGAAGAGGAGAGGAATGGAAGCGAACCGAACCAAAGGGACGTGGAGCGGAAAAGAGGCACAGAGGAGAAAGAGATGGGGGAAGGAGCCTGCAGGGGGGAAGGGCATTGAGGACCGCGAACGCCTTGAAGGAACCCCAGGAGGGCAAGGAGTATGGTGAGAAGGGGGGAGGAAGAGACACAGGGCAGTGAGGATGGGGGAAGGGGGTGTCTCTCTCAAATTCATTTAGCATTTGAATGAGTGGGTCGTGGTATCACAAAGTTTGAGAACCCCTGGATTATGCAATTGTCTGGCAAGTTTGCAGTGGTCACACACATTGAAAACAATGGCATGGCATCGCAGGGAACTACATGGATTATAGAAGACTTCAGGGATCAAAAAGAGGAAAGGTCAAGTGATCCTGGAGATTGTTCTAGTGCCATGATGAGAGAAGGCAGAAAATACTCCAGGTGGGCTGCATGAATGGTGTGAAGCTAAAAGTTTTAGTTATGTGGAACATTGGGTTACAGTCCACCAGGAGCGGGAGCCATATGAACGGAATGGTCTGCAACTCAGAAGTAAATCTTCTCCGCAGCCTGGTTGAAGCAGCATGGAGGGCCTCCAAATTAACAGTGCAAAGGGATAGCACTAAGGGGATGAGTTCAATACAAAATCACTCAGCATGTTGCAAAAAACATGAGGAAAAGAGTTTTCAATTGCTTATAAACACCCAAACTCCTAGTATTTAACTGGCAAGTGGGATTGGAAATACTCATTAAAAGAACTTGATATTTTTGGCATTATTGAAACTACAGTCACTGGTTGGTTGCAACTCTAGTGGAAAAACTCTCTGGAAAAAGATATTCTGCAAGAGATGAGAAAGCAAGTATTTCTCCACTCTGGGCCAGTTAGTGTCCTGCACACTCTGCGAAGCTTGATAAGAAAGGAGAAACTCATCTGGATTTCTATATACAATGCTTCTGCAACAATGCACAGACTGACATTATTCACAAATGACAACAAGCGACATACAATCTCAGCCGCGCTGAACACTATGCTATCCAGAGTCTCAAAAAGAACCCGGACATTATAATCAAACCAGCTGACAAAAGGGATGCTGTGGTCATTATGAATAAGTCCGACTATGACCAGGAGGCAACTAGACAACTCTACAACACCACATTTTACAAACCTCTCTCCTCTGATCCCACTTCAGAATACCAAAAGAAACTACACTGTCTCCTAAAAGAACTCCCTACCTCTCCTCGGGACCAAATCCACACAGATACACCTTCTGAACCCCGACCAGGATTGTTCTGCTTCCCAAAATCCATAAACCTGGACACCCCGGACACCCCATCATCTCAGGTATCGGCACGCTCATTACTGAATTATCCAGCTATGTAGACTCTCTTCTCAAACCCTACGCAACCAACACTCCCAGCTATCGCCGAGATACTACCGACTTCCTGAGAAAACTACAAAACATCGATAACCTCCCTGATAACACCATCCTTGCTACCATGGATGTAGAAGCTCTGTACACCAACATCCCACATGAAGACAGATTACAAGCAATTAGAAACACTATCCCAGAGGATACCACTGCCAATCTGGTGGTAGACCTATAACTTTGTACTCACCCACAATTATTTCCAATTTGGGGACAACTTATATCTCCAGATCAGCGGCACAGCCATGGGTACCCGCATGGCCCCACAGTACGCAACATCTTTATGGCTGACTTAGAACAATGTTTCCTCAGATCCCATCCCCTTTTACCCTTTCTCTGCTTACGCTACATTGATGACATCTTTATGATCTGGACCCATGGCCAAGAAACACTGGATGCATTCCACAGACTTTAACAACCTACACCCCACCATCAATCTCAGCCTGGACCATTCTACATGAGAGATCCATTTCCTGGACACCACAGTACAAATCAGCAATGGAAAATTAGACACCACTCTCTACAGAAAACCCACTGACTCCTACAGTTACCTTCATGCCTCCAGCTCCCATCCAGGACACACCATACGATCCATTGTCTGTCTATAGCCAAGCCCTTAGATACAATCGCATATCCTCTAATCCCACTGACAGAGACCAGAAACTTCAGGATCTCTACCAAGCATTTATAAACCTCAATTACCCACCTGGAGAAATAAAAAAAAAAAAAAACAAATTGAAAGAGCCAGATGAATACCTAGAAACCTATCTACTTCAAGACAGACCCAAGAAAACCAACAATAGAACACCACTTGTCATCACCTATAGCCCCCAACTTAAACCCGTCCAACGCATTATCAGTAAACTACAACTATACTAGAACAGGATACTACCCTCCGAGAGGCTCTGGGAGACAGACCCATAGTCTCCTATAGACAACCACCTAACCTCAGGATGATTCTTCCTAACAACCACAGGACATACCACACTAATATCAACCCTGGAACTTTCTCTTGCAACAAACCCTGGTGCCAGCTTTGTCCACATTTACTCTGCTGACACCATTATTGGACCTAACCATGCCTGTTACAAGATCAAGAACACATATTCCTGTTCATCCAGAAATATAATTTATGCCATCATGTGCCTAAAGTGTCCATCTGCTATGTATATTGGACAAACTTCTTAGACACTTCGCCAAAGAATCAACGCACATAAAACAGACATCAGGCTCTTTCACAGAGAGAAAACTGTTGCTTGAGATTTTAATCAGACTGACCATTCTTTCAGTGACCTTAAAACAAGCATATTGCTTCAGAGATTTTTAACTCCAGACTTCAGAGAAGCTAATATCATTACCTCACAGACACTAACCTTCCCGCCCGCCCCCCCGTTCTAAAATCTGATTTGTCAATTTTATGTGTTCACTTTTTTTTTGATTGTATCACTTTGGTACAACCACATATACCAATCTTCTTCCACAAATTGATCTGAGGAAGTGAGTCTGGCCCACGAAAGCTCATCACCTAATAAACCATCTTGTTAGTCTTTAAAGTGCTGCATAGTCCTGTCTTTTGTTCCCTGAAATAACACTTGCTCTTCCCCCTTGCTTCTCTATCAGTGTGGTGGGAACGGAACAGTTCATCATCTATGAAGACTTGCTGTTGTCTGTTTTCCTCCCACCAGTCCTGTAAGTCCTGTATCTCTCCTGTGCTGCTGATATTGATTCCTCTGGCAATGTTAAGCTCAACATGGCCAAAGCCAAGCTTTTCATTTTCTTGATTATAGAAAAGATGATAGTACCCCGCTTTGTCACTCATGTCATAATTTCATTGCCGTCCCAATGCATGCATCCTGTAGAGATGCAAAAGTGTAACTGATAACCATCAGCTTATCTGTTTCCTTTAGGGTTACATACTGGTTCCCCAGGAGAGGGGCTGATGGGCTGCTGGCTTTGCTGCAAGCTTAGCAGTGTAACTTTTTATATTGCAGAGCCCACAGCGAACCCTCCCTTGGAGCAAGTCCAGCAGCCAGCTTTGCTGTGGCAGCAAAGCTTCCCCAGGAATGGGTCCGGCAGCCCTTGCCAACCCAGCCCAGGGATACTTAGCTGCGAACTCTGTATCTTTAAGCTGATATATAGTATAAAGCTAGGATTTTTAGCAGTTACACAGTTAAATTTTTTTAAATGACTTTTTTTTACATCCCTTGTATCCAGGCACTGTCTGAGGGTTGCCAATTTTACTGCCATAATGTGGAGATGAAATCTTTTCTGCCCAGATTCCCAGTCTCTGTAGTAGACTGAGAATGAGATGATGAGAGTAAATAACAGGAGATTTATTGGTCTTCAATGCCAGCCATGTTGCCTCTTCTGATCTGTTCAAAATGTTGCCCATAGGATCATTTTCCTGGCTCATCTCTTTGACTAAGGTGATAGAGGGTCATTAAAGATGTGTTTAAATGATGACAAATAGGACAATATGTATGTTGTTGCAGCTTGTGGGATTTTTAATTAAAGGTTCAAAGATTAATTTCAGCCCATGTTGCAGGGACTTAGTTTCCCCCCCCCCCCCTTAGATTCCTAGTGCTACCATTGTTTTATCCCTAGGGTCTGATCCAGCAAGTGTGTTTTAGCATTGAATTCAATATGAATTGAGTGTTCCCTCACAGGTTGGGTCCCTGAAGCAAATGAGAATAACCCTTTCAACATGTTAAAGTTTTTGTATTGAATTTTCATTCATTTTGTTAGATTAGGCCAGACAAGTATTATTGTGGCTGTATTGCTGTGTGAAATGGATGTTAATTCTGTTCTACACAGATTTTTAAACTGCACTCCTATCTAAACACTTTTTTCATAGTGAATAAAGCAGCATGATTGCACATTGTGAAGTGCGTGTTCTCTCATGCGCTCCCCAGAGGGTGAAGCATGTGTAGTGTCTTGTTTTGGTAGTGGTTTTTCTAAATAAAAAAATAGTTGTTACTATGTGTTCATTAGGAAAGATGAGATCAAAGAAATGTGCTTTTTACTTTGAGCAGAAAGTTCTGAGGTTTTTTATTTTCTCCAGGAGCCAAAGACTATCATTCTGCAGTCCTGGACTTCTCCAGATAAATTTTTGTCTTGTGTACAGTAGGGATGTTAATGTACACGATTAAACAGAACCTTTACAGTTACACTCAAGGGAGAGCAAGTGAGAGCTGGTGCTTGTGGAGAGCCAGCTTTTAGGCAGGCTCCCTGCATGCACTGACTCGCACAGAACCACATTTGTTTTCTCTCTCCCCCCCCAGCCTCCCAAGCACTGTTGCGTCTGTATCAGAGGCAGCAACAGGGGAGAGAGGGCAGATGGGAGCTGGTACTTACATTAAAGCCAGTTCCCTGCATCTCAGAGCCACTTCCCCTCAAACGTGTAATGTGTAACCACTGCACCCTTCAGCAGTTATATGTTTACAAAAAAATCCTGCATTTTAACATCCCTAGTGTGCAGATGAGCTTTACTATTTTTGAAAAGAGTTCCATTGTGCCAGAGGAGCATAACCGTCAACCATCTGTATCCCAGAGCTTTAGACAAGGTTTTAGATATTCTGAGCCCAACCTGTGGAATGTTTTGCAGGTAAGGACTGAGACATTGCACTTCTCTGGGAAGCCAGTAGCAGAAGACAGGTTTGATATATTTGCAGTAGCCTGTTTAGTAGAGCAAAGATATGCTGCAGAATTCTGAACTAGTTAGCTTTTTGCTGAAGCTTTATGCTGAGGTGCATTGCATTTCTGTAATCAATCTGAAAAGTAACTGAAGCGTGAAGAATTGAAAGCTGGTCTTTGCCCACTGGAATGGGACAGGTTTTTTTTAGCCAAGCAGGAATGGTAGAAAGCTTTACTTTGTTGATGCTGCTATTTGAGTGTTCAGTGTTTTAATGAGGAACCAAAGAGTACTCTGAGTCTACAAGACTAAATTGACCAGTTGTGGGTGTGTATTGTCAATCAAACTGCATAACAGCTGCAAGCTCTTCAAAATGCTTTCCTTTGCTGCCTATCAACATCACCTTTCTGTTGCTTAGTTCAGCTTCATCCAGCTGTTCTTTAACCAAGAGTTGATCTAATTCAAGAATTGGACCAATTTGGTGGTAGTGGTATGGCTGTCTGTCATGGGGTAGGGAGAACTGTGTATCATCTGTATATTGCTGACATGTTTGACCAGTTCAGCTAGTATTTCCATGTAGTCAGATAACTTGGTCTCAGCTGACAGACTTTTAACTACTCAGTCTTATCAATAGGAAGGAGGCTGGAAATGTATTGATCTAATTGTTAATGAACATAAACTCAGTCATAAATTCCTTTTATTAAATCCAAAAGTGAAATGGTATTTGTACTTGTCCAAAAGCCTAAATGCCAAGCAATTACTACACGCACGCACCTCACTTCATATGCCTTTGTTACGTGCGTGTCACTTTAGTAATATCGGTAGGAAAAAAAAAACAACTATGCAGATGGAAACCAGTGAAATCTGGCAACTCTGTGCATGGGCAACAGTAAACAAAATGTCTTGAACAAAATGGCCACATATAGAAACCTGATGGGTTGTAGGTTGCCCATGACTGCCTTAAGAGTTTATCCTTTTCTACCTTTTAACAGTGAAATTATGTCACTGCCAATTGCTAACTTTAGTTAAGAACCAATTTTGGACAGAGGGATGTTAGGGATCGCTAAAGGTTCAATACACACAATCCTTTATTGTTCAGAGAAATGATAACAGTCCCTTTTAACTGGGGTCTTCTTTCCAATGACTTATCCTCCTATCTCATCAGTTACATTTGAGGTCCAGTTTCTACAGTTAAACCCCCCCCCCCCCCCAAGGCCTTCCCACAGTTGATAACAGGACCCAAACTGTACACAGATACATTTTCTTTACTCCAGCCAATTTAACCATTATATGTAATACATATTTTTTTAAAAAAATCATACAAACATCCAGCAAAAATTGGGCCAACTTCCGTTCCTTTCAAAGTCAGAAATGTATTCCAGCCTATTCAGTGAAAGCATGTATGCCTTAGATATTTGAAAGTTACTTTTCATCTAAGGGAATTATCAAAATGGGGAATTTTTGTTGTTTAATTCAAATGTAGACCAAATCTGACCTATGTTGTCAAGGGAGAATAGGTCTCTAAGCTGTTTTTGTATCCTGCTACACATTTCTGTTTCCTTTTAAATTGCTCTCCTGTTCTACTCAGTCCCTGTGTACTTTTGGATTCAAGCATGATGAGCCAATAGCACAAAGCAGATGGGGAAGAAGAAAGTACAGTAAAACTCCAATTGTCCGGCATCCTGTGGTCCGGCACTTCCGATAGTCCGGCACCAACTGGAACCCGGAAGTGCTCCGGCTAGCCTGACCACTGGAGCTGCTGTGAGCCCCATGGGTGCTTGCGGTTGGGAGAGGGAAGGGGAAAAGAGGGGAAGGGGGTTATACCCCTGTGACGGGTCTGCCGGGACCCGCGTTGCATCAGGGTGGGGGGTGGACGGGGAACGGCGCGGTGAGGGGCGAACCCTCCACCGTTTTGCAGGAAGGTGCTGCCGCCGCCGAGAGTTTCCGGGAGGGGAGCTGGCTCCCCACACTACAGTAGTTATAGTCGAGCAGGGGGATGAGGGGTGGCGCTATGGAACCAACCCGGCAGCACCCCAGCTGCTCTTCTCCGCCGCTTCCCCAAGCCCGCCGCTAGTCAGTTTCGGCAGCGGCGGACTTGGAGAAGCGGTGGAGCAGAGCAGCTGGGGTGCTGCCGGGTTGGTCCCATAGCGCCGCCCCTCATCCCCCCGCTCGGCTATAACTACTGTAGTCTGGGGGGTGGGGAGCCTGCTCCCCTCCCGGAAACTCTTGGCGGCGCTGCCGCCTTCCTGCAAAACGGTGGAGGGTTCGCCCCTCGCCACGTTGTGTCGTCCGTCTTCCCCCCCCCCCCCCCCCGGACGCAGTGCGGGTCCCGGCAGACCCGTCTCAGCCTCCCGCTGGAGTACCTCCCGATACTCCGGCATATCCGATAATCCGGCACCACCTAGGTCCCAAAGGTGCCGGATTATCGGAAGTCTACTGTAGTTGAAACTGAAAACAAATTCACAGCAGAGGAGTGGGTGAGGGAACCAATAACAAATTCAAAGGATGAGGAAGGAGATGAAATGCCATGGGGGTATAGATTGACTCTGCTTAATAATTTTGAATTTGTTAGAGGCCACAGTAGGCATCAGAGTTTCTGCTTAAAGTAAAAGCTTTTGAAATAAGTTATTTCAAAATAATAAATCTAAACACTCTGCTAAGCTAAACCATGACTTACAGCTGGAGCAGGAAAGCACTAGAGCCAGCTAAAGCTGATTAAATCAGCAGGCCTGACAGCTGTTTAGTGCTTAAAGTACAGCATGTCAGTGAAACCTCCATTCTGTGATTAGCTGCTGTCTGATGATGGGTATTGAGGCTTCTCTTATTAATGAATAACAGACACACAGGAATTAATATACGCCTGGTACATGTAAATATTTTGGTTTCGTAATTTTCATAAAGGTATCCAAGACTGCCAACTTCTCCATCCTCTCTCTGCCCTCATCTTGTGAAGATTTTCAGTTTTTCATTTCTTACATTCCACCTTTTTTAGTGAAAACAAATTATTAGAAGATCTATAAAACTAGATGTTGCCTGCAAAAGTATAATCTATATAAGCTAGGAAATTATTTCAAAGCAACATATTGTGGCACACCTCTCCCTTTTATAAACTTATAAATTGAGCCCTTGAAACCCTCCTAGAATTAGAGCGTGCATTTAAAAACTGCTTGCGAATAGGAAACTTCTTCAGAAAAAGGAAACTCTTCTTCTAAATCATCTTTGCAGTTTTTGGACTCCCCCTCCCCCTTCGTTAATTATTGACAGTCTGCAGCCGTGTTCCCTCAAAGATTTTTTCCAACCATGAGCGGAGTGAGTTTCGGCTTGTGCACCACTATTGAGGCAATGTGCTCTGGTTTGGATGTGTGCCACCGTGGCACCTGATTTATTAACACACACGTTCCTGGCTGCCAGAGCAGAACCCCTCTTCCCCCACAATGCAGCATGTCCCGTTCCCAGCTGCTGGAGCAGACCCCTCCCCGGCCATGTGGCAGGTCCCATTCCCAGCTGTTGGAGCAGAAACACACCTCCCTTCCCCCCCCCTCCCGCCGGCCATGTGACATGTCCGGTTCCTGGCTGCCAGAGCAGACCCCCGCCTAGGGTTGCCAGATGGTTGAAACAAAAATACTGAACATGCCCCGCCCTGCCCCGCGCCCTCCCCCCCCCCAAAAAAAAACAAACAGTGAAAAAATTCTGTTGAAAGAGGGGCGAGACCAAAGTTGTGGAGTGTGTGTGTGTGTGTGTAAAAAAAAAAAAAAAAAAAAAAAAAACACGACTCCAAGGATGTATTAAGCCCCCCCCCCCCCCCAAAAAGCCCAGCATGTCCCCTTTGAGTGCAGGTATAGAACAGGGCAGTGGTTGAGCACTAAGACCCCAAGCATTGCTTCCCCTAGGTCTTTCGCCGGCAGCCATTTTGTGCCGGTAGCCTTGGGGAACCAGGTAAGCATGGGGGGAGGGAGACGGGAGGCCGGGTGCTGAGTGTTTCTAGGGTTGCCAGGTGCCCGGCATTTTCGCCTCCTGTCCGGGGAAAAATTCAGAAAATACTGGACATCCCAGGTGTCAGGTATTCTCTGAATTTTTTTTTACCAGACAGGAGGCGAAAATATCAGATTGTCCAGGTGAATACTGGACACCTGGCAACCCTACCCCCGCCCCCACCATGTGGCAGGTCCCTTCCCGGCCCTTGCCACCAGAACAGGCCTCCTTCCCCTCCTCCGCCTGACAGGGCCGGCCCCACCTGCTAAAGCAGCTGCCTACTGCATGGCTCTCCAGAGAAGGTGAGTGGGGGAAGAATTTTTTGTCCTGCCAAGCAGGCTCACACCTTAGCGGGAACTATGGCCTGCAGGTATGATGATTAGTATTCCAAACACCTTTTCAGAGTAGCTGTGAGAATTAAAGTGTAAAGCTACTTAGGACAAAACTCAGTCAATCAGTGATATAAAAATCTTTTCAGTAAATGTTTGTTGGTTGTGATTATATCTTTCAGACTTTTATTAAGTGGCAGGTTGCAGAAAGTGGATTCATAACTTAATAAAAGTACAGGCTGTCCTTGCTATAAGTCCAAGATACATTCCAAAAAACTTGGACTTATAACGAGACAACTTGAAGCGGGGAATTTTTTCCTGCAGCTGACTTCCATTTGCACCGTTTTTTGTGGGAATGGGAGAACTTATAATGCATCAGTTCCTATGCACGTCAAAGACTTAAGTGAGGAACGGATGTATACCGGGGCAACTTACAGCGGGGACACCTGTAGTTATATCGTTAAGATTGTCTTTAATCATTTAAATTTCTGACCTTTTACTTGGCATATATAGTGTAAAAAACTAATATTAGCTTTTTCTGCAATTTAGTAAGTAGGATATAATAGCCTCTAATAAGCTTTCAGATAGTCTGAGTCTTAATGCTTATGATTGTCTTGTCTTTGAATACCTTTTTTCTATACAGGGAATGTCTCTGTATATTGTTGCTTGCATAAAGGTAATAAAATCACAAGACCCTAATCCTAGGTAATACTGTTTAATGGCAGTTATTCTTAGCAATATCAGATCAAAAGTATTAGTGCAGCATTATCTAGAAATAGTCAGATGTGCTTTCTAAAATTCAGTGAATTGTTTTTAGAGCTGGTTGTCTTTGATTGGATTTTGTTGTCCTAGTGGCTCGAAAAAGTGATAGTGTTTTTGCTAACTTTTTCAAAATTTTGTCTTTTTACACATCCATCGGTAGCCATTTTAAGCAGTGTGTGTTTGTGTAATACATGTGTTATCAGTGGCATAAATTCTGCCAAAATGCAAGTCATAATATTTGAGGTTGAAGTGCAGCCTTCCCTGATAGTAAGGAAATATTGCTATATGATGGCTGTTCAGTTGTTTATCTGACACAACTAGCCTCAGTTCAATTTTCAGTGAACTGTTCATGTCACACAACGTTCTCCCACAACTCTATCCGATTTATTTGCATCCTTGTTGGCAATTGCAGAAGAGGCCAAGGATTCAATGGGCATTGAGTGAATACTCTTTTACTACTAGAAGAGGCTCTTCCAAGTCATGATTAAGTTGCATTGATGGACAGCTTTCTTCGATAGGATAACAAGTCTTGTAGATACAGGAGAAGCTGTGGATGTGGTATACCTAGACTTTAGAAAAGCGTTTGATATGGTCTCGTGACCGTCTTCTCAATAAACTATGGAAATACAACCAGATGGGGTTACTATAAGGTGGGTGCATAACTGGACTAGATAACCGTTCTCAGAGAGTAGTTATTAATGGTTCACAATCATGCTGGAAGGGGCATAACAAGTGGGGTTCGCTTCTGTTCTGGGACCGGATCTGTTCAATATCTTCATCAACGATTTATGTGATGTCATAGAGAGTATGATTATTAATTTGGAGATGATACCAAGCTGGGAAGGGTTGCAAGTGCTTTGGAGGATAGGGTCATCGTTCAAAATGATCTGGACAAACTGGAGAAATGGTCTGAGGTAAATAGGATGAAGTTTAATAAGGACAAATGCAAAGTACTTCACTTAGGAAGGAACAATCAGTTTCACACATACAGAATGGGAAGCGGCTGTCGAGGAAGGAGTACTGCAGAAAGATCTAGGGGTCATAGTGGTGCACAAGCTAAATATGAGTCAGCAGTGTGACACTGTTGCAAAAAAAGCAAATATGATTCTGGGATGCATTAACAGGAATGTTGCAAGCAAGACACGAGAAGTAATTTTTTCTGCTCTACTCTGAGCTGATTGGGCCTCATTTTGAATATTGTGTCCAGTTCTGGGCACCACATTTCAAGAAAGACGTGGAGAAATTGGAGAAGGTCCAGAAAAGAGCAACAAGAATGATTAAAGGTCTAGAAAACATGACCTATGAAGGAAGATTGAAAGAATTGGGCTTGTTTAGTTTAGAAAAGAGAAGACTGAGGGGGGACATGATAGTGGTTTTTAAGTATCTAAAAGGTTGTTACAAGGAGGAGGGAGAAAAATTGTTCTTCATGGTCTCTGATGATAGGACAAGAAGCAGTGGACTTAAATTGCTGCAAGGGAGGTTTAGGTTGGACATTAGGAAAAACTTCCTAACTGTCAGGGTGGTTAAACACTGGAATAAATTGCCTAGGGACGTTGTGGAATCTCCATTGCTGGAGATATTTAAGAGCGGATTGGATAGACATCTATCAGGGATGATCTAGACCAGTGGTTCTCAAACTTTCTGGGCTCCGGAGCCATTTACATGTGTAATTTTATGCGGATCCCCAGCAGTCCACTGATTGTATGTGTTGTACCTATCGATGTTTCCAGTTTGTCAACCTCGCGGAGCCCCTAGAGATGTCATCCGGAGCCCTGGGGCTCCACGGAGCACAGTTTGAGAAACACTGATCTAGACAGTGTTTGGTCCTGTCGTAAGGGCAGAGGACTCGACTTGATCTCTCGAGGTCCCTTCCAGTTCTAGTGTTCTATGATTCTGCACATTCTAAATCAAGTTTGTGCGTAGAGGACCTCAGTTCCTATGGCTGCACATTTGATACCTTTTGAGCATTGAATTCTCATAAATATTCACGCTTGAAAAAGAACACATCTAGACTTGGTAGCATAAAAAATAAACCTAGGATAAAAATATCCTAATTTCAAGGTGAAATCATTTACTTAATTTAACCAACGGAGTTTCTGGTTTCCACAGTTTTGCAAGATTTATACATCTCCATATGGCTATCATGCCAAGAACTTAAGTTAAGTGTTTTACATTGAATTACATCCTTTCTATGCATGTTTGACATTTTTTGGTAGCAACCAACTCTAGGTAGTTTATAATCCTGATGTAATTTACTTCATTGGACAGAAAACTTAACTTTTTTTATCTAGTGTTATGCTTCAAAATTCAGATAGTGACTGATCTCAGATCATATAAACCCTGAAGTATTTTCTAAAGCTATACCAGATTTAAGAGAGAGAGATCACTTTGTATGACAGACAAGGCAACTTCTTCAATCAATACATTTTACATTACATGTCTCTTAAAGTGTTCAGATGATTTAGGAACCTGGGAGTCAATGGGTTTATCTTCACTACCATTTTAGCTTGACATATAACTTTTTCCCCTAGCCCACCCCCAATTCAGACACACACATCTATCTAAAGTGGTGTTTCTAGCACCAGGTAGGGGTGTGGGTTGATTCTCACAAGGTACAGAAGCTCAGGTCAGTAATGATGTAGGTGCAGTAGCTTGGGTTTAAACTCATCAACTGCTCATCCATTCTCTCAGCTAATAAGATCACCGTGTGGCTAATTTCAGTTGAAATAAGCTAATTCAAGTGTACCAATGCAAGCTAACTGTTGAATAACTCCAGTCATCTGAAGAAGTAGGCTGTGCCCACGAAAGCTCATGATACCATCTATAAAGTGCTACCAGACCATTTGTTGGTTTTTTTTTGTTGAATTCAAGACCGTTCGGCTCCAAATGGAGTGTGTACATAGCAAATATAGATTAATATTTCTGTAACATTTCTGATCTTTCCAGGCATAAAGATTTGAGGGTTCTAAGAAATTACAGGATCTATATACATATGGCTTTCAACAAAATCACTTTGTGCTATGTCCTTATCAGATCAAGGTTAGTAAGCAGGATTGGACCTACTTGGAATTGAATGGAAAACATCAAAGGAAAACCTGTGACAGTGTTGCTGTTTCAGTAGATGGCACTCATCCTTCATTCAGCTCACATGATGTCTTGACTAAAACTCCATGCTAGTCTTTGTAAAAGTATAGTTTTATTTCTGATGTCTTACCAAATTCCAGCGTAATTGAGAACATTGTTCTTTATAGTTATTCCACATACTTTTAACCACATGGATAGTTAGTTACAACACTTGTGGATCAATGGCACATGCTAGAGGTGTGAAAACAGGAGAGTAGTAAAACATTTCTTGGTCTCAAATTTGGCTTGTGAAATATATCTTAAAATAGTGTGAATATGAGAATTGTCTCAGTGATGGAAAATTGGCAGCCCATAAACAACAACAAAAACTGATAATTCATCAACTTGGAAGGAGTCTGGTCTAATGGGGTACAGAGAATTGTGAAGTCTGGCCTTTAACATGTTTAATGTTTTGGAGATGGAGACAAATGGCATATTAAATTTGTAGATGCCTGTTGTTCTTTTTGATGTAGAAAAGCTAAGAGTCTATAAATGAATTGATGAGACTGTTTCCCCATTATTCCCTATAGTGATGGGATACATTTCTAACTCTTTTTTTTTTTTTAAGGGACTGTATGTATGACACTCATGCATATTAGCAGCAATAGTAAACAAAAAAAGATTATATTTTTCCAGCCTGTAAATTTGAGCTTCCTGTTTAGAAGTATTTACCAGTTTCAGTATAGAACTGGACTGTATGTGTTTATATTAACTAGCCTATATTTTTCTGGTGAAGTTTCTGACTGTGCTCAAAATGGGACTGTAGCTGATTTAAATGGGAGGAGTGAGGAAGGTCTTGCTTCTTGTAATTTAAGATTAAATGGGACCAACCTATCTAAAATTGATGCCTGGAAATAACAAGCAGATACGTTCTCATATACAGGAACAGTTATTTTAAAAAAAAATCTTGGTCTGACTATTAATGCCTTAAGTAAATGGCATTTTTCACAACAGGTGCTACAGTAGCATAGCTAAGGCGCTGCATGTGTGCTGCCGCAGTGTCTTCCAGCATGTTTGCACTACAGTCTTAAGATGACCTATACCAGGTCAATTTATACTCACTGCAGTAATGACTGTAGTGGCTGATGTCCACAGTACCCACCTTCTTTCCATGGTGTTCATCTTCACTAGGAGCGCTTCTACCAGTTGAAGAAGGGCAGTGTGGAAGAAAGGGGGCTTGAGAGCCAGGGCTCTGAGCTCTGTGTAGCTCTTCACTGGGAGTCCAGTTGCTATCCAGGGCTTCTGGTCTCCCCTCTCTTGGCCAGGAGTGGGAGTTTGGGTGGAGGCGAGGAGGGGGGGGAGAGGCTTACAGCTGGCCAGGAGTAGGGGTAGCTGCTTGAGATTACTTACCTTTGGTAAGAAGACTGCCACCTAGCATCTCAGTTGTCATGTTTCCAGCCTAAGATGGCAGTCCAGCTCAAAATAGAGACCTGGCAGATGGGGAGCCAACAGCTGAGGTAAGGAATGCAGTGTCTGCACAGACACTGTTGTCCTAATTACACCACCATAAGCCCTATACCTCTCATGGAGGTGGTGTAATAGGGCACTCAGGGCAAGTCTATGCTATGGGGACAGGCTGCTATGCAATTTGTGTACATTAGTAGCATAACTCAAATTGATGTGGCTTAGATCTGTTTACTGTAGGGTCCACGCCATGCTTGAGTGACAGGAGAAAACTCTTCCATTGATTCCTTTTACTAGGGCTGTGAATGGTTACCTGTTATGCATCACCCTTATTGGGTGATGCTTACCAGGTAACAGTTAACTAGCCCTCCGCCTCCTGGGCACTGCTCCAGCCCTGCCAGGCCCCCACATGGGGCCGGGAGCCAGTGGCCCTGTGCAGGATCTCACTGAGTCAGTTAACCCTAACATCTAACCAATTAACTGATTAAATGGGATTTTTATATCCCTACCTCTCACACTGTCCTACCGGTGGAGTACTGGAGTCTATAGAGCTATTGGCTGTCAATTTATGACCTCTATAGTAGAGATGATAAATTGAGCACTCCTGGATTGATCACTCCCCTGTCAATCGAGCCTATAGTGAAGACACACCTTTACATGGCTATAGTGTAGACACATAGTTAGATGAACCTAACTTTGTAGTGCTAGACCATGCTTTAGTGTAAACACTTGCTACAGTAATGAAAGGAATTTTTTTGTGGCTGTAGTAAATCCACCTCCTCGGCAACTAGAAGACGAAAGAATATGTCTGTAAATCCAGAAGTATCTGCTCTAGAGTTTAGGTCCTCTTAAAACCCTGAATAACGTAACTAGTTTTAGTCATAGACCAGACATAAATTTGTGAATCTCTTGAAGCCATTGGAATATCTGGGCACTATAAAGTGAGCTAAGAATAGTATTTTAGCCTTGTTGTGTTTGCCACATGGAGATGAACTTAAATTGAATTTAAATTCAGATGCTATGTTAATTTTTTAATATTCCACTCTTGCTCATTGTCAAGATATTCTGGAAAATAATTAATTTTCTTTAGTAACTAGCTCTTGCCTTACTCCTGGCTTGTTCATTTTAATGGGTACTGAAAGTCTCTACATGATAGTAGAGAAGCAGTAAAAAAGGCTATAACAAACTGAAAGAAGGAAAATGATAGCAAGGGGAGGGTGGTACTGATTGTTCTTACTCACTATTTCTTTATAAAAACCGTTCTTCCTGCCTTCCCAGGAAAGGAACTTAACTTTTTATCTTTTTCGTTTGAAAATTGTAGAGGTCTCAGAACTCACTGAATTAAAATTTGAAAAGTGTGCCAGCATGCCAAACTATATTTAACAGTGGTAGTTTGATTTTTTTTTTTTTTTTTGCTATCATTCATAACAGTGCAATGACTTGGGGGAGGGAGTGTTATTTAGCCGTGAACTTATAGAAAAGGCTTCATCTGTATTGCACGTAAGTTGCTTTTCAGCTATATGACTACCAAAATACCCTCTAAGAGGTTCTGATTAATTATAATACAACAGCTTAATATATTGTGTACATAATAGAGATGTTAAATTTAGATTAATTGGCTAATCGAATAGTCAATGCAAATTGCATCGACTATTCGATTAGTAGATAAGGGTGCCTCCGCCTTTTAAGTGTAGTAACAGCCCAAGAGCTGTTGCTGCACTTCAAAGGCAAAAGTGCTGCGGGGAGCACAGGGCCAGTGAGGGACTCAAGGAGTCCCCCCCCCCCCCCAGCCCACTGGCCCTGTGCTCCCCGCAGCATTTCAAAGTGGCAGCACTGCATGGAGCCTGGGGTCAGCAAAGGAGTCCCCAGCTGACCCCAGGCTCCACATAGCGCTGCCACTTTGAAATGTTGCATGCAGCCTGGGGCAACCTGGGGACTCCTAGCAGGCCCTGGGCTGCATGTGGTGTTTCAAAACGGCAGACCCAGACTCTGAGGCACTGCTGCTTGGAAATGCTGTGTGCAGTGTGGGCCAACTAGAGACTCCCGAGCTGGCCCCAGGCTGCATTTGGCATTTCAAAGTGACAGAGCTACGTGGAGCCCAGGGTCTGGCCCTGTGCTCCATGCTGCGCTGCTGCTTTGAAGCAGCCCCTCCTCCTCCTGCCCCCCTCTTCCTGCCTCTTTCTGATAGAGGCAGCAAGGGCTGGGGGGGAGGCAACTAGTTGACTAGTGTGTTGACTGTTCAGTAAGCATTTGCTTATCGGATAGTCAACTAGTCGTTCACATCCCTAGTACATAAATGTGAGAACTAACTTTGTCTAGCTTTCATGTGTTTTGTACGTATGGACCTACATCTAGATGGAAGATAGGATGTTTTTTCAGTCTTTCTGAAATGTTAATAGTTGATGAATCCCATAAATATTCAGGGAATTCTGTGAGCATACATACAAAATCACTGATGTTCAGCAAAGCCCTCAAATCCACTGCTTAACACACTAAATACTGTTACCAAAACGACACGTGTGTGTGTGTGTGTGTGTGTGTGTGGAGGCAGCAGTATGAGAGATTATTCATCACCTCACAGGTAGAATGTCACTGATTACTGTTTTAACCTTAGTTATTTCCAAGTTAGAAAGAAAGGGTAGTGTGGCTGAAGCCATTAATCTTGCATAACAGTTTTTAGAAGCAAGCACTAAAACTGCTGCTGACTGTATCTGAATGTTTTATCTAATATATAAAGGAGAATGTTTGTATATTTGTGCGCTAATATAAGAGCTACCGCAACCAAACTTTGCATGGGATAACCTTTTATCCAGGTGAAGGTTTTAAGGGACTGTGGGAGGGAAGAGATGAGAGACCGATGCCTCTTCCCAGGGCTGCTCGGAGCTTGGCAGTGCGGGGAGAAGCGGCTTCCCAGGGGAAGCGGTGGGGACAGTCACTCACTAAGGCAGGTGGAGGGCGGGCTTGGGCGCCGGTGGCAGGCGTGCGGCTCCCTTCCCCCTCCCTCCCTTCAGGCTCCTCACCTCAGTTATATCAACTGTCCCGAGCAATGCTGGGTAACTCCAGCTAGTTAAATCTAAATGTAAGTAGCTCCTGTATTATGCACTTTATGCTTTAATGCTACTGTGGATGAATACAAGGTTTGATTTTTTTTTTTTTTTTTTTACTGGAACTTTTGAAAGGTTTTAATGTTGAATGATTAATTGAGATTTTATAACACTTCCCCCTTAAAAATAACATTTCCGTGGCTTGTTTTCGGACTCAAACATTTATATTAACGTAATACTGTATCTATTGACAAATGTCGCTTTCACCTTCCATTGAGCATAACTAGTGGAGAACAGGGGCATGGCTTGCGTTTTTGATCATTCTGAGAAGGCTAGATTTTTCTCTTTAGACCCTGCAAGTGATTGTAATCAGCAGGATATCTGGGCAAAATTATTTGTCACATCATGGTCCTATTTGGTTAAACTAGTTCTGTTACTCTGTTTAGCTACTATTTCTTTTCTTGCATGGATTCATGTGTTGTATAGGTTGGTTTTGTTTGGTTTTATTTTATTAAGCTTTCTTTATTCTCTCTTTCAACGAACAGACAGACAGCTTTACAACATACAAGATGGAAAGAGCAGTCTTGCTTTAATTTACAGAAAGCATTAAAACATTCAGTACAAGGAAACTTGATAAGCAGTGAACAGTTAATACTTAAAATTTACATACTAGGTTACTGACTTGTGATAGATTATCAAAATTAAGGATTTTTTCCCCCAGAATTGAATAGGAACAGAGCTCTTAAGTAGCATTTGGCCTGCTATTCTTGTAGTAGTTATCAGTATATCTAAAAGCTGACTTTATCATGCCAGAGTATTTTCCCAGACCCCAAATGGATCTTTCCTAAATAGCTGTTTATAAAGATTTGTAAAGTTTTTGTTTTTATGGGAATTAAATTTCTGAACACTGGAGAAAACTGGATTTGTGTTCTTGTGCAGTTATACTGCATTCAATTCAAATATAGATTGGGCAGATTTGTGTCTGGCATTGAATAAGGGCCAGAACATGATATTCTAGTCAAGTGAAGTAAATTAAGTGATTCAGAAGGAAGGGGTGATATGGGACCTGATGATGGGGAAAGTGACCTTCAATCTTCAGCTGCTGTGTTTTGGTTAGGGAAAACAGCCTTCCAACCCCATGAATCCTGGGGAAGTGATGACCTAATGTTGCGGATGCAGCTGTATATGTGTGAAGGACTGGCATCCTGTACTGATCGGTCTCATGTTCTGTTCAGGCCTCACTTGGAACTGTGCTGCCATTGGCTATTACTTTGTTCTGTGAGAACATTCAAATAATGAAATCCAAAAGGATGAAAGTTTCGAACACTCACTGCTATCACTGAGTGTCATCTGTTGCTGAATTAAATCAAGCAGGCCAGTTCAATTTCAGATAACAGACCATTATTGAATAATCAGAGTATTAAAGGTTTAAAGAAAAGAAGGCTATAAAGTCAATGCACTCTTCATCTCCGTATACTGAGCATTGCAATTACACTTGTATTAATGATGGACAGTGTTAACAGGATTAGACAGATGGAGGGTGGGAGGTGAGATGGATCAGTGGTGAATCTATATTTAGAAATCTACTTGATATCCTTTATCTGACCCAATAGCTGGCCACTGATTTTGTTTCAAAAGTTGTGCCCTTCTTTATATATTAATGCACTTGAAACTGCTATATCCCACTTTACATTAATTTTACTCCACAAAAATTGTACTCGTGCAAAGCAAAATACGTACATCCTGATGGGCATAATTGCCAGATCACTGATGTAAAATCATGCTGTGTCTAAACCAGATTAATCTTTTTAACTTCCTTTCCTTCAGGGAACAACCCATCTTCAGCACCCGAGCTCATGTCTTCCAGATTGACCCAAACACTAAGAAGAACTGGGTTCCCACCAGCAAGCATGCTGTTACTGTGTCCTACTTCTATGACAGCACAAGAAATGTCTACAGGATAATCAGCTTGGATGGCTCAAAGGTAGGTTCTGTTTATTTTAAGATTTACTTTTACTTGATTGATCAACTTTTTAACTGTTTCAGTCTGGCATATTTCACAAACGTTCTTAGAAATGTGTCTTATGTAATAATCTCTCCCAACGTGAAATTTGTTGTTGGAGTTGTAAAATGGGAAAACTTTTTTTTTTATTGACAATGTTTAATTCCGTGTTTCTCAAACTGTGGGTTCCGACCCCCTCTGGGCCACTTAGAGGGGAGTCGCGGTATCACAAAGTTTGAGAACCCCTGATTTAATTGTTCACGAGCAAATGTTTTCAGTAAATTAATATGTAAACCTGTTACCAAAGTTTAGGAATTGCTTATTAGTCACTAATTGAGCAATCTCAAAAGTAAATTTACTGAAAAAGGTGCTGGAATTATGTTTAGGTAATGAGCAGATCTACTTTAAGCTTGTTTTCTATGACATGTTAATATAACTAGTTGCTTGGCATTATGAAGGACATCTATTCAGTGATCATAATTTCTAAGTAAATCCTTTTTTTTGGAATAGAATCCTCCATTTTCTGTAGGGAAAAAATAGTGACGCTTCTATGATGCTTTCAAAAATAAACTCATGTCAGCACTCAATACATATTTTGATTAGGCAGTGTAAATTTTCTAGTATGTGGACTTAGAGCACTAACAGTCGGGAATTTTGTTCTGTTGAGTGTTGTCCTGTTTGAACAGGACATTTGTTCTGCAGATTACCCTTCTGTAAAATGCAAGTTAAAATAATGACATGTAGCTGTGAGCTTTTAAATGTTTGTAAAATGCTTTGAGGTTTAAGGGTACTACATAAATGCAGAGTACAATTGAAAAACTAAAAGATGGAATTTTCCCCAAAAGTCTTAATTGAGATTAGGAGTTTTCAAACTGTAGGTCGCAATCCCATATTAATAAAGTCACCAAGGCTTGTGTTGGTTCTGGGCCCCAGAAAGTCTGAAGCCCAAGCCTTACCATCCATGGCTAAGGTTACAGGCCCCCTTCCCGGGGCAGAAGCCTTGGGCTTCACCTTTGGCCTCCCCACCCAGCATGGTGGGGCTTGGTCTGAGGTTTCTCTTCCTGGGGTCTAGTAGTAATTTTTGTTGGCAGAAGGCAGCCTTGGTGCAACAAAGTTTGAGAACTGCTGATTTAGAAAAATGTTGTAATTTCTGTGGGCTCACTGAATTGAAAAACCGGTATAGCCAAAAACAAGGGTTTTGTGGCAGAGATGACTTGTATCTTAAGTTTTAAGGCCTATTCTGGTGCCAATTGCATCGTAGAATCATAGAACTGGAAGGGACCTTGAGAGGCCATCAAGTCCAGTCCCCTGCCTTCATGGCAGGACCAAGCAGTGTCTAGACAATTGATGCAGTAGAGTTTGTTTTAATTACTTAATGAATGTTATGTATTACTTAATGTTTACTATCAGAGGGGTAGCTGTGTTAGTCTGGATCTGCAAAAGCGACGAGGAGTCTTGTGGCACCTTATAGACTAACAGATTTATTGGAGCATAAGCTTTCGTGGGCAAAGACCCACTTCGTCAGATGCATGTAGTGGAAATACCAGGGGCAGGTATAAATATACAGGCATAAGAAAAGAGTTCCAATCAAGAGTAAGGCTGGAGATGAGGTCAATTCAGTCAGGGAAGATGAGGCCCACTTCTAGCAGCTGATGTTGAGGTGTGAACACCGAGAGGAGAAACTGCTTTTGTACTTGGTTAGCCATTCACAGTCCTTGTTTAATCCTAAACTGATGGTGTCAAATTTGCAGATGAATTGTAGCTCAGCAGTTTCTCTTTGAAGTCTGTTCTTGAAGTTTTTTTGTTGCAGGATGGCTACCTTTAAATCTGCTACTGTGTGTCCAGGGAGATTGAAGTGTTCTCCTACAGGTTTTTGTATATTACCATTCCTGATATCTGATTTGTGTCCATTTATTTGTTTACGTAAGGACTGTCCAGTTTGGCCGACGTATATAGCAGAGGGGCATTGCTAACTGAAGGCTTTGTCAGTGTGGTTCAATAGATACAGCATTGTAGTAGGAGTTGAACTCTGTTCGGATGAACTTTCATGCCCACATGAGCTCTCACTGTAGTAGGGTGTTGTATAATCACACATCAGAGGCCAGTCCTAGTACAATAAACGTGCATGCAGAGAATTTTGAATAAAAATAAATGTACATATTTAAGTTCTGACCAGAATTGACATGGTTTCATATCTGATGTGTACAGTGAATGGCAGCACTCTGAAAAGTACAATAGGTGCAAATGTAACAAAGATGTTTTTGTTTACAGTGAAAAACAATAAGTTATGAATACTAAGAAGATAATATAAATTTATGTAACTTTAAGATCAATTTGCGTAAACACTCTGATCAACAAAATACTCACACCTGTATTCATAGCTCTTTGTACTTTGGATTTTATTCGGATCTTATTGGCATGATTAAAAAAGCTACCAGCTTGGGAGTTGGGGGAGACACTAAAGGTGTGCAAAACTGTTAAACTGAGCAGTATGATTTGTCCCAAATGCAGTTTCTAGAATATTTTTTAATAAACCCTAAAATATGACTCTCTACATTTCTTAAATAACATTTGATTTTTTTAAATAAAAATGAAAACCTTATTTTTATAGAAACTTGTTGGCATTTTAAATTAATGTTTTGTGTGTCACCACTTTAGGTGGGTTTAGAAGGGGCTGTCAAAAATTATAGCAGACTTCTCTAGTATTTAATGCAATTAAAATAAAATACTATCTACTTATTGTTCACATAGAAGGGAGAATGATGTATGCATTTATTCCTGACTCTGCTTCTGACCTGCTGTGTGATCCTAAGTTGTTTATCTCTCCGTTTTGCTAGCTGTAAAATAGGGACAGTGCTCTTACATAAATTGTCGAATTCTTTACAAATATTAGCAAAATTATGGTTCAACAGTTTTGTGAGGTACAGAAGCAGAGGTAGTAATTAAATAATTGGTTTATTCCTAGATTTGTTTAATCTGTTTGCAACACTAATCCTTATTCATATGTCTACCATTTTTTTCATTGTGTAAAAGCATCAACAGTCCCAAAATAGTTGTTGGATAACTCTACTACTAGCATTTTGAATAATGTAATATCTACATTTATTTATTGGGCCTTTTCTTTTGTGTATTTACAAATGGGGGCAGCTCACATTAACTATTATAATTTCCTCTTCAAGCATTTCATCAACAATATGGCACTCCCTGAGATCGTGACAGAAGATATATGGGCTACTGCTGCAATTTTTTTTTATTTTTATTTTTTTTCTTTTGGGTTTCTGGGCAATGAGATAATCAGCTTCAAGATCTCCTTGAGCTGCGTACTACTCAAACACTGTGAAATACACACATTCCACCTGTGTAAATAAGGTACTGGTGGAGGATTGAATTTCTAGATTGAATCTTAAATCAAGCGTTTCACCTAGGTATATCTCTCTCTGAATTAAGTGATGTTTAGTCTTGTTCCCAGCCCTTTAAGTGCGTCTGTGTGTGCGTGCGTGTCTAATGTATAATGTACACACATTTTTAAGCAGACAATTCAGATGTCACAAAACATATTAAGTTCAAATCTTATCCAGATCATATCTGTGCTACTTAGGATATAGCTGGGTATCGATAACACATTGTTGGCATCAAAGTTTGTAGTGCTTTTCTCCATTGATCTCTGTAAAATTAGAGTAGGGGAAAAGTCTATGAAGCTTAGGTTCTTAGAGATGCTTTTGAGGTAATACCCTGCATTTTAACTCTTTTATTTAAGAAAACCTACTAAAAAGCTTCCTTTTGCACCTTTAATTTTTTGCTTTACCTCTGAAAACGCATGTGTTTTGGGTACTTGAAGATCACAGGAAAAAAAAATTGTTACAAGTTTAATTATTGACTAATTCCTATATAAGCATTAGAATTTCTTCAGGAGTGTTTATATATTTAAAAAAAAATTTTTTTTCTTGTGCAGCATTCCCTTATTTCCCTTACCCTGTTTTGCCTTTGGATTCTTTGTTTCTTCTTGAAGTGTGAAAGACTGAAGGAAGTATCTGGACTGAACTAGGTACCTGCATAGAGGAGTAAGGAGGTTTAAGGTGTCCCTTTACTTTCCCACAAGCTATTCACATTGCAGGAACATGAGGGAAAGCCAGCCTGTGTGTGCTGGAAGTGGGCAGGGCCTTGAGAGGCTGTGTGTGCAGACCAAAGGCCTTGCTATCGGTTGGAATAAATCTGAGGGAAAATAGTGTGTGTTTTGCATGCAACAAAAGCACATACTGATGGGCAATCCATACTGGGGTCATATGTGGTCCTGTGGGAGGCTTGTACAATGCCTTCTGTTGGATCATCGATATGATCTTTGGAATAAAAGTGAGTTTTTTAGTACAGGTTGAACCTCTCTAGTCCAGCACACTCTGGTCTGGTAACATCCGTGGCCTGGCATGATTTTAGTTAGCTGGATGTCTGCTTATCATGGGTACGGCCAAGTTTCCCAGGGTACCATAAAGTTTTGTCTATAGCCAGCAGTCCTGGCTCTCCGTGTTTGGTGCTGTTTAGCTCTAAATTTACCCCAAATGTCTTCTAACAGTCCACCAGTGGAAGTGCTTATGTTTAGCAGCACTGCCAGCATGTTTTATGCCTTATCTACTTATTTCTTTGTGCCACTACAATTCTCTGGTTTGGCACCAGTCACATCCTGAGGGTGCTGGGCGAGAGAAGTTGAACCTGTATTGACTGTCTGAGGATACTCAGTCCTGACCTTTACTTGAGCCTCTTCTTAGTGCTTCTACAATTTACAGTTCCAGATTTCTATTTGGATTTTGGTCCATAAGAATCAGGTTTTTAGTGTACTCAGAACCTAAGAACGGCCATACTTGGACAGACAAATGGTCCGTCTAGCCCAGTATCCTGTCTTCTGCCAGTGGCTGATGCCAGATGATTGAGAGCAGGGGCTATACCCCAAGACAAGCTCTCCCCATGATGCAGCCCAAGGCTGTTCAAAATAGCTCCCTCTAGGTGCTGTGTTCCTCTGTCCTGTGGGGGAGGGGAGGAAGGGAAGACTTTGCTGCCCTCCCAGGCCAATTGGGGGCTGGGGGTGGAAGCAGCACTTGAAGTCTCTCCCTCCTGCCCCCCACCAGGGGCGTGTAGTGCAGACTGGCACATGAAGGGAGCCTCCAGCTGTTTTGAGCAGCCTGGGGCTGCGGCAGGCAGGGAGCCTATAAAGGGTCCCTGTTAAGCTACTGGCCAGGAGCCCCCCAAGGTAAGCGTCTCCCAGCCAGAGCCTTCCTCTGGCACCTTACCCTCTCCTGCTCCCCAGTTCACCACCCAAACCCTCTGCACTCCGCCTCCCCCAGGTCACAACCCCCTCCTTCACTCAAACTTCCTTTCAGACCCCGCACCCCAGTCCCCTACCCTGAGCTCTCTTCTGCACCCAACCTCTGTCCCAGACCCCGCACGCTCTCCATAGAAAAGTGCAGCTCTTGACCACTTAAATCTTCGAGTGACCCAACATAAAAAATTATTGCCCATCCCTGGTTCAGAGGAAGTAAACAAGACAGGGCAATTTATTGAATGATCAACCCCTTGTTGTCCTATCCCAGTTTCTAGTAGTCACAGGTTCAGAGACGCCCAATGCATGGGGTTGTGTACCTGACCATCCTAGCTAATAGCCTTCATGGACAAAACCTCTGTGAACTTATTTTTTTGGGGGGGAGGGGAGGTTGAGCCTTGGCAATGAGTTCCACATGTTGAATCTGCATTGTGTGAAATACTTTCTGTATGCTTTAAACCTGCTGCCTGTTAATTTTATTGGGTGAGTGCTGGTTCATGTGCTATGTGAAGGGATAAATTACGTACACTTCCTTACTCATTTTGCTGTGCAATTCATGATTTTACCGTCCTAAATCATCTCTCTCCTAAACTGAACAGTGAGGTTTTTTAATGTCTCCTTGTAGGGAAGGTGTTCGCTTCCATATGTAGTCAGTTTTTACCGTCTTCTGTACTTTTGCCAATTATAATGCCTCTTTATTGAGATGAAGTGACCAGAACTGCATGCAGTATTCCAGGTGTGGGCATACAATGGATTTATATAGTGTCCTTATAATAATTTCTATCTTTTAGCAATCCCTTTCCTAATGGTTCCTAACAGCTAGTTTTTTATGACTTGCACATAGAGCAGATGTTTTCAGAGAACTAATCAAATGACTCCAAGAGCTATCTTGAGTGATTAATTTAGACATTATCATTTTGCATGTGTTGTTGTGAATGTTTTCCTGCATTACTTTTCATTTTTGTACCTTCTGGTAAGCTTTTTTTCCTGGTACCATCATCAGCAAGGCTGTTGAGTGACCAAGGTTAAGTGAGATAAGTTGCACACACAGGTCTCTTCTATTTCCGTCTAGTTTTTTCTCCACCTCAATAAGTAAAAATCTGAGTCAGTCACTCAAAAATAAATTTCATATCTTCCTTCCATTTGCTAAGGAGGTAAATGTTCCATATCTACTGTTGCTTCCCACTGTCTGACAGAGGCATCCCATTTTCAAAACCTTAAACCCCTGGCTGTTTCACTACCAGTGAACTCTCTAAAGATTTTGAGGTCTTTCACCCTAGTTATTTTCCTTTGTTGGGTTGTTACAGTAATAAGGGCTATAAGCAAATAAGCTCTCTTGAAAGAGGAGACCCTCTTCAGGTCTTTCCTTGTTCCGAAGAGATGGTTAATGTTGGGAAAGTAAAAACCTTCTGTCTAGCAGGTTCACTCTCCCAAATTTAAAGGAAAATAGAGAGGTAAGAAGGTAAATGATATTTAAAAAAACAAGGCCTTGCTATTATGTAATATGCCAGGTAAGCTACAGTTTAGGGGTTAACTACTGTTGAATAAGCATTTGCTTCCTGATACTGAGATGGGTAGCAATATCTGTTTTCTGTAATGGTCTCTTTCTAATCCTGAAGAAGTTGACTGACATTCATGTTCAGGAACTGATCAGGATGCAGATCGTATTCTTTCTAAAGGGTCAGCTCTACATCCAGAACCAATTATATTTTTAAATTCAACCTTCTCTAATTTCCAAGCTGTAGCTTCCACACACAATGGTATCTGGACCAAAAATTAATAAGGTGCTTTTGTGAAACGCACAAAATAAGGCATAAAACATGCCCCATCATCCAAAACACATTCTTCGTTGTATGCAGTGCAGCTGTTACCCAGAACATTAGAGAGAGAGGAGTTGGGTAGCCTTATCTTTTATTGGATCAACTTCTGTGGGAAAGAGAAAATCTTTTGAGCTGCACAGAGATGGTCTTTGGGTATACAGACTTATTTAGTGTCACAGCTAATTACAAGATGGAGTAGATACTTTAGCTTAAATAATTAATGCATATTTCAAGGAACCACTCAAAGAGAAGGTGTGTTAACAAATGTTAGGTATAGATCTTGCCCTAAGTTTCCCAGACCAGAAAAGCTCTGTATAACCTCAAGACCTTGTATTTCTCAACAACAAAAAGTTGATCAAGTACCATACATTATCTCATTTACCTTATGCTTCTCTTGTTTAGGATGTGGTGCAGTTCTCTTCCCCACCTTTACTGAAGACATTTCAAAAAACATGACAGTCCATCCTTCCAAAGATTCTGCTTTTCTAAATATTTCATAATAAATTGTAATTGTTCTTAAGCTGTTTCATGAGACCAATTTTTGGAGGTTTTTGGCAGCCTTTATGGTGGTTTTTTTGTGTGTTTGTTTTGGGTTTAAAAAAAAATCATCCATTCCAGACTTCACTGACACTTTTGTGCTTACCAAAAGCAGGGAACGCTTTGCAAGTTACCTGGGATACTCAAGTGTTCTCCAGAATGTCTGATGCCTGTTGCTTCATCGCTTAGCATATTTGAGCAGTTTCATTAGTGACCCAATGCTGAAGTTCAAAGGGGGTGGGTGATTCTTTCCATGGAAATTGTGCTAGCTGGTGAAATTTAGTTTAGCAAATAGATTGAATTAGTTACATGATTCACTTTAATGTGCAATAAAAAGCAAAAACTGGACAAAGCTGCCATGATCATGTTTCTTGCATAGCAGTATTTGTTTAGGTCATCTGTGCCACTATAGTTTCCTCAAGAATTCCTAAGTATACTGTCCCTCAGATGTTGGGTCTTTCTGCCCAGTCCTATGCCATTCTGTCAGTGTGGAGTTTTCTTTCCACATTGATCCATTAGGTCAGCGTTTCTCAAACTGTGGGTTGCGACCCCCAGGGGGGTTGCAGCTGGATCCGTTATTTTTCTTGAAAAAATTTGTGTCTCCCCGTGGGCTCTGTCCGGTAAATAAAAAATATGAAATACCGGACGGAAGCCCGGCGGGGACAATTTTCCCCTGCTGCATCTGGCCGCATCTGGCAGGGGTGGGGGCTGGGTAGGAGTGGAGCGCACGCTGCTCTGGCCAACGTGAGCAGCAGAGACCAGCAACTGGCCCCGTGATGCCTCTCCTACAAGCTGTGAGCTGAGGCAGCCGGGCCGGGCGGCAGGAGCAGCCACTTTAAAAGTAAGAGTGTTTCTCCGTGCCTGGCTCTGCAGGGGGGAGGGGGAAGATTTGATTGGAGTGGGGCTCCAGATGCTGAGGATGCCTGCCTCAGGGGGAGGGGGGAGTGCACTGGGATTGGGGGAGGGGGGGCCCGGCACTAGAGGGGCATGCTTCGGGGGAGGGATGGGTGCATTGTCCAGTTTGGGACTGCACACTAACCACCAAAGTGGTACAACTTGGGCTCCCACACCCTCTTTTTTTTTTTTTTTTCCTTTGCTGAACAACTTTGGTGAGGGTGGGGGGGTGTCACACATTCATTTAGAATTTAGAGGGTCACCGTATCACAAAGTTTGAGAACCCCTGCATTAGGTTACCACCACCTCCTCTTTCACATCTCATCAAGGCCTATTTTTTCCATGATGCCAACCAGAAAAGAATTTTTAGCGGGTTTACTAAATATAATATATTAGATAAAACGTGAACATATTTGATTGCTTCCCTTTCCCTTACTTCTGAATGATGCTTGACATCTTAGATTATAAACTCTTCAGGATAGCAACTATATCTCGTGTACCATACATAGTAGCATCCAAGAGCCATCAAAAGTGCGCTAGGTACTATACAAAGAAAATATGGTCCCTGTCCCAAAGAGCTTTTATAATAATATACCTCTTTATCCATAAATAACCTCTTCTGTTAATATTGTTTTAAAAATATTACCTATACCCTTCCCCATATTTTTAGGGAATAAGATACCAAGCCTGAAAGTTTAACTCTGATATACCCATGCAATATGACCAGACAATATAGAGTGGTTGTTGCTAAGTTTTTCAGTTTATTTACTATACAGTAATTTCATATCTTTCTCCAGAACTTTAGCTTAATGCCTCTATTTCTTGCCTTCTATTTGTTGCAAGGGAAGGGACTCTCCATTTTTTTCCTACATTCAGTGCACTGATGCTGAATGTGACTGTAGCGTTATTTCTGTTGCTTCATCTTGTCCATCCAACAACCTAACAGCTTCTGAGAGTATCCTACAGTACCTTGTTCTGCCCCATCAGGAACAGTGATTTCCACCCTGCTAATTCACTTGTTCCTAATTCCTTCACAAGTACTTGGCAATGTGGGGAGAATTCCAGTTACTTGTGCTTGCTCTGCCCGAGATTCAGGCTTGCTAAAATTAACACAGAACAAGTAGAGTGCAGCTCAGGTTTGAAGATACCATGAGCCACATGAGTGTGACTCATAAGTCCTAAGCCAGCCATGAGTGTATCATTGCTGGAGAGAATCTTTATATTTAACTACTGTTGTGAAATAAACTAGTTAAGTATTATAACGTGATCTGTTTAATGGTAAACCAAGTCTTATTTTAAGACTTTTTTTCCCCCAGAGGATCTTTATTGCTATGCTTTTTGAAGAAACTGAAAATTAATATTATCATCACTTTTAGCACAAGATAAAATATTTGACTGCAGCTGTTGTCTGTGTAGTCAGTGGAAAGAGCAGCTCAGATATGTGCCCTGTTTCCTCAAAGCTAGATAAATTCATTTGAAAGAAAAATATGAAAGCTATTTTATTATTCCATCCCAGTTTAGAGATAACAAAAATGCAGTTTCCTTTAAAATGAAATTGTCCAGTTGACACACTATTCAGAATTAAGAAAAATGTTGTTGTAAAAATACAAGACCATTTTAAAAAGTAGATTGATCTTCAGTTTGTACGTACGTGCATGTACACACACGCACATGCACGCGCCCCCCCCCCTGCAAATCTGCGGATATCTGCTTTATATCTGCAAGTGTCTGCATCTGCAGGTATGGATGCAGATATCTGGAGCTCATTTTTGTGACTGGATATGGATACAAATTTTGTATCGGTACAGGGCGCGCGCTCATATTCGTGCGTGTGTGTAAAATAATATAAATGCAAGTTTCATGTCTGAAAATGGAGCTGTAATCGGTTGGTTTCATCAGCAACTGCTTTCTGGGCAGACTAACAGTAAAGGCATCTTATGGAAGGTCTTGCATAACTGTGTGCGCTAATACAAATAAACTCCAGGGTTGGGTGTAATTCCTTAGAGCCATCAAGATTGTGTTGTGTGTGTGTGTGTGTGTGTGTGTGTGTGTGTGTGAGTGAGATATTCTTCCCTGTTCTATGGAATTCACTGCAGATATTGACCGACATGATGTCTGCAGTGTACTACGTAAATATGCAAAGAGGTGTCCCACTCATGTAGAGAAGCAATCACGTTGGAAATGGTGTCACCTGTATAGAAAGACTTCAGTGGTGATCCTTGCCCCAAGAGTCAGCGTGATCAGATTTACATCCTAAGCAGGACTGTACTGCAGGCCATGAGTGATCATTGTATGTGCAATATCTACTGTTGTCAAGGCTAATTCCCCACTCTGGCACGATGAATGCAGAAGTGGGGGCCCGCAAAAGTACCCCAAAACCTTATCTTTCCAGGCTTTGGTATAAAACTTTCCCCCAAGATCTTAAAAACCTAGATTTCGGGGATAAAATCCACTGCCACCATCAAGTGCTATTGAACTCACAAACGGGGGTGGACACTTGAAACCAATCCCAGAACACCCCAAGCTCTTTTCTCCAAAGAACTTGAAAAAGAAAGAGAAAATATAAACTGCAGTCTGTAGCTACTATCCCCTAGTCAGAGGCATGCAGCTCCCACAGACAAATTTTCTAGGACACAGAAATGAACCAATACCAGGTTAATAAAAAAAAGAAAACTTTTATTATCAAAACAATACTCCTGTTGCAAGCATAATAACTAGATGGAAAAAGTCACCAATTAATATATTCATGGGGACTCCCACAGGCCAAAACTTTGTTACAAAAGAGAGGAAAACCCATTTCTAACAGCACAGACGTCAGATCCAAAGTCCCACAACAGAAAACAATAAAACCGTAACAGATTTATTTAAACTTTACCCTACTTACACATTTTGAAGAGTCTTTTTCTTGGAGACAGTCATGTCTTCTGTCTCCCTCAGTATCTAGAGTGCAAACTGGCCCAGAGACAAAGGAGGGAAAACTCAAAAATTCCTTTGTTTGAAATCTTTATCTGCATTTCTATTGGCTGACTACTACCTGGCTAGGTACAGTTAACCCGTTAGTCCCCAGGCTGCTGGCCATCCCTCATAACCATGACAACTGTAAATTGCCTAAATAGTAAGTTGGATGTAGTTTATAATGCCAGAAAGACCCAGGCAAAAGGATGCTGCCACATTTCACATGAATTGTAGTTCAGAATGGTTTCTTCTGAATAGCATATGTTAAGTTTGGCTAGTACTGTGTGACGGGGCAGCACTGCCCTGCACTGCAGCTAAAGGAGTTCACCTGGCCCCAGGGGCGGAACGGACCCCGCCCCCGCAGCACTGCTGGGCATGCTCAAGTGTGAGGCCTGAGATAAAAGCCAGGGGAGGTAGCCGAAGGGGCAGGAGCACCGGGAAGAGATCCTGGGCTCCCCCAGCCATCGCTGAAGCCAGGCCTGCCAGCACCGCTGCCTCAGGAGCTAGGCCTGCGGACACAGCCGCCTAGGAGCCGCGACACTAACCACGTAGCCTCAGTCGGGGAAGAGGTAGGACTCAGCCCAGGGCGGAGGAAGGACCTCTGGGAGGTCGAGCGTATTCCGGCAGACATCCCTGCCGACCAGGCAGTGAGTACTTTTCACTGCCAATAGGGCCCTGGGCTGGGACCCAGTGGAGTGGGAGGGCCAGGTCCCCCTACCTCCCTAACCCCCCCATAGTCCAGCCTCCAGGACTGGGAAAAATGCTTGACTTTATGGACTAGGCCGAAGGGCTGTATTTCCCCTAAGTGAGGGGCATTGACTTTAAGGACCAGGCTGGACAGCTGTATTCCCCCAGTTGAGGGGCACTTAACTTTAGGGACTAGGCTGAAGGGCCATATTTCCCCCTGAGTGAGGGGCATTGAACTTTGGGGGACAGGCCAATAGGGTGGGTGTTCCCAGAGCCAAGGTGAATCCGCTCCGGGACCGGGGGCCTACCTCCTCACATACTGAATTTCAGTTATCAATAGGTCTTGACTCTTTGTGGTGGTGATCTATTCATATTTGGATATTAACACATTAAGCATTTATTTTCACATGAAATTTGAGTCAGCTGGGTAGTTGTGCTTCACAGGGACAAGAATATAGTGTCTGACGTCAGTGGGGCCAAACTTTCACTTGAGTAATGTTCCCTTTCCTTTTTTCCATCCATGTGTGAAATTTTATCTTCACCAAGGCATGTGCCGATGTGCACCATCAGTAGAAACCCATGTTGCTGGCTGTGGGTGCTGTACTAATCAGCTGGGCAGCTTTTGACTCTTTCCTGGGTGGCCACCCAAGTGCACAGCTTACAAGGAACACCGCTCAAGAGCTGCTTTTATTTATTTCCAATATAAAATGCTTTACGTAACAGAGGAATACATGCCTATTTTCTGCTTGCTGTGCATGTATACTGATACCGCCTATGTTATATTGTAGTACTTGAAACACAGAGGTGCGTGGCTTTTTCCTATAGTTAGATGTTATCCCATTAATGCTAGTCATGTTCACATTAAGGAACAATAAATCCCTGAAAAGTACCAAAAACTCCAAAATTGTCTTTCTGGACATGCGTTTTGAGGCTTTTATTTTAGTGTAAAAGACTGCTGTCTTAGAACTATGTATTTAGAATGATGCAACAATATACCCATCACAAAATCTGCTTTTTTTTTTTTTTTTTTTTCCTCTGACCTCATTGGCATCTCTCTTAGGGGAAAAAAATGCCACTCTGCATATTTATTATTGTAGATGTGATTGGTATAGTTATTACACTTATAGCTGCCAGTTTTTAGATGGCTTTGTTAAAGAGTTGCCTTGAGGCCATGTAACTGTACTCAAATGCTTGAGTATATCTGTATGTTATGGATCTTGCACTATTTGAAATTTGGTGAGAACTTCTTACAACTTCTATTACCTTTTCTTTGCAGGCAATAATAAATAGCACTATCACTCCCAACATGACTTTTACTAAAACATCCCAGAAGTTTGGCCAGTGGGCAGACAGCAGGGCGAATACTGTCTATGGCTTGGGATTTTCCTCTGAACATCATCTTTCTAAAGTAAGTAAATCTGGTTTTTTATGCCTGAGGGATATGGGAAAAATTCCTCAGTCAGGGTGATTTAGGAAGCGCTCGAATCAAATTTAGTATATATCTTGTATTGCCTTGACACTCTCTCTGAATCCTGCCTTTGTAACATGGAAAAGTGAGAAGGGCAACCATGGAAGCAGGCTTTTAAACAGCTTAGGTCAGGGGTTCTCAAACTTTGATACCACGACCCCCTAAAATGCTAAATGAATTTAAGCCCCCCCCCAAAGTTAAGCCCCCCCAAAAAAGAGGGGGTGGGAGCCAAAGTTGCACTACTTTGTCCAGTTTGGGACTGCATGCTAACTGCCAATGCACCCACCCCTCCCCCCCGCCCCCATCCCAGTGCACTTCCCCTCCCCCGAGGCAGGCATCCTTAGCGTTGGGAGCCCCACTCCAACCAAATCCCCCCCCCCCCCCTCTGCAGAGCCAGGCACGGAGGAACACTCTTACTTTTAAAGTGGCTGCTCCTGCCGCCCGGCCCGGCTGCCTCAGCTCACAGAGGAGGCATCACGTGGCTAGCTGCCGGTCTCTGCTGCTCACATTGGCCAGAGCAGTGCACGCTTCGCTCCCACCCAGCCCGGCGCCCCCCTAGCATGGCACCTGGCAACTGTCCCCTTCTGCCCCCCCTTCACTAGACTCTGTGGTGCTCCTCACTCCCCCGCCCCTGCCAGACGCGGCAGGGGAAAATTGTCCCCGCCGGGCTTCCGTCCGGTATTTCATGTTGTTTATTTACCAGACGGAGCCTGCGGGGGGAGACAAATTTTTTCAAGAAAAATAACGGATCCAACTGCGACTCCCCCCACCCGTAAGTTTGTCGTGACCCACAGTTTGCGAAACTCTGGCTTTGGTAATACCCATGAATTCTGTTTTAAAAAATTGTTAGATTTTTAAAACCTTTTGCAGAGGGTAAAATGTCAGATTTTTCTTTTGTGACTTGTCATATAAGATTGTCTGAATTTTTTTCTGTGTAAGAAACCAAAGCATGTACATGGAAATCAATTTACCCTTTTCTTTTGAGGAAGAAGATTCAGGCTCTAAAATAAAATAGTGTTTTTTTGTTTTGTTTTGTTGGGATCCAAATACAGAAAAAAATAAACCACATCAGTAAAATTGTTGACCACACACACACGCTTCCCAACTGTAATAGTCTCAAACATTTTTCTTTTATCTTTTCCGCCAATCTTTGCTCTATAACTATTTTTATTATAAATGTTTTAAAATTGGAAAATGAAAGCGAAAGTTAGAAAAACATTGAGGGGAAAAATAAGCTAGTTTTATTATTAGTGTAGAAAATTCTGGTAGATTACCAGAAATATTGAGGAAATCCCTTGTGGAGTACGTGAAAAACTTTAGTTGTCTTGCTCGAAAAATGAAAATTCACTTTCATAGGTGAAAGAAAGTTACTCACATTTATCAGAGACTAGCAGCCCTCTTCATATAGATACCCATTCAGCAGTGCTTTCCTCTAGCGTGTTCTGCTATTGTAGTCCAGAATCCTGTGGAAATCCAATCGGATTATCTCTGGGCAAAGAGTTTGTACTAGCGGATTGCGCTATTGGAAAAGGGCTATAACTTCTAAAGCAGTTTGAATGTTCGTCTTTTCAAAGATATGGAAAACTTTAAATACATTAATCAGTGTTTGGAATATCCCTGTGGCTGAAAGAGACCCAGATAAACTGAAAAATTTAGTACCAGTCAAAATGAGAATAAGTGTTAGGCCTCCTTTCCATGTATAATGTGCCTTATTGAGTCCGTTTTAGAGAAGCCTAAGAAAAAGCAACAGAGGTACTATTTGTCCATTTGACAGGTCCTGCAGGTATGCCAGAATGAGTGAGAGTTAATCCATGTAAAGGCATCAAAATGCTGCTATTCAATAGTCCTTGCTACAGCTACCCAGGCAAGAATATGGCATACTTTACGCCCTTCCTACACGTGCTGCTGTGTTTACCAGAAGAAATTACAGTTTCATTCATTTTTCTGCTCCGAATGCAAATGTTGATACAGGAAGATGCTTTCCTACATCTAGCGCAGCTTGAGGAATATCACCTATACTGTGTAATTAGTATATTATTAATTATGTAGGATTTTAAAAGATGTTTTTGATAACATTCATGTTGAGTTGATAGCCAAGGTTTTGTTCTAGTCAACAAAAATTAACTTGGTTAGTATTCCTGATGTTGTCAGTGTTGCAGTTTGAACAACACTGGCATCTTATGTTCAGGACCTCCTACCTCTACCCCAGGCTCATGTACACAAGACTGAAGTTTGAAAATTAAGCTGTTTGTCAATGGGGGTTTTTTTAGATAGCAAAATGCGAGAAAAGATTATAAAACCTTCTCAGCAGGGGAAAGAAACTGTCACTTTTTCATCACAATCTATTCAGTCACTTTTGAATTAGAGTTTATTTAATAGACACTGGACTGAGGCATAGAAGACATGAGGTGTTGCATTCCTATGTGACTTCAGGCAATTCACTTGTTGTGTCTTGTCTTTTTGGAACAGTGACAGCCTCTCACTAGATGCTTGTACAGTGCCTAATGGAATAGGACTTCATTTCTGATTGGGGTTTCAGGATGCCACAGAATTAGTTTAGTTAATTTAGTTTCCAAAATTCCTGAAATTTAAAACTTTATTACCTATATTTCCAGTTTTAATATTCCTTTTCTGGCTTTGTGATGATCAGTGCCCATAGATGCGTTGTTTGATTATCTGTTGTCTGAATTACATAAATGTACAGGGGCCCTACTCTAGTTAGGGTCCCATTGAGCTAACCACAGTACAAACATAGCACAAAGAGTTCTTGCCTCATGAAGCTTACTTTCTAGGTTTGAGTAGACACTATGGATCAGGCCTGGGTAAGATGCGGATCTGGCACACCTAACACTTGGATCCAACCCGCGGACTGCATCTGACTGCTTTATATCTTGCTGCCTGTGCCACTAAATTTCCAAGGGGTAGCTCAGGCAGCAGGATCCTATTTAAATGGCTCAAGGCTCCCAGTCACAGAGCTACTCTGGCAGAGGCCAGAGCTGCAAGCCTTTTAAATTGCTGCAGCAACCCCAGCCAGCTGCCAGGCAACGCAACAACAACAGGGCCAGGAGCCCTTTGTGGCTTTTAATTCAAAGCCTCCAGTCCTGTGAAGTTTGGGGGGGAAGCTAGTCCCCAGCCCTGCCACTTCCGGGGGTGGAGCCTCCCCATGACCACATACCAAAATTCATGAAGTGACCCCCTTGTGAAAATTGTTGCCCACCCCAGCTGTAGATGGATTAGAGAGACAAGTGAGACAGAATGGCCAAGGTAGCTGTAAAATATGTATCTTTTTCCTAATAAGTAGCATTCTCAGCTTGCTACTTGCCTGATCATTGTCTATTCATTTAGCAGGTGTCTACTTTCTCTAGGTAAACAATAAATAATAAAAATTAGGCTAATATTTTTGTTTTGTAGACTGCTTCCTCTTGCACTGGTGTTACTGCACTCCCAAACCAGTCATCCAAAAGGAATAGCTTCTTTCCTCAACACAGCAGCTATTGTAATCATCACTTTGAAAATCACCAAGTTGAAAATACTAATACAATTACTAATATTGAAAAATAACAGGAGGGAAAGAAACAGGCTCTGGAATCTCTGGTGGTGAGACACCATCCGAATGTGCAAATGTATAACCTTGAAGAGATAAGAGCTATAAATCAATCTTAAGATAGGAGGATGTAATGAAGAATCTCCATTGAAACATATCTGTTAATTTAAACATCAGTTTCTCTTAATTTCTGCAAACAGATGGGCATAAATTCCTCTCGAGTTGCTCTTTGGGAAAAGGCATCTGTTACTGATGGTTAAGGTGAAAAATGCCCTTGCTGAAAGAACGCCCACCTTTTTTTTTTTTTTTTTTTCTTTTTTTCTTCCTTGAACTAAAGAGTTTGACAAAATTCCTAGTGGTGTTTAATTGTATATAGTAACTTCTAAGGGCCATTAAGAGAACTCATTTCTTATCCAGGACATGAAGTCATGCTTCCTGGAACTAAACTATTATAACGGTTAGAATATTTTTTTTTCAAGCTTGTTAGCTGTTTGGAAAGTCTCAAACTTCTAAAAGTAATAGTTGGAATTTCAGTCTAGACCTTCTGGCCTGACTTCCTGCTGTTGTGCACCTTGTATATTCATTTACACTAATGTAAAATGCTACCCTATCAGAACAACCTCACTTTTGTACTCCATTTTTCACAAGTGTGAATAACTACACAATGTGTGCAGCAATGGAGAACCTGTTCTTCTGAATATAGCCAGTTGTCTTCAGATGAGGAATATGGTGAGAGTCCTAATAAAAAAAAGTTGATCTGTCAAGCTTGAGTCACTGAAACTGAGGTGATATTCTATTTTGCTTCCTTAAGATGTACTGATCTGCAGGATATGGAACCCCTCTAAATAAGAGGGCTATTCATTTTTGTTGTTTGTCAAAAACCATGTTCCCAATAATGCAGCCAAATTATTTGTTTAGCACATATTGAGGTGCCAGTGATTATTGGTTGATGGCTTTAGGGAGGACTGGAAAATATTGTAATACTGAAGGCAATGAGGCAACTAGAGGGGATTCTCATTATCTTTGGGGAGCTGTGCACAGTGCCCCATGAGCCACAAAGATTTCTATCGTGATAATTTGCTGAAATATGTTTGAGCACTAATACTTCATTTGTGGATTAATTTCCTGAGTAGGGATCTTTAATTTTCTTCTCTAGTGTTAATCTTGTGGAGATGTTGGAATCCAAAGGAAGGTGAAGAAAGAAGACTTAGTGTGAGAAGCTCATAGTCCTAGCTAGCCAGCTCCAAAACTTAGTGTTCTCACTTATTTGAAGTAGTTCCTTTGGAGGACAGGTTATTGGCAAAGGGTACTACATCAGACAGCATTCAATTGATTGCCTAGGGTTTCCACCTTTTCATTTGTCATTTCTCAGCTTCTACTTGGTCATATTGTCACCAGTCTTTGCCACCACAGCTCTTACTCAAGTTAGAGTACATCAATGTTTTCATTCAAGGTCTGTGCCTGAGGGGAGTTTTTTTGGATGGGACCAGATTCTCCAAGATCATTATTTTCTCTTTTTCATGTAAGAAGTTGACTGTCTATTTTAGATGACACCAGTTAGCTTTGGTTTTTAAGTTTATATTGTTTTTTAAGAACTTCACTCAAATTATTTTAATGTTTGGAGGAGGGAACCAGCTCTCTTCTACTAGGATATGAAGGACAGCTTTTTTTAGTGTTACCTTTATGTAGGAAAAGAGAAATCCCCGTTCCCTAACAGGAATCTGGTGGTAGTCCCCAGTATGTTTCAGGAAAGAGTTGTTACCTCAGTCTTCTGACTCATTCTCTTAAAATCACCTGCCTCTGAGACTTGAGAGGAAAGCGCTGTAATTCTGCATGCTTTCTCACATCTCCAGGCAAATAAATCTGAGTTTTATTGAAGATTGATACAATTTCAGTGAGGAAGATACCATGTTCCTCCAGACTTTAGAACATCTAGAGAAGACTTGTCTACAATAGCTGAGCAGTTGATTCTTGGATTAAGTTATTCATAATTGCTTTCATTCTGAGAAACTTGTGCTCTCTTTGTTTCCATTTCAAAGATGCTTGGGAACAAGTCGGGTTTTATTTCAAAACCACTGAGGAAGTTGTGTAATACAATAGCAACTTCCATTCCCTCTAAATCCATGCTATCCTATTCTATTTTTTTTTTTTAAGTTTACCAGTACCAAAGACATTTAAAAGCTTCTGCAAACTTTTCAGTCAGATGCTTCTTGAAGACCAGTTGTCAAAGTGGTTGTGGTAAAAAGAAAATAGTTGCTTGGATACCCCACTTAAACCAGTGCTCATCAGTTTTAAGTACATCAGACTATATTATCTCTGTAATTACATTACTTTATTAAAGTTGCTTAAAAGATTAATTTCATCCAGTAGGTTCAAATTTAAAATTTTTAATTCAGAATAATTTCTCAATCTCTATTAGAACTATTTGAACAGTTTTCAGGAAGAAGACTCTGTGCTAGAAGCATTGATCTTTTTATGAAAATTCATAGGGGGAAAAAAGTATGAAAAGTAATCCTTGAAACTAATCTGAACTAAACATATATATATATATATATAAATAAAAATATATAAAAATAAAATGAAACAAGTTTATCCTTCATGTAAATCTATTGACTTCAGTAGAAGTACATTAGAGATTACTTTGGTTTCATTATTCCTATTGGTTTTTCTTTAATCAGCAGTTTGAGTGTCATTTGTAGCCAAGATATGGGGAGAAATTAGTATATTTTTCACAGGAGAAAGGCTTAAGGCCATTGAAAGTCAAGGGACTCCCATTGATTTCACTGGGTTTTATATCCACGCTGACATTTGTAAGGAGGAAAATGAATGTCTAATGCCAAGGAAACTTTAGGCTACCTAAAACACTTAATTAAAAAATGTTTGTGGTAGCATTTTCACTGTCATTTGTGTAAAGCATTATATTTTGTTGGTATATCACAACTTTTATGTGGCTGTTTACTTATGAGGGCGTCTGTATTGCTCACATACAAATAGATGTTTAAGAGTGTGGAAACTCAAGTAACACAAACAATACCGCACAGTTTGGTTAAATGGTATTTCACAAGGGAAAAGAAAAAACCTTGGCTGACTGTCTCGATAGTGATCTTATTTTGTGAGAGATTTTGTAACAGTTGTTTTGTATATACAGTATAATCTTTTTAAACATGCATACCTTCAGTTTGCAGAAAAATTTCAGGAATTCAAAGAAGCTGCACGATTAGCAAAGGAAAAATCTCAAGAAAAGATGGAGCTAACAAGTACACCTTCACAGGTGGGTTTTATGGTTTGATCTCAGCTCAGATCTTGATAAAATTCTACTGATCTATTTTTATATTTTAAAGGTTAAACCTCTCTGGTACAGCAACTCCATGGTCCAGCATGATTTTTAGTGAGACAGTTGTCCACTTACCGTGTGTGTGGCCAAGTTTCCCATGTTCCCATAAAGTTTGCTTACCACCAGTCTTGGCTCTCAATGTTCTATGATGTTGTTTAGTTTTAATTTGCCCCTAAATGTCTTCTAACAGCCCAGCAAACAGTGGAAGTGTTGGTAATGCTGCTAGACAATATTGACCTTTGTGGTTCAGCAAGTTGTTTGGTTCGGCACCTGTCAGGTCCCGAGGGTGCTGAACTAGAAGTTCAGCCTGTATGTGGCAGGCAGTGACCATTGTGTAATGTAAGTGGTCATATTCAAATACTAACACAGGCCATAGGACTTAATTCTTGCTTTAAGTTGCACTTGAACTAGAGCATTTTATCCCATTGTAGCCTTGTTTCTCTTTGTGGCTTTTGGGCATTTAGGAAAACGTGCTTGAATAAACAGAATTAAGTAATAATCACTTGAACCTCAACAACCA